>CM062921.1:18407588-19657588 GCA_031878705.1 Tapirus indicus | reverse complement strand
GTCCAAGGCCACTCAGCTAGTAAGAGACAAAATTCAGATTTGAACTCTGTTCTATCTGGTTTGAAAATCTCCATGTGCCTGAGACATTAAGTGTTTTTAAAAAATCCAAAATCTTTGTGCTCCCTATAGTCCCCAACCTCCCTGGCCATTGGGCTGGGTCAAATGAATGAATCTGGCAAATGGGAAATGATGAGTCATTTCTGGACCAGAACACTTACACTTTGGTGAGACTCTTCCATCCCTCACTTCCCTGCCATGACACACTTGGAAGGTATATGCTGATGTGATGTGTCACAGACTGAGGGAGGCTGAATTCCTGAGTCACTAGGTGGAGTAGTACCCTCTCCAGCCTTTATTGTGTTGAACCACTAGGTTCAACATAAAAAGGATTTTATGGTTTGTTGCAGCATCTAGCAATATTTATCACAATACATCATACCCTACCCTTATGCTTAAGATGCTGTCTCTGTTCACAAAGAACTCAGCAACTAGTGTGGGATATAAGATGCACACACATGAAAATACATTTTAAATACTCAAGAGCATGTCAGCAACTATATCACTCAGGATCCAATCATGAAGACAGAAATCACTCTAGGTGTATTAACAGAAGATATTTACCATAGGAATTGATCACAAGGACATTGCAGAGGCTGGAGGATTAAAGAGGGGAAAATAAAGATTCTTACAGCATTTGCAGGAAACTAGTACTGTTTCTGGATCCTTGGAGCAAAAATCTACCCGGAGGCCAGTGTGCTGTGCTGTGAAAGCTCCTGCGGTTGGAGCCCAGCTGCCTGAGCGTGACCCAGAAGCCTGTACTCCCAAGCCACTGCTGCTTTTGCTACAGTTGCCAGTCCTGCAATCATTGCTGCCATTGTCACTGCCACCAACACAGCTCCTGCGACCAAGATGATTCCTGATGCTGCTGCCAGAGATACTGCCAAAAGCCACCTTCCAAGCTCCTACCTATGCTCCCCATTGGCAGAATCTAAGTCAGTCACAAGGGAGTCAGGGATGTGTTGTTTACTGTTCAGAGAAGTGCAGCATAGATGGGAAGCAAGCCTTCGATTAGTAGGGAGAGAGATAAATAACTGATGGTTTATTCCAACATTAGAATAGCATATAACAGTTAAAATGAATAAACTTGAGCTCATCTATCAACGTGGATGAATCTCAAAAACAAAATGTTGAAAGAAAAATGTAAAAGAAAGCATACAATATTGGCTAAAATGCATGTAAAATTTTAAAACACAAAAACTTAGTGTGTATTCTTTATGGATACATGTACATATAGTAAAATTACAAAAACATCCATGGGAGGAATGCCCATGAAGTGCAGGGACATGAAGAAGGTGGGGAGAAATGCGGGTAGGGCTTTAGCTTTACCTGTGACATTTTCTTTCTTGGGGAGAAAAAGAGGCACCTGAAGAGTATTTGTAAGATGTTAACATCTGCAAATCTGGGTTGGAAAGATGCTTGTGTTGTATTATTTTCTGAACTAGTGTGTTTTCATGCTATAAAATATTCAAATTCTTTCATAATTTAAAATAATTAGGAAAGAAATCAAGGGGACTTAATAATACTCAGCTCCTCAGGCTGATATGAGGATTAAATGAGATACTATATCTAAACCATCTTGCACAGTGTCTGTCTCTAGAGGCTAGACTACGGCCTCAGGGAGGGAAGGCTCTCTTCCCGTATTTCCTGTTGCACCTTGACAGTTATGTATGATTTATGGTTTATATCCATTATTTTATTTTATCATCATAACAAGCTAGTGGATACAGCAGATATCATTTTAATACACTGGGGTCTAAGAAGCGAAGGTAGGTGGTTCAAGGCAGGCTGGAGGAGGAACTACATCTCCGTCTCCTAATACCCTGATGTTGGCTTTTCCCACTATCTCTCCAAGATGAGGCAGTAGTGATTTGTCAAGCACCAGAGCAAGCTCTTATCCCTGCAGTGTGATAGTAACTCTGATAAACCTAACTTGCATGCTGTAGAGCAGAGAGATGGATTGGAGGGAACAGGGCTCCCCTGAGGAATTCCTCTGTTGGTGGCTAACAAATCCCCTAAGCTTTCTGCCTGAATGCTCCTGTTCATAAAATGGAGACAAAAATATGTTTTTCCCTACTATATAGCCTTGTTCTCTGTAAATGCTTTAGAAGTATGGATCAAATGAAATCATATGTGTAGTCATGCTTTGGAAGTAATGATGTGATAATAAATGTAAAATACTACTGTTATTGCATAAATGGGCAATTGGACTGAATGTTTTGATATTTCAGCATTTCCATACGGTTCAGATCCTTCCTAAAATTCTAAGAAAAAGAGAAGGAAGGGGGGAAACCCAAGTCTTTTTAATGTCCAATCTGATGAAAAGCCCAAGAAAGGATTTCTAATTGCAAAGAGCCAATTCCACTGAGTCCACAAAACACAAAGTTATGTTTAAGTGTGTGTGACATGTGGGTACCACAATATCTTCTTCAATAAGCAGCTTCAATTTATTCACATTGTTTTCCATGCTATAAAAGTAATTTCTAATTTACAATATCCGATATGATTCATTAATCTAGAAAATTAGATTTCTGGGGGAGCATGGTCTATGTGTCCGAAAATTAAAATCCGACTCTCTGTGCTCTTTTGTTTTCCTTCAAAGAAACTTTTAGGTTTGCAAATGCAGAACGAATTAATTTAGCAAAACGATTGCCCTCAGATTTATAAAAATGCATGTTTGACTTAGTTGTCATAGAGCTATAGGAAGTGTGGGACAACAAGGACAAGGTGGCTGATAAAAATGGAAGAGAGTTTAACAGTGAGGGCAACCATGGGCATCTCCATAATGGCGATGACACTCTGGGCACAAGTAAAACCTTCTATCTGCCAAGGGACCTGAAAGCTGACATCTGGCATGAGTAACTTCTATTAGCCCTATAGAGCTTATCACCAAGCTTCTCAAAACAATGCTTTAATGGAGAATCAGAAAGAACTAGGAGGGACTTTTCGAGCCATTAAGCAGTCTGAGGCAGTTGGCTGTATCTGGAATCACTAACACCTAAGGGGCAAGTGCCTGGGTGCTGGCCTATTTGCGTCGTCTAAACTTTCTCACCTGCACAAAGGAGATAATATCTAGCTTCCCAGGACAGTAACGAAGTTTCGTAGATGACGTATTGTCAGTGCTTTGAAATGCCTTACCATTTCTATCACAGTCCAGTGGTATTTTCCCTGAGAAATATTTTGGGAATAGGATACAACTCCACATCCACCACAGATTAGACACCCTTCTTTCAACTAAAGTTCTTATCTTTCTGAGTCTACCCGAAGCACTTAATAAAGCCTTTTTGAAGTGATCCTTTGGGAACAAGACAAGGGATTGGGCAAAGAAGTAAACTATTTCTTATTGATGACAGTAATGGAAAACAGAGCTCAGGAGAAATTCATAATAATAATTCCTCTTTTACCGGGCAGTGGATTTCATTTGATTGATCTATGCTGACCATAATTCCCCAGCTCCTTACTGTATGCCTCATATCTAAAACAATTCTTTCCAAGCTATACATCATAAGCACGAGTTCAAACTAATTAGGTACTGCTTGGATTTTTTACCAAAATGATTCAGTTCTGAGTCTCCTGTTTTCATATCTCATGTACCATGTGTCTTTAGAACTACTTTAATTTAATATTAGAGAAATTAGATATGCTTATAATCAAACTCCATTATTCACACAATCTAAGCATCCACACTTTTCAATGCTTTTATTTCATGCTTCAGTTTGTTTTCTTTTAAGGGTTGAATCAACTTGATTAGGTATTCTTATTGTTCAGCATAAGCTTTGCCTTTCTTTTCAATCTCCTTCCTGGTATGCCACATCGCTATTCATACGCATTTCTATAAATTTACACTTGATTAAATTCACATAACCTTCCTGCTTTAAAGCATGGATACTCAAAAGACTCAAAGTTTTATGACATTTTTGTTGCCTGGCCCTTTAGTAGTATAGTAGCTTTAGTTGTGCAACAAACCACCCTAAAATATAGTATCTTAAAATAATAGCCATTTCATTAGCCCAAGATTTAGTGGGTTGACATTTTGGGCTGGGCCCACCTTGGCAGTTCTGATCTCAGCGAGACTCACTCAGCATCTTTCATCATCTACTGCTTGATGCCCTCATTCGTGTGTTTGCTAGTTGGTTGGTTGGTGGTTGGCTGGACACCTGTTACGATAACTGGGCCAAATTCACTCATCACCCAGTAGGCTAGATCAAGCTTTCACATTGCAATGGTCTCAGGGTTCCCAAGGGCAGTAAGAGAAAGCAAGCTCGAATATGCAAGCATTTTTCAAGTCTCTCCTGCTGAGCAAAGCAAGCCACGTGACCAAGCCCAGAGTCAGGGTGGGAGGAGACTACCTAAGGGAGATGTGAATAAATTGGGGGCTGTTACTGCAACTGTCTATAGCAAGCAGCAAGGTCAATTATTATTCTAACATTCCTACGTTGTTCCCTCCTCCTGAATGGACTCCTTTCTGCACCTTCCTTGGGGAGATTTCCGAGCAAAGTTCTTACATACACCCTTCCATTCTGCACCAGACCAAATAAATAGGGAAGGCCTTTTTCTCTCATCATCTCAGACTGAACCCAGAGGTCTAGACAGTTTGAGATTGAGCCAAACAGGGGAGATCTTCTAAATTACCCTTAACTGAACACTGACCACTGAGCCACAGAGACCTACTAGCTTCGACATTTCAAACTCAAACCAGGGTAACACCTATGAGCTGCAGATCTTCTTCACTGATGAAAGGAAACTCATCACATAAATACACGTACCATTTTTTATTCTTCAAAAATATTATAGATTGCAAGTTCACTTTGTTTTTATGATGGATTGAACCACTTATATCTTGAGACATGATTTTCTATGGGATTGCTTGGTCAAATGGTGTGTGTATTCTTAAATAGATATTTCTAGATTGCTTTCTCCACAAGATGTAACAATTCAGATTTCTACCAGCAATATATGAATGTATACTTAAATTCTCCATCAGGAATAGGTAAGAGAGGCTTTTACAATTTTTGTCAGTTTGATAGGTATGTGATATTTCATTGTTACTCTAATTTGTATTTCCCTGACCACTAGTGAGTTGAAGAAGTTTTAAATGTGTATGCTGGTCATTTGGATATATTTTTCTTTGAATTGCTTATTCATATTTAGGCTCATTTTTGTGCTCAATTGTTTGTTTTCTTGTCAATTTGTAAGGCTTCTTTGCATATAATTAAAGTTGTTAATTTTTTGTTGGCTGCACTGAAATTTTCCCCCAATACATAGTTTGTTTATTGATTTATGTCTTGCTACACAGGAAGCATTTTAAAAATTATTTTTTTATAAGCAAGTATGCTTATTTGGTTTTTAAATGGTTTCTGGTCTCCCTGTCTTGGCAAACAAAGCTTTTCCTGGCTTTAGATTGTATATGTAATCTCCTTGATTTTTACTAAGATTTTCAAAATATTTTTGTTATTTACATTTAAGTCTTTCATCCATCTGGAATTTATTTTGTATATAAAGGCCAAATGTTATTTTCTTCATCATGGATAGGCAGTTGTACTGTCATCATTTGTTTAATAATTCATCCTTTCCCCACTGAATCGAAATAGCATCTTTAACATCTATTAAATTTTAATGTATGCTGGAATTTTTTCTGGATTCTCTATTCTATCTATTTCTCTGATATATATATATATTTTGCTTTTATTCTTCTCATTTGTACCAGTCCTGGCCTCATTCAATACATATTCACAATTATTTTCTCTTTAGTCTGAATTTGAATTCAGAAGATGTGAGTCCAAATAGAAGCACCTCCTTTTATAAGACTTGATACACTGGGCAAGATGCTTTGCTTCTCCAGACCTCAGTCCTCTCTTTGATAAAATTAAAGTGTTAATACCTGTCCAGCCTGTAGAACTGTCATAAGGATCAAATGAAAGAATTTGTACAGTGCTAGAGACCCCACAAGATACTGTAAACATGTAAGCTACTATGATACAGAGAGAACTTGGGGTATATGGGATATATCTATAGATATATATATATGGCCAGACCACATATGACAATAGAATTCTGACCCACAACCTCTGCAGCAACCAGCCCAGTAAGCCAAACCACAACCTCTGCAGCAATTGGCCCCAAATGATCAAAACTTGGTCAATAATTGCCAGCTTCCGTAATTTTTGCCACATCTTTCCCCCACTTCTAACTCAGAACCAACCAGAGAAAGCCAAATATGGTCCCCAAACAATCACACAGGATTCTTCTAATCTAGTTAGCCCACCTCCAACTTCCCTTGCCAACAACCTCCAACAAGAGCATTTCTAAAACTGCCTCTCCTTTTTTTACTACAAAGCTTTTCAGTCCCTTGCCTGCCTACATTTGAGTCTCTGCCAAATACAAGTATAGTGACTGACTCCTTTGCTAGAGCAAATCTGTGAAAACGCCTCTGATTGTTCTCATTTGAGTGGTCTTTGTATATTTTTATAATACTTGGTGTGTACCTAAATTTACTCTTATAAAACTTGACAATATCTACATTTTTTATTTCATAGAAATCCATTCATTTGTTGGCTTAATATTGATATTTATTAAGCATCTCCTACATAAAAAAAACTGTGATGGCTCCTCCAGGGTTTCAAAGACTAATTTATGTAGAACCATATGGAGCACATGGCCTTGCTTGGAAAATATAATACAATAAAAAGAAAGTCAGCAATTGAGATTTCACATAAGATATTTTAACAAGGTGCTCCATAAACTTTTTAAAAAAGAGGCTTGCAAACCATTATCTGAATTAATATGAAGAATTCATGTAATTTTTGCATGTGTCTGATTTCTTGATATTGGATATGGGAGAGGTCCAGATGACACCTTGACACCAAGATGGAAGTGTTATCAAATCATGTCTTCTTTGCTGGCCTCGGATACCTCCTTAGATTGTCTGGAGCTTTGTGACCCACAGCATGAAAACTAGAGACCCAAAAAAGAGGCGAAGGCAAAAGAACTGAACCTGTTTAATAGATAAGAAAATTGGGAACTGACATAAAAGGAAAAGAATTATTATTTCAAATCCATTTGGTGTCAGACTATTGTACTTAAGCAAGGTGCTCCATGGAGTTAGCCTGATTCTAACTCCACTTCCCTCTTTACTTTAGGTGCCTATTTTATTCAAGACATATGCCTGGCCTTGTGGGGCCCAAGAAATCAGTCAGACTCAGTTTTGCCTTCAAGAAGCAGGGAGATATGGGAAAAAATTGGGGGGGGGGGTTATGAGAATTCGGAGGAGAAAGATAAATCCCCAAGTACTTCATGGGGAGGAAGATCTTCCCCAAAAGGAAACATAAACAGAAATATGGGCAAGTGTATGTGGCTTGTGAATATGGCTTGATTGTAATGTGCATAGATGGTGAGCCTGGAGGTATCAGTGATAAGACAAGAAAGGTAGGTTGGAATCAGATGATGAAGGGCCCTGAATGCCATGGAAAATTTAGTCCAATATGAGATGAGAAGAAGACAAGGTCGAGAGGTCTGCTCCAAACCGACCAAGCCCTTATGTCATCTTCTGGCATGAAAATGTCCTGTTGATCCCACTGGTCCTGGGAAATGCCCTCTTGCTTTCTGAGGCATCCATTCATCATGGTCCCACCTTCTAATACAGGTGATTCTCATAAAGAAGGCTACAATATTCAGGGCTGTAGTCATTAGACCCTCCTTGCTTACACCAAAACTGTAGCCACTGTAAGCCAGAGCTTGGCTCATGGTCCTGTGTGTCATTATTATCTCACTTCCACCCTGGTCTGGGGCTGGTTTCTGGTCTGTCTCCTCCTATCTCTGATTCTGCACACTGAGGATGACTTAAGGTAATGTTCCAGCCCCCTACTCTATCTGGATCTCAGAATTCAATTGCAGAAGCTAAACCTGGAAAATTCCCTGTGAGAGGAGTCCTTAAACAATCCTTCCTAGAAGATATACCGGACTTTTAATTCCAATCTTTTCCTAGCCACAGTGTATTATGAAGTAAATGTTCAAAATTTTAAAAAGATAGAAAAGCAATTATGTTTTCTGTATGTCACAGGGAGGGAAAGAAGAACAGAATGCAGACAACTGGAAAGATTCCTTTACTGTGTTTGTCTTATTCTTTTTGGTTTTGTCATTTCTTAGGGCTGGGCCATTCCAAGTCTTTGTCTGTTCTACATATCCATGTGGGCAGCAGGTCTCCACAAATACACACAATTGTTCCCCACACAGCTGGAAAAGTATTCCTTTTATATAGCAACATCTGAACATACTAAAGTTATATTTTCATTTTCTAGCAAGATGGCTTATTTTGAAAGATTGGGAACCTGTGCTTTGAAAACACGTTTTCTCTCAACTGAAAAGATAGTGTGAGTAATAACACCACACAGAAACTATTATTTCAGCTGTAAAATACAAGTTCCATGGAAGCAATGATTTTAAGAATAAGATGGGGGTTTCAAAGATAAAATGTCTGTATTTTCAGTCGAACTTTTTACACTGTGCAAAGGTCTCCATTATCTGAATCACGTTTTTAGCAACTTACTTTTCTTTGTGGCAGACATGACAGTTCATTCTGAATGAGCATTTGGAAGTCCTCTTAAATCAACTAAGACTATAACACCAGAGAAAATAGCAACTACTCACTTTACTTTTTACTTTATTTTTCATTAATCAACTAATTAAATTTATTTATTCAATGGATGTCTAAAGATTTTATGAATGAAAAATGCAAAATAAAAATGAGATGTAATTTCTGCGTTCTTGAAAGTAATAGTCTAATTATAGGGACAAGACTCATAGAATAATAACTATGACACAAAAGAGTAGATGGTAAGGGTCTTATGAGTGATTTAGTTAGTTAAATGCTATGTATAGATCAGGAATTACAAATACAAATAGCTAGGGGATCCAGCAGGAAATGAAGGATAGGTAAAGCTGGCCTGTGAAAGAAACAATAGGGATTGGTGAGGATTGTGGCCAACTATAGAGTACTTATCATACCTAAAGAGGGCAGCTTTTACTCACATGAGCTATATATTGTCAGGCAAGAATATGGGCCATCTTCTGCCCATCTTCTTATTTTTCAGAAGAATCTAATGATCTTGATTAACATAACATCTAAAAAATCTAAATATTTAAAATCTGAAATATCTATAAAAAAATAAAATTAACCCTGCATGAGTCTACAATGCTCAAGTCAAATGAAACATGTCTGCACACCATGTGGAGCCATAGGCCACCAGTTTTGAAACTCTCTTTATAGTTATTTAGAGAAGGAAGTAATTACATTGTAACAGATAAGAGCATGGGCTTTGGAATCAGGCAGCCATAGCCTAAAGCAAGTGACTTAACTTTTCAAAGCACCATCTGTAAAATAATAGGCAATTCACAGATTTGTTGCAAGGATTAAGTGATAGAATATACACAAAGTATTTGTGAGGGTTCCTGGAAAATTGCAAATACTCAACGATAATTTCTCTCTCTCTCTCTCTCACATACCTACACACACAGAGACACGTTTCAGAAAACTTGAAGGCAGGAAGGTCTATGGCTTCCATATTTATCCTCCAATTTCTTGGTCATAACACATTCAGACTAGAGGTTGAATTAAACTGACCACTAAATTTAGTGAAACAATCACCCTATTATAGTTCTAACTTCCTATTAATTGGTAATTAGACCTAGAGTTTTGATCAGATTCAGGTTTGATCTTGTCATTTTTGTGGTTGTAAGTCTACTTTACAAGTGAACTTCCACCGGAAAGTACATAATGTATAGTTAACTCTCTTTTTGTGACAGTAGCAGCCTTTGATGATCCATGCCTGAAACCATTAATTCATGAAGCATTGTGAAATGGTAATATTATAATTCTATTATTCCTTCTTCATTTCTTAGCTAAAAATACTTTGATGAAGAAAGATTTTCTCGGTGACTATTTTGTCATCCTGAGATATAAATCTTATTAGAAAGACAAGATAAAGCTTGATTCTTTCTTTAATTACCAGTTTTCAAAATAATTAATAGTTCTCTACCATCTTGAAAAGGTCAACAACTAGTTTATCAATTTTATCATCATCATTAATATTATCATTGTGAACTCATAGATTCAAACATATTTAATGTCATTCAGTCTAGTGCGGTTGTTATTCTTACTGATGGACAAATTTCTCCTTCTTTATTCAGTAGTTTACTCAGGTTGGCTTCGAAGTCCCTTTGTCACGACCCCAGTTGACTTTGATACCTTCTCTGCTTTCTACATGATAAAATATTCCAGGATCATCCTGAGAACTTTTTTCTGTGAGCCTAGAAACAGCCACTTCTTCAAGGACTCCTAGTTCTTTTAATAGGAAATACTTAGAAATCACAATCTGGACACTTGTGGTGCTTATTCCTACTGAGTTGGCCATGATTTCTAGTAATTTCATTTAACAGAATTAAAATAAAAGTATGATTCTTAAGATACACTACATAATGAGATCATACTGATTCTTCCAATCCAAATTTAGCACTACAAAGTTGTACTTAACCTGATTTTTTAACTTAATATCAAAATAACATCTGTATTTCCTTTCATCCACACTAAAAGTCTTGGTTCTCAAAGATATCAACATAGACACTCTTTTGATTTATTCCTTAAGACACATGCAGTCAATCTTGGAATTAACATCACCAGCACTATTGCTGATATGATATTAATGTTTGTTGTTTTCTAGGCATTAGTTTTGTCCTTATCCCCCACCAGGGATATACAGTCAAATATGTTTTCAAATCACTTTGAGTACTTTCTCTCTGGGTGATTATGCCAACTTTGAACATATTCATGTTAATTGTTCATTTTACTTTTGATTTTTAGGAATTGTTTTTTAAAAATGAAATTTTGTTTTACAATTAAGTAAAATATCTATGAAATCTACAAATAAAGTACTTCAAAGAAGTCTAGTCTTCTATCCATGCCCCTCCTTTTCACTATAGGTCAAAGTTTTAAAAAAATTTTTGTGGTTTATCTTTCCATTTCTCTTAATACAAGTGTGTGTGTGTTTACCCCCTCCTTTCTTAGATAACCTGTAGCATATCATTGTTGTTAGTATTTCCAGTACAGTGTTGAATAAGAGTGGTTGTAGTGGACATCATTGACTTGTTTATAACCTGAGGGAGAAAGTATTTGATCTTTCACCATTAAGCAAGAAGTTAACTATAGGTTTTTGAAGATGCCCTTCATCATCTTAAGGAAGTTCCTTTCTATTCCTATGTTGCCGAGAGTTTTTATCATTACTAGAGGTTGATTTTTTTTAATGCTTTTTCTGCATCTATTGAGATGACTATATGACTTATTTTTTTCTTTAATTTATTGATATAGTGAACTATATTGATTAATTTTTGAATGCTGAACTAACATTGTATTTCTCAGTTAAACCGTTCTTGACATGCTGTATTACAATTTTTCATATTGTTATGTTTGATTGGTGAATATTTGTGATGCTGAGTGTTTCAGCATCAATATTCATGAAGTGTATTGCCCTGCAGTTTTCTTTTCTCTCAATTGCTTGGCCTGCTTTGGTGTGTGGGTGATTGCAATCTCATAAAATGAATTTGGAGGTGCTTTCTTCTTTTCTATATTCTATTCTCTGTGGCAGATTGTATATACTTTGAATTATTTCTTCCCTTAAACATCTTGTAGAATTTCCAATGAAGCCTTCTAGACCTAAAGTTTTCTTTTTGGAAAGGACTTTAGCTACAAATTTAATTTCTTTATTAGACATAGGACTGTTCGGGTTATCTAATTCTTCTTAAATGAGGTCATTGGTCATTTGTATTCTTCAAGAAAATTGTCCATTTCATCTAAGTTGTTGAGCTTATGGACATATAGTGGTTTGTACTATCTCATTCTTAGCTTTTAGTCTCCATAGAAACTGCAGTGATATAGCTTTTTTCATTTTTGATATTAGTCATTTGTATCTTCTTACTTTTGTGAATTTTGTTGATCTTTTCAAAGATCAGATTTTTATTTCATTGATTTTTTTCTATTGCTTTTCTGTTCTCTTTTTCATTTATCTCTGCCCTAATGGTTATTATTCCCTTTCTTCTGTTAGCTCTGGGTTTAGCTTGCTCTTACTTTTCTAGTTCCTTAAGCTATAAAGTTACATTCATGATTTGAATCCTCCTTGTTTTTTAATGTAGGTGCTTAGTTATGAATTTTTCCCACTACACACTGCCTTTGCTGCATCCTGTAAAGTTTGGTATGTTGTATTTATTTTCGTTCATCTCTAAGTGTTTTCTAATGTTATCTGTAACTTCTTTGACCAATTGGTTGTTTACGAGTGTTTTGCTTATT
Source organism: Tapirus indicus (assembly GCA_031878705.1). Taxonomy (NCBI): domain Eukaryota; kingdom Metazoa; phylum Chordata; class Mammalia; order Perissodactyla; family Tapiridae; genus Tapirus; species Tapirus indicus. The sequence continues at coordinate 19,645,197 of CM062921.1, read as the reverse complement.
TTCCACATATTTGTGAACTTTCTAGTTTTCCTTTTGTTATTGTTTTCTATTTTCATTTCATTGTGATCAGAGAAGATACTTTGTATGATTTTAAAATTTATTGAGACTTGTTTTATTACCTAACAATTATGTAATCTATCCAGGAGAATCTTCCATGTGTGCTTGAGAAAAATGTGTAGTCTGTTGTTGTTGGGTAAAGTGTTCCATATAAATTGCTTAGGTCTGGTTGGTTTATAAGGTTGTTTAAATCCTTTATTTCCTTATTGATCTAATGTCTAGTTGTTTTACCCCTTATGAGGTATTAGAGTTTCCAACTATTGTTATAGAACTTTCTATTTCTGCCTTCATTTTTGTCAGTTCTTGCTTCATCTATTTTGGAACTCTAGGTGTGTATATGTTTTTAAATGTTATATCTTCTTCAGGGATTGACCCTTTCAACAATTTCTTTGTCTCTTATGACTGATTTGTCTTACAGTCTAATTTATACAATACTAATATAGCGACTCTAGCTCTCTTTTGGTTACTATTTGGATGGAATATCATATATATATTAAATTATGTTTAATTAAGTAATTACTGATAAGAAATAATTTACCCCTAGTACTATACTATTTGTTTTCTATATGGCTTACATCTTTTTTTTTCTCACTTCCTCTATTACTTCCTGTCTTTCCTTAGACTTAAGGATAGTTGGATCTGTGACCTCAGATCTCTGATGAGCTCAAGAAAAGTTACGATTTTGTGATTTGGTAGATAATCTACCTTTTTCTCATTGTTATTTGTTTTCTTATTGTCGATTTTCTTATTATCTGGTTTGTTCTTATTGCTTGGGAGTGATGTTCTTTCCACCTTTTTCCAACCCAGGTGGAACTTTTAAAATCCAAGCCTTTCTTTTGAAAGAAAGTTCTAGTTGTCAATTCAAAGAATTTATAGGACCCAGAGTGCTCCAGTACCTTCAGACCTTACTGCATTTCAATTCCTTTTCATTTACTCATAAATTATATGTTTCAGTACATCTTCCCACTTTCTGCTGCTCTCCTTATATTGGCTAGTCATATTTCCCAGGGAGTACTTATTGAAGATTTTTAGGTTCTCCTATCCTCAGGGCCATGATAAGCCTAATTTTCTTCTCTCTACTTCCTCCTTCACAGATGCTGATGCCACATGGGTCTTATTAGTGATTTGTCTCTATCCACTTATGTTTAGGGCTCATGGAGATAACCAAATAACCCAATTTTGCTGTAAATAACCATAGGTCTTTAGTTGGTTCTTTTAGCTATTCTACTAATTTAATGGAAGGATTCGGGGAGAATTGAAAATTACACTTACTGCTACTATTATTCCAGGATCTATAGGTACTTTTTATTGCCCCTTAATTCTAGTAATATGGCTACTATTTATTGACTGCCTACTCTAGACCAGTCACTTTACATATGTCATTATTAATACTTTTTACCAACCTTGCAGCATATTAGTCCTATTTTAGAGATGAAGTGACTAAGCAGATTTACCTACCTAAGATCCCACAGCTAGGTAGTGGTAGAGGTTGAACTAGGTCTTTCAGACATCAATGACTGTGCTTTTTTGACTATATCACATGGCTGCTTCACATAAGAATATCAGTGCAAGCTAAGGCAATGCCAAAGAGTCCTGTGGTTAACTTCACAACTATGACTTACACAACCTTTCACTGACCTTCTAGGATTATAGTCAGTCATTCAATCAACAAACATTTATTGAGTTTACTTTATGTGCCAAGAACTTATATAATGACACATATAATGAGTAATATCGGTAAGAATTTCTGCCTTCAGGTTACATAATTTAGGACATGCACTCTAAGAGTAACAGATCCTACTAAATAGCAACAAGATAATAAGTATGCTGACTTCAAGGGCAAGAGAGGAGAGCCTAGGCTGCAGTGATAGAGACATCTTGATCAAAGTAAAATTTAACTGACTTGAAGGGCATGAGGAAGTTCATTTATTGAACTTGGATGTTCAGTGTGGACTGGGGGTAGGAAAATGTTAATAGTGTGATTCCCTAAAGATACCATAGGATGGAAACTAAGGAATAAGATTAATAAACGCTAAGTTTAGTAGTGGGAAACAAAGTTTTTTGAAACACTAAAAATCACATTTATAAATAGTCAATGTTTAGATAAATGAAAAAGAAAGTATAAGCATTCTGGGTCAGAAAGGATAATAGCATACGAATAGATGTGAGAAAGCTGTGGCCAATTCAGGGGACAGTGAGGAAGTGAAGTCTGCCCAAAGAGAGCATACAGGAGGGGTTTAGAAGAGAGGAATGAGGCTGATATCATATGAACTTTGAGTTCCAGCTTGGTTACTAATTTCATGACCTTGGACAAGTGACTTAACCTCTCTAAGCCTCATTTTTGTCACCTCTAACATAAGGATAATAATGACACTACTTCGTAGGGCTGAAGTAGGGATCAAGTGAGGTGAGACACGTAAAGAATCTGGCCGAGCGTTTGCCACATGTTAAATACTCAACACATGTCCATGATGGTGGTGCTAATGCTAGGGATAATGATGATAATGAGACTGATTCTGGGTCATCAGTGCCCAGCTAAATATCAAGGTGCTGGAATTCTGTCCCATAGTTTATGGGAACTGCCAAAGGGAATTGACTCTTTCTGAAGATGAATTTGGCTATATCATCAGAATGGATTAGCAGGTATAGATCAGAGAGGTGGGGAATAAGGCTAAAAGTTTTACCTGACAAAATTTCAGACATGAAAAGTACAGAGCATGGAGGAAAGAGAATAATGCACATTTTTCTCTCCAACGAGGACACTCTTTGTTTTTTATCTGGGGTTTTGTTCTGGTTAAGTATGTACATTGTTACCTCAAGGATATTTTCTCAGTGACTCAGAATCAATATCAAATTATTCTTTTCTGTCAGTTTTGGAGTTCTTATCCCATAAAGGATTCAACTCCAGGCACTAAAATTGAAATCAAATAAATAGAGATTTAGGACTGATTATCAGATGCTTAATGTTCTTCCTCAAACTAACACTACTGAAGAGAAATACAAAAAAAGGGGTGTACTTAAACAAAAAATTTCCCAATCACTTCCTAGAGCAGTTTGCTTAGGGAGTACAGTCTTGCTGAACCACCCTGAAAAGGAGCTGAAAAGAGGTCACCAGTCTGGTGGGACCAAGTAATGAGGCCAAACTGGCAAAGGCTCTGGGTATCCCCTTTCTATAGCTGAATAAGAGGAGATAACATATCCGGCTTAGGAAGAGTGATTCAGAAACTTCCTTTTTGCCACATAATTCAGCAACAAGATGGAAATTTTAACTTATTTTACCATCAGCAAGATGATAGCTTTGATATTTTCTCCAGTAGCAGACACGAGTTTACACTGAACCACAAGCAAATCTTCTCCTGGGTCACCTTTTGAACAAAAGCATGTGTTTATGAGCCGAAAAATTGAAAAAAAAAATCAGTCTGTGTATAGTTCATAGGGCTGGTCTGTGTCCAAGAAACTGAATGGAAGATAAACTGCTCACATCACTACTCTGCTGTGATCTGGCTTTCTTGGGACTTGGACTGAATTTGTGAGAGATCTTTCAAGCCTCATCTCCTAGTACTAATATAAACCTTCACTCTTGTCCCAGACCATGGTCAAAATCAAAATTACAGATGATACTTTTTCATCCTGGATCTGAGCTAGGTTTTATTTCACTCACTCTTCTAGTCTCAAACTAAACCTCATTTATTTAATCTGCAAACAATTATTGAGGGTTGAATCAGAGCCAAGGACCCTGGTTGGAGCTGGAGACATAACAGTTTGACCCAAGAGATGGATCCCAACTTTCTCAGGACCAGTGTGTAGCTCCATTCCATACATTGTCAGAGCCTGCTGGCTCTTCATTCATTTATGTTTCCAGTCTTCAGGCAGGCACTTCCATACTTTGTCCCCTCCTGCAATAGCAAGAACTTGCCTTATTTTCCTAATCATTTCATATCTAGTCCCAAAGAGAAGCCACTAATGTTACTCTAAATTTCCCATTCCTAATTAACAAGGTGATAAAACTCCAAACACTTTAATAGCTACAAAATGTGGGTCTGTAAGGACATCTTATTTCTTAGCAACGAATGGCATTTTAATCCGGAAAGCATTTATGTTACAATGGTTACTCTTTTAGCTATTGTTTCTACTGTCAGGAAAAAAAAAACCCTAGAAACACTAGTTATTATTGCTCAGTAAAAAAAAGGTACTTCTGAATCATCATTTATAAAAAACTTTTCCCTGAGTTCATGCTATTTTATTGTATATAAAACAGTAACAATCTTTTAAAGTTAACATTATTGTCAATACATGGAATAATAATAAAATTTTGTGCCGTGTTCTAAATAGGCAGGCAGAAGAACAGCCCACTTTGGGAAGGAAATGGCCTTGCCTCTGTGTCCAACAGCCAGCAGCTGTGGTGCTGGGAAGGAAGTGTGTGAAGAGAACAGAGATGCAATCTGCACCTCAGCAGAGTCCAGCCTTGTAGGAGACATGGTCCCACCTAGAACAAATGGGGCCTGTATTCACACATAACCCACCCTTCCTTCTCCCCGTTCTGTGGGAGATGACCTGCATCCCAGGTAATTCTCTTAGAAGAAGGAAGTCTGGGACACAGCAAGCAGGCACAGATGGGCAAAAATGACAGTGGACAAAGTATCATCTTATAAAAGGGAGCTCTCCATTCTGTACATCTTTGAGTTACACCACCCAATGCTACTGCCCAAGAAATCCCCTCCTATGGATTCTTGCTACAGAACTTTTGCTACAGAAACACCATTTTACCATAGTTTGTTCAATCAAGAAAGACCTATGGCTTCTCTCCCTTCTTTGCAGTCTCCCCCTACAGTGTAAGAAGCTAGACAGTCTTTACAATTTTTCTGGATACGATTTGGTATAACTCAGGCTAAGAGAAGGACAGGGAAGTGACAGAGAGTCGTGTGGAGAAGGTAATGGGGTTTATTTGTGTTTCCTCCTGAAGATGGAGAGCATCCTGTCCTTTGGGAGACATCCATCTCCATCCAAGGAGAACATCCATGATGACTCATAACAAACATTCCTAGTTTGCTCCAGAATCCAGAGCCTCTTCTCAGGTCTCCCCTCACCATTTCTTTGTCAAATAAAACAATTTAAAAGTTTCCATGACACAATCCACTAGGGAAAGAGCTCTTCCTTTTGTAACTAGAGGCTGTGCATGCTAGAAGTGGTCACTTCCCATCCAATCCATCACTGAAAGCTGTCAGTTCCAATTTTGAAATGCATCTGGAATCTGACCATTTCTCACCCTCACCATCTCCTCTGCTAGAACCTAGACCAAGCCACCACCCCCTCTTGCTCAACCTCAGTCCAACAAATCCATCATCCACCCTGATATGCAGTCTTTCTGATCATTTCCCTTTCCTACACAAGATCCCCCGGTGGTTCCACATTACGAAACAGTGGGTTCCAAACTTGGTGTACTGGTCATGTGGAATGCTTATAAATATACCTAGTATGAGTCCCACCTCTGAAAATTCTGATTCAGTTTGGTGATTCTATTGTGGAAATTCTGAGGTCCGTACTTTGAGAAAACAATCCTAGAGGATAAATTTCAAATTCCTTTCCATGAATATCCATGATCTTGCTCCTCCTTATCTCCTAGGGATTATTTTTTCTGTGTCCTCCTCCTCTACCCACCATCCTGTCTTCCAGCTATGCTGAACTACCTTCAGTTCCCGGGATCCATCTTGCTATTTTAGAATTTATGTCTTTGCTCCATCAGCTGGAATGCTACCTTTCTTCCAACTTGTCTGCTCTGTGAACACATAAACATCTTTCACTATGTGAAAATACTTATGGTGCCCACCATGTTCCCAGGTAGATTTGATTGCTCTCTACTTTCTGTTTTCATTTTATCCTTATGGACCTCTTTCATAGCTCTCTAACACCTAATTGCAAGTATGTGTTTTCTTAAGAGATTAGAAGTTCCTTGAATTCAGAGACCATGTCTTATTCTTCTTTGTAGCCAGGCATCTGGTATTGTTTCTGGCACACAGAAAGTGCTCAATAAACATATGTGTTAAAGAATGAAAGCAAAAGTGATAGATTTTAATAAAGTTGCATATTCTTCCAAATCAGATTAAAACTGGAAGTCAACTTCCTCCAGCCAATAAGTAATGAAGAAAAACAAAGTCTTACTTTCATAACACAGAAGGTCATGGGCACTCACTCCTCAGTAGCTTAGGGTACCTCAGTTACTCCCAAACTTTAGTTCTGGGGAGTTTGACAAATGCAGATTTCTGGGCCAGTCCCTCAGAGTCCAATTCTGAATGTCTAGGGTGGGGCCCCATGAGGCTACATTTTAAACAAGTGTCTCAACTGGTTCTCATAGAGATAATTCCAAGAGCCCAAAAGGTTTGTTTCTCCACTAGAAGAAAGCAGCCAAAGCCTGATGCAAAACTTAAATTCTGCAACCCAACACCCTATCACCTACTAGTATTAATATAATATAAATATCCTTAGCCATGACTTGAACACATTTTCCCCCCTTTTGACTCGCAGGAGGTTCTAAACACAGTTCAGAGCTGTCAAGCCCTGATTGATAGGAAAGCATTGTTGTTAAGATATTGTTGATCATAGTGGGGGAAGTTGTAAAACTCTTGAAGAGTTAATTGCCCCAGTCAGTGCTCCACTCAAGCAACCATTAGTATGTGCCCTCTCAAGTGTGCAGGACCTACAGGTTTCCCTCTGTCCTCCAGAAGAAAGGAACTCCAGGAAGCCTACGGCCAGGCCTGAGACTGTGATTTCTTCAAAGGTTGGAAATTTGTCAGAGTCTTTTCCCTACCCCTGGAAACCTTCCTCGATGACCTTTGGGAGTGAAAAATCTCAAGCGAACAGAACTGCTGGGGCGATTTCTCCCTTCCATTGCTAGTCACAATAGGAAATCATAAAAGGGCTAGCCACTTGTGACATTATCCTGGCCCTTCCACTTCCCGGCTTAACATAAAAGCTAATCTTATCGAAACAGGCAGAACCAAAAAAAAACGGTACTCTGGACAGACCTTGTGGGAGGCACTGCCTGCAGGAAGTGAGGTGAGGTGAGGCAAAGCGTCTGTGGGTTCCCCAACCCTGGGACAACATCTGGTTTGCTTCCTACACACACTGATCCTTGCCTGGGTGAATAGTACAGAAATAAGAAGGCAGCGCTAGGGAGGGGGTGAAAGATTTGTATTAATGAAGGAAGTCATGATGCTCTTTGGCCCTTCACATAAAACTGGAGTAATCATTAATTTAGGGGCACCTAATATGTAGGAAACTGGGCTCCACCAAAGACAAAAGATACACTGTAGGGCTGGTTTTATAAACTGAAAGACAGTTGCCAACATTACTTGGTATTCTTACAACATGTTCTGCACATCTTTACTCAGATTTAGCAAATAAAAAATATTTAACAACAGTAGCTACTACATTTTATGTGCAAAGTACTTGATGGAACACGTTACATTTATTGTTGTAAGTTTCACAGCAATCCAGAAATGTAGATACTATTATTCCCATTTTATAGTTGAGGAAATGGACATTCACAGAGGAATAGTTTGCTTAATCATTATACTACAGCTAAAACTAGCATATGCCTATCCAAGGGATAGTGTCACACTTGTTTGAAAACTAGTTACACAAGTAACATGGGAAATTTTATCACAAACACATTTTAAAATACAGAAAAGGTCATAGGAGTGGCATAGAGTAAAATGGCAAATTCAGAAGAAAAAGATAACTGTGGTTAGTGTGGTCAGAGAATGCTTCATTGAACTGAAAATGGAAGAGTGGGCAGAGTTTGCTCTGACTGGCATTAGACTGGACAGGATGATGGAGGCAAAGCAAAGAGGCAGGACTCTGTGGCACACAGAGTTGTTCAGTCTGGTAGACACAATTTGTAGTAACGCCTTGTAGAGAAGTTTAAAGGCATTAGTGGGCCTAGAAAAAAGAGAAACCTTGAGAGTTAGGTTACAGAATCTGTGTTTTTCCTTATAGACAGTTGGAAAGCTTCAAGGTTTTTTGATTGAGTTTATTTTAGGCAATTGGGTACAGAATGAATAAAGTGAGGGAATCTATTTGGAAAGGCATTTCAGGGATTGAGAGATGAAGTTCTTCACAGGTGGCAGAAGGAGAGAACAGGATGAGAGAGAGAGAATGGGGCAACACTAACAAAGAAGTACCTGGACTTGCTCTCAGGGTCAATGAAGACCTGGTTTTAAATCCTCCTTCTACCATTCACCTGGACCGTAAGAAGAATGGCCAAAATCTATCGAACACTGACTGTATGCCATACATGGTGCTAGTCATTTATTCATTGCACAGATATGTTCTGAGTGTTTTCTATGTGTCAAGAATCATTTTAGGCACTAGAGATATGGCTGAACAAGACAGAAAATGGCCTGTTCTATCTCTAATTCTATGAGACAGATATCATTATTGTCCCCATTTTATAGATGAGAAGATCAAATTTTTGAGAGGTTACATAACTATCCAAGGTCACATAAATGGTAAATGGCAGATCCATGACTCTCTGGGTTCTAAATCTATGCACAAACAAGCATGCTATTAGAGCAGGGTGCAGATAACTAACCTTTCCTGAGCTACAGTGGTCTCTTCTATAAAATGGGGATAGAGAACCTTCTCATAGTACATGGCAGGTTTGTTTGTTGATTTATTTATTCATTCATTATTGGTGGCTGATTAGATTTGAGAATCTCAAAGAGATTCCCAACCCTCTTTTCAATAAGGTTGGCATGACCCCAGGGATATTAGAGAACAACGGGGCTCTACTCACATTAACGATGAGTTCAGTACTTGTGTTTTGGCAAGGGCCACATTTGGAAGAAGTACAAACAAAGCAAGTATATTCTTTCTCTTCAACCCAAGTTCTGAAGCCTTCTTGATTTTCCCAGGAGTCAAGAGAAAAGAATTATCACTATATACATGTTTTATTCTGCCACTCTGAAAATAGTGTCATGGACACAAGGAAATTGTTATTACAATTATGGGTTTGGAAGGTTTGGTAAGGAGCCACTTTTCTTAGACTAGACTCTAAGAAGAAAATGGGTGAAAGGCTTCGTGACTTGGTTAAGTATGTTGAAGTAGGCATCCTGTGTGGGTAATACCACCTTTTTAGTCAGATTATATTCAAAAGAAGGCAGCCTGAGGAGGGGCCAGGAAATGGCACACAATCCCTTCAAATGAAAACCCCACTGGGCTACCTTCCTAAGACAGGAAATGCATTAAGAAAGGAGGCCAAATTAATCATGTTACCTTGTGGAAAATACCACCCACCATCCCTTCCCATTAGAACAGGTACAGAGAGAGCTATTAACAGTGAAGCCAGTTCCCTTTATTTTTAAACACAAAAGAAGAGATCTTGGATGTGAAAGGGACCTTCATCTGAGCAATGTACATCACCCAGCAAGATGGATGGAAGACGCTTGTCCCAAGTAAAGTCAAGGATAAAGCACAATGACTTGGAGATTAGGAATCATTCCATGTAATTTTTAAATTATTTAATTATAATTAATTAAACATTTTTTATGCTACTGGCCAGGTGCAAGGGATTCAAGGACAGATTCACATATGGCAAAAGTGGTTGAATGTGTTCCTTCAATGTGGTTTATTGTTACCACTAGGGGAGCAGCTTTGGCTTCTTATTTAACAACTCTGAACCTTACTTTCTCATTTATAAAATGCGGACAATAATGATGCTTACTTCATAGGGTTATTATGAAGATTAAATTAGATAACCTATTTACATCAACAAACCTAGTGGCTGGCAGACTGTAAGTGTTCAGTAAATGTTACTTGCTATCAACTATCACTGTTAGATGCCATGCACTGTTAGAGTGAGCCTGAAAATCTTTCATTAAATAGTTGGATTGGGCAATGACAGAGGGTTGCAAGAAAGAGTACTTCAGGCAGGCAGATCAATGTGCTAAAAGGTAATATGCAACAGCCAGGACTGTCAAGACGTGTCCTGGGATGTAGGAGTGCAAAGACTGATGAGGAAGCTAGAGGCCAAATCATGGAGGACTCTGGTGCCTTTTGTTCCTTCAAGATATATTCTTAAGTGCCTACCATGTGCAAGGCACTGTGTGAAGTACTATAAAAGAACAAAGAAGGAAAGGACTTCGCTTCAAAAGCCATTTACAAATAATCCCTGGGCACTGGGTCATAAGTACCATGACAAGAGGAACAAATTGTATAATGGCCCTGTTCCTGCCCCAGCCTGCAATCCAGAGCAATTTAATTTACCTCTTTGGGGCCCAGCTTCATCATCTGTGGGCTGGGAATGTTATTCTTCCCTGCCTACCTCACCTGAACACAGGAATGAGTGCTGAGAATATCAGAGGAGGCAATGACAGGAAGGCACCGTGGGAATGGTAAAGCACCACTGACATATAAAAAAACTGAGAAAATTATGATGATGATGGTAAAGACCATGATTGTGATGACAGAGAAGCTGGAGAAGATGGTGGCAAATAAGATGAAAATAATAAGGGTTGTCATGACGATTCATCACGATTCATTCAATCATTGAACAAATATACATTGAGAGCTGACTGTATGTTGGACACTGTTCTAGCATTATGGATATAGTAAGAAACAAAACAAAGTACCTCTCATTTTTTATTGGAAGGAAAACTATAAATAGATGAATAGTCATACAGTTATTAGAGTTTTAGATAGCAAGAAAAAAAGTAGAGTGAAGGGATAGAAAATGATGAGAGGTGGCAATGAGGAGGAGGAGGAGGATTCTGGTTAACAGGTGAAGTGTCTTAGCAAAATCTGTGGGAGATTTCAAATCAGGGGGGCAGGTTCCAGTGGGCCCCCTTTTACTATTTTCTGATCCAATCTTTGTCACTCTATGTGGTGCAGAGTGGCAGACGTGGTGTTGTGGCATTTGTGTAAACTCTGAGCTGGGTGCATGGAGGACAACATGTAGAAGAAAAGATCTTATGGATGAGATTTCAGTAAGCCGATTCTGAGCCCAAAGGACCAGTCTGGGCAAACAAAGACACTGGTTGTCTCTTTCCTACAAAACATGTTTCTGAAGTTTGTCTTCTCTGCCTCCAACAGTGTTTCTGTGTAAGATTCAGGAGTCTGGCACATACTGCAGTTGGTAACATCAATTTTCCCCATAAGAAATAACATCATCATAATTGTCTTTGGTTTTAGGCTTATGTTATTGTCCTGAGGGAAATGAAGTTGAAGGTGGGTGGAGGAAGGCTATTAAAACCCTGGGTTCTTTCTGCACATACAAAGAGCATACAACGACTTCACTCGCCCCAGTTTTGGCAGTCAGGGTCTGAATCAGCTTGGGCAAACCCTGAAGTAAACACCTGAACATCACAGGAGCAGAGAACAGAGAAGCAGAGGGACTGCAGGGAAGCCCAGATACAATTAGCACACTCTGTAACATTTTAAAATTTGGTGCTTGTCAAAGAAAAGGCCCTATTGGACTCTGGAAGGTCACCAAAAGCAGGGGCCATGTTTTATTCACATTTGCATTCTTTGTCTCTTAGTACTGTATCTGGCAACATAAATCAGCATGAATTTAGTTGTTTGAATGTGGGACAGAATAAAAGAGAGAAGGAATAAGTGAGTAGGAGAATAAATTAACAGAAACTGGTGTTGAGCAGAAGTGGAAGGAACAGAGAAATGTAGAATCTAATGCAGGCTTCATCTTCAGCAGATGGAAGATCCTAGGCATGGTCTTGACCTTGAACTTCATTTTCCTCAACTGGGAAATGAGGATAATTATCACATCTACCTCAGAGAGCTATTGTGAGGATTATGAAATGACATACAGCATGTAAAGTTCCTAAGCAGTGCTTGGAATGCAAATGTGCTCAATAAATGGTCAGTATTAATAATCATATTAGTTATCATGCTCATGATCATTGTCAGAAAGGAAGTATTTTTCAGGACCAGAGGAAGAATGCATAATGTGGACATATTTTAGTAAAATGTCTAATCACATCATCACATAGCAAGGGCTCTGATCCCTTTAAATTGTGTATCAGTCTCACCATCCCTAAACATAAAGCAGTACACATATACTTATTGATGACTTAATATGTTTAAAGTGTTAGGTACTATGGGGGACACAAAGAATGATAAAATACGGGCTCTATGCTCAAGATGCTTTTACTACTTAGAGAGATAGAGAGATAGAGACAAACACACAAGCAAAACTACAAGGAGCTGGCCCAGTGGCCTAGTGGTTAAGTTCAGAGCACTCTGCTTTGGTGGCCTGGGTTTGGTTCCCAGGCACGGACCTACATCACTCATCAGTGGCCATGCTGTTGGGGAGACCCTCATACAAATAGAGGAAGATGGGCACAGATGTTACCTCAGGGCAAATCTTCCTCAAGCAAAAGGAGGAAGATTGGCAACAGATGTTAGCTCAGGGCCAGAAACATCCCCCCCAAAAAAACTATGACAGAAAGCAATCCAAAGTATGTATTATAGGGGATCAGAGAAAGCAAGGGCTACTCAGCAGTGGAATAATTGGAGATACTAGAGAAAGTATAGCTCAATTCCACCTTCCTAAGAAGACAATGTTCTTAAACTGGATGATGGGTAAACAAAGAAAATGAAAATTAATAGTAAACATTTCAGTTAAAAAACTTGGAAGTTCTAAACTATCTTTCTGAATGAACTTTAGATCATAGAAGAAATGAGCATCACAGTCACAGACTTTTAGAGAATAGCTACTATAAAAACTACTCATCAGATTTAGGAGATGTAGTCAAACCGTACTCAAAGGAGATTACATTGTCACAAATGCTTTCATTTTTAAATACCAAAGAATAAATATGAGAGAAATAATCATTAAATTCAAGAAATTAGGAAATTAACAAAACATACCTAAGGAAGAGAATGAAAAAGATGAAAGCAGAAATGAACGAATTAGAAAGCAAAGAAAGAATTATTAATAAACCAAAGAGGTGGTTTTATAAAATATTCATGCATCTTGAAGAAATGTATACATCTTGGGGAAAAAAAAGAGACAGAGAATAAGACAGTATGTGTGGTGGTGGGGGACAGGCTATCTTTCATTAGAAATGAAAAAGAGTTTATAACATGTAGAGAAAGTTTTAAATTATTTTTAAATGCCATTAAAATGTTTGAATAAAGTTGATAAGGTTTGTAGAGGATATAAATGATCAAAATTAGCTTAAGAATTAGAAAAAAGGAATTAGACAATAATCAAGGAAGCCTTCCCCTCCCCCTCCCCAATTTCAAAAACAACCTGTATGGTGTTTAATGGACCCAGATGAATTTTACAGATAAATCCTTTAAGGAGCAGACAATACCTATGTTGTTTTAACTCTTCCACAGAGAGATAGAAAGATTCCCAATTTTTTTTGAAGCTGGTATAACCCTAATAACTCAAATCTGATAAATATAACACTAAAAAGGGAATATTAGACTATTTACGTTGCTGTTGTATCCAATAATAGAGGTGTTCCAACAACTGTCCTGGATTCTGACCAGATTATCCCATCACAACTTCTGGGAGAAGTAAGATAGTGAGGTAATGACGAATACAGAAGCAAGAAGAAAGGAGTTTTTGTGGTGTGGGAAGGAGGATTAGGAGCCTCGCTTCCTTCTACCTATCTTTATCTAATTGGAAAACTCAAGAGAACAAGGGGAAAAGTTTTGAAATTAGTAAAAGAGCCTAGTAAACTGATTAGTTACAAACATGCAAAACAATAATCTTTCTATAGAACCAATTTTAAAATATAATTGAAAAGTTTTCCTAATAAGAATACAAAACATCTTGGGATTAATTTAATAAGAATACTTGGAATCTGTATGAAGGAAACTATAAATCTTTTCTTAAGGTTATAAAATGAGGTTTGAATACATGGAAAATTATGCCTTGGCTCCTTGGCAAGAAGACTGAATATTATTATATCAAGTATATCCAAATTAATTTATAAATTTTAATGCATATCAATCCAAATCCCAATATGATTATTTTTAAATTGTCAAAATGATTATGAAGTTCATCTGAAAAAGACAATAGATTAGAATAGCCAAGAAAATTTTGAAAAAGAAAAATGATGAGGTGGTACTTGATATATTCATTTATTTATTTTAACACATTTGTATTAAATTTTACTATGTTAGTATTTTAAAATATTTTAAAGCTAGAATAAGTTTTAAATGCCTGGAAAGATATTAAACTAACATTATAATTATGGATGCCTCCAGGTTGGGGTTGCTGGCTGTTTTTATTTTCTTCTCTGTACTTTCTCCACATTTTTAAAATTTTTCATGGTGGGCACATATTATTCTTATTATCAGGATAAAATTTAATGTTGTTTTTTAAAGGATCTATAGAATTCAGGTAGAGAAGGGAGGCATTCTAGTTTGTGACAACTCTACGAAAAAAAAGATGGGATATAAATATTAGTGCTACAAGATTACATAGTATTTACATTCTTAATTTGAATGTTTGATGTTTTTTAAGATTTTTATTTTGAATGCTTTTTGTATGTTTGTAAATTCCTCCTCTCATAGCTCCATGAGGGGTAGAAATTTTTTCTGTTTCATTCACTGCTGTATCTCCAGCATCTGGATCAGTGTTTGGCCCATATCATGTACTCAATAAATGTTTGATGACTATTAAGTGCATATATATTAGTGTATTTGATATCTTGGTTTGGATTCCCCCCAAAACAGAGTCTGAGACAAAGACTTGAATACAAGTAGTTTACATGGGAGCTAAGCCCAAGAAGCAGAGTGAGGGACCCGCTTGCTAAGAAACACACAGAAGTTTACACATGAAGGATGGGAGGCCAGGGCATTTGTCTACTGAGTTCCATCACCCATTGATTGAGGTTTGCCCTTAGGGTATTGATTTCTCTGCACTATAAGCAGACTTCTGCAGCATTAGAAGATCTTAAGGAAAAAAAATGAAAAATGATTGTCTCGTGCTCAGGCAAGACACAGTCATCACGAGGTAAGACCTAGTTTCCAGGGAGCTGTTCATCACAGCAGAGACTAAAATCAGAGGTGGACCAAGAGGTAAACTTGAGGTACCAGAAGTGTCTGTCACAGTTGATGAAGAGTCTGATGATGCCATTTTGGAAAGGTCTTGAGTCTAAGGACTGGGAGGTTGGCCTTTATTCTGTGACAAAGGGAATGAGAACTCATGGAGAAAAACAAACTCATGTTAGTACCATTTAGAGAACCACAAGAAGAGAAAAGTCCAAGTAAATGGGAGAAACAATGCTTTCCTTTACAACCAAATGGTTAATGACAACTTTGGGTAGAGAGACCATACGCTCTAATCTTGAATTGTGGGATTGAATAGCCAGATTACCAAATTCATACCCTGAATTGGAGAGCGACTGTGTTTGGAGTGTCAGAGACTGAAGGACTTAGAATTTCCACCGTGGTCCTTGTTCCCCATAGCTGTGTTTCCCTACTCCCTTTTGCAATTAACTTTAGCCCCTAAGATGACATCTCACCCCTTTTGATGAACCTGAATTGTCCTGTAATTAATCTGTAAGAATAATTTCTCTCTCTTCTTAGAACCATTTTTTTTGTCTAAATATTCTCAAAACAGGCTAAATTTGCTGATCCCTCTTGTTAAACCTCTTAAAAAGCTACATACCTCTCTCTTAAATTGTACATTCTTTTGGAGACTTTTCATGCCATTTTGAATAAAGGCTTACCCTAACCATGCTCTGGTTGATTTTCCTCCAAAGTTTTTGGTGCAATCAATTGGATCAGGGCTGAACCTCTGCTCAGCCTTCGCTACTTAGATGAGAATAGAGAGTATCAAAGACCCTTTGATGTCTCCCCTCTCTGGAGTCCCATGGCTGGTCAGCTGAGTAAGACCTACTTCTGATGAACAAGCACTGTGCTCCCTTTGCATTGAAGTGCTACCTAAGCTGTTATTTTTAATTTTTATTGTCTTTGGTATAGTCCTCTTGACTTGCTTTGTCTCACTGCTCAGGGCTGTCATGGACTATGTCAGGGTTGGATTCCCAGAGCCTGGTTATCTGTCTCTTGTCTGTTCTCATCAAACAAATCTCTGTGTCATCTGGCTTCTGCAGTTCTGTCAGGATCTTACTAAGACAGTTTTTATCTTCAGTGACCCCTCTGGGGAACTTGGGATATGCATAAGAAGACCCATTTTCATGACACCTAAGAATCAAAGGGTTCAAAGATTTCAAGCAATCAATGATGAGTAATTTTTATTGGTATAAAGAGATATCTGAAAGATAGGACATTTCTAAAATTACTCCCCTTAAGAACTCCTTAGACAAGGCTAATAAAAATATACAAAATCTAAAAATATAAACTTAAACTCTCCTCTTCTCCATAACCAACTCCAAATGAGCCTCTCTCTGTTGCCCTATAAATCAACCACCTCCTCCACCTTGCTCTGTTCCTTTTATTACTCCTGAACCTTCACCAGACCCTTTCCACTTTCCTTCATACCCTTCTCACTGGAAAATATGTGCACATGATATCTTATAATGTAGGTGGAGATGAAGATCAGCCTACTGCTCTTTTAGTTTCTAACCTGATCTAATAAAGATCAGATACGCATAATCTAGTTAAAGGCTCTCCAAACTTTTAGATAGAAGACAGTTCAATGAAAAACTTAGAATAGACTTATGATCTTATAATTCTGGATTCCCTGATCACTATCAATTGGTTCACCACCTTGTGAGACCTAAAGACACTAAAATTTGGTTAGAAACTACAGAATGTATTGATTACAGAATGATTAGCAGCTATCTCTGAGGTCTTTCCTGCTAAAATTGATTAGTAAACAATGCAGTCTTATAAACAGAAAAGGAATAAGTCGGGGCCGCCTGGTGGCGCAGCGGTTTAGTTCGCGCTTGGCAGCCCAGGGTTCGCGAGTTCGGATCCCGGGCGCCCGCCGACGAACTGCCTGTCGGCCATGCCGTGGTGGCGTCCCATATAAAGTGGAGGAAGATGGGCACGGATGTTAGCCCAGGGCCAGTCTTCCTCAGCAAAAAGGGGAGGATTGGCAACGGATGTTAGCTCAGGGCTGGTCTTCCCCACAAAAAAAAAGAATAAGTCAATCCCTAATTTCAGAAACTACTTAAAGATCACCAGGGACCACTATCCTCTCCACAAGGGCAAAGATATCCCAATTTCCCTATCCACTTTCTTTGTTTATGTTCCTAAATCAGAAGTGGCATATTTAGGTAGAAAACGGAAGATAGAATGGCAGTCTGCCCCCCACCTGAATTAATAGGGCTTGCTGAGCACTTTGATAATATTTTACTCAGAAAAAAAGAAGAATTGCAGGCCAAAATAATAACTCTTTAGATTAAGCAATTAGATAAACCCAAGAACAAGGACACCTCTATGTCTGATATAGACCAAGACATTGGTCAATATTGTGAGGAAGAGATATTGGAAGAACAATTCCCACCTTAGCTTGAAAGATAAAAATCTCAAAACTCATATGACAGAATGACAGCCCTCTGAAGAAGTAGCCTCTCAACTCTGCCCACAATTGCCATTAACACAGACAGGAAAAATGTCCATGCAATTTCAAAAACAGAAGGTTCTATTTCTAGATGATTCTAGTCTACACTCTGCTACAAACCTTTCCACCTCTCCATCATTTCTTACTCAGAATAACAACAACAAAAAAAAGTTCCAACAGTTAGAATCTCAAATGCCCCTTAGACTACCTTTGTCTCAGCCACTCTTGTCCCTCTGAGCTCTTTTGCCAGCAACACACTTTACTGCTTAGTGATCCCACTCCAGCGAATCAGTTGGAACAAGACCTACTTTCTAAATGTGGTGCCACTATTAAATACGGACCAATGGCCTCTTTCTGGAACACCCAGAAGCAAAAGAATCTCCAGGCTGTAATTTAATGATTATACAGGTAGATGACTGACTATCAACATTTCAGACCTCGAGTCTGTCTCTGAAAGCTTCTGGGTTAAAGACAGTTCAGATGTATGACACATTAGGGAGGCAGAGCCCTTAAAGTCTCAATTAATTCGGTAACGCTCTTACTAAAACTGTCTCAATATCCACTCAAAAAGTGCTGAAGGACCGCAGGCCATCATATCTACATACTTTCAGAAAGGACTCATTCTCCCCTGTACCTGGCCTTGTAATATCTGTCTTCTGCCCACCTAAAGGACAAATAAGCATGGCCACTGCTTTGTTTAGGATTTACAGATCATTAACAAGACTGTGCCTTTTCACTTTCCTGTAACCCCAAACTCTAATACCATTATGTTCTCAATCCACAAGACAGCTGCTTATTTTACATTGGTAAAGCTATGCTCTGCATTCTTAGAACACCCTTGCACACAGACTGACAGTATCTACTTGCATTTACTTGAGGAAATCAATAATATGTATAAACAGTTTGCCCCAGTGGTTTACAAAGTACTCTCTTACTTCCTAAAAGTATTTAATCATAGCTTTAGAACCATCCAAATCACACAGGACTTTGTTCTTAAATAATATGTGGATGATTTGTTATGTTCTCCAAATCAAAAGTCTTGCGGAACTGATTCCCTTTATTTGCTGACAGCGTTAGCATATGAGGGACATAGTCTCCATGGATTACCTTCAGTTTTATCATACCCAAGTGCATTATTTAGGCTGTGACATAATGCAATATAGAAAGACTCTTTCTGCTCAAAGATTGTAAGCTATTTGTAACTTCTCTGGGCCAATTACCAGCAGACTACCTAAAGAATTATTTGGTGTCATATGATAAATAGACATTTGCTTTGTAATGTTTCTGAATTGGCCTCCCTTGTCTATGATCCAATGAAAGCTGACACACATGAGCCCTTGCCCTGAAAACCTCATTGGAAACTGTTGTAACGTAAATGACTCCCTCGAAAACCTTCTAACCAATTACCATCAACCTTTCTACTTGTATGTTAAAGATGAAGACAAACTTTGGGGGTTCTACACAACAGTACAATGGATGTCAGTGATCTATATCACTTATTATAACCTCTCACTTTTGCTCACCAGGTAGCAAAAGCCTACCTCCCTCATTCATGTGCAGTGGTAGCAGCCACAAATTTAACTGAGGCCTCTGCTGACTTAGTCAGGATCTACGCTTAGTCACGTAATCTCTCATGTTGTTCAGACCTTGCTCTTGTCTGAAAATATCCAGAACTTTTCTGCTTCTTGAATGACCTCCTGTGAAATCCTTCTGCCATCCACACGTTTCTATCCATCATTACAACACCTTAAACCCCACCACCCTTCTTCCACTCTCAAAGGAAAGGAAATCTCATGACTGTCATGCTCTTCCTCCTTGCCTTGCCTTGACCTCTTTGAAACCTATCTAGAAAACCAAGATTTAGAACTGTTTGTAAATTATCCTGTTTAAGAACTCAAGAAGGAGGCTCTAAAGCTGGATATGCAATCATAACCCATTCAGACTTGATTGAATCCAATCCTTTCCCAGAAGTTGATTCTGTACAAGTTGATGAACTTGTAGCCCTTACTAGGGCCTGCCAGTTAACTAAAGACAAGAGAGTGTCTGTCTACACAGATACTAGATATACTTTGGGGGTAATTAACGATTTAGATATGATTTAGAAGCAACATGGCTTCTTATCTTCCCCTGTGAATGATTGTGAATGTGTTCATACTAATGTCTCTCTGTTTTCTGCTTGGTCACGAGCCTGTCCTTGCTGTAAAGCTACTTGTGTTTGTTTCTCACTTAGTGAATGTCCACATATTTATTTTGTGGTGGGGTATCCATTTCACTGAAGCAGTAATTAAGGAATTTGCAAGGCTCTACCTGTTACACAAAAGTTTCACCATCACTATTTCTCAAGAAAAATAAAGAGAATGAATAGCAAATTAAACTGAAACTTGTAAAAATATCACAGGAACTTACATTGATATGGTTAAAGGCCTTGCTCTTGGCTCTCACGGATGTTAGATCCACTCTAAGTAGGAACTCACAGACTCTTCCCATATGAGCTGGTCACGGGATGGTTCATGTGTCTCAGCTGCTTACCTCCTATCCTTGACATTACTCTGTCACACATCAAAATGGCCAAATACTACAGAGATTTAATACAATTTATCCAAGTTTATTAACACAGGTCAAGGTGGCTTTTCTTAATTGTAAACCATAGGAACCCCTGCCTGACTTTCAGTCTAGAGACCATGAGTACTTGAAATGACACCAATATAAAACTTCTCTAGAACTTCTTTGGAAGGAAACTTATCAGGTACTATTACTCACAAACACTGCAGTAAAACCCCAGGGAATTGACTTTCAGATTCATCTCTCTCATTTAAAAAGATATCTTATATCCACTTCCTGGACTTCTGAACTAATGGAAGATTCTCCAGAAACAGGCTATCAGGAAGGAGACAGCCTTCCCAAGAGCCTCAGACCAAGCAGCAGACTGTGATGTGCATGTATTAGTTAGCATTCTCCAGAAAACAGAACCAATAGAATATATATAGGATATTTATTATAGGAATTGGCTCACATGATTATGGAAGCTGAGAAATCTTGTGATATGTGATTTGCAAGCTGAAGAACCAGGAGAGCTGGTGGTGTAATTCAATCTGAGTCTAAAGGCCTGAGAACCAGAGGAGCTGATGGTGTAAGTCCCAATCCCAGTCTGAAGGCTTGAGAACCAGGAGCTCTGATGTCTAAGGGCAGGAGAAGATGAATGTACCAGTTCAAGCAAAGACTTGACTAGTAATGTTGAACATCTTTTCATGTTTATTGACCATTTGTATATCTTCTTTGGAGAAATGTGTATTAAAATCCTTTGCCCATTTAAAAAATTGGCTTATTGGTCTTATTATTGAAGTGTAAGAATTCTTTATGTATTCTATAAATAAGTCCTTCATCAGATATATCTGTCCTATGTCACATGAGTGGACTTTTCACTTTCTTGATGGCATTATTTACAGCATAAAAGTTTTTAATTTTGATGAAGTCTAACTTATCTGTTTTTTCTTTTGTTCCTTCTGCTTTTGGTATAATATCTAAAAAACTACTGCTTAAGCCAATGTCACAAAGATTTATTCTTGTATTTTCTTCTAAGAATTTTATCTCATACACTTAGGTCTCTGATCCATTTTGAGGTAATTTTTGAGTATGGTATGAGACAAGGGTCCAATTTCATTCTTTGGCATTGAATTATCTTGGCATTCTTGTCCAAAATTGACCACAAGTATATGGGTTTATTTCTGGACTCTTACTTTTACTCCACTGATCTATTTGTCTGGCCTTAAGCCAGTATCACATTGCCTTAATTAATCTGTAGTAAGTTTTAAAATTGGGAAGTATGAGTCCTCCAACTTTGTTCTTCTTTTTAATGATTTTTTTTTTTTTTTTTTTGCTATTCTTGGTCCCTTGCATTTCCATATGAAATTCAAGATCAGCTTGTTAATTTTTGCAAAAGAGGCAGCTTGGATTTTGATAGGGATTGTGTTGAATGTGTAGATCAACTTATGGAATATTGTCATCTTAACAATATTGTTTTCCTATCCATGAACATGGGATGTCTTTCCATTTATTTAAATCTTTTTCAATTTATTTTAACAATATTTTGGAGTTTTTGGCATACAAGTCTTGCACTTCTTTTGTTAAATTTATTCTTAAGTATCTTATTCTAAAAAGAATAGAATTAGAAAAGAATAGAATTAAAAAATTCTATTGCAAATGTAATTGTTTTCTTAATTTCATTGTTTGGTGTTTCATTGCTAGTGTATAGAAATACAATTGATTTTTATACATTGATTTTGAATCTTGCAAACTTGCTAAATTTGTTTATTAGTTATTATACTTTTTTTAGTGCATTTCTTAGGATTTTTCTATGTATAAGATCATGTCATCTGCAAATAGAGATAACTCTACTTCTTCCTCTCCAATATAGATATTTTTATTTCTTTTTCTTGCCTAATTTCCCTGGCTAGAACCTCTTGTACAATGTTAAATAGAAGTGGCTAGAATGGACATCCTGCCTTGTTCCTTATCTTAGAGCCAAAGCACTTACTTTCACCATCAATTACGATGTTAGCTGTGGGTTTTTCATAGATACCCTATGGATACCATATTGAATAGTGCAGCTCTAGACCTTCCCTCCCAGGCGCAGTGACTCATTCTTTCTGTTTATCTTGATTCATTCTGCCCTGCAAAGGAAGAATCACTTCTCTGACTGGTGAGTTTGGAAGAGGAACAGAGCATGCAATGTTCAGCCTCTTTCTTTTTCCTCTCTCTAGGTAGCCAACTGACCACAGAAAGCACATTTTCTGGTATTCTCCTCCACGCTTTAAGTTTTTAGCAGAACGTCTTGACATAGGGAATTCTGCAGTTGTTCAGTGCTGTCTGTGATTAGGTGTCCAATTTGGGATTTCAATTTCAGAAAACCCATCTATGACATGTTCTTCAATATTATCTGCACTAAAAAAAATCTGACACTTTTACCTTCATCAGACTGATATGCTCTGTCTTAATTGATTCCTAACCTGGTTAGGGGAAAGGAATGTTATACAGACCACCATGAAACCCAGATGAAGACTGAAAGAATGCTCCAAGGTCTAGCAAAATGCCATAAGAAAACATTAAAGCCATCTGTGTGTTTAGCCAGGGAAAGTAGTGTAACTAGTAAAATCAATCCCTGATATAAGCTTTAGTGTGCTCTCCAACCATGCACTTTGAATGACATATAAGCTTCTTCACCATCTTTAGCAGGGAAAATGAATTTGGCTAAACAAGTGTAAAATTCTTGGGTAAAGTGAAGAGCTGAGGTTGTGTGTGGAAAGAGAACAGAACAGGAGGGGAGATGAATGTTTTATCTTAGATGGCAGACTCAAATTTCCAAGAGTAGAGGGTTGATGCTTCAATGCCAAGAGTAAGATAGTGTATCTGTAAATAATATCAGAGAGGCTTCCTTAGATAATCAAGGATATTCATAGCCCATAGAACCCAATGTAAATCACTGGCTGCATTGACTCTGCTTGCTTCACACACTGAGAGAGTAAAAGAGGGAGCTACAATTAGAATTAAAATCTTTTAATAACTGAAGTCTGTCCCATGAAAAAAGAGTTAGATTTATTCTGGAGCCTTCAGAAAGCAGATCAGAAACAGCTTATTGAAATTAACATGGAATAGAATTTGGTAAATGTAAAGAAAAAGCAAATAATTAATGTTGGTCAAAAAATGGAATTGAACACACTGTGATGGCAAGAGCTAATATTTTGGAGAACATTTGACCAGAAACTATATGCTCACCTCTAGAGAATGTTGTGGAAGGAGATTCCTACAAGTAGTAGATATAGAACCAAATGTTCCACAAGGTTCCTTCCAACTCTGAGACTGTAGGATTCTGGAAGGAACCAACCTGGGGACTCAATGCAACTCTTTACATAGAAAATCTGAGTTCTTGGCTCGATTATTCTACTAAAAAAATACCTGTATGACCTTGAGCAAATTACTCATTCTTTATGAACTGCAGTTCCTTTACCTGTAAAATACTCATCTAGGGTTGCAAGAGATAATCTTTATTTAAGTTGCCTTTTAGTTTTAAAAGATGCTAAGATTTAAATGGAGACTTAGAGTGGTCTAGAGCAGCAGTATTCAAATTTGCATAGATGAAGACTTTCTAAGGGGTACAGCACAGTGGTGGTGTAGAATCGGCTTCTACTGGCTCATGGGAGCTGATTGTGCATCTTTTTCCAGCTCTGCAGTTCAGTGATGTCAGATTAGTATCAAGGGAATATTTATAACATGGAACTCAGCAAATACTACAAGTCTGAGCTTTTTTGTTTCAGAGAGTAGATTTCTCAGAACAATGCTAGTTACCAGGAAGGTATATTTTTATGGAAATCAACCTTCAGATTGAAAATTGTCTGATAAAGTGGCTGTGATGGTGGTGTAGTTTCTTTCTCCTCCAACTTGACAAAAGAAAAGCACATCTCAGCTATCCCAATTCTCACTAAGAAGCATTTTCCCAGGGAGTAGAAACCTCCAGGGCACTAAACGAAGATACCTTTTGAAACCCTATTATTGGTGCTGAGAAAGTGAATGACTAATGTCTTAGAAATCAATCCTTTTGTAAGACAGGTACTTTCCAACTTGTTTTCAATAAAATTAAAGGACGATTCATCTGAGTTGTCAACAAATAGATCATTAACAATAATTTTTTAATGATAAATCTCTGTGATTTTTAGCGTGTAACTCAGGAATTCAAAGAATTGAGTGGCATTGTTATAACAAATATTAAACATAGCTTGTCATTGTTTACATTTTAAAGACAGAGAGAAATAGAATTAATGTTAAATCCTGCTTCATTCTAACAATAAGTGATATTTGTTTAAAAGTACATAATCAAATCTAAACAAAATCCTTTTCATATTATTAAGAAATATACTACTGTAAAATTTCATTTTTTAATTAATAAATATTTTTCAGAATTTACAATATATTCGTTGCTTTGATTAATATACAAAATAATAGTTTTAATGACATCTCACACAGAAAAAAAGTTAACACTTAGACCCTTATGCTCACAGGCAATAAAAAGTTACATATCCACTTATATATAATATTTTTGATGCAGAAAAGCATAATAGGGTTTTCTATAAAATAATTTCAAGCTTAAAATACAATTACATTAGGATAAAATTCTGTGTGGGAAGTGGAATAGAAATTTGAGCTCAAGGAGAAAAGGAACTGATATAAAATTTCCAACTGTTAAAGAAGAATTTATTCTTGTGTGTGTGTGTATGTATGTGTGTGTGTGTGTATGTATGTGTGTGTGTGTTAAACTGAAGATGGTGAATATCACATTGCTGAAGTATTTAAATTCCTCTAGATACATTTAAAATAACAAGATAACAGTTTTGAAATGTTAATATTAACCACACATTGGAAATGATATCCTTGGCAGTTTAGTGAGTGAGTTGAGGGAGGGGATGTCTGCCCACCTCCCACAATAAATCACACGGCATAGGGGAGCATGATGCAAGCCATCCCTACCAACTTAGTGACACTTCTATGTGCTTCTACATGACTTGGTACAGAGAAGCTTCTCAATATATCCTGGACTGATTGATCAGTTCAGCTAAGGGTATGAGAGAGATGAAGTCCTTAGTTCTAAACACAATTGGAATAATCAGTGGCTGAAGCCAAAAATCATGTCGGCCAGCCAAGGAGTTCTTATCTTCACTCTGCTGCAGCCTAACAGGGGAAGACTTGAGCAACATATAAAGCCACAATTCAGATCATACAGTGCAAGAAAACCTCAAACTTTTTCTGAATCCCAAACCTAAGACAATGACATTCAGCCACATATGGGTATTTTTGATATATCTGGGAGTACTTAAGTGGCACTGGCATTTATTCTGGAGAATTTGGGATGAGAAGCCTGGATCTTTCAATGCAAACCTTAGAAAATATATGGTGAGTTCAAGGTGTTGAGATGGGGAAACTTCTTTGGCCTATTTCCCTGAATTTCCCACCTTTATCCTCATTCCTCTCTCTAAAAGGAGAAGTGGTAGTTTGCAGAAAAGCAGCAGGGAATTTTTGGTTTAACTTCTCTCTTCTTTCTCTTGGAAACTAGAATTCTGGTTTGCTCCTCTTAGCCTTAATAAACACAGTGCAGCCTCTGACTAGGGGTAGTTTAATTCTGGGGGTTCAGTATTAGTAAGCTTGTGTTGCTGCATATCTAAGCCACATCCTCCAAGGAAGTTTTACTGGCAATAAAAGCTGATAGTTTGCTTTGTAGCTATCTGCCTCTGTTGCCTCTCAATCTAACAGGGAAAAGGTGTCCTTAAACCTCCAAATGAGGGTCCATCTGTGAAATCAAACTAAAAGGTAAATGTGGCTGGTCCAAAGATCATTTTTGTCAGGATTGGGAGAGGATGTAGGTAGGTAGCATCAAGGTCTCAGTATAAGAGAGGTAAATAAGATTAGATTGGGGATAGAGAGAGGGAGAATTTTGAAATGCCAAATAGTAAAAGGCTTTCCCCCAAACCTTGTCTCTTCATTTATCTAAACGTTCCCCATCTTTGTAGGGTGGCAGTGTGGCACATGTTTTAAAACCTGACCTGTCTATCTTAAGTCTTCAACTGTAAAATGTGAGATGACTGACACCCTAGGGTTGTTGTAACATAGCGGGCATTCCTCTCACTTGAATCTCTTTTCTGTATATATATATATATATATATATATATATATATAAACAGTTGGTTTTAAGAACATAAATACAAATTATGGCTGATTGCAAAAAGCTAGCCCATTGCTAACTGACTTTTTGAATTCACTGTTGTTTATCTCCCAGATTGGTAAGTTTGTACCTCTGGTTATGTGGTCCAAAGCACGCATGTCTAGCTTTCTCTTTGAAGTATATCCACCATTGTGGGTACAGGAGCTCTGTTATTAACTTTGGGCAGAACTTTAGACTGCTTTAGATCATGAACTCTTTAAGGGCAGAAATCATGACCTGATCAACATGATACTTAGTACCAGAAACTAGAACTCATATGAAGGACTTGAGATTCCACCTGGTAGATTTGGACAGTTCATTTTTCATTCACTCATTCATTCATTCATTCACTCTGCAAGTATTTATTGAATGCCTAACATGCAGCATGTGCTTGTTGTAAATCACAGAAATAGTCATAAATTCCTCCCATCTCTGTATCTGCTTTCCCATCTGGTCACCCGTTTGCAATGTGACTTTGAAGCTTCTCCCAGGAAAAGAAAGAGTGTTTTTCTCCACTTCTTTAATCTGGGCTTGACCATGTGACCTGCATTGGCCAATGCAATCATGGCCTTGAAAAGTGCTTGATCATTGGGGTTTACCTCTCTTGTTGCTCTGGGGAACTCTCTGACCATCACCATATGAATGAGTCCAGGCTTGCCCACGAGATGAATAATAACACATGAGCACACAGTTATCTTCATTGCTGTTGCTGACAACTAGCCAACCCCCAGATCTGTGAGTGGACCATTGACTATTAGCTGACTGCAAACACATGAGTGAATCCAGTTGACACCAGCTTGAGCAGAGAAAAATTGTCTCAGCAGAGCCCCTCCCAAATTGCTGACCCACAGAACCATAAGCAAATAAATAAATGGTTTGTAGTTTGAGGCCACTAAGTTTCTGGGATGGTTTGTTACATGGCAAGAGTTAACTGACCAAGTGCTGGACATTCAACAACAATGAAGCAGAAAATGTCCTTGCTCTCATGGAATCACCTTTCCTTTCGGGGGGGGGGGGACAATAATAATTAAATAAATAAGAAAGAAGAAAGAAAATATCAGATATGATAGGACAGAGAATTGAAATGGATTGATGTGATAGCAAGTGCCTGGAAAACTGCTTAAGATTGGATGGTCAGGAATGGTTCCTCTGAAGAAGTGATGCTTTAGCTGAGATCTGAATGGCACAAAGCAAGCCAAGACTAGCGGTAAGATTTTTCCAGGCTAGTTTCTTTGAACAATTATATTAGAAAGGGACCAGATTTCCAGCATATGTTGGGATGACTTCTAGGTGAGTAAAAGGCAATGTCTTTAAAGAGAACTCCGTGCCAAATTTTAGAATTTTCAGATCTGAAGATGTATGGCACTCTCACACTGCTCAGACAAAGCGGTCAGAGAGGAATAGGGACGACACAATTCTCATGAATTAGAATGAGTATCCTGCAAGAGGAGTCCCCAAGATCCTTGTGCAAATTTTGTGCGTTTGCTGTTGGAACCTGGGGAATTTTCCACTTGACAAGTTTGTCTTGACTATAAAATATACTCCAAATATGTATATGACAGGGACCAAAATATATGACAAAAAGACAGCAAGATGGATGATGTGGAGACTGTGCAAGGCTCCATTGGTCAGTGTATGTTTTTTGAGAACATATGAGAATTACATTGTTTTATGAGAATGAGATTGACAAAATAGTTTATTTCCTAAAGCTACAACATGAAGGATTTCAACCAACTGTCTATTAATTCCCTGCCTATTCATTCACAGTGGCCCAGGCTGTTAAGATGATACCCAAACTGTGTCCATAGACCTAAGGGAAAAGATTAAAAAGAAGGAAAAATATGCAAGAAAAAGAGGGGTATGGTGCAAGGAAGGTAGCGGAGCCTACCATATAGCTCCACACCAGGAAAACACAGACGAGGAAGCTTGTTCTAAAGAACAAGAACAATATTTATCAAAAGGAATTCTGCCAATCTTAGGATAGAATCCCAAACTGTAGCTTTGGTAGTATATAAAATCCTTTACGTGCCATTCATAAAAGATAGAATCATAGAATAGTGGTGGAAAATACTGGAAAAGCAACATCAAATATGTGTATACATGCACACATATACATATGAATATTTTGAGCAGAATTGACTACGAGTCTTTCAAGACTTTTGCTCTTTGGGATTAAATTAGAGTAAAATTCGCCATAATATGAAGTAAGGAGGAGAAAAAGAAGGAAGAAAATGGAAGTGTAAAGAAAGGAGGAAAAGGGAAGGTAAGAGTAAGAAGTGACCAAATTAAGGTTAAAGTGTTTTCAGTATGCGTGTATTAAATTGTAAAACAAAGACAGCAAACCATAAAGCTCTGAGATAGACTGCAGCGCCACCTCCTGGCTGGAAGACTTTTTGGATGATGACATCCAATGGCTTTAATAGCAAGCCATGGCTTCTCTAGCAATGGAAGGTGTGGGCTGGTGGGGTAGTTCTTCTTTAATGCTGATAATGTCTTTAATTGATTGTGATTCCTCTTATTCATAAGTGCCCAGAAAAGTTGGCCTAGAGAAGAAAAAAAATTAGGACTTTACTTCCATCATTTGTTTTTAGGTTATTTTCACCTAAATTTGTGTAAAGTTAAAGTTGCATTAACTTTAAAGGCTTGACACTGATGTAAACTTTAATATTCTTAGTCATTAACTAGAAAGCACTGCCAAAGTCAAATTTTTTCAAAACAAGTCATGGCTGTCGGTATAAGAATATGGACACAAACTAGGCACATATTCTAATCTTATTAAGAAACCTTTAAAATTGCCTTAGGGTTTTGGCAGAGATGTACTGTCAGATGGAATTTGTGCAATTAAAAACCTGAGAAAGAAGAAAAAAAAATTTCTTCCCGCAGTTAGTTTTGAAGGATGTCAGGAAGACTTGGGGAAGCAGCATCAGTTGTTAACAGCATCAGTGCAGAGAAGTGAGGGAAGATGATCAAGGTCAGAAGCAGCTGAGTGAGAAGGGATGACACATCCAGGCTTTCTGCCTTGAGTGTAAGCTCTTTCCAGTAGGTGCCTGCCCCCACCAAAAGGAGGAAAGCTCTCTACATCCAGGGCCTCAGGAAGAAAAAACTAAGATGTGAATATCCAAGGATAAATAGACTTTTCTAAGGGTGATGTTTGCCTGTGGTCCTGACAGTGCTTTTCCAGGTCGAGATAATGTCACACAAGAAACAGCCCCGTTTTCTTACCATTTGAAAGTCATGATTGCTTAGGACTGATTTTTTAATGACCACATTTGCCATTAGCTTCTTATAACCATGATCATCAGACTCATTCTGCCCATGGAGTGGGCAGCTGGGCACCCTGAGTGAGCACCAAAGACTGCAGGCCCACTGTGAGGTGTGTGGGCCTTCGCTGTGCAGAGAGCATTAGCAAGTGCTAATGATCCTTCCCTGATTCGTGTCTACTGCCACCTCCTCCTCTCTTCCCTTCTGTGGGAGATCCAGCAGACATGCAAATAAAGACATGGGCTACACGGAGATGGAGTGGAATTAGCAAGAGGAACTCAACTTTCCTGAAAAGATGACAGTTCTACCAAGCAGTTGGCAGCTGCCAATCATGCCAGCTTCAAAAGGTGCTAAGAAAGTCCCTTTTGCCCCAGTGTTACCGGGGCTTGCACAGATTATGTGCTCTGTTTTTGCCTGTTGACTGAAGAGAGGGAGAGGTGACTGGCTGGGGGGAGTGAGAGCTTGGAAACCAGATAACCTCTCAGAGGGTGGTGAAAGAAGGCTTGTAGGGTGGATTCTGCAGGCAGGAATGAGGGGGTCAGCCCCACACACAGGTGGGGATTGTGTCCAGAGAAATGTACGATGCATTTACCTCAATGAGAATCATTTTCTCAGTTGTAAAATGAGATATATATTTTTTTTACTAATAACTAATGATTACCTTACATAGGATTTTTGGGGAGAGTAAAGATTTAATGGGATAATGCATATGAAAATGCTTTGCATATCTTCAGCACTCAGTGGATATCATTTCCAATTAATCAATGGAAAACTGAGGCTCAGAAAGGTGAATTGAGTTCCCCAGGATCACGCAGCTAGAAAGTGGTAATGTCAAAATGGAATCCAGTTCTTCTGAGTCCAGCATCCTTTCCGCTAAACCTCATTCCCTCTATTCATCTGAGAACCGGAAGGATCAGAAATCTCACAGGACCTTGTTTTCTTTTGTAACTGGGCACAGGGCTTTAGCCATTTCAAGGTCTCTCGTCTTAGGGAGATAATCTATCAAATGCTCTCAGGTGAGAGGATGTGCGAGGAGGCAGAGTAGGGTGGTGATGAGCACAAGTTCTAGAGTTTGACTGAATGCACTCAGGGGCTCCACCACTTCTTAGCCATGTATGATGTTCAGCAAATTGCTTAACATCTCTAAGTCTCATTGTCCTTGAGACTTTTTAAATGTAAAGTGGGGATGATAATAATAGCATTTACCTTATAGTTGTGAAGATTAAAAGATAAGATCTATATGAAACACTTTGTACAGTGCCTGGTACATAGTAATAACTCCATACATGCTATCTGCCGTTACCATCAAAGCTATGATTTCCAACATATTCCGGCTGTGGGATGGGGCTGGTTATTGACTTCAACTGAAAGACCAAGAGTTTGGGATCAATCTAGCTCTTCCCCTCTCATCCTTCCACTCAAGGCACACACACGATTATTTTTATTTTAGTCATACTTATATATCCAACTCCAGGCCAGGTCTCCCTCACTTTTTATTCTTAAGGGGTGTCAGGCTAAACACAACCCTATTGTCTGGGCAGGCCTGGAAGGGGATCCAGTAATCATGCCAGTAGGAGAGGGATCAGGAGAGTGAGGGTAGGACCATGAGAGGCAGTCACTTGCAGCTGTGGCAGGAACGCAGAGCCAGAAGGGGAGTAAAAATCAGCACACACACACACACACACACACACACACACACACACACACACAGGAGTCTGAGCCAAAGAAGGCAAAGAATTGTCCAAAATCAAGAACTGAGAATGGGAGCTAAGGCCAAGGTAGGGAAAAGAGTCACATATTCTTCTAGCTATCACCCTGTCTCCATCTGCCTGCACAGCCACACTTCTCAAAAACATTGTCTACATTTACCGTCTTTATTTTCATATCTCTCAACCACTCCTCAATCCACTACAATCTGGCATGCATCCCCATTAGTTCACAAAACAGTTCTTGATGAGCTCACCAATGAATTCCAAGTTGCTAAATTCAATGGGCATTTTTTTCACTACCCATCTGCTATGATATGAATGTTTGTGTGCCTCCAAATCTCATGTGTTGAAATCCTAACCCCCAAGGTGTATTAGGAGGTGGAGCCTTTGGGAGGTGATTAGGTCATGGAGCAGAGCCCTCATGATTGGGATTAGTGCCCTTATAAAAGGGGCCCCAGAAAGCAAGCTCATCCCCTCTTTCTGCCTTGTGAGCTTACAGCGAAAAGATGACCATCTAGGAAGCAGTCCCTTATCAGACACCAAATCTGCTGGTACCTTGATTTTGGACTTCCCAGCCTCCAGAACTGTGAGAAATAAATCTCTTTTTTTTTTTGTAAGCCACCCAGTTTATAGTGTTTTGGTGTAGAAGCTTGAATGGACTAAGATACCTTTTTACTTGACCACTCAGCAGTATTCTGATAACTCCTCCCTTCTTATAGGACTCTTCCTGTTTTCCATAACATCCTGGTCTCCTGAGTTTCCTCTGACTTCCTATCCACTTGTTTTTAGCCTCCTTTGCAAATCTTCCCATCTTTATGGCTATTAGTTATTTGAGTTCCTTAAGACTCAATTTTAGACCCTCTTCTCTCACTTTACCTTCTCTCCCTAGGTAATCTCCTTGCTTATGGTTTTAATTATCTTCTCTATGCCAATGACTCTCAAATTTATATTTCTGATTCAGAATTCTCTCTTAAACTGGAGATCCGTATATCTGACTGCCTACTTAACACCTTTATTTCAAACTCAAACTTGCCCCAAATTAAGAAATGGTCCACAACTGAACATGATTTTCATCCTCAAACCTGGCTCTTTTTTGGCGCTCCCTATTGAATGGCACTGCAATTCATCCCGTTATGCAAACCAGAAAGTAGAAGTCATTCTTTACTCTTTCATATCAATCTATCAACAATTCCTATTGAATTTATATTCTGGTATCTTTCCAGTCTAAACATCTATCTCCAGCTCCAATGGCAATATTCTAGTCTAAGCCTTTTTGCCTGACCATCTTTCACAGCCTCTTAATTGATTTCCCTAATCTCCTTTTGCCCTCCTTCTAATCCATTCCCCACATTGAGGCCAGAGCAATCTTTTCTCATGTTTGAGTATAACTCTGATTACATGAGATCCAAAGCCTCTCCTCCACTACATAAACACTTCAGTGGCTTCCCCTGCTCTTAAGATAAAATCATACCTGTGACCTAGAAGACTTTGCATGATTTCACCCAACTCTGCAGCCTCATATTATGTCACCTTTCTGTGTGGTCTCTGCATTCTGAACTATTATCTTTGCCTGGAATGCTCTACCCTCCCTCTACCTTCACCCTACTTACATCTGTTCATGATTTAGTTTTTGCAAAAGTCTTTTCTTATGCTCTCAGGCAAGGTCAGGTGCACCTGCTAAATGCTCTCATAGTATCATCACATATGTCTTCTTCAGTGCACTTATCCAGTTTAAGTTTCATGTATTTGTATTATTTATTAGCTGGGATTCCCTTTTTTCCAGATATTGGGAGCATATTTCTTCTGTTTATCATTTTATATCAGTTTCTATCCCAAGGCCTGCACATAGTAGAGGTTTAATAAATGTTGTTGAATGAAGGGAAAACAAGGTACTTTTAGAGGACCAGAGCTGAGGGAGCCAAAGCTCTGGTGCTGGTGGCCTGGTGCCAGACATCTCCATGTTCAAGGTATCGAGTTGGGGAAAATTATAATCATCTGTAGGAAGAAGTAGATCAAAGTGATAGCACTATCCTTGTTCCCAATGGCCAGAATATCCTTAGATGGTACAAGCCAGGAAAAATGGCTGAGCATCTGAAGTGGTTAAAGGAAGAGTGGTTAGAAGAGCAAGCAGATAGAGAATGTGCACAAACAGGAAACAACAGAACACAGCTTCTGAGGAATCTCTCCCCAGAAGCCTTTTCCGTAATGATTGAGTCTTCCCTGCAGGTGTTTAATGTGACGTCCTCTGAGCTTCTCTCTGACCTCATCCTTGCTGGTTTGAGTATCTCTGGGGTTAGTTCCCTGCAGTATCTGAGCCACTGCATTTTTGTTTTGGTTTGACTCGTTTTTTTTTTTTTTCTGATACAAATGTCCTCCTTTTTCTTAAAAAACACAGGAGATATTTGAAAATGGCTAAGGAGTTCTTTTGTTCTCTCCTTGGCTGGGGTGACAGACAAGAAACAAAAAAAATATCTTGTAGTGCACAAGTTATGGGATTTGCTTCTAGAACAATCACTCTTGGGGAGGGAGGTATGTCAACTGGAGCAGCAAACATTTGCCAAGAACTAGAAGAAATTGATAGAGAGGACCAGAAAGTATAGTGGTTCTGAGGTACACTGCCTGAGTCTCATCCCAAACCCATCTCCACCCCTTTACTTACTATGTGACCTTGGGCAGGTGATTTAACTCCTTTGTGGTTCCAATTCATCATTTGAAAATGGAATTGATGATACTGTTCTTACTTTACAGGGTTGTATGGATAAAGTGAGATTACATATAAAACACTGTTAGCTCTTAATATTGTAAGACATTATATAAAAAATGCATATTGGGGAAGGTGTTATTCCTTAATGGGACAGAATGTAATATCTTTGAGGGAGATTAAATATCGACAGTTATTGAATACATCCTTCAGTGATTTCATGGTTCTCAGGGACAAGCTAGGGAGATCAACATCCATCTCTACCTGATGTTTAAAGCCATACTTCTTTAATCAAGAATATTTATTACAATGCCAAAAGGATAAGTGGCAGTATAGCTGGGGCAGATGATGTCATAGGATAAACTTGGCAGCCCTTCCTGCAGAATCAATTTTAGTTTATGATATATAATTTGAAACACTTTTTAAATTTTTTTTTGTAAGGAAGACTAGCTCTGAGCTAACATCCGTTGCTAATCCTCCTCTTCTTTTTTGCTGAGGAAGACTGGCCCTGGGTTAACATCCATGCCCATCTTCCTCAACTTTATATGGGATGCTGCCACAGCATGGCTTGACACATGATGTGTTGGTCCGTGCCCGGGATAGAACCTGCGAACCCCAGGCTGCCAAAGGGCAGGGCGTGAATTTAACTGCTAAGCCACTGGGCCAGCCCCTGAAACACTTTTTTTAAGAATAATTTTTAAAAATCCATGTATAGGTTGGAGAGTACAATGTGAAATTCCAATTTTTAAAAAAAGACAAAGGCTTCAAGAAAATTTCAAGTTAATTGGGGGGATCTTAGAGTTGTGTCTCCAGACCTCCAGGGGTATAAGCTCACTCTCCTTCACTATTAAGGCTATTTGATGGAAAAATTTAGTTGTACTGATTTAAAGAATAGAAAGAGGATCATTAGGGATGAGAAAAACATCATCTGAGAAAGGAATTCAAGATGTTTTATCCTTTCAGAAATTCCTTTTCTCTTTGTGTTTTCATTTGGATTATTCCAAAGAAATTAAGAAAGTGCAAGAGAAAAAATGAAGAGAAAAATCAATTGCTTTAAATGATCCGAATAACTAGGGTTCAATGCTTCTGGGCAACTTTACAGCAAATACTAAAAAATGGTTCCTGGCACAGGAACCACTCAAATGAATCCAATAAACGCAAATGAGGAGCGCAGGATCTTCTCTCCTGCTCTGCAGTACTTAGATTCAGGAAATGTGAAGCTACTTTAGGTAAGAGACACCCAAGACAGCAGGTTCTCATCTAGATGAGACACACTTAAGAGAGAGGGTGCAGGGGAGGAACCCTGACAAGGGACAGAAGACCCAGTTTTACATCTTAGCCCCAAGGCCAACAGGATGTGGGCAATCTGTTTAACTTCTCTTAGTTGCCTCATCTGTGAATTGAGGGGTTAGATTCGGTGTCTCTGAATCTCAGGTTTAGTAAGGACCTCAGGGGCCAATTAACCCAATCCTGCCTTGATGCAAGGGTTTAAGTCTCTTGCTTGAATACTTTTAGAGATGAGAAGACATCAGCTATCCCTACTTGTCATCACTGGATGAAAAGCTTAGAGCTGGGAGTCAGAAGACTTGAATCCAGTCTCCATTAACAAATTGACTATACATCTGAGTACAGAACCCTTCATGTTACTGAGTTTCAGGCTCCTATTCTATAAAGCAAGGAGAGGTGGATTAAATAATTCTTGATACGGCATTTATGAAATTCCAGGGACATCAAATCCCTAACATTCAAAGAATATCCTTTTCCTTCTTCCCCCTGCATCCTCTTTGCTCAGGACTATGTCAGAGAATATAACTATTGTGTCATTCTGCCACCTACCTTAAATGGGGAAATAGCCAAGATGTGCTTATCTGAGAATAAAGAGGCGAAGCCTAAGCCTTGAAAGAAAGGAGTGGAAAAAGATGACTAAGAGGAACAAAGACAGAATGGACTCTGCACTAGCTGGAAGAAGAGTAGCAAGTTAGGACGGGAGGATGAAGCCAACTCAATGTCTAGATTCGGAAGGAAGAAATAGAACGGGGTTAAGAATGCTGCACCTAGGAGTGTGCCAAGGGTGAAGGTCCCTGTATGGAGTAGGGGAGGGAGAGTGAGAGAGATAATAAGTCAGAATATATAATCAACTCTCTTCCTCAATGTCGTGGACCCAGACATCTTGCTGCAACTTTGCTCCCATATATCATTCAGGCTAAAATAAAAACTGCAAACTCTAAGAGGCTGAAATTCATGAGTTGAGACTCCCTGAATGTGTTATGGTGACACACAGCATGGAGATCACTGCCACTGAGGGTGTGACCTCTATTGTCCCTCCCTTCTCTGGGAATCTGTGCCTCAAACACAGAATTTCTAGGGAACTTACAAGGCAGTTTTGGCCTTACTCTTCAATCTCCACTTATTGTTCCTGTGATGGTTAATTTTATGTGTCAACTTGATTGGGCTATGAGGTGCCCAGATATTTGGTTAACATTATTTCTGAGTGTGTCTGTGAGGGTGTTTTCAGATAATATTAGCATTTGAATCAGTAGACTGAGCAAAGCAGATTGCCCTTTCCAATGTGGGTGGGCCTCATCCAATCCATTGAGGGCCTAAATAAGAACAAAAAGGTGGAGGAAAGGAGAATTTGCTCTCTCTGCCTGACTCTTAGAATGGGAGTTACACCATCAGCTCCCCTGATTCTCAGGCCTTCTGACTCAGACTGGAACTACACCACTGGCTTTCCCGGGTTGCCAGCTGGCATATAGCAGATTGTGGGACTTCTTAGCCTCCATAATCACATGAGCCAATTCCTTATAATAAATCACTGTATACATAAAGTATTGTTTGTTGGTTTTATTTGTCTGGCTCTGTTGGTTTTGTTTCTCTGGAGAACCCTGACTAATAAAGTTCCCTTCATCCTCTGGGCTTCTCTGCACATTCATCTTCTCCCTCAAACACATAGGGAAAGGAAGCTAAAGTTGCACAATGAGATAATGGGCTCTTGCTTTGGGCTCTGACTGTAAAGTGGCTGCTCCAGCAGTCAGGGGCTGCTGTTAGGACTGAAAGTCAATTAGAGGAAGATTGGGAGGAAACAGTGGGCAGGAACTGAGGCTCTCTTGGGAAACCCAGCCTTACAGTGTTCAATGCAGTGGAGACCAAATTGCCCATGGGTACAACTTGTCTGAATGTCGTCAATATTGTAAAGCTGGTAGGATTTGGCAGTATCACTACTAATCAAGCTGGATTTTCCTATGGTGTTGTAGAATGACTGCATTAATGGCCTGATTAATAACCTCCCTGTATCACGCCTTTGGAAGTGCCCTTACACACTGACTCTCGGTTCAGCTATGTCACTTGCTTTGACCAATGAGACAGTAGCAAGCTTAATGCAAGCAGAAATTTATGGAAGCACTTGCACATTTTTTTGCTTTCACCCTTGCTTCTCCACAATTGCTATGAGAACATGCCTGAGCCAGCCTGCTGGAGGGATGTGAGAGACACATGGAGATAGGGCCCAGTCACCCCAGCCATCTCCATTGAGGCTATCCTAGATCAGCCATAGCAAATCAAGCCCAGACATGTAAGGAAGCTTAGCTGAAGCCAGAAGAGCAGTCCAGCTGAGCATAACCTAAACTGCTATCCTATGGACTCACCTTGTGTTCCCATAGCTGATTTCCACCTGCATAACCAATAGATGATTATTGTTTTAAGCCACTGAGTCTTGGAGTGGTTTGTTCTATAGCACTGTTGTAGCAATAGATCATCAATATAGGGATATTTAATTTATCTTATTTGATATGTGAGAAATAAAACTGATTCTTCAGTTAGGCCAACTCTGAGATAAAATGTTTTAGAAAACACCACCAGCATTCAGCATTTAAAAAGCTATTCTCTGCCTCCCTCCCTCATGCTTTTTGGCGTTAAGCTCTGAACCCCTTTCTATGGACTGAATGTTCATATGCTGAAGCCCTAATCCCCAATGTGGTGGTATTTGGAAGGGGGTCTTTGGAAGATAATTAGGTTTAGATGAGGTCACAAGGGTAGAGCTCCCGTGATGGGATTAGTGTCCTTATAAGAAGAGAAGGAATCCAGAGTTCTTTCTCTCTCCACCATGAAAGGACACAGCAAGAAGGTGGCCCTCTGCAAACCAGGAAGAGAGTCCTCACCAGACTCTGATCCTGCCTGCACCTTGATCTTGGGTTTCTCAGCCTCCAGAATAAAGAATAAATGTTTGTTGTTTAAGCTACCCAGTCAATGGTATTTTTGTTATAGCAACCCAAACTGACTAAGACACTCCTTTTGCATTTGTTGTGTCCTTCACAAAATACAAAGCCAAACTGAAAGGCCAGGCATGGAGAAGTGACTACGTTCCTCGCTTGCTCAGTGTCTTGTCTGAAGGTCCTCAGGTGGCCACTTCTAAGTTTAGATTGTCAGCTGAATTATACAAACCTCTGGAGCTTGTCAAAGTGAGCCATTTAGCTCTCACCATTAACAAATAATAACAATAATCTCCCCAAACAGATGGCCTTTCCTGTCAACATGAAGCCTTCGAGCCTCAGCTAGAAACAAGGAGTGCCAAAAGAAAATACGTTGCTACAGTAGGAAGAAGCAGGCAGCCCAAGACAGATTTCAGATATTCTTTTCTTGGTCTTTTATCGGCCCCTTTTACATGGAAAGTCATTGATGTCTCATAAGTAAGCCTCTTTACTAGTCCTACAATGAGAGGAGGTGGCTGGAATGGACCCCACAGTTCTCAGGCTAAAGGCAACCTCTGGGGCCTATGCCCTTCAGAGTAGACTTCAAAGATGCATCTCCCTCTGGTAGTTGCCCAGCATGCTCTGGGCTTCCTGGCCTTGCACGGCCAAGGACATTTGGCATTAAAGTCTGTCTTCTGACTCCCTGCATGGGACTTCCTGGCTGCTCCACTGCTTGCCTCTCCAGCTCCATCCACCTCAGCCATCTGTCTTTCAAGCTGTGGGCAGACTTGGCCAGGTAGTCAGGCAGAATTCCCTGTGGAGGGAAATCCTGAGTGAGGCAGAGCCCTGATTCAGTAGCGGGTGGATGTTTGAACCCTTTGAAAGGTATTTGCAACTCTCTCATTGTTATCCATCCATCAGTCAGAGGCTTGGTCACCGTGAACGTCATTAAAGCTGAGTACAAGCAGCCTGGCTGATGAGGTGCTGACTGCTGAGTTTCTCTCAAATGTCCCTCATCAAGAACAGAATTAAGTCCAAGTTAGGAGGAAGATCTGATTTACAGAGAACAGAAATCAGAAACAGGGCACCAGGGAGGCTAAGGGATCATTACACAGAAAAAAATCCCAAAGGGGGGTGGTCAAAAGTACCAAATGCTGCAGGAATGGAGGAGGGCTTCTAGATGAGCCAAGTGAGGCACTTTGCAAGGGCATCGCTCCCAGGGTTTAGTTCATTCTCTTGGCATTAGTCTCAGAAGTTTGGGATGAATCCAACTTCAAAAGAAGTTAGTGAGGTTCCATGTTATCTTTTTGGCTGAGCTGTCACTGGTAATTTCCCAGATAAAGGAACTCTTGTTAATTGCTTAAGTGGAAGGGCAAGGCATTCAAGTTTACTCTTTCCCAAGGAGACTTTTTTCTTTTTTAAACAGGTCCTTTGTGGAAACTGTCACCTTAATCCAAAAGAACTCATGTAAAGGGCGGTGGAGGGAATCACATCTTTTAGAAGGCTGGTGTGCGGACCTTTTGTTTTGCCCCAACTTAGACTAATTATGTGACACTGGGCAAGGCACATGCCCTCTCTTGGACCAGGTTACCTCACCTATAACGTGAGAAGGTTGCACCTTCTTTACAGTCCTTTCCTCCCCTAGCATTCAGTGGTTGTTATTCTTTCCTAGTTCAAATCTAATCTTTGTT
Source organism: Tapirus indicus (assembly GCA_031878705.1). NCBI lineage: Eukaryota > Metazoa > Chordata > Mammalia > Perissodactyla > Tapiridae > Tapirus > Tapirus indicus. Next base: position 19,605,342 of record CM062921.1, on the reverse strand, counting down.
GTATGTGCAGAAAACCACATGTGACCAGTTGAATTCTGGTCTCTTTCTCAGACAGAGTTCTCTCAGCACTCAGGAAGTGCAATCCTACAAGGTCAATCTTACAAGGTCAGTTTGCTCCTGAGTTAAAAAGGTTATGACTTCCAATTGACTCTAGCACCAGTAACCAGGAAAGAATACTGGGGCTGGCAGGTGCCTAATAAACAAACCTAGCTGCTTGCCAAGCAATCAAAGAGGTTTTATTATATTTTATCTGGCAAGCATCAATAACACGTTAGCATCAATAACACATAAGTGGGGGCTCTAAATAAAAACTGTCTCCTTCATTTATATGAATTTATAATGATCTATATCAGCAAAGAAAATTACTGAATACAGCTATTTATCTGCTAACTTGTTAAGGACGTGAGATGCACAGGTCTTTAACCATTTACGCCTAAAGGCAAGCTTAGTCAAAAAGCAGCTATTTATCCAGGGGAAACATGGGTAATGATTCTTCTTATGGTGATTTGGTGTGATAAAACTCTATTGTCTGGGGGCAGCTAGCAGGCAAGAAGTCATTCAGCAGAGTTACAAAACTAATCTTTACTGAATTTGTCACAAACAAAGGATTAAATATTCACACAAGGAGTCAAGATCCATCCTGGGCTATAAGCCACTGTGCCCCCTCCCAACTGGCTGAGGAAATTCAATACACTCAAACTAGTCAGTAAACAGACCAGAAACTCTGAAATTGATTAAATCTAAGATGTGTTTATTATGCTCCTTGTGACTTAGCTGCCAGGGCCTCCTAGGAGAAAGGAAGGAAAAAAAAGCTAAACAAACAAAAGTATTTTGTATTCCAAGTGGATATACTGGTTTCGGCTTCTTGGCCTTCATGGATTTCAATGAACCATCATGGTTCATTGCACCCAAGGTCTGGGCTCAGTTGCAAAGGAGGTTGTGAACCCTCTCTGGTCTCAAGGACAAACGCCGGAACAGATATGCCTGAGACTTTTCTAGGAGTGAAGGGTCTCTGAGTCCTACTCCCCAGCGAGAAGCTGACAAACCATGTGAACTCTTTCTTTTTGTGTCTCTAATTAAGATCCAAGCAACAGAACTGTATCTCATTTGATTGGTTCAGCCATAGAAAATACACGTGTGCATGTGCACACACACGTGTAGACACATTGACAAGTCCACTTGGACATTTTCCATTGAATTTAATTAGTGGTTTCAATAAATAAAGTTTAAACAATTAATTATGAAGTTCAAATCCAAAAATGTTCAAATTATTGAGCAGATACTGGTTAGCACTGTGGATGTTATTGGTTGCATCAGGCCTAGGAAACTTCTCCAAAGAGAAAAGTCCTGCCTTCACAAGCTGGTTCCAACCATATTTGCTGTCTGGATTTATCTACGTTCGCCCATTTCCAACACCCTCCCATACTCCCTCCTTTCTTCATACAAACACACACGCACCATCTTCTCAACCTCTCTCCCCTCTCCTCTGAACATGTGGTTTCTTTGCTGCTTCTTAACTAGAGAAAATCTTAATGGTAGCTCATGCCTGTTCTTTCTCTTTTCACACATGCCCACATACCATAACCCAACCACAGCTAACTCAAGATGGTTTTTTAAATGCAATCTATTTTTCGTGAAAACATTGAAAATCATTTTCTCTAGGTGACGTGATCTTATGTGATTATTTTTACTTGCTTTATACTCTTTTGTATTGTGTACACTTATACAATAGCATGTGACGTTTTTACAATAACAATGAACTTTCACTTTAAAAGAGGAAACAAAGGCAAAATGCACACAATAGTGTGTAACGATTGCAATTTTTTAAAAAAATTATCTGTTCAACAGTAAGAATCAGGAGAAGGAATTCACTTGAAAATAATTGCTGTTTCCTTTCTGATTATAATATGGCTTAATAGTCAAGAGAAAACAAAACTTTCAAACAAATGGTTTTAGAGGCCATCTGAACCTCAGAACCTTAGGCAAGAAGAGAGAAGAGGGCCCTACTGCCACACATGGACTCAGCATGGCAACTCAGCAGAGAAAATGTGGTTCACTGTTTCAGGGCATTGCTTCTAAAGCCTTCTCCAGGCATGGAATACAGTTCATGTCAAGATTATGGCCATGGCTATTAAACTGAATAAATAGACTTTCTGAGCTTCCAAAAGCACGAACACAATGCTGCTCTGCCCCAGTCACCGGGGCATGATCCAAACCTGGGTTAGTGATCATCTTTGGCATTTTATAAATTGATGCTAATCCTCAATTTGGGATAAAGATGTCCTAGATAGAATCTGCATTGGGGATTTCAGAAGTGCCTAGCTTTAGAAAAGCAGAGGTTCCCCCCCCCCCCATATTTTCCAATCTTTCTCTGAAGCACCAAAGAGCCAGCACATGCTCAGGGATTAGTAGTCCTAAATCTCCATCACAGTGAAAAGAGGAATCCTGAAACTTGACCAGCTGTTAAAAAGACATTAACAATTACTTCTCAAAAGTGCTTTTAGTGTAGGGTAGTATTCATTTTTCAACACATTCATAAAGGAAGGAGACAGAAAGAAAAACAAACCAATAGAGAGAAGAAAGGAAGGGAAGGGGATAGAAAGAAAATGGATACAGGATTTCTTTTAAATTATAACTGACACTCCCTCAATGAGTTTGCTAAAGCTACCTTGTCTTTTACATATCCTCCTTCTTTCTTCTTAGGATTATATATGCCCATTAAACAGTTGCAATGTACAAGTTAATCGGAGAGGGAGACATAAAACTAAATATGTAACCCAGGATGATATTTGGGTACTGGGATTCTGTTCCCAGCTATGGCAGAGATCCCTAAATGTGCTGGAAGACACTAGAAGGCCAGAATGTAGGGCAGCAGAGAACAAACCCAAGACCCAAGGACTCTTGCTTAGAACGAGAACATTGAGTACTTGCACTTGTAGCTTCATCATGTTAGACATAAAACTGAGAAATAAGAATGATACAGAATGCTATGGATCAAGGACGGAATGTTTAATATCGGCATACTAGAGATGCTATTGCAATTTGATGATTCTGCTCCATGGAGGAGTAGATTTCAGATTGATATTGGGAAGTTACTTTTTTAGGAAAAAGACATTAGAACCATGTACGCATTTACTCCAACTCAGCAGCTAGCACTGAAGTAAGAAGGTAAACCTCCTCTCAGAGGACTCAGAGTGCTTCCGGCAGAGCAGAGAAAGGCAAAGTCCCCAGTGCCTTGTAAACAGCAGGAGAGGCCTTTCCCAGGGTGACAAGTGGAGCATTTTTGTTAAGCGTGTTGTAGGGAATAAAAACCTCCTTAGCAATAGTACTGAAAAAGACCATATTCAAACTTGGGCAAGTGTATAAGTATAAACAAGTTAATGAAATTGACCAAGCAACAACCGCTTTCCACCCCAAAATGAGAAGCTCTTCCTCCTGTATCACCAAGGTTGATGAATGACACCGTAGTCCAGGAGATGGGGAATAATTTTGATGCCACAATCAGGATACAAAACAGTTACATTAGGCCAATAAAACACTCTTGTGCTCTCCCTTTGTAGTCATACCCTGCCCACCTTCAAACCCTGGCAACCACTGATGGCTTTTCCATCATTATGATTTTGTCTTTTGGAGAATGTCATATAAATGGAATCTATAGCATGTAACTTTTGACACTGGATTCTTCCACTCATCATAATGCCTTTGAGATTCATCCAAGTTATTGCATCTATCAATAGTTCATTCTATCTTATTGCTGAATAGTATTCCATTGTACGGATATACCACAGTATGTTTACCCATTTACTCACTGAAGGACATTTATGTTGTTTATAGTTTTTGCCTATTATGAATAGAGCTGACATAAACATCTTCATACAGGTTTTTTTGTAAATATAAATTTTCATATCTCTAGGGTAAATACCTAGGATTGAGATCACTGGGTCATATGCTAAACAGACATTTAACTTTATAAGAAATTGCCAAGGTGTTTTCCAGAGTAGCTATACCATTTTGTATCCTGAGCAGCAATGAGAGTTCTAGTTGCTTGTCGACACTTGGTATTGTCAATATATTTTATTTTAGCCATTCTAATAGGAGTATTTCAGGATAACATCACGATTTCAACTTGCATTTCCCTAATGTCTAGAGATGTTGATTACATTTACATGTGTTTATTTGCCTTCCATATATCCTCTTTGGTGAAGAGTCAGTTCAAGGATTTTTTTCTTCATTTTTAAATGGGTTGTTTGTTTTCTTTTGCTGAGGAAGATTGGCCCTGTGCTAACATCTGTTGCCAATCTTCCTCTTTTTCTTTTTTTTTTCTCTCCAAAGCCCCAGTACATAGTTGTGTATCATAGTTGTAGAGTTGTAGCTCTTCTGTATGGGATGCTGCCACAGCATGGCTTGACATGTGATGAATATATCCGCACCCGGGATCCAAACCGGTGAACCCTGGGCCGCTGAATCCGAATGTGAGAACTTAACCACTATGCCACCGGTCTGGCCCCGGGTTGTTTGTTTTCTTACTGTTAATAGTTGATAGTTTTTTAAAATATATTCTGGATATAAGTTCTTAGTTAGATTTGTGATTTATGAAACATTTTCTTCTAGTCTATAGCTTGTTTTTTCATTCTCTTCACAGTGTCTTTCACAGAGCCAAAGTTTAAAATTTTGATAAAATCCAATTTATCAATTTTTTTCTTTTGTGTAACTTCCTGCTGGTGTTGTGTTAAAGGAATTCTGCCTAACCGCTGGTCACAAATATTTTCTCTTATTGTTTATGATTTTATATTTTACATTGTGATCCATAATTCATTTTGAGTTAAATTTTGCAAAAGGGGTGAGATTTAGGTGGAGTTTCTTTTGTTCTCTTTTGGGGAGTGGGGTATAGCCATGACTAACTATTCCAGTGCAATTTTTTGAAAAAGACTATCCTTTCCGCATTAAATTCCTTTGCATCTTTGTTAAAAATCAATTGATCATATTTGTGTGGGTTTATTATTGGAATCTTTATTGCATTTCACTAATTTATGTGTCTACCCCTAAATTTGATTACTACAGCTTCATAATACGTCTTTAAAATGGGTTGTGAGATTCCTCCCACTTTATTCTTCCTTTTCAACACTGTCTTAGCTATTCTACTCCATTTGTCTTTTCATACGAATTTTTAAATCAGCTGTTAGCTAGATGGTGGGATAGGAGGTCCTAGCCCATTATATACAAATGGTCAACAGGTATATGAAAAATTGCTCAGTGACACTAATCATCAGGGAAATGCAAATCAAAACCACAATGCGATATCACCTCATACCTGTTGGGATGGCTTTTTTCAAAAAAACACAAGATAACATGTGTTGGTGATGATGTGGAGAAAAGGGAACACTTGTATAGGTTGTTGGGAATATAAATTGGTGCAGCCACTTACTATGGAAGTTCATTATTATGGAGGTTCATCAAAAATTAAAAATAAAACTACCATATGTTCCAACAATCCCACTTCCGGGTATATATACAAAGGAATTGAAATCAGGATCTGGAATAGATATCTGCATTACCATGTTCATTGCAGCATTACTCACAATAGCTAAAATGTGGAAGCCCATAAATGTTCATCAATGGATAAATGGATAAAGAAAATGTGTTATTTACGTACAGTGGAATATCATTCACCCTTAAAAAAAAAAGAAGGAAATCCTGCCACTTGTGACAATGTGGATGAACCTGGAGGACATTATGCTAATGAAAATAAACCAGACACAGAAGGACAAATACTACATGATATCACTTATATGAGGAATCTAAAATAGTCAAAATTATAGAAGTAGAACATAGAATGGTGGTTGCCAGGGGATGGGGTGAGGGACAATGAGTTGGTATTAGTCAAGGGCACAAAGTTTCAGTTACAGAAGATGAGCATGTCCTAGAGATCTACTGTGTAGCCGAGTGTCTACAGTTAACAATACTGTACTACATACTCCAAAATTTTCTAAGAGAGTAGATCTTATGTTATGTGTTCTTATCACACAAAAAAATTGAAAAGATGGGAGGAAACTTTTAGAAGTGATGGATATGTTTATGGCATTGATTGTGGTAATGGTTTTAAAGATGTATACTTATCTCCGAACACATCAAGTTGTATACATTAAATATGTATATCTTTTTATATATCAATCTTATCTGAATAAAATGATCTTTTAAAAAATAAATAAAATTAAATCAGCTGTATATATCTACAGGAAATCCTACTGATATTTTCCTATGTTGAGTCTTCTAATACATGAACACAATGCCTCTTCATGTATTTAGGTCTTATTAATTTTATTTCATCAGCATTTTGTAGTTTTCACCTTACAAATGTGATATGTTTTTCTGGAGCTATTGTAAATAGTGATTCTTTTTAAAATGGGTGCATTTCCAGTATATAGAAGTATGACTGACTTTTGTTTGTTGACTTTGTATCCTGTGATCTTGCTAAAGTCACATTTTAGATTTAAGAGGCTTTTTTGCTTGTTTTATTTTGTAGATTCCTTGGACTTTTCAATATAGACAATCATGTCTTCTGTGAACAGTAACAATTTTAGTTCTTTCTGTCCAATCTGTATGCCTTTTACATCTTTTTCTTTCCTTATTGCATTGGCTAGGATTCCAGTATCATGCTGAAGGAATGGTGAGAGTGGACATCCTTACTTTATTCCTGAATTTAGAGGGAAACCTTCAGTTTCCACAATTAAGTATGATGCTAGCTGTAGGTTTGTAGATGCTTTTTATCATGTTGAGGAAGTTTTCTTCTATTCCTAATGTGCTGAGAGTTTTTTAATCATGAACAGATATTGAAATTTTTCAAATTCTTTTTCTATGTCAATTGATAAGATCATGTGACTTTTCTTGTTCAGTCTGTTAATATACTGGATTACACTGATTTATTTTCAAATATTGAACCAGCTTTGCCTACCCTTGATAATGATATTATTGTTATTTTTACATATTGCAGGATTTGATTTGCTAAAATTTGTTGAGAAATTTTGCATTTATGTTTATGAGGGACATTGGAATGCATCTTTCTTTTCTTGTGCTGTCTTTGTCTTAGTCTGGTTTTAGTATCAGGGTAATTTTGACTCCATGAAATGAGTTAGGAAATATTTCCTCTTCTATTTTTTGGAAGGGATTGCATATACTGGTATTATTTCATCTTTAAATATTTGGTAGAATTTGCTAGAGAAACTATGTGGGCCTACATGTTTTTTTAAAGGTTTTTAATTTTAAATTCAAATTCATTAATAGTTATAGGACTATGCAGGTTTTACTTTTCATCTTGGTTAAGCTTTTGTAGCTTGTGATTTTCAAGGAATTGATCCACTTCATTTAAATTTTAAACTTAGGTGCACAGAGTTGTTTGTGATGTTCTTTTATTAGTTTTTTAATGTCTGCAAGACCTTTAATGATATCTCCTTTTTTATTCCTGATAGTGGTAATTTGTGTCTTCTTTCTTTGTCAGTTTTGCAACATGTTTATTAATTTTATTAATCCTTTCAAAGAACCATCTTTTGGTTTTAGTGGTTTCTTTTTTCAGCTGCATGGATTTCTGCTCTTTATCATTCCCTTTCTTCTGCTTGCTTCAGGTTTATTTTGCTGTACTTTTTTCTTATAGTGCAACTTTAGAGTATTGTTTTGAGACCTTTTTTCTTTTATACTATAAGCATTTAATGCTATACATTTCCCTCTTTTCCCTCTAAGTACTGCTCTAGTTGCATCCTATAGCTTTTGATATGTTATATTTCCATTTTGAGGTTGTACCCTGGACATTTTTAATATTACTTTATGAGTCGCTGGGTCTTGTCTAAATCCTATCGAGAATGTTGATATTTTTGCTTTACTAGGCAATCAACCCTGTTGGGTTCAGGCTGCAAATTCTGACTAGCCTTCTATGGGTTGTAAGTTCAATGTAGTACGATTTTCATAGACTTCACAGTGCTATTCACATCTATTCCACGTGTGTGCCATTCAACAACAACTCCAGGACCTAGGTTGTAGTCTATCCACTAATTTAGTTCTCAATGTCTTTGATATGCTGTTTAAGATCAGATCTATCCATCCTGGGTATGTTCATAAACAGCTTTTATGGCATTGTATTTTCCAAGTTTCTCTGTTTCTGCAATCTTCTGGTACTTTTCACTTCCTTGGGGCTCTCCTTTTCAGTCCCTCCAGTCAGAATGCTGGGGCTTTCTTTACTCTGATCTGCTATATTCCTTCTGTAATTATAACTGCATCCAAGACCAAGTGGAAAAATGACAGAAAGAGCAAATGAAAAATGAAGATGGTTTGTCTTACCTTTTTGGGACCACAGCTCCTCTGATTAGAGAGGAAAGTTATTCTCTTTGAGGGATTTATGTATTTGTCGGACTCTGCTGACACCACTGGTGCTGCCCTCGCTGTCACAGGATTATTCATAGGCTGGGGCACAAGAGAATAGAGAAGAGAAAAGAAAAATGGGACATTTCCTCCACTCTCTGAGTGCTGGGAAACTTCTGTCCTATTCTTTAAGCCAGAGCTAGAGAGCTCTTTCTATTCTTACCAATACCTACTTCCAAGTCTCAGGCTATTTTGAGTCCAGGCTGGGGGATACTGGAGTGGAAAATAAATGGTGAACTCATTGTTAGTTTTGTGATACCTCAAATTCTTCTCTTCTCCAATACACTTGCTACTCTTTACTTTTCAGAGTCCTCAAGGAGGCCTTCCATGCATTTGGTCCAGGTCTTATAGTTACATTCAGTGGCAGAGACAGGGTGGAGTGTTCTTCATCTTACCTGGAACTGGAACCTGATTTTGATGTTTTTAAAACCTATTTCAGAATCTGAAAGGATCACAGACATGGAATAGGGGTCTCTGGTACCAGCTACTCTGTGTCTTGTTCATTTCTGTACCCAGAGCTTCTAGCATATGCTTGGCATAGAGTAGTCACTCAATAGAAGTTTGATGAATAAAATGAATGGATGGATATGAAAATGAATGAATAAACAAACATCATACTATAAACTAGAGAGTTAAAAGTAGTATAGGTCACACAGAAGAGGGACTGTTGAATGCAGACAATGAAACATCATTGATAGGCCAAAGAGATCATAAAGTAAAAAGAAACTAGAATTTTTATCAAAACTCCTTTTCATGATAGTGCAGTTGCTGTGTCTATAACCCTTGAAAATGGAGTGTAAATAAGTTACAAATATGTTTCTATGACTTCCTCTCCATCTACAATTATGTGAATTCCCAGATCCCATAAAGGTCCTCTTAATTCCTTCTGGGTGTTTCCACATTGGGAAATTACTACCATGTAGTGTTCACTATTTTCTCTTCTCTCCTGAGGTCATGCTTTCAAAACTCTGGAGCTAGAATAGGTATGCAATTTGGACTAGCTTACTCTTTAAAGACACAGCCCATTCCTGCCTCCTATATGTTAAAAGATCCTCTCAGGGCCTCTGTGAGTTTCCAAAGAAAAAGGAATTGATGTATTTTTTGAGCTAGGCAGTAGGATCCATTCACCAACTCCTCTGCCTAAGATAGCCTAAAAAGAAACAGCACTTGAGACTAAGGGAGCTCCAGCAAACTGTTGGAAACTTCTTTTATTGAAGTCAATTGTGTTTGCTTCTTTGTCATTCTCCAACAGAAAAATAATTAGAAATGTTATTATCCCCAAAAGACCTGCTCAAATCTTCCCCACTAATGAGGTAATGAATGCACCATGATTTAAAGACAAAGGGAAAAAAGTTTCTTGCAGGAAGCTGTAAAAATAAATGGTGGAGACATGACTTCATTCTGAAATGGTATAAGCTAAACACAAGCTAGAGGATATTATGGAACTGAAGAAAAGGAAAAGCATCTGAAATTCCTGCACGTCCTTGGTTGTACTTTTATATATCTATCGGTGAGAGAATGCTCTGCACCTCACTGGGAAAGTATGCATGCCATGTTTTCTGCATATGCTTTCTGTAGTATACATCTGAATTAGCTGGAATTTTGCACTTTATTCTAGGCTGTGGTCTTGATATCTCGGGAAGACCTGATTTTAAGAATAAAGAGACATTTTAAATCTGAGCTGAGATATATAGTAAAGAAGCCTGGAGGTGTATGCCTGGCCATGCCTATTTTGGGGTGGCCTCCGGAGAGCTTAATGATTAGATCACAGTGTCTGTGTAATCAGACTCCTTGAGTTTAAAACCTGGCTCTTCTCCTTACTAGCTGTGACCTTGGCAGGTTTCTCATCTGGCTATGTCTCACTTGCTCCTATGTAAAATGGGGATTATGGTAGAACCAACTTTGAAGTTACTCTGAGGATTAAATGAGATATGTGTCCAAAGCACTCAGAGCATTGCCTGGCCTATGGTGGACACTCCCTATATGTGTGGTTTCCCTCTGCCATAGGGGCTGATGCAGGGGCAGATAGTTTACCCAAGGCAGCCCACTCTAAGTCTTCCTAATTAGAGTTGTAAACCACAAATAGAAATTGGAGTCTTGTAACTGAGTCATGTTCGTGGTAGCTTGAAAGAGAAGGTTCCTGCACTTCTCATCCTGGGTTCTTGGTCTTTCCAGTCTTGCCTGTTCATCCCCTGTTTTCTGTGAAATGACTCAGTCTGTGTCAATAAAAGGAGCATAGCTGAAAGAGTGTAGGATGTCTAAAAAATGGTGCACATTGTGTTCCTAGCTGGTGACTTGAGAAAAGATGATAGAACAGTGGCAGAAAATAAGACAAAACCACACACAGAGAGATTAGAACATCTTTGCAAGGCTTTTAGTCCTGTGTGTTAAGATATCTTTAGCTCCCCTAAAGAACCTTACTCTGCCATTCTTCAGTGCCTTTGCATGTGCTGTTCTTTCTTCTGCTCCTGCCACTCACTCCTCCACATCCTTCAGATCTCAGCCTGGGTATTATTTCTTAGGGAAGCCCTCTCTGACCCACAGTGCTAGGTCAGCTCCTGTCCCTGGACCACCATGCTAAGTCAGTTGGACTCTGAGAGAGTACCCTGCACTTCTTCTGTGTGCATAAGCTTATAGCTTATAATTATATATTTGCAAGGTGCTTGGTTAATATTTGTCTGTCCCATTAGCCTACAAGCCACTGAGAACAGAAACCATCTGACCTGCTTGTTACTGTATTCCCAGCATTGGGCACAGTGCCTGAAACAAAGCCACAGCTCAAAAGAGATTTGTAAATGAATAAATGAGTGAACAAATGAATGTCCAGTTCAAAACTTCCCACAACTTTTCTGGTTCCCAGGAAGAATGCATTTTTCCCTCATCCATGCTCCTAGAGTGCTTTGCAGATACATTGATTATTCTTGCCGTATTACTTCCTAGTTAGTAGCTTCCACTAAGTTCTGAGCTCCCGGATGGCAGGGTTTATGAACGGACTTCTCATCTTACACCTATTGCCACTGTGACTGGCACAAGGCAGGTACTCAATTCAGATTTGTTAAAATGAAAGAAAATTGAATTCCCTCCCACAAGGCCAAAACAACCAGCAGAGTCAATCCATGACTTGTTCCATAGAAAAAAATAAATTGGTTCTTTTCCTGAATTGTCTGCTCAGTTTAGTCAAGGTGATCCATTTGCTGTAATCTTACAGTGAACTTCTATCAACTTTTTTACACTTTAAAGAGGCTTCAAGTCCATCTGTTTCTTGGGTACCAGCCAAAGTCTTGTGAGGTAGCCAGGCAGGATTATTGTGCCCGTTTCACTTAAGGAGAACTGAGCGTCAGGGAGTTTAAATCTGCCTGAAATCAACACTGAGGAAAGAGTGAGCTAGGGTGCCATCCATGTCTCCAGACTCCTTCTGATTCAAGGACTCTTACTCCAAAATCAGGGTTCTCGTATACTGTGGTTTTAGGAGGGACTAACTCTTAATTTCTTTAAAGACTCAAAATTACTGATTGTGTATATACGAAAGGGGAGAAGCACAGGAAAAGATGACAGTGACATCCCTGGAAGGGAATAAAAGAGAGAAGGGAGCTGTGGTGGAGGATTTTAAGAGAAAGTCCCTGACGGTGGGGTGTAGAGCAAGTGAGAAGGGCAGCAAAGAGGGTGTCTCCATTCCCCAATACAATCCTACCAGCCTCAGGAGGAGGAAGTGGAGGCCCACGATGGAGATTAGGGGCCTTGGCCACAGCTTGTCACTCAAAGATCATCCAGGTAGCCAAGGCATTGAGATTGCACTCCATCAGCATTTTCCCAATCTATTTCATCAAGGACATGCTTTACATTATAATACATTGTTGATGGGATACCAGTGGGCCTCATGAGATATAATGTATGCTTAGATTGAAGGAGACATCAAAAAATGATCTCACAAATGAATTGCTGCAAGGAATTATGGAAATTATTTTTGATTTATGTACAAATTAAAAATTTTATGATTAAACAAAAAAATGACTAGTTGAAGAAATCAAATCCTTATATTTGATTAAAAACACAAAGAACAGATCTCACAAAGACATGCTGAAATTATAAATCAAGAGACATGACAAAGACCATTGATCACCCAATAGATGACGCACATCACCTCAGTGGTTCTTGAAATTGGCCTGAGCATCTTAAGCTGATGGAACCACAGCCTCTCCTCCCTCAGGGGGTTAAACTCAACTTCCTTGGTTTGCTCCACCTTTTCGTCATAGCAGATATGGCAGACTATCATAGAAGAACAGGTTTATGTTTTTTTAAGATTCTTTTAAGATTTAAGATTCTTAGAAATTCACTTTAAGAAAATTATTCTTAGAAGTAAACTTTAAAAATAAAATTAGAATATGTATTGTATAAGTATGTATGTATATATATACACGCATGCATGTGGAAATATGTGTGTGTGTACATACACACACACACACATCCAAACACTCACATCTCTTATGTTTCTGGAAAGCAGTCTGAGATCTAGCCTAGATAATCCCTTCTGTAGAGCATTTCCACCTACACAATGTTCTAATTCCAATCTTCCCAGTGGATATTGATGCACTGGTTAATTGACCACTGGATCCACTCACTTGACCTGCTGCCATGGAGAAAGGGCACAGTGTGAAGCTCCAAGCTGGAGGTGCCCTGTCCTGACAGACCAGGGCCCTGTCAAAGGCCTGTGCAGGGATGGCCCTTGTATCAGACAGGAAGCAGATGGCCCACTCCAAAGGGTTTTATTAAACTGAATTTTATAAAGGGACTATTTCCTGATGTAAGGGTAGGCTTAGGAGAACCAACAAGGGAGGCTGAGGTGCTTAGAGACTGAAGACAGTGGGAGGCTTGAATAGGAGGGAATTGAGTTACCAGAGTCCAGTGAAAGCTGGAGCCATAGAAGGGAGGCCCAACAGGAGCTGTTGGCAAAGGAACACAGTCATCAAAACCTCAGCCAGGTTGCAGCTGGAACAGGAATAAACACCCCAGCCTCTCTAGGATAGCCAGATAAAATACAGAACGCACAGTGAAATCTGAATTTCAGATAAACAACAAATGATTTTTTTGGCATAAGTATGTCCTAAATACTTCATGGGACATACTTACATTACAAAATGTTTTGTGATTTACCTATAATGTAAATTTTACTAAGATCTTGTATTTTCCCCCCAGCTCTACTGAGGTGTAATTTAAAGTATACAACATGATGATCTGATATATGAATGCATTGTGAGATCATTACCTCCATCAGGTTAATGACCACATCCATCCCCTCACATAGTTACCTTTTCTGTGAGTGTGGTAGGAATGCTTAAGGTTTATTTTATTGGCAAATTTCAAGTATACAATACATTATTAATGACTATAGTCATCATGCTGTACATTAGATCCCCAGAACTTATTCATCTTATATGATCCAGCAATCCCACTTCTGGGTACATATCTGAAGGGAACAAAATCAGTATCCCAAATAGATAGCTGCACTCCCATGTTTATTGCAGCATTATTCACAATAGTTAAAATATGGAAACAACCTAAGTGCCCATGACGAATGAACGGATAAAAGAGATGTGAGATGTGTGTGTGTGTGTATGTAGATAATATTATTCAGCCATGAGAAAGAAGAAAACCCTGCCATTTAGGTCAACATGGATGAACCCGGAGGAAATTATGCTAAGTGAAGAAAGCCAGACAGAGAAAGACAAATACTGCATGATCTCACTGATATGTAGAATCTAAAAAAAAGTCAGACTTATAGAAACAGAGAGTAGAATGGTAGTTATCAGGGGCTGGGGGGAGGGGGTATAGGGAGATGCTGGGATCCTATACTTTTGTTTGCTAAGTCTGGCAACCCTAAACCTCTCTCCTCTCACCTCCCAACCTCCAGCCAGTGCCTTCTATTTTCTAGACCCAGCTAGAAACCAGAAGACAAGGGAATCCTGTGGTGCAGTCACCAGAGGTCAGCCTGGCCTGGGCCACAGGCCAGGGCACAGAAGGAAGACAAGATCTGCAGGCAGGGTGGTAAACAGAGAAGAGCCAGAAATAACCAATGTCCAGCTTCTGCCACTCTAAACTCATTCTTTGTGGCAGAGGGGTTTTCTCCAGACAAAAGCAAGTATGTGCTCCTTATTTCCTGACTTAGTGTGCTTGCAAACCATTCTTATTTCTTCAGTCTACATCAGTGGTTTTCAATCTTTTATTCCAAACAAAATATTCCACAGAATCTCAACACACAAAACACATGGCTAAGGGAGCAGTGGAGGTAATAAGCCTGAAGCCCTGCCTGCCTCCCCTCTTCACTGCCATACCCAACCACATACAACCACAACTACCTACAGGTACCTGGCCTGACTGAAGCTGGTGGGAGAACCCCTGCTGTAAAGCTACAAAAAGCAAATATAGTGCGCTATCTTTTGTGTAAGAAAGAAACGAGAAAAGTATATATCTTATTTTTATGAAAGGAATCATAGGGAAAATAGAAACTATTAAAAACCGTTACCTCTAGGAGATAGGTGGGAAGGGATGGGGAAGATAGAGATGGGAGCAGGAATTCTCTAAGTATATCTTTGTGTAGTTTTGATTTTGAAATTAGTGAGACCAAAAGGGATGAAAAAAAACATACCCTAAAATTGAGGACAAACAGAAATAGGTGAAACTATATTAAATCAACGGCATAGTACACAGAGAAAGACTTAATTCAAGTAACTTCTACACACAGTTCTCTGATGATAGATATTTAGAGGGATGTATTCTAAGACAAAAAGAACTGCAAAGGAAGGAGCCTTGTGGTTATGGAAAAGTTCTGTATCTTGATTGTGGTGGTAGTTATAGGAATCTACACGTGTGATAGAATTGCAAAGGGTTATGCACACACAAACGAATGTGCGTAAAACTGATTAAATCTGAATAAGCTCTGTGGATTGTACTGAAATTTCCTGGTCTTGATATTGTACTACAGTGAAGCAAGGTGTAACCAGTGGGCGAAATATGCTGAAGAGTACACAGCACCTCTCTGTAAATTTTTCAAACTTCCTGTGAATCGAAATAAAGAGTTTAAAGAAAAAAAAAGATTGCAATGAATCCTGGAACTTTATATAGTAGGTTTATTGTATTAAAATGGGCATAATAATCTTGAAATTCTTTTCTATAGAGAGTAGGATAAAGTAAATATATTAATGTTATTAGGAATAAGATGTTTACTATAAGATAAAAGAAATATACATACAAAATAGAAGAAGATAAGGAAACACTTTATAATGTCAATTATGTTAAAACTGAAATAGAAAATTCTACTATAAACTCATCTTTTAAAAACACGTATTTCCTGGTTCCTTCTACTGAAAGGCCTGGAAGGAATGATACGAGGTGCACTCATGCCTTGGAGTCTAAGCACCACTCCCACTAAACAAACAAACAAACAAAAGAGAGTTCCTTGGAGAAATGCCTGGGCTCCAGAAATCTGGAGCAGAGATGGTGTAAGGTGAACCTGGTACTTCATTTTGTGCCAGAAGATGCTCAAGTATAACAGAGTCACATCAGAACGACACAGGAGCAGACTTGAATAGTTCCTACTGGCCAAATTTAGAACAATTTAAACATCAGAAAGAAATATTATTAGTAAAGGATTATAATACTTTGAATTGAATGCTTTGAAAAAATATTTGATTATTTGGAGAGAGAGAGAGGAAAAGTCATTCTTTTTACAACAATACTAGCTAATAAATATAAGAAATGATGGAAATAGAAAATCACCATTTTTCAATGCCCAGTGTAATAATTGGTTCAGGCAAAGATTATCAGTATCTATTAAACTACTGGGTAAAATAACAGTGGGGAATAGGACAGTCACACAGTTGCAAAGTGTTACCCCATAGGCCTCTTACAATTACAAAAGGGAAGAGGACGACAGTGAGATCTGGAGGTCATCATCTTAACTAAAGGGTCAATCACCAATAGAAGGGAACTTGGCTGGGGCTCTAATACTCTGTGATTGAACAGGGTACAGCAGAGACTTAAAGTAGAGAGGTAGGGGCAGGAAAGTCTTCATAGAGGACCTGAGTCTGGAATGTTGAGTAGGAGCCTGCTTGCTGGAGGAGGCATTCCAAGCACAAGGCACAGCAGAATCAAAGGCACTGTGGCTTGAAGCAGCCTACTGAATTTAGAAAACTGCAATTACATGAGAATGGTTTGGGCAACAGTGTAGAAAGGGTGTTGATGGAAGGTGAGGCTGGAGAGTTCGGAGAAGCTAGATCATTAAGGATCTAAATTACCAGGTTTAGGAGCCTGGACGTTATTCAGAAGATGAGGGGAGACTTTTTTTCTGAAGGGACATTAAGGAGGGTGGCAACAATAAGATAGGAAGAAAATGACAAATGAGAGAGCTATATAGAAGATAGAATCCACTGGACTCAGTGAGCAATCAGGGATGTGGATGATGAAAGAAGATATGAGAATGAACCAAATAATGTTTTCACACTGAGGGCCAATCCTGTGCACAGGTAGTGTTGGGTTAGAGTTTTGGGTGAAGTGCATCTAAGCTCACGTCCAAAATCAGCAGGAAATGGTGCCAGGATGATTAGTGATGTCTGCTTTGGTTGAGAAGAGGGAGAAGCAAGGACCATCAGGGTGGATGGTGGTGCCATTAACTGAGATTAAAAGCAGGACAGGAGAAATAGATGTAGGGTAGGAAGGACAAGTGTGTTATATCAACTCTGATGAATTATAAAGGGTTACCAGTTACTTTGGAATTCCTAGTACCTAGTGTGGATCAGTACATATGCTGGAGGAGTCTTTTGGAGTTCTAATGATAACTTAAGGGCTATTTAATGTATAGATTATTTACCCAATAGACCTCAGGGGCTCCTTCAACATATGCACCAAAGAGCACCCTCTGGATTTAGAGCATGGAGCTTGAATTAGAGGAGTCCCATTAGGTTTAATAGGATTTACATAGCTAGAAGGCCTGTGGATGCTAGAATGAAAAAGGCTCTCAACCTGCTTTTGCATTTAATAGTAATTAATAATGAATATGCTTTTCCCCATGGGAATCAAGCATAGACACAAATATCTTCTGCAGAGCCAAGTCCCCTGCTTTGGAGGTCAGTCCCATACCAATGCTGGCACCCCAGATTGTCAGCCTGAGAGCCTGTCTAGGCTGGGACCTGCACTGGGTGACATAATTAAAACAATTGCAATTTCTTTTTAAAATTTAATTCCAAATATAATTTCTCATTTGCTTCACAAGGGGATGGCGTGCACAGCAGCCTGTGGGGAAATTAAAGAAAAGCACGGAGATGAGCACCTCATGGTGCTTATATTAAAATAATCATTCATATTTTTCTGGCAACACTTTTTAATAAGTGTCAAATCTTCATGACTTTCTTTGACATTTGTGTCCACATTAATCTTGTAGAATTCATATGGTATTTATTTCCGGAGGTTGTAAAAATCAATACAGGGGCTTCCCCAAGCTAATCAATTAGTCTAAATCCACTTCTGGATTTCTGACTTGTGGAAGCTATGCTGGCTCAGGGATTATTCAAGAAAGCAGATTCTGACTTTATGATGGCCTTAGGGGTGAGGAAGGGGATAAAATGCCATCCTGAGCCACTGGCCACAGGTTTTCCTACTGGCTTGGCCACCAGGATCAAGCCCCTACTGGGGCCAACTTTCTGACACAGGAAACCCACACATCACCACTTTTCCATAGCCACAGAGTGGCACTAGGTGGGTGTGCTGGAGCTCTCTGAGCCTTCCTTTCACAGAGAGGGAAGGTCTAACAATGGAAGCCATGTACACGCTTGCTGGTTCTTTTGGGGTCACCCATATAAATTACGAAACTTTAATAAAGTGAAGACTGGAAGGACAAAAGCTGCTGGTGTGGTCTGAGTTTTCAGGTCTTTAAGATGGGCTCACCTACATCGTGTCTGAGGCTCTACCAATTCTCAAGCTGATGAGTGACATCATCAATTATCTTCCACCAAGGAAGAGACTCATAGCGGGGAATTTGGAAGATATGGTGACCTCAACGTTAAGCTTGAACAAAAGAGGAAGTAACAGGGGCTGAACTTTACCAATGTTATTCCCCACTTTAGGGTTGAAACCTGCAATGTTGACACTTGATGTAGAAGGAGGGAGGCACCTGGGGTTTCTTTCGGTTTCACTCATTAAAGAAGAAACAGATGACAGGGAAACTCAGTACAGTGGCACTGGGCCAGTCTGCACTTTAACTCACCAGTCTGGGGCATCCAGCATCAGGTGTGGAAATTTTATTCGCTCCTATTGCAAAAGATAGAGACTGATTTAATGGACATATTATGTTGTACCCACATTTATCCTCATAATCATAGAACAGAAAGAACTTGAGGAATGGAACTGATCTTTGCAAAATTGTGAAACTGGCAGATTTTGTCTTTTCTTTCCCCAGCTTCCCTTTTTTCTATCATTTCCCCCAGGAGAGTTCCCCCAATTATCTCTTTCAGGTGTTCAGTGTTCTTTTTATTCTCCTATATCCTCTGTCCATGGAATCTCCTCTCAAGCAGCATTGCTGGCAAGTCATTTTTATCTTAGTGTGAATTTATACAACCACAGACTTCCTTGAATGGGGAGAGGAGACAATCTGGATTTTGAGGAAACTGGTGTGTAGGTAGAGACTTCTGGTTGTCATTCCAAATCTATTATCTCCTGAGGCTACTCCATAGCTACAGAACCCCAATTATCAGCCAATGGCATGGCTACTGAGAATAAAGATGACATTTTCCAGCCTCCCTTGTTCAGGTAATTACCTCATGGCCAGAGGAATGTGATGGGAAGCCGTATGTGTAACTTACAGGATGCATCCTTAAAGGGAAGAGATATGCCCCTTCCCTGCATCCCCTTTTCTCCTCCTGCTTCTTGAAAGATGGTCATGGAGGTAAGGCATCTTGGACCAGGAGGCAAGGGCAACACCTTAGGATGGCAGAGCAACAAGTCAGAGAAGCTTGGTCTCTGGATAACCACAGAGAGGAAAACTGTCAAACCAGTACTGGACTACCTACCCAGGAACTGGTATGTCATGGAGAAATATTGTTTAAGCCACTTTTTTTACCTTTATTACTCATAGCCAAACCTATATTGTAACTAAAACCAAGGCAAAAAGATTAGCTATAGAAGAAATGACAATATCCTCTCAGAGCACCTAGGTTTGAATTCCATATCCCCCATTTACCACCTGCGTGACCTTAGACAATTTGTTTCCCCTTCCTGAAACATATTTTCCCCAGGTCTCTTTCTGCAAAATCAAAATAGAAATCCTATCTCATAGACTTTTGTGAGAAATAAATTAAATGCTTGTGAAAGTGCTTTTGTATACTCTAAGGCACTAGTAGCCCTGTGATGTTGATCCATGGAAGTCAAGGCTCTTCAATTTTTAAGGAGAGGAGCCCACTCACACTAACTCAGTGAGGGGTTTACTTTAAGGACAAACCAGGTGAGAACATGTGCATCCAAGAAAGGGCAATGAAAGGTGGCTGAGCCATCAGGAGGATTGGAACTACAAAAGTCAGACTTAGATACTACACTCAATGTCCCCCAGGAACCACGTGATCTCCCCCGTACAGCTTCCTCAACACCTCAACACACTGTGAACCTTCAACTTCAACTATAGTCAGGTGGGTCCTTCAGTCTTAATTTAGATCCCCACAGAGGATCTGATTGGTTAATACCATTGGCTGGCTTCAGGTCAGATGCACACTTTGATCCAAACACTGTGGCCGGGGTACAGGGTCATGTGGTATGGAGGGCTAACCTTCCCAGAAGCTGTATGGATTAATTTTTCTAGAGGGATAATGGGTGGAGCAGTCAGTATCCCTTCTGGCACACAATGGAGATGACAAAAATTATGTTAACTATTCCTAGCAGGAGGAAGAGTGTAAATAAATGCCTAGGAATTTAAGTTTTATTTGAAAAAGTTATGAGTTCTCCAAATATTTCACCTTTCTTATCAATGCAATGGACCTTATAACATCAGTTTCCCATGCACCAACAGTTAAAAACTCATCTTCTGTTTAGCAGTCAGCATCCCCTTGCTCACCCACATCATGCACTGTCTGCACATTCACATTATCATCACCCTGTCCTTTATCTTTAATGACTGAAATTAAAGGTTCCTTTCAAATGGGACATAGATGGGTATAAAAGGGCATGGTATCTTTCCACCATAATCTGGTACCCAGAGCCATGGATGAATTTTTTCCTCACAGAGCCTTAAGCTTCCTTATTATTTCTAGCTCTTTAGTGTGACCTGCCTTCTAAGTAATTGACCTACACTTTTCCCTTTGCAAAAGGAAGAGCAAATAAAAAGCTTATCCAAAGACCTGAACAAAAGGGGAGAAGACATTCTTCCCTGCTTCACAATCCTGCCCTCCTGCTGGAGGAAAGAGCATCTTATGCCCAGCCAAGAGCCTGTGCTCTCTTTCTGCTTCTGAGTTTTGAGGAGAAAAAAATTTTTAGAAAGTAAACGTGAAAGTGAGTTAAGCCAATTTATTTCTGACCATGCCAGATAGAGAGTAAGAGTTGGAGAGAAAATTTTCTAAGCTCGAGCTTCCTTAATTTCTTTTTTATTCCTTCTAATGAGGCAAACAATTTCCAGAGGACTCAAATTCACCTAAGCGAGTTTGCATTCAATTTTCTATCACTTATATCAGAAAAATCTTAACTAACAATGAAAAAAATCACAGAACTAATTTTTTGTTGTCATTCAGTTTTCCTTTTTCTACTTAAACGTTTTATTTAGATATAATTGCAAATAATAAACAGCACATATTTAAAGTATAGAATTTGATAAGGTTTGATGCATGTATACACCCAGGAAGCCATTTACACAATTAAAATATTGAACATATCACCCTCAAAAGTTTACCCCTGTCTCTTCATAATCCCTCCTTCCCATTCCATCTCACCCCCAAACCCTTCTTCCTGGCAACCCCTGATCTGCTTTCTGTCTTAGACTGCATTTTCTAGAATTTTATATGGATGTAATCATACAGTATATATATAATATGTCTGGCTTCTCTCACTTAGCATAATTATTTTGAAATTCACCCACATTGTTGCATATATCTATAGTTCATTCATTCATTTTTATTACTGAACAGTACTCCACTGTATGTATATACCACAATGTATTTGTTCACCTGTTGATGGACATTTGGACTGTTTCTGATTTGGGCCTATTACAAATGAAGCTGCTAGGAACATTCAGGTACAAGTCTTTATGTGACATATACTTTCATTATTCTTGGGCAAATACCTAGATGTAGAATGATTGGATCCTATTGTGCAGGATTAATCTTTTTAAAAATTGCTAAGCTATTTGCCAAAGTGGTTGAACCATTTTAATTCCCATCAGCTGTGTATGAGAGTTCCAATTCCTCCACATCTTCACCAACGTTTGATGTGGTCAGTCTTTTTAATTTTGGACAATCTAGTAGATATGTAGTAGTATCACAGTGTAGTTTTAATTTGTATTTCCCTAATGATTAAAGGTGTTGAGATTCTTTATATATGCCTATTTTCCATCATGTTATCTTCTAAGGTGAAGTGTCTAATCAAATCTTTTGCCTACTTTTAAAATTAGGTTGTTTGTTCTCTTCTTCATGAGATTTAAGAATTCCAGAATTCTTTATACATGCTCGATATAAGTTCTTTATAAAATATAGGATTTGCAAATAGTTTCTCCATGTCAACAATAACTTTCAAAGAGCAGAAGTTTCTAATTGTGATAAAGTCCAAATTATCATTTTCTTTTCTTTTATGGATTACTCTTTTGATGGTTTATCTAGAACATCTTTACCCAACCCAATGTCACAAAGAATTTCTCCTATATTTTTCCGTTTCTCTGCCTTTTTTAGACCTTGAAAGGAACTGTTGAGTAAAGACTTATCAGGACTTGCAGCCACAATGGCCAGATGGAGCAAGTTGAATCAGAGTCAGGAGAAACCCGAGGCCTTTCCTCTGGTGCGTTTCCATTTGTACCACTCATCCTAGTAGAGAATAGCTTTTCTTAAAGTTCAAATGGCACCAAACAGGCAAAGAAGGGGAGAATTAGCTCTGGTCAAGAAGTGTTCCTTGCACTCAAATTCCAGAGACATCGACAGCTCATCCCTCAGAGACCTGCTCCTCACTGCAGTCAGGCTGAAGGAACAGGGTGGAGGCCACAAGCAGAAGTCTTTTAAAATGCCACACAGGTTTTCAGAAATAACACCTAGTCAGCTTTCTCAGGCAACACTCACCTCAAAATTATCCCGGCTCTCCTTGTTTGTGACATGAGATGGCCGATTTCCCTGGGCTTATCTTTAGCTCCAACCTGTTAGAAGGACGGGAAGAAGGAGAGAGCTCTGAGCAAGTGCCCCACTCAGCGTGTGGGCTCTGGACTACCTGCATCAAAACCTCCTGGGGAAAAGGCAGACCCTGACCCCATTCCAGAACCATATAAATGGAGTCTCTGGGTAGCACCTCAAGGTCAAATTCATCAGGTGATTCTTAAAGTCATTACAGATGAGTCCTCAGGCACCCGAGAACATGCACATGCTGGGATTCTCTCTTAAATCAGCTTCTGGAAAGGTTCTCAGGGTGAACCGGTGGTTCTCAACTCTATCTTAGTGTAGAATCACCTGGACAGCTCAAAAAATACAGACGCCTAGGCCCTACCACTGAAATTCTGCAGCAATCATCTGCAGTAAGCCAAGTCTTTTTGCTTTGCTTGCTTTCTTCTTTCTCTTCTTCCCTCCTTCCTCTTCCTTTTTTTTTTTCTCTTAAAGCTCCGAAGACAATTTTAGTATGCAGCCAAGGTTGAGAACCACCCAGTCACAGAGCAGAAGCAGCAACATCCTAGCCATGGGGCTAGGCAGGCGATGGAAATGAATGAAGCAGGCTGGCTGGGGAGCACAGAGAAGCAGAAATCTCAGCTTCATCCAAAGAGGGTGGCCACGGCTCAGCTAGTCAACACCTGCCATGTGGGAACAAAATTCATACTTGCCAATCCCTCTGATATTTTGAGAGAAGACAGAAATAATTATTTGAACACGAGCTCCTGATTTTTAAATGTGTGAAAATGACACAAAATGCATAAATCATTGTGCATGGAACAGAACACACCTGTGGGTGACAACGACCCAGGGACTGCCAGTTTGTGACTTCAGCCTTCAAAGTTTCTCAGTCATGTGGACAATGCTAGGACACCCTTTCATTGTGACCAGTCCTTGGGGGTGTGTTCTGAAGGAGCTCATCTGTTGTGTGTAGGCCATACCTGTCTTCACAGAATTTCTATGCAGGGACGAACTCTACTGTGAGCCTTGACATGGATTTGTCCAATTTCCTGACTTGTGTGAGGCCAGTCAGAGAAGTTAGTCTCATAATTAATATATGAGATAGTGTATTCTTCATGTTTTCCTCCTTGTAGAATCCTTTGTTTATCATAGATAAGTGATATTTGTAAGAATGTGATTTTTAAAAACGGCACCTGAGAGGGTTTTTTTTTCCATCAAACTCACTTTTACTAACAGTCTTATCCCATCCAATCCCTTGACCACACTTAGAATGGTGGTTCTCAAACTTTACCATGCACAAGAATCACCTGGGGCACATGTTAAAACACAGAGCTCAGGCCTACGGTGTCCATACAGTTTATTATCAAAATTGGAACACTTCTGAGAATGAAAGTAACTCCAAGTTAATGGGTGTAAACTGGTTCATACGGTCAGCCCACCCAGGCCTCACCTGTACAAATTCTGATTCAGTGGCCTGTGCTGGAGCCACGGACTCCCCACTTTCGATAAAGCACCCCAGGTAAACTGGATGCAGGTGGTCTCAGTCACACTTTGAACGGCACTGACTTAGTAGTAGCAAGGAAAGACGGTAGAGAAAGGCTTATTTGGGAGATGGAAACACCGAGCCTAGAGACAGGACTCACCGAGACCCAGCTGTGTGATGCTGAATACATTCCACAGGAAACAACCAGCCAGCAAGGAAAGTCGGAGACAAACACTAATTGCTAATCTCACATTTTCCTTTTTCCAGATTCCTCACAAAAATAATTTGTTAGCTCTACTTGATTACATAGTACTTGACTGTCTTCAAGTAAACGCCTAAAGGCAACTGATAATTAATGAGGTGCGTATAAGCATTGTGATGAGCAATAAACATAGGCTGCAGACATGCATTTTTATGAAGATATGCTAATGAATCTTAGCACCCCAATCTGAAAGCATAGCTCCAGAAGAGTTTTCCTTTTATTTATTTATTTTAGCCAACAACCAAGTGATAGGTAATGAGCTCACTTGGGTCTGGCTTTCTATGCTGGGGGCACTGGGGCTCTCCGATGGATCCATCTAAATCACTTCAGAACCTGAAGGAGTGATGCTCTGTTTCCAGTAGCAAGGACTTGGCAAAGAGAATTTGCATTTTACTTCTGTTAGCTACAAACCTACATCTGCACAATACAAACTGGTCAAGAAGTGGGTTTCTTGTTTGATTTTGTTTTTAATTGACTCCCATCTGATGTATTCAAGTCAGAGAATTCCAGGGTATTGAAGGCCATTGGACCTCTGAGGTTCACAAGCTTTTTCTACTTCTTCTCTGGATGAGGCAGCAGAGTTTAGTGCTTAGAGAATAGACTGTACAGCCTGCTGCCTGGTTTGAATCCTGGCTCTGCCACTTATTATTTCTGTGTCCTAGAGCTTAATTTCTCTGGGCCTCAGTTTCCCCATTTGTAGAATGAGGATGATAATAGTACCTATTTCCTAGGGCTTTTTATGAGTAATAAATTAGCTAATATTTGTGAAGCACTCAGCAGGGTCCCTGGTACGTAGCAAGAGCTACAACGGTGAATGCCGAGGTTCAGAGGACCCAGCCCTTGGAGTGGAACTTTTACATAGGAAAGTTGGGTTAATGGCCTCTTGGTTGACCTCGGCCCCTCAGTTTTCATCTGTGAATCACTCACTGTGTCTCCACTAAGCCATCAATACTGCCTCTCAGCTTGTTCATTCCCCCAAAGTCTCCTTAGGACAATATTAACTTTGGGCACAATCCCTCCCATGAGACTGTTCTGTTGTTTGGATCTACACAGGAAACAAAGCTGCTAGCTAAAAACAAAGCAGCTTTACCCAGGGAGTTTCAGAGCCCAGCTATAGAGTGGAAAGCAACCTTGGGCCTTCCTGTTCCTGCAAACACACACTGTAGGCAGCTAGATACATAGCTCATGACCGTGCCCTGGCCTTCCTGGGGTCCGTGAGCTGTCCGCCCCAGAGTGAAGTTTGACCGTCCTCTCTCTCCTATACCAGAATTCAGCCACACACCCTCCTGCCGATCCTACACCCTCGTCTTCAGGAGAGATGAAAACTCTGTGCAAGGCTCTTTTTCCTTCCCTCCAGACATTCTGGGTTTAGAATCTTAGCCGCCTTTATTTTCAGCTTCAAGCGGATGTTCCAGGCAGAAAATGCCCGCCAACTTCAGGAGGTTTGGGTTTACACTGAACATTTTTTTGCTGAACAAACTCTGTGCTGACGTTCTAGAAGACTAACACTTCTATGTGAAATAGGCATTCCTGAGAGAGGTTCAAAGCTCCAGAGAAATAATTCTGGTGCCTTATACTTAGTTCTTACACATCCACGATTGCATCTGCATCTTGTAACAATCCTGGGAAGTAGTCACGGCAAGGATTAGAACTGTTATTTTACAGACAACATGGCTACAGATAAGAGAGATGCAAGGACTTGACATACTTCCAAGAGCTTGGTCTCTTGCCTTCAAAACCTATGCACTTTCCATAAATAACAACATAATACACTGACATGTTGCTTTTATATATACTTTATGAAGTACTAACATGAGCACAGTATTACTTTATCCCCAGAAAAGTCCCATGAGTTAGATAGGGAAGTGTTTTAATCAGCATTAAACAAGCTATGCTTGGGTACCAAATAAGCCTTGATATCTCAGAATCTTAACCCAACAAAGACTGATTTCATGCTCATATCATAATCTGATGCAGGTCCAGGTTGTTCTCTGCGGCTGTTTTCCTCTAAGTGGTAACCAGTTTCCTTCTATATTATCATTCTCCATTTAAAAAACATGGCCTTAGAAAGTCAATGGGGAATGAGAAGACAATGCCATCAATTTCCTGGAAGGTTTTATGGCCAGGCCATCACTTCCACCCACATCCTATTTGCCTGAACCCAGTCATGACCTCAATCTAACTGAAAGGAGAGGTAGTCTTCCTGTGTGCACAGGAAGAATTAATGAGACGGGTTTTGGCGAATACAAAGCATTCTTTCTGCCATTTCAAACTGCACCAGCACTTGTTCTAGGCTGTCTATGGGGGGTTGGCAAATAAAAGTCGTGGTCAAAAACTTTGATACTCTGCCAACTATACGGCAGCAACAAAATATCTTCAGGGCAAATTGAGTTATTTCAGTGGTAAAGCTCTCCACAAGCTGAAGAATGTTGCTATAGATCAGGTTACCAGACCAGAGGAAAGAAGAGCAGAATGGTTTGTACATCCCTGGGACTGAAATGGAAATATTACTATTTATTCATTCACTCTTTTAGTATTTCCATCTATATCCACAAATGATTTGAGTAGGTTTCTAACATTAAAGCACATCCAAAAGGAAACAGTTAAGAACAAAACCACACACACAAAAATGAAAAGTGGTTAAATAGAGCAGAAATCTAGCTATACCAAATATTTAGGATTGATTAATCATAACAACTGAAAAATAGATTTGTCCTGAGCTTACTGGAAGCTAAAGTAGAAAGGAGAATAGAGAGGTTGTGAAAATTGCATTTTTGAGCACAATGTCTCAGTTATTACGTGAAATGTTTTACATGAATCAGCTTATTTGACCCACACATCAGCTTCTGAGCATTGACTAATGATAGTAGCACCACATATTAAATTTGTTCTTGGTGAGATGACATAAAATGTCTCAAGTACAGTCAGTGGTCAAGGCCAGGTTCCAACTCGGCCCTGTCTGATGCCAAAATCTGTGCTCTTTCCATCACCTAATAATTCTCTTTGTCACATAAAAGAAAGCATATAATTAAGTAGACACAAGAAAAAATAGAAGCTGCATATACTCTCTATTTTTACTAAAAGAAAATAGTGGTATCTTAATGAGCTCCAAGTCAGCAAGCCCCAAATTTTCCTCACTATTTCAAACCACTTGGAGGTTAAGGTAGAGTTCACTTCTGAGGGTATCAAAGGGGCCTGTAATATACCTGTGGCAAGGAGAGGAGTTGAAAGCCAAGGGCGGAAATCAGTGCAGGTAAACAAGGTTAAGATTTCTGTGTAAGGTCACACAGCAGGGCAGTGCCAGAGTATTCAGGCCTTCTCCTAGCATTCTGTTTATTAGGTTAGATTAGATTCTGAAGGCTAAAGCACTAAAAGAGAACGAATTTTCATTTTTACCAAAGAATCAGAAACAAAGAAGAGAGAGAAAAAAGCTGTAGACTACGTATTCATTCCCTTTACCATCTTTGATTGACACATGGGCAGTCGTTTGGCTTGTTAACCTTGCTAATGGCATTCCTGCTTCCCAGCAGTGCTATACTGCACATCACCTCCCTAATTAACAGCTGTTTCCAGTCCATGCTGGCTGCACAGACTCAAGGCTAAAATTACACCCTTCCCTAAAGCTGGAGAACAGGCATATCATCCAGAGATGGGTACTTGATGAAACTCTGTACTTGGCCTACTTCATAGCCACCTGGAAGTAAAGGACTGGCCTGGGGTGTCTCCAAAGTAGTATAGAGTGGCAAGAAACTGATGGTGAGTAGCCAGTGAGTGGATGTGTCCTGAATCACAATAGGCGGCCTTCACTCTACATAGCTCTGAAATCTGTTGCCCAAATTTCAGTTACTGTGGTTTAGTTCAACACCACCAGTCCCCCAACAACTCTGGGGACGCCTATATTAACTGTGAGTTATTGAATAAAGTAGAGACTTTGATGCCACCTCTTCAGTCCACAAATCACTGTGTAAACAGCAGACATGCCCCATGGTCAATGACCAATCAAGTCACGTCTTTCAAAGTCTGGCCGTGACTGGTCACTGCACATGTTACTCAGTTCATGCAGAGCCAGCAAACCTTGGAGTGGTGTTGCTCCTCATCTCTCAGTGATAAACCCATGGGTCGTTTTACAAAAATGGATAATCAAAAGAGGGGGTTGGCCAACACAGAGAATGGCACAGCAAAGAGAGAAAAGTAAAACCACCAGAAGCGAAATTTGAATCGAATGAAAACGGAGTAATAACAGCTGACCACGCAATGTTGAATGCTGCTGTTGGAAACTCTAGACCGGCAGCCAGTGGAACTTAGTGAAGGTGACTTATCCACATAAATGAGGAAAAGATGGAAAATATCCCAGAGAAATTGGCACCATCAAAAAACTTCACATGAAAGGAACTCTCCGAGCTATTTCACAACATTGAAAGTGCAAAGGATGAAATGTTGGAAGCTAATCCAAACTTAGAAAGAAGGATGACAATTCACCAAGGCACAGAAAAGATGTCGCTTGGTATTATAAGTAATGTGACAAGAAGAAGGCAGGCACTGTTCAAACTACTCTTTATAACTTTTTTAGAAGAAATAAAGGATTTTGATTCGCAATGTTTCTAATATTTTAAATAGCCCCATATTAAGCAACTATTAGTTTTATTAATTGTTTCATTTCCCTACACATTTAAAAGTTACAGTAAGAAAGCTTCTAATGTTTTGATAGAAATTTTTAAAGGTCACCAAACAATAATAAATTTTCCCATTGATTTTTAAGATCACTTTGTGTGGTTTCAGTTTGCATGGTCATTTTTACAGTCATAGACTATCATGCTGAGTGAGGACCTCCTGTATTCCCCTGGTCTTTCAGTGAAGAGTTCTGCTCAAATAGGTCATAATACAAAACTAACTATGGACCCCTAAAAGATGCCCATAGCATATACCAGAGAATGAGATCCATTGACATGATCTTTGTTCATTCAACTAAACTCTGGTGAGGGTTCTGGTGGCCTGGACACAGTCTAGAAATGGAAGAGGCAGATTAAAAAGGCATTTGATATTTTCCAAGAGAGTAGTATATAACTGGAGGATATAGGTTACCCAAGAGGAAGATCTATACAGACAGTCCCCAACTTACGATGGTTTGACTTACAATTTTCCCACCTTAGACGGTGCAAAAGCTTTACTCATTCAGTAGAAACCATACTTCAAAGTTTGAATTTTGATGTTTTCCTGGGCTAGTGATATGATGTAGGATATTCTCTTGTGATGCTGCGCAGTGGCAGCAAGCCACAGCTCCCAGTCAGCCACACGATCATGAGGGTAAACAACGGATACACAATGGATACCCTTCTGTCTCCCTACAACCATTCCGTTTTCCACTTTCAGTACAGTATTCAATAAAGTAGAAGAGATAGTCAACAATTTATTATAAAATAGACTTTGTTTTAGATGATTCTGCCCAACCATACGCTAAAGTTAAGTGTTCTGAGCACGTTTAAGGTCAGGTTGAGCTCTGACGTTCGGTAGGTTAGGTGTATTAAATGCATTTTCGACTTAAGATATTTTCAAATTATGATGCATTTATCAGGACATAATCCCATCATAAGTCAAGGAAGATCTGTATCTCTAAATGAAATAGTTAAGTAGATATTTGGAGTTTCTCTTCTGACTCTCAGAAGAAATCCAGGCTAAAATAAGTAACTAGGACTCATTGCCCTGCTGTTTACAGCAAAGACCATAATCCAGACCTAGGAGTCTCCCTAAGAGACGGTGAGACAGACACTCCTCAGTGCATCTTCGCTTCTTCTAGTGATAGAACCCAGATTTTTTGTTTGTCTTCTCACTCTACATGGTTAGCTGTTCAGGGTAGGGCCTCTCCTCAGCCAAATTCCCAGCATAAATTGTGACTAGTCTAAGTCTGTGAAGATTATTCTATCCCCCTTGCAAGGTTCAGGCATGGGCCTGGGATGCAATTCTGGCCACTGAGAAGTGAGGGATGGGGACTTCTGGGAGAGTGTCCCTTACTGATGAAAAGAGGGTGAGACCCAAAAGTGTCCATCTCTGTTACCCAGCTTGTATAGTGTGACACCTGGGACTTGAAACCAATTGCAACAACAAGAGAACATGCCTAAGAACCAAGCCAACTTGCTGAAGAGAGCCGAACAAAAGAGGGAAGTGACCTGAGTTGCTGAATTAACCAACCTGGAACTGACCAATGTGGGAATTTCTGGACATGTGAGACAAATGTCCTTACAATGTAAGCTGTCACTTGTAACTGAAACATCCTAATACATCAGACAGAAATCTGAGAAATGACAGAGACTAGGGGAGCTAGGGAAGGAGGGAGGAGAACTATGGAGGTCCAAAGAAGAGACCTAGGATGGGGACGCCTAGCACCACTGAACTCTCTGATCCAAACATTTTTTTCAGCTTTGTTTAAGTATAGTTAACACACAAAATTGTAATATATTTGAAGTGTACATTTGATCCAAAGATCTTTAAGCAGGAAATCTACCTTCTTTTACAAGTGTTAATTCCATTTCCAAATATAGATGCAAGTCAGCATAGAGGACTTAAAAGTCAAATAGGTAGAGGAAGAAAAATCACTGTCACTGCCTTAACCAGAGGAAATTTGATACTTATTTTTTCTTTAAAAATCTTGGTTACATCTTTCAAGGCTCTCAAGCTGGGGACACATACAAAATGAAGATGAACATCTTGGCAGGTGGTAGAAAATGAACAAGCATGGGCAACAAGCAACAACAGAAATGAGATAACCTGGAGCTTCAATAATGCTGAAATTGCCCATAACCCAGGGGGAGATTATTATTAACAAAAAGGTACCAATAAAAAGCCAAATGGAACTGTTGAAAACTAGCCCAATCTTG
This sequence comes from Tapirus indicus, assembly GCA_031878705.1. Taxonomy (NCBI): domain Eukaryota; kingdom Metazoa; phylum Chordata; class Mammalia; order Perissodactyla; family Tapiridae; genus Tapirus; species Tapirus indicus. Next base: position 19,573,989 of record CM062921.1, on the reverse strand, counting down.
TTTCTGCCTTTCAAATTAAACAGGATGTGGTGTCTGTATTTAAGCAAGAAATGTCTGTGGGGAGATTTTGTTATATGTTATTGGATTGGGATGTCAAGACAGCATTCTCTACTCAACAGTCTTAAAAATTAAATAAAGGGTCCTTGTATAATGAATGCTTTGTAATTATGATGAGACATAGTGCCTAAAGGCCAGGGTGGTACAAATCACTGCGATGGACCTGGACCTGGAGTTAGGTCAAGAAAGACAATTTTATCCTCTCATCTCCCAACTACCAGAGATTGGATTCTTTATGGAGAGATCAACAGCTTTGGCTTTGGTGTCAGACAAGCCTGGAGAATATCAGCCCCATCAATTATTAGTGGTATGATCTTAAGCAAGTCACAAAGTCTCTGAACTCGTGTGAAAATAGGAGCAATTAAAATATAAGGTTATTACATGTAAGGCTATTATAAATATTTAATGAGGTTGTTCTTGTAATAGCCTAAGTCAAAACAACAGGAATAACTAAAATGCATTAAACATTTACTATGTGGCAGACATTTTATAAAGAGAAATGACAGAGAGAGACAAGAGTTGGGTTCATCAGCAATGCCAAGTTAGTGATGAGAAAATTCATTCTTGTATTGAAAATGTGGGAATATGGCTTTTCTCTTAGATCAAGTTGCGTTAAACAGTGGTTTTACTGTTTGAGCAAGACTAATCAATTCTTTAGACAAAGGGTTACCTATATTGAGTAATTTGAGTGATCTTAATAAGACCTGTCTCCCTGAACTTGTTTCCTCATTTTTGTTTGAAGTTCCATTACAGGTCTTTCTGTTAAGCTTTTCTCTCTCCCTGTGATATTCTGTAATGCACATGTGTTCTGTAAATCAGCCCAACATTTCTTCTCCCCTTCATTTCTACCAGTCTCTTCCCTTCTTTGAGGAACTGCACATTCTCCAACTCCAGGGAGTTCTGGTGGGGCTTCAGTTCACAATTCCCCAATATCCTGGGAGGGGGGGAAGATGGGCAGGGATGCCACATGACCCATCTCAGGTTGATTATTATAACTCACCACCCCCATCCAGGATGGGCAGGTGACTCTGGGGATTTTATAATTGGATGTTCAGAGAAAGAAGCTTTCTGTCTCCTGGATGACAGGCTGTGAGGATGTGTCCCCCAGAATTGCTGGCATCCAAGTTACACCTACTAGGAGGAAATAAATCTCCAGGAGGAGAAAATTAAATCACCAAACAAAAAGAAGCATTAGGAAAAGCAGAGCTGAGAGACGAGAAGCCCTGAGGAAATTGTTTGGGTCCCCACATTCAGTCACACCTCAAGTTAGCATCTCCTCCATCCCTCCCAGCTATGGAAATCAACAAATTCTCTTTTTTGCTTAAGCTACTTTGATTAGAGTTCTGTCACCTTTCATCAAAAGAGTCCTGATTAATATAGAGCTCATCTAAAGTAAGTAAATGATCATTTAACTAAAAGAAAAAAATCTAAAATTTTGTAGTGGAATAACATGATGGAGAGTTGTAGAATGAAACTACTTGAAGGTTGCTGGTTTAGAAGACAGTTCTACCTCCACGGTACCTGATTTCATGGGGAAATTTTACCCCATGTGTATGTACCTCTATTTCCCACCAAAGCTTTGTGACTTCCCAGAAAGAACTTTCTGCTACTCCAGGTCAGTTTTTCGCCCCTTAAAGAATCATTTGCGGGGCCGGCCCAGTGGCACAGTGGTTTAGTTCGCCCTTGGCGGCCTGGGGTTCACCGGTTCGGATCCCGGGCGCCTGCCGATGCACTGCTTGTCAGCCATGCTGTGGCAGTGTCCCATGTAAAGTAGGGGAAGATTAGCAACGGATGTTAGCTCAGAGTTGGTCTTCCTCACACACACACAAAAAGAATCATTTGCTGGGGCCACAGTGCCAAAAGCCCTCTTGGATGTTCAGCGTGCCTGCAGTTAATGTAAAGGTTTCTTGCTTCCAGATTGTTAAAAGTGATTCAAGAAGAAAGCTGTGGGAGGAGGAGCAACAGAGGAAGAGGGGAACTGCAGCCAGTTGGAGGTAACCCAGAACAGACAATCACTCATGCTCAAGACAGGCCTGGGGATGGAAATAGGAGAAATAAGACACCAAGGACAGTCTTGAGACTGCTGATGCCAGGACAGCTGGTTGCAAGGTGAAATCTGCCTTCAGACTTTCCATACATTTATTGAATACAGTGTTTGATGGCTTTGGAGAACCACAAATAAAATAGCTCTGGTCCCAAAGAGTCAGCAACATGGCATCCATCTAGGATGGATTCTTTCTGTCCCCCAGAGCTCAGTCAGCTTTCTAAACTTATTTGGCCATTGAATCCTCTGTTTCCTGAACATGTGTTTTGTTGTCATTTCAGTTAACAGTATTAACACCCTATAGTAGTATTAGGACTATCCTATCTTGTCTAATAACAGCTCTAACTTATTGAGTACCTGATATGCACCAGGCATCATTCTAAGCACTTGGCATGCCACATCTCATCCCATTCTCACAGCAGCCCTATTACTTAGTAGGAATCGTTATCCCTATTTTACAGATGAGGTAACTGAGCCTCAGAATGGTTAAGGAACTTGCCCTAAGTTGCTGCTCCTCAAAATGCTGCTCTGTGAGCTCTTTGCTATCAGTCAGAAAAGGAATAAGAAACTTACACTAGAATGTAAACCAACACACTGATCCCTTCATTGAGAAATCTTCATTTGGAAAAAAAAAGAGTCAGCAGAACTAATGATGTGCTGAGTGACGTAGTTTATTTACATTCTGGCATAAACTCCTAATCTCCTTGCTGACTGGTAACATTTATGGACTGATGGCGGTCTGTGAACTAGACTTTGTGTAGCACTGCTCCAGGTGATAGAACTGTGTGGGGAGAGGAGCCAGGATGCAAATCCAAGCATGTCTGGCTTCAAAGCCTCTTCTCTTAAAACCACTACGATCTACTGTCTCCCATAATGCAGTTCTACCGCCACCAACCATTTACCCAGTTTCCAGGCCATACTGGTTGGATTTCCCAAGCTACTAGATAAATGTACCCAAAAAAGATTTATATTCTCTTTCAGAGGTGAACAAACCCATTAGTCTAAGTAGAACCTGTAAAGTCTTTAAGACAAATAAGTACATTATGACATAGCCATGGAACTGGTAGCTGACCCCATGCATTCGAGAAGCAGGGAGCATCTGAGCCACATGCTGACTTACGACTCTGCTCAGACAGCAGGAGAGCTTGCCACAGGGTCCCTTTTTTAGACTTGGTTCACTGTAGCTTATAATTAGGCATTGTCGCTTTGATGCCTGAATGAATTAGTGATGACATGGGGGCGCAGCAAAGGCTGGAATGGGGAGACCTTACAAAAATAAGCAGCCAGAAAAAATTGTTCTTAACAGTAAGTCAGACTTCTGGGAAATCAGTGTCAGGAATTGCATTTGGCATGCTTAGATGATTTAAACGACAAAGTGTCGGAGGCGTCTGTTATACTCTCCATCCTTGAGTCTTGTCTGTATTTGCATTTCCCTTTGAAGTAGACACTTTCCCTTCTCCAACTCTTACAGGGACAACCAGTAGTCTAAGGGGAAAATGGTTCATTTTAGTCCAGCTCATCCATTTATTTTTTTATTTAAACATTTATTGAGTTCTAGTGTGTGTCAGGCACTGTATTGAGTACTAAAAAAAAAGGAAAAAATTCCCTGAGGCATCACAGAATTTCAAATAAAGCAACTCTGCTGTCTTAGACCCCATCCAAAGAAACTGAGAAGTAAAGAAAGATCTTATGATCATACCAGCTTGTTACATAGGCCCATAGCTGAACTCTGAGCCAGGTTAGAACAAGTCTTCAGGATAATAATAATAGTAACAGCTAACATTTATTGATGTGTCAAATACTGTATGAAGTGCTTCACATGTTATTATATTTAATCCTCACAAGTCCAAGAGGTAGGCCTTATTATTAGCTCCCTTTTAAGGATGAGGTTAATTAACTTGTCCCAGGTCACACAGTTAGTGTTATATCACGGTCCAAACCAATGCCATCTGGCTTCAGAGCCCTTGTTCTTAGCTTTAAGTCTCTTTGAAATGGCCTGTTGGGCGCTCCTTCCTACCAGCTGAAGCCTATTTTCCATTTCAATTAATTCATCAAGAACAAGCACCTGCTGAATTCAAGCAATATGTCTTTCTAGGCTAAGGGATGGGGAAAACAAGGAGGCCTGAGCCCTGGTCAGCTCACTTGGCACTTACATTCTGGCTGGGCTGACGGGACACATTCAAAATTCCATTTACAGACAAGATGGCCTTTGCTACAACAGCATTGTTATCAGACTGCTGGGCCGGACTCCATGGTTCATAACATTTGCAGAGTCTAGAAGGCAATCCAGAGTACTGCTTCCCAAACTTGGCAACACCTTGTGAATTTAAAAAATATTGATATCCACTCCCAGAGATTCTGATTTAATTGGTCTAGGGTACTGCATGGGCATCAGAGTCTTAAAATCTACCTGGGTGATTTTAATGTGCAGCAAAGTGTGAGAATGTCTGATCTGTTGTTTGTCATGTGGTGAGTTAAACACTAAAAGGATCACTGTCAGCTACTCATTTTATGCCCAGCTGCCATGTTACTATCTACTTTCACATAAATGTGCTTTCACATGATGCATTTAAACCTCACAGTCAATGAGGTGGCTATTATGCCCATTTTACAGATGAGGGAATTGAGGAGTAGGGAGGAAAATGACTTGTTTGGGGTATAAGTCACAGAGCTAAGACTCTCCCCCTCCCAGGACTGTCTGCCTCTGAAGACTGTTCTCTTAACCACTAGCCTATTACGCTTCCCCACAGGTGCAGAGAAGAACTCTTGAAAGAGGTGAATCAGGGCTATACCCTGAGGACAGGTGCAAGGCTAGGCAGAGAAGGTGGGCATATGAGGATGGGCGGACAGTCAGCAAAGCCTGGAGGCCTCTGGGAATTCAAGACAACAGACTAGAAGGGTTAACTGAGCAAAATCTGGGCTTTTCTGCATTAAGACTCACTGTAAAGCCATTGTTCTCAAACTGGAGTAAGTATTTAGGATCACCTGGAGAGCTCATTAAAACACAGACTCCTGGCACCCTCCCCCCAGAGTTTCTGATTCAGTAGGTCTGAGGTGAGTCCTGGGAATTTTCATTTCTGGCAAATTTCCAAGTGATGCTGATTGATTGTGCTGGTCCAGGGACCACACTTTGAGAACCACAGCTATCGAATGGGCCCTTGTGTAGAATGGGACAAACTTCCATTTGAAGATTGCCAGCAATTACCTTCCTGTAACTGGAAGTAGAGTCTAGATCTTAAGATCATTGAACCTGGAAAAGAACATTCTTGGTAACTCAAGTAGTTTCAGCAATTTAGGGTAGAAGATGGAATTTGTTCCTGCTTGGGGCCGACCCTCTCCTCCTTCATTCATGGAGGAACCAGTTTAGTGGGTCCCTTTATTCATGTGTCTACCCATTTTTTTCCTAGGGAAGAGGAGAACTCAAGAAGTAATCCAAATATGGATGTTTCTGAGCTGTTAAGAGTTTCAGTCAACAGTGTAACAGGCCATCTTCACTGTGGACCAAGTACACCTTGGTTCTATAAGCTTTTGTTCTTCTTCTGGCAAGGTCTGAAGACAGAAGCTGAGGACTCAGGATTTGAGATGGCTGGGTAGGGTGGGGATGAGGAATTCCCAGATGGTGGTAGAGTGAGGACTAAAGGGAAGGTAGAGAAGGGAGGGTCCAGTGAGCACTAGGCTCCAGGAGCAGCAATATCTGATATCTGGCTCTGGGTTTTTCTGGAAATCACTGCTGACACCACTTTTATGGCACTTACTATGTGTTGGGAAATGTTCTCTCTTCTTTATGGATGTTGATTCATTTAAGCCTCATAGCAGCCTTATGAGCCAAATTCAATTATTATCCCCATTTTACAGATGAGAAACTGAGGCAGAGGGAGGTTAAGTAATTTGTCAAAGATCACACAGTTACTCAGTAGCATAGCCAGGACTTGAACCCAGCAATCTGTTTCCAGAGTCTGTGCTCTTACCAGCACCTCTTGGTGATAATGACAATAGCTACCTCTCACTACGTACTTACCTTGCGGTAGCCTGATATTTCACACATATTATCTCACGGACTCCTGATAATTACTATTAAATAGGCTCTATTGTTATCACACTCATTCTAGAGAGAAAACTTATTATTAAATGCTTCAGCCTGGCCTTTACCTCTGCTTTGGAAGAATTAAGGCGGGGGCTGGGCCAATCCTTCAGGATAAGTGGCAAAGGAAGAGGACAGTAGACAGGAGAAGCCATTTTGAGGCAACCATTTGAGACCCTTAGAGAAGCCTAAAGCAGCATCTTGAGTGAGAGGGAGTGCAATTAGCTTGGGTTTGTGGGGGTCAGCAGCATTCACTGGGGTCCTTTGGGAGGACTTGCAGAGGATACCACTTCTGGAAGTCATGGTGGATTGACACTGGGCTATGTTCATTGGGTATTATAAGTAAGGTGTGTACTCAGGGTCTGGAGAACTTGTATTCATTCATTCATTCATTCAGCAAATACCTTTTAAAATCTCTTCTATGGCCCCAACACTGTTCTAGAAACTTGGGGTTTGCTGGTGAACTAAAGAGACAAAGGGCATGCAGTCTAGAGAATCACATTTAATGAGCAGCATGTTGGCAGCAAAGCGCAGATGAAAGATCCGTACCTCCCGCATCAAGCAGTTGTAGGGATGCTGAATGAAGAGACCTGACTTCTAATGTCTCTACACTGAGCTTCCCCTCCTTCACTTTCTGGGCTTCAGTTTTTCCTTCTGTAAAGTGGAGAGTATTCCCACTTTACATTTATAGTGGGGCTAGAGGAAGATAGATGATCAAAAAGAAAGCATGCTGTACCCACAAACAACAAACCCTCTCTCTGCTTTAAACCCACTTTTCTGAAAACTTTTATATAATTGCCAATAACACATCACTCAAAAGTGGGTGAGGACACGCTGTCTGTGATTCTTCATTTGAGCTCCAGGACTCCTGCTCTCCAGAGGGGTCTGTCAGATGATTAACAAGTCATCTGATGAATATGCAACATGCTTCTGTCTTAATAAGTCCCACAGCTGTTGGGAACTTGACAAGGAAAACAAAACCATAGAAATACGTGATGTTGAAAAACTGCCTGCCAACCTCACAGAGCCCCCCAGATGGAGTCTCCCAGCGACAAATGGGCCTGGGCTTTTCCAGAGATGCAAAACATGCTGCTGGTGGAGCACACCTACCCAGTGAGGCGTGCCCAGTCTGACAGCATCTTCTTTCTACTTGTAATTTGCCTCCTTATCAATCAGTCTCCCAATTCTCAATACAGATACACACACACACATACACGCATGCATGCCTGCTCATAGCTTATTCTCTGTCAAATCAGAAATAGGAAATACTTACTTAGGGATAGGCACAATGGACAAAGCTAGGATCCTAAGATCGATAGACCTGAGTTAAAATCCTGGCTTTCCCATTTACTAGCTATACAGTCTTGGCAATTCATTTAACCTTTTGTGTGTGTGTGTGTGTGAGGAAGATTAGCCCCAAGCTAACATCAGTTGCCAATCCTCCTCTTTTTGCTGAGGAAGATTGGCCCTGGACTAACATCCATGCTCATCTTCCTACTTTATATGGGATGCCGCCACAGCATGGCTTGACAAGCAGTGCATCGGTCCATGCCTGGGATCTGAATCTGCGAACCCCGGGCTGAGGAAGCAGAGTGTGTAAACTTAACCACTATGCCACCAGGCTGGCCTGTCATTCAACCTTTTTGAGTTTCAGTTTCATCATTAGTAAATTGGGCATACTAACACGTATCTTATGGTGCTATGATAAGACTTGTTAGTAGAGAGCTCCGAATGCAGTAAGTGTTTAATAAGCAATAGCAATTATGTTAATTAATATCATCATCACATCACCATTTCAGTAAGAAGAGATCAAAGCCTCCTTCGGAGTTTTTGTGAACATTTGTCGATTTTCTTGTCTGACATCCGTTCTCCCCTTTTCTGGTACTAACCCTCTGGTTATCCTCTACCCCAGTGCATGGGTTGAGGACGGAACTGACTCTACAAACCTCTAGCTACAGTATTTGGTTTTTGGAAAGGTGTATTGACCCAATCCAAGCCAAAGAGCTGCAATTCTCTGACTTTAGTTGGAACTGTTAGCAAAAGTAGTTCTCATTTTATCTGGACTTAAACTCAGGAGAATATAAGCCTAGAATTGCTCAGGGCACAGGAGAGAGAATGGGTGAGACCAACAAAGAAAGGAAACAGAGCTGAGAAACAGAGAAGGCTCTGATGACATTGCCTGAGCCCCTGCATCCAGCTGTATCTGAAGCCCTAGAACTTTCAGTTATAGCAGGCAACACAGTTGTGGTGCTTAAGCCATTAGGGTGTTGGCAGGTTTGGTCACATGTAAACTAAACACTCCTGGCATTTTACGGTATGTAAATTATAACATTAACAATACATTTTTAAGTCAATATTTTTTCTGAGTTCTATATAGCTGAACAAATCTTCCCAGGAACAATTCTCATTGCCACTTCTACCAAGACATTTCTGTATAACTCATTTTTGGCCCATAAAATGTGGACCAAGTGCTAAGAGCAGCAGGTTTGCACCGCCGCCTACACAGTATCTGTGATTTGACACAGTCTTGCATATTCAATAGAGATGTTAATTGATGCATTTTCTTCTAACAAAGCGAGGTGGTTTTTAATGTCTTAAGATACATAGATTACAATTCACAGCGTTTGTAGGCACTAATGTTTGGTTTTAGTGTTCAAGACTGTTATTTATAAATGTGGGGATCTTCCAGGAAACATTAAGGTCTTGTTTACATGCAAACTACGGTTTAATTCTGCAAATCAAAGGAGTTTTATGGAACTCTTTGAGGGGAATGCACAGGGTAATAACCAGTCAGCCTCTTGCCTTTAAGCTTGCTGACATATGGCCAAATCTGCTTCATCATTATTCTTCAATAAAGTGCTATTTGTGCTTTGAATTCCTCATTATCAATTGGTTTTATTTCGGCTCATTCAAGCCTGGGCAAAGTCAATGGAAAGTGTACATGTCCAAGCAGTTTCTAGGTGCCTGGAGATGTCGCAGGGGAGTGTGGACAGAGAGGAGCCAGAAAGGTTGTGACTGCACACAGTGGAGCCTCTCCCTACTTCTACATTCCTGCTTGGGGTGGCAGCAATCGTGGGGCATCCTGCTCTCTACTTACTTAATTCTGGATTTTGATGGCAGCCCACATAGTTCATAGCACATAATGACCGTTCTGCATTATAGCTACTTAATGTCCTTATGTCCTATTCTATATTCCATAGCTGTAGAATACCTATTCTATACCTAGTCTACAAACCCTTGGCCACACCAATTGGTATTCTATGGCTACTTATATTTCAATTCCTTCATGAAGAAAAAAGCATGTCACAATGTGACTACGCACGTGCTTTTGAGTTGGACAGGCCTAAATTCAAATCCTGGTCATGTGACCTTGCGTTTGGATAATCTACTTCAATCTAAGTCTTAATTTCTTCATCTTTAAAATGGAGCCAATAATATCTACCTTCCAGAGCTGTAGTGAAGAACCAACAGCCTAACACCTGTGAAGCACCAAGCCGAGCACAGGGTCTGGTCCATCAGAGGTCCTTTACAACTGTTTGTGTCCTGGCTTTTCTGCAAGTGATGAGCTCTTCAAGGGCAGAGTCCAGGAGTGTTTCTCCTTTGTGTGCCACCATTTCTTAGGAAAACAGCACATGCTGAATATTTCTGGAATGAATGCATGAATAACGGTGACTTTTCATTCATTAGTGCAATTATTTGATGGTCTGTTTTGCTAGTTTAAACTCCAGGAGCTGGAGTATTTGACTGTGCTCATTATTCTCTCCTCAGCACCAGCATAGTCCTGGCACATAGTGGGTATTAAATAAACATTTGCTGAATGAATGAATGAGTGACCAAAAGACACTACCACCATTATTGGAGGCAATACTAAGAAATAGACCTATATGAGCATGAGTGGTGTGTGTATATGTAAGTGTGCACATGTGTGTTAAGTGTGCGTGTCCATACCATTCCATTGTATTAGTATTCTGAGAGGCAGAGGAAGAGGCCATATTGAACAACGAGATATGGAGGTAGGGAGAAAATACGTTTAGGAAAAGCTGGAGATGGGATAAAAGAGGAGATTCAAAGTCTGGCTTAGAGTTGACTCCATGAAAGCCATCTTAAGAAGATAAAAGCAATTTGGCTCCAGTACTCAAATTCTTAACATGCAAATTAAAGTAGATGTAGTTTTATAGACAACACTCAATGCTGTCTTCAGGTTGCAAGTGGGTCACGGAACTTAAACACTATGCCACTGGGCCAGCCCCTATAGTTTCTTTTATTGTGACCCTTATACCCAGATGTGTTTTCTACATCACTTTGCCAGGACCAGGGCATCTGTGCTTTGGCCAGTTTCGCCACTATTTTGGTCCATGGACTTCCTAGGTTGCTCTCTAGCCAAGCCTGAGACACATGTAGACTCAAGGAATTCCGCCACATTCTCAGCCAGGCTTGCCCTCTGTGTTGCCCTTGGAACTTGCCTATCTCTGGGTCCTGAGTTCTGGCTCCTGCTTCCTTCATGTGATTGTGGGATCCTTAGCTCTCTGCATGCTTGTTTGGCCTATTGTATAACGTTAACATTGATTGTTTCTTTTCTAATTATGAAATGTACAAATTTGGGGAAAAAATAAACACAAATATAAAGAAGAAAATTAAAATATCTCATTCCTCAGAAATAATAACTATACACGTATGCACAGACACATACACACGTGCACACATGCAACACACACACCTTTTCGTCCCCCCCCCAAAATTGAAAATTTACTCTCCATATTATTGTAACATTTCCAATTTGGTTTTCTTTTTACTAGTAGTACATTTTGAGCATATTTTCTCAAACATAAATATTCTCTGATTTTTGATTTTTAGAAGCTAAAAAATATTCCATGATTTGGATGTATCATAATTTATTTAATAAATCCCATATTGTTGAACACAATGTTTCCTATATTTCACTATGATAAATCAGAATGTCTTTATAAGAAATATCTAGACAGAAACAAGTTGGTAAAAGGCTATGCATTTTTTTAAGATTTTGGATATGTATTGACAATTTGCCCTGCAGAAACATTAGACCCATTTCCCCCATACACCCACACAAATGCTGAGTACTATGCTTTTTTTTCTTTTTTACATTTTTTGTGATTTTTAAAAGTATCCAATGCTGTTTCCTAACAGGATTTGCCTTTCTTTATGTACTAGAACATAAAGTTTCCTTATGTATCAAACTTGTCTATCCTTTCTTATCCATATTTATTCAACTGTTTCCCTATTTTACTGTTTTCTTTTTAGTTACGTATACAGAGTTTATTAATATACAGAAGACATACTAATTTCTTCCTGAACTCCAAAAATGATTCAAATACATTTTTCCAGTTAATTTGTGGTTATTATAATTTTATTTATGTTCAATTTAAAAACTTTTTTTGCTTAATATGTAAAATGAGGAATTGACAAATATACTTTTCCAAATGGTTAACCAGCTGTATCTGAGCATTATTTACTGAATGATCTGTTTTGACAATTGATTTGCAATGCTACATTTATAATGTACTAAATATCTTTTTATCCTTGGTTCTGTTTCTGGAATTTCCATTCTATTTCATTACCTTGCTCATGCCATTTGATTTATTGTCACTGGATAAATGTCATTTAATATCTTGTAGAGCAGGGCACCCCTTGGCCTATTATGTTTTCTTTCTCTTTTACCAAATGGACTTGACTGTACTCATTTTTCACATTTTACTTTCCCAGATGAATTTGATTACTCTTTTTTCATGTTTAAAAAAGTCCCATTGGGATTTTGATATTAACTGAATTTAAATTTAAGGATGTGTAGAATAGTCATCTTCAAAATCTTGAAAGTTTCCATCTACTAAATGAAACTATTTAATTTTTTGAAATATGTTTCTATGCCTTCTAGAAGTTTTTCAAAAATTTTCTTCATATAAGCTGTACATATATGTTATATAAGGTTATTTGTAGGTATTTTTGTAGCTTTTGTGACTATTGTGAAATCTTTACTTTGCTTTTTTATTATTAGGTTTTCTTGTGTGTGTGTGAGGAAGACTAGCCCTGAGCTAACATCCGTTGCCAATCCTCCTCTTTTTTGCTGAGGAAGACTGGCCCTGGGCTAACATCTGTGCCCATCTTCCTCTACGTTATATGGGATGCCACTACAGCATGGCTTGACGAGCGATGCGTCCATCTGTGCCCAGAATTGGAACCTGCGAACCCAGGCCACCAAAGTAGAGTGTGTGAACTTAACTGCTACGCCACCAGGCCGGCCCCTTCTTATTAGTTTTTACTAGCATATAGTAAAGTGACATTTTTATATTTCTTTATTACCAATCAACTTACCACACTCATATTAGTTTCCATTTTTTTTTCAGTTTGATTCTGTGGGATTTGGGGGGAAGACCATCACGACTTATAAATAAAGATAATTTTGAATCCCCCTTTATGATAGTGTCAACTTTTCGATTCTTCTTATCTCATCACATTAGTAGAACTTCTAGGATCACTTTTGTTTTTCTCTTTTTAAATTAATAGACTATTTTTAAAGCAGCTTTGGATTCACAGCAAAATTGACTGGAAAGTACAGCATTCCCACATACACCTGCCTCCCCCACCTCACACACAGCTCCGTCCACTATCAACATCCTGCACCAGTGTAGTGCATTTGTTACGCCCAGTCAACAAACACTGACACATCTTTATCAACCAAAGCCTGTCATTTACACTAGGGTTCAATCTTTGTGCTTATATTCAATGGGTTTTGACAAATGTGTAATGCCGTGTAACCACCAGTATCGTATACAGAAGTCTTTCTCTGCCCTAAAATTCCCCTGTGCTTCACCTACTCATTCATCACTCTTTCCCCTGAATGCCTGGCATCCGCTGACCTTTTTACTGTTTCTATAGTTTTGCCTTTTCCAGAATGCCGAATAGTTGGAAACACGCAGCATGTAGCCTTTTCAGAATGGCTTCTTTCACTTAGCAGTATGCCTTTAAGTTTCCTCCACGTCTTTTTGTGGCTTGATAACTCATTTCTTTTTAGCACAGAAAAATATTCCATGGTCTGGATGTACCACAGTTTATGTATCCATTCACCTATTGAAAGATATCTTGGTTGATTTCAAGTCTTGGAAATTATGAATAAAGCTGCTATGAATATTCATGTGCAGGTTTTCTGTGGACATGTTTCCAACTCCTCGAGTAAATAGCAAAAATCACAGTTGCTGGGTCATATGGTAAGAGGATGTTTAGTTTTGTAAGAAACCACCAAACTGTCTTCCAGAGTGGCTGTACCACTTTGCATTCCCACCAGCAATGAATGAGAGGTCCTGTTGTTCTACATCTTTGCTAGCATTTGGTGTTGTCAGTGTTTTGAATTTTAGCCATTTTACTAGATATAAAGTAGTATCTCGTTTTAATTTACAGTTCCCTAATGACACGTGATGGTGAACATCTTTTCATATGCTTATTTACAGCTGTATATTATCTTTGCTGAGGTAGCTGTTCAGATCTTCTTCCCATTTTTAAATTGGATAGTTCATTTTCTTATTGTTGAGTTTTGAGAGTTCTTTGTGTATTTTGGAAAAGTCCTTTATCAGATATGTCATTTGAAAATGTTTTCTCCCTGGATCACCTGCTAAATAGATGTGATAGGGCATATGCTATTTTATTCATGACTTCAATGGAGAGATCTCTGTCTTCCAAAGTTAATATAATTGAGTTACAGATGAATATTTTGGCCACTGTAGAGGAAATCTGGATTCAGATTCCCAAGTCATGGGATATTGAATTACATGTTTTATCAAATTGTGCTTCTCCTTAAACCAGCTAATGTGGGTGACTTTTATTAATAGATTCTTACTATTAAACTATTTTTGCACTTCTGAAATAAATCATAATAATATTCTTTTAATACACTATAGGATTCAAATAACTACTATATTATTTAGATTGATCTGTCCTACTCTCACTTTCTAGTATCAGATTTAAAACCATTAAATGAACTGAGAAAATTTTTTTCTTTATCTATATTCTGTAATAGTTCATACAATATGAAATGTATCACTTTCCTTGAAGTCTAAAAAATCTTACATTTAAAAACAAAATCATGAGGTTGGCCCAGTGATGCAGTGGTTAAGTTTGCATGCTCTGCTTCAGTGGCCCAGGGTTCCTGGGTTCGGATCCCAGGAGTGGACAGATGCACTGCTTGTCAGCCATGCCGTGTTGGCGTCCCATATAAAGGAGAGGAAGATGGGCATGGATGTTAGCTCAGGGCCACTCTTCCTCAGCAAAAAAAGGAGGATTGGCAACAGATGTTAGCTCAGGGCTGGTCTTCCTCACAAAAAAAATGTTTTTTTTCTTTTATCTACATCCTGCTTCCTTTTGTTGGTTTATTGTTTTTCTTGTCTAATTCCCTATGTTTAGTATTTAGCTTATTTTTGTTTTGTTTAAGAATAAAAGCATTTAAGGATAAGAATTTACCTCTGAGTTTAGCTTGGGCTATACATTCCCATACTTAATATTCTTATTGTTAATTTTTAAATTTTATATTATTTATTTATGCTTTTCTCTTTGACCAATATTAATTTATAATATTTATGTTTTCCAAATAATTACACTTGTAAAATACATGTTTATTATTAATTTTTAATATTATCTCCTTTGGGATAGAAAATTACTGCTTTGAGAGTAGAGGATATAATCTGTTTTCTGATTCTTTGGAATGATTTAGAGTTTTCTTTTGGCTTCACTATATGCTTTTTCTATATGTGCCTTATTGGAACTTGACTGAAAAATGTATATTCTTTCTAGAGTTTAAAGTTTGGCATATATTTGTGAAATTAATCTTAGAATTTTTTTTCAGACTCTCTAATTACCTATTTACTTTTATATCTTGGCCTGTCAAATGCAAAGAAATGTGTGCCAGTCATCTACTGCCTTTTGCTCTTCCTGTTTTTTTCTCCTGGTATTTTTATTAACCTTTGCTTTATGTTATTTTGATGTTATAATGTTTAACAATTGTCTGCCTTTTGCCTTTTTCCTATGTATGTTATTTTATTTTATTAGCCCTGAGCTAACATCTCTGCCAATCTTCATCAGTTTTGTATATGGGACACCTCCACAGCATGGCTGATGAAGGGAGTAAGTCCACACCCAGGATCTGAACCCGTGAACCTGGGCTGCCATAGTGGAGCATGCGGAACCTTAACCACTTGGCCACAGTGCCAGCCCTCCTCCTATGTATTTTAGAATAAATTCTCTTCTATACCAAGGATTAGATTTTCCCCAGCTATTAAATCAGCCCTTTGGTGTTTCTAATATGGATTCAAATTCTGCCATTGCCATTTTAATTTCAATTTTATTTTTATTTAAATTCATTCAGCTTCCTTTTACTTCTACCTATATCTTGTCTAATAGAGAAAATACACATAAAATGTTTTCAGTAGTGCCTGGCACAGAATAAGTGCTCAATAAATATTATTATTGGTATTGATGTCTAATTTTTTATAGAAAACTTATTGTATAGTTTATCAAGAACCTACATTTCCAAAATTGATATATTTCCTGTGTGTTTCAAGAGTACAAACTTTCTAGGCTGCTTGAGAATAATACTTTCCTTTTTGTTATAGGTTCTATGGAGCTTTGTAGCTTTCTGTTTTCTCCTTACAAATCGCTTCTCCAAGCTTGATGTTTGCTCTTAAACAAATTGGATGTGTCCTCTTTGGTCCTGTTCACTGCTCGGGGTTCACAGGTTTGGATCCCGGGTGTGGACCTGCACCACTCATCAGTCATGCTGTGGTGGGCGTCCCACATAAAGTAGAAGATGGGCATGGATGTTAGCTCAGGGCCAATCTTCCTCAGCATAAAAGAGGGAGATTGGCAGCAGATGTTAGCTCAGGGCTAATCTTCCTCATGAAAAAAAAAAAGCAGTTAAGTCCCACATTTTATGCCACACAGTCTCCCTTTATTCTTAAAAGTTAGGGATTGCTAGCAGGGGTTTTCTACATCATTCTTATTGGGAGAGATATGAACGTGTCCATTGTGCCATTGTCCTAGTTTGCCCAGGAGAGTCCCAGTTTATACCTATTATAGATCAATTAATGCCTACTGATTATTTTAGTGCCTTCTTTTATTCTCAAAAAGTGTCCCTGTTTGGGATATAAATAATATAATTTCAAATGAGTGATCTGTTTAGAGCTGCCTGCATAGCAGGTGGTTCTATAAAGAAAGGGCTGATTCCCTCTGAGAGGGAGATAGGTCTGGCACCATAAGGTAATAAACTTTTCAATAAGGGGATGAGAGTCCAATGAGGTTGTGTATGTGACAGCAAATGCCAAGCACTGTATTTATGTGAGATTATTCTCTTTGTTCCATTTGTTTGGAACATTTTCTTAGAATCAATGCACCCCCTTGGGAAACTATATCAGAGTTTGCACTTGGAAAGCAACATTTCTAACACATCAAAGTTCATAATTAGAGGCTATCTCTCTCTGCTCAGCCTTACTCATCTCCTGCTCATTACTAATCCCCTAAGCTCTAGGAGGCCAAAGCTGACACACATCTTTAGGTGACAGAAAAGGCTGATGCAACCATAATAGTCAGCCAGTTCAACCCTGAGCACTGGGAGGCAACAACAATCATTAGGTTCAGAATAAGTGTAAAAACTGAAGGGTAATGAAGTATTCTACATTCCATTTGGTTACCAGGTAGTCAGGGGTACTGTAGCAGCTCCTTCTGTAGCCCATATTTAGCCAGGCTAACAAATTAGATGTGGGAGTCATTTTATTCACCAAATAATGAGCAAGCATATTTGGCAACAAGATGGTTCTGCTATACCCAAGATAGATTCTCTGCTTCTGTTAATCCCTAAAACTCCAGTAGAGGCAGGCTAGAGCCTCAAAGCAGATCCTACTCCTCTCCTAACATCTGGAGTGTTAACTAGGCAGCAAAGGCGGCGGGTGAAAACAAGGTTTAGGCTTTGTAAGATGCTGGGTGCTAGAAGAAATGGCTCTCTTGCCTTTAAATTCACCAGTGGGGATAGTAGCTGTAATCCATATTTTGCTTTCTACCACAAGATAAGGAAAGAAGGTGACTTCTGACTTCAGTTTTACCCTTCACCACCAGGGATCTTGCCTCCTCCACTCCTTGTAAGAGCAGTGCTCAAGAACATAAGATTTGAATCTGGATGGACCAGGGTTCAAATAGTTGCTCTGCCACTTACTAACTGCATAGCCTTAGAAAGTGTACTTGCACTCTCTGTGCCTCAGTTCTCCCATCTATAAAATGAGGATAATAATACTTTCCTCACAGCGTCAGCATGAAGCATTAATGAGATGGCATTTACAAAGTACTAAGCTCAGACTTGGCACATATGGGGTTTAATTAATGTTAGCTTTTATCATGATTAATGTTTGTTGAATGAAGGAATGACTAAATGAATAACTGAATGAATGAAATGGGACTAGAGGTGAGGGTGGAATAAATAAATGAATAATAATTGAGTGACTACTCTGAGGTAGGCACTGGGGAAAAAATGGTGAGCAAAATTTAGATACCATCTCTGCTGTCATGGACTACATATAGTACTGGAGCCAGACCTTAGTTTTAAAAGGAAATACAGCACTGATAAATGTACTTTTAAAAATGGAGTTAAATGCTCCATGAGAACATAAAAGAAAATAACCTGATCTCAGGGAAGGCTTTTCTGAGGATGTGGCATTTCTCAAGACGTGATCTCAGATCTGAGGGATGAGAAGGAGTTAACGAATGGGAGTGGTGAGCATTCTAGGAGAGGACAGCATGCATGGAAGCCCTGTGGTAGAAAGAAACATGGTGTGGTCAAGGAATCAAAGAAGGAAGTAGTGTGTCTTTGAGGTATCCAAGTGCACAACTGTATCCACAGAACTGGAAGTCAGAGGAAAGCACCTAGATCCTAAGGCCATCTCTATGTTGTCAGCACATGGGCATAGAAAAGCTGACATAGAAGACTAAAAGTAGGTAGAGGTTTAGTGGGTAACCCAGGAGAATTTGTTGTCATGTAAGCCAGGGTATTTCAGTTACTATTGCTGCATAACAAATAGCCCCAAAATGTAGCAACTTAAACCATCCATTTTGTTTTGCTCATGATTTTGTGGGTTGGGAATTTGCAAAGAGCTTGGCTCAGCAGTTCTCACTTGGCATCTCTCATGCAGATACAATCAGATGTCAGCTAGGACTGCAGTCATCTGAAGGCTCAACTGGACTGATGTCCAGGATGGCTCACTGGCATGGCTGTCAGTTGACACTGGTTTTCAGCTGGCAAATCAGATGAGGCAATTGACTCGAGTGCCTACACAGGGCCTCTCCAACGTGGTAATCTCAGGGCAGTTGAACTTTGTAAATTATGACTGCTTTCTCTCAGAGCAAGTGTCCTCAGAGAACCAGGACAAAGCTGTATGGCTTCTTATTACCTAGCCCCAGGAGTCACACAGGCTGACTTATCCTGCACTCCATTGGTTGAAGCAGTCACAAGGCCAATCAGATTCAATGCGAGGGGACACAGGACCTACCTCTCTGTGGGAGGAATGTGAACAAATGTTGAAATCTGGCTTTAAAACCACCACACAAAAGTAAAAAGAATGATGACCCATGTCCATTGTTTCTAGGAACTCAAGTACAATGGGACAGGAAGAAAAGAGAGGATTTAGCAATGTGGAGATCACCATTGACCTTAGCAAGAGTGGTTTTTGTGGAAAGATGGGGGCTGGCACAGTAAAAACCACTTCTCATGATGAGCCAAATATGACTGAAGTGAGAAGGAGCAAGATGTGGTAGTAGCTGGAAGAGGAGAGAAAATTTTCTTCATTTCTTCCTTCCTCCCTCCTTCCTTTCTTCTTTCCTTTCCTAATGGGACAGCTTCAAGTGTATTTAAATGTTGATGGGAAAATCCCAGTTGCAAGGAAGCATATTCAATTTCTCCTTCTCCGAAGTTCTGTAGCACCTATAGCTGATCTCCTTCACCCATGCACTGCACAAGATACAACAGCGTTCAACTGGCCCTCGGTGTTCATGTGCTTATGTTTTGTAACCTCAGTAAACTGTAAGGACTTGTTTTCTGCTGTAGTTCTCACAGTGCCTCACATAGAAAAACTGAGCTCAAGTAAAGTCACAATAAATTGCTACTTATTAGTGTATTAGAGTCACAGACTCGGAAATCCTCGGGGGCAGAGGCTGGGTTATCATCGTCTATGTCTGCCGGTGCCTGCAATAGCACCTGGACCACGTGGGTGCTCAACACCTATTTAACAAATTGAACCAAATTGAACCAAGAGGCAAAACTGCGCCAGTGGAATGATTTCTGAGAGAATGAACAATGACCACACCAACCTCAAAATTTCTCATTTTGAGGACTTTTCAGACACATCTGCTAAAAGTTGAAGCAACTCCATCTGTGGCCAATATTGGGACACTTCTCCAGACATGATGATCAGAACCAAATTTCATTCAATATTTGCTGAGGACCTACAGTGTGTCAGACACCTAAGCCTGGGGGAAATCCATTCCTCAGACTTGACAGACTCCTGACGCAGTGGCTGTTGGCTTCTATATTATACGTCCTAAATGCCAAATTTCTGGGTGCGTCAGAGAGGCTGCTTTATTTAGACAGCAAACAAACCTTTTGGTTAGAGGTTTTGAAAATAATGCAATCTATTTTCCTTCCTCCTAGCTATTTTCCATTCTTATGTAATGTGTGTTCTACAAAGCTCTGGCCAAGCCTGGAAGCAGAAAGCAGCAGCCAACACATCTAATGTACTCAGAACCGGAGGGCCAAGGCTTCATGCCAGGTGACTCCGGACTTGCTGGATGCCTTGGCTCAACAAGTTTGCAGCAAAACAGGGACTGCAGGTGACTTCAAAACCCATCAAACAGAGTGATGGACAGAGAGTGTAGGTGGGGGCCTAAGCATCATACAGCACTGATAGTTTGGAGAATGGACTTCATCAGCTCACATTTCCTGAGAGGGAAAAATTGAGCCTAGGAATTTTGTTCTCAGTTGAGACTGTTTTATTCTGGCCTCTTTTTCTTCTCTCCTTTGGCATGTCATTATCTTCTTGGAGCAAGTGTCCGCAGGTGGCTTTCTAACTGAGTATATGACTGACCTCTTCTGAAAGTTCATTTACTGGTTTAGGAAAGTATTAGAAATCTATAGGGCTTCTTACCTGACCAGAAGTCTTTTTACCTACTTGGGAATGGAGAGACAGAACAGCTCAAAATTTTTCCATGACCTTTTGTTAATGTAAGGTGGAAAAGGTTTTTCTTGACCCTCTTAGGGTCCCTGGCTGTGTCTGAAAGTTAAACTAACAAAGACAGAATAACAGGAGAAAAGCATACAAGTTGATTTAATATAAGTTTTGTGTGACATGGGGGCCTTCATAAGGAAATGAAGATCCAAAGAAACCAATCTGTGTATTTTTATGCTAGGTTCAATAAAGAGTGGACAGTCATGGAAGAACATTATAGGTTAAGGAGTGATAAACAAATAAAAAGCAATAGGATATATTGGAGTATATGAGGAAGCCATTTGATTTAAAACTAATTCGGCCTGCCCTTGTTTTTCCAAAAGGGCCTGATGTGACCTGTTGAGCATGCATTGTATATCTGCTTTAAACATTTAGAATGTCCCAAAGACAAGAAGGATGCCCTTAAAAATAGAGATGTAGCTCCCCTGACATTGGCATTTCTTTAAGGATAAGCATTTCTTCCTGGAAGCCAAGGATTAATTACTGACCTGCTATGCTCACCTTGTAACCACTGACCTGCTGACCACTGACCTGCTGTGCCAGCTAAGCATCTTGTGATAGTAGTAAAAGAGATATTCCTGTCAGATGTGATGTATGCTCTTCGTTCCGAGACGGTATATAATCACTCCGTACACCCCACTTCTTTGGTGCCCTTCCTTTCTTGGGGAAGGAAGGCCCTGGGCTATAGTCCTCAAATCTGGCTCATAACAAACTCCCCCCAATTTTGATTTACAGACATTTGGATTATTTGCATCCACAGGAGGATGAGGTAAATGTAGTAAACTGGGGGAAATTTGACAAACTCTGTTTGTTAGGGTTCTTCTTGGAGTCCCTTTGTCTTCAGAGATAAAGATCCTCCTTTCCTCTGGCTATAGGGAGGGCACCTCTCACAAGATAATTTTATGACCTGTTTCAAGGGAGAAGAGGGAGTGGGGAAGGAGGAGGTCAGAGTGACCTTCCTGCTTCTGCAGTTTTCTCAAACTCCTTCAGGTTAAAATATTCAATATGCCGAGGGGCCATATTTTGGGGTAGCATGTCCTGAACCCCATCATTAGTCTTTCTCTACTCCCAGTCCCCTTGGCCAACTTCATATAAAACACAATATGCTACAACTATCAGGTTTAATGGACCCATTCTAACTGGTCGCTCTTTTGCTTATACTCCCAACTTTTGGAGATAGATATAGATTTCTATGTTTAATTGAATAATACATTTTAATAATTGTTCTTTTCTGAGCAGGAGTCTTGAGACACCCAGCCCAATAGTTTTTAATTCAGTATAAAGTGTCTCTTCATACTTTTATGAATCTTTCAATACAAATAAGAGGCTGCAATTAGCATAAACGGCTGGAGAATACACAGTAAGCTTAATCTTCTACATAGCACCAACTTGAATATTAATCACTTCAGCTGGAATGAGAAGGGATAAGTGGTAGCCTTTGATACTGAAGTGCATTTTGAAACAAAATTACTTTCTTTCCTTGGTTTATTTGGGAAGAATTAGAAAACTTGGCCTAAACTGTCTTCTAAGAGGAAAAAGAGAAGTGGATACTCTCCAATCCTGGGCCTCCAGAAGCACTGAAACTTTAAGGGATGCTTCCTGTAAACTGACAGTGAAAGCTACTCCTTTCACTTAATATCCATCTGTACAATAGACTCAGAGTAAACAGTGAGGGTGAAATGAGTATGACATTTACTCAACCAGTGGTCAAACGAAGACATTACAATGGCTATAACATTACTGTCCCATGCTGCTTCTCCCTTAGACACAGATGTCTCGGTACCCACCGGCTTTAGGGCTGACCATCTTTTCAGCCACTTCTTGCCTAAAAGGATCTATCACATTTCTGGAAGCCTCAGTAGAAAATACAATTCATCATGAAATGGGTTGCAATATCTCATGGTAGTTATTGATCCTTCTTGTCTTCCTTCTCCACTGCCACTCAGTCCCCAGGTAGCACCAATGTTTCTTTGTAAGTCTTCCACTTCCTTCCCTTCCAGTCCATCTCAATACCCACCACTTCAGTTCAGGCTCTCAGCATCCTGGCCTGTCCCACTGCAATAACTTCTCTTCTGGTCCTCCAGCCTCACTCCAATCATTTGTCACCATCTAATTCACCACTTCGTACATGAGAAACAGGGTGAAAACAAAGATGAGTTTGGGAATCAGAGAGACCTATAGTTAAATCTGAAGCTCTCCAGTTTGTAGCTATGTGAACTGAGACAAGTCATTCCACTTCTCTGAGCCCCTATCTCCTCACCTACAACATACGAACAACATGCTTACCTCATAATATTGCTGTGAAAATTACAGAGGAAAATACATGTGAAACCCAAGTCAAATACCCTTACTGAAAGCTGTTCATGCATGCTAACATAGTCCAGAAGAATGTCCAAAATAGTCTTTGATGTGAGGTTAGTTTTATCTTCCAAGCTTTTTGAAATCTAAGGAAAAGTCGGGTCTCAAGAGTGGTTCCTTTTCTTTCTTCAACTCATCACTAGCTCCTTGCTAGTCCTGGGCCTTCATTCTCAGGTTTTTTAAACCATTTTACATGACTATTCCCTCAGAGCTATTAAGAGCAATGTAGAGAGGGTAGAAAATTCTTCCTCTACCTTCCTAGGTTCAATGGCAAACTGATAAAAGATTTACAGGAGGAAAAAACCCAACAGATTTAATTACTTGCATAGGCATAGGCATTCACAAAGAAATGTAACTCAAAGGGAAGGTTAGAATTTGGGGCTTATATACCATCTTGTAGACAGATAAGGGGTAGAGAAGAGGCTAGACAAAGGAAAAAGGGGTTTGGAGCTGGGGGAGGGGAGAGTGATGCTAACATGTGTAGGAAATGTAAGGTAAATAAGGTCCTTTAGTAAGGTTTGTAATACAGATAGGAGCCCTCTCATTGCTAAGAGTTTTCTCCAGATTAGTCCTCATCCTGGTAGGAGAGGGAGAGGGAGACACCTTTACAAATGCAAATTTGTGTCCTGCTTTTAAACAGGAAGGAGGAGGGCAAAGAGCTAACAGCCTTTAGCTCAGAACAACCCTTAAGCCCAAGTGGCATATATTGGGGTGGTATATTCTAGTCCCTATCGCAACAAGCCTCTTAGACTTGCCCTTAATTGCCTCCCATCTCCCATGGCTCCTATGTCTGTTTAATTCCTCTGCTCCCTTCTCTTCAATCTTTAGCTCATCACCTAAATAGTTAGTGGAGGTGAGGGGGAAGATTGGGGGTTGGGGTGTCCCTTAAAACACTGAGAGATCTAACAACTACAAAGCATTCAGCCATTTTGCACAGTTGAGATGAGTCTCCTCTTAGCACATTCCTGTGTGTTATTAAGTTAAAAGTATCTGTATTATTTCCCTATTGCTGCTGTAATAGATTACCATAAACTTAGTGGCTCAGGAGAACACAAATTTATTATCTTACCATTCAGTAGGTTAGGAGTTTGACATGGGTCTCACTGGGCTAAAATCAAGGTATCAGTAGGGTAGTGTTCCTTTCTGGAGGCTCTGGGGGAGAACCTGTTCCCCTGCCATTTTCACCTTCTAGAGGTCACCCACACTCCATGGCCCATGGCTTCCTTACTTCATCTTCAAAATCAGCAATGTTGCATCTGTCTGAGCGTTCTCCTGTAGTCACATCTCCCTCTGACTCTCCTCTTCTTCTTCCCTCTCCCACTTTCAGGGATCTTTATAATTACATTGGGCCCACCCGGCTAATCCAGGATAATTTCTCAATTTTAAAGTCAGTTGATTAGCAATCTTAATGCCATCTGCAACTTTAATCCCCCTTTGCTATGTAACCTAACATATTCCCAGGTTCCATGGATTATGACATGGACATCTTTGGTGGGTCATTATTCTGCCTACCCTTTCCATTTCTTCTTCTTTCTTTTGTATGCAAATGCCCCCTTTTGTTAATTTTTCAATAAATTCCACACTCCATTAAAAGAGTGAATCTATGTGGCTCTAGGGAATGGGGTGGGGACAAAACATCCCTCCATACATCTAAAGAACTTAGTAGAGTGCCTTGTACAAAGAGGAAGTTCAATACATGTTGGTTTCCTCCCTTTTCATCCTCTTAACTAATACATATGAGCTTGCCTTTTTGGTCCAGTGTTCATAGTCCTCTATAATCTGGTTCCAACCCGTCCATACACATCATCACTTCCTGGCATCAAGCCATCGAAATTCTTTGAGAACCTTCGCTCTGTTCCAGGCATGGCACTAAAGGCAGATAAAGCGTATTTAGTCCCATCTCCTCAAGGATCTTATATTTGAACGGGACAGTTTGGTCATCTTTTCCCACCTGGCATGCCACAATTCTGCTATTGATCCCCTGTATCTTCTGAAATCATTTCCTTCTGCCAGTGCACTGATCAGTCTACCTCTTCTCTGAAGCATGCCTTTTCAAAATGTACCCCTTTCCAACTTAAAGGGACCTCTCCCTTTGGAGGATTCAGAACATACATAAAGCCATGCTCCTCATTCGATGCAGTTTTTGAATGTATGTCTCCTGAGTCACTGCACACTTATCTCATTTTTCCTGAAGTGTAGATTCCTCTAGGGTAAGAACTGTGTCTTTAACCTTTTAGTATTTCCCATAAATCAAGGAGTGGGTGCTGAATTGGGGCGGGGGGGAAACTTTGTTTTTAAGAAGTAGGAATTGCAGAATAGCATTGAAAACAAACAATGAAATAATTTGCTGGTCATTACTGCTGGTCAACAATATGCCTGATTCTCCTCCTTTTGGGCATATGAGAAATTGCACTCCCAGCCCACTTGAAGTTAGATGTGGTCGTATGACTTGCTTTGCCCAATTAAATGTGAGCAGAAATGACATAGTCACTTCCAGAATGCTTTTAAGGGCTGGTGCATAATGTTTCCTTATCATCCCATCCGCCATGCTGACTGACTATGATCTAGATGTTGAGGCTCCAAGAGCCAGTATGGAGTGAGCTCCAACTGAACTGAGATGGACACATAACACAAACAAGAATTAAACTTTGTTGTTTTGAGACATTAAGACTTGGGTTTCTTTTAATAGACTGTTTTTTAGGATAGTTTTAGACTGAGAAGCTAGTGTGGAAAAACTGAGAAGTTAGAACAGGGTTCCCATATACCTCTTGCATCCAGTTTCTCCTATTATTGACATTTTACATTAATGTAGTATAATTGTTACAATCAATGAACCAATATTAATACATTATTACAGTCAGACACTGCATAATGATGTTTCAGTCAATGATGGACCACATGTACAATGGTGGTCCCATAAGATTAGTACCATATAGTCTAGGTATGTAGTCGGCTATACCATCTATGTTTATGTAAATATACTGTATGATGTTCTCACAATGATGAAATAGCCTAATGATGCATTTCTCAGAACGTATCCTTGTTATTAAGCGACACACAACCGTATTAACTAACATCCATACTTTTTTCAGATTTCCTGAATTTCTAACTAATGTCCTTTTTCTGTTCCAGGATCCCATTCAGGACAGCACATTATATTTAGTTATCATGTTTCCTTTAGGCTCTTCTTGGCTGTGACAGCTTCTCACACTTTCCTTGTTTTTTATAACTTTGATAGTTTTGAGAAGTACCAGTTAGGTATATTGTAGGATGCCTCTCTATTGGAATTTGTCTAATTTTTTTTTCTTTTGGTATTGGGTTTTGGGGAGGAAGGTAACCATTTTCACCACATTATATCAAGGTAAATACTATCAACATAACGTCACTATTGATGTTAACCGTGATCACTTGGCTCAGGGAGTCTTTATCAAGTTTCTCCACTGTAAAGTTACTCTTGATTTAGCCCCTTTTCTACAGTATACTCTTTGGAAGGAGATCACTATGTATAGCCCACACGTAAGGAGTGGGGAGTTATGCTTCCCCTCTTCAGGGTGGAGTATCTGCCTAAATTATTTGGAATTTTTCTGCATGGGAGATTTCTCTCTTCTCCTCCATTTATTCGTTTATTTACTTATATATTAATTTTTCAATTATTTATTTAAATCAATATGAAGTCATGAATATTTATTGTACACTTTGGGTTATAATCCATTACTACTTTATTTTGTTGCTCAAATTTTCCCTACTTTGTACATTGATTGCTCTTTCAGTTGACTCCTTTGACATGCCTCCATTGTTTTGTTTTTTGAACACTTCCTTACTTTTTAAGGCACTACAAGATGTTTCAGGATTATCTTGTGTATTTCCTGCCCCAGTTCTAGTAACAGCTATTTCTCCAAGAAACCCTGATTCCTTTCCTTGGATAATGGTATTAGAAACCAAGATCTGGGTCCTCATTGCTACCAGGGTATCATTTCTTTTAGGCTTCTCAGATGATGGAGCAAACAAATATATGAGTATATACTAACCTGTGTATATATGCATATCTAAAAATATTTCTATGTGCAACCATCTATATCCATAGCAAGCTAAACATGAATTCTTACTGATGTCTCCAACTCTAATCCATTACCCCCGGATCATTCTAGTCTCATCCTTGCTTATCTGTAAATTACCACTCAACAGTGAAAAATATGGTTCCCACCATCCACCACCCATTTATTTAACTGTTCAAGTACACATGTAGAGCAGTATCAGAATTTATAACTCATACTTTCATGGGAAATAACTTTATCAACTAGACTATAGTTCTTTTCTGTAGTTCCTTTTGTCTTTACTCTTACAGATGACATTCATTTCCAAAGTTCCTTGGGTCAACACCCTTTTCCCCTACCTCTTTCAGTAAAATTGTGTCATACATTTAGATTCTCTTGGAAGATTTTTCTTGGAAGGAATGTTTTTTCTGCCTCATCCATCATTCTGAGGTCAGTGAAAAATTCAAATTTACATTGGGAATTTTCTATACTAAATCTACTTCCTAAAAATTATAGAAGGTTATATGGACTTTAGGCATTAATGCCCATCATGTTTATTTCATGTGGTCCTTTTAATAAAATTCTGCCCTGATCATTTCCCCCCATGCTCACAAAGCACTTTTCCCAGCCCACATAGGAGGTGGGTCTTGAGCATATTCCTGAGGTTTAAAGATTGGCAAATTTGAACTCATTAGGGTAGCAGAGAGGCCAACAAGAGCCAGTGACAGCCATATTGCTAGTCTTCTATTATGCCTGTATCCTAACCCAGCCTTCTCCTCAGCTACCAAGTCCTGCCTCTTGACCATGCTCTTAGAAACTCTGTAACTGCATTTTTCAATTTTGTTTTTCCTTGAAGAGATCCTAATAGGATTCTGTCTGTGACATTAGAGAATCCAAAGTTTAAAGGAAAGGAACTGCAAAGAACTGTCTCCTCAAACACAGGAGATACAACTCAATTATTAAAGAACAAGCTTGAGTAACCACCAGGTTATAGGAGTCTAAGCTGAGCTGGGAAATTTCAAAAGCATAATTTTAGGAACATGATGTTGTATCTTAGCCTTAGCTCCTTGGTGTTAAATTGGACTTTCATTGTATTTGAGCGCTGCATTCGGGTTCAGTGCTCCTGCCTGCTTGAACCAATCTGAATGGTGCACACACAGGGAAACTTCTGGCCTGCCTATTAAATGGTGGTACAGAATCATGTTTCTAAGTAGCAGCAAATCCCTTGTCAAAAAAGATTGTTTTAAAACCTCAGGGAGTTGTTAGCCCTGAGTAATTAATCATAAGAAAATGCTTGCAGATTACAGGAATGTGCTAACACTACGATTACCTGACACTTACAAAGCAGGTAGAAGTGCATGCGCACACACGCGAGCACACACACACACACACACACACACACATAAAAGAATTCATACACTATAAAGAAGAAAGAAGGACTCTTTCTCATGGCAAACTTTCCGATGCAGTCTGCACATTCAGAAATATTTTTTAAATTATTAGGAGCAGCTTTATACTATACTCAGTGCTCATAACGATTCACATTTTGGGAGCTCCAGTAAACATAAACATAAATTGGTATGAAAACGATGATTGCTCAGATGATTTTTTTTTTTTGCTTATTTCTCAAACTATGATTGCTCAAAAGTCACCACATGCCTGAATCCTCCAGTAAAGAAAACTATTACCCAGGGTCCTAACCTGTGAGATAAGCACGTGCTCCAACTGCAAAGTGTCCGGAGACTTCTAGTTTTATAACTGGAGCACCAATATGCATCTGTCAAAGCACTGAGCTACATTGCAAGCCAGAGACAATAAGTCAAACACAATTTTGAAAATCTAATGTGTCAATTTAAAACTGCCACTTACAGAATGGTTAGAAAACCAATTTTCAGAGAGGGTCAGAAGTGGTAAACAAATTCCCACTGCTAAGCAGTTGCTGATGTAAATTGTCTGAAATGAAAGATATTTATTCATGACCACAGTGGGCTCAAAAAAATTAATTTAAAGAAGTTTTTTCACCTTCCCTGGAGTATGCAATTCTTAACTAAATGATCAATCGCTGACTTGAGCCAAACAGAAGGACTTGTCCAGGATCAGACAGGTAATTACTTACAGTGATGAGCTGAGGAAGTAAGGCATCTGGGGACACAGTGGCATTAATCATGGCTTTAAAGCATTTCTCCTTCTCTAGTTTCATTATTTGAAAAATCACTGAACAAGTTTGTTACTAGAAAATCCATAGATCAGAGTGTGGGTTTCAGATCCCTCCATTTTCAGGCCAACCCCCAGAGCAGGTGGAGAGAATTATTAATGGGAAGCAATGTCATTTCGTGCTTTTTAGGAGACGTTGGAGTTCCTGGTTAGCCGAGAGAGCCTGAGTGAATGGAGGCTCGGGGAGGTGAATGAGACATGGGCAATTTGGGCCTGTAAATTATGTTTAGTTCCCTAATGGGAAATGAGGATGGAAGATTTGTTCCATTTAGTCCTTAGAACAAAATGCCCAGAGCTGGTGCTGAAACTTTCAGCCTCTACAAGCTAGACCAAGATGAAAAGGCTAATGTTGTGGAATGAGTTTGATACTTCAGCCCTGGAAGTTCCTTTATTTTTTTCCAAGGGTGATTAACTTTCATGCCCCTGGAAGGAAAGTGCTGTGCAGTGTGGCAAAACTGAGGCGTATTGGATGTGTGGACATGCTGACCCTACAAATTCTACTTCTAGGAATCTGGAAATAATTATTCAAGTATGTAAGCACAGCCATAGCTAAAATGATAAACATCTAATGTCCATCACCGGGGAGATAGGCTAAATTTAAAAAAAAATACTTTGTAACCATGAAAAATAAGGTACATCTACATGTATCGTATGGAATGAATTGGAAGATAAATTAAGTGAAAAAAGCTAGAAATAGGACAGTATGTATAGCTTGTTTCCATTTGTATAAAAGAATGTATGTTTATAAATATTTTATATATTATCACTCTATATACCCAGAAAATTTCTGAGAAATTATTTACAATGGTTGCCTTTTAGAAATGGGGATGGGAGTCATAAAACGAGGGAAAGGAGTTTACATTTTCCTTTTATGTTCAATTATTTTTCTTACTATAAGCATGTATTGACTATAAAATTTAAATTCAGTTGATAAAAAAGTACCTTTTTCTTAAGAAGAACGTGGATCTAGCAATGTGGTCCTTAGTTCTAATTCCTCTGTCATTTGATGACCAATGAGAACTTACTAACACCAGGCCTAAGAGGTCAGAAGCAGGCTCTACCATCTACTAGTTGCATGATCTTGATAAGTCATTTAGGAGGTTTTCTGTAAATGAATACGTTGAACTAGACTGGTATATTCAAAGAAGATGCCACATCTGCTTCCTTAGCTAAGGGTGTAGAATGCTGAGGAGAAGCAGAGGGATTCCAGATGCTGGGCTCACATCTCTGCTTTAAGAATGGATTTAACCTTATCTAGTCTACAAATATGGAGCTTCCACATAAGTTATAGTTAAAGGAAGGGTCTTGAGGCTAAATATATTGAAAACCTAATTTCTCATAAATGTAATGGATGTATATCCACATTGGTTACCATTTATTTAGTGCTTTAAATGTGTCAAGCTCTGTGTTAACAATTTTATATGTAGCATTTCTATTAATCCTGATAACAACTCTATGAAGTGGGTACTATTATCATCTCCATTTTACAGTTAAGGAGATATAAATAACCTCTCTTGCCCTGGCCTATATCCCACAGCAAGAGAGCACTGAAGCAGAGATGGAGAACAAACACAAGAACTTGATGTACTTGATGACTGTGAGATACCTGTCAGGCATCTGAAGAGGTAAGAGTGCATTCTCATATACCAACTTTTACCTAGCCCACCAGGAGGCTTACTGGCTGATGAGCATGGTAAGGTAGATGCTTGGCCAGTGCTGCTTGCAGAGTGATCTGGGGATGAGCAGCATCACCTGGGAGCTTGTTAGAACTACCCCAGATCAACCGAATTAGTATCTCTCGGGGTGAGGTCCTGCCATCTGTATTTTAATAGATCCCCAGGGAGTTCATAGATGCCATCAGGTATGAGAAGTAGTCTGGGGACCACTACTCAAACTCAGTTCTAGACCAGTGGCTCTCACTCCTGCTGAATATTAGAATTACCTGGAAAGTTCCTTAAAACTATTGATGCTTAAGCCCCAGCACAGACCAATTAAATCATAGATGTGGCCTGGAAGTGTGTATTTTTAATAGGTGTCTAAAGTATTCCAATGTGCAGCCAGAGTTGAAAACCATTCTTCTAGACCTAAAACTTCAAAGACAGTGGGTTCCAACCTCTGATTGCACACTGGAATCAACTAGGGAGCATTAAAAAATACCGATGCTTGGGTCCTCTCAGAGAGTTTGTTTTAATTGCCCTGAGAAGTGTCCCGGACTTTGGGATTCAAGCCTGTTTTCTGATTCTACCTGGCTCATCTTCCTATATAGAAGCAGCATAAGCCTAAGGTTAATGGAAAAATTGTTCCAGTTGATGACCCATCAGCACCTGGGAACTCTGATCAAATTACTAGTCCTGGCGATGGCGCTCTAAGACATTTATTTGCCAACTTGACAATGTAAAAGTTCTGCTGCACATCTTTGCTTCCTGTTGCCTCCCCTAAACCCTCAGACAGGTAAAAATGAGTACAGATACTGCAGTATGTGAGCTTGACACTTATTTAGCTGTAAGCTCCAAAATCTGAATCATCATTCCCAGGAACAGCTAAAATTGTAGCCTGTTGAAAAGGAGAAGCTTGAAGGAAATAAACTCAGACCTGAAGCACTCCTGAGAAAATTATGCCTTTAGGGGAAGAACAATGCATCATACCTTTTCGTGAAGAGGATATATTCACTTGGGTCTCATATTAATTTAGAGCTCATGCAAATCCCAATTGAGGAGTCAAATTTGCATTTATATAGAGGCTGAATACTCTACCAAAAGGCACTTGTCCTAAAAATTTATTTTTCTATAGGAAACTTAGTAAAGTGAAAATGACACCATCAAATCATTGAGTGAAGGTATTAGACAGAGCCTGGGCTTCTAATCAAAGAGATTCAAGTTCAAGTCTGGCCTCTACTTTTTACTAGTTAGGTAATATATTCCATCTCTCTAAGGTATAATTTCCTCATCAGTAAAATGGCAATAATATCTTTCATGGGTCGCTTGGTAATAATCAAATAGGATAATGTGCATAAAGGTCCTAACATAGTGATTCAAGTGCCGTAGGCACAAAATAAATGATTGTTTTTATCTCTTTCCTTGCCTGTTTTCTCAAACAGACAGGAGATGAAATGGATTTATTACCATTAATTGAAATCCATTCTGATACCACAATTGGCAGCTACTGGAAGTCACCTAAATGAATCAAAGCCAGCATTCCACTTCTCGGAGTCCTTGTAAATCCTCTAGGCTCTTCATCAAGCAAAGGAACTAGCATGACTTACACCAGGGAGAATGAGCATCAGAAATTGAAGAGCAATGAGAGATTGAAAGCCATCCGAGAAGAAGGAAATAAGACTAAGAAATCAGAAATAAAACATGAACTAGAACTTGAGCCATGAGCTTGACCAACCCAGACCTTCAGAAGTCTCCAGGACTTCCTCCCTCGGCTGCTCTGACATCACTCACTCCTAGACCTCCTCCTGAATATCTGGCATCTCCCTCTCACTCTTCATGTCATGGCTTACCCTTGTATATACTGTTCTCTCAGGAAGAAGAAAAGACAACTGAAGGCAGAAACTTAGAATCTTGTCCTCGCCCATGATTTCAAGGAGAGCATTTGAAGGATTACTCTCAAAGCCATTTTCCACTCAATGCTCCTCTTCTGAGCTCCAAACCTGAATATCCAACTGCCTTCTGGGTATAGATACTTTGATTTTCCACTGAAACCTGAATCCAACATGTCTAAAAATTAACCAGCATTTCCCCCAAATTTAGTCTGTCTCCTGTAACCTATATCTCAATGAAAGATGCCTCCAGTAATACAAGCACACAAGTCAGAAACCATTCTTGACATGTCATTCTTCCATATCTAATCATCAATACTTTCTGATGATTTAATTTTTTTCATTAATTATTTGGATTACTCCAAAATCTGTCCGCTTACTATTGGGAAGGCCAGATATCCACATATGGAAGATTAATAACAACAAAACGTAATTTTCATTCATTTGTTCAGTAAATATTTATTGATGTTTTATTCCTTGGTAGACAATGCTCTTGGTTCTCTGATAGAGAGAAAAATGAAACAGAGATTCTGCATTTGAGGAGCTCATAGCCTAAAATAGGAGTGAGAGAAGAACATGCTTCTATATCAATGACAAAAATCCAAAGTGTTGATAACTATAAAGTAGCATAATACTTGCCAAAATAAAGTCTGTCAACCTTGAACATTTTGAGAAGGCCTCAAGGGGAGATAACAACTTGAGCAGGAAATACAAGGATAAAAAAGTATATCCAGAAGATATTACTACCATCACTCTACCATTACTGGCTAATATTTATTAAATACCTTATATGTACCAGACCCTGTGTTCAACACTATACATGCACTATTTAATCATTCCTCACAAAAGCCCAGTGTGATAGAGGCTGCAGTAAAAATATTTCCATCTTGCTGATGAAACTAAAATTTACAGAGGTTGAATATTGCCTAAGGTCATAAAATTAGTAAATGGCAGAGGTTCAAACTCAGGTCCATTCTTTTCATCACTATGCCACATTGAGAATGGCATGCCCAGCAGAATATAAAATAAATGCCACGGGCATGCCACAGAAGGCAGGGCTCGAGCTGTGTTCTCCAGTGTGGTAGCCACTAGGTGCACATAGTTTCCAGAGATTATGCTATAAACATAAAATATAGTCCACAGTTTGAAGACTTCATGTAAACAAAAGAATGCAAAATATCTTAATAATGACTTTTATATTGATAACATATTGAAATGATAATCTTTTGGATATATTGGGCTAAATGAAATATATTATTAAAATTAACACCACCTGTTTCTTTTTACTTTTTTATGTGGCTATTAGAAAATTTTAAATTACATATGTGACTCACATCTGTGGCTTGTGTTCTATTTCTTTTGGACGGTACTGAGCTAGAGGCATTGAGGGGGTGGTAAGATGACTGTGAGCAGAACTGTCTGAGCAGGTGTCACAGAAACATCAAGACCGGAGCTGAGGGTTGAGCAAGATGAGTCAACTTTGAATGAGTAGGGAGAGGGGGCAGACTTTTCAAGTGGAAGGAACAGCTCAGGAAGAAAGATGGCGTGATTTCTGTTGGGGAAGAGTGTACAGGTCAGCAGAAGCTGAACCATGGAGTTTGTCCAGGGTATCTGTACATAAATTAAAACTCTCATTTAGACTGATGTCTGTAAACAGGAAATAGCTTTTATTGAATTCATTAGATAAAATGTGAGGCCTATTGTAATTCTATTGCAAAGGGAAGTAAACTGTCAGTTTAAATAACAGTGCCATTTGGAGAACTACTATTCTGTGAAAATATTAGGTAAGGCAGGTCCTCGGAAATTTGAGATTGCAATTTGCTCATCCTTGAAATTTTTCAAGTACATTATCTCTAACTGAAAGGTAGCACTCTAATAAATTCAAGATTTTATTTCAGATGGAAGATTGTACTTCTGACTGTAAATTCTGGCCTTAAATTTGTGTTAAGCTTTCTCTTTTTCATAAACATTCATCTGAATGTGTCCCCAGGAGAGATATCCATACTCTATGCTTTAGTGTAGATGTGAAGTTGAGGTGACACTGTCTTGGGAAAGTTCACTGGCTTTGGAGTCAAACAGATCTGAGTTGCCATGCTGGTCTCCTATTAACTGGCTAGTTACTTAACCTCTCTGAACCTAAGTAGCCTCATCTGTAAAATGGGGTCAATGATACCGACCTACTCCCCTACTGACAGAGAGGTGGTAAGGATTAATTAAAAATTTAGCACAGCACCAGCAATGTGGTGGAAGCTCAGTGAATGGCAGATACACCTACTCAAACCCACGCACAAATGTGTGCTTCTAGTTTAAGAAACACAGGCTTGATTTTTTAATATACCACCTCTGAACACTGAATGGTGGTGGGAAAGCATATGCAAATCTGTCCAAGTGACTTCCTAAGGTCTCAGGGCACTGCCTAAGACCACTCTACTCCTGGCTGTCTTAAGGAGTCTTTGGATTGCTCCATCAGTGCCAAGTGAACTGAGAATATACCATTTGTATAATAAACAGGATTTTCTTTTCAAATTTTCTTAAATAAGATGGGAAAACCGTCTTCCAGACCAAGAAGTATATCTCTCAAGAGACTGGGTATACATTAATGAGATCCCAAACCTAGACTTACGGGCTTGTTACATGGCAAAATTAGTCAGAATTCACCGAATTAGTCAGAAATAGAGAGAATCTGGTCATTCTATCAACCAGAATAACTAATTCACTTTTGGCCTTTCACACAAATACAAATAACCAAGTCAATTCTGAATTAATCATATACCCATATCTGGAAGGGTAGATTTTACTTTATGATATTGATTCTCAAGATACGCAACAGAGCTTTGAACTCTGAGGGAGTAAGGATTATTTTACCCATAATGAACCCCCACAATGATTAGCTCTAGTACTAACCAAATATTTAATTGAATGAATGAACCATGAATGATTTGGGTTAAAACACACATTTTTACATGTTTTCATGGGGAATGAGTCCACTCTAGTACAGGGTAGAAATGTTGGACTGTCCAAGGATTCCTGGGACAGTGATGTTCAAACCTGATTATAATGAAAACCCAGAGGAAACATTTTAAAATTACAGATATCCCTGCCTCTGATCCTAACTTTATGTTTCTGAAGTGGGGAGCAAAAATATTCCTCCCAGACTATTCGGATAATCAAAGAGAGTTGGCACTCACTGTCTCAGGGAAAAAGCATTGGGTGACTACAGACCCCAAGGCCAGTGAAATTCATTGAATCCTCAATCAGAATCCTGAAAATCTTCCATCCTGGGAGTAGGACAGCTAAATGAGCATTTCAACAAAGAAAGCAGATTTCAAATATTTAGGAGCAATGATAAATAACTAGTCCCAACCCCAAGAGAATGGGTATGAGTTCTTTGAATTTATTAGTCATCATAGGCTTATCAGGTGAATATGTTTAAAGCAATAAAACAATGATGAATGACGTCAGCTGAGTCATTAGTAGGGAAGGTTTTTCTCTGGTGACTTCTGTTGCCAAGTTCATAAATGCAAAGTGAGACCCACTGGGATAATTAGAAACCAGACTGGCAACTGAGATGATTCTTTCCCAAATTTGCTTAACCAGGAAGGAAGGAAAGGTACTCATGTGGAAGGATGCCAAGAAAGTCAGGAGCTTCAGACAGCATGTCCCTACTGAGTAGCAGAGCAGGGGTTTGTAAGGCTTAGTGGATCTGTGTGCATGTATTATATCACAAATTAGGAGGCAAGGTTGAACAGTGAATCTTCTGGTGAACATCTCAAGCTCAGAGGCTAGTGTAGTGTGAACACGTGGTTTCACCTTCTTCACCTTTACCCAAAGTGGATTCCAGCAGCCCTCCCAGACCTCAGGATACTAGTATTGTCATGCTTAACAGAAGCCCAGCCAACTTGAAAGAATTCAAATGTAGGAAGAAAGAGATTCAACATTCACCAGAGAAGTGCTTGCTTAGCTGATGAGGCTTGGCTCAGAACAATAAATGGATCAGGTAATCCCATTAGCTTTCATTTCTAAAGGCCTCTTGGAAAATGACAGCCTAGAAATATGAGCCAGGAAAAGTTGGTTCTTAACAATGATGCCTGCAGGGATATCTACTCCAAACAGAATCAGAAGAAGGCAGGCAGTGTAGGCAGGGTCGCAAGCGTACTCAGTGGGAGTCAGCTGACCTGGATTCTAGTTGGACTTCATGGATTTTAATTCCTGCTCTGCACTTTGCTGGCTTTATGAGCTTGGACAAGTTAGTTAACTCTTTGAGTCTGTTCCATCTGAAAAAGAGGACAAGAACAAAAAAATCTAACTCATAATTGTTGTGAAGTGCTTAGCTGAATGCTTCCCACCTCCTAGCACAGATCAGAGGACATTCACCATCAGCTGGGAGCACACCTAAATTGCAAGGTCTGTGTTTTGGATAGGTAAATAAATGACACTTCCCCTAAAAGCTGAGTTACCACTTAATAGGGTAACAAAGAATAGAGTTGTATTCTCCACTCATTCTTTAAAGGCTGAAATGAAGAGTAACCCTGAAGGAGCTGGTTTCATTGAGACCAGCTGACTTACATTTTGGCCTGAGTTGGGTCTTTCATTCTCCAGGATATGTGCCACATAGCTTGTGAAGTCAGTCATCTGTGGTCCCATAAATCGATATGTAATTTGTGTCAGATGTGTCAACAAATTAACAAAAAGACAGCAAGGCTGGTTCTTTTGGCACTTGTAGTCTCTCTGGCAGCTAATTTACAAGCTAAATTGAATCATCAGCACCCAATTAAATTCCTCCTGCATCATGGCACAAAAGGCTCATTTTTATTTTCTTGATGAAGGAGGAGAAGTGGGGGAGGAGGGGAGAGCCATCACAATCTCAGCCATGTATTTCCTTGAATTAGAATATGCTTCAGTCTTGAATTCATCTAGTTTCCCAAGTCTAGTGAACTAAGGAAACGTTATAATTATATTTCCTCGTCGCCTACATATTTATCTCCTTTGCTATAATCTCTGTTACTCATTAAACTCCTACTGACTCTGTCAAGGTTAACAAAATTTATCTGCACAGATCCCAATATCTGCTGCAGTCCCCAAGCACCCATGAGCCTGCAGCTTTTACACTGACTGTCATCCAGAGAGGGGGTTTATCATTTCTGAATGGGACCTGCCAATAAAATATTTAAGTCTCTGCAGTCTCAACAGCCACCACCAGAAATCAGCTGTTCAGTCTAGCTGCGACAAAAGGGACAGTTCTTCCTCCTGGAAGGAGGTTGCCAAGTAATAAGCCATACCACCCAGCTGCACTTCGGAAGTCCTACTGCTAGCACCACTGGCTGCCTGTCTCCAACCTGCTTGACAGCCTGGTACACCAGCCTGCACCGGATCCAATCTCATTTCTATCTGGAGTCTGATTCTTAGCCACAGCTCCTGTTTACAACATCGATCTTGCCCTTTAGATTTAATGTTCAGATGAGAGTGCTCCAGACCTAAATAAAGCCCTTCCCTCAAAGACCGTGGCTCAGGATTGTACCTCCAGCTGTCCCAGTTTGGTCTATCTTAGGCATGGTTTCAGTTTGGATTCCCCTAAATCAGACCCTGCGACAAGGATTTGGGTACAAGATAATCTCAGAAAGCACTGTGAGAGAAAGGAGGAAATCCAACGAGAAAGGCTGTGTTAATGAATATGTTGCTGTCGTGGACGACTTTACCGCAATCCCACTAGGCATCGCCCAAGAAATGGCATGCAGACAACTTACAGTTGTCCCATGGATAAGTGAAAGAGCTGGAGAATTTAGCCACAAACTTCCATCTCTCCTCACTGGTTGAGGGTCCCTTCTGCAGCATGACTTTCCTGGGGCATCCAGCTTGCCCCACTGGCAGACTGTATTCCATACCCAGAGAAGACCTTCAGACAGGGAAGCTCAGGAGACCATAGGGTATCTGTTGACCTTCCAGTAGGCTAAGGGGATACAGCCAGGCACCAACAGACTGCAATAAAGACATTATACCAGCTCAAAATGAGCACAACCTAATCGGTCACCAGCTGAAGTGGTCAAACACCAAATTGCAGACGATGTTATGGTGTTTCCCTTTCAAGAACATCTCAGACAAGAGTAACATAGATGACCATACTGAACCAAATAAATGGGCCACAAAACCACAGTTTTGGGTTGGAGTCTGTCCACTGTGGGGACAGAAAGTAATGGCTTGAGGAATTCCTGTTAAATGCTGAGCAGTGCACAGAACTTGTCTGCATTGTTTATTCCGTATATGTTTAGAAAAGCATAGGTTATTGTGTTTAATTCTCACAATGATATTGTGAAATAGACATTTGTATTCTCATTTTACAGATGAAACTGTTGAAGTTTGGAGAAATTAAGTAATTTACCAAAAGTGACACTGTAAGTCATGAAACTTGGGCTAAGATCCTCCAAAGCCCTCCTCTTTTTGCTGGGCCACACGCTTCTTGCTCTCCTGAAGGCAAGACTGGCCTCCTGTTAAGGTAGAATGGAGTCTGCTGTCTACAGGGATTTTAGGGACACTTATAAGAACACCACCCAATACCATACTTGCTAAATATCTCCATTGCTGGACTATAACTGATGCCTAAAATTTCATGGTCATCAATTCATTCTTTTGGGGTAAGCATAAAAAGACCACATTATTTTCTTGGGAAGTATAGCAAGTAAATTCATTAGCTAATCTAGGGCAAGGACCTTAAGAATCATCACTATCTGCAGTACCCAGCACAGAATTGGTGTGTTAAAAGGTCCTTAGTATTTATCTGTTGAATAAATGAGTAAACCTCACTGTGAATAAATTTAGGAAATAAATATAAGAGTATAAAGGCTAAATACAAAAACAGGAAAGAGTAAACAATGTAGACAAAGAGAACTCAGAATTTTCCCCATTTCTCATTAATCCTATTAACCCAGAAATCTATATATAAACATTCCTTTTGTTTCCTTGATCAGTATAGCTAACACTTACAGACTGCCTGCTACTTTCTCAAACTCTTGCTGCTTATGTTTACCTTTTAAGGCCTTCATAGGGTCCTACATTCCCCTCCAGACTCAATATTGCAAAGGAATCACTTTAATCTGTTTTGTGTTCCACTGTATAGTTATTTCCTACTTAGTTTTGGCTCTAACACAAAATGGGGTGAGATATACAAGTGGGATCTTCAAAGCTAAGATGCTGATCTTCACTCTAAAGAACATTTGAGTTGGTCAGAAAACGTTCAGAATTGCTCTTTGCTTCAGAGGTCATAATACATGACACTCAAGAAAGACTCAAATCCTACCCTTTGACTCCACATCGCAGAAAAAGGGTTTCTGTGGTATCTCTAAACCTAGGACAGTATATTCTTTTTCAATATGAACTTGAAGGTTATATTGCTCTTTTCCATGGAGTCTTTAGGGGGTAGCATGGGGGCAGCATGGGGATAATAAAATATCCCAAGCTCCTGTTAAAGAAAAAATTATTCATGACAATTGTTAAAACAGAAAGGCAGACATCATTCAAGACTATCATAATTATAGGGACTACTGCAATGGGGTTTTGCAGTAGGGAAGAGAGATTGGGTTTAACTCTGAATAACAACAGCGAAAATTGCAAATTTATAGCCAAGGAGTAGGGTTCTGGGGGAGAGGGTCAGTGAATGGAAAATTACTAAGAGAAAACATCAGAGGTAAGGGGAGATTCTGGATAAACTGACCTAACAGAATTCTTACTGAAGGCACACCAAAGGGCTCAGACATCAGTTGGGGGATGGTAGGGGATGAGAAATTTGATCAGATATCAAGGGTAATCAGATATTGAGGGTGAGGGATTCTGCCTTGCTGATTTAGCAGGATTCTGGCTAAAATCGGGCTCTTGAGGACATGCCCAAGGATGGGGCCTAGTTGGAAAAGAGCTCAGAGGAACCCAACTAGAGTTTGGTCAAGGAGAGAATCTTTGTCATTCCTACCTACCAGATTTATCTTTGTCTCTTCTCCATTACCCAGGAGACTCAGGAGCCCACAACTGCTAGGGGGTGAATTCCAAACTATGAAAAATGTATCAGATTATTTTATTTTAGCTCCAAAGCTTCTGTAAGTCCTTTAAATTCTCAAACACAGCATTACAAATAGTAAAGTAAAATAAGTTTATAAATTAAGAAACTGAACCAGCAAATGGCAAAGTAGGGATTTAAACCTGGCAATTGAGACTCTGAATTTAGTGCTTTTCTACTACACCAACTGATAGGCTGTAGGCGTGTTAAAGGGTAAATATATTTTTAAAAAGTAAAATCATGACTCATATACAAATATAAAAGAACACATGTCAAAATGTCAAAGATTTTATTGAGAGAACCAGTAAGACGTTATAACTGGTTCAAAGGAGAAGCTGAAGGGCACATTTATAGAGATTCAGGAATGTCCAAGTAAATTTGCTAATAGATGCAACACTGACCTCTTCCACAGGAAGGAAATCAAATGCATCTTCGCTGGACAAAATCTATTTGCATTTCTATGATCAGGAATCATTTGCATCACCATCAAATCTCCAGCAAGTTAACTTCTATCCCTACAGAATTGCAAAATAGTCAAAGACAATGAAAGGCACAGTCCCCTGTAGGATCAGATAACCCTGGAAGGATCCTCAGACAAGACCTAGGGTCCATCAAAAGGATTCCAAGTAGCCTTGGGCCCATTTCAAAGTCTTTCACAATTGTGTTTGTTAGCAGCATGACTTGGGATGAGATGCCGCTGAAGAACTAAAAGCTAAAAGGACAATCTGTCTAGAAGCCCTTCCAGTTCTACTTCATACTCTGCCTTAAACTGAGGATCAGGATAGCATCCCAGGGTCCAGTTCAAGAAACTCTGTCGAAGTGGGAAAGAGACGCTGTGGAAACATCTAGAAACCACAGGAACCTCAAGCTGCAGCAATTTTTAGCAGAGCAAAATCACAGTGCTCAGCTTCCCCATTCTCAAAGAGCTACTGCCAAGGACTAATCACTCAGATAGAAAGGGAATAAACAACCTCTCCAGGCAGCCTGGCTTGCTGGTGACCCTGTCACAGAAGCAGTCTTCAAAGAACAAAAATTAACTTAGAGCAATTTTTGAATGTGAGTCAAGAATTCTGTACTTTTCCCCTTCACTGTATGTTTGGATGTGTACATCAAATCCAAATATTTACTAAACACTTGAAGTATTCTTCAGTGGAGCAGGCAAGGTGGAGGATACAGAAGGAGGAGCGGGAGATGTTTGGGATCTGGCTACATATAAGAAAGCACAGAGCAAAAGAACACATTGTTCATCTGAGAATAAGGTTGTATAAGCATATTTTAGGGGATGTTTAAGAGTGCAAGATAAAGGAAGCCTAAGATGGCATCAGGAAAGACTGTAGGTGGGGAGGGGTAGATAGCAGAGCTGGGTATTGAAGGACAGGCAAGAGTTAACCAGGTCAAGGAAGGTGGGGAAACAGCCCTCCTTGCCTGGGGAAATGCTACTACAGCTGCAAATAACTTCCAGTTATAGCATAGCAACTCCAATTAATCTTCCT
Source organism: Tapirus indicus (assembly GCA_031878705.1). Classification (NCBI taxonomy): domain Eukaryota; kingdom Metazoa; phylum Chordata; class Mammalia; order Perissodactyla; family Tapiridae; genus Tapirus; species Tapirus indicus. The sequence continues at coordinate 19,531,841 of CM062921.1, read as the reverse complement.
GGGCCCTGGTGTCCTGGCTCAAAAAACATAGCCTAATTCTCCTTTCTCCTCAATTCTTCACATAGACAATCACCTGAATCTTGTCCACTGCAAAGGCTGCAGCAACTGAAGGTATCAAACTGCTGAGCTGGAGGATTCATGGGGTGCCACCAGCACAAATATAGTTGCATGATGGACAGAAGAGGATCCTGGAAAATAATCCATCCTAGATCAGAAAGGGTCAGAGAGGTTTCCAGGTCAATGGAATAGAGTCAGAGAGTGAGGCTATTGAGAATATTAGATAAGACAATAGGTAAAATCCTTGATCCAGGGTCTGGCAATTAGTAAGCCTTCAGTAATTGCTAGCTTTGAGGCTCTTTACTTTGCTTCCTCTCTGAGTGCACCCTGCAAATGTATCCTATTTTATTCAGTATCTGTTGGAGCAATCATGACATTTGATATCAATCATTTACTTGGTAGATCTTATCATCTGCACTGTACACTCAAAAAAGAAAAGAAAAAAATCTCTCATTAGTAAGACTGTCTCTTACTTAAAAACTTATTTTCATCCATCCAGAAGGTCACCAGTTAATGGTGTTCATTTCCATATAGTAAAACCACTGTAGATGCCTTCACTAATGAGATGCTTTTAAAAACAGCAGCTCTGTGAGTCTCCCAGTGCCGCATAAAGGACTTTTATAAAGCTATTGGCTTTCAGCAAATAATCACTTTAGTGTAATCACTTATATAATTGTAAACACTCAGTGGGGCCATTTAACCTTAATAACATGAGAGCATGGAAAAGCAGAAAGTATGATCAGCTCCCCCAAGAGAAAGCAGAAGTTATGAAAATGGGAAAGGCTTTGTCTGCTAATTAAACAAGATCAATGGAATGGTCCACTTGGAGGCAGAGTAGCCTAGTGGTTGAAAAGACAGACTTTGGAATCCACCTCAGACCACAGATCCAAACCGTTGTGAGGCTGTTTCCTTTTCAGCGACATGAGGCTCATGTTAAACACCTCTCAAGACGAATGTGAGAATTCACTCAAATAACGGCATCAATGGAAAGTGCTCGGCACATAGGTGATCAATAAACTGTAACTATTTTCACCATGATTATCATATACATACAGTTTATGCCAGACTCAGAGACTCTTTGCCATGTCCCCTTGTAGACATTGAGTCACTGAGCTGTTGTCTTCTGGAGAATCAGTGCAGTCAGGAGTCTCTCGGTGAAAGCTTTGTTCTCTGGAAGAGAATTGAGAACTCTAACTGCAAACTAAAAAGATTTTTCTCTGGACTTACATATAGTTATTTTATTTTAGGTCTGCTTGCATGAAGATTTTGCAAATAAGATCTATGGCTGATGGGCTCAAGCATGAGCGAGGAAGAAGAGAGTTCCCTCCAAAAGTGTGTTCCCCACACTTATTTCTCAGCACTCTATCTGGAGAGCAGTTTGGAAATTCCCATTATGCCACCTGGAGTCTGTTTTGCCACAGGGAAAAAAAGTGGTTTATTTGAGATGATGGTGTACAATCTTTTTTTTTTTTTTTAAATCAGACAGTCTCCAGAGGTGAGTATAACAAAAAACACAATCCTCAAAAACAAAGTTCAGACACCCCCTTCCAGGATATGTACTGATCTGTATAGACGCACACATACACACACACCTGCAGACTATGGTATCAATGCTTGATATTATACCCAAGAATGAGAGTTTTAGAGTTTGTGTGTGTGTCTTGTTTTTTTTGTGTTTTTTTTTTTAATGATAATGCAGATGAGCTAGCTAGTGAAAGGGTGTTTGGGGAAAAAAAGTAGGAAAGGTGAGATGATTCTCACTCCATCTATATTTCAAAGTAAATCCCCAGGCAAAATGAATCAACTCTTCAAAGATGTTTTCCATCAAAGAACCCACTGAGATTCCATGACAGGTTTCACTGTGGAATCCCAAATAGATCAATTAACTACCTGACTAGAACTTTGTAGTCAGCTCTCTTCCAATAATTGAGGCTTTATACTCCCGCTAATAAACTTTGAAAATCAGCTTTAGAATACCAGGCATCCTTAAGCTGACAATACCCTTAGAATTCACCTGTCCAATTCCCTCATTTTACACATAAAGGACAAAATTCTTATCAGTCAAGATATAAGTAACAGAAACCCCAGCTGAGACTGGCTTAAAGCAAAATGGAAATTTTTATTTAAGGAACTTAAAAGTCCAGGGGTAGTGCAAGCTTTCAACACGGCTGGATCAAAGTGCTTAAGCACCATCATCTGGCATTTATCGGTCTCAATTCCTCATTCTTTCTGTCTCTTGTATTGTCTTAGTTTTACATGAGATTCTCTCTCTGAAGAAACAAAGATGGCTGGAGTGACCTCCAGCTTACATCTAGAAAGCCTAGAACTCCAACAGGGAGAAAATGCTCTTCCCCAGAATCCCAGCAAAAACCATAGAGTTCACACTCATTGGCCAACTTGAGTCATATATCCATGTGCTCATGCACTTGGAGTGGATGGAACATGCTGGTGGCCAGACCTGGACCACATGCCCACGCCAAAACAATGCGCCAGAGAGGAGAATTAAGTCACCAAAGGTAAATAAGACTACTCTCACCCTCAAAGACAGATGAGTAGATATTAGGCAAAATCAAAAGATGTTTTTTGCAGGGATTGAGAAGAGCTGTAATTTACCCCAAATCAGACAGTTAACACGACACAGATCTCCTGCATCACACTATATTGATTTTTGATCCACTAGGGTCAGAGGAACTATTATTAAGAGGAACCAGGAAATGGCTTGGTTTTGAGTCAGCAGATTCATATGAGGTTACTAGAACAGTGTAGAAGTACACATTGTCCACTGAGAAAATACATAACAACAAAAGCTACTATGAATTCAGCAACACCTTTAACGTAATTATTAATCACAAAGACATCTATGTACATTTGAAAAATAGCCTTTCAAGTATGTGCCAGACATTCTACTTAGTCTACAGACAGTTCTTGCCCACATGGATTCATAGACTCTTTGTAATAACTATTAAATACCTCACTGGGTTCACTTCTCAGAGAGTTTCTGAGAATTGTTGTTCTAATCCTAGCCTTACCAGAAAAGAAAGCAATATCTTTGGCAAAACTCAAGTAACAATCACCCTCAGAGACCACTCTGTGGAGGAGATAGAACTTGAGTGCCACAGGAAGAGCATGATTGCAGCATTGAGAAGGAAGAAGGCTACCTCCCACTGGGTGGGAACAGCAGGAGACCAGCCTGAGTGGAGGAGAGATGTAGGCTGGGGAGCAGTGATGGGCCAGATTTTGGAAAGCCAGGAAATCAGCTCCTGTTTGCATATATCTACTGACTGTATATCTTGATTCAGTACTCAACGTGGGAGCAGTTAGAGATTCTTAAACTGGCAGATGTTAGAACGAACAGAGTGATAAACTACAAAGATAATCTTTGGCTCTGTTGAGAAACTAGTTCTCCTGATCTGCAGTGTTTGTGGAATTACAATAAATTAATTTCAAGGAATCAGTCTTAGAATGAAGACAAGCCATTTCAGGCTCCACTGAACCTCCACTGTGATGAGCAGAGAACCAGCCTTTTTGTTACCATTTTATGTGAAAAGGAAATGGAGGCTCAGAGTGGGAAATGCTGCTCACGGTCCTACTCGTATTCTGCTGAGGAGAACTTCCTGGTGCTGTGTAATCCAGCCAACGAGAATTCGTTATTTAATAAGGTCTTCGCATTGTCAAAACTATTCACTGACCACATGGGGCCTATAAGATGTTGGTATCACGATCCTGGATAAGGCATATGACCAACATCTGTTCTGCTACTCTTTGTCCTGGCTATTTGAATGGTCCACCACTGGGCCGTGCACTAGACTGTTGGAAAGGCTGAAGTTCTTTATCTTGAGGAAAGATAGGGAAAAGAAGGTGCAGCCAGAGACCATGTTAGAAATATTCTCACTCATTTTCTCATTTAACCCTCCCAAATACACTGCATGCTAGGTGTTATTGCCTTCATCTGAACAGAATGAGGCTCAGAGAGGCTAAGTGACTTACTTAAGGACAGATAGCCTGTAGTAGCCTAATTGAAAGTCATATCAAGGTCTGGGTCCAAAGTCCATGCACTTTCCAATACATTATACAACTTTGACAGATCAGGGCAGCGGGTAGCAGGAGTGGCAAAATGGTTTTGTCTATCATTACTCCATGGTTATTAAAGTGAGAAATACGTGGGACCTTGAATAATTAGAGAACCTTACTCTGCTCACCTCTCACTTCTTAGACTTATTCCCCCGACTATAGATAATCAATTATCAATGCATTTCCCTTCAGCCAATTTTATTTTGAGCTTATTCACTGAGTCTCTATAATGTGCTGGCCACTAATGTACTTAATTCATTTCATTCTCACAAAAACTAAATTAAGTGGCTACCATTTGTCCTCATTTAACATATGGGAAATCTAAGGAACAAAGAAGTGAAGTAACTTGCCCCAAGTCACACAAGAAGAAATGCGACAAAGATGGAATTCCCACCCATGTCTGGCTCCAAAGTCAAGCTCTCCCCTGAATGGCAGGCACTCAGCCATGCCTAGCACTTGATAGCACTCTAACCAGCAGCCATTTTTGTCCAAAATCACTTGCCCGAGAGACTTTCAATTAGGCTGTGAAGGGCCACTGCCAGCTGATCATTTGGAAGCCTCCTCATTCAATTATGAACTTTCCCAAAGGAATGGAGACTCCAGCAGTGTTCCTTCCTGCTCAAGGTACCAGCCGCCAAGCAGTAATTGGGTGTTCCTTACAAGGCTGAGTGGTGCTGAAGTTGCCAGGTGTCATTAAACTGTCAAATCCTTTCCTGGAGCCCCAGCAGCCTGACAAGCTAATTGTCAGGTGTTGAAATCAATAAGTTTCAAAAGGCTTCACAACTGACCCCCCTCTGCCTCTTGCAGTATTACTGCTCTTTCAGCTGAGGCTGTCCTCACTCTACTTCCACTGCTCAAAGTCTGCCTGTGCTGCTGGCCTTCAAGCCCAGGGAACCCACATCCATTCTGGCCTGGCCAGTGCAAAGCATAATCAGGGAGGTAAATTAGCTGCAACAAACACATGCATTGCTCATTCCAAAGGCAAAGGCATTTTTTATTATCCTCTGTGTTATTTGCCACGGAACAATGAGCCCCCATTGTTAGAGCACCAAGCAGAAAACAAAAAATTAAATCATAACATATATTCCCAAATATCTCAATTCCCTTATTTGAGGCTGAAAGGGTTAGAAATACTCTTCCCTAATTAATAGAGAAAACAATATTCACAGATAAATTTATAACATAAAAATCTGCATTTATGTGAGTTATCTAAGATATAAACCCACCCCGTGAGAAAGATAAGGTGGTGTTTTTAGCTCAAGGTAATACAAGCAGTGATTATCAGAATGTGAAATAGAAAATGATTTTCTTGACTTCTCTTTCAGTGCTCTTTCCTTTGGGCAAGATTGCCTTCAACTATTCTCCAGAGAGAGTGGAGTGTGACCAATTTAAGCTCAAGGAGCTGGAACTCAGGAATTGAATACAAGAAGAAAAACACCTCCAGAGAGAATTCTGACCTCCTACAGATCTAACCCAGCCTCCCTGGCCAATCTCACAATTTTAACAAACATTTACAAATTATCTACCATGGGCCAGGACAGTCCCAGATGCTATAAACACAGAGTTTAACAAAACTGTCATTGGAGGCTCACAAACCAGTTGTTCAACAATGATCTATAGAAATACTTGCTATTAGAGAAGAATGTGCAATTCCTATGGAAAATCAAAGGAGGGATAAGAGGGAAGACAGGGAAGAAAGGCACCCCAGATAAAGGAAAAGTATGTTCAAAACATGTATGCATTTGGGGAACCGTACCCTATTTGGCGTGGCTGGAATGAAGCTAGAAATGTAGGTAGGAACAAGATCCTGAAGCATCTTGAATATCATGATAAAGGATTTAAACATTATTCTTAAAGCATGAGCAACCAATGAAGAAATTTTAATCACTGAAGAAATTTGAAATGATTTAACTTGAATTTTTGAAAAGTCCCTCTGGTGGCAGTGGGCAGAATGGATAGGGCAAGAAAAGAGGTGGGAAAACCAGTTAGGAAAATACCGAAATCATTCAGGTTTTTTGCTTGAGGAAGATTTGCCCTGAGCTAACACCCTTGCCAGTCTTCCTCTCTTTTGTATGTGGGTCACCACCACAGCATGGCCACCAATGAGTGGTGTGGGTCTGTGCCCAGGAACCGAACCCGGGCCACTGAAGCAGAGTGTGGCGAACTTAATCCCTAGGCCACAGGGCCAGCCCAAAGGTTTTTTTTTTTAAATAGTGTGAAACTGAAATATCCATCGGGGAAATAGAAGACAAGGACTGACTTGAAAGATGTGTAGGAGATCGAATTAAGAGGAATTCATGATAGATTAAAAAGCAGGGGTTGAAAAGACAAAAGGTCAACAATGACTGCCAAGTTTCTGATTTTGGTGATTGGAGAGAGTCGTGCAGTCATGAGGGAAGAGCAGTGGAGAGGAAGTTGAAGAGTAGACTTTTAAACATGTCAAGTTTGTGAGTCCTCAGATGGAGATGTTCAGAAGATCTATAGATATACAGGTCTGGATTTCTAAAGGGAGGTCAGGGATGGAGTTAAGGATCAGAAAATCCTCAGTATGGAGTGAGGAGTTGAAGCCAAAGACAAAGATGACAGTACCTACTGGGAGGGCAGGAGGGAACAGATGAAACCCTGGGACATACCAACACCTGTCAGGCAGACGTCTTAGAAATCAAGGACAGAGAGAGGTCAGGAAGGAGGGAAGGCCAACAGTGAGCTGAAAGGTGAGCATTTAACTTAGCACCAGAAAATTGCTGCTAAACTTTAATGAGTTCCTCTGCAACTGGTTAAATGTGAGAGGAAATAGGAATGGCATTTTCTTTTCTTGGAAGCAGGTTATTTCTTTTTACAGAGGCAAAGGGTTTCAAGCATTTATATACAAACACATCTATTGACATCTCACTATAAGTCAGGGAATCAGTAGCTGGTGGGGAACATGACACCTAGGTCTAACCTAGATCCTCCTTTCCTCTCTCTGAGCTTCAAATGCTTCCTGTAATTAACTCTCTCTTTCCTAGATGCTCAATTAGGAATGCCACTTAAAAAAAAAAAAGTACCCAAATATAAGCTGAAGCCCTATATGGTCCTATCTAGAGATGGTGTTGCATTCAAAGAAACACAGACCAACAATCGTAAATATTTTGAGTAATTCCAATTATTCCAATTATTGAGTATTCCAATTATAAAGAACATGAAAGGGAATCAAATTCATAATACACACCCAACCTCCTTCATGCTTTTCCAACCCTCTTCCTTTATTACACCTCAGGAGCTCCTTCAGAGCCTCATGATCTTAGACCTACAATTTCCTCTTGCACCTCCAAAGCTTCCAGAACCCGAATCTGTGTCACTTTTTCCACTATCCCTTTATCCCATGAACTAGCTGTACATGCAGGACTCGCATCATAAAGAGAGAGAAAGAGTGGAGCTGAATAAGCAAAGATTAGTTCCCTCAAAGCCAGCAGTGAGAAGTTCAGCAAAGGCTGGGAAATGCACATTTTAAAAAACTTTGTACCAGCTACAACTAGCACTTGAAACTTTTCCAAACACTCATATTTGTACTCTCATATACTCCTCATACCACTACTTCTATGAGATTGGTAGAACTGATTTCAATATCTCTGGAAACAAATACCGAGATAATAAATCCCCTGTCTGTATTCACCCATTCAGTCACATCACAGCCAAACTGGACCTTCAGCAAGGTCTCCTGACTCCTTCCCAGAAGTGTCACCCCAGCCACCTCTCCTTCCCCAAGCACCACATGGCTCAGCCTCAGCAGACACTCCCTGACTGTGCTGTGGCTGTTGAGAATGAATATGGGAGTGTGGGTCCATTGATGAAATCTGGCATCTCAAGCACACATCATTGTAGGAGAGGAAGAATAATTTTCTCTCTGCCCTTCTGAGTTCTTAGCTGAGACCCCTGTATTAAACGACATATTAACAAGAGAAAAATAAACAGAAGTTCATTAACATGTGTATCTCATGTACACATAGGAGATACTCAGGAGGAAATGAATAACTCAAAGAGATGGCCTAGAATTCAGGCTTAAATACCATTCTCATAGGGAAAGGAGAGGGGGAATGTAGACCTCTTAGGGGAGAGTAAATGATTTTTAGGCAAGATGAATGGGTTCTTAGAAGAATAGATGAGAAGTACAATAGTTTGTGACAAAGTTTGTCTGGGGGTGGTGTCGACTTCTAGTCTCTCCTGTGATAAAAGTCAGTCTTCTCTGGTCGGTGAAGCTCCAGAGGAGGGGTTTTATGACAACTGAGTTCCTTTTGGAGGATCTGTCTTTAGGCAGATAAGGGGAGTTCAGAAAGCCTCTCTCTGCATTTGCTGTATTTCAAGTGTCTACAGCTCAAACCAATCAATATGCCAAAGGGGCATTTTGGGGGTGGTACATGCTGCTACCCTTCTTTGTGCATAAATGAAGGAACTTAAGTCTATGGAAGAAGAAAATGGGGAGAAATGAACTTCATTTTCTCAAATTTTTCCTCCAGCTGCAATCCAGGCACCTCCTGTGGACCTGACCAATGACCTTAAACATCACATCATTTCATTTCTTTTATGCTTGAATTTTGCATGCCTACAATTTTTGTTGAAATGCCATTTCATCCTCCTGCCTGATAGCTCCCTCTCAACCTCATCATCTGCCAGATGCACAAAATTGGGAGGGAAATTCTAGAAACCTAGCCCCCTCTTCAAAGATAATTGGGTATGAATTATTCAGAAATCTTATATTACTGAGCAGTATTTTGGTGGCAATTTTGTCCACCCTGCACCTTTCCTCATGGTAGTAAACAAAATTCAGCCTACTACAGGATATCTTATTTCATCTGGTCCTCACTTTCGAACTATTTTATTTGAGAGATAAGCAAGTCAAAAAATTTTTCAGGGAAGAAAATCATATATCTAACATCAGATAGTAGTTTCTATGATATTATGCTCAGAAGAAAGGCAAGAATAGATAGCAATTTTAGTGACAGCAGTTCTTCACATGATACTTGGGCAGCAACCTGGTCTTCTTCTCTGGCCAGCAAAGTCAGACTTAAGTTGAAAATGAGTATTGAAGCCCTGTTTACTCTGCACATCTTGGGGGAAATATCAACACAAAATTAAAAATACTATTGGCACCAGGTGCATCCTAAGAATGTAAGTGGTGCTGTTAATTTACTCTAATGAATTAATTACAGTAATGCCCTGATCTACAGGGAATTTCCCTATAAATAGAAATGGAATGATAAAAGGCAGCTCTGATGCAGCTTCATCACTCACACTGGTGGATGTTCACTCCAGAATGGCTGCTCTGGGAAATCTTGGGCAAGGGAGGAGGTTGAAAGAAATCCCCCAGAAGGATCCAGTATACCTGTGGTTCTTAGCAAGCACCAGAACACATGGAAGACTTGTTAGAACACAGCCTGCTGGGCCCTCCCCTCAGAGTTTCTGATTGTTTCTAACAAGTTCTCAGGTGATGCTGACACTGCTGGTCCAGGCACCACACTCAAGAACTGTGGTCCTAGACCAACTGGCCCACCTAATAGGAGGCAGAGTGAGTTCTGGAATCAGCCAGACTTGGGTGTAACTTGCAGCTCAACTAATTAATTGCAAGATCCTGTGGAAGTGCCTTAAGCACTCTAAGAGACACAGTGCTCATTGTGAATGGATGACAGCAGCCACCCCCAGTGCTGCTGTGAAGGAGAGGGGCACACAGTCTGACACAACGTGTGACCTTAGCAGGCTCCACAGAGATGGTGACTGGCCGCACAAGCAGCAGCAGCAAAGGCACATATTTCCCGTATGCTCACTCAAGTGTTCATCAGTGCAAAGCCAGGAAATGACACAAGTTTACCTTGGCTGTGTCCCCTCTGTGCCCCTTTGGGTCCACTTTTTAAAACAACTCTGCGCTTAAGTAAAGACCAGCACACCACATGTAGGACAAACTACAACATAGAATAATAATGACAATAACTGACAGCTACTGAGCACCTCCAAGATGCCGGGTGCCATGCCAAGAGATGTACCATGTTTACGTTTAAACCTCATCACAACTGTATGAGGTAGGAAGCATCATCATTCCCACAGCAAGGTAATGGAGGGGAAACAGCCTCAAACAGGACTAGTAACTTGCCCAGGGTTAGCCCACCGGTAAGCGCCAGAGCTGGGATTCGAACCCGGATTGGTCTAACTCCAGAGCGCAGGTTGCTAGCCACTACGCTAGGGCTTTACCCACGGCAGTGACAGTGATGACATTTGGCATTTGCTCAGTGCTTTCCGGCTTATACAACACTTTCCTCTTGGCTGTCCTCCCACAGCCCTATGAAACAAATAAGGCAAGCATTTCTCTGTCTGTCTTACAGATTCAGGGGCTAACAGGGGGCATGACTGGGGCTCAGAGTTTCACGTGCTGACACTCTGTGAGCTGTCTTTTCATTACATGAAAACAAGCCCTGCTGCCATTATTTATTATGAATCTACCTTCTCAGGAAGGAGCAGCCAGCTGGTCGTGAGCGTTGGTGGTAAATGCTGGTCCCTATCTCCACAGGGAAAGACCATTCAGGCGTCCAGCTTTACCAGCAGGGTCCACGGGAAAGCTGGACTGGAGATGAAAGACACTGGGTTTGATTTCTGACTTTCGCTGCTTACTGGCTGCGTGCCCATGAAGGAACCATTTAATATCGCTGAGTAACCTGACAAAAGCCTCATCAGCTCAGAGATTATTTGTGGGACTAAGACAAGATGTAAGAGGAAAAGACAAATCAGAAAAGAGAATGAGATGAAATCCCACTGACCACTCCACCCCTCACACCAGTTTAAGAATTTACTCACAGAGGGTGGTACTTTCTATTCCCTCAGATCAGGAGTAGATTAAAAAGTGATACAGCTCAGAAGTGGGAACAGTTATTAAGAGAAGGGATAGAAATAACACTTATGAGGATCTGCTGTGTACTGGGCCCTCTGAGAGGGGGCATCAAACACATTTGTGTAATTAGTTTCATCCTTTTAAACCACTGGGGATAGTGTAAATGTTCTGGTCTTCCAGTTGAGCTTAGAGAAGTCAAGTTAATGTTGGGGCCCGGGGCAGGCCACCCCAAAGTATCCCACAATGACATGTTGATATTTTTTGAATTAAAGTTACTTGAGAAGAAGCCAATGCAAATAGGGCATTTTAACCCTCTTTTTTCCCCCTGTAAGAAGGAAATAAATCTTTCATGTGAAAGTAACTTCTCCACACCAGGAGACAGAGAGACATCCTTATCACCAGGGCTGTCTTGTGTGTTAATTTTATTATTAGTCCAGCCACAAGAACTCAAGAGGCGTAAGGAGAAAATTTCCCATCTCTGACATTACCCAGCTAGACACAAACCTAGAGCTGTCTGCTTCCATTGCCCCCTTTCTTCCATGATAAACCCCATAAAGTTTGGGAGATAAAGGAGCCTGGCATTTTTCCTACCATTGATATGCTGCAGCTGGCCCCACCTACTCTTGAGAGCCTGTTGTACATATCTATTCCCAATTCTCCTTTCAGTGACTTCACATTCCTAGCTTAATACCAGCCATGGTGGGAGTATTTGCACCATGAAAATCAGCAAATGCTACAAAGCAGGGTGTCCCCTCCTGCTCAAGACAGTCAGTTCATGAACACACTAGCGCCCCATCCCCTCATCTTCACATGCACTAGGAAAGCCAAAGCATAAATTTCTTTTCAGTCAAGGCTTGTCTCCCACCAGGCAATAACAAAGTTAGAAGGTACTAAAGCACTACTTAATATTTCTGGAAGAAAAAATAAAGTTGCTTTGATCAAAATTGTCTTGACTTCAAAAGAGACTTTGTTCCTTTTCCTTCTTCACTCTGTGGATAGTGTTCATTATCCTCAGAGCCCAAGCAAAGCGTGAGTGTTCCGAAGACATTGTTCCATAGGTTCCCTTTGGCCTCTTCAGATCCCACAAGGAAAGCTGAATATCAACCCCAGAACATAAAGGTGTCAGCAATGTCCTCTTCTCCACCCCAGAGTTAGGACTCAATAAAGTGAGGCCATAAAAATGTCAAGCAGCCAAGACAAAAGGGGACTCTTCACTTAATCTCCAGGATATTCCTTTGCAGGGATTGTAAAGAGGCCCCGCTCTCCAGGCTCATGAAAATCAAGTAGTCTTTTCAATGTTGATACTGAAAGACTTTATGTTTCTTTCTGTGGTTGGAAGCAGGAAAACTCCTCGGTCGGTCCCTCTCCCTCTCCTGAGGGCCAGATTTCCCTCTCAGTAGGATGATTAAACTAATCAAAAGAGGACTTTTCTTACTCTTGCCTTTAAATTGCCATTCACGCTCTGTAGGCTGCCCGGCGCTCATTAGGAGCTTCGTATCTTATGCTTCTTTCTTAGACCTTCCCAGATACTAGGATACAAGAAACACTGCTAACAGCCTCTTTTGCAATTCCACAAGAGCAAAATTAACTGCCTTTTATGTTACTTCATTTGATAAAAAATAAATAAAAATAAAAGTGGAAAACAACAGCAACAAAAACCTGCCTCTTGTCTGTCCCGCTTTCAGGTAGAAGGCATCTTATTCTGGAGAACAGCCCCTTCTCCTTCCTCTCCGGTCACTCTTTCCAAGGATCACTTATATTTTCTGCTTACTAATCGGCCCTACACTCACTCTGAGGTCGTGAAATCCTATTGTCCTATCGAGGAGACACCTGGTCATAGCTCAACCTCCGAGTGGCCCAGGCGGAGGCATTGCTGTGAAGCAAAGAAATCTGAGCACAAGCTGAGCCTGGGGACAAATGCCAGCCTGAGGCTCCTGTGGGCAGACAGGAGCTCTTCCATTGCCATCTGAACCCACACCTGGAGTTTGAGGACTTCTTTTTCAGTGAAATACAGGTAAGAGAGATTCACCTAGGAAATGGAACCTGATTTTAATTCCCTAGTCTAACCTTTCAATGAAAGTTTCTTTTCATCAACAAACAAGTATTTTTTGAGGGAAAGCAATTTCTCATGAACAGAGTACACTGAGAGAGGACATAGAAGATAAACAGTTAAGAAATGAGAAGGAACCACCCCCAAAAGAAGCAAACAGAGAAAAGCAGAATCACTGAGGGTGGAGCCCAGGAATCTTGCTTTTTTTTTAAATTATTTTGTTGAGGTCACATTGGTTTATAACATTGTGTACATTTCAGGTGCACATTATTATATTTCAGCTTCTGTATCGACTGCATTGTGTTCACCACCAAAAGTCTAGTTTCCATCCATCACCATACATATGTGCTCCTTTACCCCTTTTGCCCTCCCCTCAGCCCTTGCCTCTCTGGTAACCACCATTCTGTTCTCCTTATCTATGCGTTTGTTTATCTTCCGAAAATGAGTAAAATCAGAGGATATTTGTCTTTCTCTGTCTGACTTATTTCACTTAGCATAATACCCTCTGGGTCCATCCATGTTGTCACTAATGTAATGTATAAGACCTGAAACCATAAAACTCCTAGAAGAAAACATAGGCAGTACACTCTTTGATATCAGTCTTAGTAGTATCTTTTTGAATATCATGTCTCCTCAGGCAGGGGAAACAAAAGAAAAAATAAATGAATGGGACAACATCAAACTAAAAAGCTTCTGCACTGGCGAAGGAAACCATCAACAAAATGAAAAGATAACCCACCAAGTGGGAGAAAATATTTGCAAATCATATATCCAATAAGGGCTCGTTTTCCAAAATATATAAAGAACTCAGACAACTCATCAACAAAAAAACAAACAACCCAATCAAAAAATGGGCAGAGGATACAAACAGACATTTTTCCAGAGAAGATACACAGATGGCCAACAGGCACATGAAAAGATGTTCAACATCACTAATTGTTAGGGAAATGCAGATTGAAACTACAATGAGATATCACCTCATACCCATCAGAATGGCTATAATTACCAAGGCAAAAAGTAACAAGTGCCAGAGAGGATGTGGAGAAAAGGGAACTCTCACACACTTTTGGTGGGAATGCAAACTGGTACAGCCACTATGGAAAACAGTATGGAGATTTCTCAAAAAATCAAAAACAGAACTACCATATGATCCAGCTATTCCACTTCTGGGTATTTATTCAAAGAACATGAAAACACTAATTAGAAAAGATATATGCACCCCTATGTTCACTGCAGCGTTATTCACAATAGCCAAGACTTGGAAGCAACTCAAATGTCCATCAATGGATGAATGGATAAAGAAGCTGTGGTAGATATATACAACAGAATACTATGCATTGTTTTTTAAAGTTCATCAAGTATATCAATCAGGGTTCTCCAGAGAAACAGAACAAATAGGATATATCTATAGAGAGAGATTTATTTTAAGGAATTGGCTCACGTGATTGTGAGCGCTGGCAAGTCTAAAATCTGCAGGGTAGGCTGGCAGGGTGGAAATTCAGGTAAGATTTGATGTTGCAGTCTTGAGTACAAGATCTGTAGGGCAGGTCAGCAGCCTGGAAACTCAGGCAGGATTTCTTTGTTACAGTCTTGAGGCAGAATTTTTTCTCTAGTAACTCTCAGTTTTTGCCCTTAAGGCCTTCAGCTGATTAGATGATGCCCACCCAGAGTTTAGAAGATAATCTGCTGTACTTAAAGTGAACTGATTGTAAATGTTAATTGCATCTACAAAATACCTTCACAGCAATATCTAGACTGTTTGACCAAACAACTGGGCTCCACACCCTAGCCAAGTTGACACATAAAATTAATCATCACACCAGCTGATTCTATTGTGCAGCCAAAATTGAGAACCATTGCCTTAAAATAAAATTATTTTGGAGGTAATTATTAGAAATGGTGTGGGTGGTTAATGCTAGCTTAGATTCCTAAGAAATTGGATAACCCGGACCATTCATCAAAATAAAAATTTGTTTCCCTGTCCTCTTTCAATTAAAATGTACAGTCATGCACCACATAACAACATTTCAGTCAGTGGCAGACCACGTATATAATGGTGGTCCCAAAAGATTAGTACCTATAGCCTAGGTGTGTAGTAGGCTATACCGTCTAGATTGGTGTAAATACACTATGATGTTCACATAATGATGAAATCGCCTAACAATGCATTTCTCAGAATGTATCCCTGTTGTTATGCAAAGCATGGCTGTACTTCCTGAGTACCCATCTTGTGACAGGCACCGCTCTGAGCAACCTGTGGATTATTCAAGTGTAATCCTTCCCTCAGAGAGTTCATATCATAGTAAGAGAGAACAAAAGCCAGCTGCTTATGCCAACAACTCTTAAGCCTATTAAACTTCCTGTCTCCCTTGATCTTCCCCACAGTGATTGCTTCTATCTCCACTCCCCTGAGTCCTCCACTCTATCCTCACTTCCTTCACTGACATCAGATAAGCTTACCTCCTGTCTTGTAGAAAAGATGAAGGCAAACAAAGATGAAGTGCTTTCACTCCAAACACTTTCAATATCTATCGATGGGAGCCATTTATTTGGTACTCTACATTAAGATTAATTATGCCCAAAGAAGGAATCTGTTGAGATACTGCTTCTGTTGGCTGTGATCAGGATGGTCTCAATCAGTTATCCTAGTCAGTTCAGACATCCTTTCTCATCTACAGATATGTTGCCTCATAGGAGTATGGATTGTCTCCACTTGGTTTAGCATTATGTGATTCATATTCCCCCAAATGAGTGATTCCCCCAGAAAGTTTTTCCACAAATCCAAATTTATAGTTCCTAGTGGGTTGAGAATTATAATTCTAAATGGTCCCTGAACCTCATTCATTAATTGTAATCTAGGAAGATGCTGCTGAATCTCCAGTTGGTAGCAGCATGAAATGTCTAGGATTGTTTGTCATTTCAACTATGGCAATAGAAGCAATGGGAAAAGAATCAAACCTTCAAAGAGATACACTTTAAAACAACTGGATAACAGAACACTACAAACTACTCTACATGCATAAATTTTATGACAGAGACAAATGGACAAACTACTACAACTCACTCAATACGAAATAGTTTAATTATCCCTATAACTATTGAAGAAATTGAATTCATAGTTTAAAAACTCCCAAAAAAGAAATCTCTAAAACAAAGTGGTTTTACTAGAGAATTTTACCCAACATTTAAAGAATTAACAATAATTCTACACAATCTCTTCCAGAAAATAGAAGAGGATAGAAAACTTCCCAATTCATTTTATAATGTGTACACTACTACTCAGATGCTCAAAACAAAGATAGCACAGTAGCATGAAAAAAAGAAATATAGATATAAAAAAACCATAACAAAATATTAGCAAATAAAATTCATCAATATATAAAAAGAATTATACACTATGACCACATGGGGTTTATTTCAGGGATGCAATGTCCAAAAAAATCAATCAATGTAATCTACCATATTAACAGACTAAGGAAGAAAAATCATATGATCATATTAATTTGTGAAAAAATTATTTGACAAAATCCAATATCCTTTCATAATAAAAACTCTCAGAAAAATGGGAATAGAGGGACACTTTAATTTCAAGTCTTATTGTATAGTTACATCAATTAAGACTGTGTGGTATTGGCAGAGTGATGGACACACAGATCAATGAACAAATTAGAGCAATAGACCCACTCGAATATCACCAGCTGGTTTTTGACAAAGGTGCAAAAATTTCCTCAATGGAGGAAAGATAAACTTTTGAACAAATGCTCCTGGAGCATTTGGACACACATAGGCAAAATAATTTTTTAATGAACTCAACCTAACTCTCATACTTTTTGCAAAAATTAACTCAAAATGGATTCTGAACATAAATGTAAAACCGTAAAACTTTTAGGAAAAAAACAGTAGAAAATCTTCAGGATCTAGGGCTAGGCACAGAGTTCTTAGACTTGACACCAAAAGCATGATCCACAAAAGGAAAAACTGAAAAATTGGATTTCATCAAAATTAAAAATTTTTGTTGTAAAGACCTCATTAAGATAATGAAAGGATAAGCTACAGAGTGAGAGAAAATATTTGCAAATGACATATCCAATAAAGGACTGGTATCTAGGATATCTAAAGAATTCTCAGAACTCAACATTAAAATAGCAAATAACTCAGTTAGAACATGGGCAAAAGACATGAAGAAGCATTTCACTGAACAAGATATACCACTGGAAATAAGCGCAAGGAAGATGTTCAACATCATTAGCCATCAGGGAAATGCAAGTTAAAGCCAGAATGAGATAAAATAGCTATTGAAATAGCTAAAATAAAAAATAGAGACATCAAACATTGGCAAGGATAAGGAAAAACCGGATCACTCACACATTGCTGGTGGGGGTATGAAACATAAAATGTAGAAAACAGTTTGGCAGTTTCTTCTATAAAGTTGCAATTACCATAAGATCCAGTAATTGCATTCCTGGACTTTTATCCCACAGAAATGAAATCTTTTGTTCACATAAAAACCTGTACAATAATTTTGATAGCAGCTTTACATAGTAGCCAAAAACTGGAACAACCTAGGTATTCTTCAACTGATGAATGGTTAAACCATACCATGTGGCACGTCAATACCATGGAATACTTCTCAGCTGTAAAACACCAAGAATTATCAATACACACAACCACATGTATTATGCTGAATGAAAATTAAAACCAGTTATGTACTGTATGATTCCATTTACGTAACATTCTTGAAATAACAAATTATAGAAATGGAGAACAGGCTGAAGGTTTCCAGGGTTAAGGAGTGGAGGCAGAAGGGAAGTTCAGTGTGAATACAAATGGGTGACACGAAGGATTCTCGTGATGATGGAAAGTGTTCTGTATCTTGATTGTATCGATGTCAATACCCTGATTGTGATATTGGGCTATAGTTTTACAACATGCTACCACTGGGAAAAACTGGGTAAAGGGTACAGGTTATCTCTCTGTATTAATTCTTACAACTGCATGTAAATATACAATTACTTCAGAATGTTTAACTAAAAAAAATTTTTAAAGGAAAATCAGGCTTCTGATTAATGTGGAGCATCAGGGATTATGTTTAGCCTCCTTTCTGAAACAACTGAAAAAAAAGAATAATATAAGAATATAAGAAACAGATTTCAAGACATTGGATATCAGACAACATGGAAAAACGATTCTTCAGTGATGAGAAGTGAATGATGGGAGCCCCATGATTGCCCCACACTAGAGAGAGTTTCTAGGCCACAGCACAGAGAAGGGAAGTCAGGAGGAGACTTGTGGTCTCCCCGAGTTGAAGAGGTGGCACTGGGTGTCCATGGGAGCCAAGGCAACTAGAGTCTACAACCCAGAGAGGACAGCGCAAGGAGACAGAGCTCTGGAAACTTAAAGAAGGTTGTCCCTTCAGTATTCAGCAAAGTCCTTTATCAGCACACGTGTGAGAAGAAACGATCTGAGGTCGAGGAAAGAACCACTCAAAATGATGGACCAGGTCCTATTCCCACAAGTCAAAGTGGAACACCTCGTAATTCCTGAGTCATCAGGTAGAGCACTCAGAAAGATTTTCCCTCATTTCTGGGGGTGAAATTAGCTCAAAAACAGACCTGAAAGGATCAAGCTGTTTCCAAGTTACTTACCTATGTCCCTGAAAAAAAGCTCAAAAATATGTATATAGATTAAAAAATACCTAGAACCCAAAAGTGAAAATTTGCAGTGTCTAGCATCCAACCAAAATTTACCATGCCTGCAAAGAAGCAGGAAAATGGGACTCACAATGAGGAGAAAAATTAATCAATTAAAACCTCACACACACAAAAAAATAATGATCAAAGGACACTAACCTATAAATGACACTGATGATAGAATTCTAAGACCAAACAATAAAACAGCTGTTATAACTGTATTGCAGGTATTCAAGAAACCAGAGGAAATACTGAGCATGTTAGAGAGATGGAAGATACAGGAAAGATCTAAATTGAACTTCTTGAGATCAAAACTATAATATTTGAGATTAAAAAATATACATATGGGATCAAAGGCAGATTAGACATTGCAGTATAAGGTAGAAAAGAAGAAGAAAAGCTTACTGAACTTGAACAGATAACAATAGAAACTATTCAAAATGAAATACAGAGGAAAAAGCTGAAAGAAATGAACAGAACATCATTGAGTTGTGCAATAAGATCAAGAATTCTAATATATGTGTAATTGGAATCTCTAAGAGAGGAGAGGAGGGACAGGAAAAAATATTTAAAGAAATAATTACCAAAACTTTCCCAAACTGGATGAAAAGCATAAACCCACAGACCCAAGAATCTCAATAAACCCCAAGCACAAGAAACATAAAGAAAACTACCCCAAGGTCCATCATAATCAAATTCTTTAAAGCCAACGATAGAGAAAACTCGTCAAAGCAGCCAGGGAAAAAAAGGAAACATTACGGATAGAGAAAAAAAGATAATGATAGCAGATTAATCATTGGAAAGAATGCAAGCCAAAAGAGAATGGAACAATATCTTTCAAAATGCAAAAATAACTGTCACTTAGAATTCAATGACCAGTGAAAATATCTTTCAAAAACAAAAGTGACATAAAGACTTTTTCTGATATACAAAATCTGAAAGAATTTATTTCCACCAAATCTGCACTACAGGAAACGTTAAAGCACAGCACTACTCCATGTGACTGAATAAGACATATATATTTGGTCTCTGTCCCCAGTTCCTGACAGAGCTCCTAAAACTCTTATAATTTCCTGAGCAATGGGAGTGGAAAGAGCAACTTTTTTTTCTAATATATGGTCTTAGACCCTGTTTTCTGACACAGAGTTCCTAAATCCCTTGAAATTTCCTGTGTGGTGGGAGCATTTTTTCTTCAAATGAGGTGACTCTTGGTGAGCTGGATAGCTTCACGATGGGGGCTGGTCACCAGAAAGACCAAGCCATGATGAGAAGCTTGGAACTTTCAGCCCCACTCCCCATCCTCTGGGGGGGTGGGGCTCAAGATTGAGTTAATAATCAATCAGGTCTATGTGATGAAGCCTTCATAACAATCCCTACACTAGGGGATTCAGACAACTTCCAGGTTGGAATATGCATCCACGTGCTGGGAGGGTGGTGCACTCCAATTCCACAAGGATAGAAGCTCCTGTGCTCAGGCCCCTTCCAGACATCGCCCTATGTATGTCTTCATCTAGCTGTTCATTTGTATCCCTTATAACAGAACGGTAAATGTAAGTAAAATGTTTCCCTGAGTTCTGTGAGCCATTCTACCAAATTATCAAAACTGAGGATGCGGTATGGAAATCCCTGATTTATAGCTGGTTGGTCAAAGAAGATGACAACCTGGGACTTGTAACTGACATCTGAAGTGGGAGGCAGTCTTGCGGAACTGAGCCCTTAATCTGTAGGGGCTGCACTAACTCCAGGTAGTTAGTGTCAGAAATGGATTAAATTGTAGGACATTCAGTTGGTGTCTGAGGAGAACTAGAGAATTGCTTGGTGTGAAAAACTCACACATTTGGTGTTAGGAGTGTTCTCTGGGTAGAAGAACAGTTTTCCTTTACTCTGATTCTAAACCCAGAAAAAGGCTTTAAAGAAAACTGTAGACAAATATCCCTCCTGAACATGGATGGAAAATTTCCTAATAAAATTGTAGCAAACAGAAACCAGCAATAGCTAAAATGATAACATATCATGACAGAGTAGGGTTTATCCAAGGGAGGCAACATTCA
Organism: Tapirus indicus; assembly: GCA_031878705.1. Classification (NCBI taxonomy): domain Eukaryota; kingdom Metazoa; phylum Chordata; class Mammalia; order Perissodactyla; family Tapiridae; genus Tapirus; species Tapirus indicus. The sequence goes on along the minus strand of CM062921.1, from coordinate 19,511,066 downwards.
AAAATCAATTGATATATTTCACCATACCACAGACTCAAAAAAAAATCATATGATCTTCTCAATAGATCTAGAAAAAAAACTCTTGGTAAAACCTAATATCCATTTCTTATTTAAAAAACTCACATCAAACAAGAAATGAAAGGGAACTTTGTAATAAAGAGGCTCTATGAAAAACCTACAGCTAAAATATACAATGAAAGTCTTTCCCCTAAGATCAGGAACAGGGCAAGGATGTCCCCCTCACCATTTCTACTCAGTATTGTGCTCGAGAGTCCAGTCAGTGCCCGAAGGCAAGGAAAATAAATAAAATACGCCCTCACTGAAAAAGAAAAGGCAAAACTATCTTTATTTGCAGACAATAAGATCATCTATATATAAAGCTCTATGGAATGTACAAAAAACCATTATAACTATCAATTAGTTTACCAAGTTTTTCAGACTCAAGATCAATAATAAAACTCAATTGCATTTCTATATTTTAACCCTGAACAGTCATAAATTGAAAATAAAAATCAATGCTATTTATAATATCAAAAATGTGACATACATAGCAATAAATCACATAAAAGATATGTAAGGCCTACATACTGAAAACTGAAAAAAAAAATTGCTGTGCGAAATTAAAGAAACCCTGAATAAATGGACTGTTATACTATTTCAGAAGATTTAACATTGTTTAGATGTCCGTTATTCCAAAATTGACAGTAGATTCCATGCAATCTTAATCAAAATGCCTACAGCCTTTTGATGTAGACATTAACAAGCTGGCTTTAAAATTCATGTGAAAATGCAATGGACCTGGAATAGACAAAACAAATTTGTTTAACAAGAACAAAGTTGGAGGACAAGGAGTTCCTAATTTCAGACTTACCACAAATCTGCGATTATCAAGATATAGTGTGGTATTGGAGTAAAGGTACATATATATATATGTACATATATATATATGTAGGTACATATATATACACACAAAGGTGTATATATATGTATGTTCTATATATACACACATATATATACACAGATAGATGATCAATTGACTTTTGACAAAGGTGCAAAGGCAATACAGTGAAGAAAGAATAGTCTTTTCAGCAGAGTGCTGAATATTGGGTATCAACAAGGAAAGAAAAATTAAATCCATACTCCATACCACATGCAAAATTTATTCAAAATAGATCATAGAACTATAACATTTCTAGAAAATATTTATGAACAATGGGTGAAGCAAAGATTTCTTTGACACAATACCAAAAGTTCAATCCATAAAAGAAACATTTGATAAATTGGACTTCTTCAAATTAAGAAATTCTCTCTTCAAAACTACTGTTAAGAAACTCAAAGATATGGCACAGACTAGGAGGACATTTTTGTAAATCACATACCTGAAAAACGACATGTATCTAGAACACATAAAGAACTCATACAATTTAAGAAAACAAAACCCAATAAAAATGCACAAAAGATTTGAACATATACTTTACCAATGAAGATGTGCAGATGGCAATCAAACACACGAAAAGATAATATCATTTGTTGTTAGGAAAACACAAATTAAAATCACAATGAAATGCTACTACATACCTACTAGAATGTCTAAAATTCAAAAGACTGTCAATATTAAATGTTGATGACATTGTAGAATAACTAGAACTCTCATATACTGCTAGTGAAAATGTAAAGTGATGCAACCACTTTGGAAAACAGTTTGGCAGTGTTTTAAAAAGTTACACACATGCCCATACACAAGATCTATACATTCTACTGCTAAATATTTACTTAGAAAAATAAAAGCATATGTCCATACAAAGATGTATTTATCTGTAATAATCTCAAACTGAAAACAACCCAAATGTCCATCAACAGGTGAATGGACAAATAGTGATACATCCATACAATGTAATACTACAGTGAAAAGGAATGAGCTCAACATGGATAAATCTCAAAATAATTATGCTGAGTGAAAGAAGCCAGACAAAAAAGAGTATGTTCTTTATGATTCCATTTATAAAAAATTCTAGATAATTCAAACTAATGTACAGTGATAGCAAATCAGTGGTTGCCTGGGGCAGATGAACAGGAGAGAGAAATTATAAAGATAGAAGAGGAAACTTAGGATAGTAGATATGTTCATTATTTTGATTGTGGTGATGGTTTGATGGGTGTACATACATGACAAAACTTGTAAAATCTTACATTGGGCGGTATGTTAAATATACCTCAATCAGCTGTTAAAAATAGAAATAAAATACAAATTAAAATGTATTTTAAATGAATGGCAATGCGAACACTAAATATTAAATCAGTTGAATGAAATCAAAGCTGTCTTCATAGAAAAATGAAGAGCCATAAGTGCTTATGTTCAAGGGAAAAAACGAAATGAAAATAAATAAACTATTCATTCAACACTGGAAGCTAAAAAAGAACTGCAATGCAAATGTAAAGTAGATAGAATTAAAGAATTAATATGAATAAAAGCACATACAAATTATATAAAACACCAAGCTAAAAAATTCTCAATTGATTAAAAATTTGCTTATGATTTTAAAACCAATAAATTGATCAAACTTGTAGGATATCTACTTAGGAAAAAAAAAAAGAAGGCACAAAATCTGGGAATGGGAAAGACAGTCATAACTACTAATATGCAGGGGGTTTTGTAAAGTATATACTATATAAAACATTATAAAAATACATTCAAAAAATCTTGATTAAAATAATTAATTTTGTAGAAAAATATAAATTGCGAATTTAACTCAAGAAACCAATAGCTATAGAAGTACTTTAAAAGTAGTCAGTTTTCTATTGTTGCCACACCTAGATGATTTCCTTGGCTAGACCTTCAAAACTTTCAAGAAAACAGCTAATTCCTATGTTATAAACTCTTCTAGATCTAGAAAAACTCAGAAGACTCGTCAGCTCAATCTAAAGCCCAGGATAACCCAACACTTATTACACACAGGGACAACACAAAAGTAGCAAAAGTAGGTCAACTCACTTAGGTGTATAGATCTCCCAACTTAAATAAATATTAGCAAATCCAATCTAGTAGTGTATTAAAAGAAAAATAAATTATAGTCACGTTCCAATAATGCCAGAATGCCTAACATTAGGAAATCTACTATTTTAAAGATTGCAAATAGCTGGCTGAAGTATAAAAATATAATCATCTTAAGAAAAACATGCTAGAAAAGTACTCAATAAAATTTAATACCTCATGTCTGAAAATTAATTCTCAACAAGCTTAGACTGGTAAAATATCTGTAGACGTTTTCTTTAGATTGATAAAATATTTATTAAAAAATCTAAACTAACATTTTTATAGGTAAAACATTTCTAAAAGCATTTCCATAAAAGGATTAAGATAAAAATATCCACTATTACACTTGCTAATCAACACTGAACTGGAGGATGAGTAAAGGAAATAAGGATAGAAAAAATAAATAAAATGTATAAATATTGAAAAGATGAGATAAAGTTATCACTGTTTTCATCTACTTAGAAATCCAACAAAAACTGCTGGCCAACTATTATTACTAATAGGAAAGTTCTGGGAGGCGACTGAGTTGAGTAATGCAAACAACATACAAAAGGCCAGAAATAACCAAGTAGAAAATGGCATGGTGGGAAAAAAGATCACAAAATACAATAAAAACTGGGAGTAAAACTCAACAAGAGATATGCAAAAAGAGAAGGGAAAAAGCAAATGCATGGAAAGGCAGGCCATTTTCCTGCCTGGAAAAATTTAAAGATGTCAGTGCTGTTTAAATTAATCAATTAATCAATCACATTCAATAAAAATCTGAAGAAGATTTATGATTCTGAAATTATGAAAAATGTCAACTACACAGGAATGGGAAAGATCTTTTTCTAAAACAATGAGAGGTCTTAGTACCATCAAATAGACTTATTGACAAACAGATCAGTGGAACACATGGTAGAATACAGAAGCGGACCCACATGGTACCATACTGGTCCACAGTGTAGAGGGTGTGCATTTCCCTAGATTCCATCAGGCCCACCTACTCCCCATATCTGGACCAATTGCTCACTGGAGACCCTGGGGCCCCAGACATCACTTATCTTCTAATAACTGCTGAGTGTCTCATTTTCCTCGAGGGACTAAAGGTTGGGGTCCAGCACGGCATCATTGTGCCTGCTGCAGGGGTGGTCCCAGCCACTTCAGGGCCCAGGTCTGACCCTATCGTATCCACAGCGGCTCTGACTTCCTTGGAAGCTGGGAGGAAGGGATAGTAGTTAAATATAACCAGGAAGTGCTTCAAAGTTAACTGTGGTGGGGCAAAATTTGACCAATGAGAGACAGGGAACAAAATTAAGAAAGAAGCCTGCACATAAATTTCTCAACATTTCCCCCTCCAAGTGGACTATACCAAGATACAGTGATTCCATATGGTCTTACCAGCCCCAAAGGACTGAGAAGTTGGCTATGCTTTTTTTCCTTTTGAGGCCATGACCAGCTCAGTAATTCACCATTTTGTACTTACTTCCTCTCCTTCCCCCTCTCAAACCTCTTTATTTACCCACATTCTGGGGGCCATGCTTTGTATGCTCTACTAAATCATTTTCACGTAAACTTTGCCTCAAGCTGTGTTTTCTAGGGAACGCAAGCTAAGAACCAAACATAAGAATATGAAAATTTTGCATATAACAATTGTGGCTTTTCAAATAATTGGGATAATATTCACTACTCCATAATCAAGTTGCAACAATTGGCTATCAATTTTGGGAAAAAAGTAAGTTGGCTTCCCGCCTTCCACAAAAATAAGTTTCATGTGATTTGAAGAGTTAGATGTAAAAAGCAAGACTATAAGACATAAGGAGAAAACACAGAAAATATTTCTTATGCTACTCAAGATAGATGAAAGCAAAATGGAAAATTCAGACATCATAAGTAAAAGGACTGGACCCTCGCTCACTCAAACGTAAAACTTCTGTAAGAAAAAAAGACAATATACAGAAGGTTAAAAGACAAGTCAATGACTGGGAGAATATACTTACAACATTTAATATAAGATATTAATTCAGAAAGAGCTCTTGCAAATTGATAAGAATAATAGAAATATCCTAACTGGTAAATCAGCCAATAGTCAGGGTCCTGTCAGGAAACCAAAAACACATTAGGTATTTTGGACAGGAGGCTTAATACGGGAAATGGGTTACCCAGGTGTTGGAGGACTGAAGGAACAAGGATGTAACCTAGATATGATAACTGTAAGAAGCAGCTATGACTTCCAGGGCTGGGAGAACAAGACAATAAAGGGATTGGCTTGCCAGAACCTGCAGGTCAGGGGTTGCAGTTGTGACTAGAGGCTGAAAGGAGCCAGCAGCTGGAGCTAATGTGGCTGCTGGAGCGATGCTAACAGCAACAGGAAAAAACATGAAGTAAGTCCCTTCTCCCTTTCTCATCTTCCAATCTCCTTCTATTACAGACTCCCTGCTATCGATAGACCAAAGAAGCAAGGAGGACAGGGAAGTCTAGTTTTCAGTTCCAGTTCCAGCACAACAGAGCAGAATATGGAAGGATGGATTTGGGTTTGAGACACAACAGGTAAGCAACCAACAGAATTATGAATAAATAATTCCCAAAAGAAGAAGTCAAATGGCCAAAAAAGATCATTAAAAAGTTGTTTTTATCTCACTAGTGGCCAAGCAAATGCAAGTTGAAACAATGATGCCGTTTTTCTACCATCAGCTTAGAACAGTAAAGAGCGATAACATCCAGTATTGGCAAAGGAGGGGGGACATGAGTCATCTCTCAGACTGTTGATGCGTGTCTATGTTGTTCTAGCCTTTTGGAGACATTGCCAGTATCTGCCAAAGTTTAAAATAGGCATATCTTCAGATTGGGAAATATTAGTCATGTGCACAAAATGCAGCATTGTTTGTAATAGTAAAAATAGCAATAATGACAACTAAAAGACCCTAACTATTCTCTTGTTGAAGCAGGATACAACCTCAAACCATTAATAGTGATTACTTTGGGAAGGGAACAGGATTGGGAGTATAAAGTAGCAGGGAAGGAAGGTTTTTGTTTTTTAAACTCTCTCTCTCTCTCTATATATATATCTACTGTTTAAAATTTTTTGCAAGAATATATAATCATATTGTCCAATTAGAGATGAAGCTTTAGTATTGAAATAATTATTTTTAAGTGTTTAATTATTTTTAATATATTTATTTAAAACAACATGGGCAATAAATTGCTAAATTTGCAATAAATTGCTCTTTGATAGGACAAATTCTCTTGAATGAAGGAGAAAGAAGTGACACTACAGCCAGTGTTGGGTGTGCCCACAAGAGAGGAATCATGAAGCATCATCCATCCTTGTGTCTCATGGTGGAAAGTAGACTGAGAACTATTACATTAAACCCCACCTCCAACAACCAGAATTTCTCTGTGACTAAGTCTCTGTTTTCTTTACCTTTAAGGATTCATAAAGCCATTTGTCATTGTCCGAAAGTCTTAGAATTGTCTTCAGAGTATTCGACATATTGAAGACCACAGAAAGCAGAGAAAGACTAAGTGACGTACTGTTGAAGCATGGTAGTGACATAGCATGAATATTTATTAGAAATCCCAAGGCAAGTAGAAAACCTCAAAGGCCTGCTTTTCATCTTCCATTTTACTTTCTTTTAAAAGGTCTCCAGTAGATTTTCTTCCAGATCTGGAGCTGTAGGCCTTGTTCCTAGTTTTCCTATTCAGATTATTAAACTGTCTCTATTTAAAATACTTAAGGATTAAGAGAAAACCCCTATCCCTGCTCTTTTAATTCAAGAACAAGAAAGTGGTTTTAACTCAAGCCCCTCTCCTGAATCAAACATATGGTCCACAAATTGGATTTCCTGGAAAGATATAAATGAGAGAGAGAAGAGGTTGTGACATACTGGGGTGGAAATCTGGTTCACTACCATGGCTACCGTAATGTGTTTAAGGAAGAAGAGAGCAAACATGAGAGAAAGGGAAAGCCAACACTTTTATTTCTGTCCAAAGATACACCAAGGTAAGAGCCTATAATACAAACCCCCAGCTCTGTTCTCCTCCCAGATTCTCACCCTCATTTTCTCCTATCTGTCTGTCTGCTCCCATCCTCTTGCTCCTGTGTCACACAGAAGCAATGTGGAACAGAGAAAAGAGCACTGACTAGGATGGACATACAACTTCTGGCCCTGGACTTGTCATTTTCTAGCGGTGTGACTTTGGATAATTAACCTTCTGAGGGCTTCAGTTTCCTCATTTATAAAATTGGAATCATATTTGTCTTTCCAGATTACAGAGTGTTGTGTGTATTTCTATGAAAGCCACAAGGCTTAGAATGTTACTGCATTTACCATTGCCATAACTTCCTTGCTAGTATCTTAGGAACTGAGGTTAGCCCATCATTTGAATTAACCATCTGCTCACCAAGACTAGAGCCAAAGTTGTGACCTCATAATGGTTCCAAGTTTCTCACCCTTTGAAAACCGCAATGGGTTGTTCAAGCTACTCATGATAATTCCAATGTAAAACTTTCTAATCCTTTAAGGCTAAATATCTCACTACAAACTCTTACAAGGAGGTTTAGTTGGTGTTGTTGGAATGTCTCAAAAGTAAAATTCCCAAGTTTGTTGCTCACAAATTAATCTCATAAAATGCTTGGGGTGGAGGGGAAGACAGTCCTAATTAAGTTTGGGAACAATCTGCACTAATCCCCTCCCTCTGAGATTCAAATAAATATTAAAATATTAAAGACTCTGAGAAGCAGACACTTGGATAACTTTAACCCAATACTTTCCAAATTTCTTTGACTCACGAAGCCATTTGATGCATCTCCTCATATTGGTTCCCTTAAGGGGAACTAAGATAAGGATTTGAATGCAAATAGTTAATTAAGGAAGTGGGGAAGTGAAACAGGAGAGGGAAGTCAATATAGTCTGTGTTAATGAGCAGGTTGCTTCTGTGGATTCCTCTGGGGACTTTTGGTGACAGTGTAAAACATACCTCAGAGTTGTCCTATCTAAGAGGCAAAGAAGCTGGAGTTTTCATCTACCAACTCCCTTCTATCCTTGGCCAAAGACTAAGCCCAGGGCTATCAATTCCTCAGCACCTCCATTATGCGCTGCAATGAGTTGAGCTCTGAGAAAGCCCTTGGGTGGAGAGTTCCAGGAGCTTGCAGGAAGAAGCCATCAGAGTTCCTGGAATAGTGTGTGCCAAGAAGAGACGAGTGGCTACTGCCAGGATCGTGTACATTGTGTAACAAGGTGACATCTACATCTTGTGGAACTAAAATCTCATGGCACATATTTTGGAGAACAGATTTGGAGAATGGTAAATTCTGATGACACCAATCTTAGGGTTCTTTCTTCTGTTAGGCTGAAGGTTAAGGAGAAGAAAAATGATGAAAAGCAGAAGCAGAGAGCAGATTATGCTAACCCTGCTTCTCTTCTGACCTCCAAAGGCCCCTGGTCTCATTTCTATCATGACTTATTGCAATGACTATGACATTTAATTGTCTGTTTTCCTCTTACTCAGCAAATATTTAAGGAGCATCTATGTGCCATGTTCTGGGCTGGTAGCATCAAGTCCAACAAGCCTTATATTATATTCCATATTTCACACTTTATAATAGAGAAAGCAAAAAAGAAAGAATCATCTTTCCTACCTGAAGCTAAGAAATTGGACCCATCAAGATCTCATCTCCAAGGATACTGAGTCACATTTAAGAGATTTGGGTCTTCAAAGAAACAGCCAGTCTACAAAATGACAGCACTCATCCATCCAGTGGAACCATCACTTATCAAGTCAATACTACTGGATCTGTGCAGAAACTTAAAAATATCATGATATTTAAGCCTACCAAAACAACCCATAGGGAAAAAGATGGAGGAGGTGTTGATACCGGCTCAAGACAAGGTTGACATAAGGGAAGCCATATTGTAGGAAAAAAAACCCTATTGTAAGTTTGAATGACCTCTGACTAACCCAGCCGGATATGCACCCTCGAGGAGATCTAACTGCTCTGTAGATTTTATGACCCCTGCTTGTGCAGGTATCTCCCAGCTGCGATAAGATGATAACTTTGTTCTTTTGAGTTCCTTAGGAATGTGATGACCCCCCCCCCAAACAGAGAGTTGATGCTGATAGCCATCATCAGTGACAACTGAAAGATCTGGTTATAAGGCGTTGCTCCAGTCTCTGATGCATATCCAATAAAACAAAAGACTATCAGAAACTAAGATCAGATGGATGCCTCCACCCTGAGACCAGATGCCTCCCCCACCCGGAGACCATCCTCCTACGTAACTGGCCTGTAGTCTTTGTCCTGTAAGATGGTTCTTTCAGACATTAGTCAGCCATCTTCCCTCTTGCTGGCAAGCTGTAATAAAAAGTCTTTTCTCTCCTACCACCTTGCCTCTTGACTATTGGCATGTCTTGCGGCAGGCAGACGAACCCCCTTTTTGGGCGGTAACTGTGGGGGCAGAGATAACCCTGACATGGAAATGATGCTACCAAGTTTAATGTCCAGCAGTAATTTGCCAAGAAGACATCAATAGTGACTAACTTGTTTAATATCATCTGAACCACATAGTGACAACTGAATTATGGAAGTAAAACCTGGAGAGTTTTCCTGGGATATTGGTGATAATAAGCAGCCCTTCAATTACCCTAGTTCTCCATACACACATTCTTTTGACACAGTTAAATGCTAAGGTCTGGCCAGGTTAAGAAGCATAGCTAGACTTCAGATCAGGAAAGCTTATAACACTTTGTACCTATGTAACTCAGTTCATTCATTCATTCCTTTAGGAAATATATGAGTGTCTCGTATGTGTCAATACAAGGCAAAGTCATGCCTTTGAGGAGCATATGTTCTCTTGAAAGTAACAAAGAGTCAATTGTCATTCAATATGCTAAATGCCATAATAAAGGAATTTCTGGATGGGCTGAGAGTGAATAGTCATCCACCCAGTCCTTAAGGGTGAGTGAAGATTCCAAGAGGAGATATTAGGATGAGTAGGATTTGACTGGTCTCTGTTTCAAAGTGTCAGAAGAAAATAGTTGAAGTGGCTCAGATAAAGGCTTTACTTAGCTGATGCACTTCAGAGGGTACCTGATATGGGATAATTGAGTCAAAGCAGGTTTGGAGTTGTATAAGGGTGAGTAGAAGAGAAGGATATGTGTCCATGTAGTTGGGCTCAGGTAGCAGTGTCTCTGCTGCAAAACCAGCAGGTAGAACAGTAGGCAATTGTTCTGGTTTTCATGCTTCTTATTTGGAATCATAGAGACGTGCAATGCTGTTCTGATAACTGCCAGAACATTACTTTCAAGAACTGTTTTAATAAGTCTTGCAGTTTTCAATTAATTAACGTTCAGAGACAGGGAAGATAGCCAAAAAAAGGTGGAAAGGGGAAAATTGGAGAAAAGAGGCAAGGGTTGAAAGCAAGAGAAACTGGAGACTCTCTGTCACATCTGTTTTTGTCCTTTTACAAAAAAACTCATTAATGTCATGGGCCTCATTTTCTCCACTTTTAAAGGAAAAACAGGAAGGGAACATCTATATACATAAAATGTTTAGTTAGGTTTCCCCAGGGTTCAGCAGGGGGTGGTTTCACATAATCCCTCCACAATGAATACTCAAGTGTTCCATGTTTGCATGAAAGCCATGACTGTTAATATGCAAATGTTGGATCAGCTTTACCTTCTGACGCTTGTATTCGGTCTTGGGCAGGTGATGTTGCCCTCTCGGGAGCTTCTTGTTTGATCTCAGTAAGTGTTATACCTGAGAGGAACACAATTGGTAAATATGTTTACAATGAAATATGAATAAATACATAACATGCATTAATATTGTATTAATAAGCCTTGAGATCTGCTAGAATGAGCATGATATGTGCCAGATTCTGCCAGCTGAGATAAAAGACTGGAAAATGACTTGATATTTTCAGAAGAAAGATCAAGTCTGTACTCAAGCTGTTGTTTCTACTGCTGTGAATAATCATAACTACACATACAAATGACAAAATTTTTGAGCAAAGATGTAAAAAATCCTCCCAGTTCAATTGCTTTGCCAACATTAATTTTTATGTGAGAAGAGGTTAGACACCAAGATGTTTTCTCTTGAGCAAATCACTTTTCCTTTATATGCAAGGGGACTTAATTTATTCATGTGAGCCACGAGGACACTGAAAGAGATCAGTGGAAGGCGCAATCCCTTCTTAAACATGCTAGCACTCCGTGTGGCTCTTGTGTCAGGTAGCTGCATGGAGCTCGTGGCTTGATTTCACAAATTCTTTACAGCAAATTGGAGTTTTCCCCCATTCATGACATTCAAAGGCCTGTCTGAGGGTTGAAAACTGTGATGGAGGGAGTAGAAAAATGGAAATGGAAAATGTAACCAATTTCTCATAAATAAGGGCAGTGGTTCCAGGCCCAGGGACCTAGACATTCTTAGGTGCTAGGAAAAGAAAGACTCCATTTTACAGATTGTTTATAGTAGAATCTTGGAGAAGGAAGATGGAGTATAATAAAAAGAGATGGTCAAGAAACAAAGAAAATTTGACTGGTAGGAACTCAAACAATTGGTTTTGTGTTTGAAAAGTAAAAGATACAAAAACTGAGAAGAGAAAACAGCAGCCATCAAAAGTACTTGATATACTGGAAAACCTCACAATATAATCTATTGTAGCTCTTTCTAGACATTTGCAAGTAAATCCCACTAGGATTCTCAGCCTGGTGATTCCCAGAGAGCACATTAGCGACAACAATGGCCCTAGAGAATCCTATAAAAAGGGATCAATCAACACATTGCATATCAAATATACTATAAGCACATTCATTTCTATTCCTGGGTCACTTTGACACAAAAGTATTTGCAAAATTTAAGCCATCAATAAACATCACATCTTGTAAGAGATTTATGAGGATAACTGTGGACTAGACACCAATGATTAGAAAACAATTTTAGAGTGATCAGTTAACCAACCAACACTTCCAAAGGCTGCATGTGAAATATTCTTTTGAAATTAAAAGGGTGTTGCTGTTGCTATTGTTGCAAGTGGGTTTTTGGTTAGGTTTGTTTTGTTGTTCAATGATTTTTGGCACATAGCTTTGTCCTTTAGATACCTGATTTTTGTTGTTTCCAAAGCTGTTGCTTATTTTCTTAGCACAAAAAGCCAATTTTTTTTACCTCTCTATACCCCAAACTCCCCAATAAAAATAATTCTTAGGTTTTCCATAGGAGATTTCACATCCAAGAAGGAATGTAAGTGGAGAAGGATAAACCATGGGCTCTTTCTCCCTACAGAGATGTTCCTGAGTCTTACCCAAGTCACTGCCACTCCATCAATTGCTCTGCTAGTCTCTATCTTGGGCTGCTCCCTGAATTGCCCACTTTCTGGATATCTACAGTTCTTCTGCCTTTTCCTTCTGAGAACTGAAACCATCCACCCCACACAGCTTGTTTTGTCTGCACGAACATCACTTTACTATTCCATTGTTTCCATCAACACAACTTTACGATTCTAGGAAACTCTTGCCCAGGCAAATCACATATTTGTTCATTATAAGAACTTCCCGGAACTCTTCAACAGAAAGCATCAACACACAGTTTGCACACCAAAACTCCTTGAAATCCTCACCTTGCTGCTTCCATCAATCCTAAACTTAATTATATCTTGATCCTCACAAAATTCTAATCAAATCCCACATTGAAAGACCCACCCAGGTAAAGAGCATCTTTCCTATAACTCTGCATAACTATTTTATAGATTTTATTTAAATTACTTGCTTTGGCCATCCCTGTCGTCTGGTGGTTAAGATTCGGTGCTCTCACCACCATGGCCCAGGTTTGTTTCCCAATCAGAGAACCACACTGCCCGTTTGTTGGTTGTCATACTGTGGCAGCTGCTGTGATGCTGAAAGCCATGCCACCAGTATTTCAAATACCAGCAGGGTCACCCATGGTGGACAGTTTTCAGCAGAGCTTCCAGACTAAGGCAGACTAGATAGAACAACCTGACCACCCACTTTCACAAAAACTGGCCATGAAGACCCTACGAATAGTAGCAGAGCATTGTCTCATATAGCACTAGAAGGTGAAAGGTTGGTGCAAAAAGACAAGGCATGGTTCTACTCTGCTGTACACAGGGTTGCTAGGAGTCGGAATCCATTCAACGACACTAACAACAACAAAACTTGCTTCGAGTCACTGGCATGAAGGCCTTTCCCCAACTCATAACTTGGTAGAATGAGCACTGGACTAGGAGTCAAGAGTGTTGAATCTTGGCCTTGGCTCTGTCATAATAGATCATGTGAACTTGAACCATTCTTTTCCCCCTCTCTGGGTTTTAGTTTTCTCAATTGAAAAAGGTGGAAATTCATTTACTCAACATTTATGCAATAAATATACATATATTATGTATCTGCTATACGCCAGGCATTGTGAGATATTTCCAGCTCTAAGTTTCTATCATTTCTGTAAAATTCAAACCTTAACAAGGGTCATGACAGAGCCAACAACATGTTGACCCCTCAGGGCCATGGTGGGCCAATACTTTGCTTCACTACGTCACAAACTCCAATGTCTCTCAACATGACAATTCTAAAAGTCACACCCCCACTATGGTTATAATTGCAGTTAGTTCCCCCAAAGAAATTAATATGTGGCGTGCTGGTTAAGTTTTGGACACTGTTTATAAAACATACAGAGCAAAAGAAAAAGAAAAGAAGATTAAGACTGTCAGATTCCAGCAACCAGCAGGACATATTTTATGCATTATTTTAATAATTTTCCTGTTAATTAATGTTTATTCTTATACTTTTAATGAAACAAAGAAATTCTGAAAGTTTTAATTCCTTGCAGAGGAAGTGCATCATATCCTGGAGATTTGGCTGCTGTAATGCTCTTCTCAAATTTTTTCTTCAAGTGTAAAAAGCTTCCAACATTAAGAATTTTTAACAGCCCAAATCCTTAGGTATTGAAAAAGTAGAACATTCAAGCTGAGTATAAGAGGCAAAAATCTAGAAAGAAATTGCCCAGGAGAGTCAAGACAAATACAAAATACTTAAATCCTGCTATAGAAATTTAAAAATAAATAAAATCAGCCTAAAATGATGCAGTTAGATACCTACTCCCACCCGGAGATTGTTCTTTAGTGTGTGACTTCATATCTAATGAAGACAGAGTAGTTAGTTGAGAAATGACTGCACCATGACTTAAGAGACGCAGGTCAAATCTTTGCTCTGATGCTAACTAGTGGTGTGACTTTGAAAAACACACATTTTCCCTGAACATCTGTTTTTTCATTTAAGATGTAGGAATCATAAAACTTGTCCTGCCTACTAATTGCGAAATGAGACAACATACAGAAAAGTGCTCTAACATTTTAAAACATCATTTCATTATAAGGAAATACCATAAACTGCCATGTATGATTGGTATAAGCTGATAAGTCAATGCGTCAGAATCAGATTTGTGCCTAGAAATAGCTCCTTATCACCCACTTCATACCTAACAATTGACCTGAAGCTAAGCCTACCATGCTAACCCATCCGCTTGTCAGTGATTGGTTCAGCGATGGGAGGCAGATTGGGAAAGTGTGGGCCAAAGAAACCAAGGGAGAGGCAGACTCAGAAATTTAAAAAAAGAAGCTAGTGCCTCTCCCCCATTAGGGAGGAGGTACATAAAGTGCCTTCCCCCAGCTGCTGCTGGAAGCCACTTTGTATTCATGCCACAAGGTAAAGCAGAGACAGTAGATGAAATATAGAAAGAAGCTTGACATCTAGAATTTGTAAGGAACCTGTGCACCTGAGTGCCACTCAACTACTACATCAACCCATACTGAGACCTGCTCTGCCTCCATATAACCTGATATGGGGCTCCATCATGTAGTGGCTAGAAGAACTGGCTGAGGAGCTACTCTCTGAGTTCAAACTGTGGATCTGTCACTAACTACTTATGTGACTAGGGCAAGTTGCTTAACCTCTCTGGACCTCAATTTCTTCATCTCTAGTATGGAAATAATAATGGCACTTCTCCCATAAGGTTATGAGAACTAACTGAGTAAATAACTTTAGGGATCCTGGTGTCTGGCATATTGTAGGCACTATCTAAGTGTTAGGTAATAAATAATTTAGAAATATTTTGTTTATTTATTTATTATTTTAAACAGTCTAGGTTAGGTTTTGTTATTTGGTCCCAAAAACAAGCTAAAAAGACTGTTGTCCTTAGTCCTCTGAGTCAGCTATTCCTAATTACAATGTCAAAAAGCAATGGTGTATCAAAAGTAAATTTTAGTAATGCTAATTAAAATATTAAATTCTTCAAATGATTTACTTTAATATATGTATTTGTATGTGTATATATAGAGAGAGAAGCAAATTCAACATTATCTTGGTATCAACACTATTCTTGCATACTTTGCCACAAACAGCTATGTGATCTAGAATAAACATTTTCCCTCTCTGGGTCTCAGTTTCTTGAGAAATGGCTGGGATTATACCCAATAATGCACAGGAAGTGAGAATAACCTGGGTTTGCCCATGGGAGTGTGTTGCACATGGAGTGCCAAAGCTGCCTGCTAGTTCTAAACCTCCACACTGAGTTCACTAGGGAACCTAACTGAGGGCCGGTCTGCCATTCCTCCTACATCATCTTAATGGGAGAAAGATCAAGCTCTCTGAACATTGCCCTTTGTGGCAGAGATTAGCTCGATGCTCCCTATACCTATTGCCTCTTTTCCTGGACACCCAACTAGGCTACGTATTTCAGCTTCCCTTGCTGTTAGGTGGGACACGGGACTGAGTTTTAGCCAATGGAGTGTGGGCAGAAATGAAGTGAGTCACTTCCAGGTCTGACAAAAAGCTCCCATGTTTGATACCCCTTCCCCTTTCTTCATGGGGAGTATTCTGAAGGCCTAGAAAGGGTGGAGCCACAAGATGGAAGGAGTGTGAGTCCTTGACCAGTAGAAGGCTAATTGTCCAGAAACAACTGCATTGGACAATGATGTAAACCAGAAATGAACTTGTATTGTGCTAACTCCCTGAGAACTTGGGGTTTATCTGTTAAAACAGCTCATGTTCCTTTCATTAATAAACCCAGCAAAAAGAAAAGTGATGCCCCTTACAAAGACAACATCAAATTCAGAAAGAAACTTAATGCTGTTGTCCTTAATTTCGCCTTTAGCAAGGACACTGGGTAATCAGGTGAATTTCTGGATTTGCTTGGCTGCTTCCACATGACACACAAGAAGGTAGGTGAAGAGCGCTGTGTTCCTCTGATGAGGCCAAATCACAGCACTCACAGTCACTCTAGCTTTTAACTGACTGTCGACGAGGTCCACAGGACATGCTCCTTGTTTTGAAGAGGAAATGTCTTTCAGGGAGTATGTCAGCGCATTCAGGCAGTAGTCATAAAGAGAAGGGTTACTTTTCTATTCCCAATATGACTGTTCCTTGCAGTAGGTGATGTCATCTGCCAGAATGACTTTCAGGAACCTCTAAAATGTGTTTGTGACTCAACAGTCACTGTCAATCAATTGCATGCCCTCCTACAAGGGGACTTGGGTTGTTATTTAACTTTGATGGTTCACCTACTCCACAGCTAAATGCTCCTAATCCATTAGAAAAGGGGAAAAAAAGATGTAAGAGAAATGGTATGAAGCAAAGAGGCTGCTACTATGGTGAAAGTCATTCTAGAATATGTTCTACTGTTTGTCTCTCTAGTGGTCCCTTTAACCAAATAAGACAGCAAAGACAACAGATGTTCTGCCTTTTGCCCTATCTCACACCCTCCCTCTCATTTGCTGGGTTTTTTTCCCCCTTTTGGACTCATTTTTAACTAAGTGTATGAATTGTTGTATCAGCTACATTTTGTATCACTTTTCAGGCCCATTTTCATTAAGGATTGCTCTCAAATTTTATGATATTCTCAGCACAGCACCAAGGGGCTCAGGGAAAGGTGTGAATAAGAAAACTTGGATGATGGTGGGGCTCTGATTAAGACAATCAAACACAAAGGTCCCTTCGGAGACACAGTAAGCGTTCCCCAGATAAAGCAAAAAGTCAAGAACTCAGGTCCAGCCTCCACCCGACCCTATCCTAACACCTCATCATATTTTCTTTATCCAGAAAAGAGAGCCAATGGTGGGCCAGGTGCCTTAGTGGCTTCTTTTGTTTTTGTTAATTCATTCTCTTAACAGACATTTACTGGCCCCCCACTACATGCCAAGGACCTGCACAGTCCTACTCCCAAGTTCACTGAAAGAAATTACACTGAAAACCCTGTTACTTTTTAGTCTTTCTCGTTGCCAATATACAACATTTCTGGTACATTAAAGTTTAAAAGGCTTTAATTTTAAAAACTTTTAACTTTAAAAGATGGCCTTGGAATCTAATCATTATTCATCACGTTATTTCTCAGGGAAAATACACTGTGCATTCCAAACACCTGCCTTTTATTTGTTCAGAATTTCTCCTCCACCTCTGCTTCTCAAAAGTATGTCAGGTGGTTAGTTGAAGATAAATAAAAGAACTCAAAAGCCATTTTAAAAAAGGGAATAACACTCTGTAGCAGGGATAAGTTATTAAAATTGAGCTCTAAATCAGTTAAATAATTAATTGAACAAAAATATTTTCAAGCTTCTATTAGATGCCAGGCTTGCAACATGGAACAAGATAGAAAAGTCCCAGCTCTCATGAAACTAATATTCTAGTATGTCAGAGCAGGGAGGGTGGTGGGAGGACTCCAACAGTGAACAAGAAACACATATAATACCCAAATATTGCCAGTCGGTGGTGGGTGCTGCAAAGGCAGTATGAACTATGACAAGTGTTGTGGGCTGAATAGCATCCCCCCAAAATGCATGTGCA
The DNA here is from genome assembly GCA_031878705.1 of Tapirus indicus. Taxonomy (NCBI): domain Eukaryota; kingdom Metazoa; phylum Chordata; class Mammalia; order Perissodactyla; family Tapiridae; genus Tapirus; species Tapirus indicus. The sequence continues at coordinate 19,493,206 of CM062921.1, read as the reverse complement.
CCCAGGACCTCAGAATATGACCTTATTTGGAACTAGGGTCTTTGTAGATGCAATTAGCTAAGTAAAGATGAGGTCTTCTGGATTAAGGTGGGCCCTAAATCCAGTGACTGTTGTCCTTATAAGAAGGCAGTGTGAACACACAGAGACACAGAGGAGAGACACACAGAGAGAAGATGGAGTTAGAAATTGAAGTGATGCAGCTATAAGCCAAGGAAGGCCAAGGATTGCCAGCAACCATCAGAAGCTAAGAGGCAAGGAAGGATTCTTCCATTGAGCCATTAGAGGGAGCATGACCCTGCTGACACCTTGATTTAAGACCTCTATCCTCCAGAACCAGGAGATAATAAATTTCTCTTATTCTAAGCCACTCAGTTTGTGGTGCTTTTGTTACAGCTGCCCTAGGACACTAATACAATATGTTAGAGTGTCCAGAAGAGAAGCTAGCTAATGTAATTAGGCTAAATGGTTGAAGTCACCTTTCTCAAGAAGTGACAAGTAAGCTGAGATCTGCACAACACTAAATTTCACTCCAAGCTTCCTACTAGACAAGGCAAAAATGGGACACAGTGTTTCTTCACTGTTAAATGCAAGCACACATGTTCATTTAAGGAAACAAACATTTTAATAATCACCCTACAAGTGAATTTGGGGTACTAGAACCTATTTTTAGGTTAAGGAGTCTTTGTCATAAAGGCCAATCCTGCTCTCTTTCTTCCAAAAGTTAACTTTTAAAAATCAAAGCCACCCAGTTGGTTGTAGTGCTTCCCTCTTTCCTGGAACTGTGGGATGTGTTTAAAGGCAGCGAGATTTAATAACAAGGAATGGAGGTGGCAGAACTGTTTTCCTCGGCCCCACCATCCTGCCTTGCTCTCAACTGTTACAAAGTAAAATAAACAGCTTCATTCACAGTTTGTTTTACGTGGCCCTTATTAGGCAATGCATGTCATCTGCCACTCTGAAAAGTTAAATAATTTAGTACAGAAATAGTACATAATATAAATTACAGAAAATAAAGCAGAAATGACATTGTGCTTCATGGAGAAAAATTAGAGCATTCAGTCATAAGGCCATTAGCAGAGAGAAAGAGAAATTAAAAGACATGGCAGAGAAGACAAAGATGGGCTTTAGGATCAGATCCTACAAGATGGAGAGTCAATGAGGTGTGGAGAAATGCAGGCAAGCAGAATTATGATTATTCTTGAAGACATAACATTGGTTAAATGTCACTATTATAAAAATGTTAGCATTCTGCAGAGATCTAAAGACTGAGAATGGTAGAAACTTTGAATTAAAACCTTACCTCCTCCCCATCCCAACTTTTTCATAGATTAAATATAGATTTTCAAACAGAGGCCCACTGAGTCCTAATAGGCTAGGTCACAGGCCTCAGCCCTGCTTCAAAAGAGCAGCTTCTCTTATCCATCTCATGTAGAGATGATCTGCCTGTAAATTCATTTTTTAAAGAGATCTACTGTTTTGTTTTTTCTTTTTTTAATAGAAAGTCATTTGTTTTTACTCAAAAGTGTAGCAATAAAGCCATAAAGACTTGAGCTTCATTGCCAGGAACTAAGCCTCCAGAAAGAGTCACCACTTTATTTTGTACAAAAGGCCACCTTAAAATGGACTTTAAAATCTGTTATAGCTTGAGCAAAACATTGCCCAGTAAAGTCAGGGAGACCCCATTGGCTAGCTGTTCAGAGGACTCCAAAGCAGTCATTCGCCTTGGTCAATTCACTATGACTCACCTCTGGCACCTGCCTTTGAAGTTTCAGAATCTGAATTTTTTTAGCACTGCAAGAGTGGACTCGATGATCTGGGGTTGACTCATGTTAACTAAAGCTAAGAGAGGCTGATGTAAAAGGCAGAAGGCCAAGCAATCTGTTAATCTGATGAGAAATAGAAACGTCCTGTGAACCAGAGCTCTCAAGCGGATATAACTAAAGCATTCTTTGCCTGTAGACAAATTCACGCAAAATTCCAAAGGATACTCAAAAGAGAAAAGACTGAGGAACACTTCTCTCTACTCAACTGTGCAGGAAAATAAATGATCAAGCATGTTCACTTTTTGTTGCCAATGTGCACTATTCTCGAATGCTAGCCTCTCTGTCAGGAAGGCTTTAGCACAACAGCAACCCAAGAGAGCATCATCCACCCAACCCCATCTCCCCAGTGTTGGTACAGCAGGTAGAGAAAAATGGGTAAGTATAGACTCTGGCCATCTTGGGTTCCCAGGGGCTGGCCCTATCACTAGGGTTCTTCAGACACGATGCTTTAACTGGAATAAACCTTTACTAAAGTGAATGTCCCATCTCAATCAAGCAGAAACAACTACTTTAGGGGGATTTAAGGAACATTGACCTATTTTACCCCTTGGGGATGGGATAGAGGCTGCACCCGAGGCTGCAGAGGAAGCCAATCACATTTACATATTTAAATACTCCAATCATTCTTATTACTTCAAACTTTAAATTCTTCTTGCTAGTGCACATTTCAAGCAGCCATCCTGCCCTTAGCAGCTATTGTCTCTCATTGAAAGGAATACTTCCTTATTATCAATTAGACTCATTACCTTGAATATTCAATGTCTGCCAAACCACAGTTTAAATAATCACTTCAGAGAATCTGTTTGTGAACATCAGGCCTGCAATCATTACTGAGTGCACTCACACACTTTGGGGATGTCTTTTCTAGGCTAATCTGCTCCCTTCAGCTCATGTAGTCTCTTTCCCAACGTGGTACAGTACAGTGATTAGGTTTCTACTGAATGACTTACAATTACATGCCAGTCTTGTCTCTCTGAGAATAAACTCAGATCACTTTATATAAAGTTTTGTGCATCCTCAAAGTCTGCAGTGCCAGAGTCAGAGGCGGACTCATAGTTTAGTCTTACATCTGGGTAATCGAAGCCACAGTGTGTGCAGGTTTTACCTCTTTAACTCTCAGAGAGCAATCTCATCTCTCTGGTAGCTGCACTGGGTCTTGTTGCTAACCTCATGTCATGTCAATAGTGTTGATACCCTTGGTGAAATGTTGGCCAGTCATCCAGCTCTTGTCTCTGAGCTTCGAATCCACCATTCTGTACTCTGCTTTGTGGTCCTGGGTCTGGGGCTCTGCAAAACACCTCTCTCCTTGGTCCTCTGGCTTCTGGTTAGATTTTACCAATGTGGGGCTCTGGAGAGAGACCAGAAGTTAGGAGGGAAGGAGCAGGGATCTGCTGCTTCTGTTTACCTGCAGATCCTGACCTTTTGTTTGAAAAGAAATCCACTTAGCCACATGCAGATTGGTTAATTGAGTGCAGAAGCTTTTAATTTTTTTTCCAGTTGTCCTAGGTTTTCTGCTTATTGTGGAAAGCACCAAGTTTGGGAGGCCTGGCAAGCCCACAGTCAGGGATTTATGAGATCTAGAGCAGAAGCTGGCAAACTACAGCCTGGGGGCCAAATCTAGCCTCCCACTTGACTTTTTAAATAAAGTTTTACTGGAACACAGTCATGCTCATTCACTTCTATATCATTTATGGCTATCTTCACATTATGGCAGAGTTGAATAGTTGCATCAGAGACCATATGGCCCACAAAGCCTAAAATATTTACTATCTAGCTCTTGATCAGAAAAAGTTCATCCTCCTCTGATGCAGAAGATCATAAATCCTCACTGCTCCCTTCACAAACATGTTCACATCCTACTGATCCCATTCCATCCACTCTGGCTCTCACAGAAGACCTGTGGTTACACCAAAATGAGATGCCAAGACTGAGTGGAGAGCTACACAGTCAGGATGAGGATGAGGTAAAAAGCCCTCCATTTCACCCAAGAAAAAGTCAGCATGGATTGTTAACAGCAGTAATGATTCCAGGAGAAAGAAGAAAGAGTGACTCCTTGATCTTTCAAAGGCCATAGTCATCTCAATCAGAGAAGACTTTTACAGCTAAGTACAAGCACTTTCATCCATCTCCCAAATGCACAGCTCAACTTTGAAGCATCCAACAGCTTTTAATCTTTTTAGCCTCTTAAAGGGGTGGATAGAAAGGGACACTCTCCTTGTTAATGCTCTCCCATTTCCCAGAAGCAGATGAAAATCGATTTGTCAACTTTTTTTAAAAATTCTGACTGTATATTCAATTTTGGGCTGGGCAATGAGCAGAAAAGGACTCAGAAAAAGTAAAATATATGGTTCCCCCTGTAGGAGATCTATATAGCAAAACAAGATCTACACACTTGAAGAAGGGGGAACTGCAAAGTGCATAAAAGTAGGGCTCATTCATTCATTCAGCAAACATTCATAGGTTTTGAGGAGAAAAAGAAGAAATATGTGTATATATATATTGCACATGCACACATAAATATATATACTCTGTCCTCAAAGGAGTTACTAATCTAGTATGGAGGTGATAAATCATGAGACCAAATCCTTATAATATCATCTGATTAGTGCTATAAAAGACACAAGATTTTTGGACACACAGGAGTAAATAACTATCCTAGAAGGATTGGGAGGGATTTGCAGAAAATATATTGGAACCAACTTAAAGGCATCTGGGGGAATCTCTGGGGAAAGCACAGTCCAGCAGAGGGAAAATTGTCACTATTGTCAGGATGTTCCCTCACTCATCCCAATGACCACAGCCTTCCTGAGGAGCCCAGAAAATGCAAAGAAGGACCAAGAATTGTGGGGCTTACTGATGCTTAGGGACGTTTACTGGTCTTATGATTTTCACTGGCACAGGAACAGGAAAAGTGACACCGAGAGTCAGGCTCCAAGTAATTAGTTCACTTCGACAAAAATGTACACTGGTCACACCCTTGTTTCCAGTGATAAGTCCTTTCCCAGAGACGCAATAGCACCAACCTCCCTTCTATCTCTGTAACAACCCATATCCCACCACAAGCAAGAAAACCAGGCAAACAGCCCCCCAAAATGCCAATCTAGCCCAGTTTGTCCCCAAGAGGCATTTGTCTTCTCAGAGCTTACCTCTCATCTTCTGTTCTTGACATGCATTGGCTAAGGTGGTGGTTTTCGAAGTGCACTCTCCAGATCAGCAGCAGCAGCACCAGCTGGGAACTTGTTAGAAATGCACACTCTCAGGCCCCCTTCAGATCTCCCGAATCAGACACTCGGGGTGGGACCAATGACCTGTGTTTTAACAAACTATCCAAGGAATTCGAATGTACACTGAAGTTTGAGAACTTCTAGGCTAAACAGTTCTAGATGCCAGAAAATATTGCTTAGAATCCTAAAGAGTCTGCTCCATTAAAAATGAGAAGAAAGAAAAGAATTCTGGTTCTACTATTACTACAAAGACAAAAGGGAATATAGGCATCACTATATGGCCTAGTCTATAGATTGGGCAAGACAGGGCGTTAGAAGACTGTGGAACAGTAGCAAGTAAGACAAAGGAGAAATTAACTGCATATCCAGTCCAGGCAACTAGATGAAAACACTTGCCCATAGTTTCACATGAGTGTACTCCCTTCTTCAGCTTACTCCAGCAGAGAGCATTGCAAAGGCCTGGCAACTTGGAAGAGCAAAATGTTTGCTGTGGTTCACTCATACAATGAAAGTGAGGAAGGATGGAAAAATTGGCCATAAATGTAGATTAGGGCAAGATCATGCAAGGCTGAGTCCTTCTTCTGCATTAGGCTTTTATTCTATAGATAACAGGAATACACTAAAGCTGTTTTTGTTATGTTTGAGCAGCGTGGTGATGTAAGGGGGACCGGGATTCAGAATATCATTCTAGTGGCAAGGTTGGGGTAGAAGAGACAGTATTGGAGAGAAAGATTGGAGGCTTATCGTTTAAGAAGCTATTATTCTAGGTTATGAGAGCCAAAACCAAGGACTCCACAGAGGGGATGGGAAAGAGGAGTCAAACTACAGAGAACTTTTAGAAAAGACTTTTAGGACATGGTGTCAGACTGGATGTAGAAGGGGTAGGGAAGGGTTAGTGAAGATCTATCCGATTCCTAGTTTGAATGTGGGATAGGTAATGATGCCACTCGTCAACGTAGGTAATACAGAGAAGGAAGAGGGTTCAGAGGAGAAAAATGAGTTTTATTTTGACAGTTAATGTTTATGGAGTCTGTGTGAAATTCACATGGAGGTATCTAATGCCATTTAATTTCTTTACCCATAGGGTAGAACGCATGCAACAAACTCACATTGTGATTTACTCTGCAGTACCCACATCAGACCCCCATGTATTACACAGGTGTCTACCAATCTCTAATCTAGAGCAAGGTAATTTAATGATCAATAGAGGTGCAATGTCAGTGCAGGTTTGTATATGCAATCCAGGTTTGCAATATGACTAGAAATTGAGGTGTACTGGAAAACACTTTACATTTTGTAAGACTTATTTGGGATATTATTTTCTAAGTGATATTCCTAACCAACTTTTCAGATCTCAGCTGGCTTGGGCTGGAAATTAAGCCAATTTAGAACAAATCCATCATGCTATCTGGCATCTCAGGATTTTAAAGGATAAGAATTAGAAGACACAGCCAGTTATCTGACAGCATATGATGTGAATGTCATGCAAATTAACAAAGAAACCCTTTGCCAAGTTTTAATCAATAGTAGCAAATTGAAAAGGAGGTACCAGCCCTGATATAATGCTGTTTCCTCAATCTCTCCATACACAATTAACTCCACTTGTCTCCTCAAACTACTTTTAAAAACCCTTATTCCTGACTTTCCTAATCTCTTCTATTTATGGTTTCTTCAGGAGGCTAAAGGAAATGTGTCCAGTGGAATAACTCAATTTTGAGAAATGGGCCAGAGCCCAATTCAGATGGGATACATCCATGGGGGGCTGGGAGATTCACCTCCCATCCCAGAGTTTCTTCTTCTCTGTTGAACCTGTAAAGTGAGTTGGTAAAAAATGAGGCATATTTTGGCAGTGGGTCTCTCAAAGCAGTTATTTGTTCTATTTTATATTTGCATCCTGTCAATGCAAATAATCCATAATTAATCTGTAAATCAAAATTGGGGTGAGTTTATTATATGAGCCAGCCTTGAGGACTATAGCCCAGAAGTGACTTTCACCAAGGAAGGAAGCACTCTGAAGAAGCAGGGTGTACAGAGTGGTTATATACCATCTTGGAACAAGGAACATGCATCACATATGACAGGAATATCTCTTTTACTACAGTCACGAGATGCTTTGCTGGCACAGCAGGTCAGTAGTCACAAGGTGAACACAGTAGGTCTGGGAAGTTTCTAGCAAGAAATGCTTGTCCTTAAAGAAATGCTTATTCTCAGCTTTGGAACATTGTAAATGTTTAAAACAGATATACAATGCATGCTCAACAGGCCACATCAGGCCCTTTGGAAAAACAAGCTCAGGCCGAATTAGTTTTAAATCAAATGGCTTCCTCATATACTCCAGTATATCTTATTGCTTTTCATTTATTCATCAATCTCAATTTGATTAGAAAGAGAGTATCCTGGCCACCCAGTAAATAATATCTGGTATGAAATGTTAGAGGAGTAATTAGTGACGAGAATGTAAGCACGAGAGCAAGAATAATAACGTTTGCAGAGAAACCATTTGCATTCTAACAGCTTGGAGCTATGGGTCTAATAGGACTGGATCAAAGCCTTTTAATGTTAACCTCTCAATGAACCAAAGCTGCTGAGGGAGGAAGTGAAAAATAGCCTGTTCCATTTTCTGGGAAAACTTAGAAATGTACACTACTTCTCTGAGTATTAGATACTCCAGATAAAGAAACACTTGGCTGCAGATATGATTACTTGGGCAAGAGTGCTAGAGCAAAACAAGGGCATCAGATCTTTAATGTGATGACCAAATACCTCTAAGCACTGCATCAGAGCAGGAGAAGGGTTATTTTTTCATGCCATTGGGGAAAAATAGAAAGAGCTCATCATCCTGAGCTGGAGGGCGAGTGGTCCTGGAGGTCAGGGAGAGAAGGGCACAAGAGCCGCTGCCCTCATAGTCCAGTCCTTTACATTTGAACCCCTGTCCTGAGACCAAAGGGTTGGGGTACAGAAGACAAGAGTGAGGCAAAGTGTGTGTGTGTGTATGCGGGTACAAAATGGATGGAACATCTGTTTTCCTGGGGGTTTAGGTAAAGCTATATTCTTAGCTTTATTGCCTAGCACCAGGCTAGGCAATAATGGTGTGCAGTGATCAACACAAGGTACATGCTCTATTGATCGATTGACAGGCATCCTCCACCTCACCAGCAACACCACTCCTGCCCTGGCCATCCAGTGGTCACCCATCAGACAGGAATGACAGGCAGCTGCTTCATGGTCCAGATTGACTCTGGCAGGCCAGTATGGCTATGATCACAGAGACAAAAGGACTCCAGGCTCCACCTTCACCCTTGGACCTTTAAGTCAGGCATTGAAAACCCAAACCAAAGGAACCAATTTGGGAAATAAATGTGTCAAGAAGGGCAGACGGGGACTGCAGTGCAGGGAGTGGCTGCCTCTCCTCAGTGCCAACCAAGTGCTGTCAAATGGGAAGGCGGCCACTGTCGTGTTGTAAGATCACCTAACTTCCCAAGAAAAGCTAACATATCCGACTTTCATGTGAGATCTCATGAGGTTTAATCTTTCATAGACATTGCACAGACCAAATAAAACACTGCACCAGTGGGCCCACCAGGCTATGATCTTTATTCTACTCCTTAACCAGGCTAGAAAGCCTTTCGCTGCAGAATCAATAAAACAAAGCTCCAAGTCAAACCCTGTTGGAGTCGAGGCCCACTGCCCTTTGTTGGGAGCTGGGGAAAAGGGGATGAGGGAGACATATTGTAGGTTCCCCAAAGTGTGTGTGTACATGCGTGTGAAAATGGATGGAACGTCTGCAAGATCCAAGAAAGCCAAAAGCAGGGGCTTACAAAATGCACTCTGAGGACTGGACATTTCACAATGGACCAGTCCTGGGCACAGGAATATTTTATAGTTATAGCCATTATTTTAAGGCAACCGGTGACTACAACAGCCAAAACCACTCTTGTCATCTAAAGAGTGTGTGTGTGTGTATGTGGGTGGGGTGGGGAGATGGATGGGCAAGAAAAATTCTACTAGGACCCTAGAGGATGCTGGGGACACTATCCCAGATTAGTTCCTTTCCTACACATGCACCCTCTCCATCAATTCAAAGCATGGCCATTGCCATTCTGACTACAAGAATTAAACTTATTAATAGTTAGCATATTAATTGACTTTTTATTAGGTAAAGTACGCTCAAAGCATCTCATTCATGGGGCTTAAAAGAATGGAAATTGCTAGGAACAGACTTTGGTGAATGGGATAAAGAAAGGTAAGGAGTTGGCTCGGGCTGCAGGCTCTGTGGCCATCCTCTCCCACTGGGCAGTCATCCTCATGGCATTGGCCATCGGGGCAGCTTTACTGAAATCCTACTCCGAGGCTGGAGTCTCTCATTGCCAAGGGGTCTGTTTATTTTTTCATATAGAAGACAGCTTCAAAGGGCATTTTTTGCTTTGGTTTTCCTTTGGGCAACATAAAAGGGGAGAACAAAGGGAATTCAGAACCTCTTTTTTCGCCAAAGGCCACTCAGTAGACAATCTAAGTTCAGAAGTGCCAGTGAAGCGCTGGTCGGCTCCTCTGCATGCCCAATGCCACTCTTGATACTGCAGACAGTCCTAACACTGCTTCTCCAACCAGGACCAGGTGGAAGGAGGTCCTTTCTCAGGGCCAGGAAGGAGCTCATCTCAGCAAAGTGAAGAAATGCATCCAAGGTCCCATAGCAGGTGTTGAGAGCAGGAACTCTGTCGGGCTTCCTGGTTTCAAATCCTGGCTCTGTCACTTCTTAGCTCTGTTGTCTTAGGCTTTTTGTGACCCTGTTACCTCATCTGTAAAGATAATAATACCTACTTTGTAGGATTGCTATAAGGATTAAACAAGATAACGCACATGCCTGGTACACAGTAAGCACTGAATAAACATTAGCTAGTTTTGTTGTTGTTATTAGTATCGTTACCATAGAAATCAGCACTTTAACTGTGTACTTCCTCATTTGTTTCCTGACTACTTCATAGGCAAACAACATTAGGGCAACAGAAATTGTGCCATCTAAAGAGAACTGATTTAGGGGTCAGAAGACCAAGAGATAGGCATCAATGGTTAAACAAGGCAGCTGACTAGCCAGATGATTCTGGCCAAGTCACTGTATCTTCTTGAGTCTCAGCTCTGTCATCTATAAAATGGGAATAATCTTTGCCTTTATATGGTTGTTGTTGAAATCTATGCTAGAATTGTCCTTGAACCATAATGCAGTCTATCAATCTTGGTTATTTCTATTCTTTCTTTCTATTTCACTCTCTGCTCACTTTTCTGTTTCTGGTACCTAATACGAACTGAGGGCATTGGCTGAGACTAATGAAGAGAAGAGGAGAGGAGAGAAGAGAAAAGACAAGAGCACTGAATGATTATTCACTTTAAAAATGGTGTGATTTTTTTCTTATTTTACAAAATTCTCCTTAGTCTACTTTGCTATGATTTTAAAGAATTGATATTAATTGGCCACCCTGAATATAAGCAAAGCATTTGCTATATTAAAGATATGAGGGTTAAATTGATGCAAATCTTCTGGAAAGCTACATCAGTATGCTTCAGGCACTATTAAGAAGCTTATTCCTATGACTCCATAATTCCACTCCTGGGGATTTGTCCTGGAGAAGTACTTTAAAAGAAGAAAAATGACCATTAAATGAAGTTGCTCACTGCAGTATTATGTATAATAATACAACATTGAAAACAATCTGAATGTCCAACCATAGTGGGATGAGCTAGTAAATTGGAGGCATTAATTTGAAGGATTATATCACAGGCATTAAAAATGAAAGTCATGGCTCTCAGTACCAATGTGAATAGGCATACCTAATTTCATATAGATCACAGTTACTACTAACTAAAAATAAGGCAGTTGTATGCGTGTGGTGAAGTTATGGAAGGTGGGTAAAAATTTTTAAATGTATTTTGAAGTTTAACACTGTTTTTTGCAATCAATAAAACTGGAGGATTGAAGGCTTAAAAATATATAGACATCAGGTGTTTTGGACTGGGGACAAGAAGGTTGAAGAAAAATGGCTGTCTTCAAAAAATTACCCAGACTGCCCAGCAAAATGGCCAAGTATGGATTCCCAGGGCTATGTCCTTCCAGTGGGGTCTGGGTCACAGAATTCAGGTGCTAATTTATAATGCTTTGTAACTCCAAGAAAGATCTGCATTTTCAAAGTAATCTCAACTATTAAGCTTTTCAGCCTCAGTGAATGAGATATTGATTAAAGATAGGCCATTGAAGTCAAAATTTGGGGGGAGATGAAGTAGGAGCTAACTCCCTTTTCTAGGTCCTCTGCTACTCATTTGCATATTCATCTTCTCATTGACCCCTCACAAAAACCTCAAGAGATAGGCAAAGCATCATAAACTATGTTAACAGGACAGCTCAGAAGTACTGTATTAAGAGGCTGACAGTCAGGCAGCTAGACAGTCAAATTCTAATCCAACATAAAAGTTACAGGGATGGTAAAACAACATGGAAAACCGTATTTGGTAGAGTGTTGATTGAAAGAAAAAAATACAAAATTATATTCACACTGTAATTAACATAAGTAAAAGTATTCAACTAATTTAGGAAGAAATAGGAAAAATTAAAAGAGTTTTGCAAGAGTGGTGAGATTAGGAGGTTTTTTTTCCTTTTCAAATTCCTGTATTATTATAACATTGTTTTGCAATAAGGAGTCCCATGCTATTTTAACTGTACCACACTGCAGGGTGTACCCTCACCTCTTGCAGGCCTGAGATGTCCTGGCTTAAGCCATATTTATATTAAAAATGAAACTGAATAAATGAATAATAATAACAATAAGAGCTGCTGTGAATTAACCATAATTGTCTTGATGATTAGAGCAGCTATGAATTAAGAAGCCAGTTGTAATTGTAATGCCCCCTGCAATAATGAGCTAGAAAATAAGTGCATGCAAATGGATCCATGAGGAAAAGGGCTAGAATATATGGCCAAAGACTGAGGGTCTGTGTAGGTAGAAATATAAAATTACAAGAGCATTGCACAATCCAAAAAAGGATTCCAATAGAAGCATAGACCAGAGGGCATTCTCCTACAGAGTGGCTTGGGCTAAACTGCTCAAGATCAGACCCACTAAGAAGAGCAAATATAAGATGTTTCACAGTGCCAACTGGTGTCTAGATGTCTCAAGGATGAAGATGGTGAGGTTGGGCTCTTCCAAGTGGGGAGAAGAACACAAAACTGCCCAACAAAGTTGGTGTTTTACAGCTGGACACTCCACCCTTATGAGGGGTATGTGAGGGACCTGAATTCTATGTAAAACAAACTCCAAAAATAGAACTTCCCTAGTGCTTTCCATCTATGGAATTAACTCAGATTGACCTTGTATCTCTAGACCTGCAGAGATGGCTACTCAGGATGTACACTCGCCCATAGACAATATGTGCTACAAGGAAGTGACATATACATGCACGCCCACACTGATGGTGGGCAGTTAAGAAAATGAACTTTGGAGGCAGAAACCTGGGTTCAAGGTTACTACTTATTAGCTGTTCTTATCAGACGAGTACTTAACCTTCTTTGGCCTTTGTATGCTCACCTGTAGAACAGGTACAGTAATAGAACCTACCTAATAGAGTTATAATGAGAATTAAATGAAATGAAACACGTCAAGTTCTTAGTGCAAAGTTTAGTGTACCATGAACGTTATTGTTAGTTATGACAATTAATGTTATTGGAGTAAGATTAAGTGATGTAATAATTCATAAATCAAAATTTTATGTTTAACCAGAATTGCACACCTATTGGCATACTGTCTTCCAACTTTCTTTCCTGAGATCCTGCTTTAGAAAAACAATCTGTCTCACTGTATTTGGGGCAGGTAACTGGAGGCCAGCCACAACTGTTGACTGAATTGTTGACAATGAGGTCCTGTCTATTTCCAGTGTAGATGTGATGTGAGTAAAGGAATGAAAGCAAGAGATTTTTCGAGTAGACAAGGAATCTGGTAACGAGAGAGGCTGAGCAATTTCACTCTCAACATCTTTATCGGTTAGGCACAATTCTATTTCGGATCAGTAAGGAAATAAATGACACTTATTAGAGGTATAGGTGTTCAACAAATCTTTATTAGCTATAAAACAATAATTACTAGTAAGTGAACATCCAAGTCTATGCCAGATAACAGCTAATATTTATTGAGTGCTTACTGTGTACCAAGAGTGACTCAAAGCATTTTGTATGTATTAATTCATTAATGAGGTGGCACCATGAAGTAGGTGTTTTCTTATTCCCGTTTTACATGTAAAGAAAATTGAGACAGAGAGACTAACTTGCCTAAGATTACAATGATGGAGTCAGGATTCCAACCAGGCAGTCTGGCTAGAGAGCCACTCTAGGATAGTGATCAAGAGACAGTTCAAATATACTATTTCTAAATTGCAAAGACAATCCTATAAAGCAACCCCACAAAAATACAAGGTATTTTTATCTCTATTTTACTCAGCTTTACAGATGAGGAAACTTAAGCTCAGTGGCATACCAAAGTTGTAGGGGAAAGGTGTCCATGGGAATAGTTGGCCCTGTGGGGAGGAGTATTTTATTACTAACATCATTTAAAATTGCCAGTGCATACTGAAAACAAAAAGCAGACTGACTTTTATTTGCTTTTATTATTGATTTAAATTTCCTACAGACAATGCACCCCCTTATTGCCAATACCTCCCCCAAATCCCCTGACTCCATCCCACACACACACTTGGCATGCCACCAGCTTGAAGAAGTTAAATGATGAAGGTCACACAGCTGTTAAGTGCTAGACCCCAGACCTAAAGCTAGGCTCGCCTAGTTTTAAAGTACATAATAGTGAGAAGTAGGGAGGTACTCTGACTGATTTCTCCCAATTCGTTTATTCATTAGAATCACTTGGAGAACTTAAAAAAATTATACTAATACCCAAACGCATCCCACAGACTGATTTAATCAGAATGCCTGTGGGCGAAACATTTATTTGCATCAATATTTTAAAGCTCTGCACTTATTGTAAAGTACAACTGAAACTGAGACCTTTACAAATGAGTAGAATTTCAACGTGGATTTCATTTCTTTGTCTTCTAAAACAGTCTCTAGGTAAGACTCCTATTTAGAGATAATCATGCATTGAATTACCCCCCAAGCTGAGTCCCTAAATTCTCAGCCCTGAGATAGTTCCAGGCTGGCCCAAGAAGTCCCAGTGAGATAGTTTTGTGGGCCAAGCAGCCCCTCCTGGTGAAGAGTCTTTCCAAACTCTTAAAAGTGAGTACAAAATTCTGGGATATCAAGTAGATACAGCAAAATGTATACAGGACAGAGAGTTCCTAATCTCAAAGTCAGCCTAGTACTGACAGTACTAGGTTAACCTTAACCTTAACCCTTCCAAGAAGGAAAGTTGGAAGACAGTATGCCAATAAGTGTGCAATTCTGGTTAAACATAAATGCATATGTTGATATGCTAACACAGTTTAATAGCAAGTACCAAAGTATTCTAGTCTATGCTGGTGACGGTATCTGTAAGGTTCTGGGGCCAGAAAGTTCCCCTGGCCTCACCCCATGTTCACTCCAAATGCTACCAGTCAAAGCCAGACTTCAGAGTCACCTAGAAAATTTTAAAAACATGTGTCTTAAATTCCTGAGCTCCTCTTAGCCTGTCTGATTAAGAATCTCCAGAGATAAAGAGATTTAAGTTTAAAAAGCTCCCACAAGTCATTTTGATGTGCCTGGATTGGTTCCTAGTGCAGTAGAGGCCTTGGGTCATGGTGTGACAAGCAAAGCATTAGTCTTTAGGCTCCAAAGAGCTCTCCCACCTACTCACCCAAACACCTAAAGAGTCGCCATTATAATGACATCCCTTCAGGTCAATCAGGCATGATCTGAGAGTCCCCAAGTACAATGAAATGCAATAAGGAAGGACCAGACCCCAGTGTAGGTAAGGCTGGGGATGGAGTACATGTTGTAGAACTGAGTCAAGAGGCCTCACTGCACAGTGGACAGACATGGACTTTGGAGTTAGGCCAGTTTGGATTCTATTCCTGCTTCTGCCACTTTGCCAGCTATGAATGTTGGAACCATTAACTTAATCTCCCTCAGCCTCAATATCTGCATATGTAAACCAGGGAATAAAAGTGCCTCCCTCATATGTTTATGGCAATGATGTATCGTGCCAGTGCTGGGCCTTCTAGTTTTCAAATCCGTTCTTCATCTTTCCATTGGTCTTCTTTGTATGGTAGGGAGCTGATACCTGCAGGCTGGCTTCTGGCTGAGTTGGCCAATGGAAGAGCCCACAGGAGAATGGAGGGTGGGAGAGGCAATGGCATTCTCTCCCTTTCTCTCTGACTTGGCGGCATCCCTGCAGTGGCTTCTCCGTCATGGCCCTTACTCCCAGCAGATAGGCCCACCATGGTTCTAGTTCCCACTGAGTAACTCCCATCCCCTGGCCTCCAGTTATCCTGAATTCTCTTGTTGTCCCTCCAGCCCAGAAGTGGAGGAGCCCTCTGCTGTGGTTACTCTCTGGTTGCCTCCTATCCCAGATGGCTTTGTCAGCTCTTTCACTACCTGTGTAACCAATTCCCTACTGTACATTTTCTCTCTTTTAAATAGTTAAATGATTCCTTCCTCCCCCACCACGGCCCATTAAATCTTTACATTATAATGTTCAAAGTGTAGGGCTTGGCACTATTTACATTCAACAAGTTGGAACTGTTATAATCAAGTGTATTATAATAAGTCACTGCTATTCCCCAGGTGCCTTATGCCATTGTCCTCAGTGTCTGTGCTCGGGGCAAGATGGCTGACTATAGCCAAATCTGTTTGAACAGCTCTCCCAAGCTTGAAATAATAATAATAGTCAACATTTATATAGTGCTTCCTCTGTGCCAGGCATGGTTCCAATTGCTTCCTTTAACTTAACTGATTTAATCTTCACCACAATTCTGTGAGGTAGACACTATTACTATTGGAAATGAGGCAAAGAAAACAAATGTTAAGTGACCTGCCCATGGTCATAGAACTAGGAGGTGGTGGAGCCAAGATTCAACCCTGAGCAGTCTGGCACAAGAATTTCTTCTCTGTAAGGCCTATTCTACACCTCCTCTCAAGATAACCGCCTCAGAATCAGGAGAAACAATGCATTTCCACTCTCAAAGGCTATTGCCACTCAACTCTGAATCTCCTATGTGAAGGGGCCTCTATCTCTTACAGTTTCAGACCTACACAAAAACGATGATGTCTTGATAGAGCATCCCTACCCATCCTGGCCCAGAGGAAGGACTGGCATCTAGCCCTGAGGCTGCGTGGCACCCACTGCCCTTTTCTGCTTTAATAAACACCTCTAGTGGAGCCTGACCACACAGGAATCCATAAGCCATTAACTGGAGTTATATTAAGCCTATAAAAATCAATTGCTAACATTCCAATGACCTTCTTATAAATTAGTTTATCAGATGGTTTTACTCACTCACTAATGAACTGAAGGCAGAAGGGAACTAACACTTATTGAGTGTTTACTCTATGTCCAGCCATCTGCCAGGAGCTCTACATATGACATCTCTTTTCCTTTTCACCTTTCTAGCAACCTGTGAGAGCAAAGTATGATTCCCACCTTGCAGATGAGAAGACTGAGCTCAGAGAGGTTGAGGGACTCGTGAATGATGCCATGATTTAAACCCTGGTCTGTCTGACTTCAATATACCACAGTCTTTTCTGATCTAAGATAAGGCTGCTGTCTAAATGGGAAATTTGAAGTGTAGCCACAAAAGGCATAATTACAAAGTTTGGGACACTTCCCATGGGGGAGATTTCAGAATTGCTAGAGACCAGTTTACTGCTCTGTGGCTCACATTTCCCCCCTTTTTGAACAAGAATGTCTATAGCAGTTATCCTACACCTGTCCCACCACTGAATGTTGGGGCAAGGGGAACCAGAGAACTCTATCCTTAGTTTCACAGATCCTCATATTCATAGTAACTGACTCAAGGAGCTGTACTTAACTACAGTCAAGGAGCCTCATCCCACCTGAAGCTGATATAGATGATGATATTCAAGACCTTTGAGCTGCTGGTGTAATAGCATAAGACATTTGGAGATGTTGTGAAGGGATGAATACACTTTGCATGTGAGAGAGATGTGACTTGTTGGGGGCCAGAGGATAAACTGTGGTGGGCAGCCTTTAAAATGTCACCCACTTATCCCTACCTCCTGATATCCATGACCTTGTGTAATTTCCTCCCCTTGAGTATGGGCTAGACCTAGTGACCTGCTTCTAATGAATAGAATACAATAAAAGGGATGAGTTTGGTTACAAATTAGGTTACAAAAAAAAAGACTCTGGCTTATGTCTTGCTCATTCTCTCTTGTTCTCTCTCACTTGCTCACCCTGATACAACCCAGTTCCCATGTTGTGAGCTGTCCTTTGGAGAGGTACATGTGGCAAGGAATGGAGGAAGATCTCAGGTTAACTTCCAGCAAAGAACTTGGGCCCTCAGTCCAACAGTCCACAAGAAACTCAATCCTGCCAAAATCACAGGAGTAAATACAGAAGCAGATTCTTCTCCAGTCAAGCCTTCATGTGAGACTGCAGCCTTAGATGACATCTTGATTAAAGTCTTGTGAAAAACCTTGAAGCAGGAGCACCCAGATTTCTGACCCACAGAAACTGTGAAACAATAAATGTTTATTGTTTAAAGCCACTAGATTTTAGAGTGATTTTTTTATGCAGTAATAGACAACTAACATACTTAGTATCTCATTCCTTCCGGGACCTCTTTCTAGTGAAGACTCAAGAGAGTCTCCAGGCTCCAACTTCAGCTCTCCAGGAGAGAAGGAAGGAAGGAAATGAACATTTATTGAGTACTTAGTAAATGTTAAGCACTTACCTTGGTGATTATCACATTTGATCCTCCCCCCAAAAAGCCCTATCTCCATCTTGCAGTTGAGGAAGCCAAGACTGAAAGAGAGTAATTAGAACACCCAAGTCACAAAACAGATAAGTGTCAGAGCTGAGGCTTGGACACAAGCCCCTCAGCCTGCAAAGCTGATGCTTTTTCCACTAAACCACACTGTTGAGTGTGGGCCTACTCTGTGCCTAGTTCCATGGGCTGCTTTGCTGTATTGTCTCATGTAATTGAGCAAGTTTACTAAAGAAAGAAAACAGGCAGATCAGCAGACACTCAGAGGATAGACACTGTGCCTATCCTTGAAGCATAGAAGATAAAAGATAGAGCAGAGGGGCCAGCCTGGTGGTGTGATGGTTAAGTTCACACACCCTGCTTTGGCAGCCTGGGGGTTTGCAGGTTCAGATCCTGGGTGCAGACCTATGCACTGCTCATCAAGCCATGCTGTGGCGGTGTCCCATATAGAAAATAGAGGAAGATGGGCACAGATATTAGCTCAGGGCCAATCTTCCTCAAGGAAAAAATAGAGAAGGAAGTTGTTTAAAAGGACACAGTTCCCACCCCCACCCACACTCCCAGCCCTGCTTGGTCTCAAATCACACATGTACACCCTCTCCCTGACCTAACTTGGTCTGGCCTTTTTTTTGTAGATGAACAAGAAGATCAATTCCATATTGGGAGAGAATTCCAGAGCTTGTGCTTGGCCAAACATGAAGAAAATTTCTAAACATGGTGGTAAGAAGGAACAGGGTGGGGCAAGGTGGAGACTAGGAGGCAACACCCTAAAGATTCAAAACCCCTTCCAAGACACAGGCACAGGGAAAAATCAACATAAAGTACATCTGTGCTCCAGTTTTAAACATTTCCTCTCCCTAACCCAAGTCTCTACTTTCAGGGCATCATTGCCCTTACTCCCCAAGGGACTGCTCTCAACCAGTCTCTACCTGCCAGCTTCCTTGAGAAACAACCCATGCTGGAGTATAAGCTGTGGTTTTCCAACTTCTTTGCTAGTGTATTCCCCTAAATTTTGGTGGAAAATTTGTACTTTTAAAAAATGATGACTAAAATTTAATTTCAAGCATATCATATATTTTTGCAACATATCAGGTATATGTTTTTTATTAATTTTTTTGAGTTAATTGTAGATACAGATACAGTTCTAAGAAGTTATGAAGAGAGATTCTATGTGCTCTTCACCCATTCCCCCCCACCCTGGGTCATGGAAACATATTGCAAAACTGTAGTACAATATCACAACCAGGATACTGATGCCGATACAGTCAAGACTCGGTACTATTTCCACCACCACAAGGATCTCTTGTGTTACCCTCTTATGGCCACATCCACTTCCCACCCACCATTTTCACTCTTTATATTAGTTTTCTAGGACTGACATATAACTAAGTTCTGCAAACTGGGTAGCTTAAACAACAGATTTATCATCTCATAATTCTGGAGGCCAGAAGTCCGAGATCAAGATGTTGGCAGAGTTCATTCTTTGTGAGGGGTGTAAGAGAGAATCTATTTGATCCCTCTCTCCTAGCTTTAGCTTCTGGTGGTTTGGTGACAATCTTTAGCATTCCTTGACTTGTAGATAGATCTCTGCCCTAATCTTCTCATAGCTTTCTGTGTGTGTGTGTGTGTGTGTCTCCAAAGTTCTACTTTTTATAAGGAATCTAGTCATATTAGATCAGGGACTCAGAATATACCAGCTTGATCTCATCTTAAATAATTATGTTTGTAACAACCCTATTTCCAATTAAGGTCACATTCTGAGGACCTGGGAGTTAGGACTTCAACATATTAATTTGGGGGGGACATAATTCACCCCATAACACTGCCCCCTACCCACAACCTCTGGCAACCACTAATCTGTTCTCCATTTCTATAGTGTTGTCATTTCAAGGATATTATAAAAATGGAATCCTATAGTATGTAAACTTCGGGCTTTTTCCACTTAATATATTTCTTTGGAGTTTTATCCAAGTAGTTAAGTGTGTGAGTCATTCAGTCCTTTTTATTGATGAGCAGTATGTTTAGTATGCTAAGCATTGTATGGCTATACCACAGTTTGCTTAACCTTTCACATATTAAAGGACACTTGGGCTTATTCCAGTTTTTGGCTATTATAGATAAAGCCAAACATGGCTTTTATGAACATTTATGTACAGGTTTTTGTATGAACATAAGTTTTATTTCTCTAGGATAACTGCCCAGCAATGAAAATTCTGGGTCATATGGTAATGGCATGTTTAGTTTTATAAGAAACTGCCAAACCATTTTCCAGAATGATGTTACTATTTTATATTCCCACCAGCAAGGTATGAGTAATTGAATTTCTCTACAACTTTGCCAGCATTTGTTGTTATAGATTTTGTTGTGATTGTTGATATTTAGCCATTCTGATTGGTGTGTGGTGATACCTCATTATGGTTTTAATAAGCATTTCCCTGATAGTTTCTGCTATAAATTTGGATGTGTCTAGTTCTCTTTTTGGCTCTCTCAGTATTTGTTTCACATATTTTGAAGCTCTGCCATGTGGTGCATGCATATTTAGGATTGTAGTATCTTCCTGGTCATTGATCCTTTTATCATTATGTTATGTCCTTCTTTGTCTCTAGTAATTTTCTTTACTCTGAAGTCAATTTTATTAGATATTGATATGGGTATTCCTGCCCTTTTGGATTAATGTTTGCACATTTTTTTCCAAACTTTTACTTTCAATCTACTTATATTATTGAATTTGGAATGGGTAGCTTACAGTTGAACCATGACTTTTTTTATCAACTCTGCCAACGACTGCTTTTTGATTCGTGTATTTAGACCATTTATATTTAATGTAATTATTGATATGTTAGTGCTTAAGTATGTCATTTGTTTGTTTTCTATTTGTCTTCTCTGGTTTTCATTCCTCTGTTTCTTTTTTCTTTCCTTCTTTCAGATTAATAACATATTTTATGATTCCATCTTAATTTATTTATGTTTTTTAACATATGTTTTGTATAGGTTTCTTAGCGATTGCTCTGAGCATTGTAAATATACATATGTGACTCATAATGGTCTACTGATGTCAATATTTTACAATTTTGATTGTAGTGAGATCGTTTCAATTCCATTTAAGTCCTTTTACCTTCCTCACTATTAAATATCATTGCCTTGGGTATCAGATAGTTATAATTTTTGTTTCAATCATCAATTATGATTTATGAAACTCATGAGGAAAAGTATAGTCTATTGTTTGTACTCATATTTCTGCTTTTTTCATGATCTCTTTTTCCTTATTGATGCTCTAAGGTTTCTTCTTATCTGTTTGAAGAAATTGCTTTAGCCAACGTATAAGGGTAGATCTGTTAATGACAAATTCTTTTAGTTTTCCCTCATCTAAGCATGTTTTTCCCCTTCATTTCTGAAGGATAGTGTTGCCAGATATAGAATTTATGGTTTACAGTTCTTTTCTTTCAACAGTTGAAAAATGTTGTGCCACTTCCTTCTAGCCTCCATGATTTCAGATGAGAAATCTGTAATTGAAATTGGTGCTCTCTCATAGGTAATGCATCATTTCTCTTTGGCTGCTTTGATGATTATTTCTTTACCTCAGATGATCAAAAGTTTAATTATTATATGTCTCAGTGAGGATTTCTTTAGGTTTATCAGGTTTGCAGTTTGCTCAGCTTCTTGAATTTGTAGTTTGTGTTTTTTACCAAATTTGGGAAGTCTTCAGCCAGTATATCTTCATATACTATCTCAGATCTACTCTTTCTCCTATCCCTCCAAGACTAAATGGTACAAATGTTGGACCATTTGTTATTATTTCACAGAACTGAGACTGTTCATTTTCATTTTCATCTATGTTCTCTCTGGTGTTCAGATTGGGTGATTCCTCTTGTCCTGTCCTCAAGTTCACAGATTCTATCTTTTGTCATCACTCATCTACTATTAAGCCCATGTTTTCTTTATCTGTCATATTTTTCAGTTCTGTAGATTCCTTTTGGTTCTTTTTCATAACTTCTATTTCTTTGCTATTATATTTTTTAAAATTTCAAAAGGATTCATAATTGATTGTTGAATTATATGTATGATGGCTGCTTTAAAATCCTTGTCAAATTCTTTCAATATCTTATCCATCTCAGTGATGGCATTTGTTGACTGTCTTTTCTCACTCAAGTTGTAATTTTCTTTGTTCTTGGGTGGATGGGTGGTTTTGTTCTTGTATCCTAGACATTTTATCTATTATGTTAGGAAACTCTGGTTCCATTTAAATCTTTTATTTTGGCAGGAAGTCACACTGTTTAGGTTTAGGTTTAGCTCATGTGTCTTAACTTACTTTTGTAGGCTGTGGTTCCAGTGGCAGTTTAATTTTCAGAGACGCCGTGGTTTTATTTTGGTTTGCTTGACTTATTTTGGTACTTCTGGGGCTACCTGGGAGAGTGGAAGATATTTCTCCAGGCTGGACCACTGAGTCTGGGAGACGGGCAGAATAATTTTAATCAGGCAAATGATATAATCACTATTGTATTTTAGAATTGCTTTTTTCACTTAATATTATAACGTAAGCACATAGCATTAAATTTTAAATGCTAATATCATCTTTAATGGTTCTTATGTTGTTTTAACCCTCAGGTTATATCCAAAAGATCACAGGTGGGGTGATAAGAAATTAAGAAGCTAACATTGGTGTTCCTGTCTCTTTATTTTTAAAGCTATAACTAGTGAGTTAATCTTAACTTTTGTCTTTCTTGTCCCCTTAACATTCCAGAAATGAGAGTTTAAAGAAAATGAAGTTTTCAAGGATAGGAGAGTCCCATTTTGGGGGTACTACCCAGCTCTGGAATTTGAATGGTGGGTACCATTTTTTCTTTTCAAAGGCTATAATGTGAGAGTTTATATTTTTTATTATGATTAACTTAATCTTGAAAACATATGAAAATTATGTGCAATGAGTCCATGAATTCAGGTGAACAAATTATAGCACATTTTCTTTAAGCCTATTTAATATTATCTCCAAGCCCTCTTCCAATGGGCTAGATACATATATAAGCTCTATCAGTCTTGGGAACGCTTCCACAAGCATAATACAAGGGACTCAGTCACCATGATACTGTGATACCCCCTTACATTGTTTAGCCCAGACAAATCCATCATCCTACTTTGTAAGGTCCTTTCAGAGCCTGGGCTTTTCCAGTGAGATCATTATTCCCCAAAGTAGCAGTGTATCACTTCTCACAGCTTGCAAAAACCATAGTTCCTTTCTCATTTTTTTAGATTTTGGAAATTTCTTTTTAGTTTTGGGGAAATCCTTTCACTTTTCTTCATGGACTTGGCTATAGAGCAGACTATGGGTTTAAACTCCAGCTCTGCCACTTATCAGCCAGGTTGCCTTGAATAAGAACCTCAACCTCTCTGTGCCTCAGTTTCCTTATCCATAAAATGAGAACAAAAACAGAACCTACCTCATAGAATGTTATGGGGATTAAGTGAGATAAAACACATAAAAGCCCCTAGAGTGAGGCCTGGCATTTCATCCTTCTCTTTAACATCATTTTCATCATCATCTTTACTTATGTTTCTCTCCAGGGCACTCCCTTTCTTCCCTACCAGGACACCTAGCATAAGCTCCTCCATGGGCTGAGGACTTTGAAAAACAAAGTTAGAAAGAGATGAGTCTTGCAGGGTGTGTTTGCCCTTTGCACAGTCACAAACCTCCTGTAAGTCAGGAAGCCAGAGCCTGATACCCATTTAGGGAAATAGAAAGAGAGAAAATTATAAATCATTATCTGCAAAGATTACCCTGCCAATTGTCATGGTGGTTTTATAACTGTATACATTTTTCAAATCTCATCAAATGGTGCACTTAAAATTGGTGAAATGCATTGTATGCAAATTATACCTCAATAAAACTGACAAAAAGATTACCCTGCTACATGAATAACACTATATTCAAAGAAATTTGGAGGGGAGAGAAATACCTTGGATGTGGATTTTTAAATGGGGAAATTACCGTTCTAGTTTGTCTTAACACTTCCAATGTCTCTACTATGAGATGAAGCTAAAGCTTTTAACCATAAATTACCCAGTGAATGTCAGGGGGTGGGGAGTAGTTGCTTCTATACGTATTCAGCAAAGGAGAGCAGAAAGCAGAGTTTTCTGTCCCTAAAAATTTGATTTTATAGCCTGGGATCATGACAAAATAATAATCATAATTTCTGTGTGCACAGTGCTAATTTAGAGCTAGCGACACACCTTCACAGAGTACCTAATTTGGTCACCTCCGTGGCCCAATATATCAGTAAGGCAGGTATTGCTCCCACTTGACAGATGAGATGTTCATGTCCAGAAAGAGATCACTTGCCCAAGGTCACACAGATTGGAAGTCCCATAGCCAGGCCTTGAGTCCTGGTGTTTTGTCACCAAATACAATGTTCTTTTTACCACATAATTGGACACAGTGATCAAATTTCCAGGCTCTGGAATTGGCCACATTTCCCTGCAGAGTCTAGCAGTAGAAACTGCTATAATAAAATAGGATTCTGCTGGTCCAAATCTAGAGCCTTGTGTTGGCATCCTGTAGCGAATGCCATATTGTTATCACACTGGCCTCACAGGAACAGATGGGGAGAAAATGCAGAACGTTCTTCCTCCTGCTCCTGTTGTCCTGATCCACACGAATTGTGGTGCAGCAGAGAGAAAATGAAAAGGTAGCAGTTTGCCTCTAAAGCATCAAATTGCCATCTGGTCAGAAGGAAATTATTTATTATTTAATCATTCCCATGTAGGATTTCAGGCAGCTCCAAAAAAGAGTTTTTGTTTTGCCTTGAGGATTTGGACAGTTTCAGAAGCAAATTTTACCACCTCTTTGTTTCCTGGCCCACAGATAAGGGGTCACTTTTTGAAATTAGACAACTAATTGATGTGCTCCGTACATGAGGGAGACAGCAAGGATCTCCCAGAACCTCATGAAAGAAAAGGTGGAGGATCAAATGGTGGTGGATGAGATTTCCATCTGCAGAAGTAATCCAATTGGTTTCTGCAAATAGGAAGCTGAAGAAACCTGGGGACAATCAAGTTTAATCACTGAGCGTTAAAGACAATTTCCAGGGGTGATGATGGAACATATATCTCAGAATGCTGCACCTCCCTGTATTTGTTTGCTAGGGCTGCCATAACAAAGTACCACAGACTAGGTGGCTTTAATAACAAAAATTTACATTCTCATGATTTCTGGAAGCTAGAAATCAAAGGTCAAAATGTCAGCAGGGTTGGTGTCTTCTGAGGCCTCGTTCCTTGGTTGTAGATGGCCGTCTTCTCCCTGTGTTCACATGGTCTTCTCTCTGGATTTGTCTGTGTCCAAATTTCCTCTTCTTATATGGACACCAGTCATATTGAATTAGGGCCACCCTAATGATCTCATTTTAAATTAATTACCTGTTTAAAGACCCCATCTCTAAATACAGTCACAATCTGAGGCACTGGGGATTAGGACTTCAACATACAAGTTTGGGGGGATGACACAATTCAGCCCATAACATTCCTTAATGTGTCGTCTCTTGTGCTGAGATGTTGCTCTTAGCTCTATTTCCAATCTTTACCCTGCTCTGTTCTGTATTGTAGAAAACTACATTTCTCAGGCTCCCTTGCCAATTGGCTCTTGTTAGGTAGAAGACATTGGAGGTAGACTGAATGGTAGGCAAAGGGAAAAACCACACATTTCTCCCTCTGCCTTAAGCAGCCTCTCTAACAGTGGATGACTCTGCTCCGTTGTCCCAACACCTGGTAGATAGCTCCCCTTTAATGGTCTCCATTTCTGCTGAGCAGTCCTCACCATGGCTGTAGCTCCTGTCAGATAGTGCTGGCTTCTGGTTGTGGTAACCCCATCGCCTTCCTTTGTTCTTCCTTAAGGGTGGAAGTAGCTTTCTGTAGTTTCTAATCTCTGAGATGCTTCAAAATCCTCTGTTTAGCTTATCAGCTCTTCTATCACCTGGCTAATCAATTCTCTGCACTAACTTCTCTGTCTTTGAAAGACTCAGAATGTCTTCTGTTTCCCTACTAGACTCTGAATGCTGCATCCCAATCTGAGAAAGATAATTCTGACAGAAAGCAAAAAAATAAATCTCAGACTAGAACCTTAAAACACAAAGGAGTGCCTACTACGTGACAATGAATTAAAGTAACAAACAAAAACCACATATTCTCTCCACTTATAGAGTTTCTAGGTGAGGAGATAGACATTAGTAAAGATCTCACAAACTGCAAAATTGTATGACTCCCATATACACAGCCAGCAGCCAACTGCCACTGGGAAAGATTACTCTTCATGGTCCCCCACCTTCATGGAATCTATCCAAGGCCCTGCGAGAAAACTTGGCTATGAGTTTACATTGTCATATATATTTTTATGGGATTTTCAAGAGAAACATGTGTTTGTATTATTTTTCTTAAAGAGGGTTTCTAAATTTGCATATCCTTCAGACCCAGAAAAATTTCATCTGCTCTTGCCACAGTTATTTCAGAATAGGCAGGTAGGGGCTCAGCCCTTACAGAAACAGATATTGGCATTTGATTTAAGACTTTAATCTGTTATTTGGACGCTTGAGTCCTGAACACTCTGATGGTGGATGGAAATTAACCCCTAGCCAAAGTCATTCTTGTTCCTCAACATTACACTGAGGCAGCAGAATGTAGTTAACTACATGCACTAGTGTCAGAAGCCTGGATTATAGTCCCATCTCCACCTTCTGTTACTATATGACCTTGAGCCTCAGATTTCTCACATATCAAATGGAAATAATATTAGTACTTAATTCAAAGGATTATTCTGAGGATTTAATGAGATGATCCAGGCAAAGTGTTTAAAGGGTGCCTAGAACTCTTTGCGTAGTAAGTGCTACATAAATGTTAGTCTTTGTTAATATCATTATTATGGACTTGATCTCAGACTTCCTGTACCTTAGTCCCCTTCTCTCTGTTTCTTTGCCTGGACTCATTCAGCTCCCTATTTTCAACGTTTTACTGTCTCAGAATAGTAAACTGCATCACCTCTGTTGGCTCTGTGTTAGCCCCAGCCTTTGGTTTAGAACCTGAGCTTACAAGAGAACCTCCCTAGGAATGGACATAGACAGCTTTTTCCAGCCCACTGGTGCAGAGGATCCATATATGTCTCCAACATTCCGTTTACCCTCCTAGCCACATGTAGCACTGACCCCATGAGGACGCGGTTGACCCTTTTGTTTCTGGCAGCAGCTTCTTGGATGAAAGCAGCAAAAGATGAAACTTACCAAGCAGGCACAGTTAGTGCTGAGACTTCTTCCCACTTGTGAACTCTCTTTCTCCATTCCATATCAGACCTCCAGAGCTCCTGTGACATCTATTATCTGGGGGTCACACCAGAGACATCTTCTGCTAAGTTCCCTTTATGCTTTCCACTACTATACCCCCACTTCTGCCAAAATTCCCAATAATTTGTGGTCCATCTTTATTATTGTTACTATGAGTAAGATGAGAATTAATGACAGATCTATTTGCATGTTCCTGAAGTTTTTCTTCTTTAAATAAGTACATTATGTAACAGTTAAGCTCTACAGAGAGAAATAAAGAATAATTTAGTGAAGACCTATATACCAGCACCCAGATTAAGAATTAAAATGTTACCAGTCAAAGCTCCCAAGGTACTCCTTCCCTATCATGTCACTCTCCCTCCTCCCAGAGGTAACTACTATCCTGAATTTGTTGTTCATCATTCTCCTGTACGTCTTTACACTTTTCTTATATACAGGCAGATATGTATTCCTAGGACAAGTTAAAGAATATAATAGTATTTTTATAAAGGATAAAAAGTTGGGTTTTTTTACTCAAATGGATCTGTGATTGGCCCATGGAGGAAGATATTGAAGATATCAGGAAGGAACGCCAAATATCCAATGAGTGTTTCATTTAGGACAGTGCAATTTACAGTTCTAGAATTTCTTTTGGTTCTATTTTTGTAATTTCATTTTTATGTCAATTTCCTATCTGTTTAAAAATTATGACTATCTTTTAAATTTTTCAACATAATTATAACAACTTCTTTAAAGTGCTCTGCTAATTTCAAAATCAGGATCATTATATATATTTGTCTACTGACTGCTTTTTCTCTTGACTATGGGTCACAAAAATCCTATTTCTTATTTCACTTTTCCAATAATTTTTTTACCATACTGGACATGGTGCTAAACTGTAGCAAGATGGATTCATTGTAGACTCTGGGTTCTGTCATATTCTTCTGAAGAGTGTTGATTTTTGTTGCAGAGGACAGTCCAATTACTAGCTGATATTTTGATCTTGTGGAGGCTTGATTTTACCTTTGTTTTGCTGGATCTTTTTGGATGTTGCGTTTCACTCTAAGGCAAGTCCCTAAGACCAGAGATATGGTGGGATTTCAACGGAAAGCTCAAGGTGTTTACCAAGTCCCACTAACTTGGAAAGACTAAAACTCTTAATTCTGTCTCCTCTTTAGTAGGCAGAAGTGAAAGCTCTGCTTAAGTATTTCAAGTCTCAAGCTATTGCTTTCCGCTGAATTTCTTGGAATCACCCCCGTCGATATGCAGTTCAGGCTCAGCCAAGGATTTGAGCAGTTTATATGCATATTTAGGGGCTCTCTCTTCATTGTGGAATAGACTCCTTCACTCTCCAGCTACTTTGGCAGCTCTGAATTCTGCCCTGTAACATGTCAAACCAGTAACAGTATCTTTCTGGTTCAGTTCTAGTCCTCTCATGACATGTGCACCAGGTGACCAAAATGGAAAACCCATAGAAATGTGTATTTCACCCAGTGCAATTTCCTTCTTTCAAGGATTAAATACCCTCCATATTCTGCTTGCTTGGGGTCACTCTCCAGTGCCTTCAAATGTCTTTTGTTTTATATTTTGTCTAGAGTTTATAATTATTGTCAGTGGAAACATTCGCTGATACAAGCTATACTGCCATTATCAGAACTGGATCAGAAGTGACATTTTTACCAATTAAAAATATGCTTTAAAGAACCATTCCTCTGAGAATAGGAACAAGACAAGGGTGCCTACTCTCACCACTCTTATTCTACATAGTACTGGAGGGTTTGGCCAGAGCAATTAGGCAAGAAAAACAAATAAAAGGAATCCAAATAGGCAATGAAGAAGTGAAACTATCACTGTTTTCAGATGACATGATTTTACATATAGAAAACCCTAAAGAATCCATTGGAAAACTATTAGAAATAATCAACAACTACAGCAAAGTTTCAGGGTACAAAATCAACTTACAAAAATCAGTTGCATTTCATTATTGTAATAATGAACCAACAGAAAAAGAACTCAAGAAGATAATCTCATTTATGAATGCAACAAAAAGAATAAAATGTCTAGGAATAAATTTAATCAAGGAGGTGAAAGACCTATACAATGAAAACTATAAGACATTGTTGAAAGAAATCAATGATGACATAAAGAAATGGAACGATATCCCATGCACATGGATTGGAAGAATAAACGTAGTTAAAATGTGCATGTTACCTAAAGCAATCTACAGATTCAATGCAATCCCAATCAGAATCCCAATGACATTCTTCACAGAAATACAGCAAAGAATACTAAAATTCATATGGGGCAACAAAAGATCCCGAATAGCTAAAGCAATCCTGAGAAAAAAGAACAAAGCTGGAGGCATCACAATCCCTGACTTCAAAATATACTACAAAGCCATAATAATTAAAACAGCATGGTACTGGTACAAAAATAGACATGCAGATCAACGGAACAGAATTGAAAGCCCAGAAATAAAACCACACATCTATGGACAGCTAATCTTCAACAAAGGAGCTAAGAACATACAATGGAGAAAGGAAAATCTCTTCAATGAATGGTGCTGGGAAAACTGGACAGCTACATGCAAAAGAATGAAAGTAGACTATTTTCTTTTGCCATACCCAAAAATTAACTCAAAATGGATCAAAAAGTTGAAGGTAAGACCTGAAACTATAATACTCCTGGAAGAAAACATAGGCAGTACACTCTTTGACATCAGTCATAGAGGGATCTTTTCCAATTCCATGTCTACTTGGACAAGAAAAACAAAGGAAAAAATAAACAAGTGGGACTTCATCAGACTAAAGAGCTTCTGCAAGGCAAATGAAACCAGGATCAAAACGAAAAGACAAACCACCAGCTGGGAGAAAATATTTGCAAATCATGTATCCCACAAGGGGTTAATCTCCATAATATATAAAGAACTCACACAACTGAACAACAAAAAAACAAATAGGCAGAGAATATGAACAGAAATTTTTCCAAGGAAGATATACAGATGGCCAATAGGTACATGAAAAGATGTTCAACATCACTAATCATTAGGGAAATGCAAATCAAAACTATACTAAGATAACACCTTATACCCATTAGAATAACTATAATCACCAAGACAAAAAATAAATTTTGGAGAGGTTGCAGAGAAATGGGAACCCTAATTCACTGCTGATGGGAATGCAAACCGGTGCAGCCTCTATGGAAAACAGTATGGAGATTCCTCAAAAAATTAAAAATAGAAATACCTTATGATCCAGCTATCCCACTACTGAGTATTTATCCAAAGATCCTGAAATCAACAATCCAAAGAGGCTTATGCACCCTTATGTTCATTGCAGCATTATTCACTATAGCCAAGAAGTAGAAGCAACCCAAGTGTCCCTCAACTCATGATTGGATAAACAAGACATGGTATATATATATATATATATATATATATACACACACACACAATGGAATACTATTCAGCCATAAAAAAGACAAAATCATCCCATTTGAAACAACATAGATGGACCTGGAGGGTATTATATAAAGCGAAATAACCCAGACAGAGAAAGACAAACACTGCATGATTTCACTCATATGTGGAAGATAAACTAACACACAGACAGAGAGCACAGTTTGGTGGTTACCTGGGGAAGGGGATGGGGGAGTGGGCACAAGGGGTGAAGGGACACATTTATATTGTGACTGACAAACAGTAATGTACAACTAAAATTTCACAATATTATAAACTATTATGACGTCAATAAAAAAAATATGCTTTAAAGGATCAAACAATCACTCCTCTTTTCTTCTCCCCTAGGACATTAATGACATATTAGAACCAGCCACTCAAGGAAATTTGTTGTTTCAGTAACCTAGAAACAGTATCACAAAAATACAGTTTGTATTTTCCTGGTAAGAAGGGACTGCTTTGCAGGAGGTAATATGCCTCAGGCACTTCTTGTATCATCAGCCAAACTCTCCACAACCAAAATATCAATTCTGTAGGTAATTTTTATAGATCTATTTTATCTTCCACTCAAACTTTATGGTCATTATAAGACATAATTTCCTAAGTAAAATATCCAGTACAATTCCACTTGGAAGCTTCTCTTTAACTTAAGTGAATACAATTTTGTGGTAGGCAGAAGAATTTCTTTTTCCCATAGTTATGAAAATAAAGTGCCAAATACTCAAATTTACTTTTCACAGGCACCGGGATTTTCCCACCAGGGTCAGCAGTTAGACAAACATTTGTAGGACTCTCCAGGAATCTGACCTAATGTCTCCAGTCCATCCATCATCCTGACCTAACACAGATTCAACTCTGAAAACCCAATATATAATAGAGATGAAAGCAGAACTGCTCTATTTGAAGTAAATTAGGCCCCAAGAACCTTGTCCACTGACACCCACACCCCAGTAAAAGAGGGTTTTGAGTTCCATTTCAGTGAACTAATAGGTCTCTGGAGAAGAGTTTGTAAACTGTTCCTTTAGACCAGGGGTCAACAAACCTTTTCTGAAAAAGGGCCAGATAGTAAATATTTCAGGCTTTGTGAACCATACAGTCTCCATCACAAATACTCAAATGTGCCATTGTAACACAAAAGCAGCCATGGACAATAGGTAATGGTCATGACTTCCTTCTTTATAAAAACAGGCAGTACATTGAATTTGGCCTATAGGCTGTAGATTGCTGATCCTTGCTTTAGCTGAAAGGGGAAGGGGTCCTTAGAAAGCCTGGGCAACTCCTAGAAGCCATCACATGCTCTTTTTGAAGGTCTGACAGGTTAGGCACTTATCTTTTCCTTAAAGAATTTAGTGCTGTAGATGATTTTATCATTGTTGTTATTGGTTACACTTCACCTCAACAATCTATTAAGTAAATAGGCATTGACATTCTCAGCATCTTTGAAGTGTCCCTGCTTCCCTATAGAAAGTGTTCATTAAGGAAATGGCAGGGCATAACCATGATGATTGGTAAGTACCACCATTACTAGCTATGCAAACTTGGGCATTCTTCTTATCTCTCTGAACCTCCTTTCATCATCTATAACACGGGAATCATAATAGCCACTCGACAGGATTGTCATGAGGATTAATGAACTTCAAAGTAAGTGCTAAATCAGTGGCAGCTCCCTTTCCCTTTTTATTAAACACAGAGAACGAGGATGGATTTTTCCTGAAAAGTGGAATAAAAGGAACAAAATTTTAAAAATCCAACTTGCCTAGAAAATTACTCTAAATGTCAGTTTTATCTTAGAGAACTGTAAGTCTTTCTCTACCAATGGAACATGCAATATGTTCAGCCTGATACAGTGGGAAAAACTCAAAATTAGGAGAAGGGTCCAAGTGAATGAGGTTCTTGTTCTGGCTCTGCCATGTGACGTTGTGTACATCACTTTTCTTTATTATCAATTTCCTTAATTTTCTCAATTGTCAAAATGAAGGTGACTGACTAGATCAGGGGTTCTCAAACTGTCAGAAAACCATCATCAGAAGTTCTTGAATCCATGAAAGCATCGGGTATTATCTGAATAAAATGCTGTCATATGGAGGTAGAAAAAACTTAATGTTAACAATGGCCCTAGAATTCAAAAGTGTGAGCAACACTGGGTTAGATCATTCCTCAGGTGTCTTCCAGCTCTAACTGCCCATGTTTCAGTGAAACTGTGCACTTCTATTATTAACAGGGAGATGATATAAATGTAGTTGCCAATATGACACTGTTATTCAGGAGGCATTTTATTAGTCACATCAAGTTCACACTATGAATGCAGACTGGGGATATGGATTCTTTCCTTGGCTGTTTGCAAATCAATTGAAAGCTAGCTTCACTGTAGGGAGGCATGGTAACAATGCACACAATCAATCTACCCTCTTTGAAGAAGTCACGATGTCCTGTGACAAGGAAACAGGTTACTCTGATGGAGAAACAGACGTGAGACAGGATGTCAAGAGTGGCTGAAGTTAAGCAATTTCATTCAGCAAATGCACAGCTGCTGCTCTAGAACTAGAAGTAAATTGTGGGAGACATAAGTTGTTTTTGCCTGCTCAGCATCCATTCCCATTCTTGCTGTAGCACTTCGGTTTTCCTTGGAAGGGAACAGAGGGTGAATCACACTCAGTCTGTGTGATGCTGGTGTGGTTGACCCCACACTCTGGTTTCTGGAGAGGTCACATGATCTTAATCTGGCCAATCAAAATAATCTACCTCCCTGGACATAGGGATTGACTTAGGGTTGGGCACATGAGTCAGCTAAATTTGGTGATCTTTTGTTTCATCACTTTTACTGGAACCATTGATAAACATTCACTCTCTTTCCTTTGAGATAATTTAACTGGTAGAATGGAAGCCATATTTGCCACCACCACACATATGCACACAAATAGCCTCTCAGAGAACAAAGTCAACACAGGGGAAATCAGAACCAAGAGAAGGGTAACAATTTTCAGATTATTGAATACCCAGCTTCAGCTGTGCCTGAAGCCAGCCTACCCCTAGACTTTTCAGTTATGAGAGCCAATAAATTTCCTTTTTCTCTTAAGCCAGTATGAGTTGGATTTATGTGACATGCAACTGAAAGAGGCCGGACTGACTAACAAAGAAATGTCTAAGAAAAAGCAAATTATCACATAAGGTTCTGTTGATAAACCACACACACACACTTACACACACAACTATACAAATCCTTTTTTCAATAGTTCCAACTTCTCTTGTTTGAGTTAGAAACCCAGGAGTCATCCTTGATTCCTCTCTCCCTATCACTTCCCAGTCCCCAAATATGTTTACTCAATTGCAGAGTTCCACCAACTTTACCTCTTATATATCTCTCGAACTCATCTGCTTTTTCTCCAACCCCATGGCCAGTGCTTCTTCAAGATCTTCCTTGAAGCAGAACTATTACAACATCCTTCTAACAAATTTGCATTTAACATGATTATATCCAAACTCCATTCAAGTACTGTCCATGCTCTTTTTCCAGAGCCATATTTCTAAAGTGTGAATGTCACTAAACTCCTTAAAATTCATCTGATTCTCCATTACCCTCAACATAATCCAAATTCCATAGAACCATGTGTAAGGCTGCTTGTGCTACAATGTCCAGACTCTGCATACAGTTCTAGCTTTATCTTTTAATAACACTCTTCCATCCCCCATCTCTCTTTCCTCTTCCCCACCATACACACTGCTCTTCTCTATATCACACCTCTATGTTTCGTAGAATTGAACTGACCCTAACTAGCCGCATCTCTAGGAAATATACCCTGTTATCAGTCTGCTGTATCAGAACTCACCATATGCCCACAAGTTACCAAATATTGTGCTGTCATTCAATTCCATGGGAATTGGAACAACTACATTTTGTTCTATTTTGACCCAGCCATTGCTAGGCCAAATCTCTTAAGACTGTTTCTACTTTGTGATGTAGATGTTAACCCAAATGATTAAAGTCAAAATGGAGAAAGCAACAGGAATTAGGATCTCCAATTTTTCTGATACCTCCTATATAGTAGCTTATTTGCAAATATACCCATTTTGAGCCTTCACTTCTGGCCAAGATGGAGTAATGGTTTTACCCTCCATCCTGAAACAACCAAAAAACAAACATGATCTATGAAACAACGGTTTACAAGACACTGGATATGAGGCAACAAAGGACAATAATCTTTGAGAGACAGGAAACAAGATGAGCTTTATGACTGTCCCTGCTTCCTGCCTTGACAGCATCTCCAGGACACAGTGCAGGGACAGGAAACCTGTCAGAAACTGGTGGACTCACTGCATTGAGTTGAGGAGATAGAGCTGAATCTGGGGAGACCAGGGCAGTTAGAGCTCAAAGGATAGAGTATCAGAGAGGAGAAACCTGCTTAAAGAGAGCATCCCAGAGATCTGCAGAGGTCTCCTCAAGCAGGTGGCCGAGTAGTGATCATCACAAAACGTCAACATAGCTTTGAAAAAAGAAGAACAAAGACGAAGGACTAACTACCTGACTTCGGGTCTTATTGTAAAACTCTGGTAAGCAAGACAGTGTGGTATTAGCATAAAGATGAACAAATACTCCAACAGTACAAAACATAGTTCAAAATGACCCACACATATATGGACAACTGAGGTTTTGATAAAGATGCAAAGGCAATTCAATGGAGAAAATATAATATTTGCAACAAATGGAATTGTTTGAAACAATTGAATAGTTATACCTCACACCACACACAAAAATTAACTCAATATAAATGTAGCACCTAAAATGATAAACTTCATAAAATGAAAATTATAAAACTTCTAGAAGAAAACGTAGGAGAAAACCTTAGTGACTACAGGTTAAAACTGAGTTTCTAGCTAAACATCAAAAGCACAATCCATAAAAGAAAAAAATGAAACTTCAAAAATTGGACTTCAACAAAATTTAAAACTTTTGTTCTTCAAAGGATTTGGTTAAGAGAATGAAAAGAAAAGCCACAAAGTGGGAGAAAATATTTGCAAATTATATTTCTGAACAGGGACTTATATCCAGAATATAAAAGTAGCTCTTAAAACTCTATAATAAGAAAACAAACAGTCCATGTGCTAAAAACAAGTGAGAGATTTGAACAGACACTTAACCAAAGAAGATACACCAGTGGCAAAAAAGCACGTGAGAAGATGCTCAATGTTATTTATTATCAGGGAAATTTGAATTAAGACCTCAATGACGTACCAGTGCACACCTATTATAGTAGCTAAAATTTAAAAAATTACCAATTCCAAGGGATAGCTATGATTAGAGGAACTAGAACTCTCATATACTGTTGGTGGGAATGTAAAATGGTACAACTACTTTGGGAAACAGGTTGGCAGTATCTTAAAAACCTAAATATAAAACTACTTGATGATCTAGTCATTCCACTCCTAGGTATTTACCCAAGAGAAATGAAAGTGTATCTCCATAAAAAGACTTGCACATGAATATTCATAGCAGCTTTATTTGTAGTAGGTAAAAACTAGAAACAACCCCAATCCATCAACAGGTGAGTGGATAAACTGTTATATCTACACAAATGAATACTCATAGATAAATAGAATGAACTATGGATAAATGAGTCAACATGGACAAATCTCAAAATAATTATGCTGAGGGAAGAGGGCAGTCTAGAAAAGGGTGCCTACTGTATGATTCCAGTTATATAAAATTCTAAAGAAATAAAAACAAATCTACAGTGACAGAAAGATCAGTGTTTACCTAGGGATGGGGGCAAGGGCAGAAGGAAACTTTTGGGGGTGAGGGTTGTGTCCTCTTGATTGTGATAATGCTTTTATAGCCATATGGATATGTCAAAACATATCAGATTATGCATTTTAAATGTGAGCTGTTTGTTGGTATATTAATTATACCTCAATAAAGCTGTTTTCAAAAAGAATAACCATAATTATTTCCCTACCTGTATCCAAGTCCCCTTGCAATGTAAGTTTGCAGCTACACCCATCAAGAGGTAAAGTCTATTTCTTCATCTTTTGATTCTGAGATGGCTGATAGAATGTGCTGGAAGTGATGTCGTTGCCTATTCTGAGCCTAGGCCTTAAGAGACTTGCACATTCCTCACTGTCTTAGTCTGTTTGGGCTGCCATAACAGAGCACCATTGACTAGTTGGCTCAAACAACAAATATGTATTTCTCACAGTTCTAGAGACTGGGAATTCTGAGATCAAGATGCTGGCAGATTCCGTGTCTGGTGAGAGCCCACTTTCTGGTTCATAGATGGCCGTCTTCTCACTGTGTCTTCATGTGGTAGAAGAGGCAAAGGTGTTCTCTGGCGTCTCTTTTATAAGGACACTAATTCTATTCATGAGGGCCCTGCCCTTATAACCTAATCACTTACCAAAGCCCCACCTCCTAACACCATCACACTGGGGTTCGCATTTCAACATATGAATTTTGAGGAGACAAATTCAGTCTATTGCACTCACTGCCCCCTCAGAACCCTGTTGCTGCCATGTGAACAAGTAAGCATGATGGAGGATGAGAGACACATGGCCCAGTCATTCCCCTCTCCCTGTTGACATCCAGCCAACCCCCAGAAAGAGAGCCATCTAGCTGGCCTACAGTTGGGGAAACTGAGCACGTGAGGGATCTTGGTCAAGACCGTATGACCTGTCCAGCTGAGGCCAACTTAAACTTTCGACCCCCTGAATCGTTAACTGAATAAATGATTGTTATGTTAAGCCACAAAGTTTGGAAAGGTTTCATATGTGGCATTATTTGTGTTAATACATAAATGATTGACTTTCCAGGCAGGATCATATCCCTCACTCACTCAGTTTTGCTTGGTCTTTGTAAGGCAGCTAGAGATTTAGAAACTGTTCACTATAATAGGTCCGGTACCCTCACTCCATTGGAAACTCTCATTTGCTCATATACCAAACACTGAGCATCTACTATGCTCTAGGCACTATGCTAGATCCCAGGTGTAGATGTGTGAAAGAGATGGTCCCACCAAAGGAGACGAGAGATTACAAACCAGAGTAATGAGCCGGCAGCGCCAAGTGTATCAAGTTCATTTATTCCCTTTTCTAGGTTGACGTTTTTGTCCCTCATCTTTCCAAATCAGTTAATTTCTCTCTGATCTCAAATACCAAATCCCTCCCTACTCTAAGAAGAGTTAAAGAAAAAGAGGGTAAACCCCTAGTGAACCAAGACAAAATTCAGGCAAGCGTTACAGAAGACGCCAAGAAGGAAGAGACTAGAAGTGAGGAATAAGAGTTTATGCAACAATTGCTGAGGGGCAAAGTTGCATAGTTTAGGGATGGATGAGAAGCCATAGGATTAGACTACAAAAAAGGAACTGAATTCATCAAGTGCAAGTATCAGACACTTGTCCTTCATATTTTTTAAAGGTTTAAAAAGTGTGGCTTCCAAATGTTCTTTCCACTGGGGAGACATTGAGCAGGAGACAGGCTGATATGTCCATTGCCATTTAAGTGTCATGCCCTCAAATGGAGAAAACATGGACTTTATAAACTACCCCGGGGAGAGCATGACCCTTCAAGGCTGGGGCCATTCCATTCCCAAGAGATGGTTTATGTGTGTAACATTACAGGTAGGGAACAAAAGTATGAGGTGTTCTTTGCTCTTGATCTTTCTAGATCAAGACAATATTCATGGGATTGCCCTCAGAAATATTTCCATCAGAGTATCAAGAAAATTCACCTATTGGTGCCCCAAATGTCATCCTGGTTGTTCATCTCCTATGAAAGGGAATAGCCAGTCACCTTACAGGGAAGGGACAGCAGCCGGGTCATGTTCACAGAGCTTGATTTCAGATGGATCTATTTTTGTCATCCTTTCTAAGACAGGATGGGTCACCAGCTCGACTCAGATGCCAGAAATAACAAACGACTAGTAGTTATCCGCTTATCGGCCAAGGGCTGAAGAAACAGTACAAGTAATAGCTAATCAATATTTAATGGCATTTTGAGAAGAAAATAAAAAAGGACTCACCTTAAAAACCCTCCTGACTTGTGTCTCTCAATTCTGAGCCTTTCACTCACCACGTTTTTTTAAGAGAACCTATTAATTAATCTAGAACTTGGCAAAAACAAGGAAGTCTCCCCTAATCCTTAGCCATGTGTGCCCCATAGCTTCTGCAGCCCTTCAGGGTGCTCTCCAAATGCCCCGCTAACGAAAAGGCCCTTGTCCATCTAGCACGGGGTTCACGCCACTCTTGAGACCCAGGTGACGCTTCTTCTCTCCCAAGAGCCCTGGATTCTCTCTAAGGAGCTCCTCTCTAGGAAACTCATCCTTCTTCCAAATTACAGTTTCCCCAGATTCCTGGAAAAGCCCTCACCTCATGGAGACAGGCCTCTTTGTAAGTTGATCACTCCTTTTTAAAAAAATTGCTTTATTCTTTTATTTTTGATTTTTTTTTCTTTTTTTGCTTTGACAGCTTTGTGCCTTTCATCGTTACAAGTGCAGTATCATTTAAATAAAAGTGAAGAGTGACATTTCCAAGAAAACGATTGCTGCTTGGGGACAGCACTATTAAATTTGAAAGTTTATTGCTTCAAAGAACACTCTTTTAGCACAGGATGTTAAACAGGGCAAAGCTTAGTGTATCAACAGGCTATACACCGGCAATTTCCCTTTGGTTCTGAGACCTCAGAAAGAATCTCGTGCGCTGGGAGCAGCCTGGCTGCACTTCTGGCCCTCTCCACACCAGCACCACTGAGAGCGAGGCACCAAGCCAGGGCCACCTGCTTAGTGAGCAAAATCGGATACTCGCACTCTCCAAGTACCAGTGAAAGAAAACCATGCTTTTACTTTCTGGTTTTTTAAGGACACACTTTCATCACATGTTCCCAATGTCTGACTTCACTTGGCCACCGGCCGAGCCTAGTAGCCTTGATGGAGGAGCAGTGACCTTGTGAAACCTCTGGATGCTCAGTCCCCACGAGGCATCAGGGACATCTTTCCATTATGGCCTGTATTAGGCCATCATGGTAGATGAGAGAGTCCATAAATCAAAGTCATAACCAGTCATAGCCCAGTTCACTGGCAGACTATTCTGTGCCTTCCAGATGCATTGGCAGAAGCCAACAAAGAAAGACCATGCCATGGAAGAAAAGATCAGCTTGCTAAGAGACAAGAATCTAGGATGTTGGGGTTTGGCACCAGCATGCACTTTAATTTTAGCCATAGTAAAAAACTAACTTCATCACATCACTTAAATAGCTAGTAGTTGGATAGCTGGAGTAACTAAAATGGACTTGTATATAAAAAAAAAAAGAAAAAATCTATCAATTACTGACTCTTCTTTCATTGTTGTACATACTGCTTAAATAAAGTAGTCTTGCTGGAGCTTGTCTGTCATGCAGCCAATAAAATTCAGAAGGGGTCAGGGAGAATGGGAATCGAAAGGACTTTCCCCAAGCCCAGGTGCATGCATTCTAAGAGGAGAATCAGTTTGATAATGCATTCCTGGTTCGTGCTACAGCACCACTCTGTACAAATGAGGAAATTACTATCATCACACATATCGCTAACAAAACCAGACTCATCACCTCATCTCACTTCAATTTCACCTTGTGGTTCTGCAGGAAAGACCAACATTAAGTCCAAATGCAATCCTGGTGGTAGAGAAAATAAACTCTATCTCTAAGACACACGAAATTAAGTTAGTCTGTAACATCAAAGATCTACATTTAACCACTTCAAAAATTCATCAGGATTCCTCCACTATCGAAGAAGTAAACTTCTTTCAGATTTCCTGGAAAGAGTTTGACAAATGAAGATGTGGCAGGTGGACACCCATTCCCTTTAGAAATGGATAGTTCAGGATGAAAATAATAATAAGTGGTGTCAAAATCAACACTGCAAATACGGTGTAATCACTGGTGCTGGTAGTGAATGCTGCATTACTCAGCTTACCCCTTTCTCCTTGTCAAAGTGACTTGTGATCTGTCACATGCAACAGGTTGACAATTTCAGCCACGTTAGAGAACATCACATCTATCTGCTCAGGACATCAGCCACTCTCTGCAAATGCTCTTCAGTCTGAGGGTGTTACTTGAGAATCAGTTACAGCACTGGCAAAACGAGAAGTCTTTTCAAGGCTGAGCTCCAGTGTTGAAGGCTGACATGATGCACGTCTCCAAAGGTGGCCAAACTCACTCTTGGGGACCAGACTCCGGAGCTGAGTTCCAAGTGTCAGTTTTAAAGCTCATGTACATGTCTGTTTTTGATTCCCATGCATTTATTTGGTCTTAGCTCAGATTAAGGAACTAAAATCAGACACTGTCAGAACTGATTGCACTTTCTCCCATGCTCTAACATGAGAGCATCTGTTACCCGCATTAGCCATCAGAAGCAAATATCACCAAAATAAATGGTACCAGAGATCTGCTACTGACTTGAGCTATTACTGTGAGCATTTTGTATCCTCTCTGCATCTAGGGCTTCTTCTCTGAGAGGATGAGACTCAGTAACGCCTGAGACCCCTTTCTGTTTTACGACTGTGTGCCTAGGAATTGCCAATGAAAAGGTAAATGTGTATCAAAAGATTTATAATTTGACCTCAAAATATTTTGATATTCCTTTAAATGCTGAAATGAGTAATAAATTTCTGACTTTTTTTTTTTTTTTACCATATAGCTAATGCATATCTTCAAATGGAGGCAACACCAAGCAAAGCAGGGCATAGAAGGATAGAGACAAGCCACAATAACATTATTTGAGCCCCTAGATGCAGCCATTCCTGAAGCAGATATGTTCCTGGACCTTTCAGTTATGTGATCCAATAAATTTCCTGTTATGCTTAAGCTTGTTTAGGTTGAGTTTTAGTCACTCAAAGCCAGATGATTCCTGACTAATAGGCAGAATGAGGAATCTTGGGGCCCCTGAAGAGTGTTCAATATTTTACTTTATCCCTATCCCAAGGAAGATATCAGATTTAATGTACTTCAACCTCAGTAACTTGATCTTTAAAGAAGAAATGGACTTTGTGATCTACCTTCTCCGATTGAAATCTGCATTTTTCTATGTTAGTCCCTAATCCAGTGGAAAGAAATCTGTATAGGCTCCACTGAAAGAAAAGGAAAATGTACCAGAGGAGAGAGAGTTAACTCTGGGGATGAACTAGTGAATGCCTAGCCCCTCTCTCTAGAAGCTCTGGGCAGGCCGCACAGGGGCACTGGCCAAGACTGCTGAGACCACATTCATGTCCTGGGAGCCAGGTGGTTGCACAGAAGAGCCAAGGGCAGATGGAGGTGGAAAACAATGGCAGCCTACAGCTCAGAGATTGCCAAAAGAAAAACCTGGGAAGCCAAAGTGTACCTGCAGGTCCAGGGAATGAGACCAGGCTAGAACCAGAGCGAAACTTAAGTCAGAGGAACTGAGTCAAGAAGTCCAGTACAATAATGCAGAATGGGACTAGATGCTCAAACCTGATTGTAAGTGGGTTCCATGGCATGGTGCATGGGGATCAGCCTGCAAAAAGTCTCGAGGTGGACAGAAGGCAACATACCTTTAGGTTTAGGGGATAGAAGGAAGAAAGGAAAAAGGTAAGGCAGACTGGAAGAGGAAGAAAGAAGATAGAACAGAGAAACAATAAGGTACAGTGGTCAAGACCAGAGCCTCCGGAAACAGACCGACTAGGCTTGGATATGGGTTCTGCTCCTTCCTGTGAAACTTATTTTCTTCCCTCCCTTCCTCCCTTCCTTCCTCTCTTCCTTTCCCTCCTTCTCTCTCTTTCTCCCTTCTCCCCTCCCTCTCTCCTTTCTTTCCTTTTCGTTTTAAACAACATTAATGAGTTATAGTGTATATACCATAAATTCACACATTTAAAGTGTACAAATCAATGACTTTTAGTAACTTAACCAAGTGGTGCAGCCTTCACCGTACATCAGCTCTAGAACATTTTCCTCTCTCCAATAAAATCCTTCAGGCCCATTTACAGTTAATCCCCATTCCCACTCTCAGCTCCAGGCAACCGCTAATCTCTTCTCTGTCTCTATAAGTTTGCTTTTTCTGGACACTTCACATAAATGGAATCATACAATACGAGGTCTCTTGTGTCTGGCTTCTTCATTTAGCATAATGATTGTGAGGATCATCCATCATCCGTGGCATAGCAAATGTCAGGAGATTGCTCCTTTACAGGTGCATAGTAGTCTACTGTAGGTATATGAGACATTTTCTGAAGCCTCAGTTTCCTCACCAGTAAAATAGGGATAAGAATAATAGAATCAATTTGAT
This sequence comes from Tapirus indicus, assembly GCA_031878705.1. Taxonomy (NCBI): domain Eukaryota; kingdom Metazoa; phylum Chordata; class Mammalia; order Perissodactyla; family Tapiridae; genus Tapirus; species Tapirus indicus. The sequence goes on along the minus strand of CM062921.1, from coordinate 19,450,235 downwards.
AGAGTGTTTGTAATAAATGAAAATAGTGCATATTAAGAACTTAGCACAGCAGTGGGCACCCAGCACATTCATAATTAATCTTAAGAAGCGACAGTGGCAATATAAAGACAGCTTGCTATTTCAACGTTCCTCAACTCTCTGACTTTACAAACATCGCCTTCCTCCTACTCTATTCAGCAAAGAAAAGGAAGGTACGTTTGTCTGCAATTTTATAGAAAGGAAAGAAAAGCAAAAGCTAAGTGACTGCCTTGGGCCACACGCGAACCTCTGGGTAGAATGAGGAGGAGTGCTCTGGCACAGACTCCTCCTGAAATGTAGCATCTCTTAAATAGCATTGCCCCAACTGTCAGAGAGCCTATTGCTTCTAAAGTGCATCTGGGGGAAGATGGCAGAATGGAGTTCACAATGCACAGATTCACTTTTCTAAAAAATGGAATGATAACAATGTAAGAGAAAGCTTTGCAAGTAGGAATAATGGTGTTAAATTGAGGAAAGGAACAAATACAAGTGAATTGAAAAATGCCACCCAGACCCTGCCTGCAGGGAACTGCAGGTGCAGCCCCACTCCAGCTATCCAAGCTCAGACAGGGCAAAGGAAGGAGGCTGCCCGTTGTCAAGAAGCAATCTATAGCTTTTTTTTTTTTTTTTTTTTTGGTGAGGAAGACCAGCCCTGAGCTAACATCCGTTGCTAATCCTCCTCTTTTTGCTGAGGAAGACTGGCCCTGGGCTAACATCCGTGCCCATCTTCCTCCACTTTATATGGGACGCCGCCACGGCATGGCTGACAGGCAGTGCGTCGGCGGGCGCCCGGGATCCGAACCCGCGAACCCCGGGCTGCCAAGCGCGGACTAAACCGCTGCGCCACCGGGCCGGCCCCAAGAAGCAATCTATAGCTTTGACCACTGGTCCAGCCTTTCCTCTCTTTCATGTAGCTGACTCTCAAAAGACACTTTTTTAAGCTCATGACTTTAAATTTTTCATCATTCCTGCCAGCAGAAATATGTTAACCAAATACAGAAATGGATTCTAGGGCCCAAGCCAGGGAGACTATTGATACCATTCTCTGCTGCAGAGTCCACGGAAGGAAGACCCACAGAGACTTACAGTTGAAGTACATCAAATGTAGCTGGAACTTTCAGAGGAGGAAATAGCCAGATTATAAAAAGGTGGGATTTTAGGTATGGAAGACTTTTACATGCTTAATAAATGCTTCTGAAAATAGCTAATATCCAAACCAAAATTTGAATATCAGTTGGAGCACAGAGTTGCTGGAAAGACTCAGAAAATTCTAAGTCAACCCTTTCATTTAATAACCAGAAGGAGGAGGAAAAATAGATACACACAGACACACGTGCACACACACACACACATACACAACCTTGGCAGAGTGGATAAGGACTTCTGGTGCATGCTGCTGCCTCCATTCATTTCTGCAGTCTGGTACCTAGCACAGCATCTGTGCATGTAACATACCTCACAACTGTAGGTTGGACTTTTCACCACCATATGCAACTGCAGTAGTTCATTTCGGTTACTTGTCTTCTTTCATTACTTTCGCGCGCGCTTACCAAAAACAAAATTCCTAACTTAAATTGACCAAGGACATGAGAAACTCTAGATGTGAGATCAGACAGCTCTCTTCTTAACCCTCACAATCCTCGTGTCAAAGTTTTCAAGGACCCACATATGCCAGACATGGCGCTTGGCACTCTTGATCGTAATGACAAGACTGTGAGTTACCTATAATTATTTCCATTTTACTGATGGGAAAACTGAGGCTTGGAAAGACAAAGTTTCTTCCCAGGGTTACACAGATAGAAAACGTTTGAGCCAGGCTTGGAACCTGGCCCCTCGACTTTAAGTATTGGAGAACAGGGTACAGCAGGAATATTATAGAATAGAAATGAGTAGCCAGCACATCAACTGATATTCAAAATTATTAGTTCAAATGAATATGAATTAAAACAAAATAACATTTTTAATCTACTAGAAGGTGTAAAAAAATAAGGATTAAGGGAGTTTAAACTGAAGTATACCTTTTAGGAAAGCAATTTGGCAATAAATATAAAGATTCCTAATAAGATTCCTACTATGTGACCAAGTAATTCCATTTCTAAGAATCTATAGTAAAGAAAAAACACAAATGAGGGCAAAGATTTATGCATTAATGTTAATTATGAGGTTATTTATAATAGCAAACAAAAAAAGAAGAGGTGCTGCCTGAATATCATAATTAGGGAAATTGATAAATAAATTTTAGTATATCCATAAAATGGAACTTTATGCAGTCACTAAAAATTGTTTTACCAAAATATTTAATAATATGGGAAAGTGCTTGAAATATCAAAATAGAAAGGCCTAGTCCATAGATGGATGAATGGATAAAGAAAATGTGGTATTTATATGCAATAGAATGTTATTCAGCCATAAAAAAGAATGAAATCTTGCCAATTACAAGGACATGGATGAACCTTGAAGGCATTATGCTAAGTGAAATAAATCAGACAGAGAAAGTAGAAAAAAAACAAACAAGCTCATAGATACAGAGAACAGATTGGTGGTTGCCAAAGGTAGGGGATGGGGAATGGGTAAAATAGGTGAAGGGGGTCAAAGGCTACAAACTTCCATCTATAAAATAAATAAGTCCTGGGGATGTAATGTACAGCATGGTGACTATAGTTAATAATACTGTATCGTATATTTGAAAGTTGCTAAGAGAGTAAATCTTAAACATTCTCATCACAAGAAAAAATTTTGTCACCACATGTGGTGGTGGATGTTAACTAGACTTATTGTGGTGATCATTTCACAATATAAACATCAGTTCATTATGTTGTACTGAAACTAACATAATGTTATATGTTAATTATATATCAACCGAAAAAAGTCTATACAATGGCATCTTTGTCACAATATCAATTTTTTTTAAATATCTAAGAAAAAAGATGGAAATAAGATATGCCAAAATATGAGCATGGCATTTCTTTTAAACACCTTTTCATATTTTTTAAAATTTTCTACAAAATCTGTACCTCGCATTTTTATAAAAAACAAAAAGACTTAAATGTTGCAGTAAACTGCAAAAAGAATTTCATAAACAATGATTGGGTTGGGTGATAGCAAAGTAGACAAGAAATGAAGGCCTTTGACAGAGGAGTTTTTTATTCTGCAAAATAACTCTATGATAATGCCCCCCAAAGCCAGCACCACCTGTGCAGTACCAGAGATGCATAAAAGACTCAGAGTACTTCCACTGAAAGAGAGCTCAGGGAGAGAATGAGAGGGACCTAAAGTCCTGAGAAAAAGAGCAAAGCTTGTCAATAAAAATAAAATTAGGTGAGCGCTAACTGAGGGAGAAGCCAGGCTGACACTGGACTACGTTAAAAATTCTTAAAACAGAAGAAAGTCTTCCTCACCCTCAGGCAGACCAGATTATGGTGATCTCCTGTGATCTGAATTAAAATAAGTAGCCCCCTGACATTTCTATAATACAGTGCTCTCTGCTTCTATACAATGCAGATGAGCAACTGCACAGTAGGCCAACTCTCGAGATGGGAGATAGCCGACTTTTTCTGTAAAGGGCCAGATATTAAATATTTTACTCTTTGTGGCCCAAATGGTCTCTGTTGCAGCTACTCAACTCAGCCATTGCAGTGTGAAAGCTGACAGAGACAACACATAAATAGATGGGTGTGGCTACATTCCAAGAAAACCTTATTCACAAAAACATGCATTGGGCTAGTTTGGCCTGCTGGCCAGTTTGCTGATCCCTTAAGACTAAGCGTGGCCATAAAAGCAGTTTTTTTGTGGTTTTTCCCATCCATCATGCTTCCTCATGTTAAGGTACCAGAGTTTGAATTTGGTGAATTATTTGATTACTTGGGGAAAGAGCTGAGTGGATCATAGGTAAATCAGAAAATGCACTCATTTTATAGCATATTGGGAACTGAATGGACAGCAGGCATGGTGTTAGGCCCTCCTCGAGGTACTCCCAAATCTAGTGGGTGACTCAAGTCGATCGACACACAGTCTCTAATCCTAGCGGATGTGAAGTTCATTGGTCACCCTTGTGAAAGTGAGCTTTGTGAACTGGTGGGAAGAGAAGTCAAAGAGAGGGATCCAGCTGTGATAGACAGCCATATCTTCTTTGAGTAGAGTCAAGTGTCGACTCTTTTAGGATGAAATGCCAAAATCACAGTCAATGCTTTGATAAGCCACGTATCATTCACTTCATTTCTCACTCTGAAAAAAATCTAAAGGCCTGACAATGTTGAATTTTACCCTAGCTTTGAGATCCTGCCAAACAGTGAAGGTTAAGAAATGGCCCGACTCTTTGTGTTCCAGAAAATAGCTTACTGCCACCTTCCCCTGTGACTTAGATAAGGCTCACGGGTACCAACCCACCTTGTTTACCTATGGCAAGGCCAGGCACGGACCCTCTAAATTTCTATCCTTTGCGTCATCAATGACTAACTGAACTGTTTATCCCCACTGATCAATCGGAGCAAAATGACTTGTTAACCAAGCTTTCGTTGCGCTTCTCTGCTCCTCCAGGCCGCTGAACTCTGGCAACGCTCAGCCTGCATCAGCATCCAGCCCCTCCAGAGACCAGGCTGCCCTCCAGGTAAGATGTTCTCTGATCTACCATCTGATCACCATCCTTCCATCCCACTTCCGCACACTTGGCACTTTCTAGCATTGTTTACTCCTCTGTAAAAGAAAACCCCCTGTTGCCTAATTCCTGAGAAACTTGGAGATTTCATGGTCACAACATTCTCCCTATTGCAATAGTCCCTTCCCCCCTTGTAATAATCCTCTTGAATAAGTCTCTCCTTACTAAGTCCAGATTTGATTTTCTTTGACAGGCCCTAGATGATATGGTTGACATGGTCCCCTTCCATCTCCTTCCCTCTCTCCCTCCTTCTCTTCCTCCCTCCCTCTCTCTCTCTCTTTTTTCTCTCCCTCTGTCTCTCCCTCTGCCTCTCTCTCTTCCTCTTTTTCCCTTTCCCTCTCCCTCTGCCTTCCTCTCCCTCCCTCTCCACATCTGCCCTCTCCCACTCCACTGGAGCCACACTACCCCTCTTGCTAGTCCTCAAATTCCAAGGATGTTTTCCCTCCAGAGTCTTTGCCTTTATGTTTCTCTCTACCTGAAGTTTATATAACCCTATAACCTGAGTTACTCCCCAATTCCTTCCACTGTTTGTTCAAAGACTCGCCCGTCCGAGAGGCCTTCTCTGACAGCTCTCTACAAAATACCGACTCCATCCTTTCCTCTCTCTCTACTCCTTACTGCATTTTTTCTTTCTCAGTTGTGTTCATCACCACCTGGCATATATTTGTTTATTGTCCGTCTCCCCACACTTAGGATATAAACTCTGTATAACCAGGGACATTGTCGTTTTTGTTCACTACTGTACTTTTAGTGCCTAGAACATTGCCTGGGATGGGACAAACTTGGCTTTCAATAAATATTTAGCTAATAAAATGACCTGACTAAATAAAGTAAAATGAAAACTACTAGCTCCTCTTATTGAGTGCTTACTAGGTACCAGCACTGTGCTATGATTTCTAAGTCTCACAATTATCTGTCAAGGTCGGGATTATAATCTCCTTTTACAGATGAGGACACTGAGTTGTAAAGATTCACTAAAATGACCAAATTTTGTGTGCTCAGGCTAGGACTCAAATTGAGTCCAAAACCTTTATCTTTTTTATTATACTATAGCAGGCTGCCTCCTAAACCTTTCTAGTTGCTGCAACGCAATTGTCTGCAAAGAAAATCAGAAAGGAGTCCATTAGCACCACTTCCTTTTGGCACCAGGAGCAGGCAGGAGATCCTGTGGGAACAACCAAGATAAGGCGACCCTCAGCTGCCCTCCAGGAGGGAGGTAAGAGCACGACCACCTTGGGGTCTAGGAGAGCAGGAAGCTGGCTGGGCTAGCTCAGTACCATTGCCTCACCAGCCAGCAGTGCCTGACACACAGTAGGGGCTCAACACTTGTGGAATGAAAGCACCATAAAAGGCATGAAGGGGAGGAAGCACACACCTGAAACTGTGAAGAGTCTTAGAGGGCTTATGCTAGAGGAGGAAACTAAAAGTCCCCTAGGAAGATGGGTACAATTTGCATTTAGACAAGCAGGAGGAGGGAAGACCTCCAAGTCCTGTCTGGGACACACACAAGCCTCATCACTCCTTGCCCATCCACCAGGAGGTGTTCTGACCTGCTCTACAGTTCACACTGGAGGTGGAATGTGTGACTCATTTGTTTCGCTCAAGACCAGCCCTAATCTTCAAGGCAAAAATAGTAGGCATTGAATACTCTTAACATTTTCCCATATATACAATAAATTCTTAAATAGTTTTTGTTGTTGTTGTTGAAAAATGTTTGTCAAAGATAGTAATGACCTGGCTTTTACTGAATTCCAATTATGAGCTGGGTACTGTATTAGGGCATGTTTCATGTGCCAATGCATTTACTTTTTACAAGAATCTGTGAGATAGTGATTATGTCAGTTTTACTGAGAAGAGACTGAGGCCCAGAGAGGCTCAAAGTCATTTGTTATAAAACTGGGATGCAAATGCAGGTCCATCTGACTCTAATAGCCTCACTCTGTTGACTGTGTTATTTTGCCTTCCAATGAAATTTTTACTAACCAACTTCTTCACAGATTGCAAACTTAAGCAACCTCACAGAAACGGGGCTCTTCCCCCAGGAAACCAGTTCCTTTTGCCAGAGCGTTATCCAGCCTAGTAACTGGTGCATAAAATTGCAGGTGTGTTCCTACTTCATGAATGCTGAAAATGAGAAAACAAACTTAGCAATCAGATAAATTAAGGGGAACTATTTACTTCTCAAAAGGATTCTGCCTTTTACAAAAGATTGAAATCAAAGTCCTAATATATTTCATTGTTGCTGATAAAGAATTTATCAGTGTACTAGGAAAATGATAATCAATTTGCCTGTCATACAATTTCCTGTTCTGGTGTAATCTGCCCACTTCTCAGCCTGGGCAAAGAAAACTCTCAGTGCCATGTGACTTGGCCTCTGGTCACAGCTGATTTTATAAGGGAGACAGTCTTACCCAACTGGGCTGATTAGATTCTCTCCTGAGAATGTATTACGGAGCCCAGGGACTGAATTAGACTGTGTTGGGCAGGGCAGCTATAGCTTCACAGAAACCCCTCATCACACACAAACCAATGTTCTTGGGAGGCCAGAAACAAAGAGAAATCAATATGCAGAGTGAGAGACGGGAAACAGTGTACAGCAAACACAAGAAGCCATGCTACTCCAAAAAGCTAGAGAGAGTAGCAGACTAACTGTGCTGACTGATAATTTTCCACTTCTGGGAAGCCCTAACTATTTCCTGAATTCAGGCTCTGTGAGAATCCCCTGATTTCTTATAGTAAATTTCCCTTTATTGAAGCTTTTTCAGGGGGGTTATTAGTTATCTATTGCTGTGTAACAAATTGTCCCCAAAATGTAGCAGGTTAAAACAATAATATCTATTATCTCATGCAGTTTTTGAGGGTCAGGAGTAGTTTAGCTGGGTGGTTCTGATTTAGGGTGTCCCACAAGGTTGCAGTCAGTGTGCGCTGTTGGCTGGGTCTCCAGTCATTTCAAGTGACAAGAGATTTTCGCACATTGAGATATATAAGGTAACTATTTGGGTTCAAAACAGATTAGGCTTGAACTAAAAAGTCTGACTTATGGCCTATCAAACATATATTGTACATCTGTTTAACCATTAAAGAATGCACTCTCTTCAGATAAGAATGCATACTTCCCCTCCTACATCCTATTGGTAACGCCCTATTGGTAACACCTGGATTAGTCCCTTTCCTGACATCAGAGTCATGTTGACCTGCTAATTTGCAACTGAATACCTCTTTGAAATCTGGATGAAAATGTATCCTGGGTGTGTTTCATGTATGTTCTTTCTTCTAAAAAAATATGACTGTACTGAAAACCATGCTTCTCCAGAATGCTTTCTAAGGCCTTCCTGGGTTATAATCTTCATTCTGGCTCAAGCAAAACTCACCTTATTTCTCCTATCTATAGAATGGTTATTGGTTATTTTGCGTGCACACAAGGTTTGACTGGAGCTGGAGAATCCATTTCTAGGCTCATTCACACAGTTTTTGGCAGGCCTCAGTCCCTTACTGGCTGCTTCCCCCAGAGAGAGGAGGGAGGGAGGAGAGAGAAAGAGAGGGAGATGGAGAGAACTCAAGGTGAAAGCCATAATCTTTAATAACTTAATCCCAGAAGTGACAAACCATCACTTCTGCCATATGCTATCTGTCACACACAAAATCCCTGAGACCCTATGGAAAGGGGCTATATAAGACCCTATGGAAAGGAGCTATATAAGGGGGTTTATGGTAGGAGGCAGGCATCATTGGGGATCATCTTAGAGGCTGCCTCCTGCAAGTGGTTTCTATTTCAAGCAACCAAAGAATCTCAACTAAGACATCAGACACACAGAAATGAAGGTAGACTTCCAGCAATGTCAGTCATCCAAAATGCAGTTAGAAATTTGAATAGAAATAGAAAAAGGTCCCTAAGCACTAATGAATTTCAATAAAGCCTTTGACTTACAGGGGTAGTCAGATCCACTCTTGGACCCTCATCAATTTGCATGTAAAACAAATAGGCAGACTAAAAGCAGTAAAAGAGAACACTCATCCAATGACTCACAACATTAAAAGGATACAGAAGAATCACTACGCCGAGGAGTATGGGTCAATTTCGTGTTGAAGCCAAAGCTCAGAAGGTGTATCAGTCAGAGAAGGCAATGTTACGCTGCAATAACAAAAAAACAAAAAAGCTTAGTGGTTTAAAAAAACTCCCATTTCATGTCCATCATGGGCCAGCTGCAGCTTGCTCATTGTTGTTGTCATTCTTTCTCCAGGACCAGGGCTGAAGAAGCAGCCTCAGTCTGGAATATTTTCAGTTGCGCTGTCAAAGGGAAAAAAGGACATGACGAAACGTGCACTGGAGAGACTGAGAATCATATCAATGAGATTTCCCTGCTTTTTAAGAAAGTAGATATGATGATGAACAAAACTGAAACTGACAAGAGTCATCTGTTTTTGCCCCACCTATAAGTGATGTCATATATACTTTATCAGGGATACAAGATGAGGCTACGTAGCTACTTAGGAAACAGAAAACTTTCTATGGATGATCATTGCTACATCTGGAGGGTGGAGAGAGGCAGTCTAGCATAGTAGTGGAGAATGAGCCCAAGAGCCAGACCCTCTGGGTTCCTATCCTGGCTTCACCCTTGCTAGCTGTATGACCCTGGGCAAGTCACTGTACTGCTGGATCCTGGTCCCCTCATTAGTAGAAGGGACTGATAGCAATAGCATCTCTCTCTTAGAATTGATGCAAGGACACAACTTAGTAAAGACATGTGAAGTACTTAGAACTGGACCTCACACAGAAGCAGTGCTTGACAAATGTTAGCTGTTACAATTGTTGCCTGAGCCTACCATTCCCATGGCAGAAATCCCTGAATCACAGAGCTAGAAATAGCATGTCCTCCCTCTCTCCCAAATACAAATGAGGAACAAAGGGATGAAGATACAGTAAATCAGGTTTCTCAGCGGGTGAGGGCCACACAAAGAGATGCAAGCGGACCAGGGGAGGCTGCTGTTGATTCTTCATCTCTACAGAGAAAGTTAAAACCTTCCTTTTATTCTGTAGTACACCCCCTACTTCACTTCCGTTGTAAAAACCTTCATATTACTCTTTAATTTAATGCAAAATTCTCAGACTAGTATTTAAGGACTTGTACACTACCTCTTCCAGCCTTAGAGGTAATTCTTTCTTACATGTATTAACTACTCCAGAGAGACTAGCCTCCTTGACCTATTCTGAGCTCATGATGGGCTTTTCTGCATCTTTTCCCTTGCCACTCCTCTTCTCTCCTTCCCTCTTCCATCTTTCCAAATCGCACTCATGTTTCAATCTGCTCCATGCAGTCTTTTCTGACTCTGCACTCATAGGTGGTTGCTTCTGCTTCTAAATTCTTATAACTCTCTGGGCTATGTATTAATTAATTTGTTCACTCAGACTATTATTGACAACGGACAAGCGTTTTTTTCCATTTGAGAAAAGAAAAGTTAGAACTCTACACAATACACAAAAATAAATACCAGATGGATGAAAAAGCTAACTGGAGTGAAGAGGCAATTCTACAGAGACAGAAGATAGATTAGTGGTTGCCAGGGGCTGAAGGGTTTGTGGGAAATGAAGAGTGACTGCGAAGGGATATGGAATTTCTCCTTGGGATGATGAAATTGTTCTAAAATTTATTGTGGTGCTGGTGGCATAACCCTATAAACATATTAAAACCATTGAATGGTACAATTTAATGGGTAAATTGTATGGTATGTGTATTATACCTTTGTTAAATACAAAAAAGTATATATTTAAAAAACTTCTGACAAAAGCTAACTAGAGATAATTCATAGAGCTTACACTTATGATTTGTCCATTTTTCTTTATGTGTGTTACACATAAAGATTATTTTTAATAATCTACCTGGATAAAGGGAGATCTATAACAGTCCTAGGAGACACTACAGGAAAATATTTTTTATAATACTTGGATTGGGAAGAACTTCTTCAGGGAGACAAAGCTCTGAAAGCCATAAAAGAAAAACCTATGTCATATTTTACTATCCATACATAACAAATTAAACTTCCTGTCAGTAAGTGACATCATAAAAGCCTAAAAGATCAGAAGAGAACATTTGCTATACATACATGAACATATAGATACACATACATATACAATTTATAACTATCAAGGATTTAATATTCCTAATATAAAAAGAGCTCTTAGAAATTAATAAAAATTATAAACAACCAAATGTCAAATAAAATATAGATGTGAATGAGAGATACAAATGGCTGCAATCAAGACAAAGGGCTGGCTTGCAACTGATGGGGAAGGACTCCCCATGACTTCCATGATGTCTCCTCATTGCTCCTCAGTACCTGATACAGTGCCTTAGACATAGTGTGGCTAACCCATGTTTATCAAGGGCAACATGCTTCTCATTTGGTCTTCCTTGAGTTTTAATTTGTCCTGTAACTTTTTAATGGATATTTGCAATAGCAAATATTCCTTTTTTTAGTTTTATTCAAAAGTGAAAACATTTTGTGTGGATATAATTTTAGTTAAGCTCTTCTATTTCATACTTCTCTTTTTTAATTAAAGATGATTTTTTGCTTGATATGTGGATGCAGCCCAAATTAATTTGTTACCCTTCTACACTGACTTATATGTGATCTGTTGAGAACAAGTGGTAACATTCCAATTGGGGCGGGATGGGTACTCATTTTCATCAGGAATTCCATCCTCGGTGTAACACGCAAAATTATTATGCTTTCAGGAACTTAAAGTAATTGCCTCAGGCAAAAAGTAGAATTTCCCATTTACTAATGAAAATATTAAAGAGTTCTGAGGTACTAAATTAGTCTTAATGCCATGTTTTCCTCTCAAATAGCATTTGAAAATGATGCACACAGGTGGATAGAAGTAAAAGAAAAATCTTAATCTTAGATTAGCCACAATAACATCATGAGAGCCTAAAAAGAACTGAAGTGAAATATTTTTTTCTCTTGTGCTAGGGATTTAATGGAAAGAAAAAAAGTCCTGTCAGGAAATGGATTTCTCACTCTTAATTTCCTCACCAGCAACTGCGTTTGGAGAGCCACAGAAGTCACAGGATTGAACCTCCAATTACCATCCCTTCCCCATACACCACAGCCTACGTTTGAAGGTCATTTGAAAGTCCTATGGGCACCTCAAATACAACAGATCTAAAGCCCCTCTAGAAGCTTTTCCCCTTGCTGTGCTCCCTGCAGCACCACAAACCCTGTCACCCAAGCTAAACACTGGTCCTCCTAACTCCTGCCTCTCCTCTCCCTCACCACCCAACCAGCCGTACCCTGAGCCCTGAATGGTTTGCCCCCAAGAAATTTCTCAAACCATTCCAGACTGTCTAGTCTCACTAACACAGCTCTGGTTCAGGTCCATATCATTTCTCACCTGGACTTTTACAGGGGTCTTCTAACTGGTCTCTCCACTTCCATACTGTCCCCCTCAAATTCCTTCTTACATAGCTCCCCATCTCATTCATCTGAAATACAAATCCAACCATGGCACTCTCATCAATAAAACTGTTCAATAATTTCCCATTGGCTAAGGATTCTAATGGCTAAGGCTCAGTATAAACTCTTGGTGTGACTATTACTGCCCTCCGCAACCTGTACCCCACACCCATCTCCAGCCTCATCTGTCTCCACTGCTTCCTCACAGTGGAGTCTCCACAAACCAGTCTGCTCCAGTCTCCACAAACCATTCTACAAACTAGACACTCACCATACTTTGCTAAGTATCCACCCTTGATGGTGGAGAAACAGGTGCCTAGAGCACAACATTTGGTCATCTGGCCACATCCTATTTCAATGCTCCCCAAGCCAAGGCCCCAAACTTAGCTAAGTTCTCCTATTGACTCTACCCTTACCTCTGTTACAGTACCCACTACATCACATTGAAATGGCCTGTTCGTGTGCCTTCCTCTGCCAGAATATTAACTACTCAGGGAAGGGAATCTGTCTTTGTTGTCCTTGTATTGTCAACAGCTGACAAAAATGTCTGCTCCATAGGAGATTTGCAACAATTATATACTAAACATAACTGAACTGGGAAAGCATCCTTTTCCTCAGCAAATATTTATAGGGCATTTTCTTGAGTGAGGAGAAATTCTTTCTCCCCAGAAAGCAGGGTTCCCCATGTATCTTCAAGGCAGTCCTGCTCTTCCCATGCCCCAAAAGGCACTTTCCTTCTAAGATAATATCACGTATTAGACCTTGTTTTTATTACTGATTTTCAAACCTGGCTGCACATTAGAATTACCTAGAGAGGTTTTAAAATATTCTTATGCCCAGGCCTCATTGATCCCAGATCAATGAAATCAGAACCTCTAGGAGTGGTTCCCAGGCTAGTTTTAACAGGCTTTCCAGGTGATGGCAATGTGCAGTCAGGGCCGAGAACTTCAGGTCTACATATAAAGTGAAATAATGGAGGGCAGAGACAGCTCTCCAGACAGTATTGCCCTACACTGGCAAGCACGGACCCTACCGTGGAGCCCCACACTTTGGAGTCTCTTCCTCAGAAATGTCTAAGCCCCATTCAGATGCCTGGAATTTGCATAGGCCAACAATGCCAACACAGGCAGAGAACCCTGAGCCCACACTGGGATCCACATGGGCCTCAGTCATCCCCCTTCAGAGTCCCCTTGGACTCTCTACCTTCATGTGGAGTTGACCAGATGCCCTAAGGAACTATATAACTCACATTTATAGTGTCATCCCAGGGTCTAGGGTTGGGCTTCAGTTCCAGGAGGGAGGACTGGAAAGCAAATCATTTCTGTCAGTTGGCACAATATTTCTTTTACAGGATAGCATAAGATTGGCCCACTAGAATGGTGCTGACATGCTGATTTGGGGTAACTCACTCACATAAAACAAAAGACAAGTTCAGGGCTCTGGGCTACCCTATAGTCCACTCCCAACCCTTGGGCTTGAGCTGGGTGTATGCTGGCTATTCCTGTTCCAATGGCAGCGCTACCTCCAGTCTACAGCACCCAAGTGTACAGCATCCCTCACCATGAGCACCCCCAACTGTTGGTACCCAGGGCAATCACCCTACCTCTTCTGCAGACTCCATGCCACATGACAGGCAGTCTCCCAGGGATGGCTGTGCCTATCCCTTCTGAGGGCTTTTGAAACTGTTGCTCCACAAATTTTATAGACCACTCCAATTGATGTCCCATCTTGCTCTGATCAATGGAGTGAAATTGTACTCTCTTGGGTTAGTCTGAATCACGCCATACAAAGAACGGACATTTCTTGCATGAATAGGACCACTCCTTTCAGCCCACCAATAGTCCCTCACCTATTATTCCCACTGGTGGAAGTGTGTGGAAAGCCAGGACACAGTCAACAGTGAAAGAGATCATATTCTAGGAATTCGGTGATGAGAGCTTAAAGAGTTCAAGAGAAGACCAAATTGCAAGTTGTGTTGCTCTATTTATGCCATAATAATTCTGAAAAGTGAACTTAATGTAACTAAAAATGAATTATCACATTTTCCTGTATACTCTGGGTAGGACTTGTATTTGTGGTCATCAGCAACAGAGCACTAACAATCCCTAAGACAGTCATTGGAAGGCAACATCATGGATGCTGCAGTATCGTGAGTAATGATATAACTAGCATTAAATAAGTAGCATTAGGGAGCTGCAGAGGCCAGGAGGTCCATATTGTTTCAATACAAACAGGTTCTAAAGAACTATGGCATTGTGAGTAATAACAACATTGCCACTTCTTTCTCTCCGTGGGAGTTATGAAATTTTCCAGAAATGGCTCATTTGGCAGTAAAGAACAAGAACAGGAAGAAATGGTTTATGGACCTGAACATGAAGAGATGGAGTCTGGATACTATGATGAATCTTTGTGCATTGATTGCACAATGAACTAATATAGAAGTACCTCTTCTACCCATTAGTCTAAATCTTTATCAATAAATCACTATATTGCACACGTGTCCATGAATTTTGTAATACATTTTTATTTGATCCTGCTTTCCTCAGATTATTCAAAGGGTAGGGGGAGAACATTTTAAGCAATTTGGATTTTGGCATATCCCATTTTTTTGTGCTTAAACTTTATTTACAACCCTGAGATGTGGTTCCTCCAATTGACTGAGAACCTGAAATTCAGTGAGTGGGAAAAAGAGAACAAGTTATTCAGTCATCTTTGTATTACCAGGAAGAGAGACATTGACACATAGCAGGTGTTCACATAAGTGTTTACTGAACAAATAATAATCTTAATTATACCATTGATTTTTGTCATCACAGGAAAAGTCTAAAATATCTCACTTGCTTGCATTCATGAGATATCTCTGAATGTTTTTGATCTCTAACTAGAGTATAGACTTTCTGGTTTACAAAGCACTATGGGATGAATTATCACATCAACCAGGAAACATTTTCTGAGCCCTACTATGTGTCAGGTTCTCAGGAAAAACGATGAAGAGAAAAGTCACTGCTCTCAAGGATCTTAAAAGTCAGCATAAAAAAAGAGTCAGACATAATATTACAAAGCAGCATTATTAGGAGCTGTGTGATGATTAATTTTATGTGTCAACTGACTGGGATAAGGGATACCCAGATAGCTAGTAAATTATTATTTCTGGGTGTGTCTGTGAGGATATTTCCAGATGAGATTAGCATTTGAATCTGTAGACTGAGTCAAGAAGGTCACCCTCACCAATGTGGGTGGGCATCATCCTATCCATTGAGGGCAGAGAATAGAACAAAAAGGCAGAAGAAGCGTGAATTTGCTCTCCTGCCTGAGCTGGGGCATCCGTCTTCTGCCCTTGGACGTCAGTGCTCCTGGTTCTCAGGCATTTGGACTTGGACTGAATTACATCACTGGCTTTCCTGGTCCTCCAGCTTGCATACAGGAGATCATGGGATTTCTCAGTGTTCCTAATCACATGAGCCAGTTCCTATAATAAATATCCATGTATGTATATATGGGCATCATCCAATTGGTGGTGGAAGAAACTATAAGTGCGGTGAAGGACATGTTGGATTAAATCTGCTTATAATACATCCAAGTGCATAAAGCCAAGATACGAAGCTTAGGAGAGAAGTTAGGGCTGGAAATGTGAATGGAAGGTCACCTGCCAGAGGTAATTTCTCAAAGGCAATGAGAGAGGATCATTTATTCTTGGGTATTGGTTATTGGAGCATACCATATGTAAAAAGTAGTAAGAAAAAGAGAACTAGGAGGAAGTCTGAGAAAGAGTGGCTGGGGAAGGAGAGACAAGAGCTCATGGTCTTGGGAATCAAGTGATGGAGGGATTAGATCTATTTTATCTTCTCAACCACCCTTTCAGGAGGACAAAAGGCAAGTACTATTCAGGGAGCAAGGAGCAGAGGCAAGACTCAAATCTGGACTTCTCGCTGCCAAGTTCAAAGCTCTAACCAAGCATTACTCCTAAGGGTAAGAAAGAGTTGTGTTAAGTGTTGTGATCTGAAGGGGTTTCACATGGCTCAAATTGAACAGACACATTTACTTCACTAACTTTCCACACTGCCTAAAATTTTCGTAACCAACATCACTCTTTGGGACAAAGGAATTTTCAGAAGGCCTTTAAAACTGCACATTTGCAGGGACGATTTTAACACATGAACACATGAGCAGCTCTTAATGTGATTTTTTTCTCTCTCAAGACAGCCCTGCTTGTCATCCCTTTTCATCAAATTTCCAAAGAAGAAATGACAGGTCACAAAGCATGCCAGAACATGAGACGGAGACAGAGGGTAATGTCTTTTGTAGGCTGAAAAGCCTGAGAAGCTACCAATTAAGTGAGCTCCAAACAAAGCAAATGGGGTAACAAAAGCAACCCAGACCTGGAGTTGAATAGTGCAGCCAGGATGGTAGCTGGGGAATCTAGACTAGACTTAGGTTCTGCAGGGCTGGAATTGGAGCAGAGTGCCCCTATGTGAGTGCACACAGGCACTGAGATTCAGAGGGAAAGGCAAGTATCAAATTTCCAAGACCAGAGAGGCCAGAGGCAGGATTGGGGTAGGAAGATCACAGAACCAGATAGAGATGGGAACAGAATTGAGAAGGCGAGGAATAGGTAAAGGAGGCTGAGGGAATGGCAAGGAGAGAAGGAAGAGGAATATGACCACAAACAACCATGAATATTTATGACTAATGTTCGTGAGCCAAGGGGTGCATGGGTTGGTCAGGAATGGACCCAGCATCATGACCATCTAGCTGTGTGACCTAGGAAAAGATACTTTGCCTTTCTGAGTCTCACATTGCTCATCTATAAAAATGATGAATTGATTAAATTATTTCTAAAAGCTTCTCCAGATCTAAAATCAAGTAAATTTTCTTCTTTATTGTTGAGATCAGAGCTACCCTACACCTTCAACAAACTCAAAAGTAAAATCACACTCCACAACTTTTTTGAAAAAAATCCATTTCTTTTCTACATTAAGGAAACTGTCAGATGCTTAAAAAAAGAAATCACCCATTGATTTATTTCTTAGCTTCTAAACAACTATTCCTTTTAGCAAGAATAAAAATGAAACAAACCAAGAGGTAGAAACAAGAGGGCATTTTAAATCTCTAAATTGAAACAGAAAAGGAAGAAAGATTTAAAGGTAGCATAATAATGGCTTTTCTGTTTTCCCACTAAGAGCTTTTTATGTAAAAGGTTCACCCAGAATGCTAACAAGGCAAAGAACCAGAAATGCATAAAATGAAACCATTTCCATTTCCAATGACATTAATCCCCTCTGTGGTTCAGGCAGGATTAAGAGTAACCCCCAAGGAGATGGCATCCTCCAGATGCTTTCCAAGTACACCTGTCCAGGTGTACCTAGGCAAGGGTATTGGCCTGATTCACCCTACATTCCTACAGCAGCTCCATGGACTTCTTCTCAAGGATGTCATCCCCTGAAGCTACCTACTTGCTGCAAATGGCACCAGTCAGAGACCAGTTGGATGAGAACTCTTCTGCTGGAAACAGCTCACGACTGGGGATTTTATTTCCAGGATTATCTGTATATAGGGCATATCATTTCTGCTGATAACATTCTCCTATTCAGAAATAAAACATGAAATCTCTCCAATAAATAAAAATGTGAGATTGGGTAAATTCTACCTTCTGTGTGATTTTTTTTTCATTAATTCATTATTTTGTAAATTCCAAGTAAGCGAGTTAGCAATATCTGAAGTCAGTGTACTTTAGTAGTGGTCAGTTACATCTTTGACCACTATACCAAAAAGTAGCTTTCCCATGCTCTTAAAATATGAAAAATGTAAATAAAGAAGAATGTTGTGAGCAATATCTTAAATTTTCCGAGGACCTCCTCTTTGGACCAATGCACCACCAGAAACACCAAGTTCTACTGCCGCTTGATAAAGACCTAGGGTTAGCACAAGCTGCCTTACTCCTCCTGACTGCTATTTCCACTCCACCTTGGAAACTTAGTCAAGCTTATAGAATGAGAGACCAGTCATGTAGGGTAAGCAACATTGTAATCTCATCAAAATCATCTTTAAAGTTGCATTCCAAAAAAGCTGTAATTTTCAGCTCCAAAATACTTAATTAGAGATGCTACAGATCAGGAGGAAAACGACAAAGTTGACATTTCTACTGAAAAGTCGCTAAAACCAAGGAATCTGTCTCCAAATGTATTAATTACAGGAAGATGCTCTTGAATGGTGGTTGGTGGTAATTGTTAATGCTAAAAATAATGTTTTCTCTCTATCAGTTATACCAATTCCACTCAGGCCTCCAGAAATCTCAACTTCTCTATAAAGTCTTCTCAGATAATGGGATTTGTTTTCATGGAATATCATAGAAAGTATAATAATTAAATGTTCACATGACCCCAAGCTAATGGGGTTTACTACACCAGGGAGGACAGACTTAGAGTTCAAATTGTCATGGATATATTGGATTGGCCGTCAAAATCCAAGTTAGTGCATACAAGTAACACACACATAGCAGAGTCTCTGAGGAAGGGGGAACAACCTAGAGGTATCTTGGCCACTATGCCCTGCAATGGTCTAAAGGATTACAGGCTCAGTTCAAACCCAGAAAGTTCAGGTCTTACTCATAACCAATGAAGAACAAAGTCAGAGCACAGATGCTGAAACAAATGTTCCCTTTCTGATCCTTCCGGGTACCCTTTTGGTCAGGGCTCGGGAGTCTGCCCACTGGAGTGCCCTGAAGACCCTTCTTCTGATTTTTCCTTCACCTTCCTTTCCCTACTTGTCTCCCCACAGGGTCATACTGAACTTCGCCCGTGTTGAAGGTTCATAGCTCCCCTCTTTCATGCAGTTGCTTCCTGACCCTCAGTCAACAAGTTGTAGGTCTTATTTCACGCTGACACTCCAAGAATTGGCCCTGGCAAGCACAATTTGGTGTGGGATGTTTACCTCCATTAGTGTAGCATCTATAAAGAAATAAATCTTTCCCTTGCTAATCTAGATCATAACTTGTGATGCATAACTTTGATGTATTATTATGCTAAGGGACTCCCTGCCCACCTTGGCTGAAGATGGAAAGAGGTAAGGGAGGACCCTGTCCTGCCACATACACAAACCTGGATTAGGATCTACAACTGCTGCTACCAGTTGTGTGAGTTTAGGCAACATACTTCTTTCTGGGCCTCAGTTTCCTCATCTGTAAAATAAATGGTTAAAACTCTCAGACTGTCAGATTCCCTTTCAGTACTAACATTCCCTGAGTCCTGTCTCTACACTGGTCTTGCTCTTCTGCCCTCATCCACTCCATACTCTTCAGCCCTTGAGAGTGGCATTGTCAGACTGTCTACTCTATTAGTATTATCTTCCTAATTTGATCATAAACTCATGGCCTTATTGTATCTTAGGGCAGGAAGGGATCCCAGCCAAATTCTAATCAGCCTCAGAGAGCAGAAGTGGCCAGCCCAAACTCAGAGTTGTTGAGACTTATACCCTACATTGTTCCAAAGAGGATTTATGGCAGCTTAGCAGGATAGTTATTAAACACAAGATAAATAAGTTAGTAAAAGAAAAGCTAGAAAGAAAAACAAGGGTAGGAACATAGGTGGAGTCTGAAATGCTCTCCAAGAAACAAATCATAAAAGCTCCTTTTGAAAATTCTGTGGGTAGTGTCAATTCAGAGCCACATATTGGGCTCTGTGCTCTCCAACAACCAAAGGGAAAAGGGAAACCCAGTGAGTCAGTTGAAAAGAAGTCTCCCGCTTCTCTCCAATGCTCCTTCCCTGTTCCACACTGCCTTTTGGCTGCACCTGATACAGTGATCAAAGCCAATAGTCATTCCCTGAAGGGATATTGATTGGTAAGGTTGGAACTCTTCAGTCTTTGACTAACTCATAACCTAGGAGGCTGATCTTGTTTCTTATCAGACATGGGTCTTACAATGCCGCTCCTTCCTTGCATCCCTGCTGTGGAAAACCGTAAAGAAATGTTGGTCCGTAGTATTGTTTCCAGTTTTCATGTCATATCTTATTCACTTGTATAAGAATTGAAAGCTGGTTGCTGAAAACATGTTCCTCGCTCTGTGTTTTTATAATACAAAAGCCTTCATGTCCTTCAAAAAGAGTCTTTGATGCATCATTAATTAACACCTGGCTTTCTGAAGAGAGAGACTTTTTCTCAGCAGGGCAAAGACTATTTTCAAATAGTTCCGTTCCAAGTCATCAGAAAGGACAAGTTCTGCCTTCTCCTCAAAGAGCAGCCACAGACAGGAATGTTATTGGGATGGGAAATCTGGCAGAAGGAGTATTTTTCAGAAGTCTGAGAGGCAGCACCATGCTGTGGAGATCAATCCTTAAATCTAAATAATGCTTAATGGTCTCCAAAGTATTCGTGTATCTATCTGTCCCAAAATCCCTGTGAGGTAAGTAAAAGAGAGAGTATGATCCCCACTTCTGGATGAGGATCTGAACGTGATTAAGGGAATTTTTAGAGATGGGTTTCATAGTAACAAAGATTTTCTCCAAACCTTAGTTAGGCTCCTCTGAGCCCTCTGCTTGACGAGGCCCAAACTTGGTCTTCTATCTCCATCCCAGCAGAGTCCAGTTTTAGCAAGAATCCTGGCAGTTCAGTTTAGCCAGAATCTTCCCCTCACCCCGATGTTTCCTCTTAGCAATTTTCCATCCACTGAACACCCCCCTGCTCCTTGGCTATAAATCCTCACTTGTCCATGTTGTATTTGGAATTGAGCCTGGTTCTATACTGAGGTCTCTTTTCCCCTATCGCAGCAGGTCCTGAGTAAAATCTGTGTTTACCACTTTAATTAATGTCCTGCTCTGGTTTTTCTTTGGTAATTGCCATGGATCAGGTCTTCTGATTCCAAGAGTAGTAGAAAGCCCTGTGAGGTGGGAGGTTAGTAGTGAGGCCCTGGATCTGCCTCCCACTAACTAGTTGTTTGATCTCAGACAAGCCATTTTCTCTTGGGTTGGAGTAGGGGTGGGGACGCAAAACATGTCTCCACCATCACTACTGAGCAAGCTTAAAGCAATCCGTCTCTCTAGCCTGCCTCTGTCTGTCCCTGCTCTTCTCAAGCCCATCTCTTCATTGAGACATTGGCGTCTGTGACCCCTTCTCACATTTGCTCTGCCCAGCATTTATAGGAGGGGAGAAGCAGACTCATTTATGTAAAAGGTGTGAGCACACGTGGGCACGGTCAGTCCTGGCTTGCCTCCGTAATCCATGAAAGACTTTACCGTGAGGCAACTGGGTTATAAGTGCAGGATGGCGGGAACATTTTGCCGTTATAAAAGTCAACTTTTCATCTACTTAAGCTTCATCTTTTGCACATAAACAAGATAATGATGCCTCAACAGGTCAAAAGATTCCCTGCCACTTAATGTAGAAAGCCCAGGTTAGCATTCTTTGGCATAACTATTTATGAACGAAAAGCAATAGCCTTTATTATGTCATCAGGCTTCTTTCTAATTTAGAAAGACCAGAACAGCCTCCACTTCGCCCAAAGTCATGACAACTGAGAGCAGCTTTATCCTGTAGGCAATCCACAATCTGGCCCCACCCCAAACCAGCAGAGATTGGTCCTTACTCCCTAATCTCCTCCACACAGGGCTCTATTGCAGACACTATAACCTGATGCTGAACACTGTTTTAAAAACTTGCTTAATCTGCTAGAGAAAGTCTCTGATGTTACCACTGACACAGTCAGAAAGAGCCATGAGCCAGTTTTGAATTCTTTATCAGAAAGAGTTCCATTTCTATTTCTTGGCTACATTTCCATTATGGCCCAGCTTAATCTTCCCCTGTAAATGAAATGTGTTTTCATCAGTTCTCCTTAGGAGCTGCCCTTCTACACAATGATGCACTCCAGTTAATTAAGTGAAGCTAGTCTTAGATGAGAACTGTGAACCGCCACTCTTCCTTGCATTGTCTACTCAGAAATGCCAAAGACAAACTACAGAGTAAGACCTGAGGGTGGATTATAGCCTCTAGTGTTTCCTATGGTCATATTAACCTTAAAATTCAGAAAACAATAAATTTCAACCTAATGCTCCTTTAAAAGGCATAGCTATTGGGGGCCGCCCAGTGGCGCAGCGGTTTAGTCCGCGCTTGGCAGCCCGGGGTTCGCGAGTTCAGATCCCAGGCGCCCGCGGACGTGCACTGCCTGTCAGCCATGCCGTGGTGGCGTCCCATATAACGTGGAGGAAGATGGGCACGGATGTTAGCTCAGGGCCAGTCTTCCTCAGCAAAAAGGGGAAGATTGGCAACAGATGTTAGCTCAGGGCTGGTCTTCCCCACCAAAAAAAAAAAAAAAAAAAAAGGCATAGCTATTATGAAAATCTTTGGGACATCTTACTAGCATTCCAAGGGGAAAGCACTTTTGTGGCATTATGGCAATGATTCCATTGTTCCTGGTCAAATAATAATTTATATACAATACTGCCAATCATATACCATAGTGAGGCAGGCAGCCATACAATCTCCTACAGTGAGAGTATAACCACAGTTGTGTGTGTATGCGTGTTCAAAATTTGTTCACTGTCAATGTGACTCTGCAACTGAATGAGATGTCTACCAGGCTGACCTCAGCATCCACACATTCATGATTTACCATGCTGAGCCTTACCCAGATCCTCTTTACAGGTTGGTGCACTCAACCTTCTTCCAGTCCCCAAATGTGAGTGTTGGCTACCAATGACAGCTGTCACCCTTCCCTTAAGAATGATCTTCATCAACAGTAACCACTTTCCCCAGCAATGCCTTGGAGGTTCTCAAGGCACAGTCCCCCAAGGAGAGGGGGAGAAGCCTGTAGCCAATGATTGAATCATATGGGGTGTGAGAGGTGGGTCCCCTTACCACCCCCTGGGACAACTCTGGGGTACCATCATGCCCCAGAGCCCCCTACACCATCATACTAAAGCTAGACCCCCCACATTGTTGTCCAAGTTTTCTGCAGTCCTCTCCTACTTCCTTTGCTCCTTGAAAGGCCGTCCATGAGAGCACTCACTGAAGAAATCACTTTCACAGAAATCCTGTCTCTGGCTCTGCTTCTAGGAATCCCAACCGAAGGCACTGAGTAGGGAGCAAGGCTAAGCATAGGAAATCACACCTGGATGTCAATGACGCTAAGCTCTTCCTTCCAAGGTGTATGTCTCTTATTTTCATTCCATGGTGCTGTTTCAGCATCAAAGACAAGAGCATCCTTGGACTTCAAAGGCTCAGTGTGTCTTGATAGGCACATAGTCCGAACCTTAATAGCAGGGCTGACATAACCAGCAGGGCTCTTGCTCTAAGGAATGATTGCCACGAAAAATATGCCTTAGGAATATAGGTATTTGCATAATGTTTTCAGGAAGGCACTACTGATTTCTAATTAAAGGCAGAGTTCAATCATTTAATTGAGGGTAGGATGGAGTTAAGATTAGGGCAGATGTATTTTAACTGTTGGGGAAGTTGTGCTTAAATTTGATCAAGCATTTATTGAGGAGTCCCTGATGTAAAGTTTTATACTAAGTGTGTTGCATTTGAACAGTCTGTGAAAGTACATCTCCATGTCTGAATTCTATTCAGGAATATGAATGAAACATAAAGAGGGTTAATTTTGTAGTAAATTTGTAGCACTGTAAATAGTTTAAGTATAGCCTCAGACTGTAAACTCCTTGAAGGCTGAGGTTTATTGTTTCAGATAAATGTGTCAGTACTCCTGAAATGGGTATCTACTATTTTCGCCTGTCCAGGATCTGTTGTACCTTTTAGTAGCAACACCCAGATTGTCTTTGTGAACCATTGCCCTGGACTCTTAGCCCAACTGGCTCTGGTGGAGTTAGCCCTGTCCCTCAGGTTCAGGGGTGACTTTCATATTCCCTGGTTACAATGTTTGGTTCAGGAATGGTCTCATGAGCCAAGCCTGGTCAGTTAGAGACTATGAATTCAAGTCAGTATGAGACTTTTGCTGGAACGAGTGGAAGGAATGCTTTTTCTCCCAAGTTAGTGAAACTCATAGAGTGAAGGCCTGGAGTTGCTGGTGCCATCTTTCCATAACAAGGAGGCACCTGCAGGAGAATAAAGCCAACATAGAAGAAAGCAGAGCTGAGAGCTGAAAAGCAAACAATATTTTCCCCATGTATTCCTGGCCTCTCTATTACAAACGACAATAAAATCAAAAAAAGCTTAAGTCATTTTGAGTTGGATTTCTGTCAGTTTCAATCAAATGCCACAACTAAGCCCTAAACCCAAGATAGGCATTCCTTATGTATTTTAGGTTTGAATGCATTATTTAGAATGTTTTGGTACCTTTACTAGCAAGTAGACAAATTCTTTCAATCTACAACAATTACATCTAATTTAACAAATATGTATCAATCACTTACTCTGGGCCAGATATTGGGCTTGGATCTTTGAAGGATTCTGAGAGAATTAAGACATGATTCTTTGCCCTTAAAACAGTTATAACACATCTAGCTTCTGAGAAAAACCCATGAGATTTTAATGGTAGTCTGTTGTATTCATCTCCATTGGCAATAACACATGGATATCAATTTGAAACAAGTTTATGTTGAGAAATGCTTTATTAAAAACCCAATGGAGAAATAGGTGAGTCAAGTCATTTCCTGGAACTAAACCATAAATTGGCATACCAAGCCATGGATGATGACTCCACTGGGACAGAAACATGTATTTTTAAACTTTTGGGGTTGGAGAGTAGCTTGAATAGAACAGCCAGAAGGAACAGCCTGTCCTGCTGAATGACTCACTTGAGAAATTTCCATTTTTATGCCATTTCAAAGCAGAATTTTCAGACTTAAAATTTGGATTGCCTTTAAAGTAGATTTGTTATTTGGATAACTTTCTTTTGATGAAATATTATGTCATCATATCATAGATATCATGGCTTCTTGCTTTATCTACCTTTTTTGATAACCATTAAATTTAATAGTTTTCCCAAGATTTGGAAAAACTCATGAGCAATGAGCTACTAATAGTAATATTGTACTTTTACAGAGGACTCTCCAGTTTATGAAAGCATTTTCATGTGCATTATCTCCTAGGAAGTTGGGAGAGTCAATCACAAAGTATATCTAAATAGTTGCTTAACTTTTTATGGGGTATTATCTATCTTAATCATTTTTATTTCCTTTTCTCCATTTCTACTACCCTAAAAGATGCTCTATCTTTCACTTGGATTTTTGCAATAGCCTCATAATTGGTCTCCATTTCTTAGCTTTTATTCTCAATATTACTCATGCATAGCTCTGATCATATCATGCCCCAACTCATGAGTGCTCCATGCTTAGCAGAAAAAATCCAGCCACCTTAGCTAGTCATTCAATGATCCATCTTACATTTCCAATGCCAGATCCTACCCATCCTTCACTCTGACAAGTTTCACAAAGGAAGAGGAATTGGTTTAATACTGAAGGATGGGAAGGATTTGAATAGGAAGATAGAAGTAGAAGCTGATTCCTGAAGGAAAGAAGGAATAACATGGGCAAAAATCACATGACTAGACAGGCTCAGGGTGCAACTAGGAATGTTAAGGCCAATTTGCCTGGAACAAGGCCCTGGGGATGATGGTGATATCCACAGAGCCTCATCAGCTCTGAAATTTCCCAATTCTACTCAATAGCTCAGGGATATTCATTCTAAATACTGATCGCCTCTGAGAGGGACAAAGAGAAAAAAGAAACAGAAAGGAGATAGAAGTCTCTCTCTAAACACAGAAAGTGATTAGGGGCTTTAGCCCTCAAAGCCTGAAAAAGTAACTCACGGAGAGGGAGAGCACCTCTCGGAGGCACACAAGGTCATGAGAGCCGAGTGTTATGGTGGAGCCCGGAGCCTGCTCTGAGCACAGCTTTGTCTCGCGAGACTGTAGTGCCCTCTTCTATAAAGGGCTGAGGTCGGACCACGGTGATGCTAACAGTCCAGCAGGGGAAGCAGTGGCTGGGTAGGTCCAGATGTCTAGAATTATTTCAGTTTTATACATTGTGGCCAGCCACTAACAGCTATCATAGAAGAAGAACAGCAGCACATGGGAATTTTTACAAGATAGAAACAGAGCAGACTCTATTTCAAATAATACATATAAAATGTGGTGCAACAATAGGTGGCTTGAAGGAGCTAATAAACGACCCCTGTGAAAGGACCCTGAAAGACGGCTGTTCAGCTCAGGATGGTCTACACGCAGCTAGGCTGACTGTTCCCAAATACCCGAGGAGCTTGTTAGAAATACACATTTCTAGGATCCCACTTCAGAGATTCAAATTCAGTAAATTTGGGATGATGCTCTGAATTCCAAATTTTTAATAAGCTCCCAGGTGATTCAGATGCCCAGCCAGCTTTGGGAACCCGGGACAAGCCTGCTCTACAAATCTCCCCATCAGAGGATGCTGCACTCTCCCTCAGCCTGGCTCCCATGCTAATTGGGCTGCTGATGACTCTATTAGGTGCCAGCTGTTTGTTTTATCAGCTCCTCTATGGTAGTGGGTCCCAACTGGTGTGTACATTACAATCACCTGGAGTCTTAAAAGTTTCAAAGTCTAGGCCACACTCCCACCCAGTTATTACAATCTCTGGGGGATTGGACATATGTCAATAGTTGTTTAAGCTCCCCAGGTGATTCCAATAGATAGGTAAGTTTGGACATCGCTGTTCTATAATCTTGCCACTCAAATAGTGGTCCACAAACCAGCAGCATCAGCATCACCTGGGACCTAGTTAGAAATCCAGAATCTTGGGCCCCTCCCAGAACTATGGAATTAAAATCTGCATCTTAACAAATTTCCATATAATGTGCACGCATATTCCAGTTTGAAAAGCCCAGTTCTCTTGATTTTAATCTCTCCATTTGTTTGTAGGTATCAAAGTCAGTTCTGCAGAACTGGGTAGGGAAAAGAACCATAAGACTCCCCAGGAGATAGATAAGTTCACATGAGCCAACCAAAAAGAAATCATTTTTAAATGATTAATGACTGCAGGAAGAGCCAGCCTGTCACCCCAGTTATTCAGCACTTACAGACACTACATGCTCGTTCTGACATTTCTATTTGGTAACCATCAAAGCTAAAAGAGCCCTGCATAAGTTGATTATCTGTGGGACATATCCTCAGCCCAGCTTGCTTAGTCTGAGTGGAGCCGTGCCCTCCCCAGATCCTGTTCCCACGGGTCCTTGTGGAAGATAAGCCTGGGTGGTGGCAGCTCTGACTGCTGAGCTGGCTGAGGATGCAAGACACAGCTGGTGAGTTGCCTGTGCTGCTCTTTTCATGGGAGAGAGGGGAGGAGAGGTGTGTGGAGACATCATGTGCAACACCTGACTCGGGAGAAGGATACCCACCGAGGAAATCTCTGACAACCACAAGCTCGGGAACAAAAATCCAGAGCGGAATTATTTCTGCTGCAACTGCCAATTTGTTCATGTCAGCACATCAGCTACATCTAATTTACTGTGCATTAGCAGCCATGTTCATCACAGGAGATGAAAACCAAGCGAATTGTACCAACCAACCTGTTCATGCAGGACCCTCAATGAGCCACTTGTGCATCAGGCTCACTTGAAGGATGGGTTTCTCCTGCAGCAGAATTTCTCTCTCCCCACCCAGGGCAGCATGAGGAGCAAGTGAGATTGTCTTTTCAAGGCACTTTAGATGTGATAATTTTATTATAGTGTTTATCAGGTCATTCTTTAGGGTGACAATGAATGATCCTCTTGTCTTGCATTCTCTGTTTGCAACTCAAAGAGGAAATAAGTGTATTAAACATGTTTCTCCTGTCTCTCCCCTCTCTGTTTTACCCACTTGAGCATCCTTTGTAGATGTTACATGGATTGGTGGTAACTGAAAACCTCTGGAGATTGGTCAAAGAAATCAGGAACTGTATATAATGAATTGTGTGCTAGTGATAAATTGGGGTGCAGTGGAAGCCCAGACTGAGCAGATGAAAGAATCATCATGCATCCCTCCTTAGCTGCTCTTATCAAGGCTCTGGAGGCTCTACTGAGTTAGGACAGTGGTTCTCAGACTTGAGCAGGCAACAGAATACTCTGGGGTGTGTGCTAAAACCCAAACTTGCTGAGCTCCATTCTCAGAGTTTCTGAATTGGTTGGTCTGGACCAGAGCACAGAAATTTGCATTTCTATTAAGTCCCCAGGTGATGCTGTTGCTGCTGGTCCAGGGACCACATTCTGAGAACCAGTGAGCTAGGGAAATCCCAAGAGCAGCTGTGGGATTCAGAATGTGGAGAGAAGCATCCCTAGGTAACTCACCTCATCTTCACTTTGTGAATGGAGCATCTTCATTCCATACTTTGAAGAGTTTCTTAAAGATCCATTCCCAGGAGTAGGATTTATTGACCCAAAGGGTATAAACCTCTTTATGGCTCTTGATAATTATTTCTAAATTGCTTTCCAAAAGATTTGGGGCAATTTATGACAGCAATACCATGTAGGAGTACTGAATATCATACTTTTATTACAAGAACTGATTATAATTCTTGACTTATACCATAGGCAAAATAATAATGATGATAATAATGTAGTTTAAAAACATATCTACTTCTTTGATTACTCTCTATGGTGAAATATTGCTCCAAGTTTTTATCACCATCTTAATTTGAGTATTAAAATTAATTGAGAAGAAAAAAGGAAACCCACAGCACTCTACATGTCCCTTTAGTATCACTTTTCCATCAAAGCTCCAGGACACAGGACCCTGTCTGGGTCTCCACTGCATCCTACTCACCTCATCCAATACCTGCCACATAGTAGGTGCTCAATAATTTTTTTCTTTTTGTGCTGAGGAAGATTGGCCCTGGGCTAACATCCACACCCATCTTCCTCTATTTTGTATGTGGGACCTGCGACCCACAGCTTGATGAGCGGTGTAGGTCCATGCCCAGGATCTCGACCTGCAAACCCTGGTCTGCCAAAGCAGAGTGCACAAACTTAACCTCTACACCACCAGGCCTGCCCCTCTATAAATATTTTTAAAGGAATTACAACTTCCTTTGCTTTTCTAGAGAAAACTTACATATAGTTGCTGCTTTAAAATAACATACTTTTCACTTCCCATCACTTTTGTGTTCTTTGTTCAAAGGAATAAAAGTTTGATAGTATTTTGAATTGCCAATGCTAAGTAGGCACTAATGCCCCCATGGTTTTCCAATCAACTAACAAGCATCCTTGAGCATCCATAGTAAGCAGGGAGGCAGGGGAGAGGCAAGCACAATGTCACCCTACATGAGCTGTCTCCTTCTCCCAACCCAATTCTCTCCAATGTTTGTTTCCAGCATTGTCACAGCATTCCCCAGCCTGATTCCACTAGATTAAAAGAGGACCAGAGCCTCCCCTATGTAGCCAGGCAGCAGTGAGTGGAGGTGGAGGCCGATTTTGTCACCTTCTCTCATGGGCTATAAGAAGCACAAAAATTCCTGGAGCACTGGGCCCCTGGAACACAGCAGCTCCTCCAGCAGCTGGGCTCCTTATGGAAGCTTCAGTTACTCTGATTCAAACTCAGAAGCAGGCTCAGCCTCTGTTGGATTTGTCCTGGAGATTGATGGCTTTAATTTGATCTGAGTAATTCATACAGTGGCCCAAGTGTCCTTATCAGCGATGTCACCTGGTAAGGAGTCATAGAATCAAAGGCAGGTCTCAGAGACGCCTGTGATTGCCCTGGTGGGGTTGTTCGCAGCTCCGGCTGCCCTTAGTTGTGGAGGCTCTGACCACATTAGTCTTCTCAGCCTTACTTGAAAACAAAGATGTGCAGCAATTTCCTCTGCCTCCAGCCAAAAAGCCAGCTGCCCTCTATAAGATGGCCCTGATATACGTTTTCAAGTTCAGTTGTTATTACTCCCTGGGATTGGGGGGGAGCCCACAGACATGCCCCTGCCTCCACACCTTGGTACACCCCTATTCTCCACTCTCTGTTTCCTCAGGTTGAGCAGGAACGGCCCTTCCCTCTCATCTTTTACATTCAAATCACCCACCAAGTTCTTTTGGGCTCTATCTTTTCTGGGAATACTTACCTGACTGCCTCATCCCTAGGGAGCCCCCTTTTCCCAACTAACACAAACTGTGTCTGGAACACTCAGTTGGTCTCTTAAACACATATCAAGTCAACAAGACAAAAGTGTACCTTTCACATCTTGTCTCCCCAAGCCTCCAATATCATTATGTCCCTCCCAGCACCCTGAATGCAGCAGGTATTCCAAAGCTGCTGAGAAAAGGAATTTTGCAGGCATCCTGTTATAATCTAAATTTTATGTCCCTAACAATTCTGCAAATCAAAACCATAATTAGGCACAAATCTAACCTGACCCTAACTAACGCCAGAGTCCGGAGCATGGTGTGTGTGTGTGCACGTGTGTATGCACTAATCTGAACATCAGTTGTGTCTTCGAAATCTGAACACAAGGATATAACCACCCTGGCAAAGACATTTCCTTTGAAACAACCATCCTGGACTTCAAAAAACAACCTCACGTCACTTTGATTTTTTTCCCACATAAAACTCCTTCCCAAAGGTTCTCGGGAAATCCATTTCTTGTCTGGCTCCTGTGCGCTCATGTCAGTAACAAAGCTTTGACAAGTGCTAGGTCCAGTTGTGGCTTTTATCTGTAACATTACACTGGCTGCTTTCATCCTGTCACTCCGAAACTCCCACTGCCCATCAAACCTCTCTCTCTCTACGATATTGTGTACTTCCACTACCGTAGCATCATTTCCAACCAGCCAGCTTTACACATTGCTGACTTTTATTATCAACTCAGTGAATAATTGAGAGGGGTCGAGAGATGTGCATTTAACACGTATATAGCTGAACATGTATCTACATTACAGCTGCAGTCTGGAAAACCATTTAAGGCTATCAAGAATTGCCTCATTAATAAATGTCACCAGCAATAGGTGGAATGGTTTATTTATTTACCCAATGACTAATTTATTTTTATTTTTATTTTTGTGTGTGTGAGGAAGATTAGCCCTGACCTAACATCCGTTGCCAATCGTCCTCTTTTTGCTGAGGAAGATTGGCCCTGGGCTAACATCCATGCCCATCTTTCTCTACTTTGTATGGGACACTGCCACAGCATGCCTTGATAAGTGGTGCAGAGGTCCATGCCTGGGATGCAAACCCATGAACCCCGGACCCCTGAAGCAGAGTACATGAACTTAATCACTACGCCACCAGGCCGGCCCTACCTAATGACTAATTTAATCCTCATAAGTTTGTGGAAAAAGCCATACTTGTGGAGTCAGACAAAAATGTAAATTATGCTTCTGTTTTCTCTCTTGCTCACAGGCTAATATTTATATTTATACTTATATTTGTACTTCTACATTTTTTTCAAACAAATATGGAAGAAATTTACATGAACACACAATTCTAGAACCTTTTTTAAGAAATTAACATAAAAGGCAAAAAATAAGATAGTAAGATGAAACCAGGTGTAGCAAACTACATTGTATAAAAATGGATGCAACAACATCTCCCAACCTACAAGCTCTTCTACAATGTGACCTCAACATTTGTCTCATCAAGAGGTAATGTCTGTGTCCCCCTTTTCTTGTTGGGTGGGCTTGTGGCTCCCTTGTAAACAATAGAGTTTGGCAGAAGTGAAAAGGCGATTCAGCTTCTGCCTTGTCCATGAAATACCTGCACTTGGAGCTCTGAGCTGCTACAGAAGAAAACTGCCCTGAGGCAGCCATGGTGTGAGGAAGCCCAAGCCACAGGGAGAAGCCACATATAAAACCAGCAGTCCTGCTCTTCTTCCCAGTCCAAGAACCAAACACGGGAGTGAGAGTCCACAGGTCATCCCAGTCTCCAGCAGTAGAGTCCTCCCCAGCCTTCGAGTCTCCCCAGTTGAGGCCCCAGACAGCATGGAGCAAATGCAAGTCATCCCCACTGTGTGCCCTTTTAGGATTTCCAACCCACAGAATCCATAAGTTTAATAAAATGGTTGTTGTTTTACTCCACTAAATTTGGAGTGGTTTTCTCTGCAGCAGAAGTAACCAGAACATCTAGTAATGGTAATTCAAGACTTGCTCAACATCAACATTTTCAGTATTGACCTGTGAGGTAGATTCCTTTGATACTCTCAGAGGCCTCAGTAAAAATAACCATCCTATAGCAGCAGAATCACTGTGCTGTTCTAGAAGTCTAAAAGCATGCCCTCTGATTCCAGCTCTGTCACTAAAGAGATGTGTGACTTTGAGAACAATAATATCTGCATAGTGATTTCACCCACCAATGTCCTTTCACATTAGTAATTTCATTTATTCTTCCCAAAATCTTGTGAAGTAGAGCAAGTGTTCATCTATCTCAACCTCAGTTTCCACACTGTAAAATGAAGACAATCTCTGTTCTAACTACTTCATAAGGCTTTTGTAAGACTCAAATGAGGTATTATAAGTGAACACACATTTGAAGGGCAAAAAATAGGATTTGTCAGCTAAAGAGACAGAAATGTCAACACAGGCACAATATGTTGATCTTTGTTAGATGTACAGACTCAATAGCTACACAAACACATGTGTTCTGATATAGACTTCATATTCTTGCCACCCCAGAATACATAAATTTGATTAAAAGCAACTCAAACCTAGGAGGAGATGCTTCCTTTTCCTGCCAAGTAATTCACAGAGACTGCTGGATTCAGTCCATCCCTCCCCAACTCGATCCACGGGATACTTTCAAATGGATCCCAGACGGAGTCCCATGTTTCATAGCACATGGCAGACATCTTGACCATGTTCACCTGGGTGATGTCACACAACCCAGAGTGCAGAGACCACTGCACCTGGAAATACCTGCATGTGCAAGGGGTATTGTGAGGGAGAGAACAAAAGTGAATGAGTAGGAGAAAACAAATCTCAGTGATAAAGCCCACATGCACCTTTTACTTCTTCTCTCTGAGAGCCTCTTTATGGAACAAAGGGGCTGATCTCTAAGACTGAGAAGGAAGTGTCAAAAGAGGAACAAGAATAGCCTGAGAGTGTTTAACCCTCGCCTGTGGATCCATAGAGCAGTCATCTGAAGAGCTAGGTTACCATCCCAGGTCTGCCACCAACTAATTCTGGGTAAGTCACTACTCAGCCCTGGGCTCCTTGAGAGCAGATCTGTGTCTTGCCCATCACTATATCCCCAGCACTAGCATGTTTGGCATATAGAAGATGCCCAATAAATGTTTATTCAATTAATAAGTGAGTTCCATTAAAGTGGTAGCTAAAATTGTGGGTTCTGCAATCAAATAGACTAAATTCAAATTAAAATTCTATCATTTGCTATGGGTTACTCAACTTCTCTCTGTCTCAGTTTCCTCATCTAGAAAACAGGGATAATAACGTTACCTTCCTGTAGTAGATGCTGCTGCTATCTCGTCTGCCCCCTCCACCTTGGCACAGCTGAGTTTCCTACTGAAGCTGACAGCTTCCCACTTTAAGCACCTGTATCTGTTCTCTGCTGGAGGGCTTTCTCTTGCACCAAAAGAGCCTGCTCTCCAGAGGCAGATGCAATCCCGAAGTGCTAGGGAGTTATGCCCAGTGCAGAGTCTATGGATAAATGCCCCAGCCTCCCCAGGCTCTGGTCAGGCAATTCTCATGTGTGTTCCCCAGCAGGACTGAGGTCCAGTAACCTACTCATTAGCACACCCTTTATTGGCTTTTCTACATGTCTCACTTTCCTCTAAATAAACTCAATTGTGCTTTCTAAATAAACTACCTGCAACCAAGTCCTTGTGTCAGAGTCTTCTTTGAGGGTGTTATAGGCTGAATTCTGTCCTCCCAAAATTCATATGCTGAAGCCATAACCCCCCAGTACCTCAGAATGCAACTGTATTTGGAGATAGGGCCTTTAAAGAGGTGATTAAGTTAAAATGAGGCTGTTAAGGTGGACCTAATCCAATCTGACTGGTGTCCTCATAAGAGGAAATTTAAACAAAGGGACACTAGGGATACACATACAGAGGAAAGGCCATGTGAGGACATGAAGGCAGCCATGTGCGAGCCAAGCAGAGAGGCCTCAGGAGAAACCAAACCTGCCAACACCTTGATCTCAAACTTCCAGCCTCCAGAACTGTCAGAAAATAAATTTCTGTTGTTCAAGCTACCCAGTCTGTGATATTTTGTTTTGGCAGCCCTAGAAGACCAGTAGAGGGGAAAATCCATAACAAGATACCACCACATGAAGTCATTATGAGGAATAAACAAGACAATGTGTCTAAAGTACCTAATACATACCTGGAGTAATGCTCAAATCATGTCAGTTTTTGCTACCATTACTAGTAATAGCAGTAGTGGTAGAAGTCCTACTCTAGTGAATAGTACTGTCATCATCAGCACCATCTATAAAGTAATAATTGCTCTACTACGATTCTTCAAAGAGTAGATGTGAAGGGCAAAGAAGACAGTTGATGTGGAAAGACGTTAAGTGTTTAACATTCGCTCACTCTTTCGTTGAACAAACTTCTATTAGCACCAACCCCAGGCACTGGGCTAGGTGCTGAAATTATAGAGCACTGCACTGTCCAGTACTATGGATACTAGTCATGTGTGGCTCTTTAAATTTAAATTTAACTTATTTCAAATCAAATAAAATTTAAAACTCAGTTCCTCAATGAAACTTGTCACATTTCAAGTGCTCAAGAGCCACATGTGCCTAGTGGCTAGCATATTGGACAGCAGAGAAAGCATTTTCAACATTGAAGAAAGTTCTATCAGAGAGCACTAGTAGAGGGTAAAAAAATAAATTCCTCCTCTTCATGATGCAACCAATTACAAATGCAATCTGATAATGATGATATTTCAGGAGAGTGTACTCAAGAGTCCATGTCATGGGAGGTCAGTCTTTGCTTCTGAAGGACAGTACAGTGATTCCAGACTTCCAAGTTCTGAGAATAGGCAGTTGCTATTCAAATCACTTGCCAATAATAGCAAGGATGTTCTTCCTTCACATAACACAATTGAATGCCTGCTCTGTGAAAAGTCACAATGCTGGGTGCAGCAGGGCACACAAAGTTGGAAAAGCCACAGGTTCCAATCTTAAGAAGCTTACAGTTTAGTATTGGAGAAAATAGGTATACACAGATAGCCACAGTATATAGAAGATTGAAAATAGCTTCACATGAGAAGTGACTGTCCTCATAGCAGCCAGCATGGATTGAGCACTTAGCATGTGTCAGCATGGAGCCAAGAGCTTTACAGACACACTCTTGTTGAACTGTGTTAATCACTTTAGTAGGTACGTGCTGTTATCATCTTCATTTTACAGAAGAAGAAAATGAAGCATGAAATGATTAAGGACCATGCCCAGGGTCACGCAGCTTATAAGTCGTGAACTCAGGCAGCCAGACCAGAGCCAGTGCTCTAAATCCCTAACAGTTAAGACGGCAACAGTGCGGCTCATGGTGGAACATGAACAAGCCTGAAGTCATGGGAGGACCTACTTGGAAAAACAAAAGCTTATGCCACACCGCTCCCCCCTCCTCCGCCAACACACACCTGTCTTAGTTTGGGTTTCCTCCAAACAGAGTGAGAGCCAAGGACTAGGGTGTAAGTGTTCTATTTGACAGATGATCTTAGGAAGCAGGAGTGAGGGAGGAAGGAGAATGAGACAGGGAAGAAGAAAAGCCAATGTCAGGGTGTTTTACCAAGGTCACTGCCATGAGCAACAGGGAATCACTTCTGCACATAGAGGATGTCTCCCCACTTGTGCACCTAAAAGACAGACGACTTTATCCACCAACATTTATCCAACAGCCCCCAGCTTTCATTAGCTGAGGGCTCCCCCAGGAGTGTTAATGTCACCCCACTTCTCTTCTGCCCTGTATGGCCATGCAAACTCCTGTGACCTCAGAGAGAACCTGAGACAGAATGCAAGAAGAGTCACATCCCAGCCTTGCACAATGTACAGCACAAAGTGAGTCTAGAACTGCCCATACAGCTGCAGCTGATTCAGAGATAGGTGAGGGGGTATGCCACAGTCATCAGAGGCATCTACTATGTCATTCATATTTCTCCCCTTTGGACTCACTCAGTTGATTGTTCTAAGCACAGATTTTTGGTCTAGGCATTAGGGATGCCCTGGCCAAAAGAGAATACCAGTTCTACCCTCATGGAGCTTATCATCCAGTGGAAATTCATTTCTGACCAGTTTTCAAACAGGAATCTTCCCAGTGTCCACCAAACTGCTAGGACCTACACTGAAGAAACACCCACTGCTGTCCAAGCCACTGAACTCCTTTTCTGGTTATACAACTCTTTTCCCAGGAACTGGCTGTGTCCCAGCAGCTACTAAGCACTTTCCTCCTAAACTTTACTTGGCAGAATTTCATAACTTTAACCTCATTTCAGCTACTAGAAAACATCATGCACTTTTCCAATGGGCCCAAAACATTACTCAAAAAGAAATGAACATGAGGGAGAGAGGGGAAAACCCACAGAAGCAATATCATTAGGATTGTCTGTTCCAGAGCCAGGCTGCCTACATTGTCATTTCATCTTTGTGCATATTTACCCAAGGTCCTTCAGTTCCACTCTGAGTTCCAAAGTTTGAAGTTTTCTTGATGGAAGAAGGAAGATGAGAAAATCCACTCCATTAAAGTCTAAGGTTTTCACTTGAAGTTTGATGATTTCTTCACATCCTTGAACTCCAGGGGTGTGATTTCTCATGTGAAATAATAATTTTTTTAAAAGGGTGAAGGGGGAGACTCTAAACAAGACATAAAACATCAAGCACTAAATTAGACTCCAACTCCTGCTGAGACAGAGTAACTTTAAAATCTCTTTCCAAAGGGAGCTGTGATTTGAAGCATTTTCAGAAAGTAATTAACCTTTGGAGGTATGATGTGCAGTGTCCCTCAAAGGTCTTGTGAAAAAAGAGGCTGAATGTGGTTATGTCCACACTCAAGAATTTCCAACCAGACAGCAGCCCGTT
The DNA here is from genome assembly GCA_031878705.1 of Tapirus indicus. Lineage (NCBI taxonomy): Eukaryota > Metazoa > Chordata > Mammalia > Perissodactyla > Tapiridae > Tapirus > Tapirus indicus. Next base: position 19,413,200 of record CM062921.1, on the reverse strand, counting down.
GGTCAGCTTCCACTCCTACCCCCACACCATTAGCCTGGTTAAGTCATACTTCAGAGTTTTGTGCTAAAGAGACAGAAGTTCATAGATTAGTTCTATATCCAATCAGTTTATTTTGTTCCATTTTTAAGACTGTCAACCTTTGACATTAGATTACAACATAGGCCATTGATCCCAATGGGAGGTGAAGAGGGTAGATGGATCAGTCCTCAATACTGCAAAGACATAGGTCTTACCATGTCAGGTCAGGAGTATGGCACATTGTCACCTTCACAGTTGTGAATGATGAAGTTGTGTTGGGTCTATCTGAGTGTGATCCATGGAGAGCCTGACATTAGGTCTGGAAACCTCTCTTCCAAACACAGAGCTAAGACAATGCTTTGCCACAGGACAAAAGCTTGTAGAAAGCCTATATCTACATCCATAAGCACTGCCTAATTCTTTGGCTAGTGAATATTGTTGACATAACCTTTAGCTAACTCTTCAATTCAAAGAACATTCCAATCTTTTTTTTTTCCATTACATCTCACTTGAAAACTGGCCCCATGTGCTTTCCTCTAATCACAAAACCATTTCTCATGGCAGAAATAACTACTCCTGAGAAGTACCATGAAATGGCAGTAAGTCTATGTCCTCCAGACATTCTTAAGATATCTCACCTCTGAGGTTAAAGAGCGTGAATAGTTGGCCAAAATCATGTAAATAGTATTGCAAATGCAATAAGATAAGAAAAAGAAATGCAATATAAACATTAGAAAGGAAGACATAACACTATCATTGTTTGCAGATGATATGATAATTTAACTAGAAACTCTAAGAGGATTTAAGAATTCAAAAGTAGTTTCAGCAAAGTGGTCAAAAGGAAGATCAGCACTCAAAAATCAGTATCTTTCCTACACACCAAAGCTAACCCATTATAAAATATAATAGAATAATAGATTCTGTTCACAATAGAAATAAAATTATGAAACTAGCTAAGAATAAAGCTCACAAAAATTTTATAAGACTTTTATGAAGAAAATAAAACACTTTACTTAAAGTTACAAAATAAGACTTAAGAAAAGGCCCAGCAATTCTATTTCAAGGGATTGTCTTAGAGAAAAACAAGTATCTGTGTATAACAACTCATGTTTTACAATGTTCATTGTAATATAAAAAAATTAAAAACAACCTCTCTCCATTAGTAGACAATTAATTAAATAAACTATAGAACAATGATACTAAGAAAAAGATTGAGTGCTGATATGCCAAGATCTATAAGATATACAGCTAAGGAGAAAAAGCAAGCCACAAGACAATAAATACAGAATGATCTCACTTATTAAATAAAATATGTACAAAACATAAAGTCATATACACACACACACACATTTAAATGAATAGAAGTGTCTGGATAGATACACACTAAGCTGATAACAGCAGTGATGTTCAGAGACGGAAGTGGTACTTTTATCTGTTTCCTTGAATATTTTCACAATTTAGACCATACACATGCATTACCTAACTAAAAATAATGTATTCATAAAAGGAAAAGGAAGAAGATGTAGGCGAGGAAGACAAATCCTCTACCCTCCGGGTCCTTCTGGCTGGGCTACAAATTAAATTGACATGAGACAGAATAAAATCAAACAAAGCTTTATAACATGTATACATGGGAGGAACCCAGGAAACCACAGTCCCAGCTTTGAAACTTTAAGAAGTTTCACAGTCCTTTGAAACTTCAAGAAGTTTCACAGTCCAGAAGCTGAGTTAGTAGATTGTTCCATCTCACCAAACACATTTTTTCAGTCTTGATAATAGATCAGTCCAGTTAAATACATTTCAGGAGGTGGTGATGCAGGTGGGCACCCAATGTTAGGCCTATATTGTGGAAGCAATCAATCAGGTATTTAATAAGAAGTATTTCTATGGCAACAAAAAGAAAACAAGTTTAATAGTTGCAGCAAATTATAAGCCAGTTTCTGAGTTCAGGGGACAGCCAGTCAAGAATATTTCTAGATATCAGGGTTGAAGCATCTTTTGCAGTTTGAAATGTCTCTGATGATGTCATTGGGTGTTCAGGTAGCCTTTTGAGTGGCTTGCATAGCAATAGGTATGTTGATGATATCATTACGATCTCTGTTAAGTTTATATCAAGTTGTTCAGCTTCAGTTTTCAGGGCTTCAGGAACAAGGGTGGTTTCAGTTTTCAATTATTTCAAATAAAAATGATAGAAAAAATTGAAAATATTAGTTTGGAGATTTGTAGCCAGATATTTCAGGAGACCAGAAGAATTCAGGAACCAGTCCAGTTTACAGGTAGGAAATAAAAACTTCAAAGACAATTAACAGAACCAGGATCTAATATCCACAAATGTGTATCACAGTTTTTACTGAAATATAATTTTTCTCTCTAAAATCACCCTTATTTTTACCAAAGATAGCCAAAGTAAGACTAACTGGTTTGCAAAGTAAGTCTAGTTTCAATAAATTTGGCCCAATTAAGTACAGCAAGAATAGCAATTGATCATATAGGCTCTTTTAAATCTGCTTTGCTGGAATTTTTTGTAAGCCATCTCAGATTGAACTTTAAAGGCCTCTTGGGGCCAGGAAAGCCAAGGATATATCATACAAAGCCTGTAATACCCACAGATTTGGGTGAGTTCCTTTCTTCTTTTGAGGTTTTCCAAAAGATTGAGGTTCCTTTCACTGCCAGATAAGCGACCTTCTTTACTTACCTGGTATGGTTGTTGGGAACCCTGTAAACAAGGTAGCAGGCCAATATTTCCAAGTGGCTTTATTTCATAAAGTCCAATCTTTGTTTCTCAAAGCTGTCTGGTCATATCTGAGTCTATACATGTTCCTCTCAAATATGACATTCCAGTCGAAGCTTTGGTAATATAACCAATGTTTCCAATTGTGTCCTGTTACAAGGAGAACAGATTCTTATTGAACTTATGCAAATAACTATATTGTTCAGAAAATAACAATACTTACTCACTAAGAGTTTCTAAATTCTGGAGCCATCATGTAGGGAGAAAAAGATAAATGTTTCAATTCTGCCTACAAAAGTATAATTTACAAAATTGTTATAAGTCATAGTTAGCTTAAGAGAAAAGGAAAAAAAAGTTTTTCTTAAATCTGAAAAAACAAAACATTTTAAAAATCAGCAATATTTCAAATGAAAAGTCATAAAAGTTATAATCATCCTCATCAGTTCATTCAGTCCTGTGGTTTTTGATCTTAATCTTCTGTTAGCAGTTTATGGGGCCATCAGTTTCACCATTAGAGTTCTGTAATTTCTTACCCAGTTCAGTCTTATCTGAAAATTTTTCAGAAAGCTGCATTTCAGAGTAAATATCAGAGTACTTTCACGAATCTCTCTGAAAATGAAAACATTTGCAAAAGCATCCGAGTAAAACAATAACTGTCTGTAAACAGCAAAAGACTTAAAAATGCCAATTGACAAAGACATTTTGTTAATTTTGTGACATACAACACTTTAAGATAATAACTGGAATCATGACTGATAACCAAGACTGACCAGAATTTTAGGAATGTTATATAATTTTTAAAACTTATATCAATAACACTTACCCACATAATGTCATATGTCCCTATGAAACAATGCTTAGTTATCCATTTAACCATGGTGACAATTAAAGATTTTTAGGTGAATGCAGAAGACTAAATAGCTGTAAGAAAAACCTAGCACCTGTGATTAAAGACCTGATAAAAACAATACAGGAAATTTATTTTGATAAAACATAAAAATCCCTACCCTTCTTGTAGACTACTCAAAGAAAAAAAACCTTCATAATTTCTTTACCAAGAGCAGACTAAAAGTTTAAGAAAAATTATTCTTTTAAGAGAGGGAAAAGACCAAATTCTAATTTTGTACCAGTTTACTTTTGATATTAAAATTCATTTACTTAATTCATTTTAATCTTAGCCAACTTGACCATGCATAAGTCTTTTCTCAGGGTTTTTCCTCCACAAGCCTTCTATAAATTTTTGTTTACATCCAGAATTTAGTACTTTAGGACAAATTTATCTTTCTTAACCAAACAAACCAAAATATTTCCATCCTTTATATCTTCATTACTGAAAACATAAATCTTATATCTTACTTTCCTTTAATACAAATATATATATATTTTTATTTTTAGTAGCTTTAATCACATATTAGAATTGTTAACCCTTAGAAACCTTAATTTTAGTGAAAACTAAGTAAGCAAGCAACTATGAACTGTCTTTTACATTAGCATTCTGTAGCTTGACAAATTTATAAACACTTTTTATAATTTCTACAAACATGTTACTTTACAGTACAATCTTTTAATAAAATACAAGATATGTTTTTTAATATATCCAAACACTCTTTAGTTTCTTTGTAATAAGAAGCCAAAAGTAGGTAAACTTATATTTAACAATTAGTGTCTAATATTTTATCTTATTTGGAAATGATCTAGATATTCAACAAATTTTTATCATTTAAATTAACCTGACAAAACTTCAAAGTTTCAAGTTACCAAAGAGGTTTTGGAAGTTATTAAATACATGTCATAAAATATAATTATTGCTAAAAGTTTAAACTCTTATCTTATTTACATCTAAATTATTTGTTCCCCACAATTATGTTTAGATTACCCACAAAAGCTTCATGGTAGATTAGACAAAATTAGCTATCATTTTAGGCTATCTTTGCTGACAAATTTGCAACAAGGATAACATGAGCTTATTTGTGTAGTAAACCCAGGCTGCATGTCTGCATCATATCCAATGTTGATAACTCTGAGGACATGCCTATTTTAATCAAACCAATAAACTTAAATAAGCTTTCATTTACCAAAGATTATTTCATATCATGTTAACTTGAAAGCCATGCAAGTGCTTACTTTAAGTCAGTTAAACAGATCTCTTAATTTTGGCCATACCATCCAGAGGTAAAATATCACACATATATAACATACATATAGACACCCATAAGCACACAGGTAGACACAGACAGAGATCTTATAGTTTCCATTAAATTTTTGTTATGAATCAGGTACAATACAAAACTGATTAGTTTATGAGAAACATTTGTATTTCAAAGAATGGCTCTCAGGTCCTCAAGAAGATGGGAGCAAAAAATCTACATCATAAAGGCACAGAGAAAGCAGTCAAGTTTTCCTAAAGATGGAGGTTCTGGGACATATTTGCCTGATCTGTTTCTAATGTCTCAATCACTTGCCTCAATCAATACCTAGGAGCATTCTGAGGAACAGGGAGGCTTTGGGATTGGCAAATGAACTTTGAACTGCTTTCTTGAACCATACCTCTAGCCTTACAGAGATTTGCATGACAAAGATGGTTGCTTCCAGTTTCCCAAAGAATTGGATTACAGTCTGACAAAAGAGGCTGACTTGCCCCTCCAACTATACCCTTCCAATTGCTTCTTTACATCAGGGAAATTTTTAACTTAAGAGGTGAATCAAAGATTTGTATGTTCTAAAATTTCAGGACAATGTATCGCACCTTTAAAAGTCTGCACATTTAACAAAGGCCCCCTTTTTTCCCTAAGTGTACAATTTAACCCTAGACCAATTGACCTGGGGGGGGAGCTTTTATTAGCTTTTTATTAGCACCTGATATTAGCTTCTAGTTTTTGTCTCATACAGTGTGGGCTCAGGCAATCCTATTGACTTCTCTTTGGTAAGTTTAACTAACACTGTCTGAAGAGCAGATTTATATGCTGTCTTACAATCAGGCATGGGAAACGTTCCCTTTTCCCAGTGAGACACAATGTTTATCCCCACAATACAATCTATAATACAATCAGGCAAAAAGAGATACAATCACTTTACATGAAGCCATAAATATATCAATTTTCTACAAAATTTCATCTGAATTGCATCAGTTCTTATACCTCTAATCATAGCTTGCATTAGGACTTTATCATTAGGTCTTGGTCTTATAATTTTGGTTAGGGGAAGCATTCCCAGTCAGACATTTTAAAACATACTCAGGCAAAGTTGATATAACCTCATTATATAAAATTAGCTCAAACATTCCAACCTTTATAATCTTATCAACACTTATACTTTTACATTTTCTCATTTTAATTGTAACCTAAGTCAGGGTCTTAAGGCTAATTTTTTTTTTGTATTTCCTTTTTTAATTTGGCATTTTTGTAGGTACCAATAAAACAATTACAATGAGAGCTCTCACAAATATTTTTCCCAATTTAGAAGTTTTTCCAGTTTAAATGATCCATCATCTGGCCACACTGACAAGTAGGATCTTAACAGTGATTCATACCAATAAGCTTAACCATGGATGCAAGAGGCATCCCCAAAGGAAATCCAGAAAGTTCACTGCCAAAAATAGTCTAAGAAAGCAAAGGCTTTCACTGTACAACAAGCAACGAAGGCTGAGATGACAAAGACCCCTAATGAAAGTAATTGGAACCCCTTATGAAAACTCCCCTGAGAGCTGACATAGCTAGACAAAGAAAGTATGTCCCAGACCCCAGTCTACTCAGCTGGCTGCCAAGATGCATGCTGGTACATGCATCCTCCTGATGGCAGAGACCAGAAAGTTCACAAAGCCAAGTTCTCAAGACACATAACAAGACAAAACAAAAGAACCTCATCTGATATGTCCATTAACAGCTTTAGCTAAGCCTTGGTTTTCTTGGAGCCAGAATAGAACTTAGGAGGGAGGTGCCACAGTGTTGGGGATCGTGTGTGCTTTAGAGCACCTCGTCATTGCACAGACATTTTCTTGAAGTTGGTGGGGGGGGGTACCTGTGTCATCTACCCCATTCCAGGACCCAACTTATCCTTTCACAGGAGACTTCTTGAGGTGGTGAGGCCCTAATGGCTCCTAACTGCTCAACCCACACTCATCAAATTTGTGGCCTTTTTGGCTTCTAAGAGGCCCTTAGCAACAGCTTTTACCTCATGCACATATTCCCAGACAACAGACTTATAGAGATGCCTGTGTCTTATGACAAATGACAGAAAAAGATGGAGACCAGGAAAAATAGTGACTATCTCTGGGAGGAAAAGGATCAATTAACCAATGAGTACTCAACCAAATTTCCTAGTCATTGAGTCCAAGAAGCTAGCTTTACCAATATTTTCTCCTGCTAATCCAAATTTAGAAAAGGAAACAAAACTCACAACTATTCCTTCCACTGGGCCCTGCAGGCAGAGCTCCAGGAGACTGATGTGGTAAGAACTCTTACCTCCTGCTGGCTCTTGTCAGGGGTCCAGGATCTCTCAGCTGCAGCAGTACAGAGAGAGTAGCATCCAGCCAGTGAAGTTTTACCCTGTCCAAGTTGCCAAACTGTAGGGGAGGAAGACAAATCCTCTACCCTCTGGGTCCTTCTGGCTGGCCTACAAATTAAATTGACATGAGACAGAAGACCAGGAGAAAAATCAAACAAAGCTTTATAACATGTATACATGGGAGGAACCCAGGAAAGCTGAGTAACTCACCAAAATGGCTGAACTGCCAGCTTAAATATCATCTTCAGCTAAAGACAAAGGAGGATGTTGGGCGTAGTGGTTTGGGACTTCAAATGGCAGGAAGGCAATTCACATGGAAATGGAAATGCAAATGTTTGGTAGATAGAATTTGATAAAAGTGGGCTTAGCAAGGATCTTCCCAGTCTACCATTCCCCAGAGTTATCCATGGTGATGGTCTATCCTGGGGACAGGCCTTTCATCTTAAATTGTTTTTTGGCAGTTAGGGGGGAGGTTAAAGTTTCTTTCAGTCTTTTGTTCTTAAAAATAATCAAGCCAAAGAGATACATTTTGGAATGGCCAATTTTGATCCTCCACAAAGACAAGGAATGACAAAGTACAGCCTTGGACTCCTTGGGTGTCCTCTCAGTTTCCTCCTCTACTTCCTTTTTTCTCTTGGTCAGTGCCCCACCTGGGCTGAGCTCTGGAGTGGATAAAATGTAGCACCATGGAGCATGGGATCTGGTTTCTGAATGGCTGCTGGGGGGCGGGAGTTAGTTAACAATATCTATAAGTGTGAAGGGGGGTTGGCTTTTGGTGAACTGAATCTTGACCAATAGAAAATGGGGGCCAGAGAGACTGGGAGAAAATTTCCCAGAGAGGCCAGAAACTTCATGTAAATTCTCACCTCCAAGTGTTTATCAGCCTTTTCTCCTGCTTGGAATGCCCTCTTCTCCATGTAGGTATCAACCATCAGATACTTCCTGAGCACTTACTATGTGCAAAACACTGTGGGGCCTTGAGGGATCCAAAGACGCATTAGAACCACAGTCCTTGTCCTCATGGCATCTACTACTATCACTGCAATCCTGCAGGAGAGAGCAGAAAGAGGGAAAGTTCAACAAAGCAAGAGTTAACCAAGACACAAGATCAGGAAACCAGAGAAGTGATGGGGCAGAAGAGGATCAATTACTCTCACCTGCACTCTCAGGTCTAGTTCCCAGAACATTACCCCAACTGAACTCTTGCCACCTATTATAAAATCCCACTAACTCATATTTTCCTTTTTAATAGTAAGAACCAACATTGTCAATTGCTAGTCACAGTGCTCTGCACTTATTTGCATTATTGCACTTAATCTTCACAACAGCCCTGTGATGTGGGCATTATTATTTTCCCCACATCATAAATAAGACAACTGAGATAAGCACAGTTAGGTTACCTGCCCAAGGTCACAGCCTCATAAGCTTAGTAAGAATCAACTGCTCATTATACAAATAAGGGTAATGAGAGACTGTTGTAGTCTCAGGGACAAAACAGGAGCAGCCCAAGGGAGGCCTACAACAGCAAAGAAAAAAAAAAATCCTTCGGAAAGAATAGAAATTGCTGCTGGTCCTGAAAAAATTAGACCCAACGAGCCAATGACTTGCTATTTCCAGTTATTAAAACTGTCCAGCTGCCATAGCAACAAGTGCAGTCAGTGCTTCCACTCCCTCCCAAGACAGAATATTTATGACTCTATTAAAGATACATACTCAGTGCCTCATGTAAACAATGACAGGCGTTTTGCTATCTTCCTGAAAAAGGGTGTCTCTCTTTTTGCTTGTCACTTTAAATGCATGATTCCCATTTATTCCTCTCTCTTGGGGGGGGTGGGGAGGGTATTCCTCTCTCTTTGGGCAGGAGGGAGAAGGGATGGTGAGGATGATGGGGCTGAAGTCGGTAAGAATCAGGGGACCTTTTTGGTCTAGAGTTCAAAGGTACTACTTCAGCAAGGCTCAGAATTACATTGAGTAGTTTCTCCCCATGGCCTTCTTTCCCTCCCTGTCTGCTCCTCCTCTTGTGTAACTCCACTGCAACCACTGTCATAAGCACCTTGCCTTGCCAAGTGACTGCTGTGTAGGCTGTGATGGCATAGTCTACTGAGCACTGGGAAAGTGCATAATCCTTGTGTGTATCTGTGTGTGGAGAGGGGTTAGGGGATGTCTAGAGCTGGACTCCCTAGAATTCCATCTTGCAGCACCAGCAGAAAAGTATCCAAAGGCAATTACCTCAACAATTTGGCTTTATTACAAGCCATTGGAATTCTGGATCTGAGCACCTGAAATGGAAAACATCACAAGAAATGGAAAAAAAGAGTTAAAAAATGTTATCTGGGCCTAGGATTGGGGATGGAGAGAAGGAACTGGAATTGGGTGTCAAGCAACAGGGAGAAGGACAGCACAAACTGGCCTGGAATGAGCAAGACTTGGAGGCAGCAGGTGGGGAGCCGAAGGTCAACTCAAATTGAAGTTTGGATCAGGCCAGGCCATCAGTATGTGGGGGATGTTTTCCAGGGAACTTTGCACAGGGGACTGACCTTTGGCTGGCGATCATGGCCAAATCCATGTAAGGTGAGGAGGCTGACCCTCAGCAGCCATCTCTGCCAATCAAGCCTCATTCCAGTGCTATGAGGAAAGGGCCAAGGAAAAATATTAATGGGTCTCTCAGATTAGTTAGAACAAGTATAAGAGAAACACATTTGCCCTGTGGTGGTCTCCTGCTATTTTTTGCCAGCCCAGAATCTTTTCTCTCTTTCTGTGGTAACTCACCTTGATGTTTGCTGAGATAGCATACACATGCATGTTCATACACATACACACATACACAAACACACACCTAGTTCATTTATTTGAGGTCAGCCTGATCTCACTCCCAGCTCAAGGGATAGGCATGGACCAAGGTCTGACCAATCAGACACTATATTCCCCTGGCCACAGGAATTGGTTCAGAAATGAACATGGGATGATTCATTTGACCCCTGAATCCACTCCTCTCTGCCCTGCTCTGTGCCTCAAGAGGCCGACCAGTATGGACTTCATCAGTGAGCTCCCTTATTTTTTGGCATCTAGTTAGATTCTGCTGTTGCCGAACAATGGCAAGACAGCAGAGGGAGAAAGGAGATTGAGAGTAAGCTATGTATTCACCATGGGCTCACTGCAACCCTCAACTAATGGTCACAGCTCCTTCTGTTTCCAGGCCTAGAAATAATAAGAAAACCCCAGTGTCATGGCCCCAGAGTGCATCAGTGCCCTGTGGTTTCCCTACACAGTGTCTACATGTTTGAGAATACTCCCTTAATTAAATTCTCCTCAAATCATCCAATTTGAGTGAACTATTTCCTCTTAAGACCCTGACTGATATAGAGTATGTGACACAAGTGGAAATGAGAGCCTACTCAAGACTTTGTGTGGGACTACCGGGAAAGAGAAGATCTCTTTCTACTGAGAGTATAACACAAGCTGAAGCTGGCATGGGGAAAGCTGCCTGAGAATGCAGCCATTGTGGAAGAGAACTGAGCCAAGAGTGAGGGAAAAGAAGAGAGGGACCCATTCCTGACAACACTCCTTGAGCACCTGGATCCAGTCGTGCATGAAGACTGTCTACTCCCTGGACTTTCAGTTACATCAGCCTGTTTTTGCTTAAGCCACTTTGAGTGCATTCCTTTACTTGCAAATGAAATATTCGTGACTTATCCATGTCCTCACCTCCATTGTGTGGTTCAGCCTGGATAGAGAGGCACATTTATCCTCAACATGGGACACATGATTGTACTTATACTCAGACATCCTTCAAGAGGAATAACCAGGCCCATGGGAAAGATAGGAAGACAGGTGAAAGCTGTCAGCACTCCATGATTCATAGAAATAGAGCCTGGATATCAGTTCACTATAGGGTTCAATTGCTTTCTATTAATTGAAGAGATAAGTGAGGTCAAAAGGAATGAAATGACAAAGTCAGAGCTAGAACTGGGTAGAATTTCCATTCCACCCAGAGCCATGTGGAATGGAAATTATTTTCCACTGAGCCCAAGTGTTAAACATGAACAATTCCCATAAGAAAGTATTTGTGGTTTGGAGCCACCGGGAGAATTAAGCCTTTGTCCTTGAAACTTCTGAAAAGCCCAGTTTTTCAGAGACAAGTTAGCCCCCAATTTCCAGAGATGGAGGCACTGGGGGAAGAGAAGTGGACTCCAACATATCAAACTTTCTGAGGCTGACTGGCTTCTAGTCTGCAGGGGGCTTTCAAGGAGCTAGGAGTGTGTCAAGAGATGAAACCAAGCACAGTCTAATTACATCTTGACACTGCTACAACACTGCCCCTACTATAAACAGCTCAAAGAAGGAAGAGAAAAACTTTATTTTTCTGCTTTTGTTTTTAACAACTGGACATATAAAAATAAACAAGACCTGCTTGCTAAGGTGAAATGTTACTTAAACCCATATGGAGTACAGGATGAAATTCCACAAAAGTCTTCAGTCTTTTTCTCCTTTAAAGTATTCTAATAAGGTAATGGGAAATGTGTATTTTAAGTGAGCAAATGTTTTACTTCTTAATAAGCATCCTTATTGGGAACCCCAAATCCAAATTGCCAATCTCTAATTAGAACCTAGAAAAGGCCTTGGGGACCAAATATCAGTTAGTTTTCTGGATTTGAGACTGTTGTTCTATAACCTATGCAGAAATATAGATGAACGCATGGAAAAAAATCATATGATGCACTCACAGAATTCAACACTAATATATATTTAGAAGAAAATCCCAGCAAAATTGGAAGAGGAGTCTTCTTAGATGCGATGTAGCTCATCTCCCAAAGTCCTGTATCAAATATCATACTGAATGGTGAAATTTTAAAAACATTTGCATTAAGGTTAGGAAATATAAAAGGATATCCATTATCATGGCTTCTGTTTCACATTGTTTTGCAAGATTTACCTAAAAAAAATGAGACAAACTAAGGTAAAGAGAAGGACAAGGATTGAAAATAAGGTGATCAAGCTATCGTAATTTGCGATTAATATGATCATCCCAAAAGAAAATCTGAGAGAAAAATAGCAAAATTACTAGAACTAATGAGAGAGTAGTCTTTAACACCAGCACTAGCCTAATTAAAATAGAAAAAATTCAAGGTAACTATATGAGTGTGTAAAGATCTGCACAGTGTGTGGGTGGAATGCCAATGCCCCCTTTTACTAGCTTTGGGTACCTGGATATAATACTTAATCTCTGATCCCCAGCTGCTTCGTCTATATATCAATTTTTAAAATACTCAGCTCACATATTTGTCAGTTCATAAACTTACATATATTTGGCACCTAGCATGAAATCTAAAATGCAGTAAGTACTCAACAAATATCAGATCTCTTCTCCTTGAGGACCATTGGCCATATGGCTCTTCATGATACATAATAAGAGCTAAATATATACATTTAACCAGTGAAGAAAACATTCTGTTCAACTATCAGAGAAACTGCTCACCTCATCCCAGCTTGAAACCACAAACTATTTGCTACCACGAAAGAAGAGAGAGATGTAAGTCATTTAGAGTTTAATCTAACAGTAAAGCAGGCAAAGAGTCAAGGCCCCCCATGCTCTCTATTTCATGTTACTTTGACGACAATGAAACTTCTCTTGAAAAATTCTTGCCTGTTGAGCAAGGGAGATTGTGCTCTCTATATTTGGTCCATGGTGTTTGAAGTCCTGCACAGGCACGAATAACTAGAGATTTTTCAGGAGCCTATGAAATATTTGAAGGAAAAAAATTGATTTTAATACATACAAGAAAACTGAAAAATTGAATTTAATAACTATTTAATTAAATGTCTACAAAATCTAACATTATGCCAGCTTTTTCAATAGGTAGATTTAATTTCATTAAAAATTTTCATTTTATTTAAAAACAACATTTGGGTTAGATTTTCCTCACTGTATGAGTATGAATACATTCTCAGGAATTCTTGCAATGATTGCTGATAAATCATAAACAATAGTCAATTGGATTACAAGTAGCGAAATCATTTTCAAAGCAAAAATAATAAAAAAATCCTCTCAATTTTCAACAGAGAGTGACATTGAAGGTAAGGTGATGCTTTTTAATCAGTCTGATAAGATGTAAGGATAACTGCAAAAGGGAGAGTTGGTCTAGGGTTTGTGAAAGTGTTAAAATAGCTCCTGGCAGATCATATTCCTTAAAATGAAAGATGTGTTGGAAAGATTAAAGGTATTCTAGAATATGATGGGCAGAAGCTCCAATACGTACCTCAGAAAAATTATAGCCACATACATAATCCTCTACACCTTCATTCAGGAACCAGTTGCATTGTCAACTGCATCCATTCTGTGGCTTGTGTGATTTTATTTGCTTCTCTCATGCCTTTCCACCTGCTAGATAAGAAAATAAAATCCCCGAGGTCAGGATTCATAACGACTCTCTCTCTTTATCTCATCTTTGGACATATAGCAATCACTCAGTATTTACTTTTAAAACTGAAGATTACAAAAAGCAAGCGCTTTTGAACACATCTTAAAAAAGATTCTCTCAAGTTTGTTACTAACAACATGTGAAAAGAGTCTGAAACTTTGAATTGTAAAATGCTGCTGTGAAATCACATTTTCACGAACATCTATTGTTTCTTGCCTGAAAACACGTTTCTCCCTGGGATATTAGCATATAACAAATAAATCCTAAAGTACCTCACTTTCCTGCCCAAATGTAGTACTTAACTCTGGTCGATTTCTTAGCTAAAATTACTCACAGGAATAAAAACTGCCTATGTGTTTTTGATTATTACAGAATATTTGTGCCCTCATCAAGCAGTGCCAACCATGTTACACACAAAAAAACAAAACATGCCTCAAATGGCATTGTATTTAAATATGATGATGCTTCACAGTTTGTTTTTGATGGAGAAAATGAGAATTATTATTACTTATGTGGATTGCCACCTAAGGATTAATCTTGCTGTATGGATTTCATAACTGAGGCATTATAGCTACACTTTTCATAATGAAGGGAAAATCCAGCATCAAATAAACAATTTGCAATGGTTTACATACTCCCCTACCTCTGTGAGAGGAGGAGTCAACTATTCCAGCTACAATTTTCTAAGCTTTTTGTTTCCTAAAGAGGAATTTACCTGAGCTCCTATAGGGAAGAGATGTGTGCCCACTAACCAAAGTCATAACGCCCCAGACCATGATTGCAACTTTAACAATATTTCTTTTCTTTCATTTTTTTTTCTATTTCTTTGCTATAAAAAGGAGTCAGTAATAGTCTCAGACTTCTGCTGGAAAACAGGAAAGAACCAACTGTACCGTGTGTAGCTCCACTCACCCCCTCCCTGAAATCAAGCCCCCACCAAACACATACCCTTAGCCAGAATGGGAATTTTCACAAAAGATGGAGAACTGAGGCACTATTAACTGGGTCATTGGAGTCTTTTAAAAAAACGTGGACAAAAAAAGAGATTTTTGTTCTCTTAGCTAAATTATTTCTACTGAACTCTGTCTTCCTAAGAATAGCCTCTGTTCATCAAGTGAACTCCAAGATCTCCCAGGCCAATTTGACATGAGACACTTGGGACTCCGCCTGGGTTAGCGGTCCCCAATCTATTCACTACCACGGGGATTTCTCATTCCTTTCCTACATTGCACATCCACCAAGTTTTCAAAGACTGTGTTTATTAAACAAGCAGCACTGATTACATCCAATTAATTAATTTTCCACTTCTAATTAAGCAGACACACATAACTACTAAGCAGCGTGTTTGAGCAGCGTGGGATAACCAGGGTTACCATATTACCACACTGAGCTGGTTTAACTAGATCCAGAAATAAACAATTCTGAGGTTCCTAGCACATGCCGTTTCAGAGTGGCTAAATGTAGGATTTTCACTAGATTTTCTGAAATATAGGGAATGACTTAAGAATCCTGAGTTTGGGAGCACTGCCTTAGAGTCCCCACATTAGACTGTCCTTGGGGGGAATTCATCCGATAGGACTCATGTGAACATTAGTCCCCCTCCCTTGGAGTGGGTATTTCAGTGGCTAAACCTGTATGGATGGATATATGTATTAAGCATTATTAAGCATATTTAGCTGGGAGAAGGGTCTGTGGTATCTCTTCCATCATGGAAGCACCATGAAGCATATTAAGCATTATACTGGATGCTTTACAAACACTGTTTAAAATAACCATCATAGCAACTCTATGAAGTAGGCATTCATTCGTTCATTCATCCATTAATGTAACAAAAAATTTATAAAAGGCTTACAATGCACAAAGTACTGTCTGGACTCCTAGAAATATAGCATAGGAAAAAAAAACAGATGAAGCCCTTTCCCTCAAATAGTGTATATTCTAGTCTGGAGATACAAACAACAATTGGGCAAGGAAATAAATAGGATGATATAATAGACAGTGAAGGGAGGCACTACCTAGACCATGTGCTCAGGGAAGTTATTACTGAAGCCCTGACTTTCGATTTGAGACCTCAAGGAATTAAACTTGCTTTGGCAAGTAGGAAACTGAGGCTCAGAAAGGTTCCGTAAAGTGCCCAACATCACATATCTACTGAGAGTGAGTTAAATTCTAACCTACACTTGTCAGTCTCCAAACCTGTCTGCTTTTCACTATGCCCTGTTGCCTCCCAAGAGGACATGACAAATACCCAAATTCTGCCCTACATCAGAGGATATTGTGGCAGAGGTTTAAGCCTACTTAGACTGTATAGAGAGGAGAATGTTGCCAAAAAGAGAGATGAAAACAAAGAAATAAAACTTCTAATCATCCTCATGTATATGATTGGATAAACCATATCCAAGGTAAGGGATCCATATTTAATTTTTCTTTTTTCATTTCCTTAATTCCTCCTTAATTTGTCACCAAAACTAAAATGTTCAATATTTTTTCTTGATGATTGTAATAAATGGGGTTCTGATTTAATCTCTAGATATAGATTTTTCAGAGCCTATTTTTCAAGACATGAAACACGTATGTCCTCATCAAAGGCCAGATCTCCATCCCCCCCACCTCCATAAAGATGGAGAGATTCGTTTAAAAAGCAAAACACCTCAAGGGAAAAAATGTCCTCATTGGCTGATTGTGTAACACAGTGAACTACCTTGATTACAAATGACATTCAAAGAGGTTCTCTCTTCTATTTGGCCATTTTCTCCTTGAGTGATACTAAAGAGGAGATAAGGTGTTCATTCAGGATGCTTCCAAGAACAGTTTTATTGACCCCAGGTTTTACTGAAGCTGAAACACCCAGCTATCTTTGAGCCCCACAGAAAAAAATCTTCTTCTAGTAAATTAAGAGCTATTAGCTGAGGAAAGGGAGCAATTAAGACAGTGCTGGGGGATGGAGCAAGGGTGAGGGAAGAGGACAACGACAAAGCCTCAAGCTTTGAGCACAAAGGAAAAAATTGGGGCTCAATTTAAAAAGGGCAGCTCTGACAAAGAAAGTTATTAAAGACAAGGAGGAAAAACTCTCAGGAAAGCTTGATTGTGGCCACTCCTATTTCTCTTTAAAAATGGGACAGCATTAGTCTCTCTGATGTGCAAGTAAAAAAGCAACCCATTCAATTTCACAATAGACTACTGTAAAGAAGGACCAGAAACCCAAGACTCTTGGAAGCAAATGTCATTGCCACCTGACTCCTGCATGACAAGCTAAAGTGATCTCCCCCTTTATGGTACCTCCTTAATGGTATGTAATTGTTAATAATACAAGTGTGGTTGGCGGTAGAGTTCATGGAAGTTTAGAACCTGGGCTTTGGAATCAGACTGAGGGCTCTTGGCTCTGCCACTTTACAGCTGTGACACTGGATCTTCATGAAAGAGGAGTGGGCCTATTGTTTCTCCAAGGCCTTGAGAAAGCATATGCAAAACAATCTTCTCCAGCCAAAACAAAAAACAAAAAAGAGAACATGTATTTAAAAAAATGGTAGCCAAGTTTGCAAAATCAGAGACAGAGAGAGAGGAAGAAGAGGAGGAGGAGGAGAACAGGAGAGAGAAGAAAGAGAAGAAGAATGACAATAAATCCAGAATTGCAAGGATTGCTGAGATGTGTAGATTGGCACTCCTGTTAGCATTAGTGGCATCGGCATTTTACAGAGATATTCAGCAAGCCTGAATAGCTGAGATGACCTGAGTTTTTCATGTCATATAAACCACAGAGCTTGTAAATCTAAAAGACATCCTTTCAAAGGCCCTCTTGCTGAGTAGTAGATTTGCTTTTAAAAACACATGGTGGACATTGAGGCTGACTTTCCAGAAACCATTCCCTGCAGGCAGATAACAGATCATGGCAAGTCAATCCCCATGGCCAGTGATGAGTCCATGAATTTATGCCAATTTGAGTCCAGTAGACTCAAGAAGAGAGTGGCTCTGGGCTTGTGGGCAGGAAGAATTTCTTCCACTCACTGGACTGTAAGGAAGCATAGCCCCATCTGCTGCCTGTAGACATGGGGGAAGCTGGCCTGTGAACAGAGTTGAGGCCAAGTGAATCTCAGAGAGAGAGGACCTCAAACCCACCTACATCTGGACCTCTTGTTATGTGATATAATAAATGTATGTCTCAATGTCAAATAAATTCAGGGAATGCTCTGTGCTATATCTTGCCTTGCAAAGTGACAATGCACATTAGTGTATTAAAGGCTCTGGAAAGTCCTGTAGTAAAGAAACCCATCTAATCCTGCATTACTCTAACCTAACTTTCCAGAGAAGCCTCTCTCTTCATAGTACCTGTTAACTTGCCATATCACACATGCTACTCGAGACACGCCAGTGTGGAGTTGAATGACGTTAGCCTGGAGCACCAGCCCTTCCTCAAAAACAAAACAGTGGAGCTACCTCTATTACCAGATTGGTACCTCTAGCTACCTCTATTACCAGATTGGTAAAGCCTTCAGTCTGCTATTTTGATCTGCTGTCTCTGATATGTTCTTCTGTCTTTAATCTTTCACACCCTGTTTCTTTCATGCACATTTGTGCATTACAGAGGGCTTTCAGAGCCACTCACTGACTTAGATTTGTATTTGTCTTAGGTAACTCATATGTGTGCCTACCACCTTCCTACTCTACTCCCTTCTTTCTTAGAATCTTTTTTTTCTTATATATTTTATTATACTCTTTGGCACACTTTCTAGTCTCTAATCTCTCTTATCAGCTAACTTGCTACTTCCTCAGTTACACAGTTATACTTTGTTACTTAATTGGTCCAGCACTGTTTCTCCCCTCCCCACATGGTTGTAGTAGAAGCCACCATATTCTTACATAATTCCATTCTCATCACTGCAATGTTTAGTCTTCAGCCAATCACAGTCCTTCCCTGGAATCTTTCTTCTTCTCTCTCTCTCAGGTGACAGAAGTTGCAGGGTATGAGCTGTTGGAAGTTGAGATCCTGCCATGAGAGAAAACCAGGCTGCAAAGAGGATGGATGAAACTTAGACAGAAGACAACACAGGCAAAGAAAGAGAGAAGGGTCCGCAGGTGTTCAGGTCCCAGGTTCTAACTTTTCCTAAACTTAGATGCATTTCTGCCCCTTTTTTTGTAATTTGGTATTCAAATTTCCTTGAATTATCTAAAATGGTGGTCTGCAAACTAAGGGCCCATGGACCAAATCCAGCTGCAGCCTATTTTTGTAAATGAAGTTTTATTGAGACATGGCCACACACATTTGTCTGTTTACAAATTGTCAATGGCTGCTTTCATGCTACAACAGCCGAGTTGAGTCATCATAGCAGAAACCATATGGCCCACAAAGCTGAAAATATTCATTATCTAGACCTTTACAGAAAAAGTTTGCCAACCCCTGTTCTAAAACAACTCAGTATTCTTCCAACAATTTCTCCTTTTTGCCTAAGGTAGCTCAGGTTGGTTTCTGTCACTTGCCACTAAAAATCATGATTAGTGGTCTTCAAATTGCTCTTGTGCTCAGTACTCTCCACGCACAGCCTACATGCCATCCAGCCTGAGCTAAAGCCCTTTGCTCTTTTCTGTGCCCATCTTCTCTTTCTGGTCATTTCATTTGTGTAGAGGTTATGCCATTCTGTATTATGTTTTTAATCAGGGATTTACATAGAGGCGTCCCCTCCTTCTTTGCTTTCCACCTCAGGATATAAACTTTTGGCTGAGTAGGAGCTATTTCTCATTCATCTTTGGTTTTCCCCTCCACCGGTGCCCAGAACAAAGTAGACACTCAGTGAACACACATTGTATCTTGAATTAAATTTCTCCTCCCACCATCTACACTCAGTTAAATCTCTTTGTTAAGAGAAGCTGTCTTTTCAAACACTCCTTCATTTTGCAAAAGAAGACCAGCTTCTGGGCCAAATGTTAACAGGAGGACCATGCCATCCAGAAACAAATCCCCAGTCTCTGATCATTTTTAGTAGCATCAATTTAAAGCAGTCATTTCAAAGCGTGGTCTCTGGGCAGCTGCAGCAGCCTCACCCAGGAACTCTTTAGAAACACAAATTCTCAAGGCTCCTCTCCAAACGTTCTGAATCAGAAACTCATGGGTAGAGCCCAGCAATCAGTGTTTTAGCAAATCCTCCAAGTCGTTCCGATGCTCGTTAAAGTTTGATGCTCTAAAGAAAAACCAAAAGTGTTAGCAAACTTTTCTGTAAAAGCAGGACAGTAAATATTTAGGCTTCAAGAGCCAAGCAAATCAAAGATATCATACAGGACTTACATAGAAAGAGAGAACACAGACTTCCATAAAATTTTTGATGAAATTCAAAATATAACATTATATAATATACAATAATAATAGGGTATAATTTTTTTGTAATAAAGGTCTACTAATGAAAAGAATGAAATATTTTCTCAGGATAACATTTCTTTCAATTGGGGTTGAAAGTTAATGTTCCCTATCATCAAATCCATTGCGAATGTTCTTCTGTAGAAACAGATCCTTAGTTCGTAGGAACAGGCCATGGACCAGATGTGGCCCACAGGACGTATTGCCAATCTTTGTGCTAAAGCATGAATGCCTACAATTAAGAGAAGGGCCAAACATTCATTGCAGGGAAAGCAGAAGACCTTTGTGTAGATCAGCAGTTTTCAACTGGAGAGGGGATGACTTTGCCCCCAGGGGACATTTGGCAATGGTCAGAGACATTTTTGGTTGTCAAACTGGGGGCAGGGTGTTGTTACTAGCATCTAACAGGTAAAATTCAGGGGTGTTAGTAAACATTCTACAGTGCACAGGACAATCCCCTACAACAAAGAATTAACTAGCCCAAAATGTCAGTAGTGCTGAGATTGAGAAACCCTCACATAGACAACCTTTGCAGCTCACCGCAGGCCTGTGGACCTCCTTTTTACCTCCTGTCATGTTCCTAAGCTATGCAGGCAGGTGCCCAATCTTATTCCTATTGTTGCTTTCCAGTTCAGACTTAAACGAGACATCTTTAAATGTCTGTGCAAAGACATTTGAAAGAAGCAAGGCTTCTCTTTCTAGAGTTTTCAAATTTCGATTGCTAAGGCAAAGTTCATGTCAACACTAATACTGTTTAATTTCAGAGCTGTCCTTACAGAAGGAGCCTAGAGCCTGTTTTGTTTGTTTGTTTTTCAGGTATAGCCTCACACAGTCAGATATTTGTTTTGAGGAGTAAAATACAAAACAAGCTATACAATAAACTCTGTGGCAAAAGAAAATGTCCTAGGGTGTTGAGGACTGCACATGACAACATTGGGGAATCATGATGCCTTTTGGTTTAGGAAACTTCGAATAACTCTAGTTGTGAAAAGGAAGCAATCATTGATGTTATTTCCCTTCCCATTCCTCCCTTTAAAAATGACACAGAAGTTAAAACATTCATGGAGGCCCTACTTAAATAAAAGATAAAGATACCTCCCCTTCTCCATGATGTGGTCCAGATTCATGATTAGGCTACAAAATCAGATTTTCTGAATCAGATGATGGCTGGCACTCCTGGAAATCAGTTAAAGTTAGGTGGCCTTTTGTTGGTGGTGAGGAGAAGAAAATAGGAAAACGTTGCTTTGTACTAGGGAAATGTTAGCTAATATTTAATGAGAGTTTATTACATGCCAGGCACTCTCCAGGTATTTTGCTATATTGTATTATTTCACCCTTGTAACAAGCCTGTGAGACAGGTACTTATTTTACAGATGAGGAAACTGAGGTTCAGAGAGGTGAATTAACTTGAAAGGTCACAGCTGATAGAGCCAGTACTGGAATCCAGGTATACCAAGACTTCAAACTTGAACTCTTAAACATTATTGAATCACTAAGGCTTTGTGGATAGGCATGGAACCACATCGTTTAGAAATAAAAAATTCATAACAAGACAGTGTCTTCTAATAACTACCGGTTAGTGATGACTTAGAAGTTCACTGAACAACCTCTGGAAGTGGGTATAACCTCTCCTGATATGCAGTGTCCCGTGTTGCTAGAGAGTCTGGTAAGATTGATTTGTGTATAAGGTTTCACTCCATTTTCAAAGACAGCCTGGCCCAGCCATCTTGGTGAGCCTCGATGGACAGGTTAGGTGAGGAGGCTGCCTCCAAGAGTAATACCTGAGTCTGGGGAATTTTTCGAGTTTGAAAAAGCACATATTCATGCTATCACATAATCTCATATTTTATAAAATGAAAAAAACAATTTATTCTTTTTTATAATGCCAACCATAGAAAGTAAAATCTTCTTAGCTAGAGAATATAGTCAGAAGATAGCATAGTGACTCTCAAGGGAGAAGATTAATGTCAAAAATTCTGGGCTATAGCCAAAAGGGATGTATGAGTCATAAAATGGGGAGAAGTCCTAGTGTTGCTACTCTAACCTCTGTTGGGTCACAAACTAGCCCCCATACATGGAGGGCAAGGAGAGACTGAAGAAAGAGGCAGGCCACTCCAGACTGGTAGGAGGCAGGTGTGATAAGCAAGAACTTACGTAGAAGCTTGTCTTGGGTGGCCACAAAATGAGTAGATCTCTGCCCCATCCCGCTAGAATCTTAAAGTTTATATAGAGGCTTTAACTGGGTTTAGTCACATCATCTGTCCAGATGGTCTCAACCACACATTGCTCTCTCAAGGCTGTGTCCTTGAAAACAGTTCCCACTGTAGGAACAGCAGGCAAAACATACATTCCAAGAACAGGGGAGGAGGTGAGAAGCCTCCGATTGCCCGGGTCCAGCTCACGGGTCAACCAGAGGTCACATCCTCTTGATGACCTTCTTCAACACCCTCACAGGTCCCTTTCTTTTAATTTTCCTAATAATTTCCTCCAATCACAAATTCTATGGAGAGGAGAGAAGTGGAGGAAAGAGAGAGGAAAGGTAGGCAGGGGCAGAGAAGATGAAAGGGGAGAGAGAAGGCGGAGGGAAAAGAAAGGATCCTCCAAATGTTTATTTCTCAGAGGAAGCCCATATCAAACTGTGATCCCAACTCAGAGACACATTTTCCCAGGCACAATTCAAAACAAACTCCATACGTACAAAGGAAGAGAGATGCACTGTAAGTCTAGTCAAAATAGTCATGCTCAGCTGGATCAGACGGCTGGTAGAGCAGCCAACCCCTGCAACTGTGCTTTGCTCCTGCTGCCCTGTGCTCAGAACTTTGGTGCTTCCTCTTCTGCTGACCCCAACCAAAAACTGAATGAATGAGTAAACAAAACCCAACTTCCAGCCCTGCTCTCCCCCACTCTATCCCAACACTCACACACACGTGCATCTTTGAAGTAACCCAAAGGGAGATCCTGAGCAGTTTCCAAGGAATTTTATCTTTCCCACATTCTGTGTTCAGAGAATAATGTCACAGACCTGAAAAAAGATATATAAATAGATACATACATACATATCAGTCCATTACAATAGACTTGAGTAAACAGTTCAAATACGTTTGTTGTATTAAATATTGGGGCCATTGGCTAGTTATTTATTTTTCCAACTGTAATGTTTTTTGTTGTAGCTGTATTTGATCAATAATAGAAATAACCACTGTTTCTTTTAACTGAGCAGGATCGTATTTACTAGATAAGCCTACAGCATGTAGTGTCTCATTTAATCCCTACAACAATCTGGTGAAGTATTATCATCCTCATTTTACGGGAATAAAAAGAAAGAAGGGAAGGAAGGAGGGAGGGAGAAAGAAACCCGAGGTTCAGAGAGAGCAAGTAGTTTGAACCCAGGAACAGGGAGGCTAAATTAAAGACCTTGCTTTATTTGAGGCAAAACTCCCTAAAAGGAGACTCATCTCATCCTGGCAAGCATTGCAATATAAAGAAAATTCCTTCAGGTGTCCAGTTAAAAAAAAAAAAAAAGATGACACATGGATATACAAAAATCATTCTGGCCTCAAAAATTCACTCTGTAACAAGAAATACTAAAAGACAATGAAGCAACAATTACAGTTTTGAGAAGAAAAAATTGTAAATTATGACCACACAATTATATTCCTTTCCTTTCTTCTATGAAGCTGACAAGGTAAAAAAAAAAGAAAGAAAAAAAATTGAAAGACTGCTTGAAGGTGTACTCCAGGTGACCAAATCCAAATTAACATAGTCAAGAATAATGATATTAGTCAGGGTGTTAATGACCTGGCCTACTGGCTAGTAGAACTCCCAACAAGCATAATACCCAACTTGTCACCAGAGTCCTGAGGAGAATTATCCTCTACGTAAATCACATTTGATTCTACTGGCAACACGATTGAGTCTGGGAAAAAATGTGGAAAGTTAGTTTGTTCAATTACAATGCTCTCTGGATGAAGCCTAATAGTAAAAATATTTCTTATAGTGTTACAAGAAGAGCCTTATAATTAGGCATGAGATATTGCTCTGGAAAAGACCTCCCCTCAGGCAGACTTTCCATCAGATTCAGAAATCCTATTAAATATTTTTACAAATGTGGGAAAAAGAAGGAAATACACGAAAATATCCATGTGTTCATCTTTGAGTCAAGGAGCCATCAGGATATGCATTTCTTTTCCATGTTTCTGTATTTTCCAAATTTTCTTTAGTAAACATGCACTATTTTAATTTAAAAAACTAAAATATTTAAATACAAAACAAATTTCAAAAGCAAAGATTTAGATTCTGCAATTCTGCTTACACTCTGAGATTTGAATGCACTAGTTTCAAAAAATAAAGTGATCTTTCAAAAGAGTAATGCTGTATTCACTTTAATAAGCGGACATGAATTATGAATTTCAAAGCATCGCAGATTTTAATTTCATTTCATTCCATGAACAAAGATAAAATAACATACCTTTAGGGGAAAACTTTTATTTAAACATGTTTCAACTATCAGTGATAATAGAAAAGGAAATATTTATGAGTCTGAGTAAAAGAAAGAGAGTTCTTCCAAGTTCTTAACGAAAGACTTTTTTTTTTTTTTCAGGAGAATTAGCTAAAGGGAAAATATCGCATAAAGAGTTGAAGACAAAAATAAATTATTTATTGGCTCTCCTGCAGTGCCTTCTAAACTTTACGTATGCATCAAAAGATGTCTGAAGTGAGCTAATTTCCCTAGCACATTTCCATTTAGAATTACATTGTAGGTTTCAGAACGCCCTTGTTCTGTGTGTATATTACATGCGTGAAAAGGTGTTCAGGTACAACGCCAACTGTAATCATACAACCAGAGCTCTCTTTATGGGGTAGATATATTCCTGGAAAGATGTATGCAAACAAGTTATACTTGAAATGCACTTGGGAATTCATGGTACAGTGAATCCTTTGGGAAATCAAGAATCCTTGGATAATATGAAAAAGAAAAACACCCACTAAATTATGCATCTGGCAAGCTTAAATGTTGTTCATATTTGCTTTCAGCCAAAGGGACGCAGAAACCCTTGACAAAATCTATTACTTATATTAAAGGTTAGAATTTTCAAGTTAAGAACAAAGACTATTGACTAGTTAGAAGAATCTGAGTAGAACTAAAACAAAACATATACCCTGCCCCAATATATACAAGTAAGCAATCCTTAAATCTGTTTCCCATACTAAGAATTTTCAGCATGTAACTAATTTAAGACTGGATTTTCCCCTTATTTTATTTGATGGCATCTGTAAGCCAATTGGCCCTATTAGGAGCTGTATGAGTTCCAGATAGCTTCAAAAGGGTAATTATTTTCAGACCACTCACGTATTTTTAAATATTTAATCTAGAATTCGGAATATAATTTGCCTGTATGTTTGACATTTTGTCAGGGAAAATACAAATGCTTCAAAACAATGATAATATCAACTGTGATTACAGCAAATTAGAATCACATCCTCAGCGTCCTCCCCTGGGGTTGTTTTGAGACCAAGACAAACACAGCTCTAGAAATCGAATTGCAATAACTAATTTGCCTTGACGTTGAACAGGAAATACTGGAGGAGGCAAAGGTACTCTGGGTTACCTGAACCTGGAGGGCTGCTCCTCAGTTCAGCTGAGGATTGTCACCCTGCCAACGGAAGCTGGGGGGATGCAAGAGCCCTGCAGATTCAGGATTGGGTAGACCACTCCCCAGTGCTGCAAATCTACACTTGGAATGTCCTTTGGGTCCTAAGGGTGACTACTTTCTTGGGGCAGATCACATGACATGAGGTATGAGTGGGGAAAGAATGCTGATCTAGTTACTAACAACAACAGCTATCACTTATTACGTCCCTCTATTGGGGCTCCTCTTGGGCTAGACCTTCTGCATATTTTACCTCATTTGTTATTCACATCATTCTGGAGAAGGTATTACTATCTCCCTTTTACTCATAAGAAAACTGGAGCTAAATTAAAGTGATTTAACCAAGGTCATAACCAAGGTAATGAATGGCAAAATGAAGCTCTTCTCCATCCGTATCTGAGTCTTAAATCCAGGGTTTTTCCCATGTGCCAAGCTTCAGATGCATAATCAAGAATTTATGCCAGGGGCCGCCCGGTGGCACAGCGGTTTAGTTCGCATTTGGCAGCCCGGGGTTGGCGAGTTCGGATCGCGGGTGCCCGCCTACGCACTGCCTGTCAGCAATGCCGTGGTGGCGTCCCATATAAAGTGGAGGAAGATGGGCACGGATGTTAGCCCAGGGCCAGTCTTCCTCAGCAAAAAGGGGAGGATTGGCAACAGATGTTAGCTCAGGGCTGGTCTTCCCCACAAAAAAAAAAAAAAAAGAATTTATGCCAGTTGTGGTAGCCAGCCTCCAAGATGGCACCAGTAATCCTAACTTTTCAGTATTCACACCCTTGCAGAGAATCCTCCTACACTGCACCAGGGTTGATCTTGATCTCTATGACCCATCGCATACGGCAGAAGTGATGGTATATCACTTTTGAGACTAGGTTATAAAAGACTATGGCTTGCCTCTTGGGTTCTCTCTCTCTTTCTCTCTCTCTCTCTCTCTCTCTCTCTCTCTGTCTCCTTTTGCTTTTGGAGAAGCAAACTGCCATGTTGCAAGCAATCCTATGAAAAGGCCCACTAGTGAGAAACTGAAGCCTCTGGCCAACAGCTGGTGAGGAACTGAGGCATGTCAACAGCCATGTGAGTGAGCTTGACAGCAGGTTCTCCAGCTCCAATCAATCCTTGAGATGACTGCCAACCTGGAGAACAGCTTGACTGTGACCTCATGAGAGACAGAACCACCCAGCTAAGCTGCTCCCAAATTTCTGACCTTCAGCAGCTTGTGACATAATGTTTGTTGTCAAGCTGCTAAGTTTGGGGGCAATTAGTTACACACATAACTAATACACCATTATACATGAACTTTTGTAAAGATGATAAAGATATAAATAATTGATTTCCTAGTGTACTACTGATAAGTAGTACCATGAGAAGATTTAAATACCATGAGAGAAATTAAAAAGCATAAGAATAATATGGCTTCAGCTCCCAAGTAACTTTGAACCAGAAGGAAAGAGAAAAACATGTATGTAGGCAGATCACAAATATATTTCCAAAAATATTTCCGTGATTTTCTCTTGGGCTTTTCTGTGTACCATATCTTCTCCCTTGTTAACCCAAATTATCTAACCAGGTGTTTGGGGGGTATTAGGATTATTACAGAAGAGCTACAAAGAGAAAGAAAGGGTTATAATTAAGCTTCTTAAAATCAAAATAGCATTTTCTTGCAAGATAATTGGTTATAAGCCAGACATTGTTGAGAACGAAACAATTTTCTAAATTCTCTTAGCTCCCATTTAACATATCAAGGACTAGTTCTGGCATATTAAATCACAGACTTTTTTCCACAATGTAGAGAATATAACTTTCTATCTGTGATGGCTGCCCCAGAGCAGAAGGAAGATACGACATAAGAGAAGTAAAGGAAAACATAATCTGTAGTGGATACTGTGGTCCCCAAGACCCCCTTGGGACTGAATGACCTACTCTCCCAGCTGCTGGAAATGCTGCTCGCAGACAGCCCTCAGCTATCAGCCTTCTTTGGAAAACCCCTCAGCTAAAGAGTCACTTTGCCCGGGCTATTCCCCCTTTGCAGGAAAGCTCCTACTCAATAACTGGTAGATGCAGGGCAGCATAAGGGCTTGGTCCTCTCGCCCCAACTCAAGACAACTCTGAAGGGCCATTCCCAGCTCCCCATGGTGCTGGCTGGGGACATTGAGACTACATCACAGCACAACTTCTACCTCTGCCCAATCAGGCTGCCTTCCTCTGCCTTCCACAGGTGGTGATCCCTAGAGGACTCCCTAATAAACCTTCTGCATGCTAATCCATATCTCAGCATCAGCTTTATAGTGAACCCAATCTGTGACATGGTCCCACTGCATCCAGTGGAATGTAGAGAATAAGGAGGAGAGTGGTAGACCTGCAGGATCAGACACATGTCCTGAACCACAAAGTCCTGGAGAAGAAGGGGCTGGTGAACACATCATTGGCAGATGACTCCTTACCGCCAGCTCACTACTTGGGACCTGGGAGATCACCCTGCAGGCTGGCACTACACCAACACAGTGAGCCCCCACATAGCTAGCTTCCTACGGAGCAGGAGGCTCAGGCAAGGAGAAGATCAAATTTGTTATCCTGAGTCCCCCTGGTTTTCAGTGCAGAAGAAATGCTAAGCTGAGGGCCAACAGACCAGCCATGGAGCCCACCAAAGTCAAGGCTAGGTATCTGGGAAGAGAATGCTCCAACTAGGAGCCAGTGAATGGATACAGCAGTTTCAGAGGGATCTCCAGTCCTTAGAAACCAGGGGAAACTAAGGCAGCAGGGAGACAAGACACAGGCTGAGCTGAAAAAGCTTAGATTTCAATTCAGCAGCAGCAATGACAGCAGCAGCCATTAGCAGTGGATTGGAGCAGAATAGCCAGGTGTGGTGCCTGGCTAGCAAACCAAAAGGTCTAGCCCAAGGCTGAAGAGCCCTCTTTCACCCCAGTCCTCTAAGGTCACATAAACCACTCCTCCTTCCCCTGTATTCTTGGTGACAATATTGGAAAGGAGGAGAGAAGGGAGCATGGACCCCTAAAGACTGATGTATTGGCTGAGTCATCTAAGTGGAGAGACCCCTGTCAGCCTCAGTAAAGGTGAAGTGACCTCAGTAGTGGTTGGAACGGTCCCAAGAGACACTGTACATGAAGTGTTTTATAAATAGCAAAAGCACATTACAAAATGTACATTTGTAAAATGTATTAGGTTATCAAGATACCTAATCTTCTCTTTGACGTTTCTATTTTCATAGAATCTTTGTTTTCAAGTGGATGAAATAATTTGTGGGGGTTGGATACATGTTAAATTAGATGAAACCTGCATATATAGTATTTTCACTGCATTGCCCAAACTGAGAGCCAGCAGACCTGCCAAGGTGTACCCACCTGGATGGGGGCTAGTTGTAAGGCAGACCACCCAAATTAGAGGTCAGCTGAAGACCTGAGAGAGAAGAAAAAGGGTCTGCAGACCTCAAGAGTGAGGGGGAGGCCAAGTCACCTGCCCCTTGTGATTTACAGTCTTTGAAAGAGTGTATTGAAAAGTAGGGAAACTGCATGTCCCAGTTTTCTTGGGAAAGTCCTGGTTTATACATAAGATCCTCATGTTCCATCCAGTTAGTACCCTTTTCATTCTCAAAAGTACCCCAGTTTTGGGTCGGCCGCTGGGCATAGTGGTTAAGTCCTGCACACTCCACTTTGGTGGCCTGGGTTCGTGGGTTTGGATACCAGGCACAGACCTACACCATTCATCAAGCCATGTTGTGGTGGCAACCCACATACAAAGCAGAGGAAGACTGGCACAGATGTTAGCTCAGAGCAAATCTTCCTCACCGAAAAAAAAAAAATACCCCAGTTTAGATGAGAAATTCTATGGTCACCTTAATTGAAAGCTATTTATTCAGAAGGAAATAATTATACGTTTAACAGGGAATTTCTCTGTTTAAATAATCTTATAGTGAATCCTTTGATGAAGCTAAAAAACATTAAACATGACCCCTCCCATTAAAAGTGAGGGAGAGAGGGGGCCGCCCAGTGGCGCAGCGGTTGAGTCCGCGCTTGGCAGCCCGGGGTTCGCGGGTTCGGATCCCGGGCGCCCGCCAACGCGCTGCTTGTCAGCCACGCTGTGGCAGTGTCCCATATAAAGTAGAGGAAGATGGGCACAGACGTTAGCCCACCCCCAGTCTTCCTCAGCAAAAAGAGGAGGATTAGCAACGGATGTTAGCTCAGGGCTGGTCTTCCTCACACAAAAAAATAAATAAATAAAAGTGAGGGAGAGAGATTGACTGATTCTTGGATTGAACAGTGATCACCAGATGTTTTGCTTTGTAGAGGCTCAGAAGGGGACCAGATCATCGACAGACACATAAAGAGACCCCATTTCCTTTGCACATCTCAATTCACTGGAAGTAAATTTGCAATCCCCAACTCATCCAAGAAAAGTTAACCATCTTAAGCCAATTAAGTGTTGAACAAGTGGCATAAGGAATAATGGTTGCTGACATTCAGAGGAGAAAGAAACCACTTGCAACTCCAGTTGTCCTCATCAGAGAAATGTGGCTGAATCTTGAGCTCAGGAGAGAGGGAGGAGAGAAGCATCCACACCAGGTGAAACCAAACCTGAGTCGGGCTGCAGACAGAAGGTGGATTCCGAGGCCCAGGAAGAGACAGGTTTGCCTGAAGCACAGGGTTGCTGCAAGGATCAAAGACATAAACCCAGCAGGATGGTGAGAACTAGTTTAGGAAGGGGCCCAGGCAGGGAGATCCTGCCAGGTTTGGGAGAGACACAAGTCCTCTGGGATTGTTCGTAGGAGAGAATTTGAAATACTGGAGTTAGACACAAAGATGCTGACTGATATGAGAGTATTTGTCAAGATGGCTGACTTTGCTGTTGTTATAATTTAATTTTTTAAATAGGTAACATTCAGGGCCGGCCTGGTGGCATGGAAGTTAAGTTCGCACACTCTGCTTCTGGCGGCCCAGGGTTCACAGGTTCGGATCCTGGGCGCAGACTGATGCACCACGTGTCAAGCCATGCTGTGGCGGCATCCCAGATAAAGTGGAGGAAGACGAGCACAGATGCTAGCCCAGGGCCAATCTTCCTCAGCAAAAAGAGGAGGATTGGCAACAGATGCTAGCTCATGGCTAATCTTCCTCACACACACACACACACACAATTTTTTTAAAATAGGTAACATTCATGCAGTTAAAATTGCAAAATGTACAAAATTATATACAATTTAAAAAACCTTCCCTACTCTCTCCCCAGCCACTCCTGTTTCCTTTCCTTTTGCTTGTTTACCTTTCCAGAGATATTCTATATGATATAAGCCAATAATATTCTCATTCACCCCCTCCTTTTTGGTTTACATCAATGGTAGCATATTATATAAATAATTCTGACCTTGTTTTTTTCATTGAAAGATATAACTTAAAGATTGTTCCGTATCAGATATTAAAAGTTCTTGCATTTTCTATGGCCTCCTAGTATTCCATTATATGGACATACTATGGTTTATTTAACAGTTTCCTATTAATGGAAATCCCAATCTTTTGCTATTAACAGCAATGCTGCAATTATTGCCCTCGTACATCCCCCACTGCCCACCTCTAAGTACATCTGTGGGATGTTTCCAGAAGGAGAATCGCTGAAGCACAGGATATGTCCATTTGTAATTGTGAAATATTTTGCAATGTTGCCCTTCATGAAAGTTGCGCTTCTTGGCATCCCACCAGAGGATCTGTTTCCCCAAAGGCCAGTGAACTCAGGGAGCTGTCCAACTTTTTTATTTTTGGCCAGTGGGAGGTGGAGATAGAGGTGAAGAACACTACTCCTTTTTTCCTGCTGTTGCCTGACAAATAAAGGGACCCCTGTGCTTCTCCCCACCTTTGTATTCATCCCACTCCCAGAAAGGTAAAATCAATTATCGTATTAGTAAATTTGGGAAGCATACACTAGGCATGCTCCTCTCAGCCTCTCTTCCTGGGCACAAGCCGCCCCAGAAAACAGCGGTTCTTTTTCTTTCCTCCATGCAGTGTGGAGAGGCCTGCCTCCGTCCACAGTGGCCCAGGATGGGCTGCCACATTCTGGGGGTGAGTCAGCAGCCTATTTGGCTCTCACATTGAAACTCACCGTAGAAATTAGCCCTTATCAGTAATGAGGAAGATATTTCAGCCCCCATCTGCTATTCGCTTGTTTTATTTCTCAACTTGCTTATAGCTCAGACAGGGAACAAGGTCAGAGACCCGAGTGGGCGGTTCACATTTAAAGAGATATTATCAAAGATATTTCCTGGAAGAAGTTTACTTCTCAACTAGGCAAAACTACCGAAGACTTCTGTTGTCCACCCAACTGGTATTTCTCCAGGTGAGGTCATCTGCCTCTGAATCACTTGGAATGTGGGAGTTATTTAAAATGCAGATTCTGGGCCCCACCCAGAATTTCTGAACTGGAGTCTTTTGGGGGCTGGGGGTGGGGGGCGAGCCAGTTGGAGAAGGAGGTGAGGCCCAGGAGTTTTCATTTTATAACAAGCTTCCCTCGGTGGTTTTAAAGCACAGTTACATTTAGAAAACATTACACTAAACAGTCATTACTAGCCCTAAGACGATCTGAAGTAACGTATATGATTATGGTGACCAAAGTGAAAGAGGAACACACCACACCACAACACACCACACTACACTGCACCACACCACACCACATCACACCACGCTACACCACACAACATACCAACATACCACACCACACTACACTACACCACACCAAATCACACCACTCTATACTACATTGCAACATACCACACCACACTACACCACATCACATCACACCACACTACACCACACCACAACATACCACACCACACTACACTACACCACACAACACCACATCATATCACACTATACCACACCACACCACACTACACCACACCACAACATACCACACCACACTACACTACACCACACACCACACCACATCACACCACTCTATACCACATCACAACATACCACACCACAACACATCACAGTACACTACACCACACCACATCATATCACACTATGCCACACCACACCACACCACACTACACCACACTACACTACACCACGCCACACCATACCACATCATACCACTCTACACCACATCACAACATACCACACCACACTACACCACACCACACCACATCACACCACACTACACCACACCACAACATACCACACCACACTACACTACACCACGCCACACCACACCACATCACACCACTCTACACCACATCACAACATACCACACCACACTACACCACACCACACCACATCACAACACATAATACCACACTATACCACACCACACCACAACATACCACACCACACCATACCACAACACATCACACCATACCACATCACACTACTCTATACCACATCACAACATACCACACCACACTACACCACAACACATCACACTACACTACACCACACCACACCACATATCACACTACACCATACCACAACATACCACACCACACCACACCACACTATACCACATCACACCTCACCACACTATACCATACCACACCACACCACACCACAACACATCACACCACAACACATCACACCACAGTACACCACACCACAACACACCATACCATACCACACCACACCACAACACAACACAGCAAGAGAAAAAGGAAGCTAAAGAAAATATGACTCAGGAGAGAAAACTTGAAATATTAAGAACTGGCAAGTGCTAGCGAAGAATAACAAGGAAGAAATATTCATGAGGCTATTAAAGAAATAGATAAATAGCTTTCTCCTATTAGGGATGGTACTTCAAAGCTGAGTGGCATCAAAGAAGGGATGAATAGGACAAATGAAAGCTGTGGGCTTCAATTATTTATCAGCATGGTGAAAAATGAAATTTGGGGGATTCAGAGCCTTCAACATATGTTAAATAAACTGCTCTTGCCTGGCTAGATTAATTAGTATGTTAAAAGACTGGGTGTTAATTAGTTGCCTTTACATTGCTCTACCTACCCACAATACAACTGAGGAGTCATTATCTCCTACTTGTTAATTGGCTATGAACAGCGGGAAGTAATTGCTTTGGAAATTATTCCCTGGAAAGTGCTTAAGTGTAATGTTGAGAAATGTATCTGTACATGTGTTTGCTTATGAGCCAGGGAAGAGCCCGGCATGCTGATACTTCCTCACACGGCCTGGGCCACAGAGCAGGCTTCCATCTTTCTCATCTAATTGTTCACATCCATTCTTCCAAAACCAGGTATGAACCAGCTTCATGGCCAGAGAAGCTTCCCTAGGTAGAGCCAAAACATGCTGGATTGTTCACATTTGTGTGATTTAACCCAATTTAGTTCATTAGTTATCTTTACCCCTATTTTTTCCATTTATATTAGAAGGTTTGTGACTAATAACTTCCAACCACATGGTTCCAGAAGGTTCCCTAGTGCCATTTTCCAGTCCACACCCAATCCCCAGAAGCTACCACTATTTTGTCATTTTGACAACTTTGCCTCATCTTGGACTTGATATAAATAAAGTCATACAATGTGTATTCTTTTGAATCTGATTTCTTTCTTCAACATAATATCTGTAAGGTTATAATTACTCTTTGGTTAAGTTTTTCTGGTGAAACATTTAGCCAAGGAAGAGCTGGCACTTCCATTAGAAGTAGGACTAAATCGAGGCAGCTCATGCTCTGCTTTGGGGACCATGGTCTCTAAGAAGCATGCATATGCTCACTTCTGGGGTGGGGTGAAGTGGCATTGCCCAGGCTGAGTGTCTGGTAGCCCAGGAGGACAATGAGGCTGGCCTGGCAGAAGAGTCATTGCCTCTGCTTAGACCAATGTCAGCATGCAGTCCCTAAAAACAGAGCATGTGGCACAGCTGCCTTTGATATTCTTGGCATTCCCATAGCTGTGTTCTCAAATGTCAGCAAGCATCAGAATCAGCTGGAGAACTTGTTAAACCTCAGATGTGGGATCTCAACCTTACAGTGTTTGCTTCAGTAGATCAGAAGTGGTGCCCAAAATTTACATTTCTAACAAGGTTTCTTGGATGATGCTGGTACTGCTGCTCTGGGGACCACACTTGAAGGCCCACTGTTCTATAGCATCACCCAGGCCTGTAGAAACTGTTATTTATGCTACTGAAAATATCATCTACCCCAGTAAGCTCACTCCCACCATGGTCAAAGGTAAACAAAGCTGAACATTAAAGCCACGAAAACAGATCTTATTCAGTAACTACAGTACTGTGAGTAGGGGAAAGAGCTGAGTCCCACTCTGATTTTGACAGAGGTGATTGGGCATTTTAAAGGGAGAATGGGGCAGTAGGCAATGAGTGGGGGCTCAGCTAGAGTCAGAGAAGTGAAAAATTGCAAAAGGTTGGTCAGTGTAAAGTCAATTAGACCAGCTATGTCTGATAGTTGGAAATTATCTTAGGATTTTGTCCTCCCACAGAGACTGGAAGACAGAGACCCTTTCCTTCCTGATGATTACATTTCAAAGGAATGGCTTTCAGGTCCTTGGGAAAGACACTCCTGAATTGTAGGAGATACATGGACATCTCAAAGGGACAGAGCAAGCAGTGACCATTGTAAGCCCTTTTTAGTAAATGCTCTGGGAAAGGGAAGTCAGAGGACTATCATCAGGTGTTGGCTGGAACAAACAGTAAATTCTTTTGACAGCCCTGAGATTTTCCAGACAGGAACTCAAAAGGGGACTTGGTGATTCCAGAGATGTGGCCTTAGGGTGCTAGAACTCATGCCAGAGTTGGCCAAGTCTCTCAGTGCAGGGGTTTGGGATGTGCTGAGAGTTCTTTGTAGTTCTCACCACCAAAGCAGAATATTGAGACTCCCAACACATACACTCCCCCCTCCCCCGTAGAGACTTGTCTCTGCCTACCCTCTTTCTTTACTCATTGTCACTCTTTCCCACCTCCCTTTGGATTCTATGGGTTAAACACAAAAAAAATCAAAACTAGCATTCCTAATCCTGATGATGTTAAAAATGGACCCATAAATGTTAACCAATGACTGTAGCTGTAGGCTACTAAGTATAGTATTCCAATTTCAGGTGGATCAGAAAGTATAGTAACAAGCTATTCTTTACCTTATCCAGGTCATCCTATAGCAGAGGTTTTTAAAATGTGTTTTGTGGACTCCTGGGGCTGCCCTAAGACTCTTTCAGGGAATCAAAATGTCAAATGTCAAAACTATTTTTATAATGAAAATTAAGCATTATTTGTTTTTCCGTTACTGTGTTGGCATTTTCAGTGATGATGTGAAAACATTGACGGGTAAAATTAGCCCAAATCAAAGCAATGGTTCCAAACTGTACTAGTTATTGCTTTCTTCACTGACATATACTCACAATTTTTTAAATGCCAGTTTCACTAAAGAAAACCCTTTATGAAGGTAAAAAATATTAATTTTAATCTCAATCTTTGAGTACATGTCTTTTTAATATTATGTGATAAAATGGGAAGTATACATAAAACATTTCTGTTGTTTTATACTTTAGTATAATAATAGTCTCATGGAAAAGTATGTGTGTGACTATTTGAGTTGCTAGCTGAACTAGCCACTTTTTTCATGGAACATAATTTCTTCTCGAAAGAATAACTGAAAGACTAACAACTTGGATATTTGGCAGACATTTTCTCAAAAGTGAATGAAGTGAGCCCTTCATTTCAAGTAAAATAACTAACAGTATTTGGGGGGTGCTAATTTTAAAATTAAAACTTTCCAGTGAAAGTTAAAATCTTGGAAAACTTACATCTACCATCATGAGCATGACAACTTCTCCATAAAGACTTTCTAATGAGCTCAGCATTAACATTAACAAATGTGATTTAACAAACTATCTGAAATATGCCAACCTTTGGAAGATGTGTATACCTCAGGAAACTAATATTTTCCAAATGACCAACGATGTTACAAGAGCATGCATAATTTTTTTTAAATCCTTTCAAAGTAAAAGATAGACCAATAGATTTTAATCTAACAGAATACAGAAATTTCCTTGATATGGTTTCACATTCCATATCACTACAAACCTTTTAGAAATACCACTTAATAAGTTTTGGTGTAGTATGAAAGAAGAATAGCCACAATCATCTGAAAAGCTATTAAAATACTCTTCCCTTTTCCACTCTACCTGTCTATGTGTGGCCTAATTTTCTTTATATACATCAATCAAAACAACACATTATAACAGATCGAATGAAGAAGCAGATATGAGAATACAGCTGTATTCTATTAGACAAGACATTGTCTAATTTAATCATTGATTGGCACATACAGTCTATGTCATGCTTCTTTGGCCTGACAGATCTCTCTCATCAGACATCAGCAGCATCACTGAACATCATGGAAAAGAAACATTCTGAGTGCAGACAACTGGATCAGAGGAGATACTCGTGAGAAAGTACTGACACAATTTTCAAAATACTTGATTGAAATGCAAAATTAAAACAAATACCTTTCATCACTTTTCAAATTGCCAGAGGTTTTCCTTATTAATGTATTATATCCAACCTGGGGAGAGAACATATTTGCATGCTGCTCATGGGAGCATTATTTACTACAAACTTTATGGAAGACTGGCAGTTACAGATTTTAAAATCTAAAAACAGTGCTATAGGACTGGGATTTGCACAATTCCAGGGGGATGCTATTTACATGAAGTTGACATTGAAGTGGAGTTAACACAGCTGTATGCATTGATCCTACATGCATACCCTTTGACTCAGATGCTCCAGTTGTAAGAACTTTTCCTAAGAAAATGATTAAGGATGTGTGCAAAAACTCAAGTCCTCATCACAATGTAATCTACAACAGTGCAAAATGAAGAAAAACATAAGAATCAGTAATGAAATAAACTGGTACATCTATATTCTGCAACCATTAAGAATAAAGGGATAGGGGCCGCCCGGTGGCGGAGCGGTTTCGTCCGCGCTTGGCAGCCCGGGGTTCGCCGGTTCGGATCCCGGGTGCCCGCCGACGCACTGCTTGTCAGCCATGCTGTGGCGGCGTCCCATATAAAGTGGAGGAAGATGGGCACAGATGTTAGCCCAGGGCCAGTCTTCCTCAGCAAAAAGAGGAGGATTAGCAACGGATGTTAGCTCAGGGCTGGTCTTCCTCACAAAAAAAAAAAGAATAAAAGGATAGATGTATATTGTTACCTTTAATAACATAGCATTAAAATATCATGTGTCTAAAACAGTATGTATAGGATGATTCCTTTTTTCGTTAGAAACTGTAATCAACCATAGTTGAGTGTCCCCGTATTGTAGTGGTGCAGTGCACAGATATGCAATCAGATTGCCTTGCTCAAATTCAGGTTTTGACACTTATTAACCAAGTGGTCTTAGTCAAAGTGCTTCACCTAGTGGGGATCTAGAATGTGGTTACTGCTTATATTTATGAGCATCCAGAGAGAATGGAGAGAGGAAAGGAAGGGCTGCATATTTTCACCCCAACAAGAGGCTCACGGGAGCAATGTTTCTTCCAAATCTTTCCACACCATCAGAAAGGATCCCCGGCTGACCCCATCCAGGACAGTTCTCAACTGCCTCCACAGCCACATACCGACTATATACCTGCCAGCCACACCCACATTAAAATGCCTAGTCCATGTTGTTGAGGTTTATTTATTATTGGAAATTTGGCTCCTTTGAAATTTAGTTTGTTTTATTTTTATTTATTTATTTATTTGCATTTGGAGCAAAATACCTAATTATAGATGCAAAAATATTCTAGCAACTATTATCAGCTTGTTTTCCTTAGCACAGAAATAACTCCCTGCAACATCATAATGACAATTTGATAATATCAAGTAGACCGAGATCAGCAAATTATCCATAAAATGGCTACATGGCTAAATATGCTAACTTTTTCACCTTTTAGAGCTTCACCCAGGCTGGGGTACTCTGAATATGGGTCCTGGGATTTGAGGTATGTAAAGAAAATAGTTACAGAGCTCAACCCCTCCTTCACCATTACTAAAGGCCTCCCTGGTCCTAGCCTTTCTCACTGGCAGTGACTATAGTTGACATCAGTGTCACTCACTCTCCTCCTGAGCACATGGGGGGTGACACTTCTCTGGGCACTTCGGGTCAGGTGTGGCCATATCACTTGCTTTGGCCAATGAAATGAAAGGGGGAGTAACACGTGTCATCCTGGGTGGAAGGTTTAATCCCTATGTGAGATTCTCCAGTGCTCCCTTCACTGTACCAAAATAACCCTCTATGTCCCAATGGTGAAGCCAACATTAATCAGAGTCCTTGCATGAGGATGACAGGAAACAGTATCTTTGAATGGGAAAAGATAAACCATTGTTGTTTTAAGTCAGCAAACTTTTTTTGTAAAGGGCTAGATAGTAAATATTTTCAACTTTGCAGGCCATATGGTTTCTATCACAACTGCTCAACTCTGCCTATGTAGCATGAAAGCAGCCCCAGATGATATTTAAATGCTGTGTTCCAATAAAATTTTATTTATAAACTCATGTAGTGGGCCAAATTTGACCCTATGCCATAGCTTGCCTACCTCTTTTGTTTTTGTTTTTATAGCAGAACATTTTTTTAAGTAGAAAATTTATTTTTTTCAGCTTTATTGAGGTACAATTGACAACTATAGATTGTATATATTTAAGATGTACAACACGATGATTTGATATATGTATATAATGTGAAATTACCACAATTAAGCTAATTAACACATCCCTCACCTCACATAGTTACCTTTTGTGTGTGTGTTTGGTGAGAACATGCCTATCTCTGTTTTAAACCATTGAAATGTTGGAGTTGTTTGTTACTACAACATAACCTAGCCTTGACTGACCAATAAAGCAACAATAGGTCTGTTAGGGCAGCACAGCTGAGAAACAAGTCACAGGTGGCGACAGAACTTATCACAGTGACTTAAATCATGATAAAAAGTCTTTGAAGTAACAATCCTTTGAAGCCAAGCTACCTAGCCAAAGTAAAAGAGCTTGGGGATGTTGATGAGCTATGGGGAGGAAATAGAGAGGTATTTCTAAAGGAGAAGTCAGACCTTTCCTAATAGGTGCAGACAGATGGTTAAATCCCCTTAGGAGCTGCTGGTACACTTCAGAGCCACGAAGAATACATTCCCCAACTCTTTCCCTCGATGCTAGACCGAACTCCTGCCTCTTACAAAGTCCTTTCCAAGAGAAAATCGTATAGCATTGGCTCTCAAACTTCAGCCTGCATCAAGATCACTTCGGGATGGGTCAAAACCCCAGAATGCTGGAGGGCCCCACCCTCAGAGTTTCTGTTTCAGGAGGTCTGGCATGGGGCCCCAGAATTTGCACGTGTAACAAGTTCCAGGTGACAGAGCTGCTGCTGGTCCCTAAAAACCATTGTTCTACAGTCACTACAAGTTCCATCTTGGGGAAAAACAGAAAGGAAACTTCAGATTCAAAAACATCCTGCATTCTCAGAGTGGAGCCTTACTCGTGGTTAAGAGTGATAGCTTCAACGTGAGAGTAACATAGAACCAAATCCTGTCACTGCCATTTACTAGATGAGTGACCTGGGGCAAGTCACTTCTCTGATCTCTGGTCCCTCTTCAGGAAAGATGTGGTGAGAATATCGACCCCACAGAGTTGCTGACAGTGAATGAGGTAACACTTGTCAGGCTTCTAGAATGATACCTTGCCCTGGGTAGGTGAGTTCCCTAAATTGCTAAGCAAATTGCAAGTATAGACATGGTCTAACCACTTGGGATCCAAGCATCAAGGGCCATTTACCCATCTCTTAGATCATGCATCTTCCACAGGGATGATATCACCACCCCAAGGGGGTGAAAATTGGTTCTTGGGAAGGAGGTGAAAATCTGACTCTTTTAAACAAACGCACAGTATACTTTGGTATTAAAATTTCATGGTGGGCACAATTATGAAAAAGATGTCTAAAAGGCTTCTTGGGGGATAATAATGAAAAATCGAGAAATACTGTTTTAGATGATGTGTCATGGAGGTTGCGTAAATGACTTAAGGTCACACAGATAGAAGGTGGTAGTGCCAGGATCTGAAACCAGGTCTCTAACTCCAAACTCAGCATTCTTCTCATCTCAACATGGTACTATCATTTATAAGAAGCCCTACAATCTAATACAAAATTAATGGCAAAAAAGAAGAGGAAATAAATCTCCCCTCCCTCCTAAAAAAGATAGCATGACATCATGCTCATTTGACTTTATGTAACTTAGCAAACAGCAACAGCATTTTTTTTCTTAATTTCCCTGGGTCTGCACCTTTGAAGTTAGAAAGGATCTAAGAGTCAGTGTGGCAGAATGAAAAACACATGGGAATGAGA
The DNA here is from genome assembly GCA_031878705.1 of Tapirus indicus. Taxonomy (NCBI): domain Eukaryota; kingdom Metazoa; phylum Chordata; class Mammalia; order Perissodactyla; family Tapiridae; genus Tapirus; species Tapirus indicus. Next base: position 19,372,215 of record CM062921.1, on the reverse strand, counting down.
CAGACTTGGATTTGACTCTCAGTCCCCACCCCCTACTGGCTGGGTGATCTTGATCAAGTTATTCAGCCCCATGAGACATCATCTGTAACAGGGGTCAGCAGACTTTTCTGTAAAGGGCCAGATAATGAATGTTTCAGGCTTTGCAGGTCACGTAGTCTCTGTCGCAACTGCTCAACTTTACTGTGTAGCATGGAAGGAGCCACAGACAACGTGTAAACCAATAAGCTGGCTGTGCTTCCATGACACTCTATAAAACAAGGTGGCAGGCTGGATTTGACCCAATGACTGTAGTTTGCCCACCTCTGATCTATAAGATAGGGACAAAGATGTCAATAATTTTGGAAATCTATTGCTGCTTAATTAAACATCCCCAAACTGAATGGCTTAAAACAATGGTAAATTATTTCTCGCAAGTCTGTGGGTCAGGAACTCAGGGTTCAGATGGGCAGTTCTTCTGCTCCAGGTGGCATCAGCTGAGGCCACCCCCTTAGCTGCATTCAGCCAGCAGCAGTCTAGACGTCCAAGGAAGCTTCTCCTGCGTCTAATGCTCCTCCATGTGGCCCCTCTCTCTCCACTGGCGTCTCACCATTCAGTAGTCCAGCCTAAGCTTTCCTACATGGTGACTGGCTTCCCCAGAGAGAACGTGGAAGCTGACACGCTTCTTAAAGGACAGGTCTGAAAACGGTACAGCATTGTTTCTGCCACATTCTATTGGCCAAAGCAAGTTACAGGCCATCCCAGATTCAAGACCAGGGAAAAGGGACTCGATGCAAAGGAGCTGCATGTGTACTAGACATTGGGAGGAATTGCTGGCAACCATCTTTCAAGAGTTTGTACCTAGCTGAGAGGTTAGAAGGAGCTAATAGAGGCAAAATGATTTGCACATAGAATGAGCCTGGACTACTCCCCTAACACTGGGAGTCCCAGTGATGGGCAAGCTCCTAAGTCATCTTTATTCTTGCCAAGATGGCAGCAGCAACCTCTTTGCTGTCCTCCCTGCTCCTAGTTTTGCTTCTACTCTCTCCTCTGTGTCTATTTAAAAAGCAAAACAGATGATGTCACATCCCTGCTTTAAACTCTCCAGTGGCCTCCAGTGATACTTAGAACAAAGTGCAAACTCCTTACCCTGGCCCTGATTTCACCCTGACCAGCTCTACAACTTCATTTCCTCCACTCTTCCTGTCACTCACCCCACTCTGGTTGCACTAGTCTCTTTGCAGTGCCTTGAAATGACAAGCATGCTCCTGCCTCAGGGCCTTTGCACTTGCTGTTTCCCTTTTGTGGACTACCCTTTCTTCATAAATCCGGGTAGCTTAATCCTTTAATTCTCTCAGGTGTCTGCTCAAATATTATTTCATCAGAGAGACCCTCCTGGACCACCCTTTTTAAAAGGATGTGCATCATCATTCTGTAGCTACTTACCTCACCTTACATTTTCATCACAGTAATTATCACTGCTTAACCTATTATATACGTGTTGATTTATTCGTTATTATCTCTCCCACTTGCAATGAGCCTCATGTGAGCTTGTTGATTCTGATGGGTTCACGTTTGAATCCTCAGCATCTAGTAATTAACATTAGTATGAGCTCAATAAATGTTTGAGTCAAGGAAGGAAGGAGGGAAGGAGGCGGCCTTTGAAAGCAATACCATCACCTTAGGTTCAACATTAGTTGACTGCATGTATTTCTAGAGACTACAGAAATGTGGTGACTTTTATCTGGCAGTTTCCCCTACCTCCTTGCATGTCATGATTCTTTTACAGACATCTTCTTTATTGAGTTGCAAACTCTATTTCACTTAGACTCCAGGTCGGCTTATGAGAACTGAATGTTTTCTTAAAAGCTACTCTGTGCCAGCTTCAACAAAAGCAGCATTTCAAAGAGTACTTCTGGCCACTTCTCTTGTTTTCCCTTTCCTGTGATTAGTTATGGTCAAGATGAAAGCAATCTGCCAATAAATCCTTTCAAGGGCACTTTAATTGAGATGCTCATGTTCAAATTTTTTAACCTCAAAACAAAATGCTCAAGGGAAGTCATGCTAGATGAGATGAAATAGGATCTAGGGTTTTGTTTTTAACAAACATGATGCTAACAGCCGGGCAGTGGGTAAATAAAGACTTTTTTTTATTGGCAAGCCCAGTGGCATAGTGGTTGAGTTCACACACTCTGCTTCGGTGGCCTGGGGATTCTCAGGTTCGGATTGTGGGCACAGACCTGCACACCGCTCATCAAGCCATGCTGTGGCAGCAACCCACATACAAAATAGAGGAAGATGGGCACAGATGTTAGCTCAGGGCTGATCTTCCTCACCAAAAAAAGACTCTGAACAAAGCAGAGGTGTAAGGAGACAAAGAGCATGGATTTGGTATCTGCAGAACTTAAATTCTGGCTCCAGAACTTATAAGATCTGTGGACTTGGGAATGTTCCTTAAGCTCAGTTTTCTCACATATAAAACAGGGATCATGATTATCTGTTTTATAGAATTGTTTTTAGGAATCAACAAGTTCATGAATATGAAATGGTTAACACAGTGCCTGTGAGTATTAAGGGTCTAGTTAACATAGTCCCTGTCACTGTTGTTAAAACTAGACCATCTAAAACCCTAAAGCAACCTTCTCTGATATATCTCCTGCCCTTTATTTAGGACAAGAAAGCTGATTTCCAACCAATAGACGAATGAGAAGGCAGCACAGGGCAAAGCTGCAGGGATCATAAGAAATTGGGGGAATGTACAAGTATGAATGAAACCATTGTGGAAAGAACCAGCTCCTCAGCCAGCAGAGCCCTGAATTGCTTCCATGAAAGGAAGTGGCAGAAATGGCTAAAAATGAGATGGTAGGATGGCTCTTTTGACAGAGGATATAACAGAGGTTTCTGGAATCCGAGACTTGCCAAAGACCACACCATGCCCAACCTTCCAGGAACCATGACCAGCCCCCATCTGAAGCATCTTGAACAGAAGACAAACTCGGCAGGCAAAGCTGAAGTCAGGAAATCGTAGGTCTCTGCGAACGTGCATCAAGTTTTAACTTTCAAAGGGAACCTGTATCTAGGCTAATTGGAAATGTTGGGTCAATGACTTAGTCTACAGGAGCTGGCCCGAGATGAGAGGAAACAAAGCATTCTCTCATTCTTGAAACCCAAACAAGCCTCTTTTTATTTCAGAACAAAACCTTATCTAAGTTGATGGTCAAACCAGCTGGCAACGTTGCATAGGGCCTTCTCTTTTCTACCAGTGGTTCTGAGTTCTCCAATAAGGCTACTTCTACACAAAGTGCAGGAGGACAATCTCCATTGTGTTTGAAGCTGAGTGTAAAGCAGAGCTGGGGAGCACATCCTGCCTTTCCTATTAAGCAGTTGATTCACCGTAATGGTGAGCTCAAAGAGGGGCAGACAGGAAATGAGGAAATTTTGTCAGGGTTTAAATTGCTATTTTCCCCCTAAAGCAATGTGCAGATGGCAAGAGACTCCAGTGAAAGCAAGAACTGAGCAAAGGACTGTCAGAACAGACCCTTTATTCTCTAGCAACACATCCCAAATTGAGCCTTAGAAAGTGCCCTGAATCCCCTAGGACAATCCTAATTCATTTTTTATACTTTTCAATAAAAAATCCTTTTTAAGTGACTGCTAAATATAGAATTTTATGCCTTTTACATAAACAAAAATATAAAAAGTGGTTTTTTGTAAAGACTACATGACCAAATGTTGGGGTCCATATTCAATTTGACTTCATTGAAGTGAGCTCCCAGGACCCTCTTTTCTTCTCATTTTACAGGTTCTTCCTGAGGAATATTCTGCTTTCTCCACCTTTACACCAACACCCAAATCTATCCAGTAGAATTATGCACTTATTCATCTTATGCAGGAGTTAGAACCCAAAGTCAGAGAACAGGCAAAAATTAGGAATATTACCAAAATTATCCTTGAACTTCTACACTCAGCTAGGAAAAACGCTCCCTCCATGAGATATATATAAGAACTGAGACTTCCCAGGAACCACAGACCCCTGCCTCCCATCACATGCTCACTCGGGGCAGATGCTCATTGTATAGAATAGTACATCCCACTCATGCTCTACCTGTTATTCTTTCCCATTCTCTCTTTCTTTTAGTGAGTGCAACTTAGGGTTCAACCAGATCCTAGTGGTTCAAGTAGAACCATTAGAAGATATGTATACTTCTGTAAGGCTGTTCTCTGCATCTGCTGCTGGAGCTTTAAGTCCCCAGGGCAGTCAGTAAGGGAAGGTCCAAGTGAAGTGGAGATTAAGAGCGAGCTGGAACCCATAAGCAAGAGGATGGACTAAAACCTCTGTCAGTTCTTTTTGCTTCTCACCTTGATGGTGTGGGTGCCCTTCAGAAGCTAGAGCATTTGGTCACAGAGCTAAACACACACACCCGAGCCAGGAGTCAGAGATGCTGAAGGAGGAGCTGAGGAAGTAGTGCAGCTGCTGGCCCGCTAGGTGGTGAATCAGCAGACCAACAACAATGCGTATGAGCTACAAGATGGCTGCTGCTTCCCTTCCACCCTCCAAATCTCCCAAGACTCTCCCTTGTGACCCACCCTAACTAAAATCATACCAAAAAAAGAGAATTCTGGGAAATTGAGACCCGCCTAGCCAAGTTGATATTTTCCAAAGCCATCACAGTGAGTACTTGCTGAATGCTACAAGCTAAATGTGGCCCTGCCCCTGATTTCAAGATCCCCATATTAAAAAGATTTCTGGACCTCTCCACCCTGCTGTCCCCACAAGTGCATCAAACTCACCACACTGCTTACTGTCCATAACAACTTCCCTCTCAACTCTATTTCCCCCTCCTTTCCTGATCTTAGTTAATAAAACCATCTAAGTCTGATGGCTGGGATCAACCTCCCCTCTAACCCTCCCCACGTCTATTCAATTCTAAGTCTAATCAATCCTAAACCTTCCCTGTCTTTCACGTCTATCCCAGACTCACCACTCCCTCCTCTTCCTTTCCTTAACACCACAGAAGCCTCTCCACTGGTCTTTCTGCCTCTAGATTCAGAGCATAAGGCTCACTTGGAGAGCTCAGATTGCTGGGCACACGCCTTACCCCCAATCTGGCTCAATGATGCTGATGCTGCCGGTCCACTTTGAGTAGCACTGCTCTAGACTATTCTCTGCCAGAATTATCTTTGCAAAGTGCAACACCAATAGATCCCTTCCATCTGTGTGACTAACTTTCACACTTCCCATATTACTTTGTATTGGTTAGGATATCTCTTCTATTTCTCTCTCTTTTCCCAGAAGACAGGTGAAATACTCAAAGAGAACAATTTCAGGAGAGATTAATGAAGGAACTACTTACAAAGGTATTGGGAAAGCACAAGGAATACTGTAGTAATGACAATGCTCCATTATACCCCTGGGCCTGAGAAGGGGTGCAGAAGGAGTGGTCACCAGATTCCAGAGACAGAAAGAGTCTCATTAGTTTCATGGAGATGGCCACTCAGCAAGAGCTGTGAGCTTCAGATGGGAGAGGCAGCCAGCCTGATGTCATCCTCTCCCTTCCTCCAATCTTCTGCTGATGCTCCCCATTAGCAGAACCCATCTAGAAGGCAGAGAACAAGGTAGCCCACTGATGTAGCCCATACAGGTCAGCCACAAAGGCCATAGAGTAAGGGAGAAAAGGCTGGGAGAGAGGAGCTGGAGGAGCAAATGGAACATACCCAGCACACTAATCCCATACTTAGAAGACCAGTAAATACTTGATGAGATGAATTGGCCTTATCAGCTCTCAGAGCAGTGAATGGCCTCTTGGGCTGAGGATCTCAAATGACACTGTGACAAATCCTAATGATGAGCAGACACAGGCTTTCCTGACAGTAGCATTGCTTTAAGATAATGGGAACCTTCTTGATGTGCCTGTAGGCTGGATAGAGGAGAACCAGGTGACAGCTTGACTCTGGAGATAAGGAAAGACTGATGAGGGGAGAGGAGGAGGTGAGCACATTACTCACTCCCTTGAAAATGGCAGTGCAAGAGAGAGCCCCTGATGGCTAACAGTCTTGTTATGCAAAAGTTTCCAAGCCCAGGATCTCCCTCTGATTGCATGCCCAACACCATCACAATCCTACACAATTTTCACTGTTGCAGCACTGAAACCACGTCTGCAGAATGGTTTGCTTGGTCACTGGGTGTGGATGTGTCTCTAACACCTCTCCATTTATTAGTTGGCTTCACTTACCAACAGAGGTGTTTTTGCAAAAGAAGATGGAAGTCGGGGCTTAATGGAGAAGAAAAAGGTGGCTTGGATTAAGACATAGATGGATCAGTCATGGTTGTATCTCAGAGAACTACTTAAAATGTGGGTTATGCATCATATATTCCATTTATTTAGCAAACTTATATTAAGCACCTATCTGTACAAAAACTAAGATAAGAGATAAGAAACTAGGGTAAGAGATAGAATCATAAATAGGAGCTTACAGTCTGGAGCAGGAGATAAGACATTTACATAAATAATTAAAGCAGAAGGTAAAGAGTTCATAATACATGACAGAGGAGATACAGATGCATATAGAGTGATTACACTATATAGAGTGATTACACTAGAACCTACAAAGATGGACATATAAGAGGAAGAAGCATATGTAAACGCATATGGTTGGGAAAGCATAGAGTGCATACAGGGGAGGCTAGAAATGGGATTTAAAGTTAGAAAAGTAGATTCGGGCCAGACTACAGAGGGCCTTGAAGAGCAGGTTAAGGAGTTTGTACTGTATTTGTTGCCCATTATAGCACCAATTAAGTGTTTAGATCGGAGAGTGATATGTCTACAGCTGTGTTTCTCAGCAAGTAGCAGCATGTAGGGAGGATCTTTGGGCTCTAAACTTATTTGATCAAGCATCGTATAAATTTAAAAAAATTAAGCATGCAATAGATACATATTTATTTATAAATTACATGTATGAGCCACTATCCTAGTGTATTATTTATAGTAAAGCATACATGAAAAATAGGAATTAAGGGAAAAATATACAAGATAAGTAAATATAAGTGCTATTATTTTTTTCCCCACACCCCAGTGGATTCCTTTTGTGTCCCCTAGGGTTTGTACACTCTATCTTAGAGACTACTAGGAAAGAAGCAACTTTCCAAGTAGATAATGGGAGTCCTTCTAGTATATCCAGTCTTAGAGTGGAAGATGAGATGCCCATCTTGGGGGTAAGGCTGTGGGCAAAGACTGAATGGGGGAGAGACAGGAAATGGGGCCAATGTCAGGAAGGATTAAGTGAAGCCTCAAACTAGGCTACACACAGTGGAAGCTGTTCAACTTCTTGTCTCCCAGGCCATTTCTTGAACTCATTCTAGACATTGCCCATAACACCTAGGACATAAAGACAACTCCCTATCTTCAAAGTACTTATTCTCAGTCAGAGAAAATGAACATGCCTAGAAGTAGCAAGAGACATGTGCCATTAAAATGCAAAAACAGCTGAAGGAATAGAGGCTAGGGTCAGCTCACTTCCCACAGCAGGGGGTGGTAGGTCAGAAAAGAGTTTTCAGAGGAAGATTGAGCTAGGCCTGGAAATATGGTTAGACTCTTTCTTGGTGGAAGTTGGCGATTCCAGGCTGAAAACCAGGGGCTGCATCCAGGGGATGGTTTGTGGTCCACCATCATTACAGCACAACATATGAGGCTAGAAAGGTGGGCTTGGGCTAGATTATGGATGGTGGAGGACTTGAGTGTCAGGTCAAGGAGTCTGGGCTGGCAAAAAATGGATACCCATGAAGGGCTTGAGGAGTAGAGTGATAGCAAGATTGACATGTCAATAGCTACATCAATTGCTACCATTTATGAGCCCTTACTATTTACCAAACACTGTGCTGGTCTCTTCAGCTACAACATGTCATTGAACCCTTACAGCAACCCTCTGAGTTCTCGTCCCCATTTTAAAGAAGAAAAAACTAAAGCAAAATTGTTTAACTTGCCTGAGGTCACACAACTGATTAGAGACCAGGCTGCAGTTTGCTCCCACATCTTTCTGACTCCCAGTCCAGGCTCTTAACCGCATGTCCATCACAGGGCACTGGGGCCAGAACTACAGGATGGATGGTCCTGTGAAGAGGTCTGTGGATTCTACTCCAGGAGTGGTCTGGACAGGACTTTGAGCTTAAACTAGAGCAGGAAAGAACAGAATCAGGAGCCAGGCTGGAGCTGGAATTGACAGAACCCAGGACCAATTATCCTTGGAGGAGAGGTTGAGGGGAGGGGAACAGAGAACCAGAGCTGCTCCTGTAGGAAGTGGGAAAGTCTGGCCTGAGGGAGAAGAGTAGACAATGAAGGAAGGAAAGCATCTACAAATGAGGTTTCCATGATCTGCTCCCTTCAAAGGCAGAATGAATGATAGAAAGAGCACCAGTTCTGGAGTCCAAAGACTGGCTTGAACTTGAGGTGCACCATTCACAAGCCCATGTGACCTGGAGCATCCTTACATTTCTGATTCTCATTGTCCTCACCTATAAACCAATGATGACCCTCATTTCCACAGGGCTTTTGTGAGCATCAAATAAAACCATGTTTAACAAGCACTAGCCTAGGGTCTGATTTTTAATAAGTCCTCAAGAAATATTCATCCCTTCCCCTCCTCCTTCTTAAGTTAAGAAATCAGAATGCTTTAATGAAGGGGGGGGGGGACATGTTATTTTAAAAGTTGGTGGCAAAATTCCTTTTAGGAAGGAAACTGTTATTTAGAAAACACCTTGAATGGCTCTACTGGTTGTGAAAAGACAGGTTCTAGTCATGATATGGAAGATGGAGGAGATAAAAAGTAAATAGATAAGCAGAGTAAAATAAAATTTTTTTTAACATTCCAGGAGAAAGAATATAGGGGGAAGAATGACAGGTAGAAATTGACAGCCGTGAATTGGCTCACAAACAAAGGAAGAAGGGCCCAGCAAAATGGAGGGAGGCTAGAGCCTGAGAAGAAAAGATAGCCAGTGAGATGTTGCTGGTGATGGGAAGAGGCCAAGGGAGATTTATAGACCAACGACGTCTAATAAATGATTCAAGTTGTCTGTCTGGGCTGTGTGACTCCTCCTCTGTAAAAGTCTACCACACCAGCTATCTTGAACTGGAGATGCTTCAGGGAAATTTTCGAAAAGGGTTTGTGGCACATTTAGGTGAACATGGAGTGAAATGGAAGGAACAATGAAAGAAGGTTGAGCCAAGGTCAAGATCAAGAATTGTTCAGTGACAAGCACACATTGGAGAGAGAAGTGAGGGAGAGAAAGTAAACCTCCAGGTCTTCAAGAAAATATTAATATTGGAACAGGGCTTCCACTGTATAGAAGACTGGGAGGTAAGCCGTTGTCTGTTTGTTTTTAAATACTAAAACAACAGGATGACCCCATAAGTCTTCAGGGCTTGGATTCCTAGATAGCTAATATTCGAATTATTTATGTAACCTGGATGTCAACTGCAGCTCCTTGTCCCTCAACGATCAAGCTGAACTTGGCTTGAACTCTGCTGCCTTAGTGTGAGAGTCCAAAAAATACCACCACCCCTTTTCTGTGCATTCCTAGTCTCATTTCCTTCGGGTCCCTCCATCCCTGCTCCTTTACCAGCACCTAGCTCTCCATTCTACTCCCTACCCATTCCCACAAAAATGTCCGCTTGGGCAAAGCACCTCTGAGTCTCATCACTTCAGTCATCTGCCCGACGTTCCCCACCTTACACAGCCTGCTGCCTGCACAATCTCCTCTCCCTAGCCTCAGCTCTGAGACGTGGGGCTGGCCCTGCCCCTCCCTGGGGAGCAGGTTCCCAAGCCTGTCGGACTTACCCTCTCCACCCACTCACCTCTCCAACACTATGGATTACAGTTTTTAACCCTCTTACCTAGAGTGCCTCAGCAGTTTTAAGCAAGCATTAAGATTTTTGGAACACTCTGTATAAAAGGTTAAGAGTACAATTTTATTCGGACTTTAATTTTTGTTGTTGTTAGCTTGACACAGAGGTTGGATCAGAGGTTAGGTAAGAAGTAGAATAATGAGAACAGTTCCTATGGTTCTAAAATTTTTCTCCCAAGCCCATTTGAGACCTCCCAGGGACTCTCTCTGTCTCTGTCTCTGTCTTTTGGTCTCTCTCCTCTCTGTGTCTCTCTCTCTCCCTCCCTCCCTCTTCCTCTCTCTTCCTTTCTCTCTCTCTCTCTGTCTCTCCCTCTCTCTCTCTCTGTCTCTCTCTCCCTCTTCTCTCCCTCTCTCTCTCTCTCTGTCTCTCTCTCTCACACACACACATCAGCCCACCAGTCTGTCCCTGCCTGAATCACAGAGCAGCCAGGGTTATTGGAGGTGCATCACTCTGACCAATGGCACCAGCCCAAGCTCTCAGTTATGTGGTCAGCAGAGATGACATCTAGGACAAAGGCAACAAAATGGAAGCAGAAGAAGCTTCGGGAATGTTTCCATGTCTGCTTCTCTCTGCTCAAGCTCATCTTTATTCTCCACTCTCTGTGCTGGTATGTGCTTGGTCAGCCCTTGTCCTGACATAATTGCAAGGGTTATCTGCTGCCTGTATGGTGAGCAGGGCTTGAAGAGAACTTACAGCCCTCATCTTCCCACTATTCTCAAGCTCCTAGAGTCTGCCTCTTTCTGACCATGTGGTCTTGGGTGAGCCTTGCTTTCTGAGTGTTTTCTCATCAATAAAAGCCAGGAGTAGGTGGGAGACACCTAAGGTTTGTCCCAGCTTTAACATCCTAGGACCATGATCTCAGTGTTGTTTACAGACTGCAAATTGAAACTTCTTTGCCCCGAGATGGGAGAAAGTACTTCTGTTGGGATTACAATTACTTATTAATTTGTCTAGAAAGCTCTCAAATAAAGGAGGCATTAAATTCTTTTATCAAACATTCCCAACTCAGGCATGCGCATGTGCGCGCGCGCGTGCGCGCGCACACACACCCACACCCACACCCACACCCACACACATACACACACCTTCCTTTGGGACTCAGTTTTACATTTAAAATATGTAGACCTCTGAAGTTTTCAAGGTTTACTCTCCTTTATGTGTGTGTATATATATATATATATATATATATATATATATATATATATATATATGAAATTCCTCTGAGATAATAGTGACCCTTCCAAAGCACTCTCTACGTGCCCACAGGCACAGTCCTAAAAGCTTTTCACGTAGTAACTCATCAGTGCTCACAACAGACCTATGAGGAAGGCATCTCTCAACATGGGTGCCGATAGAAGGCTTGATGGACAACCACGATGGACAGACGCCCGAGCCAGCCAAAGAGAGTCCCCTATCTCCTGTTTTGCCTGTTGGATGCATTTCTCTCCGGAAAAGGGAGGCAGGGAGGAGATCTGGTGCTCTGCATTCTGGCAACCCATTGCTTCCCACACTGCCACCTGCGTCTGCTCCTGATGGCGGCTCCTCAATCCGACACCAAGCTGCTGCGTCCTCTTTCCATGTAATTGCAGAAGTGCCTTCCTCTGAATCAATTTGTCCTCTGGGTATATATAATTCAGTTACAAAGGTTGAGACCGGGGTTCAGGTGATTGCAAACAGAAAGCTGGACCTCCTGGGCCATACTGGAAAAAACATACTGAGTTCACACTGAGATCAGACGCAGAGGCTGCAAGAGACTAAGGAAATAAAACTGTCATTTAAAATCCCCACTTACTTTGCGAACAATGGCTCTTTCCACTTCTTTTCTTTTTAAGCTTATTAAATATTTTATCTGTTTCCATTGCCTTGAATTCTTTTCATCTCATTTGCCGCATCTTCCAAACTTTCCACAGGAAAGTAGAGTGTTCTCATTGTTTTTCTTAGAATAAATAAATCCTTCCCATCTAGGTGAGTCATCCTCATCATTGTTAGAAGCATTTTTTAAGTGTCTAGTTATTTGTGCCTAGAGCAAAGAGAATTCTAGAACCCAGACTGCTGCTTCCTGCAACCTTCTGGCATTTACAAGTAGAATTAAATGTGTGCGAGTGTGTGTGTGCGTGCGCGCGCGCTCCTATCAGTTCATTAGGATGACACAATCACGCTCATTCCAGAGACAGAGCAGAAGCTACCTTCTTTGGGAGGCTTTTTTCAAACTCCTCTCCCACTTTCCCAAGATGACTTACTCCTTCTTTCTTGTACATACCCCCATTAGACCAATTATTTTATGGTTAATGTTTGTTTGCATGTCTGTTCCCCCTCTGACTCGAGTTGAACTGTTTGTAAGATACATCTTTGAAATCCCGGGCCCTAGCATAGACCTTGGCACCTAGAATATACTCAGTAAAATACCTTTTGAATGAATGAATGAACAAATGAATGTCTATTCTTTACAGAATCCTGGAGAGACATCTCAACAAAAGTGTCTGAAAAAATTCCACTGTTCCAGCCGACATTGATGTGTCCAAACTCCTGTCCCTCAGATATAGGGAGCTTTATTTTTCTTCTTAGGTCATGTGTTTTGTGCAATGTCTTCATTTTTAACCATGATTGTCAATGGTTTCTTTGACATAGTGCTTATCCTGCTGTTGATGAAATCATCAGCTGCCTGCAAAGTATAGAGATGGCTCAAGGCTGTCCTTTCCCCAAATTACACCCTCTTCCCACCCAACCTGCCTAGACACCACAATACCTCTCCAAATGAGTTGGAACTGATATCAAAACAATTTCCACTGTAAGAGTTCCACAGGGCCACTCTTGTAATATTTGGATGGTAAGGCCAGAGGTCACTTGCATGAAAGTGTCATCCCTGCTTAGCAAGGATTAAATGCACAGATTGGTTTGTAGACCCCTGGCAAACAGAGAACCACTGTGGACAAATGGTGAGCCCAAAGAGCCTTTTGTGGGGATGAACAGCATCAGGGACAGGGCCCCTATTTGGAAGTGACCCTGACCCAGGAGTATTTTGTCAGGTCATGGGTCTCAAACTATGTCTTGAAAACCAGTTCTCTGTGCCTAAGACTCTCTGCCTACAGAAATACAGTTTTGCCATATCTGGTTCCTCATTGTTCACAATCCACCTGGAACAATCTCTACTGAATCCATGTTAAAAACATCCAGATTTCTGTTGTTCCTTCTGCCATTTGTAATGAACAAATGTGTTATCGAGGAAAGCTTCTGGTTTTGCGTCCCCAAGGTGAGGCAAACCTCAATGAAACAATTCTCAGTGAAGGTGCCATCCAAGCTCGTTAGAAGTAGAAAGCAAGGACGCATAAGCAAAGCCTCTTATTGACCCGCTGTGGGCCATCTTTCATTCCATTCCCATCCTCCTTTTTTCATTTCCACATTTGCTCAGATTTTTTATATTTGTTTCCCAGGGTTCCTTCATTTACCTCCAGAGCTGGAAATCCAATCTGCCTGCTGCACAAGAAGGACATTGATGTATGCAGCAAATCACATTACCATCACTTCAAATAGGGTCTGCCAGGCTTCTCAGAAAAGTGCACAAAATCTTCCCGTGTTGGAAAAAACCATTTCAGTTGGAAGCAAATGCTGTGCCTAAAGATCAAAATGATTTCACATCACAAAAGCAGTCTTCCTCTTACTGGAAACAAGTTACAGATTTTTAGGTGTCCCAGTGTAAAATGCCCAAAGCAAGGCCTTTCTCTGTTTTCAAGGCCAGACTCACAAGGACCAAGTTACCTCACGTTGTGGGTCGTATTTCCTCCCATGTGAAGTCCTCCACATTTGGCAAGTCCCCTTCAACAATAGATGGACACCTTGTATTCACTGTGGCAGGCACATAATTTAATGAATTAACACATATATTTAATGAATTAACACATCTATTTCTCAAAACACCCAATAAGGTAAATATGATTCCCATTTTATAGATGAAGAAACTAAGGCTTTGATACTCCACCCAAACCCACCCGCTGGAAAGTCCCACAGGTAGTTGCAGGCAGAACCAAGTCTTGAATGCAGGCTTTAGACCCCAACATCAGTGTTCTTTCCACTGCTCCAGACCCAGGGCTTTGGCATCCAGGACTTTCCCTGAAGATCATGACTTGTTCCTTCAGTTGGCATATCATCTCCTTAGTACCAATTGACACCATAAGAAACTAAGATGTCAGGTTGGTTTTGACAATTGTTATTTCCCTTAGGAACACCAACCTCCAGAACCCAGTTATCCATTAAGTGCCCCACAAAGGGCCAGGTATTTTTCCAGGCCCTGGGCTTCCAGCAGAGAGAAGGACAAATTCCCTCCCTTAAGGGAGCTTCCATTCTAAGAAGTAAGTAAGGAATCAACCCTTGTTTTGATGGACCTAGTAGAGGAGAAGGTTTATAACATCAGGACTAAACAGCATACGTGCAATAATTGTATTTATTTAATATACACTAATTTATATAGCAATTTTTATGTGCTCCATGCTATTATAAGCACTTCACAAATAATAGTCCATTTAATTATTGTAATAACCTTATGAGGCAGATGCTACTGTTATCTTCATTTCAGAGATGAGGCAACTGAGGTACAGAGCAGTGAAGGAACTTGCCCCAAATGGCACAGCTCTAAGGGCCAGGGCCAGCCTTCTTACCCAGGCTCTAGAAGCCATTCTCTAATGACTTTGCAGTGCTGCCTCTGGTGACTTGGGGTTGACCAGAAAGCATTCTGCACAGCATGGCTTCAGAGCAGCATCCCTGCCAATCATCATTGTTACCATCATCATAGTTTGAATGTGTAGATAACCTTACATTATTTGATGTGATGGGAACTCACTAGCATGGGTAACATTGCCATGTGGCCAACAGCTCATCTTTCTTAGTGCTTGCTAAGAGTCAGATACTATACCAAGAACCCTCCGTGGAAACTCCAATTTAATACTCACAGCCACCATCCTGTGAAGTAGACTAGCATTCCTCCTATTTGAAAGATGGGGAAACCAGGATTTAGGGAGCTGGGGCAGAGATTGCTAGTCGCCTTCCCCTCCCCCCACCCAACACACACACATCCAAATACCTTTTTTTCTTCTTCTCTAGGAATATTTGTTTGACTGGGTACATGGCCTCCATTGCAGCACTCATGACCATGTGAGTAGATTCTAGATGACAATGTGTGAGCAGAGTGATGGATGTGACTTCCAGGTCATAAAATAAAGGAAGTGTGCCCTTTTCTTCCTCTTTCCCTGCACCTGTGGCTGAAATGTGAACATAGTGCCTGGCCATCTTTGACCATGCAGACAAAGGCAGAGTTGACAGAGGAACAAGATGGAAGGAACTCATTCTCCAATGTTGTCAAGCCACCATACTTGCCCTGGACTCCCAACCCAGACTGTTATGTGAGGGACAACTATAATGTCCACCTTGTTTAAGCCACTGTATTTGGGACCTCTAGTCTCAGCAGCCTAGCCTATGTTCTCAACACGGTGCCCAAGGTCACCCAGCTGTGAGCGGCACAGCTAAGATTTAGACCCAGGCTGTCTCATATTTACTTTGACCTAGAAACCTTCCTGTCCCTTACAGCTACATCACACTGGGTAGTTAGTTGTGATGGCAGGGTCAAAGTTATAGTCATAGGATGATTCATACCTCGGAGGGGAGGGACACACAGATGGCATGATGCAGCATCCTTCCTTTCTAGCCCAACTACACCTCCTCCTTCCTATGCTTGGCTCCCTCATGCTCTCCCCTTACCATCAGCTGTGCTAGGAAAGGGGCAGTTCTCTAAGCCAAGCTGCATCTAGCAAGGTCTTGGTATCTGTGAAGGGTTAAGAGCCTCTAGTGGGCTTGATTTCAAACAACACTACAAGAGTTACAGGCTCTTCAAGAACCTGAAATACCCCAAACTTTGAGTGAGACATTTCACATATATCCTCATGGAAATTTGCAGGTTTTAATTTTGAGTTTGAACATGGCTTCTCGTTAATATGTAAGCAATACAAAATACAAATAATAGTATGCATATAGCTACCACAAAATACAATTCAAGTGTTAAAAATTGAAAAACAAAGACTGAAAAATGAATGATAAAATTCTTGTGACATGATGTGAATAGAACAAAGGAACACCATAGTGATGGCATGGAGAACCCAAAAGAACAAAATTCATGTTGAGAGTGATGACTTAGTTTCAGCTAATACAAATATTAAATACAAATAAAACTGCAAACTCAATAAAATAAAATGCAATTGCTTAAAGTGTAAATGGGGTGGGGTTTTATAGCTGTCTAGGAAATATGAAAGGGTTTATACAAAGTTGTATGTTTATAGGTATTTAAGTAATTTTATAATAAAAATAATTGTCAGCATTGCAGGTCATCAAGTTTGAGAAATCTAACATTTCAGGTAAACCATATAATACAGCAGCTGTGAACAATTCTTAGAAAAGATTTAAACCTATTCTCATTGTTGCCTTGAAAGTCATCTGGCCTAACCTTGGCCTTGGAACATCAATATCTTATTCTTCAAGATATTAGATAGATATACCTCTGCCTTATTGTTAAATATAAGTATTCAAGTCATTGCTGTTGGACCACACGTGGGCAATACTCATCTGTGGCTTTCCCAGATTTCCTCATTCCAAGTAATTTGACATGAGAATCAACATCTTGTTTCATCCTTTTCAGTTAGGTACGAAACTGTTTCCTCTGGTAATTAACAAGTGGGACGTAAAAGGAAATTAACTGATGACTCTAAAACATCGATTCACCGCATTAAATCAATCTTTCTACCAGAAAGCAAGCCATTGCCATTAGCTTGGGATTCATTTTTGCTGGTGCTCAGTTACTATGCTTGAATGGATTAGGCCAATTAGACAGCTTCAAGGACACAATTGTACCAAGGCTATGAATCTATGGTAATCAAATTTAAGTCACAGATTGGCTTTCTTGGCCTGGAATGAATAAGAAATAAGGTGGAACAAGCACTAAAAATGATACAGAAGTGGCTAGAATCTCAGATGAATCTGAAAGAAACATACTAACTTCCTTCTAGGAGAATTCTCTCTCATGTGTACACAATCCTTTAACACTGCAGCAACTGAACTTTCTAGATCTTCTCCATCTAAAAGACATGGCCACACTTACCCTCCCCTCTCCGTCCCTCCCCAGTATCCCCACTTCCTTTCAAGGGTGCCTCCACATGGCTGGCATTGCCCATGAGGGCTGATTCCAGCCAAGCTCCCCAACCCTAACATCTTCCCTCTGATGCCAGAACCCCCAGCCCACCTCACCAGTCCCAACAGGATTCTATACAGTTCACTTTCAATGTCCTCCCAAAGCCCCTATCTCCCCCATCCTCCACTAAACTGTAAATCCCATGCAGGACTGGACTCTGTCTGGTTTGCCAGCATGCTAGGTCCTCATTAAATGTTGGCTGAGTTATTATATGATCCCCCATCTTGGAGCCCCCTGCCAAAAGTGCCACCTTGTGAGCAGAAAAGGGTACTATCTCATGTCTATTTGTGGGGCCAGGGAAGGCAGAGTTCCTCCTGCCAGTGTATATTTTGGTCCTTCTTATGGAAAAATGGCTTTTAATAATGTTAAATGGGATAGTACTATATTTAATATTTAAGTGCTACATACTTAACATACATTAAGTATTTTTGTGAGCTAGACCTGGGATCTAACCACTCTTTATAACATTCATTCCATGAAGAAATACAACCCGAAAGGTGATCAGGTGTATGTATTAGTTTCCTATAGCTGCTGTAACAAAATACTACAAACTTAGGTGGCTTTAAAAAAACAGAAATTTATTCTCTTATGAGTCTGGAGGGCATAATTCTGAAATTGAAGTGTCAGCATGGCCACACTCCCTCTAAAGGCTCTAGGTGAGAACCCTTCCTTGCCTCTTCCAGTTTCTGGTGGCTCCTGGCATTCCTTGGCTTATGACAATCTAACTCTAATATCTGTCTCTGTCTTCACATAATCTTCCCTCCATCACTGAGTCCAAGTCTCAGGTGGATCTAGTTCCACCTTAATCCACTATGACCTCATCTTACCTTGATTACAGTGGCAAAGACCCTTTTCCAAATAAGGTCACATTCACAGGCACCAGGGTTTAGGACTTGAACATATTTAGGGGAGAAGGGAAGAACACAATTCAACCCACTACAGTATAATTGCACCAAAATCCTAGTTTGGCTACATTGCACATTAAATTAACCGTTCTGGGCTAGCCTGGGAACGTAACCATTGTTCATAACATTGAAACTTAGAACACATTTTGCCATTAGTGTAAACTTACTACCTGATTTTTAAAATGCAACATGTCAAACAATCAAGGATGTATAGAGGGATATTCAATGGAACATCATTAGTAATAGTAAAAAACTGGGAAAACCCAAACACTCAACAATATAGGCTTAGTTGTGTTAAAACTATACTATTGTATGGCTATGTTATATATATTGTTATTATATACTGTATAGCTATGTTAAAGCTATACATTGAATACTATGCAACCAATAAGATGATGTGGTAAAATATATTTGATATGAAAATATGTTCATGATATATTGCCATAAAAAACCACAGGCATATGCATACATATATATAAAGAGAGATTTTAAAACGTACATTTATACAGCTAAATATATAACTACATAATCTCTATATAGCTATATATATGCATATGTATGTATGTGTATATATACACAACTGTGCTTACTACATTTCTAGTATAGATAACATCCAGTTTGCAAACTAGTTTCAATATATTTTCTGTAAAGTTTTATATAAAAGCAAACTGCTTGTTTTAAAAGCAATATATGTTCATTACAAAAAAATAAGCAAAAATGTTAAAATTTTTTAGTATCCAAGATTTTAACTATCCAGAGCAAACAGCTGCAAGCACTGTAGTGTACATAAACATAGAAAATGAGGAAATGGTCTGGAAAAATATACCTCAAACTAGGGCATACTCTGGCATATCTATTTGCAGAGGAAGCCATAGGATTAGTGATGGAGTTGCCCCAGTCAGTTACACTCAAGAACCCGGGAGTGGGGACATTAACTAATTTAACTTAAAGCATGATGTGTAGGTTTATAATAAGAAGTGGAACTCAGTCCTAAGGGAACAAACTCATTCAGTAGGAATGAAAAGTTCCAGAAGCACCACGCTCTCTAACAGGCATGGAAGAATTATGTATATTTTATAGTTTCTTCTTCTGGCTTCTTTGTGTTTGCTAATGTTTTTTTACCTGAAATGAGTCAGTACCACACCTACAGAGAAAATAACAAAATAACAACTCTATCAAAGAAGTTAAATTAGGGGCCGGCCTGGTGGCATACTGGTTAACCTTGCACACTCCATTTCAGCAGCCCAGGGTTCACAGTTTCGGATTCCGGGCACGGACCTATGCACCGCTCACCAAGCCGTGCTGTGGCAGCATCCCATATACAAAATAGAGGAAGATTGACGCAGATGTTAGCTCAGGGACAATCTTCCTCACACACACACAAAAAAAGTAAAATTAATTGCCCTTCCCCTCCCTCCACCACCTGTTTGTAGATTGGGACCAGCTCACGCTGAGGATAGTTAGCAGTCAAGGATTCACTGGGAGCCTGAGCCTCGCTCCCCACAGCTCAATGGCTGTCCCCAGGCAGGATTTCTAGTGCCTGTGGGATTCCCTGCACCTGCACGAGGAATCTGGCAGGGCTAAGGCGGCCTCTGAAGTCCACTTGTCCACCCAAATGCTGTCAGTCTTGGCCCATAGAATCCCATCAGACTGTGTCAGGAAATACAGTAAAAGTCAGGCTGTTCGCCACAAATCACATAATCGTAACTGTATTTTGGCTCAAAGACTGGTCAAGCCCCTGAGAAGAGACAAACACGTATTGAACGTGCACTGTGTGTTCTGTCACTTCCTTATTCCTCTCACAACAACTCTGGCGCATTTGTCCCATTGTTCAGATGGGGAAATTAAAACTCAGAGGGGTTAGGAAACTTGCCCACAGTCACACAGTCAAGGTGTGGCGGGGACAGGATTCACATCCAGCTTTGTCTGACTCCACACCTGGAGTCCCTCTGCTACCCCCACTGGACAGCCTTTGTTCTGGAGAGGACTATTTCCTGCCCCCCGCCCTCTTCTCTCTCACCTGTCCTCTGACCCTCCCTCTTTCCTGTTCATTCTATGAAGTGCCTTGGCCTTGTCGTTCGTCACAAGAGGTTCTGTGCCAACGTCTTTTAGTAAAGATTTCGTACATCAATGAAGTGAGGAGGCAACTTCTAACCCTTCACTGTTCTGATTTACAATAAATGTTTCCTGTCTGTTCAAGACGAGACAAAAATAATCAACACCCATCTACAGCGCATGGCCTTAAAACCTCAGCAGTTCAGCCCAGGTAATCACCTCACCTCTGGGGGCTTTTTCTACCCAACAGTGACAAATTAACTTGCTTTTTACTGTTCAAATCCCATTGTATTTCAGTTCATTATTTTTCCTTTGCCTCCTTCTATCTTCAGAATTTGTCTCCCGCCCATTTAATTGCTTTTAAAAAATGTTCATTTTTTTATCTGCCCTGTAACTGTCCTCTGAAGATAACAACCGATAATTGCACTCTTTAGTCACATGAAATTTGCTATTTAAAATAAGCTTCTGATCGGACAGGGTCCTCAGAACATTATGACTAATCTACAGACAATGTAACAGCAAAGACGGCGAGGCTCTCATTTCTAAACGCTATTTCATTAACGGGATTCATATCTCGAGTCCGTAATATTCTCAGCTCCACTTTACAGGCTGAACAAATACAATTCTAAATCAAGTTGAAGAAAGAAGCAGCTTTGAAAATGAGAGTCTGCTGGAAACAGGAGACCCTCCTCAGACAGCCCCACAACCCTGGTGCACGACACCGCACTTTTGAACGCACTAGGGAAGGCACGGGTTTGCACTGTTAGGAAAAGCCCACACAGTGTTTATTTTTCCTTGCAAGAAAAATAAAGCCAACCTCTTCTTTCTAACTTGATGCATTGTGGGCATAATAGAAAAAATCAATAACAAGTTAGAAAAAAATATCTCTTGTTTAAACAAAAAGCAAGATTTTTGTTCTAGCTCTTTCTTAAAATTTTTTTCAACCAGAAGTAAAAGAACAAAAAAACTGCAAAGGGGGAGGGTAGGAAAAGGTGAAATGGCCAGAAATTGGTCTAAATCGCAAAGGTAGAGAAAGTGAATGCAATGGTTAGGGAGAAATGTTCATACTGATATGGCCCCATTACCTGGAATTCACCTGGAGGCTTCATACTCTCCCTTCCAGGTATGTTAGGGAGCTGACAATTTCATGGGTGGCCCAGGATGCCTCTTTCCAGGGCTGTGTGAGAGCTAGGATGTGCTGCAGCCACCTTGTGCAGGCTTCTAAGAGCCTACTGTTAAATTTTTAGGCATTTTGGGAATTGGTTGACATCACATTGGTAGCTTGAAATCAGCCATGGTGGGAGTATTTCCAAACAAAGTAGTAAATACAACAAATCAGGACATTTATCCCCCCTTGAGAGCCAGTTGCTAAACACTCACCAGCACACCACTGCTTCTTCCTGTCTTCCTGTGGGCTCTCCTGGGGAGATGTCCCAACCTTCCAAGCATTACCAATGCACATTGACAATGAAAGGAGAAGACTGGTCACCACCTTCCAAAGCTTTCCACTAATGGAGACATGAGGCTGTATAAACACCAGGGCCACATCTAAAAGCTTTCTGGAGGGGTCGGGATAAAGCAGATCCACCCAGCAGACTACCCCCAAGAGCCAGAGCTTTTTAACTTCCTCAGCCCTTGCCCTTCCCCACTCTGCCCTGAAACACAAGGTGTTGGCTCTCCAGGGAGGCAGCATGTCCCAAGGTCCCAAGACACCCCTCTCACCCACCCATGAATTGCTTGCAGGCCCTGTGCCCCAGAACCCTGGTTTTCCTGTCAAGTCCCGCTCTTCTCTGCATCCCCTGCAAAGCACTCTCTGGCCTCCTCTGGCCACTCACCAATGGTTTCAGTCCCACTGGTGACACACCCAGAGGAGCAGCCCAACTAAGGAAATGAGCAGCCAGGACCAACCCCCTTTGTCCACCATTGTATACCCAATACCTAGCACAGTGCTGGGTATTTAGTAAGTGCCCAATAAATACTTATTGAATGAATGAATGAATGAATTTAATAGGCTAATCTACTCATTGCTGGCATCAGAGCATCTTGGTTAGGGATGGTAATTGGAGAAATTCAGGACAAGGCATCAAGAAACCTGGATTCTAGATCAGTCTTGGCAATTAACTTGCTCATATAAGTCCCTTAACTTCTTTGGACTTCCATCTCTTCATCAAGGAAATAGCACCTGGCTTCTAACATTTTTATACTGACTCTACCACTTAATAGCAGACAGATGTTGGCAAATTGTTTACTTTTCTGAGCCTCAATTTCCCCATCTTTAAATGATGATAACACAACCTACATTCATTTAAACTCTCAGTGTGGGGATAAAAATATATGAGAAGCATATAGAATATAGGATGAATATATAGAATATAGCATATAAAATGAGTGCTCCATAAATTATTTGTAGCTTCCCTCTCTCTTGTAGACTGAACAGTCCATGATTTCACCAGAGCCAGTCAGACATCTCTCTGTGTATGAACAGGACAGGTGCTGGCTTCAAAATGTTTCCCCAGACAGTGGCTTAGGACAGGCTGATGTGGAAACCTATTTCTTTATTCCACTTCAAATATCACCTCTTTGTGATATTTGGATCTTCCTCTTTACTTAAAATGAAATTAAACTCAAGTTCAAACCCTAGATCCCCACCTGACAGCCTCTGATATCACTTAGGATGTCTTCAGCTACAAATAATAGAAAACCTGAATGAGCATTGCTAAAACAATAAAGGGATGTATTAACTCCCTAGTAAATGTCTAGTGGTAGACCAACACAGAGTTGGTTGATTTAGCAGATAACACCACCATGCAACACCCAGATTTCTTGTCTCTGTCTATAGCAGGCTCTCCTGGAGAGAGACTTGAGACTCATGTCACTCCTAGTCCCAAAATGGCAGCTACACTTCCAAGCATCTTGTGTAGACAAGATAACATCCCGTAGAAGAAAAAGGACCACTTCTTCTGTACACATCTCTTTTGAAGAGCAAAAAAATTCCCCAAAAGTTTCCCAACAAAATTCCCCTTATGTCTCATTGACCAGAACTGGGTCACAACGGCAACCTTAAACCAATAATTGTCAAGAGAATGGGACCATCATTCTTGGCTTAGACCCATCCAAATTTATCCAAGTGACTTCGGGGAGGGTGGAACAAATCCATAGCTCTGCCAGCATGAAACAGGGGAACAATAGTTTAGGAAAGGTAAACTATATCATTTGGTAAGCCCTCCCTACTCCTACCACCACTCAACACACACACACATACACACACACACAGCTGCAGCGAGGAAGATCCAAATCATGTGATAATCTGACCTGGTGTTATTGTTAATAACAAAAGCAAAGATGAAAGTAGCGTTTGTTGAGCATCTTCTATGTGCTGAACAGTATTCTAAATCAATTTACATACCTAATTCTCATGGTAACCCTATGAGATAGGTTTTCACACCCATTTTAAAGATGACAAAACTGAGTCACACACAGGCCAAAGTAGGTAGCCAGTGTTTGGCAGAACTGGATTTGAACTCAGATTCAACTGACTCCAAACAATCTTTCTACTCTACCAGGCTATCTCATGAACGAGCAACTAGAAGTGAGAAATTCATTTTTTTGGACTAACTGCTATAGAAAGGACGAGTGCTCAGCCTCTAGGCTCACTTGCCCTAGGCTCACTCTGAAACCTGCCAATAAATTGAGCTATTTTGACAGTAAGAGATAAAGAGCTTTGAGAGCCACATCCTGCTTCTGCCCTTTCTTCTCTGGTTGCTATTTCAGGTTTTCTTCTATCCATGCCATTTTTAATATATTCTTCTGTCTTGCTAATGATAGGAAACTTGCTGCTGCATGGTTCCATAAAACATTATCTCATTATCTCGTTTTGCCTCTCACTGTAAAGTACTTTGTAGCATTGAAAGTGGTGTATGAAAAAAATTAATTTCATTAAATTAATGGAGAGTGTCATGACTGCTCAGTTATGACTCAGATGCGTTTGTAGAGGGGGTTGTATGCATCAAAGCTTGTCCCTTATTTTGCGATTTTTCCTCCCGCTTGGGGACCCACCATCCTTCCCGCAGGAAGGATGAGGTAATTCTAAATAGCATGCTTTAAAGAAATATCGTTGCTACCAGTAACCTGGAAAATCTCAAATGCAAAACATGACTTTATATGGCCAATCAACAAATTGTAGAGCCAATTGTGTTATCTCCACCATCTTTCTAAGAGATACAAATATTAAAGCTGAATACATCATGTAGTAATTCATGGCAGTCCATAAGATTACCCATGTGAATGATCAGCTCTCCTACTTCTTCAGTTTACATAAAACAATATTTTCTAAAGTTGTTAACCATTCCAAAATGTCTGCTTTCCCTTTCCCTACAAGTCTACTCATTCTTCCAGGTCTTTCTCAAGTGCCACCTTTTACAAGAAGTTTTCTCCTTTGATTCAAGCTCACAGCACTCTCCTATCTTTAAGTTTGTTTATTCACTGTTCCATCAGATATTTACTGAGCAATGATATATGCACAGCTCTGTTCTAGACACTGGAGATACCATGGGGAAAAAGACAGGTTGGTCCCTCTCCTCCTGGAACACAACAAAGTGTTCTTCAATTCCAGACCACCCAACTAACGGCTCCCCCACCCTGGCAAAAAAAAGTTAGCATCTCTCCTGAGAAAGAAACTGCTGCTCAGAGAGTTTAACATAGCCTAAGCCTTATAATACCCATCTTATTTTAGCTTCTATAAATGAAATAAATATTTCTCCATAAGGGATTGCTGCTATTCCCTTAAGGCAGCCCTAGATCTCTTCACTGCACTTTAGAATTCCTCCAGATGATCTCCCATTTGCTCATTCAGTTAGTTCTTGGTCTCAGCTTTTCTGAATCACCCAATTCTCTGCTTTGGCTTCATAACTGAACTCCAACTCAGGTCAAACATTCATTGAGTATCTACTATGCATCAGGCATTATGCTTATGCTTAGTGTTCTATATACAAAATGCCTATTTTTCACAACAATTTACAAAGGTGATGATGCTATCTCTATTTTACAGAGGAAGAAACTGAGGCTTATCAAATTAAGGAACTTATCCCCAAGTCAGCCCACTCATAGGTGGCAGCACCAGGAATTTGAACCCATGTCTGTGATGCTGGCATTCTATTATTCCACATAACCTCAATCTCTGCCTACTTCTTCACAAGCAAAATGAGAAAAATAATCCCCACTACGAACTTCTCCTAAGATTGTTATGATTATCAAGTGAGAATATTGAATGTAAGGGATGCTAATAACTCATCTCACCTGCCTTCTGAGTTCTAGTTGGTAGAGACAAATATCCCAAGCCAAATGGAGATTAATGTATTAGCTTTGTTAACCACCATCTGATAACTAGGGCTCCCCAGCAAACAAGCATTGCAGAAAGTTGCTTGGACCCAAAGCCAAAATGGGGGATTCTTACTAATGTCCCTCCCCAAATCTAGGCTAGGTATCTGCCCGTGGTAAAGTAAACTCCGCAGATATACTCTGAGTACATGTCAAAGGCCAGATCAGCCTACCTCTAAAACCCAGACCCCAGCAGAACGAGAACCCAACAGAATTAGGACGGACATTTGTTCCTTTTCAATGCAGTGAGTAGGCACTTGGAGGGAAAAATGTGATCCAACAGAAATCAAGCTCTCTACAATCAATTGGACACTCATTCTCTTTTTGGGAAGGTGAGGAGAGAATGGAGAAAATGTCCCCTCTAGTATTTTCCTGTCATTTGGAGGAAAGCAGAAACCCCCTCCTATAGAACCATGAGGAGAGAAAATTAGAGTTCCTCACAATAAGGCTATTGTAAGAGGAAAAGTGTCATACAAATGTTTAAACTGTCATTTTCATATCACTTTTTTCATTACTGTTTCTATTCCACTGTACACACTTTCACATTATGTTGCTAGATAATTAGATAGTTTTTATCTCACTCTCCTATCAGACTAAATGCCTTCATAGAAAAAAACATTTTTTAATTTAACCTGAAATACCCATGTCTAATGCAATGTCTATCACATAGTAGGCATGAAATAAACATCTGTTCAATCAATAAATGAATGGATTCAACTGGTATATGAAACACCAAAACTCCAAGGAATGGATGGTTTTCCAGTTACGAGGCATATTCATATTGATGCATCATTTTGCATTTTTTATCTTCTCTGTTTACCTGCTAAACAGAGATCCATACCTGTTTCTTTAAAACATTTTATAATTCTCCATCAATGTAACAGGCTCATGTCTCACAAAACTGGGTTCATAAATTTATACTTCATTTAATTATGCCCTTATACACAAAGGAAAAAGAATTTAAGAGAACATACAATATAGGAAAACAAAAATCTATTAAAAAGTAAGAAAAATCAGGCAAAGCCACCAATAAATTTTTACCTTTTTTATAATGTTCTCATTGGAAGCACTCATCTGTCTACCTTAGTGTCAAGACAGCATGGCAAACAACTTTTCAAGAAGAACATTTCACAATTTATTAATAAACAACCCAGTAACTTCCCAAAATAAGCTCAGACAATGTTGACAGAGGCTGGTAGTAAGTAAGGTAACATGATTCAGCCTTGGTAGCTATTAGCAAGTCTAGCAGACTTCGCAGGGACTCTCTGAAGACACCAGACAGAGATGTTCTTTAAAATAAATCGACTTTCAGTCTGAAAGCATTAAAAAAAAAATGAGGAGGAGCCAAAGGCCAAGGCTGAAGTGAGTCAACAAAGCACTGTTCCCTTGAAGACATCCTCTCCCCTCAAGAGGCATTCTCTGCTCCTATTTCCACTGAAGAACAGTTCTCTTGGCAGTTATTAATGGGCTAAGAGAGTGTGTACTTTTGCTTACAGGCCCAGAATTGGAACTCATGATGATGCTACTTAGATCACATGGCAATCCCAGTTGAGAAATCTGGAAACAAAGAGAAGCCAGATGAGGCATCTAACTCAAAGAGAGGCCTGAGTATGGATGTGGCCGCTCTTTGCTACAGATTGCTTTCATAATAAATGAAGCAGGAGGCAAAAAGAATCAAATCAAATGGAATCTTTTCAACTTTTTTTTTAACTTCCCACCAGTTGACGGAGGACAAGGTATCATTGGGGCACAGAAAAAGCTAGAGAAAAATGTTGGAATCTGCTTGCACATACCAGTATTTTTTGGAAAATAAGAGAAGGCAATCCAACTGCAGCTGGGAAATGCAGTCAGCACACTTAGGAAGGCCTGACCTTTTGAAACGCTGGGTAACACATTTCTGTTCAAGGGAGAAAGGGGGGGAAATTATACTTACTGTCTTCTGCTCACGAACACTCCACCCTATCCAGCTACAATACTTCCTTACAACAATCAAGCAGCATCTAAAGCAGAGGTCCATTCAACTAATTAGATTATTTTGGTTGGCCTTAACCAAAACAAACAACTCAAGCACTGCAATGAAAAATACACTGAACCTGGAGCCAAAAGTCCTTACTTGCTAATGGCGTAACTCTTGGCAGGTCACTTAATGTCTTAGAGTCTAGTTTCCTGGTCTTTTAAATCAATTAAACATTTCTACCTACCTCCAACAACGTTGAGAAGATCAAATAAGATGATATATGGCAATGGTTCCCAACTGAGACTACTTTGCCCACCATGGGACATTTGGCAACGTCTGGAGACATTTTTGGTTTTCATGGCTGGTGGGTGGAGAGGCTAGGGATGCATCTAAACATTCTGCAATGCACAGAACAACCCCAACCACAAAGAATTCTTCAGCCCCCAAATATCAATAAGTATCACAATTGAAAAACCCTGATGTATGTCAAGGGCTATAAAGGCATAATGATTTTACTGGTTAGGACTGCATTAAGCCACAAGTAACAGAAGTGGATTAAATAGTAAAAGATTTGTTTTTATCACATAATAAGTAGTTAGGATGTAAGCAGGTCAAGAACCATGCAGCTGCTCAAGAGAGTCATCACAGACTCAAGTTATCTCTATATTCCAGCTCCACTACCTTAGCATCTGGCTTTTGCCCACATGGTTGCAAGATGGCTGTTACGCCTCAAGTCATTGCATCCACATTCAAGACAGGAATAGGAGTAAGAGAGTGGGATCTGTGCCTATACTAGGAAATCAGCAAGAACCTTCAGCTTATGTCTTATTGGCCAGAATTGTATCACATGGCCACCCTTAGGTGCAAGGGAGTCTGGGTAAGTCTTTCAGCTGGGTAAATTGCCTACTCAAACCAAATCTACTGGTAATGGAGAAAGCAAGATTAGCTATTGGGTAAGCAACTAAAAATGTCTGCCACAGAAATTGTAATCTCCATTCTCATCATCATAAAGGAGAAGCAGGAAACTAAGGTGGTTAAAAGAATAGAATCTGCTCAGCAAGATGTAGATTCTCATCCCTGGTTCCATTTCCTATTTGTGTACTAGTGAGTTGCTTAATTTCCAAGCCCTGGTTACCTGACCTAGAAAATAGAAGTAGCAAAAATACACACATGAAGGGAGTGTTTTGAAGCTTTAAGGAATAATGCAAAATGTTTTCATTCATTGAATGCTGGGCATTTGATAAATAGTATATATCATCATCATCAGTTAAACAGTGTCTAACTCTGAGGTACCAAATCAGTGTCTAATTTCCAATCCATCTCTGTACTTTGAGCTGAGGGACCCAGCCTTGTCTTCCCTCTGAATTGTGGAGACCCAGCATGCAGGTCACAAAATAAATTTGAAGAGGGAGGCAATACTTCAGCACTTGATTCACAGAATCCAATATACAAATGGTATCATCGTTACAGAGGTCAGGCTTGGTACTTGCCTGACATAACAATCAGATATTGAATGAACTTTCTGTGTTTGCAAAAATTTCAATGCAGGGATATTGTTAGAGGGATATCACATTAACTAGTGGTTTACCTAAGTGAGGCTCTTCATGTTTCCTTGTTAGCATTTCATTAACTCTATCTGTTTACCAAATTATTGTTCATAAGAGCATTTGGAGAGATTAACATTTACATATTTGGAACTGAAACTAACTAGAAGTAATTATCAAGAGTTTCACAAACCACCCCCAAGTTGGGTCATCATTGGGAGCTTGCAAGCATCGGAAGACTCAAGTTTGGAAAGTGTGCGAAAAGGAGGCAGCATCCCTTTAACCTTTCAAAAGCATACTGGAAGAGCAATCTTTCCAAAATATGACTCCCTCTCACAGGAGCCTATCATGGCTCCTTATTGTCCATAAGATCAAGCAACAGCTCCTCTGGCTTCATATACTCTGGTTCTACCCCATCCACTATGAATACTGACAGAAGCTGGGGCCAAGTCACTAGAGCTCTGATTCCTTTTGTTCTTTTGAGTTCCTATGATTGTGCCCTAAATTAAAGGGTGTATCTTGTTTACTAAGATACACCTATCAATTTCTCCAACTGACCCCCCCAACGCCATTTCCCATTAGCCACTCCCAGCATGTTCCCCAATCACTCAAACCCCTTCCCTCTTTCTCCTCTGCATAGCCCTGTTGATTCCTGCCTCCATGTCTTTACCTCTATAGCTGCCCCTGCCTTGAACGCCCTCTCCTTTCTCTCTAATTCCCTAATTCCTCCCAATTTATCAAGACCCAGCAAGAGGACCACTTGGCTCTACAGTTAACCTCCATTACTCCATTTCCCTCTCATTAATCTCTTTCTTCTCTGACCTCTCATAGCACCAGTAGCTGCAATATACGATTTAGCACTTGATGACTTGCCAGCTTATAGGATTGTCTAATTGTTTCAGCACACATGTTCTGTCTGCGATTGGATTGTGAAATCATCAAGGCCAGGGCCCCCATAGTCTACATCTTTGCTAGTCCCAGAGGGAGGATCATGGTCTGCATTGTAGGCACTCAAATATTTCCTCCTCCGGGGCTAACCCAGGAAATCAAATCAACAAATACCTACTGTGCACCTGCTGGAGGCAAAGTACCTTCCCTGACCATTTCAGTCTCCTCATTTACAAAAAAGCAACACAGGTGAAAATCCAAATAAGCCTGAGATTAGAAAGACTTGGCGAATATTAACACTCATGAATATGTAGCAGAGATTGTTTATTAACTGGGTTTGGAAGGTCTCCCTTACAATCATGGAGCTCTAATAACCGCTGGCATTTAATTGTGCTCATCCAATAGTAACTAAGCTGCAGGGTTTTGTGAGCTGAGAAGTGCAATATGGTGTAGTGTAATGGTTTTAAAACCAAGCCTCACACAATTCTTAGATCCTTCCAAGGCAATTTAGAGGCTGCCTGGGGGACAAAGTGGAGACCAGCAGGTGGTGACCTGATCCTCCATCCCCAGTTCAACCCGGGCAGCTCTCTTCCAACCACTTTATATATTGGGCTTTGCTTGAGAAAAATGTTGTGTTACTAAAGTTTTTTTAAATAAAAGAAATACACTGTAGACAAAAGACTGCTTGGAAGCAGAAGACAAGATATTTTCTGGGCTCAGCCAATTATTGCCTGTGGGAAACTAGACACACTATAATTTTTCTGAACCTTCAGGTATAAGTATGACTTACACCAAACACACTGAGTTGTTGTGAGGACTAAATGAGGCAACACGTATGAAAGCTCAAGTCATAGAGTAGGCACTTAAAACATGCTTCATGGGCAGAGACAACCTCATCTTCATCTAAGGTCTGGACATTAGCTGAAATGCTGGTCTTCAGGGAATCTAGACCAGGCAGGTAACAAGAGCCCCATATATCCAGCTCAGAGCAGGAGGACACACTGTGGTCAGGCCCACCTGGCAACTCTTCCAGCCTCCCAATCCCCTAGGCCAGAAATATCCTGACATTGTTAGGTCTCCATTTTATGTTTTCATGGCAACTCTGTCCTTTTCCTTTACTGTATATCAACAGTAATTAATTTCTTGTGCAATTGTTTGTTTAACGTCTCTCTCTTTCCAGATTATAAGCTCAGGCCTGTCTTGTTTAGGGCCAGGTCCCAGCATCCCACACATTCCTCACACTGAACATCCCTGAATATGCCTTGCTGAATAAATGACTAAATAATTGAAGTCAGGATGTCTCCATGCTTGGTGCTGGGAACCTAAAAAAGTATAAAATAGGATTTCTTGACATTAAGGGACTCTCCAGGTCCTGAGAATGACACAGATGGATGTAGATGTTATTGTTATAATCCATTTCATCTAGAGGAATAAAATCAGATTTCTATCTATATCTATTATTGCATCGAATGAAAAACTGCTGGACTTATTATCCATAAATTTGGATGACATGTTTGGGACAGTCTGACTTAAAACACAGACTACACCTATATATGAAATTCACTCCAAATTTCACAGCCGAAACTGAGATGCAGTAAAAGGACTGTTCATCAAGAAATATAAGCTATATGTATTACATTGCTATGAAAAGGGAAATACCCTAAATAAAAGTTTGCATGGGTGGATACTCCAAATTGCAGATGGTGATCTATAACTGAGCTACTTCTCACAAGGACAACTGTGAATACTAAATCATGCTGAGTCCTACCAGGAATTGGTTATTTCATGATGGTTAATGCTTCTCAAGCAAGGCCAGATAACAGAACTGGTTATGATTCTTACTCACAGTGATAATTGAGCACCACCTATCTCTAATTCTCAGAACACCCCTCTGGGCTATTGTACCTACTGTACAAATAAGTTATATCAGGATCTGAAAGGTTAATTGGCCCAATAACAACTCAGGAAGTAAGTCAGTTGGGATTTGAGCCCCTAACTCTCTGACTGCAAAGCCTATGGTCCTGGGTTATGGTCACCCTTGTTTCTGGGAGAGGAGGGAACTGGAACTGAGACTTCACAACCTTGTCTGAGACGTGTCCCAGGCTCTGGAGCATTACCTACGAGATCTGGAGTGGGAGGCCTAAGACTCCACATCTGGGCTTTGATGGCTTTAATTACTGTATGTGAGCAAGACTGGCAAAACAGTCTCTCTTGGGAAAGCATATCAGTGGTCAATTCATGAAAGTTTTGAAGGAGCTCAAGTCATTTCCTACAATAAGTAGAAAATAGCTGCTCCAGGAGTAAAGGTTTCCCAGGGAGGGAGCCGAAGCCTCTGGGAGATTGGGAGGTAGAGCCCAACCTGTCTGCTCCTGGCCCAAAGCACAGTCCTCTCTCCCTCCCTCCCCGGAAGGAACCACTGTCCTGACTTCCCGGTGGTGCCTTTCTTT
Source organism: Tapirus indicus (assembly GCA_031878705.1). Taxonomy (NCBI): domain Eukaryota; kingdom Metazoa; phylum Chordata; class Mammalia; order Perissodactyla; family Tapiridae; genus Tapirus; species Tapirus indicus. The sequence continues at coordinate 19,339,940 of CM062921.1, read as the reverse complement.
TCAAGTTCACCACTTATATTTGCCAAAAACCTCCACCTCACTCTGATAGATTGAAGCCTTGGCAAAGTTTATGCAAAAAGAAAAGTGTGGCCCAGAAAGAAGTTTAAGAGTGGCCATGATCGTCACAATTCAAATATTTATGAAATAATCACCCAGCCACTTTCCAGTCACACCAAGGCGGTGGGGGGGGGGGGGGGTCAGGAATTGGTGATGCCTCACTTTTGATCCTCTTCTAGCAAGTTCCTTCTGATCTTTTATTGCCTCACATATTTCTCCTTCTGGAGGAATGCAAAGACAGGATACTTATATCCCAGAGTTATTCCTTTACGTTTTATATTTAAAAGATGCTTCTGTGTTTACATATTCATAATTCTTTTCCTTACAAACCAGAACATTTCTACAAATTCAAAATTGTTCATGTCTCCACGACTTGCAGACAAAACAGAATTCAGAAATGCATTCTTTACCTCTCTTCTATCCCTCCCTTCCCTCTTCATGACCCCTTCTCTCTTCTTTGACCCCACTCTTCTCTGCCAAGAAAGTCTTTATCCCCCAAGATCCAAACTGTTCCTCTCTGATCTTTTTCTTTATTCACATCCTTGGTTGGCCTACTCTCTCATGATCTTAGTCAAGAGGCTCAATTATTTTTCTTTGCAGTAGACTCAGAAATCAGATAACTCCTTCTATTGAATGAATACTCCCCCTCTCCTTCTGCCCGAAACAGTTTATAATATTTTACCTAAAAGTTTGACTAATGTAAAACACTGCACGCAATGTCTCCACACCGCCGCTTCCATTTTCCTCTTTCTGCGGTCTCAATTTTTTTCCTAAGAGTCACATTGCTCTAACTCATAAAATTTCATTTTAAGGGTCTACATCTCTTTTGACATTCCATAATTTCTCATGGATATTGGAGGCACTGGCTCAACTTTCAAATGCAGATAGAACAAACATTTTCCACGATAAATCGCAATTTGCACAACCAAAAAAATCAAACAGCAGTTGCTCTCTGTGAGAAAATTTTATACCAAAGTTTCTTTTAAACATTTTTTTCCAAGTGTTCACAAACCACTTTTATTTCTTTTTTCCCTGTAACATTGGTTTATAACATTATACAAATTTCAGGTGTACATCGTTATATTTCAGTTTCTGTGTGGATTACATCATATTCACCACCCAAAGACTAATTACAATCCATCACCACACACATGTGCCTAATCACCCTTTTCCCCCTCCTCACTTCCCCCTTCCCCTCTGGCATCCACCAATCCAATCTCTGCCTTTGTGTGATTGTTGTTCTTTTCATCTTCTATTTATGAGTGAGATTATACAGTATTTGATTTTCTCCCTCTGACTTATTTCACTTAGCATAATACCCTCAAGGTCCATCCATGTCACAGATGGCCAGATTTCATCGTATTTCTGGCTGAGTAGAATTCTGTTGTGTATATATACCACATCTTCTTTATCCATTTGTCCCTTGATGGGCACCTAGTTTGTTTCCAAGTCTTAGCAATTGTGAATAATGCTGCAGTGAACATAGGGGTGCATGTATCTTTATGCATTTGTGTTTTCATATTCTTTGGATAAATACCCAGCAGTGGAATAACTGGATCATGTGGTATTTCTATTCTTAATTTTTTGAGGAATCTCCATACAGTTTTCCATAGTGGCTGCATCAGTTCACACTCCCACCAGCAGTGTATAAGAGTTCCCTTTTCTCCACATCCTCTCCAACACTTGTTATTTCCTGTCTTGTTAATGATAGCATTCTGATGGGAGTGAGGTGATATCTCACCGTAGTTCTGATTTGCATTTCCTTGATAGTTAGTGATGTTGAACATCTTTTCATGTGCCTGTTGGCCATCTGTATATCTTCTTTGGAGAAATGTCTGTGCAGATCTTTTGCCCATCTTTTAATTGGGTTGTTAGTTTTTTTGTTGTTGAGATGTATGAGTTCTTTATTTATTTTAGAGATTAACCCCTTATCAGATACATGGTTTGCAAATATCTTCTCCCAATTGTTAGGTTGTCTTTTCTTTTTGTTGATGGTTTCCTTTGCTGTGCAGAAGCTTTTTAGTTTGATGTAGTCCCATTTGTTTATTTTTTCTATTGTTTCCCTTGCCCAGTCAGACATGGTACTTGAAAATATGCTGCTAAGACTGATGTCGAAGAGCATAGTGCCTGTGTTTTCATCTAGAAGTTTCATGGTTTCGGGTCTTACATTCAAGTCTTTAATCCATTTTCAGTTAACTTTTGTGTATGGTTTAAGATAATGGGCTACTTTCATTCTTTTGCATGTGGCTGTCTAGTTTTCCCAACATCATTTATTGAAGAGACTTTCCTTTCTCCATTGTATGTCCTTGGCACCCTTGTCAAAAATTAGCTGTCCATAGATGTGTGGGTTTATTTCTGGGCTTTCAATTCTGTTCCATTGATCTGTGTGTCTGTTTTCGTGCCAGTAACATGCAGTTTTGATTACTATAGCTTTGTAGTGTATTTTGAAATCAGGGAATGTGATACCTCCAGCTCTGTTTATTTTTCTCAGGATTTGGCTGAGAAATTTTCTTTGGCTATTTGAGATCTTTTGTTGTTCTATATAAATTTTAGGATTCTTTTTTCTATTTCTGTGAAAAATGTTGTTGGAACTTTGATTGGGATTGCATTGAATCTATAGATTGCTTTAGGACATATGGACATTTTAACTATGTTAATTCTTCTAATCCAAGAGCACAGAATATCTTTTCATATCCTTGTGTCTTCTTCAATTTCTTTCAACAATGTTTTACAGTTTTCAGTATACAGATCTTTCACCTCTTTGCTTAAGTTTATTCCTAGGTATTTTATTCTTTTTGTTGCAAGGTAAATGTGGTTGTATTCTTAATTTCGCTTTCTGCTACTTCATTGTTAGTGTATAGAAATGCAACTGATTTTTGTTTGTCGATTTTGTATCCTGCAACTTTACCATATTCATTTATTATTTCTAAAAGTTTTTTGGTGGATTCTTTAGGGTTTTATATATATATATATATATATATATATATATATATATATATATATAATCATGTCATCTGCAAATAGTGACAGTTTCACTTCTTCCTTTCCAATCTGGATCCCTTTTATTTCTTTTTCTTGCCTGATTGCTCCAACTAGGACTTCCTATTGTAAGTACTCTATGTTGAATGAGAGTGGTGAAAGTGGGCATCCTTGTCTGGTTCCTGTTCTTAGAGGGATAGCTTTCAGTTTTTCCCCATTGAGAATGATATTAGCTGTGGGTTTGTCATATATGGTCTTTATTATGTTGAGATACTTTCCTTCTATATGCATTTTATTCAGAGTTTTTATCATAAATGGATGCTGTATCTTGTCAAATGCTTTCTCTGCATCTATTGAGACGATCGTGTGATTTTTATTCTTCATTTTGTTAATGTGGTGTATCACATTGATTGATTTGCAGATGTTGAATCATCTCTGCATCACTGGAATAAATCCCACTTGATCATGGTGTATGATCTTTTTAATGTATCATTGTATTCAATTTGCTAGTATTTTGTTGAGGATTTTGGCATCGATGTTCATCAGTGATATTGGCCTATAATTTTCTTTCTTTTTTTTTTTTTTTTTTTGCATTGTCCTTGTCTGGCTTTGATATCAGAGTAATGTTGGCTTCATAGAATGAATTAGGAAGCTTCCCCTCCTCTTCAATTTTTTGGAAGAGTTTGAGAAGGATGGGTATTAAGTATTCTTTGAATGTTTCATAGAATTCACCAGGGAAGCCATCTGGTCCTGGACTTTTATTTTTTGTGAGCTTTTTGATTACTGTTTCAATTTCTTTACAGTTGATTGGTCTATTCAAATTGTCTATTTCTTCTTGATTCAGTTTTAGAAGGTTGTATGATTCTAAAATCTATCCATTTCTTCTAGATTATCCAGTTTGTTGGTGTATAGCTTTTCATAGTATTCTCTTATAATCTTTTGTATTTTTGAGGTGTCCATTTTAATTTCTCCTCTTTCATTTCTGATTTTATTTATTTGAGCCTTCTCTCTTTTTTTCCTGGTGAGTCTAGCTAAAGGTTTGTCAATTTTGTTTATCTTTTCAAAGAAACCGCTCTTAGTTTCACTGATTTTTTTCTATTGTTTTCTTAGTCTCTATTTCATTTATTTCTGCTCTGATTTTTATTATTTCCTTCCTTCTACTGATTTTGAGCTTTGTTTGTTCTTCTTTTTCCTGTTCCTTTGGGTGCACTGTTAGATTGTTTATTTGATATTTTTCTTGTTTGCTGAGGTAGGCCTGTATTGCTATAAACTTCCCTCTTAGAACCACTTTTGCTGTATCCCATAAATTTTGGCATGTCATATTTTCATTTTCATTTATCTCCAGGTATTTTTTGATTTCTCCTTTGATCTCTCCATTGACCTAATCATTGTTCAGTAGCATTTTGTTTAATCTCCACATATTTGTGGCTTTTCCAATTTTCTTCCTGTAGTAGATTTCCAGTTTCATACTGTAGTGGTCAGAAAAGATGCTTGGTATTATTTCAATCTTCTTAAATTTATGGAGACTTGTTTTGTGGCCTAATATGTGAGCTATCCTGGACAATATTCCATATGCATTTGAAAAGAATGTGTATTCTGCGGTTTATGGATGGAATGTTCTGTATATATCTACTAAGTGCATCTGGTCTAATGTGTCATTTAAGGCCAATGTTTCCTTGTTGATCTTCTGTTTGGATGATCTATCCATTGGTGTAAGTGGAGTGTTAAAGTCCCCTACTATTACTGTGTTACTGTCTATTTCTCCTTTTATATCTGCTAATAATTGCTTTATATATTTAGGTGCTCCTATGTTGGGTGCAGAGATATTTACAAGTGTTATTCTCTTGTTGGATTGTTCCCTCTATCATCATGTAGTGCCCTTCTTTGTCTCTTGTCACAGTTTTTGTTTTAAAGTCTATTTTGTCTGATATAAGTATTGATAACCCAGGTTTCTTTTCATTGCCATTTGTCTTTTAAACATTTGACCAAGTGCCTTCAACACCTACACATAGTAGGTGATTCCCAGACAAGAACAGTCTTACCACATGCATGCACACGCACATGCATGCCCACACATGTGCCCACACATGCACTCCTTATAATCTCTCATAATACTATTCATTTTTCCTTCATAGCTAGTAATAATGAAAATAATAGTTAAACTTAATCAAGAAATTATAGTGGTTCACTCATGTGTTAAGCCCCTTCCATGCATCATTTCATTTAATTCTCACATCTTAGTAAAACCATTTCACAGATGATGAACTGGAGTTTGGAGAGGCTTAGTAACATAAATGTGCTGACACAGCTGGCAGGTGAAATTCCACTGAGAGTGATTATTTGATGGACATTTATCTTTCCTACTAGATAGGAACTTCTACAAGGGAAAGCATAGTGTTTTTTGGTCTTGTTGTTGTGTAAGTCCACATATTGGAGTATGTGACATTTTATTGGCTCATCCTAGGTGCTCAATAAAAGCTTGTTAAATGGAGGAAATCACAATGTTTTGTGGTGACAATGCTAGTGATGCCTCCACTAATGCTTTTAAAACAGGACTCCCACAGTTTCAGTACAACTGAGGAAAAACTTCTTAGGAACATAGGAGGTCAATTAAAATAGTCCTAGATTAAGTTGAAAGATTTTCAATGAGAACTCATGCTCTAAATGTATACATGACCTAAAGCAAATGTTTTACTCTCTCTGGGACTGTTTTCTCAGTTATAAAATGAAGGGGGCCTAACATATGTTACCTGTGCTTTCTTAAAAAAAAATAGTCTCTAAAATTTTAGTAAATGAATTTAAAAGAGACTTCAATACCCCATTAAGACAAAGAAAAGGGAAAAAAGATGATAGTAACAAAATTTAGAAAAGAAAAACCCATTATGGTAATAAATTCGCGGACAGCAAAAAACTCTAAAGGCTAAGCTGGAAGTGAGAGGGGACAAAAATGAAGCCTGTTTCTTCCTCAGAATATCAGGAAGGCTCAGCAATTGGAGGCACAAAGTGCCTCTGACCACGAGGATGTGGTGGGGCTGGACAGGCTGGTCTAAGGAATAATTAGACTCACAAATCTCCACCCGACTCTAGTCTATGCTGGCAAACAAACACCTCTATTCCATTCCAGCAGAAGACTGGAGGGTGAAGTGGTTAGAACCAAAGGCACTCTGAGCTCAGGGACTCCAGGCACCCTCTGTGACTGAGAGCACAGTGCTGAAAACAGGGACCCCGTGTGAACGTCTACATAGGACATGGTGACAGGATTTGTCTCCTTTTCTCACTTTGCTTTATAAATGCTCAGTCAGGTTTATATCCTCCAGGCAGAAAATTGGAAAAATTTTCTCTGGGAAAAATCAAAAGCCCAAGAAAAATGACCTGTGGATATCAAAATAGTTGGAAGTTCCCCACTGAGACGGCCTTCCATGGTCACCCAAAGTGAAGCCCACCATTGACAAGCCCTGCCAGTGCACAGAGCTTCCAGTCACTCTTATCTGCTTCAATTAAAAGAAAAAAATAAAAACTGGGGCCAGCCCAGTGGTGTAGCGGTTAAGTTCGTGCGCTACGCTTCGGTGGCCCAAGGCTCACGGGTTCGGATCTCAGGCGTGGACCTACACACCACTCATGGAGCCATGCTGTGGTGGTGTCCCATATGAAAAAAATAGAGGAAGATTGGCACAGATGTTAGCTCAGGGACAATCTTCCTCAAGCAAAAGGAGGAAAATCGGCAACGGGTGCTACCTCAGGGCCAATGTTCCTCACCAAAAAAAAAAAAAAAATCTGAGCAGAAAGCCAAAGATCCTCACACATTTGAGAAAAGTGTCCATGATGAACGACAGAAGTCAAAATATACATAAAAAAATCTTTGAGAAAATTGTGTGTAGGGAGCAGAAAAATAATCCAAAGCTGTAATTAATATTCTCAGAGTGATAAGAAAAGACATTGCAACCATGAAACAAAAACACAATGTTATTTTTTAAACAGGAAAATGCAGATATGAAAAAAATATTAAAAATTTAAAAATATGATAGCAGAAATGAAATTTTCCGTGAAGGTCTGGAAAATGAAGTTGAGGAAATCCCTTGTAAGGTAAAACCAAAAATGGTGGGAAATAAGAGGGGAAAAAAAAGATAAGAAAATCAGTATATAGATCTAGGAAAACCAACTAATAAGAGCTTCAGAAAGAGAAAGCAAGAAGAAAGAAAATTACAAAAAAATTAATTAAAGAAAATGTCCCAGAACCAGAAGGTTTGAGTTCCAGATTAAAAAGGCTCACCAAGTACAGTTCAAAGAAAGAAAAGTGATTCACACCAAGGCTCATCATCATAATGTTTCACAACACTGTGAATAAAGTGTGGACCCTACGTGCTTCCAGAGGGGAAAAGCAGGTCAATCACAGGCTTGGGAATCAGAATGGAAGCACATTTCCTCAATGGTGAAATGAAGGGAATAAGGGGGGAAGAGGAAAATGTCTTTAAAATCCTGAAGAAAAACTATGTAGTACCCAGAATTCTACACGAAGTTAAACTATTGATCAAAAGGGAAGATAGAATAATACATCTTCATTCATACATGTTTCCAAAGGTATATTTACCATGCACCCTTTCTCAGGAACCTACAGGAAAATGATCCTCACCCAACAAAAAAAATAAACAACAAATGGGAAGACAAGGGAGCTAGGAAGCGAGGGATCCAAGATGGAAGATGGGCAAAGGGAACTGCTAAAATGGTGAAGGAGAAAGATTCCAGAATGATGGAATCTGTACACACGTGTACATGTGCATATGATTTATCAGTTGAGACTTTATATATTCACAATTAGGTAAACACTGAATGTTGAAGTCACAAAAAATTTTAACTATTAAGAGAAAGAGGAGAGGGAAAATGGCATGGTGAGAGAATAAATCATTATCTTCAATAGTAGGAAGTCAATAGATAATGTCTAACGTTGAACAATCAAAAACAGCAGTATATGGGGCCGGCCTGGTGGCGTAGCAGTTAAGTTCGCGTGCTCCACTTCAGCAGCCTGGGGTTCACAGGTTCTTCAGATCCCTGGCACAGACTGATGCACTGCTTGTCAAGCCATGCTGTGGCAGCATCCCATATAAAGTAGAGGAACATGGGCATGGATGTTGGGCTAACATCCTCAGCAAAAAGAGGATTGGCAAAAGACATTAGCTCAGGGCTAATCATCCTCTCACACACAAAATAACAGTAATATGTACAGTACTTAGAAATACGAAAGTAATGGGGGGGTGCCAAAATCATTAAAGAACTGTAGTTGCCTCTGGGAACGAGGGTTAGAGGTAGAGAGAAGTGTGACACAAGACTGCCTCTTTTTGTTATAAATCTTATAGAAAAGCTTGGATTAGCTAATCTGCAGGTCCCCGGGTTTCTAATTGGATTTTTAGGACATCTTTTTTGCAAAATGAGTTAAGTTTGAATTCCAAATATCTTACACGAATCCCTCTTGATCTAATTAAACCCTCTTGCCTCATTCTTCATGGAAGAAAACTGCTCGTTCTTCCCCATTCCTGCCGAATGCCAAGATTACACATCCCCCATGTTGTTGGAGGCTGACTGGGCTCCCACATAATAATTTACAAGTTCCAGTTTTCCAGGGTTCCTGTTTCAGCAGGTTTGGAATAAGTTTGTGTCAAAAGGAAACAAAGCAGGTTGGTGAGGGGCTTAGTGGAGCAGACCTAGAATAATTAAGACAGTTAAACTACCACTTGTTTGAAAAAAGAAATCAAAATTTCCTTTTCCATCTCATTCGATCCTGAATCCTCAAAGGGACCTTGTGGAATTTCCTTGACTCTTACTAAGCAGGGAGCATTTGCAGGACCTAAATAGGTTCATGTCCTGGGTAATTTTATTTTAAATGGAAATTTCTCTGTGGTACATTTTTTAATGATGGAAAACAAGAACAATCACATTTTGAAGCTCTTGAATGTCAGCTTTGCAAAGTTAGAAATAACCTGACTTGTCTTCCTAGCTGACAGGCTCTTGCCTATGTCCTCATAGATGCCTAGTTCTTCATTCTGTCTCCCCACTGCAGGTTCGCTGACCTCCAGATGAAGTAATTCATCTCCCTACATGTCTCCCTCATCTGTTTCCACATCACTTTCCAAGGTGAGCAACCCTTGGGAGCCCCAACATGAAAAGCGAAAACAGAGATTCTCCCCTACCCTGCAAATCAATTCCCCTGGGGAGCAGGTGACTCGATTAGGATATAGGGTGGGCTTTGTGGAAGGAGTCAAGGGTGATGGATGTGAGGGGCATGCATGCGTGCTGTCACACTTGGGTACCCAGCTTTCATCTTCATAATGAAGACACATGCAGTAGACAGGGAAATGTCTGTTTCACTAATGCTCCCCTCTGCAGTGACGGGAGGTGCTCAAAACGCCAACCTCAAAGTGCAGGGTCCAGAATAACTGGGAGGGTGGGTGGTCTGAGGCAGGGAGCAGGGAGCCTACAGCATGGCCCTGGTGGCCGAAACACATGCCTGCCACCCCCACCCCCGTTGCAAGCCCAAAAGAACAAGGAGGGCTGCTCCACCACATTTCAGGGAAATCAAGCCTCTGGTTTCAGCAATCTTGTGGCTTAATTTTAAGGCAAATATAACTGCTTCCAGCACAATCCTGGCTCAGATGGATGAAAAGACGCAGCATGAAAACATGTTGAGTGTTGTTCCTGTTTTCTCTTCTAATATATACATAATATAACCTTAAGAGCATCTAGGCTTCCAGCACAAATCATTCCTCACCCCACTCCTTACCCTTATCCAGCTGCCTCCCCAAAAGATAAACTACGTGTCACCAGGATGGATTTTATTAGCCTATAGAGGCTAACTAAATCACCTAATTTCAACACACTGTACTTTCCAAGGTTTGATGGGTTTCAAAAATGTTACTGACCTGCACGAGGCTAAATAGCCAAAAATATTAGCTTTCTTAGGAAAGTTCATTCCAACTATGCTGTGCTTCAAAGAGGACTCTTGTGGGAGATGCATTTAGCATCAGGATTGGGGTGCTTTTAGCCAGGATGGCTGAGTGGTCTAAGGATTGGGGTTCTTCGATAGGAACCCTCTCACGAATGCCCTCACCAAATCTTGTGCATTCTACCTAGCAACTGTTTCTTGAGTGGGCACCCTGTGCTAGATACTCAGAAGGTTTCCAAGATGGCTGGCATAAGACCTTTGCCCTTGAGGCAGCTCCCTGTGCTAAAGAAAAAGAAACAAGCCTATAATCCAGAGAAAATGAAATAAAGACTCCTGGAGTGGCACCAAGCACTGGGGGAGTAACAAGGAGGGGCAGTTCATCCTGGCTGAGGGACAAGGAAAGTTGCTCTTAAGATGAGCCTTGGGAATATTAGTACTTCCAAGAGCTTGGATGTGAAAAGAGGGTGTGCCAGGCAAGATGGCGGGAGCAAAGGCCCAGAGATGAGTGGACTTGACCCATTAGGGGAAGGCAAGCTCTCTGAAGCAAGCAGCTTGGGGCATATGCAGAGGATAGAATGATGACAGAGCCAAGTCCCGGGTTTGTGTAAGTCACAACCTCTCTGAGTCTCTGCTTTCTATCAGAGTAAAGGAGTTAGACTAACTGATTACCAGGTCTCTGCAGCTGTGTAATTCCATGAGTGTGGGAAAGGGTGGCTGAGTCTAGAGCTACAAAGCCTCCAAGGACAGGACGAGACACAGGAGCTTCTCTCTGCAGCTGATGGAGCACCACGGCAGATTTGTGAGTCGAGCTGTGTCATAGGCTGGGCTGTTTAGATGGTGGCGGCAGCAGAGTAAAGATAAACTGGAGAGGCCAAATGTTGGGGACAGAGGCAGGGAAAGAAGGGCTGGAGCCCAGATATCAGCCCATCACGCAGACTGAGCAGTGGAATTGATAAAACCTAGTTCTTCAACCCCCACATGTTACAGATAAAGAAACTGAAGGTCACATAACCAGCCAGCGGCAGAGCAGGACCAGGATCCTGTTCTCCAAGTTTCCAATTCAGCATCGTGGTGTCATGCATTCCTCAAGGGGATGCCTTCTCACTCGTTCACCCTTCCAGAAGAGCTCACTGGCATCTTTTTCTGGTCTTTGCTTTTAATCCTTTGGGCTCCTTTTCTATCCTCTGAGATTCCCAGTCCACACGCTGTATCAATTGGGGAATCTGTTATTAATCAAGCTCAATCAAGTAAAGAAGGGAATGTATTAGCCTTCATCATTGGAAACGCCACTCAAAAAACTGAAGAACAAGATGCAAGAACCATAACCAGGCATTCAACACTACTGAGTATGTGTATCTTTTTCTCATCCCTGTTCATTGCTTCATTGCCTTACATGTCTCTTGGTCCTTTTGCTCCTGGCAGGCCATCTCTACACGATGGAAACAGGGCTGCCAGCAGACTCAACTTAGCAAACCCAGCAGGAGAGAGCAGCTTCTTACTTTGTTCACATATCAGTCCCAGAGAAGGACTCAGTCCTTGCAACCATTACCTGCCTACCCCTTAGATTCGTCACTGTTGATTATAATTAGCTGTGCCTCGCTCACAGGCCCACCCTCTAGCCAGGAAGACAAAGTCTGTTTCCAGAGGAAGAAATTTGGGGAAATCCTTTATGTAAACAAAATATCATAGCTACTCTAACCTACTAAACCCATCTCTATGTGAAGATTCTCAGGAATTTGCTATAATCCACTCCCTCTGTGCAGGGCACATCCCTCTCACTGTGGGACATGAGATTGGAAATGTATACTGACGACCTGTGCAAGCATATTCTAGCATGAGCCACTGAAGAATATTCAGGCCATGACATGAGGCTCACCCAGTGTTTCCAGCAAACATTTTAATGCAGCTCAACTAGCTGGGGTTTAGGTAAGAGAAATGCCTATTAGTTTCCATTATGGAAAGGTTTAACCTCAATGTGTCAGATCTTGCTCATATCAAACTTCTGTAAAAATACATCTCTCCACAGTGGAGGCCAGCTGGCCTCTGTTTTAAGGCTCCACCTTGCCCGTTCTCTAGAGACTAGCCTGCTTTCAGGCAGGAGACACTTGGGCAACTCTGGCATCATATTACCTACTTTCTGATGCTCTGGCCCCAAATTTGAGCCCACTTTGTATAACTGGGCCTCTGTCTTGTTCCTAAAACCCAATTCCTCCTTCATAGGCCCTTGCCTCATTCTCCATACCTCAATTCCTGCCTCAACCTCCATTCCCAAAGGACGGAAACTCCACCTTAATCTCAGCAGTGCTCTCTCAGAGTTCCAATAGAAGGCCCAAACGAATGACAGAGAACTTCCTACCTTCCCTGGTGCCATCTGCCTAGGTTTCCAAATATCACTTCCTCCTGAATTTCCCATCAACCTGCTCCACCCCAGCTCTCTGGAATGGCCTTCCCTGGGGCTGACCATTTGAGAGGCCTTCTCTTATTTATTGACATTTCTTCTAGACACTGCCTCTGGCCCTGTCTCCACTCAGGAGGCAGATCTAGTCTGACTCACCCAGCTATATTAAGCAATATGCACTGTGGCAGCTTTAACACTAAGTCAACAGTCCCACAACCCCATCCCTTAAACCCAGCCCCAGATGAAGCCTGAAAGGATAGAAACAGCCATGGCCAAATGACAGCCAGCCCAACACTGGAGCTACAGTTACACTTTCCCACATAAGCATTGTAAGACAAATGTGCAACGGAGTTCATGTAGTAAAATAATTATGACGATCTTAAACTACCTAACATAAGCAATGAGGATTGTAGATCAAACCATTTGTGACTTTATAAAATTATTCCTGGAGCAAGGGCTGTCCAAGGACAGCATACTACTAATTTGATATATCTTCAAAGGTGTTCCAGATACAGTGGAAGGAAAGACTTGAGGCCCCACGGAATGGGGTTATAGGCTCAAACTCACCTGGCACCAAGGTCCTAACAACTCAGAGCAGTAGATCTCAAAGTGTGGTCTTCAGAACAGCAGCAGCAACAGCATTGCCTAAGAACTTGTTAGAAATGCACATTCTCAGGCACCACCCACAGCTCTGGAAGTAGGACCCCTCAATCTGTGTTTTAACAAGCCCCCCAGAGACACTAATGTCATTCAAGGGGACTGCACCTGGAGCTTTAAAAAACTCAGATGCTCACTCCCCACTCTGAAGATTCTGATTCAGTCGGGCCTACCTGGGGCCTGGGCATCTGTATTTCAGAGGCTCCCAACGTGATTCTAATGGTCAGCTACTATTAAGAGGCACTGCCGTGGGGTGTGCAAAGTCCTGCCGTTTTGCTCTGAGACAGAGCTATCCTCGTGGTTTCTCCTCCCCACCTGTCTTGCTTCCCTGCATATGGGCGGCTCCATCTGCACTTAATCTGCACGTTCAGCCCCTGCAGGATGGGCTGGCCAGGCTTGGAAAAGGCTCATTTTCAAAAGCTCCATAAATGTCAAGCTTCTTGTTATTCACAGTGTTTTCGTGTCAGTTACGGTTGTTAATATCATCATCAAATCAAATCAGGAGATTTTACGGCTTGCTGTGAAATTGTATCCAGATGTCTGCAACTCTAGCTGAAGTCCTAGTTAGGGGAAGTCACACATATATATGTACGGCCGGCGGTTTGCAAGGAGAGGAAATGCCGGTGCTAAATAAGAAAAGGAGAGGCAGGAAGAAGCAAAGGAGTAAGACGTTCAAACCTCCATTAAATCCATCCACAATGTTCCTGTTCTTCATGGAAATCCACTTAAAACCACCTGTTTGGGTTCAATCCAAATCTGTAGCTGGTAATCAGTCAGGACCAGGTGATATCATATGGGAACTGAGGCTGTGTCTCGTGCCTGCATGCAAAACAGTGGTTCTCAACCTTCCAGTATGAGGATATTTCCAATGATAAAATACTTCTCAGAGCCCCAGCTAATGGTAATTATGCTTTTAGTTTTGTTGGATTGAGAAAATCCACAAAGGAATCTACTCTGAATTTATTACACTTGAATTTGTATTGTATTTATCACATGAATTTGAAGATTTGTACCTGTGTACTAAACATTTTTTTTCTCAGCCCAGAGGCAAAGCTTGAGGCATCAATGGATTCCAGGGCCCACAGCAGTCACTATAGCCCCAGAGGAACCACTGCCTTGCAGGCTGGAACCCCAGCACGGGAACAGGGGAAAGGGGAACTCAGCAGCTGCTTTGTGCCAGTTTTTTGTACATAGATGTCACAATTCTTTTGCATCCACCACCAGTCCAAGTCCTAGAGTAGCTCAACCATCACCAGGGTGTCCTGTGATATCTAGAAAAGGCACCTTGATTCCTGTCTACATTATTCTGAACCACTCACTCTTGAAAAATAAATCTGGTCTATTTGAATTAATTGCAATTCCTTGAGAGAAAAAACCAAACAAAGGAAGGTTGGCTCTTCCTTTGGAATGACTTGGGCCTCCATCTCCAAGGTGAGGCCACATCATCACTCTCCCAATCTGTTACAAACCTCCCTGCCTCCTCCAGTCTCTTGTCCTCCTGTGATCAGAGTGGACATTCTAAAATGCGAGTCTGATTGTGCCATTTCCAGTTCCCCACCGGCCTTAGGAAAAATCCAAATTCCTGAGCTTAGCATAAAAGGTGATTCATGAGCTGGCCCCTCCACATCTCACTCATGTTCTGCTGAGCACACCTGTCTTGTGGCACATGCTGGATCCTACCTAACGCCTCTCAGTTCCCTGAATTTATCACCACTAGCCTTTCCCCATCCCCCTTACCTGGCCAACTCTTACTCATTTTCCTGCCTCATCCTAGCCATCTGCTCCCCCAGGGAGGGGACTTCCCTGATTACCACTCATCTGGGTTAGTTTCCCTTTTGGATGCTCCCATAGCTTCTTATCACTCCCCAGTCTTAGCACTCAATCACACCATACCGTACTTGCTCATTTTCAATGGATCCTAGAATATATCACAGAGCAAGAAGACAGGAAAAATTGATTCAAGTGAGTTGTGCGCACACATGAGGTGTAGAAACTATAGTCCCCAGATAACATTCTCCTTCTTGGCTGGTTCTTTTGGATGAGTCGACAACTGCCAAGGCTATGGGATGCACAAAGGCACTTCCCATCCATTTCCTCAGCTCACCTCATTCCCCACGCCCAGCATCATTTAGGCAGGATACAACCACCCTGGCCAGACTTTAGTGATGGAGGGATTGAAGCTGTCCCCACTGTTAGGAAGAAGTTAAAGGAATGTTCAGTAACATTTCTCCCCAAAGGACTTGGGACCCAGAGGCCTTCCATGAATTCCTAAAACCCGTCTGCTTCCAGCAAGGGGGGGAAGAAAAGCTCTTTGCAGAACAATTCAGATCTCGCATTTTCATGAAAGTGAAAAGGCAGAATGAGTCTATGCAATTGGTCCTTCCCAGGGTCCTTCCAGGTGTGAAAATGAAGCATCCCTGTGGACAATCTGAAATAACACACAACACGGAGAATCATCTTCCCTTGGCAATCTAAATAAAACCTTGGATAATTTCGTACTTTCCTTGTTATGTTCACTTCATGGTGCTTCAGTAAGATTTACCTGCCATTTTCAGAACACAAGTTCTGAACCACCCAAGTAAATGTCCCAGAAACATAACTTGTCTTTTTTTATTTTCAAAACAAAAATAAATTTATAGGGCTTTTCCCACTGAAAGATAAAATGTGCTCATTATACATATTCAAAAAATATAGAAATAAATAAAGGAGAAAGTAAATAAAACTCCAAATTTCAACACCCAAAAGTACTAGTTACTTCTTTAAAACTGTCAGCCAGGCTGAGCTTTGTTTGGTTCCTCCAATCAGGGCCTCTCTCAAGCCTTTCCACAAGCAGGTCCCTTTATCTAAAAGAATTTTCTCATCCTTCCAAACCCCTGCCTTCTACCTCCTTCCCTGGTCCTAGCTTAGACATTATTATTATTATTAATTATAATTAGTGATTAATTAATTATGTCATTGACGATGAGTGTCATGCAACAGAATACAGAAAGTGTACTGCAACACAATACGATATAATATAACAATTATTGGATGTAATTTCCTCCAGGAAGCCTTCCCTGATTCCTCGAGGCTAGTAGTTGGTCCTCCTTGTACTCTCATAGCACCAGCCACAGTACTGTTCACCCTGTAATAATGCAATTACGACTGAGTCTTCTCTTTCTCCCGCCAGACTCTAAGTTCCCAAGGGCAGGGACCAGTTCTGTCTAATTCACTGCTATACTAAGCGCCCAACATACACCCGCTCTCTCTCTAACCAAGGGACAACTCTACATGCTGTTCTATGAACTGCCTTGTTCCTCAACAATAGATATTGGACATATTTCCATGTTAATCAAGATAAAGCTATATTGTCATTCTAAATGACTGCATTCCATTGCATGGGAATTGTCATTTCTCTAACCAGGCTTGTATTGATTGCTGCTATAACATTCTATGAGACCAGATGATCATTCCTTTCAGAACTTTGGGTCCAATAGGCATTACTGGGCTATGAGTAAGAATCTAAGGAACTCTGATATGAGGAAATTTAACTCAAGAGTTTTCTTATGCCTTCCATCTGCTCCAAAGGTCTTTTGTTGCTCACTTCCTGTGTCTAAGCTGTGTTTTGATGGTTGATGCCTCCAGATTCATGACCTTCAGCTAAGCGATGCAACATTGTTTTAAAATACTTAGTATTTTCTGAGCATCTGTAAACTGCTATTTAGTAATGTCAGCCTAGGGGAAAGATGCCATTCTGAGATAAATACTTCGCCTAGAAGAGACTATGAAATAGATAACCCACACGCTGACAAAGTAAAATTGACCTTTTTTGTACATTACCAAAAATCCTCTAGGAATTGAGCCATTCCAGCCTAGAGATTAAAAAGTCCATGTACTTCCTATCAAATTGGATTTACAGTGCTCTTAGTGTAAACCCAGGACCATATGAGGTACTATGGAGAGGAGAAGTCCTACTTCTTGCCCTAGGAAAGTTTATAGTTTCTTTTAATGACAAGATGTTTCTATCAAAATCTCTGGACCCTCAAAATTCAATTCAGCCCCAGAAATGAACAAACACACTTGCATTCATGAACAAACGTGACCTACCTTCTCCCGGAAAAGCAGATGAGCCAGTATCACGGCTCTCTGAAAATAATTCAAGGATTTAGGGGGAGATGACTAATTGTGTGGAGAAAGGGGTCTCTAGGCTACTGATCAAAGGCATAAAGAAGCTGAGCAAGGCTGCAGAGCATCCTTTTTCTCTCTAAATGTAAGTATTATCACTTTTTGCCACGTCAAGATGCAGACACAGCTGAGTAATGACTGGAGCTTCTGGGGCCATCAAACAGCATGGTAATGACACCAAATATTTACATATTTCCTGCCCCTGAGGTTCTTTACAAAATTTTTTTAAAGCGATAAACAAAAATCTCCCTAAGGCGAGATCAGTGCCAGTGGCAACTGGTATTCCATCTCCGTAGCAGAGACAATGGGAGTCCAATGGGATTGGAAGCCAAAGCTGGACACGCAACCAACATGCATGTTTTGACCCAACACCATCCTTTTCCTCTGAACTCAATTTACATTTTCTGCCCCTACTTCTGATTTAGCTGCCTGCTATGGTAAAGACATGAGTGCTCATGAAATTCTCCATGTGTCCCCCAACACTTCCCAGGCTCCCTTGGAGTTAGGTCAGGACCAACTGACTAGTTCTGGCCAATGGACAATGAGCAGAAGTGACATGTGTCACTTCTGGGTGGAGGAAGTTAAACTCTTCTGCCATCACTCTCTCCCTGTTGCAGCTACCTTGGAGGCCATATGGTAAGACGGAGGCCTCACAAGATGGAGGAATGTGGGATCATGGATTCAAGTCACCAGATGGAGAACTCCAGCTAACCAGCATCTGACTTTATGGTTGTGAAACAAACTTTTGTTATGCTAAGCCACTGGGATGCTGGGGTTTACTTGTCTCCACAGCACAGCCTATCCTATCCTGTCAGATACTATTCACCAGCCATTCCTACCCCCTCATTCCTTCCTAGCAAAGTCCCAATATTGTTTGTGGTTCACTTTCTGCTTGGCCACATGCTCAGAGTAAGCGGCCTCTCCAGCCCCAGGAGGGAGAGTCATGAATTGATCTCAGCCCATCACAGTGGTTTTATTTGCCTTGCCAGAGACTGGTGTAGGTTTGGGCATGTGACACTATCCTGGACAAAGAGTTATAAAGGAAATCTCCTGGGGAACTTCTGGGAAAAGTTTTATTCACTCTGAAAAAGAAGCGTATGTGGAGAAGTCATCCCTTTTATGTCTCAAAGTGCAACTGATGTGAAAGTGATGCTTGGCACCACTGCAGCCATTCTGCAACCATGAGGCTGAGGAAGACGTCTACATGGTAAAAATGAAAGTGAATAAATATGGAAAGAACACTGGTTCTTGAAATAACTAAGCCACAAATGAATCAACTCTGAACAACCCTGCCTTTTTTTTTATTATTATTTGATGTGTGAAAAGTACCTGCCATTCAAGTCAGCAATTCTCAACCCAGCTGCGTGTTAGGAAAAGCTGGGGAACATTTGAAACACACCAAGGCCCCAGTTCCACCCCCAGAGATTCAGGTTTAATCACACTGAGGCAGAGCCCGGACATCACTTTTTTTTAAGCTCCCAGGTGATTCTAATATATACTCAGAGTGACAGACCACTGCAGAAGTATAAGCTTCCTGAGCATAGGAACTACATCTTTCTGATATTTGCTGTCCCTGTAAGTACCAAACATAGGGCCTGTGCCTGTGCAACCAGGCTCTTCCATAACTGGCAAACAATAATCTACAAAGTCGATAACCTAGGCTCGTCCCTCTAGGGGTATATTTCTTCACTAAGGAAAAACTGAGCTGCATCTTGGAAGAAGATCGATTGTGATGGTAGCAGGGGCCTGGGAAGAGTGGTCACAAGCAGTTCTCCACCAGATGCCCATGTCCTTGATGCTCTGCGTGTTCTTCACTACCTGACACCTGCCTTGCTCCTCTACGCCTTCAGCACTCAACCCCACACACTTCCAGGCCTGGGGAGTTATCCAGATTGGATCTGAGCAAATCTTTTTCTACATCTGCATCCGCTGAAGCCTGAGAGAATGAGATTCGCCAATACTGCCACCATCTAACATAGAATAAACATCAATCTGCTGTTCCTTTACGTTGGAGCATCCAATTCCATAAAATAAATTATTGCTTTACTTGATGCTGACAGCTCAGATTCTATCACGGCAAGTGATAGCAGAGTCTGGGCTGCAGAGAACAAACAGCCCAGACCTGGAACACCACCTGAATCCCATCCCGCTGCCTTAGGAAACCCCCACCTCCAGGAACTGGGGCAGACTTCCCTTGCTTCTTTCCCTCTTCCTATTTTCCTAGAACTGGGAGAAAAAGCCCTGACTTCCATCCACCTACCCGTGTTTCCTCTCCCTCACAGAGGAACACCACCAGAGGCTGAAGCTCTCCACAGCTGTCTACCAGTGACCAGCACACTCCAAAATAAGCTCAGACTGAAGCTTACCATAAATAATGACTGACGTCTATTACCACTTACTACGCACAACGCATGGGGCTCAGAGCTTCACAAGCATTGCTCTGAGGTAACATTACTATACCCATTTCACAGTCAAGGGAACAGGTGCAGAAAAACTAAGCAATGTGTCCACAATCATATCACTAATGTATCGGTTAGCTATTGCAGAGTAACAAAAATTCCCACAACTTCCTGACAACTTAAGCTAGGCTCAGCTATGCATTTTTTTCTCCTTTTGGCTAGATTCCTTCTGCCTTTGGCATCAACTGCAGGTTGATGTTTCTGGATGTTTATAGGCATCTCTGTTTCTGGCTGTTGGCTGGCTGTTGGCTGAGGTGCCTCCATTAGCCCGCGACATGGTCTCTCGTACTCCAGCAGGCTAGCTCTGGCCTGTCCACGGGGCAGATGCAGTGTTCTAAGTGAAAGCAGAAGTATGTAAGAACTCTTGAGGGCTAGCCTTGGAATTGACACAATATCACTTTCCCTGCATTCTGTTGACTGTCACAGGTCACAAGTCCAGATTCATGAGCTGAGGAAACAGACTCTATTCCTTAATGGGAAGAGCAAAGACACATTGCAAAAGGGCATGGATTTAAGAAAACTATTAATCTACCATGACTAGAAAGTGATGGAACTGGATTAGAATCCAGGCAGTGTGGATTTGGGCCCTGAACTCCAACCACTACATACTCAAGTAGCTTCTCACCCTCCCAGATATCCAGGTTCTATGGTTCTGGTTTGAGCTCCCTGAGAATTTTCCTTCCAAGTTAAACTTTCTAGGTATCATGCAAACACATATTCAATGCCACATCAATAAGCCATAACGGACACCTTAGTCAGCCATTCCAAAAACTGAAGCTAACAGAAGGGAGAAATATGGAAATCTTTTTAAAGCCAATCTCAATTCCACCCAACCAAACATTGTCATTGCTGAAACTTCAAATATCATAAACAAAGTCCACAGGACTATGTGCTGTGGTAAAATAAAGCACTAAGAAATTAAGTTCCCCTTTGCATAGAGCTCTAAGAGAAATCCTTGAATGGTGAAGGATTTTTAGAATAGCTGCTTTCCCCTTGGAGAGCTGAGAGTTCACCCAGAGGAAGAACCCAGTCCCTGGACTGACAGCTCAGGACTCAGACTGTAATTTCCAAAAGAGCTTTCACCAAAAACTCCATCATAGAAAGGCTATTTGCTGTCCTTGAACTCCCAACACAAGCACACTTCATTTTTCTTCAAATTACTTCCAAACAATCACATTTGTATTGCACTCATGTCCTGTAATCCAAACTCCATTCCCCCAAATTGTCTGCAATAAGAAACATAACTAACTCCTTCCCTGAGAGAATTTTTTTTTTTTTTGGACATGTGTGTTGACATCTTTTAAACATATTCTTACAATTGAACTTGATACACAAGTGCTACTTGGAATGTGCGAAGAAATCTTTCCTTCATAAACCCAGTAGCTCACTGAGACTTGAGCTTTCGTTCCCACCCTGCCCTCTGCCCTCTTGAGCCTACTGGAGTTCCTGGGCAAAGATGGACACACCCAGAGCACCTGTGCACACCCCTGCCCCACCATCATTGCCTCAAGTGGTCCAGATGCCAGCAGAATGCTGGTCAGTGGTTCCTTGATGTTTCAAAGTTTTCAAAGTAGAGGGAAATTTTGCCTGTAGCAAAGCACCTAGGTCTTCTTTCTCCCATATTCCTTCCCTTTCCTTCAAATAAAAATATTAAGAAAATACTGGAAGTCTTATTTATTTGAGAGAGAGAGAGAGACTGAAAATGAGAACCCCTGTTGGCAGCCAAAAGAATTCAAATGGATTTCAGTAATAGAGGATTTGAGTTCTCTGGTGCTACAAGCACTGTCTCTGATCTAAATATTCTCTTCATTCCTTCCCTACTACAAGCAGGCCACCTGCTCCTCGTTCCATCAGCCCACCACTCATTTCCTGCCACCTTGCCTTTTTATAGAATGCTGGCCCATCCCACAGCCTTTAGGGAACCCCCACACATCCACACCAAACCCTGACTCTTCCGCATAGAGTTCAACACCTAATTACTTACTGATGCTGATTGGGTTAGTTGCTCAAGGACTGGCTGAGGGATCTGCAGACAGTGCCTGGGGCTCAGGTCAATGTCTCCCAAAGGAAGAGAATCATAATATCACTGAGGGCGCCTTTTACAAGTTCAGATTCCTGGGCTGACTCTTCAGAACCTCCACGGGAGAGGGCTGGGCATCTCTACTTTTAAAAAGCTCTCTTTATCATTTTGATGATGAGCCAAGTTTGGAAACAAGTTAAGCAGAAAAGCTTTGAGGAATCAGACATCGCCAAAAAGACACAAAACAGAGACTGTGACTTGGGAGGGCTCTTGGGGCACACTTTCCTCCCAAACCTACCGCTGTCCTGACGTCATTATGAGGACCCTGGTAGCCCACAAAACCGAGTCATTATCAATTGCCACCACCCTTATTTTTTAATTTTAAATCCTAAATTATCAGAGGCCCGCAGAAGAAAGCCCCCCAGATAGGACTCAACATTTTCAAATTGTTCCTTTATTTTTTTTCAGAAATTAGTCCATGATGAACTGAGCAATGACCAAGTTCCACCTTCCCCAGCAGTTCAAGAGTAACAGATATTACACATGGATGGAACCTAGACTTTTGGTGGTGAACACGATGCGGTCTATACAGAAGCCAAAATATAATGACATACACCCGAAATTTACATAATGTTCTAAACCAATGTGACCTCAATAAAATAAACAAATAAAAAGAGTCTAACAGATAAGTGTGATATGAAGGAGTCCCACCACCACAAGTAGTCATGATAACTTCTGATCCTGGTCTCTCTCCCTAGGTCACCTAGAACAACCAAGGTTGATTTTTGACCCCAGGGACACCTGGCAGTGTCTGGAGACACTTCTGTTTGGCACAGCTGGTGGAGGGGTGCTACTGCTGTCTAGTGGGTAGAGGTCAGGAATGCTGCTCAGCACCCTCCAGTGCATAGGACAGCCCCCCACAACAAGGAATTACCCAACCCCAAACATCAGCAGTGCCCAGGTTGAGAAACACTGGCTTAGAGCAATGTTCTGCACACTATTTAGTCAGCAATTAATAAACTTGATTTAATTATAACTCAGTGAAAAATCCTTTTCTAGTCTGATGGTGGAGTAATCAGTGTGATAGATATAGAATGCTGCAAACTTTTTGTTCATTCACTCAATGACTGTCTTAAGTTCCAACTATATGCAAGCACCATGCCGGGAAGAGGGGTTTAAAAGCAAAGAAGATGTAGTCCCTGCTGCCTCACGGAGCTTACAGCATTACTGGAAAGATGGGCACTTGGCGAAGAATGACCTGAATCAGGGTAAAGTCACAAGTATGAGTGCTATAAGGAAGTGTGAGAGTGAGTAATGGTGGGATTTCACCTAGTTGTGTGTGTGTGTGTGTGTGTGTGTGTGTGTGTGTGTGAAAGGGTTGGGGAGTGGTGTCAGGAGAAGCTTCCCTGAGGAAATGGTGATTGGACTAAGATCTGCAGGATGCATAGGAGTTCACTAGAGCAAGAGAGGTGAAAAGAGCTTCCCACGTGGAGGAAAGAGCACATCCAAAGGTCATGGCAGGAAGGAGTGTGGTACATACAAGAGGCTGAGATATGCACAAAGGAAATGAGATTGGCACAGAAGAGGCTCAAGTGCAAATGTAGAGCCTGGATCACGAGAAAGTTTGGTTTAGGGGACATTAAGGAGTTGGTCTTTCTCTTAATAGCAATGGGGGTTTACAAAGGATTGAGGTATCTCCTAGTCCATTGGCTCCCAACCCTGTTTGCATATAAGAATTGCCTGGGGAGCTTTTTAAAAATATACAACTTCAGCCCCCCCCCCCCGACACCAAATGAATCAGAATTTCTAGGGGTGTTTCCCAGGCATCAGTAATTTTTTTTAAAGTTGAGAAATAGTGTCTTAAACCAACATAAACCCCAAATTCACATATACATCTGTAATCTATCATTTAGTCCATAAATATATGCCTGAGGATGAGTCAAGATTAAGAAAGTTACCCAGAGGCAGCTAGAACCTTCCACTGATGGAGAAGTGATTCCATGCTAAGGGCTGGAGTCAGTCAGGTATCTTTATTAGCAAAGGGCCTCTCTCCAGCATACCAGCCTACAATGGATAACGATGCTAATTCTTGTCTTTGCAAAACTACAAATAACTTCAAGGCCTCTAGAATATAGTCAATTGCATGAGTTTGGAAATCTGTAAATGCCAAGGATCTACTGTAATAAAAAGATAGAAATGCTGAGGCAGAAATCAGATTTACATGATGTAGCAAAGCAAGGGGAAAAGCGGGAAAAAGAAAAATTGAACCAAACAGCAGACTCTATGGTCACGCAGAGAGATGTTAGGTTTTTAAGTAATTTCAAGGGGAATAGAGATGGAATTCATTTCTGAAGTTTGTAGCTTCAACGTTGCCTGGAATTACAAATAATTTATGAAGTTATGTGAAATATCTTAATGTAATACTCCCAAACAAAGAACTGATCTTCCACTGACTTACCCCTTTCTGGTACACAGGAGGTGATTAGACCAAAATGAACGTGACAGAGGGATAATTGCAATCATATTAAAACCTATTCTAAGCACCAACAACGATTTTAAAAAAGACTCAAATTTTAAGCTAATAAAGGCAGGCAGAGAAGTGGGAAGTATTTCAACACAACTCATTATGCCAAACAGTACAGATAACTCAATAAAACAAAACTGGTTCCATGTCGTCAGCTTTATGCCAGCAGATAATTCATTTGCTTCAGTTCACCACACACAGAGCACTGTTTATTAGAGACACCTGGGAAATATAGCGTGCCTTAGTAGAATATCATGACTGTGGCTCCGGGTCAAGCCCACCGGCAAAATGAGTGAGAGGTGACCAATAATTCCATCAGTAGTGCTTATATAAGGAAGGTGGCGGAAGGGGCAAAGGAAATAAAGAAAAGAATGCATTTGGCTCCTTGGGCCAAAGTGAGGCCCAAGTACCTCCAACTTTGAACACAGAAGATCAAAATAGACTGTGAATCTTTCCAGAAGCTTCCATTTGGGAATGATCTGAAAGTACTATGCTGAGCTAACATTCTATGATTCTACAACACCAGATACCTAAGATTAAGGGAAACAGGGCAAAGGACAGTACCCAGACATGGAAATATTAAGAAATTTGGAAAATTTTCACCAGGAGAAAAACTGATTCTTATTTTTGAATTCCAATTCTTTGTAAAATCAAAAGAGTAGGAACCCTTTAGTAATCCAGTGATTTATATTCATTCATAAACCAAACTCCTCTAGTGAAATAAATTTCCCTGCCCATCACAGCCTATCTTTTCCATTCACATAACACACACTTGAGAGTTAAAAAGGGTCAAATCACTATTAGGATCACAAACTATAATATTTTCTCCAGGCAAAGAAAAAAACAGAGTAAATATTTCATAAGAAAGTTTTCTTTATTATTTTTTTACCAGTCACTCAACTGATTAATAGTGAGTGCTACACAAGGCATTTTGAATTTATATGACAATTTGTGACTTAGAGCCCTAATCAGGAAAACTCCATCTAATTATGGATTTCTGCAAGATACGCATTTGCACTGTTGGCTTTACCTTTAATATATATTCCTCCAAACTCAAAGATAGATGCAGATGACATTTGCAGAAAGCACACACTACAATTTCCAGACAATGAAGTAGTTTGTCTTTTTCTGATTAAATTTACAGCTCCATCAGGAAATGAATAGATGGTGGGGCCATTTTGTTTACATTGTATTTACAGCTAAATGAAGCAGATAACTAGTAATGTTCCTGGAAGGGGGCCCATTTCTAACCAAACAGGTCAATGTCCCTTATATTTAAAAATGTTTTTGCTATTGACAGGAACAATTAGCCCCACAAACAGCAAATGAAATAACCTTTTAATAAAACAAGCCTGTGTACATTGTATATGTTTCTGTGTGTGTGTGTGTGTGTGTGAGGAAGACCAGCCCTGAGCTAACATCCGTTGCCAATCCTCCTCTTTTTGCTGAGGAAGACTGGCCCTGGGCTAACATCCATGCCCATCTTCCTCTACATTATATGGGACGCCACCACAGCATGGCTGACAAGCAGTAAGTCGGCAGGCGCCCGGGATTCGAATCCGCGAACCCCAGGCTGCCAAGCGTGAACTAAACCGCTGCGCCACCGGGCCGGCCCCTTGTATATGTTTCTTGAACAAACAACTTAATTTTTTAAAGGTTTGGTTTCTTTAATGTACAATTTCATTATTTGAGTTATGTTCCTATTCATCAGAAAAACAAGACTACAGCTGGCACATCAGCCAGGGGAATTGAGAATGAGGGAGCACACAGAACCCGCTGTGCTTTCATCTTCTGCTTTGTCCTAAGGCCCAGCTCTCCACTTGGAAAGTCCACTCAATCATACTATCAGTGGACTGTTGCTAATTGATTTCCTGAGACCCACTGAGACACAACAGGAAGCTATGAAATGATTCCCACCTTCCTTTGCCTTCCATTCACTTCTTGAACAGTGACTGAAAGTCTACTGTTAAAAGTCTACTATTTCCCCAGCACCATTCTAGGAACTAAGGAAACAAAAATCAACCTGTCTACCTATGTTTTAAAAAGTGAGAAGAGAAAGTGAAATTTAAAAAAAAAATCAACCTGGGGTTGCCCGGTGGCGCAGTGGTTTGGTTCGTGCTTGGCAGCCCGGGGTTCGCGGGTTTGGATCCCGGGCGCCTGCCGACGCACTGCCTGTCAGCCATGCCGTGGTGGCGTCACATATAAAGTAGAGGAAGATGGGCACGGATGTTAGCCCAGGGCCAGTCTTCCTCAGCAAAAAGAGGAGGATTGGCAACGGATGTTAGCTCAGGGCTGGCCTTCCTCACACACACACACACAAAAATCAACCTGTCTTCATCAGACTTGATCTAGTTGTGACCACACAAACTTAAATAAGGACACACTAAGGTGTCACCTTCCTAGAACGGAAACTTGCTCAGAATATCTTCGGGCTTCGAATCATAATGAACATTTACTGAGGGCTTCCCACGTCCAGGCACTTTACATGGACTATTTCATTTAATTCTAAGAAGAACACAATGAGCAAGGTACTATAATCTCCACTTTTCAAAAAGAGAGAAACTGAGGCCTGGAGAGGTTCAGCCACCTTCCCTGGGTCACACAGAGAACAAATGGTGGCACCAAGGTGTGGGCTGGGATTTTCTGCTTCCAAACCCTCTGCTCTCGACTTCTCTGCAATATGATCCCACAAAGTGGAAGTGGTGAGCTTCACCTTGGAGGGGGATTGGGAGAAGAATGCAGGAGAGGCTTCACAGAGGAGGTGACTCTTGAGTCAGGTCTAAAAGATGAGAGTATACACAGGTAGGCATCCAGAGGGCAGTGTGAACAAGACAGAGGTGCAAACATCCTGGCCCTCAGGGAAGCTTCAACGCGAGGGTTGGAGAGGCAGCAAGCAACGCGCTACAGACATCCACGGGGCCTGGCCGTGGGGAACCTTAAATCCCAGCTAGGAGTTTGAACTTGATTCATTAGCAATAGGAAGTCACTGAAGGGTTTGAAGTGAATGCATTAATTGGTCCTATTAGCATTTCAGAATGACCTGGTGACATGGTGGAAGATGGGTTAGAGGGACACCAGATGGAAGTCAAGAAGACCAGGTAAAAATAATTGCATTAATATGGGATAAAATCACTAACATAGCAGCATTGGGGAATGGAAAAGAGAGGAAAAATTCAATGAAATATATAGGGGTGTGATGAATAGGAAGGTGATTGATTAGCCCTGGGAAGAGAGGAAGAGGGAGGTGGTACAGAAACTACTCAGAGTTCTAGCCCGGGCGACTGAATGATGCCATTTCCGAGGTCAGAGAGTGAAGAAGGAGACACAGCTGGGGAGGTGGAGGAGAGAGGTAATGAGCTCATGTTCAGATATTTTAAATACCAAGTTCCCATGAGGCTTCTAAGCGGAGACATATCCAGGAGGCTGATGGATGTGAGGTCAGAACTCCTTACAAGCATATATCAAAACAATCAAGGTAATAAGCAATGGAAAAGGACATCGTGGATTCCCTAATGGGCCAGTATGGTCCGTGGTATATATTCCTGAAGAACTCTGACGCGGGAGGCAGCTGCTGAAGGAGCATGCTCCGCTTTCACCACATGGGGGCAGCACAGAGTCCCCTCCTCACTGGGGACCCGTAGCTCTCCTGCGTCTTGGTTGCATTCAGTCCCTGCTTGGTAGCACAGGATACCAGCCTTCCACCTGCAAGATGGTTCCCAAGGAGGCCCTATCCATTTGCCCTTCCTACCTTCCAGAAGGAGGTAGGCTGGGAGAAGGGTAGTTTTCCTTTCAGCAAATTAGTCCTGACAGCTAAGGTGAACTAATTTCTCCTCTGTCTAAACACATCCCCTTGGAGACCTAAAGTGTTCCAGAGGTAAAGTTGATGGGGCTTTCATGTGGCCATTCAGTCATCAACAATTCCACATGCCCCTGTGGTATTTGTCCCTTAAGGAATTTTACAGTTTATAATCGCATCTGTATATGACTATTTGATTAACATCTCCCTTACTATTTCTGTACAGGTCTGTGTCTGTTTGTGTCACCCACTGTATCCCAGTTAACATCTAACATTCAAGAAAATAATAGTAAATGCTTACATGTGTCAGACACAATGCTGGGTCCCAAGGATATCCAGTTGGCTGAGACCCATCCTTAACAACAAGTTGCTTATAGCCAACTGTGGCTCCAATATTGTCCTCTTTGTTGGCTAAGGACATTGATTTTGACTCGGTTGAAAATAAATGCCTTCTGGTCTCCCTGCATCAGCCTCCGAAATGCCCCTCTAGGTCTGGCCCTAACACTAAAGCCAGCACAAGGAAAAAGGAGCTTCCCATAAGTCATCACACCAGGCGAGACCTGAGATTAACAAAACGCTTTGAATTGTTCGCATAAATGATAACATTTTCAGTTCTTAAGTGAGAGAGGAATTATGCTTCCTTTAAGAGTCTCATTTGTCCGCTTCCATTTTGAGCTATGTGATTTCAAACTCAAAAGGCACTGTCCACTTCCCACAGCAAACAGTCTCAGGGAAGGACACCGTCGGAGTTAAGATTTACATATTTGCCCTTGAAATTGAGAATTTTAAATCTTCCTGCTCAATAACAAGAATTGTCATGAATTAGTATAAAGAATTAGAGACCTAACACATGATTAGTGTTAGGGGAAAAGTGATTAGTTTGAGGGAGAAAAAAAGGATAGTCTACCATTATTATTTATGAAGTAACTTTAACACTGAATTTTTTCTTCAGCTAATTTCTATTGTTGTCAGAGAATTCTGCCAATAGGACATGCTTACTCAGAGATTCAGCCAGTTGTCTGTCTGTCTGTCTGTCTCTCTCTGTCTCTCTATGTATATACAGTTTCACAACTGCAGATTCAACCAACTGTGGATCAAAAGGCCTACAATGGTTTTGTCTGTACTGAATATGTACTGACTTTTTCCTTGTCATTGTTCCCTAAATAATACAGTATAACAACTATTTACATAGCATTTACGTTGTATTAGGTATTATAAGTAATCTAAAGATTATTTAAAGTATACGGGAGGAAGTGGGTAGGTTATACACAAATATTACACCGTTTTATATAAGGGACTTGAGTATCCACAGATTTTGGTATCTGTGGAAGGTCCTGGAACCAATCCACCATGGATACCAAGGGATAACTGTATACAAACCATATATATACATTTTACTGAAAAAAAACTTACATACCATACAATTCACCCAATTAGAGTATACAATTCAATAGTCTTTGGTATATCATTGAGTTGTACAACCATCACCACTATCTAATTTCAGAACATTTGCATCACCCCAAAATGAAACCCCATACATAAAGCACTCACTCCCCAGTCCCCCTTCCCCTCAGCCACTGGAAACCATTCATCTGTTTTCTATCTCTATGAATTTGCCTATTCCGGACATTTCCTAGAAATGGAATCATACAATATGTGGTCTTTTGTGACTGGCTTCCTTCACTTAGCATAATGTTTTTAAGGTTCATCCATGTTGTAGTATGTGTCAATACTTCATTCCTTTTTAGTTGCCAAATAATATTCTATTGTATGGATAGAGCACATTTTGTTTATCTATTCATAGTTGAATGGATCCAAATGTCCATTTAGATTGTTTCCACTTTTTCGCTATTATGAATAAATAATAGTGAACATTCATGTACAAATATTTGTGTGGTTATGTCTTCATTTCTCTTCAACACATACCTAGGAGTGGAATTGCCACATGGTAACTCTATGTTTAATCTTTTGAGGAACGACAAGACTATTTTCCAAATCATTGCACCATTTTAAATTCCCACCAGAATTATTTGAGGGTTTCACTTTTTCCACTTATTATCATTTATCTTTTTGTTTATAGCCATCCTAGTGGGTGTGAAGTGGTATCTCATTATGGTTTTGATTTGCATTTCCCTAATGTTTCATGATGTCCATGGCTTTTTGAAGCCTAAAGCTCTGGAATATGATTCAGACCTTTTTTTCTGACACTGAAATGAAAAAACTGTCTTCTGAGAATGTAAACAATCGTGTAAAGCCAGGGGATCTAAGGTCCCTATAACATCACTAGAACCTGAAAGTGCCATCAGTGATTTCAGGCGAGACACTGGAAGATGCGGTCCAGATATGTCGTGCGTATAAAAGGTTGATGTTCTTGGGCCTGCAGAGAGAAGGGAATCAGAGCCCCATCAGAGCCCACCAGAAAGGAGGCTCTGGCAGACCACCCTGAGCCGGCACCACCCCTGACTGCTCTAGTCACGTCCCCGTGTGAATGATCTGATGAGGGAAAAGTCAGAACTCAGTAAGATAAAGGGGAATTGGGGGCAGAGCAGCATGTGGTCTCGCTGACTTGCCAAAACAAGGTCCAAAAAAGGCTTTGGAGCAAAGATCGGATGATAAGAAGTTAGTCCAAGGTTGTAAAACCCGAAGTGGGAAGGCTGTGCTGAGCCTTTCAATCAGATACATTTGGGACTGCAAACTGGTTGTCACCACAGCTGTGGTAGTGGCCACAGTTAAAGAAACTAAACGTGTGTGCACCCACCTCCCCTCCCCTCTTCTGTCTGCAGCAGGCTGGCGGAGCTCCTGTCCCTGAGGGTTGTGTGAGTCGGCTTGCGTTACAAGACATTGCGGGAGCCGCTGGGCTGGGTGATGGGAGACTTAGAAGAGACACAAAGATCTGGCCTCCCTTTGAAAAGTTTGCACATTAAAAAAGAAAAAAAATAGTGCTGTGTTATGTTCATCTCTATGACTTTCTATGATATTTATCAGTAAACCCAACCCTGGAGTTTACTTTTTTAAAATAAAAAATCACCACTTAGGATGTGACCATCAATGAAATCAAATTGGCAGCCCAAGCTTATCCCAGAACAGGAAGGAAATTTAAGGTCAGGAATACTTTGTGTGACCACGTGATCAGCAAGTCTGTGGCTGTAGACCAACGTTCGACATGGAGTGAGAAAGATCAAGTTGCCCATCTGAATCCATCGTGAGACCAGGAGGTTTCTCCCCCTCTGAGTGAGGCCCCTCCCTTACTCTCAGGCCATGTAGTTTGGGTGGGCCTGACCTAAATCCCCAGTTCAGGAAATGCATGGAACCCAGGACTGGCCAGTGAGACTAAAATCAGGGACTTTAGTTTGGACCAGTGACAAAGAGAAGACCTCTCTTTCTACTGGACTTGAAGTAGACGGGGGCCATCATGCAGAGTAAAGACAATGGGAGAGGCCAACAGAAAAAGGTGATGTCAAAAGACAAAGAGAAAACAAAGTTCTACTGACATCATTTGAGCTTCTGGAATTTTCCATTAGGTTAATTAATTACCCTCCCCCTCCACACAAATACGCATTTTTGTTTGTTTTCTGCTTTGTTTTGTGTTTCACTTAAATCAGTTTAAACTAGGTTTCTGTCACTTGCAAGAAAAGTTCCACTGGGCACATGACTTAGATTTTTTTTTTTCCAAAACTCACCATGGACCCCCTTCAAAACTGGGGCTGCTATTTGAACACAACTATTTGTGCCTTGACCACATTCTTCTTATGGACAGACAAGGCAAATCCTTTCATGTCCACTAAACATGCCAACTCTCCATGCCACTGGCTCCTCCTTCCTCTCTTCTGTAACAGTTTGTAACCTGTCCCACCCACAGCACAGGACCTGCTCCACCTACCATCCAGCTTCTCTAACACTGTCTACTCAAGTGCATCTTCAGCTACAAGACAATAAACTTGACACTGATCATAGTTTGGCAGCACCTTACAAGACATTCCCAGCTCACTGACACTCTGCAGTCTTGCTCATCTCCTGCTCGACTTCTTGCTTTTTCCTATTTCCAGTCCACATATAAATTAAGGGGTTTTTAACTACTGTAGCAATATGCTCATTAGCAATAACCATTCTAAATGATGCCTTCACTTTCCCCTGCTTGCTAATCTTTAGGGAATAAAGCCAGGCACAGTGGGAGTCCTCACAGCGCCATCCAACCCAGAGTTCCTATTACTCCGCAGCGGGGTGCTGGTGGTGTTTGTAAAAATTCACAAAGAACTTGACCTAAAAGGGGGGAAGGTAGATGTATCCAGATATCCTGAACCCCACTCAATGCCTTCTTGCATGTCACCTCCACCCCCCTTGCTGCTCCTCTCACTCCCTGACATTCCAAAACCTTTCAGTCAGGAACATGGAAAAAAGGAGGTGCCCGGTCACATACCCTGGGTAGAACTCCATGCCTATGCCTCTCCCTAAGGAGCAGAATGCTACACAGGCTGATGTATCTTGGTCCCCTGTCAGGAAGGCTTAGTTCAAAAAGCATCCTTAACTTTTATTATAATGTGTTTTCACCTAAAATCATATTTCCCTGGTGTCTGGGCAGGACTGAGGTGTATTTTTCAGGAAATGGGGAGAGACATGCATACATATGTACAGCACAGTGGTTTACAATGCAGTCTCTGGAGTCAGGTTGTCTGAGTTGAAATCCCAGGCCAACCATTTGGACACACTATTCAACACAATTTTCTCATTTGTTTACTAGGGATAATATCAGAAGCCACATCATAAGGTTATGGGAAGATCAAAAATGATAATGTATGCAAAGCACTCAGCACAGTGCTCGGCATAAAGCAAGTGCTAGATCAACATTCACTACTGGGATGCTGATTTTCCAAAGTGACCAAGGAGCCTGGTGGATCCTAGAGCTCATGACATCCCAGTGGTCTCTTGGAAGTTGGGGGAAGTTGGTGGACCACTGTGTCCCACAAGTGTGTGAGTTTGGTAGTGCTATATTGAGTCCCACAAGAGGGATTCTCAAAGGGACCTGCCTCCATTCCCTAGGCTGTCGCCAGAATCAAAAGTCACCCCTACCACGTGGGTTGACTTCATTTGCAGGTATCTTTGCCTCACTTGGTGACGTGAACCCCTCTCTTCTAGCAACCTGTTCATGTTGATCAAAATGTGTGACTGCAGGTCCCAAGTAGAAGCTCTGTCTATGGCAGCAGTTCTCAGCCAGAGGCAGTTTTACTCCCCGGGGCACAATTGACAGGGTCTGGAGACATTTTTGATTATCCCAATTTGGGGGGTATGGGCTGCCACTCGCATCTAGTGGGTGGAGGCCAGGGATGCTGTTGAACATCCTACAATGCACAGGGCAGACCCCACAACTAAGAATTATCTGGCCCAAATGTCAATGGTACCAAGATTATGTAACTCTGGTCTATGGCTACATCTCTTGTAGTTTGGTCCCTGGGCCACCTGCATCAGAATTACCTTGGGATGTGGGTTAGCAATGCACATTTTGGAGCTGAACCCCAGACCTACTAAACTAGACTCTCTGGGGCTCCCTGCTGATTCTGAGGAGGACCATGGTTTAATGGGATTCCTTCCACGTATCATGCTTTGGAAAGTGGCCTTCATGAGACCTCCCCAGACTCATGTCATCCTTCTGTCTTGCTGTTTCTCTGACTAATTTAGGAGATTGCGGAGGATTAACACCAGAAGCCACTTTAGGTACTGACACATCTCTCCACCAGGTTCCGGAATGTGCGCAGGAGATTGGAAGTGGTGAGTCAGGGGAAGGGACTTGAAAGCCTGAAAGGACCAGTGAGATCACTCAGTCCAAACTTCTTTTTGTAGAGGAGGAATCTGACATCATTCAGAGAAAAAAAAAAACATGGTAGGTAAAATTCCAGAGTTGGTCACTGTTATTTTTTTCTTATTTTTTTCCATCTTAGTCAAAATCATATAAAAGGGAAGTGGAGGAGGAAAAGCTATGTGGAAGGTGGTAGAAAAATGAGAGGCTTGGTAGCTGGAAAGGTGAAACTAATGTGCATTCTTCAATGATGGAAGAGGAGGCAGCAGGAGGAGAGATTTTGAGATCCAAGCCCCCAGCCAGTCAACTGTAAGCCATTGATTCCTTCCTCTGTCCTCTCAAAGCAGCTCCGGCTCCTGCAGAGTCTGCAGGACTGAGGTGACCCCAGCCAACAAGACCGTCAGCTATGAACAACCAGGAAAATATGATTGGCCATATTTTTCTAACCTTCCTTTAAAAAGGAAAAGCAAGAATATTATCCGCCTTGGATTATCACATAAAAAGGCAGACATCTTTCACATGTTTTTTATTTCGCAAGACCAGTGTCCAAGCAAAAAAATTTATGTTCCACACACACATATATGAATATACACAAATATATGACACATACATACAGAGACACACACAGAGACACATACATACACACACACATATACACAATATCCACAGAGACACACACACAGTCACAAATACATGCACATACAGAGACACACACACATATACACACACACAACATAACACAGACAGACATACACACAGAGACACACACCGACACAAATAGACATACACATACACCCATGCGGTCTTGGTAAAGACAGTGCACGGACAGGGCCTGTCACCTACTCTTTTCCTCCAGGCCTATCTGCTCAAGGAGCTTTCAGAAATGGCGTCTCTAGAGCAACCCACAAGGCTGGCTGGAAATGGAAATCACAGTCCCTGCCCTCGAGGGATTTTAAATCTGGGAAGAGGGAAGAGGCAGCCTCTGTGGGAAGGCATGTGCATACCTGTACACATATGGACAAAGCCAGAGGGAGTAAAGTTAATATGATACTACTGGTGTCGAGTGTGCGTGTAGGAGGGACTACTCGTTGATTCTGTGCCCCCTCCCTGCCTCAAGCAGCCTTCCTGACCCCAGTCTGGACATCAAGTCCCAGAGCCTCCTCTCCCGGGGCACAGTAAGGAGACACTGACATGCTGTGAATCCCCTCGACACTGACACCCCAAATTCCTTCAACGGGGAGTTTCCTTGCATGCTGTGGCTGGAGCCAGGGCTACGCTGTAATCATCCCCAAGGAGGGGAACGTCTGGACTGAAATTTGTTCCCCTTTAGAGGAAGAAGGCACGTTTCACTCCACATGAGCACTCTGCAGAAGTGGGATAGGCTGATCAGGGGGAGTAATTTCCCTGTCACTGGAGGGACCATGGCTCCACCAGGTTGACTGCATGCCCAGGAGGTCATGTGGCAGTTCAGACAGAGCTGGAACAGCAACTCTGAGAACTGTGGGCTTTGGAGTCAAATAGAATCTGGTTCAAATTCTGTTGCTGCCACTTAATAGCTGCAAAAAATTATGCATATCATTAAAATTCACTGAAGTAGATGCCTACTTTCTCAGTTTCTTGGTTTGCCTATGCAACCTCTATTTCTTCTTCTCCAGGGAACAGAACCGTGATTTCCCTCCAGGCTAAAGGTACTAACTACCCCACCCCTAGCTCTACAGGTGGGCCCAGAAGGTCAATAAGCATATTCCATCCCTTCGGCCACAACACTCAGATCAGCATGGCCCATGACCCAAGGTAGACCAAGGAGACACAATCCTGGGATTAGGAGTTGGAACCTCTGAGAAAGAAAAGCTCTCTTCTTACTGTATTTTAAACTGAGAAGGCATAAACCTGAAGCTGCTGGGGCTGCCACACCAAGAAAGCCCACCAACACAGCAGAAAGTAGAACCAAGAGAATGAAATGGAGTCCTAATGACATCCTGAAGACCCTAAATCCAGCTGTGCCTGAAGCCTTAGGATATCTACTCACATGAATACATTCCCCTCTATTTGCTTGTGCCAATTGGACCTGGATTCCTAACATTCGCAACCACAAGTCCTCAGTAATATACTCTCCAGGTTGTTTCTTCATATGATAATGGAGATATCGGTTTTTAATCTCACGTGGTTGTGGTGAGGTTTAACCAAGATATAGCAACAAGAACAAGGTGTTGGCCTTTACTGCCCGTTTCTCTTAAGTTAAGAAACTCAACTAGATTAGATTAGAGGTTGTGGCAGACATGATCTCGCTCCCCAAACATTCCATGTACTCCCCTGTGTTTTCCAGCCCTCTTGCATTTAAGTAAGGCTTTATGACCAGTCCTGGCCGATGGGCTGTGATCAACATTGAAGAGCTGTCACTTGACCCTCCATCTCTCACCACAGTGACCAAGAAGCCTCATGAAGACATGATGTCACTACAAGATCAAAGGAACCAGAATTGCTGAGTTGCTGCATGGAGGACAGCTGCCCTGGAGAGCTGCTAGACCCACATTGGCTGTATTAAACCACTGATATTTGGGGAGTATTTGTTACCACAGTATACCTATCCTGTATGGACTAATAGAGATGTCTCCCCAAGAAAGACTTCCACAGCCAGGCAGAGGAATATAGTGAGCTTTTGAGCCTGCATGAAGGGGAACCCATCGAAGGAGGTGGACGTCCACTTCCGATACAAACTTCACACACGTCCTAATTTTGCAGAGGGGCTGCCCATCCCAACTCCCAAGGCTCTACCTCAAATTTCTGAATTGCTAGCACAGGCCAGGCTTAGATATCAACCACAGGAATTGGTGACTGGGAGGAGGGACAGGGGTTGCCAATGCTTTTCCACCACTCCTCGGGTTAAATGTTAAATGCTAACTCCTTATGATGACCCAGAAAACTCGTTATGATCTGGCTCCTGCTTACTCCATGCTACCACTCATGGCTAGCCCCCTCAGTCACCACAACCCCACCCACTGACCTTCCAACAATTCCTGGAACATGCCAGTCTGCTTCCTCAGGGCTTGTGCACATGCTATTCCCTCACTGTTTAATAGGCTCTTCCTAGTTGGCTCCTTGTCATTTTTCAGGTCTGAACTTTTATGGCATGTCCTGAGAGGGGTCTTCTCGATCTCTCTATTGAAAGCAAGTCCCCTAGATATTGGATATTGTCCCTCACCATCCTACTTGTTTTCTCCTCCCCCTCCTCTGTACCTTCTCTTCCTCTTCATCAGCGTAATCAACGTTGATTGGTTGTTTCCTATGTGTTGGGTGGAACTCTAAACTCTCTATGTGGATTATCTCATTTAATCCACAACAACCCTATGTGCCAGTCAGGAGTCTTGATTTCACACAATAGAAATCAAGCCTATTTAAACAGAAAATACATTTACTGGAAGGGTATTTAGTAGCTCACAAAATCAGTGGGACACCTAGAACCAAGCAAGACCAGATGGTCAGAATCCCAGCCCAGGTCAAACCACAGGCAGGGCCTGGCTAAGAACAACTGCCACCACTGCTGGACATGGGTCACCATGGTCACCACCACCCCTGGATTTAGACACACTCACTGCCACCTCAGTCAACTCTAACTGTTCTTGCACCTTTGAGACACTTCCTTGCTTGAGTCAAAGTCTTAGGCAGAAGCATCTAATTTTCTAAGCTAAGGCCAAGGCTCTTCCCAAGATGCCCTGGGGCAGGATATCATCTAGCCATGTCAGCTTCTGTGAACGGCAGCAAGGCTGCCCAGTGAGATGCACAGTGGGTGGTTCCCAAAGCATAAGAAGGAGCTTCAGATGCTGTCCAGCTCTAAAAGTGGCAAATGCCCACACTTCTTGAGGCAGACAGAACATTCAAGTCACAATTTTTAAAAATCCTTGCCAATACCAGTACCACTCCTACTAAAAAATTGTTGAACAAATATTTAAAGACTATCCATTTGGAAAGAGGCCAAATTATTAGCCTGACAAGAGCACCCACACTTTCCAGTCTCATTCTACTGATGAGGCTGGGCAGAGAAGTTTCCCAGATGGTTGTCTACAGCCCGAGTTTCTCATGGACTTGTAGTTTCTGACAGCAGAGCCGGATGGCTGAGCCTTCCAAGTCCTGCTCCACAAAGTGCTGTCCTGGAACCAGCAGCAGCATCACCTGGGAGCTTGTTAGACATGCCGACTCCCGGGTCCCACTGCAGCCCTACTGAATCAGAATCTACATTTAGCAAAATCCCCAGTGATTCACATACGCATGAAATTTTGAGACGTACTGTTCTCGCACAGCGATTCTCAAACTCGCCCGCACGTTGGAATCCCATGGGCAATCTTTACAAAGTACACAGAGGGATGATGCCTCATCCCACTCCCAGAGATTCTGTGGGAATTGTTCCCAGGTGCGGTCCGGGCATCAAAATTTTGAAAGTCTCCTCAGATAACTCTAATGGAAAGCCAAGGTCAAGAACTACTTAGAAGGACGAGATTACATCCAATCCAGAGCACACTTGAAATGAAAAAAGATATTCTTATGAAAACTGTGTCAACCGAAGGAGTCATTTCTCAGCATCTCCCTCCTAAAGGATCCCAGAGCATCATCACTTGGTGAGGTCCATTCCTGGAATGTAATTTTTAAAACCTAAGGGCCCTGATTGGTCACTGTCTCTCTGGGCTACTTACTCTAGATCTCGGTGGTTTAAGTTTTTTCCTACAAGCGTTCAAGTTCAATAAAGCAGTAAAAGGGGCCCCAGGGGTCATAGGGTCTAACCCTCTCATTTTATAGATGAGGAAACCAAGCCACAGAGAGAGAAACTGAGTTTCCAGACATAACCGAGGATATGAACTCCAACCTTCCCATTTCACAGGCAGTCCCTTTCTGCCACACACAGCGTCTCCGGGGAAGAGCGCTTACAAGGAAAGGACGTTTGATGAGCGCATGGTCAAAAGTGCATCACCAAAATGTTTATTATTAATAATGAGGTTAAAACCTTCTAAGCCAATCCAGAGCTAGTGGCTCCCACGAAAGCCATTTTTTCAGTCTGTTCTCATCTAATTACGGGTAGGTACAGTAATTGGAAACAGGCTCTCTCGGATGGGCGGGGTTTCAGGAAATGGAAACCTCTAATCCCATTCTACCTGGAAGAGTCTGCTTCCACATCACGTGCACCTGGGTCTCTTGCAAGACCTGCCCTGGGGAGAAGGAAAGGAGCACATTTCAGGATGCGTGGGAGAAACAGGCTTCCAAGACAAGATCACCGAGGTCTGAGAGAGTTATGGTCCCACCAGGAAAGCTGAGCGCTGGGGTCCTGGTCCTCTCTGCACTGCGCCTGTGCCCCAGGGCCCATTTCTACGTCAAGGGTTATGCAAGCCCCGCATGGGGGTGTGATTGGTTGTGGTCTTGAAGTTACACTTACTGAGTAGGTACTGGGTACTAGGTTCCAGGTACTGAACTAAGCACTCTGTTTACGTTACCCCATTTAATCCTTGCATCTATTCCACGAGGTAGGTACTCCCCTTTGACAGAGGAAGAAACTGAGGCTTAAATTGGTTTGAATCACTTGCCCGTAGTCCCACAGATACAGGTGGAGCCAGGATTGGGGTCCAAGTCCATCCGAGCCGGGTTCTCGCATCCACCATGCTCCACTGTCTATCTCTTCTGGTTGCAACAGCCTCAATTCCTAATCAGGACCAGCCTGATCCTCGCAGTTGGAGGTAAGCAGAAGCAGCAGGCTCCACTGGAGCAGAAGGGTAGATGCTGGTCAGAGGAAAGTGGATGTTGGAAGGAAGAAAGTGGCAAACACAGAGTGAACAGATGCGCCTCTCAAATGCTCAGGGAGAGCCAGCAACGTAAGTTCAGCTGACCCAGGAGCTGCCAACCCAGGCACCTGCTGTAGTGCGGGTTCACTGCAGTGGGACCATGGGACCACCGCCACCGTTTGCGCCATCTGGCCTACCAGTGGCAGAGATTCCACCACCGTTTGCAGCTGAGTGTAAGCTGAGCAGGTCTCCAGCGGATTCCATTTAACAAATTCATCACTCAGTGGTTCCCAAGATGGATTACTGGAAGCCCCACACTTGGGTACCAGATTTTCTGCAAAGCCAGCTGCAGGCGGTTTCTAGTGTTTGCCATCAGACTTGTTAAGAGGACCTGATCTATAGATCATCGTTTTCCCATCTGGTGCCCACCAGCTGGGCTGCCGGCGGCCGGGGGATTGATTTTCCAATTTCTCTCTCTCTCTCCTCTTCTCCCTCTCTGCATTTTTATTCCAAGCCAACTTTCTCATCAGTTAAAAACATTATACCCCATTTTGTCCCCATTTTCAAGCCCAACTTCAAATCTGCATCAGATCTGGGGTGAAATACTTTTTTTCTGATTGGGGTGGTAGAATAACATCAGCTAATTCAGGCCACCCTCCTTTTTTCCCTGAGGTTGCACAGAAAGTTCAGGAAGGCCAGTGCAATGCTGAGGTTTGGTGGGGGAGGGAAAAGGAAAAGCCACCTGGATTTGATGTCATCTGCCCATGCAGGTCACTGCCAAGTCATCCCCATTCCTGCCCCTGAAGCCCCTGTTGGCCTCATGACCACTCTGGAATCACCTGCTGCTGCTTTTTCATTTTAGGTTGAGGATAAACTCAGGCTGTCCAGGGTGTTCTTTATCAAGACTCATTGGAAGCTATTCTTCCCCGAGGTCCTGCTGCCTCCCCAGAAAACAGACACAAGTGTCCTCTGCTCCCGGCTCCCACACGCATCTGGCAATGTTGCTGCTTCTCCGGCTCAGCCTGAGGAGAGGGAAACCAAGCCCCTCATGGGGTCTTTCCGCATCTACACCTTCCCTGCGTCCCCTCCAACCCGCCCCGCGCCTGCAGCCCCAAGAGTCTTTTTCTGGTCAGAGACACAGATGGGAGAGGGTCTTTCTCTCATGTGTCTTGTTTCCTTCTAAATATTTTTCTTCTGATATGAGTCCTTTCTGTTCCCCCAAAGGGTCTAGGCCACTGAAATTCAAAAGCCAGGAAGAGAGCTCCTTTTCCCTCTCGTTTCTGCTATCACAGGGAGGGATATGGAGAAAGACAGGACTTGCACTGATGAATGGAAGGAAAGGCCAAGAAAGAAAAAGAAATGAGAACAATCAGTTAATATTTTTAAAATATGATCCTGCCACAAGTTAAGAGACAGGCTCATAGATGGGCGGCATCTTGCCCAAAGACACAGAGCAAACGCTTGTGGATGAACTCGAACTAGAAATTAGCATCAATAATACGAGATATGGGAGAAAATTCAGACACCTTTTAATCCAGTGGATCCGGCTGTGAGTCAGAACTACCTGGTCTCACACGGGGAATCTGACTTTACCAAGAGCCCCAGGAAATTGTGCAGTAGTAATTCTGTACGCTTTGGAAACCGTTTTCCAGATGAAGCCAGTAAGGCCCAGAGAGACTATGCTCTCACAGTTAGTTATCATTTACAATCTACCTACTTCGAAAGAAATTGAGGCCATTCCTAGCAAGTTCGTGGCATCAAGACTAGAATGTGATACTCAGCTCCTGGCTCAGGGTTCCTTCTTCCAGAAAGCAGCCTGTTGCCTATCTTCCATCCTGTCCATTCCTGGCAAGGAAAAAGTTTTATCCATTTTTTGTAATTTGTAACCAATTCATTCCCAAAAATTATCCAGAAGGCCCACAGTGTTGGGAGATGGATAGAAGAGCCGTGCCCGGGTGTGGCTGCCACGAGCAAGAAATATGTAAATACACAGTTAATATTCATCTGCCCACCCACGGATGTACGTGTGTTTGGGGCAAGTAGGTTAAAGCGAATCCAAAAATACTAACCTGACCGGTAAATAATTACTCAATGAGTCCTAGAACATATTGGACAATGTCATTAATTTTTTTAAATTTTGCTCAACAAATAATAATTGAATGCCTCCTATATGCCCACCCCATGCTCAGACTGAGGATACAGGTGTGACAGTGCTATAGACGGCCCCTCTGCTTGGGAAATTTACATTTTTATGGGAAGACAGGCTAAAATAAAAGTAAACATGAAAATATATAAATTAATTCTTATATGTGAAAAATGACATCAAGAAAGCAAACAGGGGCCGGCCAGGTGGCGTAGCGATTGAGTTCACACTCTCTGCTTCAGTGGCCGGGGGTTTGCAGGTTCAGATCCCGGGTGCGGACAGATGCACCGCTTGTCAGGCCATGCTGTGGCGGCGTCCCATATAAAGTAGAGGAAGATGGGCATGGATGTTAGCCCAGGGCCAGTCTTCCTCAGCAAAAAGAGGAGGATTGGCAAAGGATGTTAGCTCAGGGCTGGTCTTCCTCACACACACACACACACACACACACACACACACACACACACACACACAAAGCAAACAAAAGACTGAGCTAGAACAGGAGTCGGCAAACTTCTTCTAAAAAGGGCCAGATGGTAAATATTTTATGCTGTGTGGACCATATGGTCTGTGTCACAGCTAAGTAGCCAAAGTCAATCGATAAAGGAATGGGGGTGGCCGTGTTCCAACAAACTTTATTTACAAAACCAGGCTGCGGCCAGTTTTGGCCCAGGTAGTTTGGTGACCCCTGAGCACGATGCATGGGGGTGGGGGATAGAGGGGTGAGGTGCTGAAGGGATCGTCGGCGTCGGCGAGGACCCACCCACGCAGGCCCTACCTGTGGGCCATGGAAGGAGTGAGAATTTTACTTCAAGTGCAACAAAAAGCCATTGATAGTTTTAAGTGAACTGACATAATTTGAGTGACTTTCATCTTAAAAGCATCGCCCCTCTTAAAGCCGCTTTGTGAAACATCGGAGACAAGGGTGGCAGCAGGGACTTGTGAAAAGGCTTCCTTCAGGAGCTTGGGACGGGGGCTGTGCTGAGGTGGAGGCTATGGCGATGGAGAGCAGAGGAGCGGTAGAGACACACTGGGGAGACAAAGACCACGGCTCTTGTACATGGATTGCATGTGGAAGCAAAGACCCAAGGAGGATTTGCCAGGTTTCTGGCCTGAGCAGGTGGGTGGGGATGGGCTCCAAGCTCCTCTTAGCTCTGAGAGGCTACATTTCTGTAAGTGAGGGAGCCTACGATGATGCAGCCGATGGGGTCAGTTACAAAAAGATCATCTGAACTACAGGTGCTCAAGCCACCCCTGGCTGTTAATTACCTCAGTCAACTTCAATTAGGCACCTATCTTGTGCTCAGCACAAAGCCCGGATTTTAGGCCCCACTTGGATGGGGTGGGTGGTCTAACGGGAAATCAGGATAGGGGAGTGAGGTCACAGCCTCCTCTGTGCCTGCAACGCTCTGTCCCTCTCCACCCCCATCCACCTAAGGTTCCCAGACATCAAAGAATCCAAAGGGGAGGGAAGGCAGAGGTGGAGGCTGCAGAAGGACAGGAGTGACCTATCAGCATTGGCTCCACTGGTGGAAAAGCTAGGAAGTTTTAAAAAGTTTAACTTTTAAGTAAAATAGAACTGTCACCTTTATTATCTTTAAGTAAAAACTCAGCCAAATCAAGTGATTTAAATGCCAGCCAGCCAGAGAGCATGAGGGGTGTTCTCTGCTTGGTTTTTGCTGTTTTTCTAAGAGGAAAGGGCTCGGGGGAGGTGGGAACAGCCCAAGGAGCCCTGGATTTCAGTCCCACAGTGTCCCAGGAAGGACGCCCACCTTGAATCCTGGGCAAGTCATGTGCCCTCTCAGGGCCTCAGTGGACCCATCTGTAAACTTGGAGTCTGGGCAGATGCTCTCCGAGGCCCTGGCACCTTGCCTGTGCCGTAAATCTCCTTCTGATGGGTGATGTAATTCACCACACTTGCTGGCCCAGAGTCTGCGGCTCATGTAAATCTTGATCACCTGCCCTCTGCCTAGGACACATAAATCACAGCACAGAGAGCTGAAAGGCCTTTCCTGCTCAAACCCAGGGCACTCCTCGCCGGCAAGCAGAGCCACGTCCTGTCCATTTGGTGCAGGAGTCTGGCCCATAGTGATGAGCATTTGGCACCCTCAAGTTTACAATGGAATATAGAGAGCCGACACTGACCCTTTGTCATCTTATGTCCCACCTCAGGGACTGTGGATCAGGTCATTTCTGATCTCCCCCAGACTCACAGGCCTCCCCTCCTCTCCATGCCCCAATGACCCTGGTCTGACCCTCTGTACAGCCTCATCCCATGAAATGTCACTGTGTATGTTGGGTTCATTTATTCAGCAAATATTTATGAAGCACATACGAGGTGCCAGACATAGTATGAAGAGCTGGGGATACAGGACAAAGAAGACAGACACATGTGTCCACCAGGAGCCCACAATCTGCTAGGGGAACAGCATCACAGTCTATTTAAAATTATAACCTGTAATGAGTGCAACGAAGGAAGTTCAAAACAGAACAAGATGAGAGAGACTGACAGGGAGACCTAATCTTGAATAGAGGGTCAGAGGAAGAGGGGTGTCCTGGGAAGGCCTCTCTGGGAACCCACATTTGAAGTGAGACCTGTCAGATGATCAGGACAAGCGAAACATGAGGCGTGGGGAGAATACGGGCCAGGGTGGCA
This sequence comes from Tapirus indicus, assembly GCA_031878705.1. Classification (NCBI taxonomy): domain Eukaryota; kingdom Metazoa; phylum Chordata; class Mammalia; order Perissodactyla; family Tapiridae; genus Tapirus; species Tapirus indicus. The sequence continues at coordinate 19,295,600 of CM062921.1, read as the reverse complement.
GGACAGAAGGCGCCTGGCGGGCCATGCTAAGGGTTTGGGATTTAATTCGAGGTACAATTTTGGATGCCGTTTACTAAGGGTTTGTATTAATTTCCTAGGGCAGCATGACAAAGAACCACAAACTGGGTAGCTTAAACCAATAGAAATTTATTCTCTCATGGTTCTAGAGGATAAAATCCAAGGTCAAGGTGTTGGCAGAGCCACACCCCTCAAAGGCTCTAGGGAAGGACCTTTCTGGGCGTCTTCCTCGCTTCTAGTGGTTGCCAGCAACCCTCGCTGTCCCCAGCTTAGGGATGCATCACCCCAATCTGCCTTGTTTTCACGGGGCCTTCTCTCTGTGTCCTCTCCTCTTCTTAAAAGGACACCAGTCATTGGGTTTAAGGCTCACTCTAATCCAGTGTAATCTCATCTTAATTACATTGCAAAATATCTATTTCCAAAAAGGTCACATTCTGAAGTTCCAAGTAGACATGAGTTTTGGGGGAACACTATTCAACCCACTACAGGATTTTAGGCAGCAGATGGGTATGATGGAATTTATGTTTAAAAAATATGACTGTGGCTGCAGCGCGATGAATAGATTAGGGTGAGGAGGAGAGAAAGCAGGAGTCAGTGAGGAGTAGTGGGGAGATGATGGAGGCTGGGGCTGGGCTGGAGGAGATGGAGAGAAGGGAACGAATTTGAAATCTGTTTGGGAGGTTGAGTTGACATGGTTGGTCATGGGTTAGATGTGAGGGACAAAGGAAGAGGGGTCAAGAATGCCTCCCCATTGCTTGGACACCTGGGTGACTGGCCACTGGACCATATACACTCTGAGGGTATGAGATGACCCTTCTTCCCCCAGCACAGATGAGGTGCCCAGGAAATACCTGTGCATGGATGGATGGCCCATCAAGCGCTTACAGGTTGAGCACTAGGCCTTTTTCTGCACTTGGTAGCTGACACCTCCAGGCTCAGACTCTGGCTTGGATGGTGGTTTCCATCCAGTAGGAGAGGCAGAGAGAGAGCACACCTGTGCTCCCTGATCCTCTCCCAGCCCTCCTCCTCTGCTTCCAGGGCATCCCTGGGGACCTCAGCCTGGGCATTTGGGTGAATTGTTGTCACTGCAGTTTCCATGGGGCAGTCAGTCTGCCCCATCAGCCCACAGGACCTTCAGAGTAGAAGCAGAGGTTCACGTCTGACCTCAGCTTTGGCAGAGAGCTGGTGCTGAGAGATGGGAAGGAGGGGGAGGAGATGCTGGGTCCTCAGACCTTTCAGCGTCCCTGACAAGAAAGACCCCAAGTCAAAACATGGGCAACAGGAGGAAGCAGCAGGAGGAAACTGCAGTGCAGACATCAGAACAAATTCTGTGCCAGCTGAAGAAGGCTTCTTTGAGGCAGCATCCCAGGGGACTGGCTTTGACAAAGGGGACACTTTCAATTTGCTCCTTGCCCACTCTTTGACAAGTAGCCTTGAAGCAGTTTTGTAATCTTGAGAGGAGACTGTGGCCACTGGAGAACAGTGACATCTAGGAAGTGACCAAAGGGGGAGGAGAATAGCCCATAGGAACGTGCACGTGTCTTTTTGCACAGGGGCAGGCACGCACACACACACACATTGCTCAGCAGACGGCCTTTTGATTCTGTGCTTTAAGAATGCTGGTGCTATGAAAATTGAACCTGAGTTGGATCAAGCCTCCAGATTCCAGTCCCAGTACAGGAAATACAGGGACAGAGGAACACACTATACCTATATGGGACCCAAGGACTCCAACAGCAAGAGCCAGGTGTGGGAATCCACAGGATCACTGGCCAGATTTCTGGAACAAATACATTGCAAGGGAAAAAAAAAGAGAGAGAAAAACTACAGCCTCAAAAGAAACTTAACTGCTTGCAATGTGTTGCTGTGACTTGGATCCTGACTTGGACAAACCCACTGTTAAAAAAAATAACTGAGGCGTTGACTAGAACGACTGCTGGCTTTTTAGGTGTGATAATGGTATTGTGATTATGTTTTTAAAAGAGTCATTATCCCTTAGAGCTGCTTGCTGAAATATTTACAGGTGAAATGACACGATGTCAGGGATTTGCTTTGTAATAATCCAGAGGGGGGAGTGGAGAGGACGCAGATGAAGTGAAATTGGCCCTGAGTTGCCAAATGTTGAAGCTGGATGATGGAACTGTGGGTCTTTGTTACACTGTTCTCTCCACTTTTGTACATGTTCGAAATTCCATAATGAATAGGATTTAAAATTTTAAAAAAGACCTCTGGCCAGAAGACCCCTAGCTCTGCCGCTGACCAGCTGGGACCCTCTGGCCCATTCCTGGTTCTTCCGGAGCCCCAGCTCCTAAGGATTCCCACTTCGCAGAGACTAGTGTCCGGTAAGAACTCCATCACTGTTAGTTGTTTCTGTTATTTACTTGTTTATTTGTTAGTGTTTACTCTGTTTCTTTTGCGACATTCTCAATGGGGCATCAAATTACTGGATTCTCCTCCAACACAGCTCAACTACTTTTCGCTTCCTCCAAGAAGACTTGACACCCCTCTCAGCCAAGATGAGTCCCGCTCTGTCACCCTGCCTGTGCTTACCACATTGGAGCACCCATCACCCTTACGTTGTAATGTCCTGTTGACTTGTCTTCATCCCCCATTAGACCCCGAGCTGTTCTCAGCACCTAGCATGCAGTGAGCACTCAGTAAAGATTATTTGACCAAATGGATAAATGAACTCCGGGCTCCCAGCCCTTGGGTGTCCCATTTTGCAGAAAAAACTCTGAAGGTTAGGATGCAGAAATATGCCTTCGGAGCCTTGCGCTGTCTCTGCTTTGCTCTCTGGCCCTGGGCAAGAATCTCAGCCTTTCTGAGTCTCTCCTCCTCTATAAATGACACTTAAAGTCACACTGCAATACAGAATGGATGAAATCTGGGCATGGCCCACTGCCTGTCGGTTTCTGGTGAACGTGCGTTTGTAACAAGACCCCTCTATCCATCCCTGCCTTCAAGAGGGATCCCCACCTCCAACCACCAGCCTTCCCCTTCATTAGATTCCTGTGTTCCACACAAGCTCTGCGTGAGTCCTCAGGATCTGGACAATTTCCATCACTAAGGCTCTCTTTATGATGGAAATCATCCACCAATGACATTTAAAACCAAATATATTAACATTTCAGACAAGCTCATTACACAACTTGCCCAATAAGGTATTATTTTCAGACAGGAGAAATAGCTGCTGGAGGCCCGCATATAAGCAGTGTCCTCCAGCTGTATGGAGGGAAGCTGTATGGTCTGGGAGAAGAAACTGCAGTCCAGCCAAAATGCCCACATTATTAGGTGGGAAACCCACACAAGAACGTTATGCAGCCCCATACCCAGGGGCAACGTTCACGCTGGTGGCGAGAATCACACCAATCGAAACCTCTGCAGATGCGACACCTGCACCTGCAGCTGTTGGGACCTCTATGGACCCCGTGGGGCACACAGGCCCCAGGGGCTCCGGGGGGCTGGCCCAGGATGGTCGGTCTCCCTGGTTTCTCCAGAGAGCTTGGCCCCATGACTGGCGGCCAGGGCCGAATAAGGAACACATTCCCCTTGGTTCCCTGGCCCAGAGCAGCCTGGAGGAGGGGGCTTTGGAAGCTGGGAGCAGAGCTGGCTTTGTGGGTTGGTTTCCTGGTTCTGGAACAGTGGCAGGTCCAGATGCCACTGGGTCAAACCTTCTCTGGATGGAGATCCTCCCTGCCTCTCAGAATCCTCCTCATGCTTCCAAGAGCGGCTTACTGCCCTCCCCTGCCTCCTCCTCCTCTTCCTCCTCCTCCTCTTCCTCTTCTTCCTGCTGTTCTCCCTCCTCTCCCTCCTTGCCCCTCTTCCCTCACTCAGCATCCCCAGCCTTTCAGCTGCTTCTGCGCCCCATCCTGCAGGATCAGCTGAGACCCAGTCTACACCACCTTCTTGCCCACTCATTGTTTTTCAAGGTGCTGCCACTACCCCATCCAGCAGCTCGCGGGAAGCAGACACCCCGTAGGCGCACAGGTCCGCAGATTTGATGAGCTCCTATGAGTGCAGGATCCAGTGAGGCCCTGAAGAGCAGAGGGATAGGAATGAATATGCCAAAGACAGATTCTCTTCCTAGGAAACTCACTGTCCAGGGAGGAGGCCATAGGCACCCTCAGGCTCCTGGGCAGGCAGACCCGACTACACCCACTGGGGCCAGCTCAGGGAGCCCCTCTGATGCTCATCTCAGCAGCCCAAAGCCGCTGGGCCCCAGCCAGGGGTCCCCACCCCCCAGCACTCACACTGGCAATGGTGGGGCCAGAGCTGGTCTGTGAGATGCCCAAGGAAACAGCAGCCACATTTGAGCAGCACAGGGGAGCAGCGGGTACAGGGGTGCAAGGTAGCAGTTCCAGGCGCTGTGGTATTTCCGAGGCTCCTGAGACACCCCAAAACTCTCTATTAGCTGCCTTTGAAGCAGGCACCAGCAACTCCAGGCCACGCTGTGGGGTGCATGCGCCCTCTAGTGGATGGAAAGGCCATTGTTCTGACTGGGCTCCCCCTGGAGTCTCCAGCTTTAGGAACTTCTTCCCTGTGCGCTGGGAGGAGAGTTAAAACTCCAGAGAGGCGCCCGCCCAAGGCAAAACTGTGAAGCCCAGGACTCTAGCCTTCCAGCCCCCGCATCCCTCCCCTTATCCCTTCTCAGCGTTTCTCCAACTTCCCACAGATCCCAGACACAAAGTTGCATATTCTCCCAACTGCCCTTCCCAGCTTGTTCTTTGGAGCTCAGTTTTACTAAGATGCAAAATTCACACTGTAAATAAGACTTAATATGGCAGCTTTATCAGGAGGAAGTCAATTTACAGCCAGAAAAGTCTTTGTTAGGAGTGAAGTCGTAATATGACCCAGGCATCCAGGATGCATTTCTGGGCAATATGGACGCACCCCCCTCTTCCCTTATGCAAGGCAAGCTGGACTATGCGACTCCTGCAACCATCAGCACCCCACTTTTCAGAGGTGAAGAAGTATGCAGGTGGACCATAAACGGGGAGTAAGAGGGACCTGGAGCTCACTAAGCAATAGCAGTGAGGGGCCAGCAGGCTGAGTCCCCTGGGCACAGAGCAAAGGAGAAAAGCAGTGGCCTGCCCTGGCCCCGTCTCTCTGCAGCCACTGCAAGCATTCCTCAGTGCTCCTAGGACGGCAGGCGGCAGCAGCGAGGGGGGCCCTGCTTCAGTGCCATTGGCACCCGTATCTCCGACAGTATCAAATCTTTATGCTAGTTTCACCAAGGGGAGGCCACCCCAGGAAATGCTTTTAAGGGACACAATAATTAATTGAGCCCAGTCCCTGCCCTCAAGGAGTTTTGAGTCCATTAATCAAATGTCAAATCAACTGTCCATGCCACACTGCCCTCCTGCGTCCACACAGAGCAGGCTGCTCAGTCACGTCACTCTTTGCCTCTCGGACGGCACACAGCCTCGGAACCCCTCCCTCACGGTACTCCAGGAGCCAGTGACCCCTCACCCCACGCCCGGCCACTGGAGTGGGTATGCAACTTGACACTGGACTCCATCCCTTTGTGATAGGAAAGACCTGCCCATCAATCTCTAGAACATTCAAAAATCCACTCACTTCCCCACCTCCCCACCCTAGTCCCAGGCAACATCACCTCTCTGCACTGCAGTTTCCTTTCTTCCCCTTCCCCCCAGGCCACTGTACACAGGTCAGCAAAAACACTCTTTAAAAGGCTTCAACCTTGACGACTCCCCTTCAGTGGCTCCTCCACCTTCTGCTCTGGCACCCCTCTTGGCTCAGCCGCTGGGTTCCAGCCTTCTTTCAGCTTCTCTACAGTCCCGTCTCTGCCCATTTTAGGACCCTGCTCCGCCCTTCCCCCTACCAGGAATGACCCACTCCCAAGCCCCTTTGCAAAGCTGGCTCTTCCTCAGCCTTAAGACTCTCAACTTAAACCTCAACTTGCTCGGAGAAGACTCCCCAGCCCACACCCCACGATTACACTCTCCCACAGCCGCCCATTGGTTCACTCCGCACCAGTCGCAGTTCACATTTTATTTACACTCCTGTTTTCTCCTTTTAGACCTGTCTCACCAATGAGAATGTCAGCTGCACGAGAGGCAGGATGTCAGCATCATTCATCATGGTATCTCCAGCATCTTGCACTCAACGAATGTTGGAATGAATGAAGGAAAGGGTCCAGTGCCATAAGAGAGATGGAAGGAGAGTTCAGAAAAAGGGAACAGTCACTTCCAGGTGACGCAAGGCAAAAAAAAGATAAGATTTGAACATGCAGAGGTGGGGACAGAGAAACCACAGAAGCAAAGGCACAGAGGAGGGCGAGGAGGGTGGGTCTGAGGTAGTCGCCAGTGGGCGGGCTTGACTGTAGTGAACAGTGAGGGCGAAGAAAGGAGAGGTGGTCCTGGAGGACTCTGGGGGTATTAACAGAGGAGCAGAAAGGCTCATCGGAGGTGGACTGCAAGGCAGAGGTGGGTAGGGGCACGGGAGAGGAGCTGATGTAGTCATCCCAGAGAGAGTGGACAGCTGGGAGCAGCACAGGACGATGGGCAGAGACGAGACCTCAGACATGAGACCGAGGCAGAGGCTGCCTCAGGCCCTGTCCATTCCCATCCTTGTTCCAGCAGGACAGCAGAAAGACACAGAAACAAGAGGGAGACAAAGGACCTTGGGCTCCACTGCCGCCCTTTACATCCCACCCCGCCCCATTTCTGTCTCTTCCCTTTCCTTTCCTTTCCTCCACTTGTAGGATCCATCCTGAGGTTTCGTTTGGGGCGGTCAGTGAGCATCCCAAGGCCCTCGGAGGAAGCACACGTTCTAGTCCCACGGTCTGGGCGGTGGCCGCCCTTTTTTTCAGCTTTGGGTCTGGGAGCCCTAGATGAGGTTCCGGCGCCACCTAGTGGACAGAGCTGGAATGCGCGGCGTGGCCACACCCTGCCGCCTGGTACAGCGCGGGCAGCTTCAGGCAAACTCGCCCGTGAAACTTCCTGGCCATCAGGACGGCCTAGGAGGCTGGCGAAGCACAAAGCACTAATCCTGAATACGGCTGCCCCTGTCTACGCGGGGCTTGCATAGCGTCTGTCAGAGTATTCCCGAAACTCTGGCTGAGCCAGCGAGTGGGCAGGTGGGGGCAGAAAAAGCAGAGGGTCCTGCTGAAAGTTATCTGAGTCCCCTGGAAAGGGGCAGGCCCTTGACAGAGCTAACATTTATGAAGCATTTACTATGTGCGGGCTTGGGGCTAAATGTTTCGTGAACGGTCTTGCCTTCACTGTATCCCCTGTTCGGAGGGGGCGGTTAATCAAGAAGCAGAAGCGAAGGTCGCTGGGCTGGGATTTGAACCCCGGAGGCCTCAGCAGGGTCTGGGCCCTGGATCACGAAGCTATAAACGCCTCGGCCGCAGTCCCCTCACAGACAGTTAACCCAGAAGCCCCCAGACTGCTGCGCGGGACCCCACCCGTTCAAAACTCCGGTTTGTCAGCAGTTCGAGGCTCTGCCCCCGAAGAAAGCCCTGAAAATGGACTCGCCCATGACTTTCAGGTCACGGCCTTCTTTTCATCATCCAGATGCCGCGGTCATGGGACTGGCCCAACCATCACGCTCAGCACCAGCCGTTGGTCCCCCTCCTGCAACAGCTGTGGCCTGTTTGTCCCAGATTGGACGGGTTTAACTGCTGAGCCAGAAACCTGAGTCCTGGGAGGCAGGATTTAAATCACGGGCGTAATCTTAAAGCCCCACTTCCTAGTGCACCACCCTCCATCTCCCTCGCTCTACCCTCATCCCTATCCCACTCCCAGATGTGGTGACAGAGGGGACTTACCACACCCAGATCATGAAATCCAAACACTCAGGAAGAAGCTCAAGGTCAAGGAAACCCCCCGGTTTGGTGGAAAGTGCAGGAGTTTGAAAGCCAGGCTGGCCGTGCTTCTCTTAAGAAACTTGAGGCGTTTTCCCAAGACTTGCACACCTCCACTTCCTCCTCTGTAAAATGGGCGTGGCTAGATGTGCCTGTAAAGCTATTAGCATGGTGACTAGCAATTAGTTCATGCTCAATATGTATTACTTTATTCTCCCCTGAAAACACAAACTGCCCATCTGCCAACTTAAATGCCTTTCTTTTTTCCATTTTAAACAAAGACATGCATGTAGAGACATTGCCCTCTATTTTGGAAAAAAACAAAATAAAACTGTGCAAGCCCAATGATTCAATGACCCCTGACCCTTGGCCTCAGTGCCAGGGGACAATGGGGCAGGTGAACTGTAGCAAACGAAAAGACATAGCCTCCATCTAAATAACCTTTATTCATTATCAACCCACTGTCCCATGTGGAATGCAGACCCAGGGCTGCCAGATCTTCTAATAGTTTTAACAAAGGCTAGAATTTTACTAGAATTTTCGATTTTAGGAAAGTCTTCTCATATCTTAAGCATTGACTCCATTTCTTTGACAAGTCAATGTTACCAAACTAGCCAGGTCTGTGGGCTGAATTAAGCCTACAGGCCACCAGTGTGCACAGGACTTGCGTATGAGCACTTTATGGTTTAGTCAAATTTGATCATCAGGTGGACTTTGAAGGGCTTCCTATTCCCACTCTCTGGTTCTCGCCCTTCCTTCCAGGCCCAGTTAAAGACTAACTGCCATGCGCCCCCTCAGTGGCCACCTGAGTCTCCCACAGCAGCTTCTGTATTTGCCTTCACCAACTATAATATCAGTAAGTGAAGTCCCTTAGGAGACAGTGAGCTGCTCCAGGTTTGCACCTTGCTCTGCTCTTCATATCCTCTTCCCTCCCTAACTCTAGACTCAGTCCATATTGGTTACTGATAACGATAACACCCCCTGAACATTTACTGCCCCGAATTCTAATCTCTTTAACCACCATGTTGATCTTCCTCACTGGCAACAAGCAAAGGAGGCAGGGCCGTGTTTAGAGATCATTCCTCAACACCATCTTCAAACATGGATCTCAAACTGGGAATTAGAAATGCCAGGTTCTCTCTCTCTCTCTAACTATTCTACCTAGTATGACAATGCATTGGTAAGTGCAACTTAACTGTCTGTGGAAATACTAGCTCTTGACATTGCTTGGTAGCTCTGCATCTGGTCAATGACTAGTCATGAGGACTTAGTTTTGGTTCCCCTAAAAATGGCTCCTGAGACAAGAATTTGGCTGCAAGTTACTCATGTGTGAGCTGATGCCAGGAAGCACCAGTAAGAGACAGACAAAGGGAGACATAGAAGGGGGAAGACAAGAAAAGGGTACAATGAGTGAGTCACTGCTACAGCCAACTGGTGATTAGTCCTGCTGGGACCTTTCCGAATTGTTCCACTGAGGGGCAAAGAAGCAGGGCTATTTATCGTCCAGTTCCCACCCCTCATTGACTGAGTGTCACTCCTCGGGTGTTAGCTCCCGGCACTCCCAGTGTGGGCCCCACAAGCTCCTGAGTTGGTGCACCTTGGTGATGCCCAGGTGGCCAAGGGGACATCGGTAGGGTCCTACAGAATCTACTGCAAGAACTCTGCCTCAAGAAAACCTAATACCATGACAGAAGCCCATCTTTACACTTAGAGAATAAATTACACTTCCAAAGCACTACCCACTGGCTCCGTTGGGACTCCCAACACTCCCGTGATAGATGTGGGGTCATTATTATTTGCCCTGATTTACAAATGGGGGACATCAAGTGTTTGCCCAAAGTCATACAACCAGTTACAAACTCTAATTGCAGACTTGATGAACTTCATGTTACTAAAGACGTTGCCAAGGGGTTACTTAAATAGCAAAGCATTTAATCCTTTAAAATTATTTTGAAACTTTTAAAGTTGATTTCCTTACAGCTTTTCGAGAATTCATCTGGTTCTTGGTGTCATCGGTCTTTATGTGGTTGTATGGTCAGCTCTGCTACAGTAACCCCATACTCAGTGTCTGCCACATTCTGGCCCCTCAGTGTCGTCAGACCTGAATGCCATTTCTGACAATTACTCTTACAACCTCTACACTTCGCCTTTATTTATGTAAAATTATTTTGTGGGCACTGACAAGATTTTATTGTTAATAAAATTGAATTAAAACAGTAACCATGGACACACCATTTTAGCTGACCCTCTTGGTTCAGTAGATTAGAGAAACACAATGAATTTTCTTCAGGAATGTCCTAAATGCAAGGTTGCTGCCAATAAAAGTGCTTTCATCCTGATCAAAGACTGGCTGTGTTCCATTGCCCATTTTAGATATACTTTCCAAATTAATTTGCCTGCTTTGTGCCTGCAGTGAGAAGGAACTTTTGTGGGGAAAAGTTAACGAGGCTGGAAGGCTCCACAAAGCAGATCCTATAAAAATTCCCAATTCAGAGATGGAAACAACCTTTCTGTAAGAAATGACTTGCAGTTTAGAGCCTTAAAGCATTGTGTAGCTGTGGCCCTGTTAATACCATTACTGTCCCAGGATTGCAGATTTAGAAATGATTTATTCAGTGCCTTGGAAAGAAGGGATATCTCCTGACCCCAGACGGAGGGGCCAGGACCACAGCCTGCAGTGTGGGAGGACACGGTGGAACAAGAGACAGCGACTTTTCCAACTCAGTGAACACAGTGAAGACTTCAAAGTGAGCCCAACCAAAGCCTGCCTTGTGCTCAAAACGCCTCCCAAAGAAATGCCATCTGCAGATTCTGTTTCAATGTTATTTGTTTTCTCTTCCAGACATGGACCCACCAGGGATGCTGAGTGCCTCCACTGAGCACTTGTAAAACACAATGTTGAAGGTCAAGTTTGAAAACCAGCCCCACAGCCTGCCAGCAACATGACCTTGAGTAATTGCTTACATTCAGTTTCCTCTTAGGGTTTTTAGGACCACCACCAAGTGATCAGCATGGGGCCTGACACACATGATAATAAAAATACTATCATATTGTTGGTTTGCAAACTGGTCCGCTTACACAGAGGGCAAGGAGAGACCAGAGAAGGAGGCAGACCACTCCAGATTGGTAGGTGGCAGTCTTAATAAGCAAAGGAATTTGCTTATGAGGCTTGACTTGGGAGACTGCAAGACAAGTAGATCTCCACACCTTCCCACCAGAATCTTAAAGGTTCATATAGAGGCCTTAACTGGGTTCAGTCACGTATTCAGCCCAGATGATCTGAGCAACACCTTACTCTTTCAAGACTGCATCCCTGAAACGGCTGCTAGCATGAGAGTAGTAGGCAGAAGGTATACGCCAAGGACAGGGGAGGAGGTGAGGACCCTCTCACTGCCTGTGTCCACCTCGTGGGTCAACTGGCGATCATGTCCTCTCAATGACCTCCTCCAACACATATACTAATCATTACTGAGTTTGGGTTCAACACCATAACAAATATGCTATAAATGGTAGCAAATTCTAGCCGTCTTCAACCTCAAAGTCTCTCCTCCTGCTCAACTCTCTTTGTGCCAAGATCATGGTCTAAGAGAGCTTCTGCGAAATCCTTTGAGCTAGTCATATCACCTCAGTGAACATGGCTGTCCTCTGTATTGTACAGGGACAACCTAACAATGGATTTTTGAGGAAGAAATTCGGTGAAATGAAGGGACAGAATGTTTACACTATTTTCCCCCTGTCTTGATGACACATACTATGTCCCTGTGCCTCTGTCAGTTGTTCCAGGATGAAGGCAGAGTTTGCAAACCCCAGGAAGAAGCGTGTCACCATGATCAAGAGCAAATTGGAATTCAGCCTTAGCAGAAGTCTTCACAGACACCACACCTGTAAGCCTCAGTTTCATCAGTGGTAATATGGGGCTAATAGTACCTCCCCTAGAGGACTGAGATGCTGGAGGGAAAGTGCCTAGCTATAGACACACAAGTAAGTCCTGGGTGGTATGAGCATGTCTAGCACATTGTTTTGTTGGAGCAAATTTACTTTCTTCCAGTTTCACATCATTGTGCAACTTGCCAAGTTCCACACCAAACTCATGGAATATCCCTACTTCACTGGGTGGGAGCTTGGTCATTTTGCTTATTTGCTCATATTCCATTTGGCTGGTGGCCATGGGATTGAAAGTAAAATGATGTTGCTTCTGTTCTAGATCCCATCATCGACTTATTGTGCGAGCACGGGAGATTTTCTCTTACAGAAAACTTGAAGGCGGAATACTAGGTGACTCCTAATTTCCCTTTCAGAGCCAAATTTTCTGTCCTAGATGGGAAATAGAGAAAACCGAATACCACACAGTTGCAACATTTTCAAGCTTACAAGACACTTCCATATTCATTCCACCTAATTTTGTGACCAGGAACCAGGCAAGGAAAGGGTTACTGAGAGTCTGATCAACAACCAACATGGTCTGTCAAATGTTTTCCAGACAAGAAAAAAACGAAATGTGCTATTTTTCAGAGGTGGATGTCCCCATTTTCGCAGACATTGCCATCCTACAGTGAAACTTACATGGTTGCAGCAAGACCCCTGCAAACTGCTCCAGCTCTAAGCGTCCACAAGTTACCATGGACCTGTTATGTAATGATATGCTCCTTGAACTCATTATGTAATGGCATGTTACGTCAAACTTGTTATGTAATGGTTATGTAATGAGCTCGTTCTGTAATGGCCTGCACATGCGCCCTGATTGGGCCTAGTTGTTACACAGTTGTAACATATCCTGGTGTATAAAGTCTCCACCAGCACTAAGGTCAGGGGGACACTGCTTTGGAGCTATCCCCAGTGTCCTCCATTGTTTGTGCAAGCAGTAAACCTTTCTCTTCACCCACTTCAGCCTTGGTTGTGCTTTTCAGCTCCACACTCACCAAGAGACGGACCCATAGAGTTCAGTTACAATTTCATCTTCAAAAATTCATTGTGAGCTTGTTCTGTTACAATACAGAGGACAGCCATGTTCCCTGGGGTGATGTGACTAGCTCAAAGTTTTCCTGAAATGTGCACAAGAGAGCCACACTCGGTCCTAGGTTTACTGCTCCCCAAATCCCCTACTCTTTCTGCTATGTTCCTTTTATTAAAAATAATAAAAACTGATTTGAAAGGACATGTAAAACTCACATACAGAACAAAACTTGGGCAAGCCTTCCTTTTCAGAGACTGAGGGCTGAGAAGCAGCACCCAGATGCCAAGCTCTGTGGTATAAGTCCCACAGTGCAGGAACTAGGCTGGCATCTACAGAGACAGCTAAGCAATGACAAGGCTCAAGGCACCCATTTCCCAGTATAGAAGGATCTCAACATACATAGAAGGTCCAAGCACCGTTACCTTAAAGCCTAGTTCTATCAAGTTAACTTGGTGGCTTTCATACTTCCCTGAGAAACCATTCTGGAAATGGCATTTATTACCCATCCCCCTCCCTTGTTTCCACTCCCTGAGTACACTGCACAGAACCAGGAAACTACAATTTTTGCCAAGGCAACGTGTCTAGGGCAGGGATTCTCTAACTTTATGTGCATTAGAATCACTGGGGGCTTGTTAAAACAGATTGCTAAGTGCTGGGGTAGGGCCCAAAGTCTTTGCAGTCCCAGCAAGTTCCCAGGTGGTACTGATGCTGCTTGTCTGGCAACCACACTTGAGCACCACTCAAGAATATGGTCTGCAGAGAGCAGCCATATTCAATCCTTCCTTGAAATCCCCATCATGGGCCCATGTGTTCCACTGTTTCCTTATTAGGTGAAGGGAGACAGGTGGCTATCTTTCCCACCATGCACACCTAGAATCACGAAATAGAAGTGGGGATGTTTTGCTTGCCATTTCAACAACAGAGAAATAATGATGCATGTGAATTTGGCCTCAAACACTCCAAAAGTAGTAGGGGACATGGGCATTGTGGGATTCTGAAAAGCTGAGAGAGATTACTTGGGGAACACCTGGGCTGTTTCTCTGCTGTCTCCCAGTAAGTGCTAAGATTGGTTCAAGCAGCAGCCGTCAGATGTTATAAACGTTTCCTTACAAGTAAATTCAAAGATGGTTCAAGTTTTCAGGATAAACACTTGAGTATATTAAGAAAAAAAAAAAGTAGCTTGTTTCTCAACTCCAGCAGAACCTTCCATGTCACTGGCAGCTGCATGTCCCATCGACACAGACCATATAATCTATTACTCAAACCTAGACTCTTCTGAGAGTCAAAGGGGGCATTATTAATAATTAGGAAGGGACTGTTGCAGGCAGATGAGGATCTAGGTATAGGATCAGCCCACAAATAAGGAACCCAGAAAGAAGCAAGGAAAAAGGGATCTACATCTGCTCTTGCCTTATGCAGCCACCTCACTTCTACTAAGTTCTATATCTTAGCTTTGTAGGTTGGGGACTTTCACCAGGTGTTTGAGGGTGTCTTGTATGTGTTCCTTTCCTTCTAATTTTCAACCGACCTGCAATATGAAGGTGGCAAGATGTTTTTTCCAGAAGCTGGAAATTGAGTTTGTGCACTCATTTATTCTGATCACTTCATAAGTAGCTTTTATGCTAGTACCAAGCACACTGACAGTGGCCAACACTGGCTTGTTTTGTCATACGCTTTCCTCGATATGGGCATGACAATGAGCACCCTCAAAGGTTGGCTCAGATGCCCACTGCCTGGTTAAACATCACCCAGTGATCCTCATCATCCCTGCTTAACTCAGGTGAGCAAGATCCATCTTTTCCCCAACAATGGATTGATTGCCTTCTGGTTCCTGGAAGGGACACCTTGAACCCTTTTCCTAGGCCAGAAGACATGAACTGGCAGTTGGCAAGATAGAAAAGGCCCCAAGAGGCAGTTTACAGGATCCAAATAGTTTCTTGTACCATCATGTAAAAATTGAGTGTTTTCGTATAAAAAATACAAGTTTCAGCAAAATTGACAGTTTTTCTAAGTCAGAGAATCCAGCGACAACCCCGGGACCATCTGGTAAGGGATGGGAGGCAAGGAAGAGCTGGAGACAAGCAGAGTCATAAAGGAGATAGAAGAGGAGACTAGGGGGCCATGGGAACTAAAGAAGCAAAAGCAACCTCCCAGTGAGAAGCCAGGCCATAGCGTGGACATCACAGATGCTGTGGGCAACAATTAAGAAAATGCCTTTGTACTTGTCAAGGAAGTTCATTAAAATTTTACTAGATATGTGTGTGGAAGACAGACTACAAGGTGTTAAAAAAGGGAATGGACAGGACTACAATTATGAGGACAGGACTAAACATCAAGAGGTTAGGCTTCAAAATTAATATCCACTTCGAGAGAGCAAGTGGTTGTAAAAGTCAGAATTTTGCTCTCATAAAGGTATATTTAGTGGTAGCAAGGGAATTGCTAATGCAAAAGAAAGAATGAGTGCACCAAAGGGAGAGGGCACAGTCAGAGGAACAACATCCCAGAGGAAATCAGAGGGGTTAAAGGGTGGGTTCAGACAGAGGTGCCAGCAGAGAACAGATGGGATAGTTTGGGTGTCAAGTTCTCAGCCATGTCATGACCCAAAGGGCATGGACGGCATCACCAGGCACATGGTTACCACCCTTCCCAGGTGGCACACTCTTGAGAAAAGGCTGCACACAGAAAATAGTGCTTTAATACTAGTCTTACTTGTCAAAAAAGGAAACTAATATTTTTTGAGCAATTATGAACGAGTAGGAAAAACCTAACACTTCAGTGCAGTTTTATAAATTTAAATATATAAAAATATGACAGAAGCACCAAGTTTAAAAGAATCTTTACAGAAATCCAATGAATATCTCTGTGATGTGAATATTTACTAAGGAGAGCAATAGCTAAGATGTAGATATCTACATCTCCAAACGCTTGATCAAATTTAAAGAGCTCTGGTCAATAATAAAATCATGCACTGTAGGTTCATAAATTTATGTAAGATTGCTTCTCATAAGCATTTTATTTATTTTTGGCAAGGAAGAGTGGCCCCGAGCTAACATCTGTTGCCAATCTTCCTCTTTTTTTGCTTGAGGAAGATTGTTGCTGAGCCAACACCTATGCCAATCCTCCTACATTTTTGGTATGTGGGATGCCTGCCACAGCATGGCTTGATGAGTGGTGTGTAGGTCCACGCCCGGAATCTGAACCTGTGAACCCCAGGCCACCAAAATGGAGCATGTGAACTTAACCACTATGCCACCAGGCCAGCCCTCTTACAACCATTTTCATAAAGTTCTATGTAAATTCAAACAATTGTATAATGAATTACATAGGGAACTTTTAACTACAAATGCAAGACATAAAAATATGTTCATTTTTTGGTTTATTAAAACAAAACTACACTTCTGTGCTTCTTACAATACATTAACAAGCATAAAAATCAATGTTTCCAAGTAAGTGTCACCCACAAAATCACACAGTGTTATTTTACAGTACTTGATAGTAATTCTTTTCACAACAATCTAACATTTCTTTGTACAACAGGTAAGTAGTTTAACACCTTCCATCAAGGCATTTCAGAGCTTTAGATGTTTAGAAATAAAGTCAAAAGTCTCTTTCAAATGCAATCATCAGTTTGTATTAAACTACAATGCCAGATGCCAAGTCTCAAGTTCCTAAATCTGTTTAAAAAACAGATTTACATCCAAATTAAGTCTTATAAACTTTGATGATTGGTCCTATCATTTCTAAACACTATAGCTATCCACGAATAAAAATTTGCATTCAATTGTGCAATATTTTCTTCTAGATCTGAATTAAAATCTCATTTACCCCAGTAAATTCTTGTGTTAATTTTACTACTTTCAGCGACAAACCCAGGATCATCGACGGCTGATTTTTCCATCAAAGGAAACAGCTCTACTCTAACCACCTATATTACAGTTTTCTGTGCTTGTTGTCTGCAGGGGAGGAAATGTACATCTATTAAATGCCACATTTGATTGTACCAAGTGCCCGCAATTCTGCCTCAGTGCCATGTGTTACTGTCTTGTCACCTTAAAGAACTAGCTAAATAGTGTTTCCCAAAATGTTTTCCATGGGTACTAGTGAGCAGTTCACAGGTGTCCCAAAGGGGAAACAGTCCTGGGGTCACAACAGATTGGAGATGCAAGGTTAAACAGGATTAGTACTGCTGGACCCCGAGCCCTTACTGAGCTAAAGTGCACTGTGAGTTTCCAGGAAAGAGGATCCGTGTGCAAATTTACTTTACCGGGACGCTTTTGCTACAAGAAACCTGTGAACATCAAGCAGGGCACTCATAAGACATGGGGCCCTATAGGGAATGCTTTCCCCTTAGGTGACTGGAAGGTCCACGATCTGAGTTACATTCATTGCAATCCCCGACGCATTTTCTCACTCACCTTCAGGACCGCCTTACCAGATCTGAGAAGGAAGAGTCAGAGTACTTTCTGTTACTAGTTCTACACACTTCACACTAGTTCTTTCCCTTTTTTTCCCCTAAAATTTAAGAGAGTGAAAAGTCCTTCCCTTCTTCTGAATTACTTAGGACATTCTCATCTTGAGAGAGTGCAGTTTCATATTGCTGATTATTGGGTTTTTTGTTTGTTTTTTAACTTGACTCACAGTCTTCCCCTGGAGGGCATGCATTTCAGTTTTACAGAAATGCAATAGAGTAAACTGTCATACATTATTTACAAGCACCTCATTTAATCTTACATGGAAGCCATTCGCTTTTGGAAAATATGAGAATAGTCTTTTAGCGAGATCGTGCTATCTGGAAGCCTTATTGTGAGGATGTATGTTTTCTCAGTAATGAGGCACTGAAGGATGAGTTGTGCTAAAATTAACTCAAGGATCAACTTGTCTGGATGAGCATAACTTTGGTTGAGATTTTTCTTCCTTAAAAAAGGTTTTCAAAGCACCAGTTAATTACAAAAAGCATGCATATTTATTCTCACAGTGAGTTAAGTGACGAGCGAGCTAGCAAATCATACATTGCATTCCCCAAAGCATCTGATTAGATTTCTAGAAAACAAACCAACTGAAAGGGAAAATAAAGCCAGAGAAGCCACTGTTTCCTGCTCAGGCTGGCACAGCAGCAGCTCTTAGCAGAAGTGACAGGCAGGGCAGCAATATCCACTAGGAAATCAGTCCCAACCTTGACTTTCCAGCTAACTAAGAGAGAGTTTGAGTGATCCTTGATCTATAATTTAGGGGATGAATAAGAAACGAGTGAAATGTTCATTTGCCCAGTTAAGGAAGACTCAAGGGAATAAATAAGCCTCCCTGGGTATTCCCCCAAACGCAGAGCTCCAGCCTGAAGAAGAAGGGCTCCCCTATCCTGGTTAGTAAAATGGAATGCTACAAGGTGAAGAGCCCCCTCCACACCAGAGCTGCTACAACACTGACAACGGCTTAATGGTACATAAGTTCCTATAAAGAAAAAATATATTTTAAATGCAGAATTTGAGAACAGTGGAAGAAGATCACACCAGCACAGCATTATTGCTATGAATTTCAAATGCAATATTGCAGACAACGTGAAACACCAATCAGTATCCTTCCCTCTCCCAACACACACAGGATACTCATGAGATACTATCAGTGTTTAAAATCCAAGCTTATGAAAGTACAAACTTACTTCTCTGTACTTTTATATTAAATTCAAAGACTCTATGCAATATTCATCAGGAAAAATTCCTAATTCCATAACACCACGGAGAGAAGGAACAATATGCTATTAGAAAATGCTTTAGTAACACATGATCTTTAAGAAATCACCATTATTACCACAATTAACTACACTCCCTGCTCACAAAAAGGCACCTACCCATTATAAACAGACAATTTTTCATAATTATTTACCACTATGTGGCATCGGGATTTAAGCATATAACTCATATAAATTTTTTAAGAACCATGGTTTTTCCTCAAAGTTAAAAATCCATAAATGCCTCTGACCATTTACCAGGCAGTAGGGTCACCACATATATTGCACGGGTTGTACACTGCACAGTTCAAGTGGGTATCAGTCACCCAGCCTAGGTGCAGTGCACAACCTGTATGCAGCACGTGAGAGCCCTGGGTCAGTAGCCTGTAGTCAGAGCACTTTATGCTAACACAGTCTATCAGGTCGAGCTAATCAAGTAAGGACAGTTGCTATTTGGTTGGAGGATCGCCAAGAAACAGCTGTACTTCTGAGAGGCAGGTACCACCTGAGGGGTGGGAAGGGCTACAGACATAAAACAGAAATTGTTCCTAAATACTTATCAGTCATTTAAAACTCGATGGCACTTTTTTATACGAGCAAAAGTTTTCGAAGTCAGTTTTCTGGCCAAGTTTCCCTTGAATTTTGCCAGCCAAATTTACCAGTGTTAGCTGCTGATCACATGATCTCTCTTCCTGACCTAAACTAATATTGTGTTTTCATGTAGCTCTTAAAATGCTTTCTAAATCTGACTGCAAAGGACAGCACAGTGACACCTGGGTGTGATGTATATTGGCCCACTCATTTGTAAAGCACTTTGGAATGAAGGTGATTCCATTTAAAATTTAGCTACTATTGACAAAGATAAAACTCTGAAAAAAAAAACAGTGACTGGATGACTCAGTTATTTTTAAAGGAAGCGTTAATCGTTAATTAGAAAATATACCAACGAATTACCCAACAGCATTAAGTATACTATAGAAGAATCAGCTCTAGAATACAACTACATTTTTCTGTCCATCACAGTAATTAGTCCTTAGCAGTTGTACTTAAAATGTAAATCTTTAATAAACTCCAAAATAATTGAGATTTCATTTTGTAATCTACTGATTATGAATTGCAAATGGAGGTGGAGGGCCCCCTAGTGTTATCTGTAGGCTGCTGTGTCATCTCAGGGTTGGGATGATCACAGATCCACAGAGGGGAGAAGGCACTTGTCTTCCAGGAGGTCACATCAGCACAGGTCAGGCCTGACCACACGATGGCACCTTCAACTCTCGAGCCAGAGGCTGGAGCCCACGAGGGACTTGTTCCGGGCCCTTCACTTTCCAGAGCTGCCAGGAGTCACCTACAGCACCACAAAACTCAGAATATATTCTAGGAGTTTTTGCCTGTTGCATGGAGGTAGAAAAGTGCTGCTGAGTTCTAAAACAGACACTCTCTTTTGTTTGGTCTCTTTGAAAACCTGGAGAGAAAATTCAGATTAAATTAAAGAACCACAAAAAAAAGGGACATTTCTGTCACCAACTCTGACCTGTGTCCTAGACCCCAAAAGGCAGTAAGGTACATAAAACCATATCCTGGCTTTAAGTAGATGTACATGTGGGTGTGTGTGAGCGTGAGTGGGGAGGTTAGGGGAGCAGGTGTGGTGTTTCTTTGGGTAAGTTCAAATAGCAAACTATACTCTAACATTTACGTTAAAATAAAGTCACAAATAGTCCCTTACAAAGGCCACTAGTAAATCCACGAAACTCAGGTCTCACATGATATGTGAAGGTGGCCTGAGGATACTTCTAGCAATACTGGTAGAAACACAAGAAAATAATTGAAAATCATATGGTAAAAATTAACACCCTGCCAAATTGTAGTAGCGTCTTAAAACACATTGGCACTTGTTATATACAAACAGTTTTGGAATGAAGATGCAAACCAGGAAAATTCTGGAACATTCAAATAAATCTGTGCTGATGGGCCATTCAACATGCCCCTTCCCCCCAATCCCCAGAAGTGCCTTCATGATTAATTCGGCAGGAACTGCTCCTCTCGGGGTCCACTCCAACACAAAGGGGGCTCAGACTAGATCCAAATGGAAAGAGAACAAAAGGTAATACACGCTCTTATACCACGAGTGGTGGACACTTACCCCAATATCCTTAAACATTTTCACAGCATTCTTTACAAGACAATATGTGGCACTCTCAGCTGTAGAGAAAGAATAAGACCCTGTCAAATATTTAGGCCAGCAAAACATTAAAACCCCAATTTCCACAGTAAGAAAGCATGTGAGGCTCTGAAGAAGATTAAAGCAAGTCAGTGCATTGGGGTCAAGCTCCATTTCTGCAGCTGGCAATCTGTGAGGTCTCAAATGATCTGCTGTTTCTTTAATCCTACTTTGTCACCTTTTAAGGAAAAAAGAGAGAGAAAGAAAAACAGGAGGAGATGGAGGGAGGGAAAGAGAGAGAGGAAGGAAGAGAAGGAGAAATACCTAAAACATCCATCTTGAAGGTTTTTTGTAAGAATGAAATAAGACAATGTAGTTTTTTGGTGAGGAAGATTGGCCCTGAGCTAACATCTACGCCAATCTTCCCCTATTTTGTATGTGGGATGCCACCACAGCATGGCTTGATGAGCGGTGTGTAGGTCCACGCCCAGGATTTGAACCTGCAAACCCC
The DNA here is from genome assembly GCA_031878705.1 of Tapirus indicus. NCBI lineage: Eukaryota > Metazoa > Chordata > Mammalia > Perissodactyla > Tapiridae > Tapirus > Tapirus indicus. The sequence goes on along the minus strand of CM062921.1, from coordinate 19,274,406 downwards.
GGGCCACTGAAGAAGAGCATGCGAACTTAATCACTATGCCACCAGGCCAGCCCCAGTGTAGAAATTCTTTAAACTGCACAGTACTGCGCAGACGATCCCTACATCAGTGGAACCAGAAAGAGCACAAAAATAGAGGTCAGAAAACAAGAGTTCTAAACCCAGGTTTGCCCATTAACTACTCTGTGATCTGGGCAAGTTTCCTCATCTATAAGTGAGATGATTCTATAGAGAGAGATATATCTATCTATATCTACAGAGAGAAAGAGAGATCACTAGATATATATCTAGAGAAAGATTATCTGTAGATCCCTTCTGGCTCTAAAAATTACTGATTCAAAGTAGTTTCAGTCCTAAACTGTAACTGTATAAAGAGATCCTCCCACTCCAGCCACACCTGTCATATAACAGACAAAACTGAGTGTTACCAGGATGTGGAGCAATGGAAATGCACACTGCATGCAGCTGGGAGTGCAAACTGGTGCACCACTTAGGAAGCGCTGGGCAGTGCCTGCTAAAGCTGAACACACTTTACTAGGTGTGACGAGGCAACTCTACTCCTAGATCCAGCCCGACATAAGGGCGTAAATATGTTCACTCAAAGATATATTCAAACATGTTCACAGCAGCACTATTCATAGTAGCTCTGAACTTCACACGAGCCAAATATCGATATGAATGAAATGCAGTAAACATTTATATTGTGGAATCCGACAAAGCAACAAGAATAAACAAACAACTACACGCAACGTGTATGACTCTCACTTATAATGTTAAGTGAAAAAAGCCAGACATAAGAGCATATAACTAGATCATTCAATTTACACAGCATACCAAAACAGATAACAGTAGTAATCTATGCAGTTAGAGGTCAGGATAATTTTGCATTTTTTTTCAATTGTCTACAATTAGCAGACTCCTGTGATCAAAAAAGGTATAGTTTTAAAAGAAGCCCAAATCGTGACATACATACCATACACTGCAACACTTCTTTCTGTTCTGGTTATTAGGTATTTGTGCAGCTTCTGCAGATATTCAGGCTCTGGAACAGGACCAGTGAAGTTGTGAATGAAGATGGCAGCAGAGCTATAGGCCTCCAGCAAAGGCCCAAGGAGCCTCTGCAGGAAGGTGATGAACTGCTGGTGTTCCTTGGACTGGCTCACCTGGGAGTGCGAGACGGGAGATGAAGTCACGGAGAAGGGACAGGAGAAACAAGGCAGCTGACAGAGGAACTTCCTCGGAGAACAAGTAACTTGAGAAGATGGCCTCTCACTGTCACTATACAGAAGCAGCCTACCGCTCCACATGCAGAGTCTCCATTGGAAACAACGGCTGGTTTTAAAATGCGTTCTTTAGTACAGTCATTGACTTTTACAGTATTTGAGGTTTGTATTCATCGAACAGCTGCCGAGAAGAAATTGCCATACTTGAATGACATAATTATGACATATTGTCATCACTGAAAACAGCTGGTTCTGAGGCTGGACCCTCCAGGGTTTGAAGCGTGGCTCGGCAGTCACTCAAGTGTGTGAAAAGGCCACCTGGCAAGTCCACCAAGGTCATCTCAGTCCTTCCCAGCCCTCACTTCCTGCCACCCCCACATGGCCTTCAGCCCACAGTCCGGCACAGTGGGAAATGACGGTGACGGTGACAAGGGGCTTTGTGGCGGGGGGGGGGGGGGCTCTCACTGTACCCACCCAGAACATGCCCATTCAGGTAAGCCCGTCTGGAGTGTGGATAATAAACTAATAATACCCAAAATGGGAAAACTTCTAAATGTCATTTGGAATGTCCAGAAGCTATGCCTCCTGACCGTGTGTGTGCGGGTATGTGTGTGTGTAAACTAGGGGCGCTATCTCACTGCAAAGAGAGTAATCCACTTAGGGTATTCAGAAAACATGGGTCATTATTACTAACTTCTAAAATTACAAATTAGACAAAATTCATTTGTCTAAATCAGGATGATCAATCTTTTAAAAATCAAAATTTTCTCCTGTGATAGGATTTATTTTAACTGAAAGCAAAGAGCTCAATGTATGAAATTTTGGGAGGGATGGCAAGACTGAGAATGACTCAGAAAGGGCAACCAGGCCAATGACAGCTGAATGTTAACTTCTCCCCCATGCCTGGTGTGTTATCGCCTTGCTTTGGTGATGATGAACAAAACACTGCCTCTTTAGGAGTGAGTGCAGATGCGCCTACACAGGTCTCCACCTGCGCATTCTGATGACAGGGTTGTGAAAGGTATCATCTATGACGTTCATCTCCCCGAATTTTCAGACTCCTGTTTCCTTTTCCATTTACTTATACCCAAACTGAACAATTTCAGGTATTAAACAGTTTGAGTGTCTTTACTAGGTAGAAAGTACCGCAGATGGTTTGCGAGTGCTTTAGATATGAAGACATCACCAGAGTCGGTTTATAAGAACCTCATTAACTAGTGGCAACGTCAGCCTCAAGTCATCACTGTAACATCCACCCAAATTCTTCACCAAAGTACCTTCAGGTAGCAATCTCGCTGCTCCTCACCAAAATCACTGTCTTCATCTTCTTCATCACTTCTCCAAGACAAAGGTTCCGGAAGCTTCTTGTCCCACTGCTGCTCAGCAAGACCAGGACTAATATCTTCCTGATCATCTTGCTATGCCAAGGAGATGATCAACAGTAAATAAATATGCAGAGGCACACAAAGACCTGCCCAGCTGGACCCCAGACAGCAGTCCTCTCGCTTTCCCTTCCCTACTCTTCACCGTTTAGTCATTCACAGCATCAAGCCACTTCCCTTTCCAAACTCCAAATCACTCGGGAGACAACAGCGAAGGAAAGAAAGAGTCAGGGGAAGCTACCAGACAGATCAAATAAGAATACCCTCACCTCTTCCCAGGCCATAGCCTCTCTACTAAATCTACCAAAATTCAAACAAAATCTCAAAAGAGGAAAATGCATGTGTGCAAGCTACAAGCACAGTGATACACGAAACATCTCATCTTGGACTGCAAATTTCTGGATGTCACAGAATCAAGTTAGGATGTTTTAGACAACACCAGTTACACAAAAGGAACCGAAATGTTAAACAATCCCAAAAGACATTTATTCTCCCCATTCTTATTTTTCTCTTCTCTTCATCTGGACTTCACTATATATCAAATGTATTTATTCATTAAAATAATTGGTTAAAATAAATAAAATCATTTAATCCTTATAAAAAGAATAAGGAAATGAAGAACAAGAGACTAAATAAAGGCAAATAAAGAAAAGCTATTTCTCATACCTCGGCCACGATAAGAATGCCATACTGGATAAACTTTCCTACTGTTTCATGGCAAATTTGGTAAAATGTCTGGCAGGGCTGAAAAGAAGAAGCATTTAAATGTAAATGTCACTGTCTGACACTTCTTTTTCTAAAGAGAGAAAACACTGTACAAAGTAGCTGCCAAATACTTCCATGGCATCACCTCCCTCACTCCACTGGGCAAGGCCTAAGATTTCCGATGCCCATTCTCTTGACAAATGCATCGTCCTGGGGAAAGCCCGAGAAGAGACCCTGTGACCTGACTGGCAGAGCCCCCAGTGCGGCACCACCGGCAAAGGGGGCCCCTGGGCTCAGTCTCGCCCCCCAGGGGAGCTGCTTGTCAGGTCTCTATCACCTGTTTCTTTTTCTTTATCAGACAATTTCTCTGAAAAGCGATCTTACAGTAAATATTGTACACAAAGGTGGTGGACAAGGAAACACAACATTCAAGTAACTCAAAAAAGACCCAGGAAAAGGACAAGATCAATCTTGCGAGCCTTATCTGCTCTATCCCCTCCCATCCTGCCTCCCAAGGTTCATGTAAAACAAATTCGCCAAGAAGGCCACCGACACACAACACACAAAGCATGCTGTGGAGGAGGGCTGCACTCCTAACACACGTACTCATAATCCCAGGACACGTGCAAATAAGTGGAAGAGAATATTAGACTTTAAATAAAATAGGAATTCTATTTGTTGATGATTTTGAGGAAAAAAAATCTCTCAACTGCTTAACACATATGCCTCATTATAAATGTCTAAAAGTGCTTGAGTATAACGTAACTCAATAGTTCTGCTGGGCCTTAGTTTCCCCATTTGTAAAGTGAGAAGGGGTTGAGCAGGTGATTTTAAGACTGTTTCTGACTCTTATCTACTGTGGTTCTATCACCCACGAGTGGGCATGTCAATTATTTACAAACCTCTGACGCAGTGCTTTGGCATGATAAGAGCTCAGTAACTTTGATCTGACTGATGGAGGACGATGAGCAATCTGTCCTGTCATGCCTCAGAGCTGCATGAAGGGATCACTGAAGCAGTGATCCCCACAGAAAACCAAGATAGTAAACAACATATTGGCTTGGTGGTCACTGAGACCCAGGAGTAGAATGTAAAGCTTCAAAACTGGATCAAAAATTCTCTAAGAGGAAAACAAAAGTGGTTTGTGTTTTCATAAAAATGCTCAAGAAAAAGAGAACAGGCAAAGCTAAAGGGTCTTCACTCACGAGAGAGATGGTGCCTTCATTAGAGAGCAGGTAGCACAGGCTGGCGGCCTTCCGCACCAGCTGCTCCTGGCTGATCAAGCTGGGGGATGCGCCGGCAGGCCCCCTGGAGCCCCTCTTGTTCAGAACTGCGTAAAGGCTGCAGGCTGAGGAAGGAAAAGCTTCAGTGAAACCGGCAGCCTTAGATCTCCAAGAAACACTTCAACTGGCTCAGATAACCTGCATTACCTTAATGGACTGTTAATACATCAAAAATAATGATCTGCATTCACTGGAGAAATTTCAGTAAATCCCCTCAGGACTCACTTCTCATGATTCCATGTGATCCCAAACCCAACAAATGCCTTCCTCACGGGCTTCAGTCCCCTCTGCTCTCCTTCTCCTCTTGATCACAGATAAGCCCCTCCACTCACTTCACCGCCATGTGTGTGTCTCCTGTCACTTAGATTTTCAGCTCCTGGATAACAAGACCCCTCACCTCTCCTCCTTAGTAATAAGTGGAATACTGTGCATACAGTACAGTAATTCAGTAACTACTTATTGGAGAGTAAATGTAAAAACAAGCTATAAATACTTGTTTACAAGCAGATTACATTTTTCTTTGAAAACTAAAAATAGAGCAACACATTCCCTCAAATAAGGGGCTAGCCTCCAAACTGAATTAAACACCACCATGTGTTTTACGCCCCTTTATTTTCCATGGAAATACTTTAGGGCCTGACATACCTATGATGGATTCCATGATAAAGACATGGAGTACCCCGTTGCTGTAGAAGTTGAGTTCAAAGACTGATGGGACAGTTGTGCTGGGAGTAATAAAAAACTCGTCATTCCTGCTGGTGTGGGTGATTGTGATGCAATTTCCCAGCAGCTGTATGGCATGCATGACTACATCTTCTGAATTTCCCGAGAACCCCAGGTCAAAATCACGAGCCAGGACTTCCTCCTTCATCACAAAGAAGTCCTCCACCAATGTGGAGAGATCGACTCCCTAGAGAAAGATAGAAATGTCTCACAGCAGTGGAAAACCTACTTCCCAAAAGGCTGAGAGGTCATTCCAAGGATTTTTTTTCTTGCCTTGGCTTTCCTACAGTTCACTGTTGGCACTTACAGACAAAGGGCCAGAACACCTATGCAGAGAAAGTCAGGAAACTGGTTAAAAAGCTGGACCCTCAGGAATGTCCAGATATTCCACATCCAGGGAACATTCTAGCCACAGCACATGATATGAGCATGTAAGATCACAAAGGGAGGAGGCTGCTGCCTGAGTGTAAGAAGCACTTGGTTTTTAGCAAGAATTTCCCTCATTTTAACTATTTATGTGACAAATATTTATTTGGTGCCTATACATATTGGCACTACATTTCGTGTTGAGAACATGACTGTGAGATAGACATGCTCTTTCTCATCATAGCGCTTAAACAAGTGTATTGTAGGAAGGTGAAGTGTGGTCCTAAACACAAATCAAATAGTTTGGCAACCACAAGCGATCATGTCAATGAAATATGCCTTATTTACGTTATCTATATTACTCAAAGAATGTCTTACTATTTTACATATTAAGCAGTCTCTGAGGAGATGTCTTCCTCCATCAGATTTGTAAGTTCCTGTGGGTAGGGTCCGTAGCTTATTTTATTGTTTATCTCGCAATACTAGCCAGGAGTGGGCCAATCTGTCAGCGAATAAGTACATGAACAGCTGACGAAGCTTTCTCATGCATCCTATGTAACTCCAGGTGACCCTGCAGACGTACCTGCCTGTGTCTGTAGAGGAGCAGGCAAGCCACGATGTGTGTGGACATAATGGCACAGGATTTGCTAGCAGCTGGAAGGCAAGCACAAAGCTTTAGTTGTACTTTTTTTAACATAACTGAAAATTTTTAAAAGTACCTAAATCTTAAACTATTTAAGACTATAGAAGCCCTCTACCACATTTCCCATAACTATGATTTACCAAAGGGAAGTTACATTATATCGCATTCTGGGCCAATGGAACCTCATTAGAGATCACTATTTATCCTATAACAGAATTCAGTCTAACATCGGTCCACCTTCAATCCAAGCCAATGGAAGTTAGTTACTGAATGACCAAGAGACACCTTTAAGGAAATACCAAGACCCAAAGTATGAGCCTGTTCTAGGAACCCTACAGGGTATCCCATTTTTGTGTTTCTTGACTTATTCCTGGGGGCAGGCTACCATAACTGCCTCTCTACTTCACTCCACACTAAAGCAAAGGTATAGTGGTGGGGAGGGGAAGTGGATTTTAAGTCTGAAAATCTGGGCTCAAATCCTGAACTTTACACTAATTTCATAACTTGGGGGAAATTACTTAAATTCCCAAGTTTTAGCTTCCTCATTGGTAAAATGAGAATACCACCTCGTTCACTGGGCCCGGTGAGAATGAAATGACTGGTCTGGCACAGGGCCTGTAGTAATGGCTGTTAAACATATTTTAATTTCCTCTTTTCAATCTGGCCCAGAGGCAGCTCAGAGGTAGGGAGGAAGGGGACAGAAATACATTTGAGAATGACTACAGTCCACAACCCAATACTCTGAATTTGTAGAAAATTATGATCACATAAATCAAATATGAGAACATCTATGGAGTAATCTGAAGTAAAGACATCATTTGTAAGTTTCCTGAGATGATAATGAATTCATGAATACTTCACTCACAATGGATGTTGTCTCCAATATTTAAAAAACAAAAAAGTACCGAGCACCACATCTAAAGCTATTAAAAAGAGTATTTATAAAGAGTTTTTTAAAAACATGAATAAATATCTGTGCTAAACATGGAAAATAGCACAATACAAAACTGTAAAAAACATCTTTAAAGACTAGACAGCAACACCCTTGGTTATTGGGTGCGGCTTTTATCTTTTTTTCCAACTTTTCAACATTAAGGATGTATTATTTTCAGCAACCAGAATTTAAGCAAGGGAGAGACACAATCAGATGCGCTTAAGAAAGAATACCCTGGCCCAGCGTAAAGCAGGAGGAGGAGCAGCCAGAGCGGAAGGAGAAGGTGAGGTGAGGAAGCCTCCACAGGAGCGTGGGCAGGAAGAGCTGAGAGGCTGACTTGGCTGCGACGAGGCGCAGGGAACGGCGAGGCGATCCCACCCACCAGGGTGTACACTAAGGGAGCACGCGGCTGCCGCGGGATTTTAGAGCAGCCTCTACAACACGACACAACACTGCAATTCGGAACTTAAGGAAGGCTCGTCCTACACTCTCTCACTCAGCTCTGGGTCACTCCCACTTGAATTATTTGTGTACAGCTTCCCCCCTGCCCCTCCCCAGAAGAACAGAAGCTCTTTAAGTGCAGAACCATGAATTATTCAAGTTGTATTCCCCACGGCTAAAACAGAGCTTTACCCTTAATAGCCGCTCAATATTTGCTGAATAAAAATGATCATGGGGTCAGAGGGGAAGGGACATGCATAAACCTTGATGCTGCTGTACCACAAGTTATTTCAAAGAATCAAATTTATGAGCAAAAGAGGCAACAAATCATTTTGGCAATGCTATTTTTTAGAAATAAGAACTACCACATGAGCACCTACTAAAGCGCTGTGTGAGATGCTTTACTCAGTCACCTCAAATCCCCACAGCATCACCTTCTTTCTCACAGCTTACCTATCACCACCTGTCTATTAGGTAATAGAACCAGAAATAGCACCTCACTTCAGAAGATTCCAAAACCTGCAGGGTTTGCACTGCACCACGCTGAATCTGAACAGCAGAACTAAAGAGTTTGGTATTCTACTTACTGAAGAGAATGTGCTCAGCCAGATTTGCAATCAATCTTCTTCGGAAGGATTCATCTGTTGCATTTCTGGACTCATTAATGGACATGTCTGTACCTTCATCAGCAGCATCATTGGGTCTGAAAAGTTTTTTTAAAAATTAGACTTCTACAACCCCATTCTGTTACAAAGCAAACTATACGAGCCAAAGATATAAATGTATTAGATACTTTAAATTACTATATATTCTAAATTTAAACCACAAATAGATTATTTCTCTAGGTCTTTTCCTCCAAATATCCTTTATTATGTTTAATACACTCTCCTGACCAAAACATGTTATTTAGTTATGACTAACTAGTCCATTGGTACATCACTTCCAAAACTCACTAGCAGAAAGAATGCATTATAGCAAGATGCCTCGTTTTAAGACATTTTCGAAAATTATACACTTGAACATATTAAAGGAACGGCTTAATATTCAATTTCTCTAAGTTACAATTCAATTTGAATTCTGGAAAATTCACAGAGGAGAACTCTTTTATACGTTGCACTTATGTACAATATGTATAACCTAAGCTACTACCAAAAAGAATTCATTTCAAACATTCAAAGCATAAACCAAACAAGAACTCCTACATGATTCACAAAATCAAAAAGATAATATAATGCAAATAATCAAAAACCTCCAAACTAATGTGAGAACACATCATTTCAAGATCCTTTATCAAACCAACAGAAAATTTACTCAAGTGAGGAAGTAAAACCAAGAACACACATGTTCTTAATAAAGTTAACCTATTTTCTATGCAATATGAGAAATAATAGATATTTGATAGTTTAGTTAGTATAAAAAATTTCCTCAAATCTTGCCTCGAAGGAAGTATAGCTGGTAACAATGCTTGCTCCAGAGAAAGTGGAGCAGACACAGGTTTCTGACTTTGGCTTTCTAAATATTCCTGGAAAAAAAAATACAATACAATCATTTACTCTCATTGTCTCACTTTCATATATAAACATATATAAAATATAATTTGATCTTAAAAAATAAAAAGGGAGTTGTTTATAAAATGAGACACGCTACAGAGCATGAGACATACTGTCTATATCCTAAACATATATCTTCAGAAGTCCAGAATGACTCATAGAATGTTGTTAAACATGAAATCTAGGAACTGAAGATATAAAGAACAGGATAATGCTTAAGCAAAATCATCTAAAAATTAAAGGAAAAAATTTAAGTTTTCTCAAATCTTCATGAAATTATTTGACATTCTCAACATTATTAATAGTGACAATCAATACAACCATACTTTCTAAATGAAACCTGACAACCTGAGGGTCACATAATATTCAAAAGAATCTCAATCCAAAAGCAAATCATACCAAGATAGAGAAGCTGTGCAATATAGTTTTAAAAAATAAAGTGGGAAGAAATGACGAGGTCCCTGAAAGTTGAAAGCATTTAAGGCTAGAAAGCGTCAGCACAGTAGTTAATCTTTAAAGTAAAACCAAGAAGTGGGACAGAAAGAGAAGCAGGACCTCTGCTCCTTATGCATGGGTTCCCTACTCCCTTACACATCCTTCCCTTTCTCCTTTACCAATTTGAAAATCTTAGGGATTTAAAACTGCCAAGACCTCAGGGACCCACCAGTCCCTTCTCCACAAGGATGCCACTATCCCTCGGAATATATGGGTACTGTATCAGTAGGATAGAGTACCAGCCTAGACTGTCAATTTTACCTAGCTTTTAGGGGGTCGTGTTTTGAAAAATTTCCCCTAAAGGCAATTTTAAAACATAATATAAAATATGAATATATATTATAAAGCAACATGCAAAATTTTCATGAATTAAAATAGCCATAAATGTTGAACCCAATATCTCCCAAAGATAGACATTTACTGTCCGTTGTCAACAGGCATACTTCGGTGGAAAATTTAGGAAACGCCATTCTTGACGTAGTCTTCATTTTACAAGAGAAGAAACTGAGGCCTCAAGTCACACGGAGAGGAGGCGACAGAGGCAGGAGCAGAGCCCAGATCTTCTGACACTGAGCCACACCAAGGCTTTAACACAGACTCTTTCCAAGAGACACTCACCTTTAAGGAAAACGGTTGTGCAAAATCCACTCTGACACACCCGTAGTTTTTTCGTAACATTCTGATAACGCCTCTAGCTACGCTCCAAAGGCTCTCATTCTTCTTAGGTTTTCCCTAAATTCCAATTTTGAAAGAATAACACGGTAAGAAATAAAGCCAACACACATGCAAACATTCTGTTATCCAGAGAATAAAATTTACATTTTTTTATGGAAACTGGAGGTTGGTATTGAAACAGACAATAATAAATGAAGAAGGAAAATAAGTATCCATTGACTGAGAGCTCTCAGAAAATGTTTAGCGTATAAAGATGCTAAAAGACATAAACATGTCATTGGGGAGGCAATTTGGTCAATGAAAAACAAAACATTTAACACTAATTCATTTGGTGCACTGTTTATATCGCTCACAAAAATACAACTGCAAACTCGTGAAGGATAAATGTCTTACCACAACAGTCTGAACAAACTGTTCTGCAGTTCTCAGACAAAAATGTCTGAGGTCCGATGATCTCCAGAGTCCAAATACCTAACGTTAGGCAACTGAATGCCAAATCCAGCCCCACAGTGGCCTCTAAGCTGATGATTCATTTAGGAAGCATTTACTGAATATTTAATATACACAAGGCACAGTGACAGCCATACAATGCACACAGCACTCAGATACGACCTCATGGGACACAGTAAGAGTGAGTGGAGGACACATTCAGGAGAGACACTTACAACACAAGAAGGGGTATAAGAGAGATGCAGTAATAATCCAGGTCTATCACAATTTTTAAAGCCTCTAATTATCAAGTGTCCTTGAGCTTCTGGCATGTTTGGGGCAGTAAGCTTGAAACAAGTACCTTGCCCAAGACTTCCACACTAAATAAGAACAAAACTAAATTCCTCTGGAACTCTCACAACGCTGGCAGGAATGGTAAGTTGGTAAAAGCATTTTGGAAAACTGTTTGTATCCAGTAGTGCTGAACACACATATACTTTATGACCAACAATTCCACTCCTAGGTACATACCCAACAAAATGCATACATATTGCCATCTAGAAAAATGTACAAGAATGATCACAGTCAAAAACTAGAAACCAAACTGCTTTTCAACAGTAGAACAGACAAATTGTGGTATATTCATGCATTGGAATACTGTGAGAATACTAGGGAATACTATGAGAATGCAGCTATGCGAATGAACACACTCACTATATGCAACAACACAGATGAATCTCACAAACACCTGCTTGAGCAAAGGAAAACAGATGCATAAAGACCACACGCTACATAATTCCATTTACATAGAGTTCAAAAATAGGCAAAACTAATCTATTCTGTGAGAAGTCAAGATAAGTGGTTCTCCCGAGGGGATAGTGATGAGAGAGGCACAAAGGAAGGGTCCTGAAAACATTGTTCCTTGATCTGGATGCTGGTGACATGGGTGTGTTCACTTTGTGATAATTCAAGCTACATTTTTATGATTTGTGCATTCTTCTGTAACTATTATACTTAGGTCAATAAAAAGTTCACTAAAAATATTATTGCCACTTCTCAAATTAATTTATAATTGCTTTGTCAACATGATCCCACCAGTTCTTCAGACTTAACTTAAAATCTGCACATAAACAGTAAGCCCCAGGGAGAACAAACCACACATAAACCCCACGGTAGAGACGGCAATTCAGTGCCGTGTTCTTCCATTTCCCAATCCCAGGACCAAGGCCGGCGCTGATGAATCCAATCCTGTCACCTCCTCCCAGTGCAGGAAAGCACCACATTAGCACTGCCAGTCGGGTTGACATAGGAGATGAGAGCTACTCACCATGCCCACCGTATCATGTTTCCCACAGTGCTTGAAAGTTAGAGAGTACCAGAAAAAAATTCCTAATTAATTCTAAAAGCACTTATCTAAAAGGAAAAAACTTGAAAGAGAAGAAGACTTTCGAGTAGGCGGTCCTCTTACCAGTTGTTCGCCATTGTAGTGACCTTCAATAATACGATCATAGGAGATTCCAACGGGTATTATCAAGATGTCCGGGATGGTACTGGTAGACAGAGTATCTACCACAACTGACAAAAGTCCTGCCCGAGCACAGGAGGTTTTCCCACTCCTAGAGCGTGTGCCTTCCAGAAAAATCTCCAGGAACTGCTGCTGTCGAAGTAGTTCAACTATATGCTGGGATATAAAGAGAAAGTAAAACATGAATTCAAGACCACTCAACTTAGAATAAGCTCAGCAAAGTTAAATCTTTAAAAACAAAACAAAACAAAAAAACCCTATAACTTCACTACTGACAAAATATTTCACTCACACATAACAGTAAGACTGTTCCTCCAATGCTGTATTTTGATAACAAAAAATAATCATCAAACCCAGACCCAAGCAGTAATCACTCAAATAATTACTCAGACAGCAGTTTTTTTAAAAATCTCTATCAAGTCTCTTTTTCCTTCTACAGTGACAACTACCGTAACGGCTTTAGGGACAATTAGAGATCAGACATACCCCATGGAGCAAAGCTCTATAGAGAATATCCTTCCGTCCATCTGGCGTCTCATCTAGCCTCCGTCGTATGAAAAAGCCCCCAAGCTTATGGATTAAGGTACTATAAATTCAAGAATGCATTAATTATTTACAAAGAAAAATGGAAAAAGAATACTCAAATTCCAAGTGACTTCAAAACATTTGCCATATGGATATAAATCATGCGTTGTTTGAGCTGCTGACAGTGAAAATGTGGACATTTTTCTATTTTCCATATTACTGACATGTTTCAATCACTTACATTATTCATCAGCCTTTAGAATATCACTTGGTATGCTGAAGCCCTATTACATCTGTTCCAGCCCAAAAGAAGTATGTACAATATATTACCCCACAAAGGTGATGTTACAGGCTGTAAGAGGCTTATGAAATACCGCTAAATTTTAAAACCCTTTCTAGGGTCTCAAGACACTGACCATTAGACATCCCAAAATTTGCCTATGACGCATTTACCACAAAAGGAATGTAATGTTACAAAAGCTCCTTTGGAGAAATTTTCTGAAATAAGTATTGCTTAGAGTGTCTCTGAGAGGCAAGGATAATTTTATCAAACCGAAACCAAGCATAGCCATCTTTCCAAAACATGAAACAAAAATCTGCTTCATTTACACATACATAGGAATAAAACAATTTTTTTCACAACCCCACGTCTCTTCTACAACACTGATGGACTTTGATATGAAGTTTAAATTTTCTAATACTTAAGTTAACCTTTCCAAATTCAGAGCCTCCTCGTATTCAATAATGATATTAATATATATTTTCAGTATCTTTTAAGGTCAGTATAAGGAGGCAACAGTAAGATGTCCCCAGAGCTTGATATCAATCTTTGAGAGTAAAACTCTGCAGCAAAAGTTCATAATGAATGAGAAGAACCGCCCACAAAAATTACCCACTCTGAAAAAAGGTTTGTGAAAGTGTAGACCAGTATGCAACAAAAGAAATCTGCAAATAAATAGGCCAGGTTATCGACAGTCTGTCATGTCTGAAAGAATGATGAGTAAGCAATACCTGGCATAGAGTTCATGAAAAGGAAAGTTGGATTATGAGAAATTACCAGTGTTTATTAAACACTTCCAAGAGATCCAAGTTGAGAACCTGGAGGGAATGAGCACATGAGTTGTTCTGATTACGAGAGGCAAACTATTATGGGGCAAGGCTTCTTGAAAGCCCAGATGGAACAGTCCTCTTTGTTCTAAGTCTATGCCTACCAGCAACTTTCTGATGACTTTCTAATTCAGCTTCCCAGGTTCCTCAGTACTGGGGAGAGGTACCCAAGAGAGTAAACATAGATATTCTAGTCCCTGGAAAAGCATGTCTGCCCTGTAGGGTCATATCACACTGTATAATAGCTAGCTGTTTGTCTACATTCCCCCATTAGATTACGAGCTATTAAAAAGAAAGGACTATATATCTTGTTCACTCCAATCTAAAGCACAGCTGGGTAAGTATCGGCTGACTGCATGAATGAATGGCTTCTCTTCGGCCGTTCACAGGAGTCTGTGAGCCACAGAACTCCGAGCCAAGGGATTAGAAAGGCACTCCTTGGACTGTGAGGCTGAGGATCAGACTTCACAGCATGCAAAGTAATGACTGCCACCTGTGAGGCCCTACCTGCACAGCCTGCCGGGCCACTTCCCTCCCACTCTCCAAATTCATCCTCCTCTTACTCTCTGCTCCTCACAGAGCTGACCTTAGAGATGCTCTGTGCTTTCAAGTTTGAAACTCCAATTTCCCAAACCAACTAAACCTACTCCTTGCCAAGTCCCTGTTGGCGATCAGCCCCACTATCTACCCAGTTCCCTGGTGGTAAACATCTAGGAGTCTTCCTCCCCCTGCTCCTCTGCTGAGCCCCACATCTGGACTAACAATTGGTCTTGTAAATTCAACTTATTAAATACTTTTCAAATCTATGTCCTCTTCTCCAAGAGCACCACAACACTTTTAATTTAAGCTTTCATTATCTTTTGCCTGAACTATCGCAATAGAGTCAGAATTGTTCTAACTCCCTCAACCAGAATGACTTTTCAAAATGCAAATCTGAACATGTCATTTCTCAATTATGGGATACGCGCTAAACTCTTTGCTTAGAAATTGTTTTAATCTAGCTCTCACTACCTATGCAGTCACCACCTCCGGCCTCTGACCCTTCCCAGTGCATCCTACATTCTAACCCTGCTGAGTCATCTGCCATTTCCCAACCACACCACGCTTTTGAATCTCTCTGCCTTTTCACATACTATTTCCTCTGAATGGAATGCACTGCATTCTCCTAAAAACCAATAAAATACACATTTGACATTAAATTGTAATTATTACATGTTCCTAGCTCTACTAAATTATGAGGTTGAAGTAACAGGTATGATTCTTACTTAGTTTATACCACCACCCCACCAAATCCCCACTGCCAAGCCTGATACAGCAATTTACTATCTTGTTTTTCTAACTGCCTTTTATCTATTTGATAAATACTACCCATAAAGTTTAGGTATTCACAGTTCACCAAGTATCCCATATAAAATACAGAAATAATGGTAATAGTTGTAATTTTTTTGCACTTTCCATATTTTCCACAATAAACATGCATTACTTTTATAATAAGTAAAAAAGTTAATGTCATCTTTACAATAACATGCACAAAAACATGTATCAAAAGGCATAATGAAAAAAACAAAAATCGAAATACAATCTTTTTCATACCTTAAATTTCAAAACAAGCTGATCTTACCTGAAGATGGGGATGTTGAGATTATTGCCTGAAGCAATGTATGGTGCTTTGATGTTATAGCAGAAGAGAATGAAAGTGAGCAGGAGATAGTCAATATGTGATCTATGAACTGGTAGAAATATAAGCGGCAAATTCATCTAATAAAAGGAAAAATGCCAAATTTAAAATTCAAATGTAAAGTCCCATCATATTTTCCAACTTCGTATTTGCTTGGAGTCACTTAAACACAGGCTAATCAGTGACATTTTTTTAAAACATTTTCCAATAATATGAACTTCTTTCAATTTAATACTTATCTAGCTAAAAACAACAAGAAGAATCAGAGAAAGAGAAGAGTGATCAAGAGTTCAAGCTGACTCTATACACTTTCTGAGAGGCAGCCCTGATCATGTATAAAGAGCATAGGTTTTGGAGTCAAGCTTGGTTTGGTATGAAATCCTGGGCAAGTCCCTTATTAGCCACGACTTGGGACAATTTCTTAATCTATCTGTGCCTTTATTTGCTCATTTACAAAATAGAGATTGTTCTACCTGATTTTCAGAGTTGTTGCAAGGTAACTTACAAAAAGGATCCTGCATATTGCTGGGAGGTCCTCCTTCACCCCACTGTTCCTCCCCAAATACACAGCTCCTGTAGCTACCTCACATGGGGGAAATCTTCTAAATGGGTTGGTATGCACAACAGTATACAAGAGCACACTTCCAAACCACTCTACAAACATGGAGAAAACAGAATGACAGATTCACATAATTCTTGCCTCAGTTGCAGCTTTAACCATCTCAAGTTGACCCTTGTGAATCTGAATATTCCAGAAGAAGCTGTTGAATAGTTTTAGCAGCACCCATCCAGTCAGTCTGAAAGTAAAAAAATTTTAATGTATATACATATATATATTTATATATATATTTATATATATATATATATAATTGACTTGACTATTTAAGTTTCTAAACCTACAACCTAAGAGTGATTGCAAATGACTTTGCATATGCGCACGTGTGTGTGTGTGTGTGTGTGTATCTGAATTGTGGAATTAAAGAGATGACTTTACATATACACTACTTATGTATCTGCTTATTATGTACTAAAATCTTACATTTCACTCTAATTGCATGCTTTATACTTCAGAAGCAAATGACTAAACAAATATGTAGGTGAGCAGAGGGATCCCTCTGTTGCATACAAACCACTCCCTTTAAGACATGAATATGTGAACCCTGCTCACAACTAGTCCAGAGAGATGTCAACAGGGAATACAATGGCTGCTACCAGTTAACAGGATTAAGGCACCTTAAAGCCTACCACAGTGCTACTTCCCATGGAAGTTGAATAAGAATATAAAGAGGAGTTGGTTTTAATATCAGAATATGTTAAAACATCTTTTGGACCAAGAGCATTTGCTAAGAAAGGAAAGTACAATGGTTCAGTACTATGTGCTCAGAACAGGATGGTTCTCCTTGAGAGCTTTTTGCCGTGCCTTTTACTACCTGATCATCATTGGTGAGACAGTGGCAACCATTTCTTGAAGGATCCTTTTGGCTTTCTTCTTCACTTTATGGATGGCTTTTGATTGCTGCTGAGCAGAACCATCAGGGTTTAATTCAGCAGCCACTTCTGCAATTGCCTCCTGTACTCTGATTTGAAAATGGAAAGGTAGACAATGTAACTGCTTCTATGCTACATTCTGTGTTCATTATTTTCTAAACCTAGCTATAAATCACAAAACACAATGTACCTTCTCTTTAATATGTGATAATATGAGAGAACAAGCTCAAGTTAGAAGTGTTTTCTTTGGCTATCTATTACATATTAAGGACATTATATTCCCAAATCAGTGGATCCCTGAGGAATCTGGAAGGCAGATTTAAGAATTTAATTCAAATTCACTGGGTAACAACGATGTGAATTTGAATGTTCCAGTTATGCCGTCAGGGACACAAAGTTGCACTCGAGCAGAAGGGAGAAAAAGGAAGACTATCCCTTCAGGCATAAAAGTCAGAGGTATCCAAAGTCCACTGCCAAAGTAATGTGTGATTTTTCTTTTGAAGACCTAATTTATTATTCATTTATATTGTGTCTCTATTAGTGGAACTCTATGCAAAACTCTCCAGGAGGGATCAAAGATAAATATTTACAAGTGTTTTCCAAATCAAACCAGTAATTTACAAAAGGCACAGCTCAAGATTAGAACAGCACAGAGCAATAAGCAATGAGGTAAAAGTGAAGATTTGATCCAGTTCTGTAAATCTTCCACGTGACTTAGGGAAGAATGCATGAGGTTAAACTTCCTCAAATCACTTCTAACATCCTAGGTGCAAGTCAAAATATCTGGATGGAATGAAACATACTTGAAGGTTTTTACCTAGAAAATAGAATATAGAATAATCCAAGGGAGTTTCAAATAATTGTGCTTTCTCTCATTGCTGCCACTGATTTTAGACTAGTGTACAGCAAAACCACACATAGCCCCATAATTCATTAATACCAAAAGGCCAACTCCACAGGACACTGATGCACCTTGAATAGCATTTATTTCAGTCTGGCTAGGAATGTTTTCACAAGTAATTGACATGATTATTACGTCTCCTTTATCAACCATTCACTGGTCCATTCAATAAATGTTTATTGAGTACCTAGTATGTGCCACCACTGTTCAGGACTTACCAACCACCCCATAGGGCCTGCACTTCTAAGCCTCTTTCAGTTCACCCTGGTCTCCGGCTCCCCAAATCCAGATAGATGTCTAACATGGGCCACACCAATGAGGTGGACTAGAGACCAACCTTCACCCAAACTCCCATATTCTAACACCTAAATTTCAGAATGATCTATTTCCCCACTCCATCTGAGTTCCGGTCCATCTCTCCCACTTGTGAGCAAGCTCTTCTGAGAACAGGGACAGTATCTTATTCTCTCAAAATTTCTAATGACGACTTTCTAGTATGAGAATGTGCCTAGATACTCATCAATTGTTTGACAGAAATATCAAACTTGCTTCTCTTTTGGCTACAAAATAGGAAATGTGATGTCCCAAACATTCATATTACAGAAAACTTCACAGAGAACTCTGGAAATACATGCATCTCTGAACTCCAATTCGCCTTTCATGCATTAGAAACCCATTTAATTGTTAATGCATGAAACAAGACTGCTACTCCCATATGGCACTGCTCACCAAAACCATCTGTTTTCCTGCCTTTTCTTGGTTTCCTTTGGAGCGTAAGATCTAATATTTGGAAATGCAAATAAATACCTTGAGACAGAGTTCCAAAGAAACCAAAGGTTAATAAAGGAAATTACTTCCCCACTCCCACTCCTGCCTCTCCCCTTCACAGCAGCATCCCCACCCTTACCTACTGCTGTTCAGGACATTTTCAGTCACATTGGTGGCAAACATGCCTTTATGGACATCTCGCTCTTGAACAAACAGCACATACGAAAGACGTCTTGCAAGCCATCCACGGTGCCTGTAACGTAAAAATGACTTAGCAGAGAAGTACTCTAGGAACACCTAAAACAAGTTGTTTAAATTATACAGTGGTTTCCCTCCTGTAAAAACAAAGCTTCATTTCATCTGTTCCTGAGACTTGGGGTTCTCTTCTAGCAAATTCTCCTTAGTGGTTCAGGATGCGATGCTATGCATTCTTAATTTCTTTCATGTACTCTCAACTAAAATTTAAACTTGGAATTTGTGTATTAATGTTTGAATAACATTACTTTGCCAAATAGTAACCCAAATATAAAAACAAAAGAAAGAAAACCATCTGACTTTATGAATACCATCATAAAAAAGTAAATATGTTGAATTCTATATATATATAAGCTATATAGCTTATAACTATAGCTAGGGGCTACAAAAAGATAATTTGGAAGTCTTCTACTATGAAGGGCTAACTTTTTTTATTACAGTAATTCTTCTAAGGTAATCACTGACTCTCAAATTCAGTTGACAAGGCTGAAAAGTTGAGAGAAGTCAAGGATAACTAGAGTATCATCTGAATACATGTACCATGGGCTCACAAAGCCAGAAGTTGTTTTTCTTTTTTTTTTCACACATTCAACACATCTAAGGGATAGGACATATTCCCATCAGTGTCAGTGACTACAACACATTTTGTGTTGTTTGGAAGGGGCACTGGGGACAGGGCCCTCAGAATAACAATGCTACAAAACTTCCTTATGCAATGATTTGAAACCATCTGTAATGATTATATAAGGTCTCGTAATCTTTTCCTCCATAACATTCATGTGGACAAAAGATTCCAAATATAAATTCATTAATTCTGAAAAGCCCTCAACTTTGAGGAAAATTTGAGGGAGAACTATTTATGAATCACTTGTTCCTTCATCTCTCCTTCCTGGTCTCTTCTTCTACCTCCTTTCCCTTGTCTCAATTCTCTGCAAACTTGACCCAATATGTTTAATTCTAAATTCTTCCTTGAGTGAAGATTTTCAGAATTATTACTAGAATGTACAAAGTCCAAGTTTCCTATGAAATCCTTTCACAAGTGACTGAAAGTAGTGTGTGTGTGTATGTGTGTGTAAAAATGTTTAGGCTTTGCTTCCTGTAACACACAGAAGATCTAAACAGCCAACTCAGCTGCACAGGCAGTGTATTACATTGATTAGTTTCATATTGCCCAGTCAATAGAGCATATGCTTTTTTTTTCCTAACTGCCTCCAATTGAGAGCAACAAATGGACTTTTTGGCTTTATACATAAAATATCTACTCACATAAAGAAGAAGAGAGTCTATGAGATCCCTTTTCTTAGGATCTTAATCATGTCAACCAAGAGAACAACAAAAAAAATCAGTGCAACAGAATTTCTCCTCCCTCCTTTAATTTTAAGAGAGAGAAGGGTAGCATGGAAATGGGAAAAAATATGTCCTTTGACTTTAGTTCTATTTAAAAAAAAAAAACTTAATAACACATACACAGGTATTGCCATGCTCGTTTTTGATCTCATCATCAAAATACAAGCAGTAACATGAGAAGGGCTTCAAATGTAAGTATTTGAGTTCTTGGATCAATTTTTCACAGAATTTCAAGTATTTCTCATCACCTGAGCCTACCACTTTCCTATTCCAGGCATTTACTCTTAGAATTATAAGGACTGGTAGCACTTTTGGATGCCGTTTCTCTCTTGCCTCACAGACATTCACACAACCTTTCCAGCCTCCTTCCTTGTCCCCTAGCCGAGATTCACATAAAACAAAGCTTCTTTTCTCTCACTCTGGGGCCTAATAGCCCACCCCAGAAGCCTGGAATTTGGAAGTAAGAATTCTAAGAAAACTCTTAAGCTAATAATAAATCAGAGAACATTTGCTCAACAGAGGAAAATATCTTCTAAAACTCTATAGATTAGGCAGATTTCAATCAGTTATACTTTTTTTAAATATAAAATAATCATAACAGATCAGAAGACATTCAAATCTTTATCACACCTCAGACCAATCTTGATCACATTTTGGCACACTTCAGATGCAAAGTTAACATGAATAAGTGGGAGAAAGCTCTAAGGAATACGTCCACTCTCATGGAAATATTTATTACATAATTACAGTGGTGGTGGTAGTAATAGGTCTCAGGTGGCTGTACTGATCCAATTTTTAGAGAAAGTCTCTTGTGTAGAAGCTCACATTCTATTAACTCAAAAACGTAAAGAGATTCATTTTAAAGTGTGTTAATTGATTATTACGGAGTTTTTCTTTTGAGGCATATTAGAAGTACAAGAAATTTCTTTTTACCTTGTGTGAGTTTCATTGATATAAATAACATTCCGCAAACCCAAAGACGGGATACTGGAGTTGAAAAATTTATCCTACATAAAACAAAATAAACGTAGACATAGATATACACTGGATTGCTGGTGAAGAGTTCACATTACTACTTCTTGATGACTTTTATAATTCAAGCATAAAGTCAGGCATTGCTTCAAAAATCAAAGTGATGAAGACAAATTGTGCTTTATCAAAAAGTACCTTTTAGCCTTCAAAGATGGTCACAAACTCAAAATTAGTCCTTAACACCTTGCAAAGGAAATAGTGCCTCTCCCTTTCCTGCCTCACTCCCCACCACCAACCGGAAAGAGCTGAAGCTACAGACAGCTTATGTCATTGACAGGAATACTGGAGATTTCAGTGTCCCCAGAATACAAAAATACCATGCTAAGTACTGCGTAGTTATTGTTAGATTACTAAATCTCCCAGTAATCCTGACACATAAGACTTATTATCCCCATTTTATAGACAGGAAAATCGACGCTGACAGAGGTTTAACATTCAATCCTACATTTTGCTCTGAAGAGTTATGGTCTTTCTATTCTCCTAAAATGACTGCCCCACTTAATGACAAAAATGTATGGCTAAGGGTTACCCTCTTTACAGGAAACCTTAGAGATAATCCAGAAATAGCTCTGCTGAAAAGAGAAAGTCTACAGCTTTATCATTGTGGGCAAAAAGGTAAACTAGCCCCATGGCCTAGTGGTTACGTTCAGCACACACCACTTCAGCGGCCTGGGTTCAATTCCCAAGCAAGGACCTACGTCACTCGTTGGTGGCCACACTGTGGTGGCGACCCACATATAAAACAGAGGAAGACTGGCACAAATGCTAGCTCAGGGAAAATCTTCCTCACCGAAAAAAAAAAAAAGAAAAAGGTAAATTTTCCACAAATAAATGCTGAGAAAGCATAACATACCTTCAACAAAAGATATAAAAATACTTAAGTGAAATCTCTAGAGATAAAGAAAACAGGATTTCAGAGAAAGAGTAGAAAATATCAAAAACTTACTATAAAAATATTGTCAAACAAAAATTATTTTAAATAAACATGCCATGAAAGAATTTTAAGATCAAGTCTAGCTCCATCAGGTACTCAGCAAAAACCATTTATCTGTTATATTACTCACCTACCCCCACTCCAAATCACCACCACCACTATACTCTCTTCTGACTTAAGAACACATTAGAGTTAAGGTAATGTTTTGCTCTTTTAAGCATTCAAAATTAGAATTAGATGAGATGTCAGGTCTACAAAGAAAAGCCACATGATCTTCTATTTAAATCTTTATTTCTACTGGCCTATTAACCTGAACTGGCCTTACTCCTAGACTGGAAATTTCTATGATCCTTCAATTCTACCAAATTCTTGCAACAAGGCACTTGTGATTCAAAAGGAACAATACTTACATCAAGACATTCTTGAGCAGACCTGAATATTTAACATAAACTGCTTGAATCCCACACAAATCTCTCTCAGGTTAGTAAATCCCTTTATACTAGATTCAGAATTCTACTTCCTGCCAAGCCAACCCTGAGTAGAAAATTCACACAGCAAGGTTAGCTATTCACACAGGGTAAAGGCAACCTCTATAAATGACAGGCACTTAAATGACAGAATTTCTATGTCCTAATAACTGGCCCATCCCAGAAAGAGCTTAACATCCAGGTATGCCTTTTAATAGGTAACCTTACTGCCTTAGAACACAGCCACACTAGATTCTACATTCCTGTGCTAACTCATCCCTCTGGCAAACTGCCATCAGAAGCATACCTCTCACTCAATCCACTCTTCTCAAACACTGCACTGTAATGTGGAAGATTTTGCAAGGCTTGTGTTTTTTTCACCAAAACACAAACAACAGACCCATACACACTCTTTGTTCAACCTTCATCCAAACCTTTTAGTGACCATTCTTCACTACCAGGGTCAACAGACACCCTCTGAAACAGAAACTTAGCAAAAGGAAGAGTAGAGCAAAGCCACAGTGCTGAAGTTCAACATCTAGAAGTTACATGAAGGTTCCCACCAACTCTTTGGAAGAGTCAACTGAACTAAGATCTACGCTCCTCGTAAAGTCATACTAAAACTAAGGAACCAAAATATCATCTAGCATCAACTACTGGACCAATATTTACTGAATAAACCAGTGGAAAGAAAAATTGAGTCAACATCTTTACTTGGAATATTTGGTTTATAAACATGGGTCTAAACTCTAGAAATGAATTAAGTCTGTTAAGGTGACACAATCACAAATTCACACAAAGTTGGAAATCTATGTCACATATATCACTCTGTTTATTAAAGGTCAACAAACAGTGACATTCTTACCCAGCTCTGGGGGGTACAGGAATAACAACATCTTCCGACAAATGGCCTTTTCCGGCCCATTAGGCTTTCTTTCCATTTTAAGGTTGCAGATCTGAAGACAGTAGGTCTGAAACCGCATTCACTCTAATAAATATTAAGGAAAAAGCAGTGTCTGAATGGCAAGAGAATTATACTTGTCCATTTGATCTTGAAAACTAAGATATTTTTCTTTTGATGGCGTAAGTATGTGTTTCTCACAGTGAATTCGTTCAAGGTGTTCCCTCCGTGACCAACACTTAGAACAAAGCTTGGAACATACGCAAAAGTTGAGCAATAAGAATAGTAATGGCTGGTGGTGAACGCTGCACACTCAAAGTGGAATTCAAAGGTTTAAAAACTAGGATGTAAAAGGTCAAACAACCTTCTGACAGTAGTGAGATGAATAAAATCAGACTCCTGGATCCCTACGCTAACAGTTAATCTACTACTCCCTCTTAAATCACATGCTCCCACAAAAGAGCTACAAAGGCTTTACATAGTAAGCAAGTTGTTATAATGCAGCTTAAAATATTTTACTTTAAAGGAAAGACAAGGTAAACTTACATGACATTCCGTTATCTTAACAAGAGAGTTTGAAGGTTGGAATCTAAACTACCGCTAACTCTGCTCTTCCGTTCTAAACATTTTTCTCTTAACTCTGAGTTCATCAGTTGCTCAGATCCCACTGATATAACATTCTCAAAAATAAGCACAAAAAAACCACCAAAATTCCAACATCATTTTTCTTTTAAAGTAGATAGTGTTCAAGAAATATTTAAAACATGCCATGTTATGTTGAAATTGGAAAAACAATACAAGAAAATGCATGCCCTTTGGATTGGGATTCTTACTAAAATTTATTTCCTATTTTTAATTTTTTAAATAAAGTTTATTTCCATTACAAAATTCATGCTTATTAAATATAATTATGGAAAATAGATAGAGAGAAAAATAAATCTCTATAATTACACCAACGAAAACAACTACTAGGTTCTTTTTCCTGTGCAAAAGTGTTTTGCTTTTAACATAATCACTGTACTCAAATTTCCTACCCAATTTTTTCCTCTCAATTAACATAATACCATAAGAATTTTTACATATTAGATTTCATAAACATACCTTCTAATACCTGGAGGCAGTTTTGGTAGCTATTAACCTCTATTTGATATTGTTGCTTCCAGAGTTTCCACCTCCATAAACAACATTGAAATGAACATCTTTAGGCCGAATGCTTTTAACCCATATCTTAAACTTACCCATTCATCGCTTGCATGCTTACATCGACCAACACCGTATTCTGAGGAATTTGGCAGATAAGAAACATCTATCGCGCCAAGGGTCAGTGCAGATTCATCCATGTCACAAAGCGTAACTCCTAAATCATGTGCTATAAAAAATATATACCATTTATGTTAATAAGGAATCCAGAGAGTAAATACCAGAACTCAAAACTCTGACTTCTGCATTATTTTGCTTCAAAAAAGGATGTCAAATGAACTACTAGCAGACTTCCACCATGTTTAGTTAGACTTCCACCATGTTTAGTCAAAGTGTGAAAACAGACTTTGATGTATTTATATGAACTCAGGCCATTCTGATTTAAGGAAAAAAAATCAACATTTGTATCTTTAGACTTTCTCAACAAAACAGCTACAAATTTGCAAGGGTAAATAACAGCTTATTTCAGGTACATAACAAAGAATTATTTCATTTGTGTGAATAATTGAATAGTTCCTGGGAGGATGAAGGCATGTGTTTATTTAAATATGTTACATGTATGCACACAAGTAGATAATTTAAAAAAATTATGTGCTGGGAATTTTTGGTTATACATATTATGCAATATAAAATGGGTAAAGGGAATGAGGACACCTCTAAATTTTCCCACTTAAACTGAATTGAGCTCTTAATTTTCTTGTGATGCTTTAATTGAAATGATATTTGCACTTTTAATACATCTACAAAGCTCTAAAACAAAACCACCCTGTCCTGAAATATCTGATTTATAAGTTTTCATCCTTTCAAAGCCTTTTCCTACCCTAAGGGAAAATGTTCACTAACACTGAACTGCTCAAGAAAATGGATAGACATTAACCTAAAATATAAAAACTTTCTAACATAATTCTCAAATTATTTTAGCATTTGGCTATTTCTCAGCTGGCCTTAAATTATTCTTTTAAAACCCTGAAAGGTCACGTCCAAGTTAACAGTTTTCCTTGGAGGGCATATTCTGATTTCCTGTGGTAACTGTTATGCTCAACATAACTATACACTCCTTAACAATTTAAGGTAACAATCTAACATAATAGGCGAGGGGAAAGAAGAGGAAAGCAATGCACCTGGCATGAAAGCTCTTCGTGTTATAAAACAGCTATCAGTTTCAGGCGCAGAATGTAGCTACAACAGGGGGAGCCCCTTGCCGCCTGAGAAAATGAACTCGTAGCTGGTCCCAGCGAAGAGCGGAGAAGGGGAGGGAGAGAGTCTTGCGCCAGTAGGAAGTCCACGCTCGCTCCTCCCTCCCCACGGCGTCTATCCAAGGTCAAGAAGTAAAAAAAAAAAAATCCTGGAAGCGCCAGATTATGGGGTGACTGTGGGTTTTGAAAGGGACATAAGTAGGAGGGCCAGCTCTGAAGCCAAACACATCCGAGTTCAAATCTCCCACTGCTTACTCTCTGTGTGACTTGGGACAAGTTGGTTAACTTCTATGCCTTGGTTTCCCCATTTGGAAAATGGGCATAATACGATAGATCTTACCGTCTGGGTTGCTGGGAGGAACACATTATAAAGCGCCTAGCACAGTGTCTGACCCACAGCGCTCAGTCCAGTCAGTGGCCATGTGTCATCCGATTGTCCCCAGCACCGGCTGCTCTCAGAGCACCCCTGCGGCCTCAACGCCAGAGCTCATGCCCCCACTTCCCCATCAGGTGCATGGGGTACAGACTCCACGGGGACTTCCCTCCCCCCCGGAACCATGCCGCAGCCTGGTCTCCCGACCCCCACCCCGGCACGAGCTGGGCCCATCTCTCGTGGGAACCCGGGAACTCGGGGGAGGGGGAGGAGGCAGCGGGACACGGACCTCCCCGGCAACTTGCAGGAGTGGCGCCGGGTCCAGCCGAGAGGGCGGCGACGCACCTGTGCCGGCTGCGGACCGAGCAGCCTCCGGAGCCGCTCCCGCCCTCCCGCCGCTCCGCCGGCTGCAGCTGCCGGCACTTCAAGTCTCGGCCGCGCCTGCCGCGGCGTCGCGCCCTAGTGACGCAGCGGGCGCCCGGGACTGACGTGAGCCCGCCGGCTCCGCGCGGCCAGGGTGAGGGGCCGGGCTCCGCGTGGCTCGTGGCCGTGCGCGCTGCACGCCGGTCCGAGAGTAGGATCGTGCACACGAGTGTGTCTGTGTGGCCAAGTATGGTGTGCGAGAGCCTACACGAACGGTTATTCTGCTTAGGCGCAGAGTCACGTGAGTGTGTGTCTGTGTGTGTACGCGTACCTAAGTCCGCATTGGGTAAACTCCGCTCATCTGGAAGTTTGTATCTCCCCCGGGCCCTTTTGGGAGTGTGTGCTTGGGCTGTCTGGGTTTATGTGTATATGTGGGGTCTGTCTTTTATGAGATCTGTAAGACTACAGAACTTATTAGGGGTGGGGGAAGGAGGGATTGGAAATGGCCCTGTTGTGTAATTTTCACAACAGTGGCTGAGTGCCTTTTCATTAAAGGAAGAAAATGAGGAATTTAAAGAGAAACAAATAAGGCTTGAAAGAGTCTGAGTCCAAATTTGCCTACCTTTAGCCCTTCAAAGAAAATAACACTGGGCACAAAGAGTTGCTTTCACAATATTTGTTGTGTCATGGACAAGGCCAAGGATTACAAGAGCATGAACAATTTAGAAGGAAAAAGATAACCTTTTACCTGCACTTAAGCAACTAGCAGCTGGGGATATGAAGATCATTCAGACATAGTCCCTGTCTTCACACCTCTGCCACCAGTTCTCATCTCTGCACCCATTAACAGTAACTCTGTCTTCAAAACAAATCTTCCTCCATGTCCACCCATCAAAAACCATCTAGAGCTCCCCACAGTCCAAATGCCTGAGCCTGGCACATAAGGCCTCCACAGGTAGGCCTCTACTTTTCCCATTTTCCTATTCTCCAACAGGAGCCCCCTTACTTCAACCTCTCTGTCCCTAGACAAGCGATGGGCACTCATACTCCTAATTGCTCATGCCATTCTCCCCTAAATTTTATAATTCCTTCCTGAACTAGGTCTCCAAACCTTCCCTAATCTCTCCAGCCCTCAATAATCACACCCGCCTGTGAAATCTCGCAGATTTACTGTGGTACCACACCTTGGTCTTTATCAATTTGTGTCTGTCTTCCACAAGATTAACTCATTGTCTGTCAGTGACTTGCCTCAGTCTCCTAGGCAACATCACAATGCTTTGTTATAGTGAGCACTCAATACATGGTGAAGCTGAGGAACAAGAAGAAAAAGAATTCCTTTCCTTGAACTTTCTACTTCTGTTTATAAATCCATCCCAAAATGTGGGTGTGTCACTCTTGTAAAACAATCCAAAACAGTAGGAGTGGTTATTCATATAAAAAATGCTTCTTGAAGTCAAAGACCCTGTCTTTATTCAACCCTACACATACTTTAGTTCCAAGACACACCTAAGTACTCAAGGCCTGTGTTGACTAGAATAAAATGAATTCTAGTCCCAAAACATTATGAAATTTTGTGAACACCTTACTGGTCCCTAAGCAAAAAGAATAAGAAAAAAGAAGAGGAGAGAAAATAAAGGAAAGTCACAGGGGTTGAAATGACTGCTAAAGAGAAAGGAATGAGAAATGAGGTAGAGAAAGCATCACAGGAATTAAAATGTAGGCCAGAGGAAAAATTTAGATTGTCTAATGTAAAGGTCATTTGTAGGCAACTCTTCTGTAACACCATTGCAAAAGAGTTTACTGAGGTGTTTCAGGTTACTTACTGGGAATTGTTTTGGAAATAAGTGACACCTTGGCAATCTGTTTCATCAACAGAACCACAATAATTTGTAGTCATCCAGTCTAGCCAGCCAAGATGGAGCAACAAGGACTGAATTTACTCTGCTGCTAAGACAACTAAAAATATATAAAACAGGCAGTAGTGCAGGACAGTGGTCCCTAAGGGAGAGGAAACAAATGAGATGAGCACTATGATTGCCTCAGCTTACTGCCTAGAGAGTTGCCAGTCTGAAGTGCAGAGAGGGGGAATCCAGGAGGAGCTAGGCAGACTCCTGGAGTTGAGGAGATAGAACTGGGAGACCAGGAAGGCCAAAGCACCTGGAGCCAGGAGTAGAGTAGCTGAGAGAAGAGAGCTATACAGAGAAAGAGGGAGCTCTGGAGACTTGCACAGGGTCTTGCTCCAGTCTTCAGCTGATTAGCACATGGATGTGAGGATGCTACCCAAGGCCAGGGAAAGACCCACTACACAGAGAGAACAAACACCAAAGTTTGTACAGGGTGGGGAATTGTTCCTGTTCCCGCAAGCCAGAGTGGAAAGTATAGGACAGAGTGGCAGTGCAGTGATCACACAGGACCAGGAAGAGGGGCTGATCATGGCACCCAGACTAGAAAACCTCATAATTCATGCCTCAAAAGGTCTTGCCTCAGTAGTGGGGTAAAATTAGCCCTAGAGTAAATGCTCCTATCCCAACAAAGTGTCCCAAAGCAAAGCATAAGAATACTTATAGGAAATCAAATATATCCATCACCCAACAAGGGGAAATTCACAATGTCTAGCATCCAATCTAAAATTATCAGGCATGCAAAAAAGAAGCAGGAAAGAATGACTCCTAATGAGAAAAATCAATTTAAAGGTTGCAAAATGACAGAATTAGTAAACAGGGACATTAAAAAAGAATTCTAACTGCACTGTCTATGTTCAAGAAAGTAGAGGAAAAATTGAACATATTAAGCAGAGACATGGAAAATCTTTAAAAAGACCCAAACCAAACATCTGGAGATTATAAAACCATTGTCTGAGATTTTTAACACACACAAACCCCACTTGTATAGGACTAACAATAGATTAAACGTTCCAAGAACAAAAGATTAAAGAAACTGAAAACATTGCAATAGAAACTATCCAAAATGAAACAGAGAGGGAATAAAAAGACTGAGAATAAAAATGAACAGAGTATCAGTGAGCTTAATATCAATGCAATTGGAGTCCCTGAAGGAAAGGAGAAATATGAGAGTGGGGGGGGGGGGTCAGGGAGGACGGAAAAAAATATTTGAAGAACTAATGGCTGATAAAAACTATAAACCTGCAAATCCAAGAAAACTATACCAAGGAACATCACAATTAATTGCTTAAAACCAATGATAAAGTGAAAATCTTAAAATCAGAGGAAAAAAAGACATTACTGTGCAGAGGAACAAAGACAAGAATGACAAGCAGACTTCTCATCAGAAATTTGCAAACAAGAAGACAGTGAAGCAGCATCTTTAAAGTACTGAAAGAAAAAACTGTCAATCTAGAATTCTTTCCCCAAATATATATATTTCAAAAACAAGACAAAATAAAGACATGTTCTGACATGTAAAAGCTGAAAGAATTCATCACCAGCAGACACTGTAAGAAATGTTAAAAGAAAGTCCTTCAGGTAGAAAGAAAATACCATCAGAAGGAAATCTGAATCTGCTCAAAGGAATTAAGAGCTCAAGAATCATATGTAGGTAAATGAATTTTTTCTTCTTTTTAAAACTCTTTTAAAAGATAATTGCTTAATGCAAAAATTAAAACAATATTTGGGGAGGGTATTACATATGTAGAAATAAAATGTATGACAACAGCAGCACAATGTCCAGAAAGAATAAGAATATTACAACAGAATATTCTTATACAAAGCATAAAGTGGTCTAACATACTTGAAGGTAAACTATGACAAGTTAAAGATGTTTGCTCTAACTCCTAAAGCAACTACTATAAAAGCGAAACAAAGAGCTGCAGCTAATACATTAACAAAGAAAATAAAGTAGAATTATTTAAAAAAACACACTCAATGAATCCAAAAGAAGGCAGTAAATGAGGAGAAAGGAAAGAAAGAATAGATGGGATAAACAGAAAACACATAACAAGATGGTAGATTTCAATCCAAGCACATAAGTAATCACCCCAATTAAAAGGCACAGTGTCAGACTAGAGAAAAAAAGCAAGAACCAACTATATGCCACCTATTAAGAAAAAAAACTTTAAAGATAAATAAGTTAAAAGTCAAAGATTGAAAAACAATGTAGAGAGTGCTAATGCTGATCAAAAGAAATATTGGTGATTTATATTAATATCAAAGTAAAATTTCAACACAAAGAATATTACTGGAAATAAAGAGGATCATTTCATAATGATAAAGGAGTCAGTCTATCAAGAAGAAAAACAATTCTAAACATTTATGCATCTGATACAGTTTCCAAATAAATGAATCAAAAATTGACAAAATTGCAAAGAGAAATAGAAAAATCTACGATTATAAACAGCAATTTCAACACCCCTCTCTCAATAACTGACAGAGCAAGTAGGCAGAAAATCAGTAAAGAAATGAAAGGCTTGTACAATACCATCAACCAACTTGGCCTAACTGACATTTATAGATCACTACATCCAACAACAGAAGAATACTATTCTTTTCCAGTGCATACAGAACATTTACCAAGAGAGACCATGTTCTGGGCCATAAAACAAGTCTCAATGGATTTATAAGTATTCATATCATAAACAACATATACATACTCTGACCACAATGGACATTAGAAATCAATGACTTAAAAGTATCTGGAAAATCCCCAAATATTTGGAAACTAACATGCTTCTTAAAAAAAAAAAAAAAAACATGGTTTAAAGGAGATATAAGAACAGAAATTAGAGGGGGCCGGCCCAGTGGCATAGTGGTTAAATTTGTGCGTTCTGCTTTGGCGGCCTGGGGTTCGCCAGTTCAGATCCTGGGCGCAGACCTGCTCACTGCTTATCAAGCCATGCAGAGGCGGCATCCGATATAGAAGAGCTACAACTATGATACACAACTATGTACTGGGGCTTTGGGAAGAAAAAAGAAAAAGGAAGGTTGGCAACAGATGTTAGCGCAGGGCCACGCTTCCTCAAAACAAAAAAAAGGAATGGAAATTAGAAAGTACTTTGATGAAAGTACTGATGATGAAAACAACATGTCATGATTTGAGGGATGTAGCTAAAGCAGTACAGTGAGAAATTTATAGCAGTAAAACATCTATATTAGAGAAGAAGAAA
This sequence comes from Tapirus indicus, assembly GCA_031878705.1. Classification (NCBI taxonomy): domain Eukaryota; kingdom Metazoa; phylum Chordata; class Mammalia; order Perissodactyla; family Tapiridae; genus Tapirus; species Tapirus indicus. The sequence goes on along the minus strand of CM062921.1, from coordinate 19,242,381 downwards.
GGTCTCAAATCCTTGATTTCAGCTTTGACATTAAGAAAGAAGAGCAAATTAAAGCCAAAGTAAGAAAAACAAAAATGGGAAATAATAAAGGGCAAAAATCAATGAAATAGAAAAATAATAGAGAAAATCATTGAAACTGAAGCTGGTTCTTTCAGAAGATCAATAAAATTGATAAACCTTTAGGCAGATTGATAAGGAAAAAAGAGAGAGAAGACACACATTACAGATATTAGGGATGAGAAAAGTAACATCACTACGAATTTGACATATATATTAATCCAGCCTTTCCATTGTCCAAACTGGTTGCCTTTCTGTTTTCAGGGTAGTATTTCAAGATGTTGGAGTTCCTGCCTCCCTAAGGGGTGTCTGGTTAGATCCTGTGAAAAGCTGGTCCCACCAATTGTACAAGCAAAGAAGCTTCAGGAAAGCCAGGCTTCCCCCATCTTGTGTTTGTGAAAGTGATGGACATCTATCTGTGTGCGCATTGCCTTTCATTTTGTTTTGTCCAGTTTTCACTTTTCATTGTCTTTCAAGACATTTTTAAGTTTTTTTCTGTCATCCTACACATTGACATACCATGCAAATATCTTAACATGACTCATACATGCAAATATCTTAACGTGACCCATTCCCCTGATGATCCTGCAAGCTGTTATAATCTTCAACTTACAGATAAGAAAAATGAGGCTCAGAGAAATTACATAAGTTGCCCAAATCATCCAGAGAGAAGGTAACAAAGAAGGGATTTGAACCTAAGCCTTTCTCTTACTAAAACCCATTTTCTTGCTAATTACTTGTGCTGCCTTCCTACTAGTCCCCACTAGTCCTAACAGGTTTCCCTCCAGACTACCCAGATTCACTGATCAAAACTTACCTGGGTACATTTGTTCAAGTTGCTACAGATCCACCTTTGTATAGAAGAATTTCTCTGAAAGAATATTATGAGAAACATTGTCAGCTGAATTGCCAAAATCCAATGATAAATCCATATCTCAAATATAACAATTATTCTATTAATAAAGTAAGTTTGGCCTGATTTGTCCTTACTAAATCCATGCCGTTCTCATCATCTACTTTCCTCCAGATTCCTTTTGTTCATTTATTCAATAAATACTTATAGAACACCTACTGTATGCGCCTTGTTGTAGATACAGCGATGAACAAGACAGCACAGTACCTCCTCTCTTAAAGCTTCCAGTCTAACAGGCTTGCACAACTCCTGTTGAACAATTGTTTCCAAAAAGTTTCAAAAAATCAGCATCAAGTTCATGAGCCTGTGGCTTCTAGAACTTGCCTAGTTGACTTGGAGCAGGCACTGAGACCCATCTGTCCACTATCTATTCTCTCCCACTTCTTGGCTGTCAGAAGCCTAATTTTGTTCAGGGTGATCTCTCACCCAGACCTGAGAAAAGAATGAATCAAGGTATCCTAGCTAATTGTGGTCGTCTTGTCCTCTAATATTCTAGCACTCCCTGCAGCCAAGATGGTCACATGACCCAGTTCTGGGCAATGAGACCTAAGAGAAAGTCAAACTTGAGGATTTCTGGGGAGGCTTTTCTTTTCTAGTAAAAGGGAACAGACACAGTTGGCACTGCTTCTTTTTCACTTCTTCCCCCCATTTTCTCTGTAACTTGATGTCCAAACACCACCACCAATCACACACCTCTGGATTTTGTTAAATCTCTGCTTAAGCCACCATAATCTTGTTTTCTGTTACTTGCAGGCAAATGCATTTCTGTCTCGTATTTAACTTTGAGCACAGTTCTGGATGCTCAAATCACTCAAACATATGGGGGAAAAGTGAGAGTTAAGAAATAGTCCCTGCCAGTGAATCACGCTGGGGACAGCAATGGAATTGACCTTAGAGCCGGCCATTTGGAAAGTATCTTAGACCAGAAGAGAATGGAACCCCTCTGACTCACTTTTACCACATTTGTGGCAGAATAAGGACTTCAATTTGACTGAAATTGAAAACTGCTTCATCAGTAGATTAAGCTAAAACCTTCAAATAAGCCAAACAAAAGGCAGTCAGGCTTCCAGGAGATCTGTCTTGGCATCTCCTATGTGATGGGCCACATGAGGAGGCTCCATCCCCAACACACCCCAGTAGGGAAGGGCAGCAGGAACAGGGTTGGGTTCCAGCCTTCCAGCCACTACTGTGCCTTGGGGCAGGGCACCAGTTCTAGAGGGGAACTGGGGCACTGCATCAGATAACTAGTAGAACAGGCTAATTAAGAAATTAGCTCGTAAGTCGTTTGTTTTTTTACAACTGTTCATTCATTCTAAGAAATGAAAGGTGTTTTTTCCCCTTCTCCAGGAGTGTAGCCAGGCTCTTTGTTTTAAGTCCTGAGGTTCCCTAAGTCCTTGAGGGAGGCTGAGTAACTACGATTAACAGACGTTTTGTTACAAAAAGTTAAAAAATGAGAAACTTGACTGGGGTTGGTCGCCAAGAAGACATAACCTAAATGGGCCTTTGTTTTTCCTGTAGAATCAAGCAGGATTGTGTGAGAAGGAAGTTGTTTAAGAAGGGGGTGGAAGCCAGGATGACTCAGGCACTGAGAAGGGGCAAAGGGTTGAGGATTCTGATTATGGTTCAGACTTGAGGTGGCAGGTCTTCAGAAAGAGGGTGAAGGTGGGAGGACTGTGAAGAGTGAAGGTCCCAATGGCTGAGAGTGTTGTGGAGGGAATGGAGCTTCAGGAACCATGCAGGGCCCGGGCAGGGAGCAGTGGTGAAGGAAACCAGCCTGAATGGAGCCAGGGCCTCTGCTTTCAGGTTTCCTGCCCAACACAAGTGTGAGAGTAAGGGAGAAGAGGGGAATCCCAAAAATGATCATGATTGGACTTCTAGGGATCCTCGATATGAGCAGTTACAGCCAGATTAATTCAACATCCATTCATCCAAACATAGTGACTGAGAGCCCACTTTGTGCCAAGCATCTTTTTTAGGCACCGAGGATACACAGATGAAGATGTCACACATAGATCCTTCCCTTGTAGAAACGGTAGTCTAAAGGCCTATGGCACGTGGGGAGGGAGACAGTAGGGAGAAAGTAACAAACAAGTAGACAAAGATCACAACAAATTGTGAAAAGTGCCATGAAGATCAAAACAGCATCTGTCAGAGAGAATAACAGAAGTGATTGCCATTAGATAAGGTGATTGGGGAGGACTTCTCTAAGGGAGGAGCAGCTACACTGAGCTGGGGTGTGAGAAGGACCTGGCCACAAAAGGAGCCCAGAAAAGACCTTTCCAAGAAGAGGGAACTATATCAGCCAAAGCCCAGAGGGAGGACAGAGCTTGGCAGAGAGAACTGAACGAAGGCCAGTTGGGCTAGAGTGGAGGAAGGGGAAAGTGGCAGAGAGGAGTTGGGAAGCCAGAAGGTCCAGGTCAAGCAGAGCTTTTTAAGCCAGAGTAAGAAGTTTGGAAAATTAAAAATAAAATTGTGCCAAGTGTCATAAATGTCATGGAAGAATCCACACACCCTTTACTCAGTGAAGATTAGAGAAGGATGAATCAAAACAGAAGCCCAGGTCTATGGACTTGGACAACCTGGAAGGAGGAGAAGTGGGCAGTGACTAAGGAGCTGTAACGTAGGCGAGGGCCTGCGTGGGGCACACTGGCAGCAGAGAATCTAGGTAAGAGGAAAGTAAGTGTTGTAAACTACCATTTATTGAGCACTTATTATGTGCCAAGCACTGTTCTAAGTACTTCACATCTCATACAATCCTCTGTATTAGTCAAGTCACAGTCTGGAAAACAGAGCCCATGCCAGACAGCCAGTAGTGAGACTTAATACAGAATCTTACCTAGAAATGTCTTGGAAGAGCTGAAAGTATGAAAGGGGACAGTGAGGCAACCCAGAGATTAGCAACAACAGAAGATCACTACCCTCCCTAAGGCAGGAGTGACAAAGCGAGGTGTTAACAGACCTGGGAGCCAGAGCCACCTAGACGACCACCGGGACCGAGGAGAGAGGGGCTACCTAGGAGGAGCCAGATCCCAGGTCTGAAAGCATATCTTAATGTGAAACCCCACTCTATGAAGATACTCAGATGGGGCTGGCTTAAGAACTGAGCTGCTCGTTGGGACATCTGTGGACTAACCCCAAGTCCTCCTAGCAGGATGTCTGAGAGTTCTCCAAGGACTTTGGAGCCGAACAACCTGTGTTCCAATCTTGGTTCTACCATTTACTAGGTGTGTGCCCTGGGCAAGTTATTTAACCTCTCTGAGCCCCAATTCTCTCATTTTTATGTAGATTTGCTAATGTCCACTTATTGCATTATTTTGAGGTAAAATTGAATAATGTGTAGAAGATAATTAGCACAGTGCCTGACACGTGGTAAGATTTACAAAGTGGTAGCTATTCTTATAATCATTGTTAGTCTCTTGCAGAGACTCTGGGGACAAAAAAGGGATCCTATTTCTTTGAGCTTGAATCCTGGCAAAGAATTTGTCCTAAAATCTTTGGAACTCATATGAACCTTTAAGGTTACTTTGTTCTGGGAAGAGTATCTCTGTGTCAGTCAAAATGGGGTGGGTTATGATACAGTAACAAATGTCTCATAGTCTTAAGACAACAAAGTGTATTTCTTGCTTATGCTACACGTAAAAAGCAGGTTATTATAGGGGCTCTGCTCATTCAGGTGACTGAGGGAGGGTCCAGCTTACCTTAGGTTTATTTGATTGCCGAGTCTGGGAAAAGAGAGGGTAGTGAATCATGCACTGGCTTTTAATCCACACATCACTCTGTTCCCATTTCATTAACTAAAGTGTCATGTAAAGCAAGGTGGGTGAAGAAGTGTAATCCTACCATCACCAAACAAGATAACTAAACATTTATGAACAACCCCAACGACTATCAGAACAACCTTCTGGTTAGGCTGGATAAAGCAAAGGTCCCAATCTAGAATGAAGAGATTTAGGAGCTTCTAACAGGCCAGCCTACCCTATGAGACATCATAAATTTTGTCTTTGTTGTGCCCAGAGTTGCATCTCTGAAGACAATGTGTCTATTAGGAAAAACTTTTGCTCCTAAATATTGCTTAAGATCACTTCTCTGAAAATCACTGTTGGTTCTTAGAAGACATTGTCCAAGACGGTTTGTGGAGCTGAGATGCTGGCTGGAAACAAAGCATCTTGTCTTCTGGAAGAAGGATCCTAAAATGGACTAGATAGTACTTGCCCAGACTTACCCAGAACTTTTCTACTGTTGTATAACCTGGTGTCAGATTGTTGGGTACTGATGGCTTGTTGAGCAAGTCCAAGCTCTGGGAGTAAGGAGCAAGGCCTTTCCTCGGCTTTCACAATCCCATGTTTTTTCTTAGCATCTTTTGCTGGCTCAAAGCCCTCTTTCATTCTTATTCCACCTCTCTCCTTAGCAGACCAAGTACCTAGGAGTCATTCCTAACGTCTTCTCACATCCAATCCAACACTAACTTCTAACAATTTTACCTTCTAAATAGCTTTAAATCCATCATCCACTCTCTGCACTGTCCTAATCCAGGCCACTACCTTTTTCCCTGGGAGGCATAACAGCTTACCACCTGGACTCTTCAGGTCTGTTTCCCACATATCAGCCTCCCAAACATCCCACACGTCAGCCAGAATGAATATTTGAAAATGCAACACGTGACCATGTGAAACACCCCCATTTCTCTCCCCACTCCACCTGATTAAAATCCTTTCAATTATTCGGTATAGTTTTTAGGACAAAGACTAAAGTCTTTAACAAGGCCTCTCATGCCTAGCACAGCCCCCCTTGCTAACCTCTCTACCCTCACCTCCTCCCACACACCCTTTCTCTCTCCAACTTCAGCCACCCTGGCTTTCTTTCAGTTCCTCAGGAGAGGTAGGCTCTGCTCTTCCCTTGCACAAACTGCTTCCTCTGCCCAGACTGGTCCTCCCCAGAATCCCCATTTTCTCTCTAATTCACACTTTGTAAAGCAGCTCAAATCTCACCTCTTCATATAAACCTTTGTTGATCCTCAGACTAAGTCAGGCCGCTTGTCACAAGCTTCTCCCCATGGGACTTATCACAATTATAATTGAATGCTTAATTATAGAATTAGTCATTTAATATCTGCTTCTCCCTCTCAACTGCCATTCTGGACTTCTCCCGTTCCCTTCCTCTATATTCCTAGCACCTTACAGTGCCTTGCACATAAAAGATGCTCGAGGTCTATTTGTTGAATGTCTAAATACAAGGCATGATTAATTTATAATTAATAAAGGAGAATGTGAATGGCTTTTATAACTGTCAACAGTCCTGGACAATGATGGCTCTAGGAATAGAAGAATTCAAGGAGGGATACATGAACCACAGAGTTTTAGGGGCTCAGGCCTTTATGGATTTGGGGGAAGGCATGTATCCAAGCTTGATAGAGAGGTAGGAAGCAGATTTCCACTCTCTGGGCCAGAGTGGAGGGAACAACATAACTACAAGGGAGAACAGGGGCCCAGACCTCCAGTGATAACCAGCAATAGAGTGGGTGGTGGTCCATCATGGAATAGAATGCCACAATTGAGAACAAGGCAAAGCAGGGGCTGGGAGGCAAACACGCACATGCCCAACATACTTGGAGGAAGGAATTTGAAAATTCTTGAAAGGGAAAGCTAGGAATGGCTGGAGATACACTTATTTTTATTTTTCTTCCCTCAGAATCAGTCTCTGTCAAAAACAAAAAAGGAGAAGCAGAACTGCTTTGCATTTAGATAATTCTTTTTCTAATGAGTTCAGAATAAGCTAGAACCTCACTGAAGGCTAATTGGGAGGAAGATCAAGCTAAGTTCAGCTAAGGCTCATTTTCAGAATACTTCTAAGGAAATTTAGTTTTATTACTTTTGGGGACATAGAAGCTCTAAGATGTTCTTTTGGAAAATGTATTATCTTGGCATACTCCTCATAACTTGCAGATTTCCCAAAAGAAAAGGTTTCCGAAGAGTGTTATCAACCCAGTCTCCAATTATCCAAATTACCCAGTATAAAGCAAAACCTGAATAAGCATAATACAATTGACTGTGGTTTTAACCAAACCTTTATTAACTGACAGTCAGCATTGTATTATTCCATAAAATATTTGGGATTTATTTCAATGATGATCTCCCACATGAAAATAAGATATTAGAGAATAGGCTTTTCATAATCCAGGGTCATGGGGGACAATCCCCTCTTCTAGCCCCACTTTGTTATACTGCTCATTGGGCCCATCACTGAGTCCAACCGTTCACTCAGTTAGGGTGACTTATACCTCACCCATTCCTGTTGCACATCCAGTTCTGCTTAGGAAATGGCAAAACATTTTCCCCGTTTATCAAATTATTTTATAGTTACTTTTTCCAGAGGCTCTTAATTCTGGTCCAGGGTTCCTACTTTACTTCCATAAATCATTGGAACACATATGTAAATTTAGCATACATACATGAAGTGTAGAATTCCTAGTAACTGCTATAGGTTATAGATGGGATTAAACAAATCTTAATATCCATAATGCTGGTTTTTCTCTAGGTTATTTATAAGTGATGGTCTTAGAAGATAATCTTTCTAAATTTTTAGGTCACCTGCTCATTAACTGTTGAATAAATATAATCTAGGTAAAGGGTGAATTATATCTCAAGTCCCATCAATTGATCAAATCCTGGGATAAATGAAATTTTAACCTCCCAGAGATAAGGTTTAGTTAACTTTAAGCTCTACAGGGTATGGCATGCCTTATGTACATAGCATGAATTTTTTAGTGGTGATAATAGTTACAATAATAAAATTATCTACTTGGTCAGTAACCCCATTTTATGAACCACAGTGATTCTTAGCCAAATTCTAATTAAGCAGAGTAGTCAGCTGGCTCTCCTCCGCATGTGACCTGCAATCTGTTCTTGTTCACAAAACCAGAGGTGGCACATATAGGAATCATGTTATTAATGAGGCACGTGCTTTAAGATTACAACATGGCCACCATTCAGACACACCCAAAATGATAATTATTCTGAACCATTAATTACAGCTTGACCAACTACATTATCCAGAACTGTGAAGTGTCTTGGAATGTTGAATGTAAACTCAATCTATGGTTTTAATCTGTGCCTCATTTTCCTCATCTGTAAAACAAGGCTAATAATAACACCTACTTTATAGGGTTGTCATAAGGTTAAAATATTTAAGGCACTGGGACAGTGCATGGAGCATAGTGGGCACTACATGATGTTTGCAGTTATAAGAGTTCCTAGGAAAATGTCTAATCCTCTAAAAGAAGGCCTTGTTTGATCTAGGTATCAATCCTGCTTGCTTTCACAGGTTGTAATTGATAAATGTGACCTTTTAGAATCACAAGCTTTCCTAGCTCCAACCCCAACAAGTTTTCCTTTTCCAGTTACAAGTTTGCATAGAGTTTTCCTTTGATAACTATACTATGGATTGAGTCACTAAAGTCTTTAAAGCAGTAGTTCCTAACTTTTTGGAGTCAGGGAAGACTGAGAATTTGATGCAACTCCAGACTCTCTCTCAAGAAAAAAATTATATGTAAAAGTTTGCATTTAATTTCATGGGGTCCATAACCCCCGCCAATGTCGTTCATGGACCCCAGATTAAGAATCAGTGTTTGAAAGCATGACTTGGAAGATAGCCACATTTGGATCTTGTTCTTTAAACAATATCTAAAGCAAGACAAGACAGAAACACACATTTGCACGTTGTAAGGGAGGTATTAATTACTTTGGCCAGCTAAGTACTTTCTAGAAAAGGGTTTTGAAGATGATGAAGATGATGATGAAGTAGAGAACGAGAGGAGGAGGAGGAGTCACCCAAAATGGACAAAGGTAGATAAACTAAAGGTATACTTTTACCTTTGAGTGAGCCAACTATGCAGCAGTGTTTTGAAACTGGGAAGTACTGTGTGGCTGTTATTATTAGCAACTCTGGAGGCAGTTTGAGTAACTGATTGTATCCAAAGCTTTCCTTTAAACCTCAAACAGGTAAAATATTATCACTGGGGCTCTTCACGCCTGTTCAATGATTCAGACACAAAAGAAATGCTAATTATGGGACCTGAGCTGTGAATTCTGAGTGACTCTAGGGACAAAATGATTATCTGGCGGTCTTATGTTGCTGGAAATTTGTTAGAGGGTTTTAAGATTACATTAACTGATTTTCACCTTAAGTGCTCCACCTGGAGAAGCATTAAAGGCTCCTGATAAGGAAAGATTTCAAAGGAGTAATGACATCCACCAGAAGATCTTTCGGGTGAGTCAGGGGTACTGTAAGGAGAAAAGCCCAAGTGAGGAGGCTGTGTCCAGCTGCAGTGTTGTGATGGGCTCCCCACAACCCAAAGCTGCCGCTTTGATTAGGGCTCAGTAGACCTCTACTCATCTCCTGCTTCCTACAGTTACAAATGCCAGAGACCAAGAGGAAGAATAATATATTTACCACAAAGGTCATAGAATGAGGCCAAGGACCCGGTTACATTTCTGCCCCATTATGGTCTCAGATTGCACCCCTGCCTCTAAAAGCCAAACATTTTCTCAGGGCTGCAAATGCTGACAAGCTCTTACCCCTGCTGACCTCTGCTCCCTTGCCCTCTATCATCTCCCCTCCCTCCCTCCGCCCCAGTCCCCAAGGCCATCTCTCTGTTCTTGGATCATCTCAAGTTCTTCCCTGGCTTAAGGCCTCTATATTCATTGTCCCCTCTGCCAGGAACATTCCTTCTCTAGATATTTGCAAGGCTGACTCATTCTTATGTTTAGGTCTTAGCTCAGTTAGCAAGTTTCTGTCCTCTGCCTTTTCATTTCCTTCCATATCGTCCTATTTTATTTATAGCACTCAAGACTATCTGAAAATGATCTGTTGATTTGTTTTCTCTCTATTGTCTATCTTCCGCATTAGAGTGTGAGCTCCCTGACAGCAGGAACCTTCCATGTTTTAATCACTGTTGTAGCCCCCAGGCTTAGCACAGAGAAAGCACTAGATAAACATTTGTCAGCTAAAGGAATGAATGATCACCCTAATAGCTACCATTTATTGAGCACTTACTCCATGCCAGGCACAGGGCTGCAGGTTTTTACAAATACTGTTTCACTGAGTTCTCACAGCAACCCTCCAAGGGAGGTATTTATATGTTATCCCATGGTCCAAATTAGGTTTCAGAGAGGTCATGCAGCTTTTTCAGTGTCAAAGCTAGCAAGTAACCAAGACCTCATTTGTACCTAGGCATGTCTGACTCCAGCACTCCTACCCTCAATCAAGAGTCAGCACATTTTTTCTGTAAAGGGACAGATAGTAAGTACTTAAGGCTTTGTGGCCCATCATATGGTCTCTGTCGCAAATACTCAACTCTGTAGTAGTTTGAAATCGGCCCTAGATAATACATAAACAAATGGATGTGGCAGAATGCCAATAAAACTTTATTTACAAAACAAGTAGGGGGGCAGAATTTGGCCCAGGGGCCATAATTTGCAGATCCCACCTTTAAATCATCATTCTATATATGCTATGCTCAAAGGGGTTTAAAAAAAAGAAGGAAGGGAGTAAAAGAAAAGCATTAAAATGTATGCTTTGTGCATGGTGAGCTCTCTTTGAATACAACAGACAGCAGGTAGATAAACATTTAAGTTAAAAAAGGCAAAATAGGCCATAGGGTTCTGGTTGGAATATGACTCTACTGATTCAACTTCTTGACTGAATTATGACCATCACTTAAGACTACAGTAGAATTTAATTCAAATAAGTTACTCCATTTAATCAAGGTTCCATTCATATTGTAATTATGCATGATTTCACATGCCAACACCCAAACAGACCCACATACACTTCCATCCCAAGCAGTCCCAAAATAGTCACTATTGAAGGACAAAGTGTACAGAGCCACTCTGACTCTTAAAACTCTTCCTCTTTCAACCATTGAGCCTGAAAACATCAGTCTTTCCTTCTCAAGCAAATGTATGAGTTACTGGCAAGAGGTGAAAGACAAGATATGAATCTCAGGTCTGAGCCAGCCTAGAGAAATGTCTTGCAGCCTCAGTGGGAAGGTAAGCACTATTTGTGCTCAGTTGTTCAGTCATTCAAAGTGGCTCTCAGGACTGAATATCAGCCCTAAAGCAGAGGATCAACTCACGAGTCCCTTGGGTCTGGGCGGGGAGGCAAGGGCTGAACTTTGGGAAGGTGGGAGATGGAGGTACAAAGGTGCTGGTTTCTATAGTGCCAACAGGCTTGTGTGGGCTGGAGCCGAGGGTGCGAGGCCTCCTCTAGCACTCTGCTTTTCTCTCGGCAGCCCTAGGTCATTAGAAACACATTAGACAAAATATTCATTTTTCTCATACTCTGAACAAAGAGTGCCTCTGGAAACAGCCTCCAAGAAGACTCTTTTTGTAAACAGCACGTGGTTCTTAAACCAACAGGCTCATTTTCCTCAATTTGTATGCAATTTTCTAAACATGGCCTTTAATTGTTTGAGCAGGTGACAAAGATTCAAACTTTAGTCAGGCTCCTGAACTTTCTCCTCTACCAATCTGTGCACTTCCTTGTAAAAGCCAGTTCTAGCAAGAACTCTGCTAAGTCAGTTTAACCAGCACCCCCACCTTTGACATCTGACTGGGTCCCTCATGCTCCACCATCTCCCAGGTGATGTCTGACCACCATGGCCGTCTTCAGCAAGGAATCCTGTTAGGTCGGTTTAGCCAGAATCCCCCTTACTCCTGATGTTTCCTCTTAATAATCTTCCATCCACTGATCCCCCCACCCTGATCCCTAGCTAAAAGTCCCCACTCAGCCATGCTGTATTTTGAGTTGAGCCCACTCTCTCACCCCCACTGCAAAAATCTCATTGCGATGGCCCTTACTCCTCTCGCGATGGTCCTGAATGAAGTCCGCCTTACCGTGTTTAACAAGTGTTGTTGAAATTTTTTTTCTCTAACACAGGAAAGCAGCCCCAGCATGGTAGAACCAGCATCTGAAGGGGAATCTAGAGATGCCAGATCTGTCCCAGCTCTGCCATTAACCAGCAATGGGGCCTGGGCACCTCCCCCTCGCTTCCCCTTCCTGAGCCTGTTTTCTTATCAACTGAGAATGAGTCAATCTCATACCTTTTCATCCACCCCAAGATCCATCTTTTTGTTGTCTCTTTAATATCTGTTATATTTATCATTGTTTATAGTTACTATGAAGGATGATTCATATTATTAATAAAAATGAGTTCCTATTGAGCACTTAGTGTTTACCAGGATTGTGCCATATGCTTTCCATGCATTCTGTTATTTAATTCTCACAACAATTTAATTCTCACACAATTCAGGGAGGTGGCATAAATTTCCTAAGGCCAAACAGAGAGTAAGTGGTAGAGCTGGGATTTGAGCCTGAACCTATTTTTTTTTTTCCCCGAGGACTACACTGTCTTCATATGCCCTATAGCCCCTGGTCAGGGTCTGACCTGAGAGGAAAATGCAGATTCAAACTCCTTTGTCCTGAATTCCTTACTACTGCACCATGATGCCTCTCACCGAGTCAGGTTACCAAATACCCAGACATTTTCCCTGGAGGAGGTGGTGCAAGAGCTGCCGTGGACGTCCAGTGCATGGTCTTTGCCCTTGAGACACTTAGGGCCCAGGAGAGCTGATAAAACCCATGGCCCAATCAGGAGGAGCAGTGCTGATAACTCACATAGCAGGAGCTCCCTTGTCCTCGATCCCTTCTTGTCATTTTCATGAACAAGCAAACTTGAAGAAATGATGTCTGCAAATCTCTGATTACTGAAGAATCTTTTTCTTTGCTAGGGAGAGACAACCCCTTCAAGGATGGACCAAGTCAACAGTCTGATAATACAAGAGATTTGGGGGTTCCCCTTGAAACAAACAGTTGGAGATTTTTAAGAGGACATATCAGTGTTGGCCTGACCAGGGAGGAGATTGAGGACACGTGGTGGGAAAAGGGTAGACTCCTAGAGATAGCAGAGCAGGCATGAAGTTAATGGTTTGCCCATAACTGATTCTGTCCAGGGTGGGGAGAGAAAAGGGGAAGGAGTTTAACTATGGAATGTCTACTATGATCTGGATGCTTTTATATACACCGAGCATTAGGTCTTGACAACAAGATGTAAAGATGATGTTTTACAAATGAGGCTAGTAAGAATCCAAACAGGGATTCCATCTCTTTTTTTCACTCTACCTCAATGTCTGTGTAGACACCATCCTAGCTCTAATTCAGATTTTCATGAAGTAGATGGCACTTTCTCAATAGAATATCTGTAAAAAATATTTAGGCCGCAAAACCTAATACAGTGTCTAGCACATAATAGGAGCTAAATAAGACAAGAGGAATTAACAACTCTGAATGTGGTTTCTCAAACTGAGGTAAATATCATTTGATCTAATAGTACTCAATGGGGAGTGATTTTGTCCCCCGGAAGGCATTTGGAAATATCTGGAGATATCTTTGATTGTTGAAACAGAAGGGAGGAATACTACTGGCATCTCGTGGGTAGAGGACAGGATGCTACTAAACATCCTACAAAGCACAGGACAGTCCCACCACAAAAAAGTATCTGACCAGTCATGTTAATAGCACCAAGGGTGAGAAATTATGATCTAATCCAACGTTTTACAGAAGAGGAAACCACGACCCAGAGAGATAAAGAGACTTGCCCAGGGTCATACAACTAGTTGATGGCAAAGCTGTGATGAGAAATACCCCCTGAAGCCTTCTACAATTTTCTCGCCAGACCTCAAGCTGCTAACCAGCCAGAGGGCTGTCTGCTGCAAGAGGGATGGGTTCAGTGGGAAAGACTGTGTTGGCCCAATAGCTGAGGCAAACCAAACACAGATATGTAAGTCCAAGTGGACCAAGGCTGTTGCTCCTCAGTCTAGACCATCCCCTGAATAAGCAGCCAGGGGAGGTTCCAGAGAACTAGGAGATCCAGACTTGGAACCCAGAGTGCTTCCCTGGAGGCCTTTGCTGCCCACCGGCTCCACACTCCCACTCCTTCCTTTCCTTAGGGTTGCAACCAAAACACAATTATCAAGTCAAAGAAAGAATTTTCTTTTAATATTTAAATAGGCAAGTTAAAAATATTAATGATTAAGTGGTCATGTTAAGTCAAGGTAGAATTTGCCAGAAATTGATTCTCTCCAAAACATATTAGTCATTTGCATTATCATTGTCACCAAGGACAACTTTTTGCCTCCTATGTGCCAAGAGATATGTTGGGTCCCAGGGAAGAGAGGCAGAAGGAGAAGAGGGCGTCCACCAGTGTCATGCACAAGGCATATCCTGACCTCAAGAAACAGTCCACACAGTCTCCTTTGCGACTGCCATCACAGAGCAAGGCCAACATTGCAAAATGGGTAAAACAAAACCTTCCTTGCAGCCATATACGTAAAGCTGGCATAATTCGCTTATTTCAAACAACTTTTAACATAGAAACATTCAACTACAGCCCAAGAACTTGGACTTTACCACTTATATTTTGGGATTCAGCTTGCCGATGGACATTTTCTTCTATCCATCAAGCTCCGTGGGGAAGTCTTCCATCAGACTTCCAACACTCTGGTCCATATCTAAAATGACAGGATAACCAGATGCAGTATGGGACTTCATTTAACCAGAGCAGATCCTTTGACCCCAAAATCCCCTAACTTAAACAAGTAGATGAAGAGCCCCTAAAAGTCTGCCCCAAGCAAGGGTACTGGTTTCTTTTCTAGCAGTCTCTGAGTTGCATCTCAGGAAGCTGGAGAGCTGGGTTAACACAACACTGAAGATCAACTTTTATCTTGAAATTTCAATGAAAAATTAAACATCCTGATAACACTGAGTACTAATGGCTTTTATTTCCATTGCAACTGCTTTCTGAGATAGATAATTCCCCTTTAGATTTTCATGAGTTTGGCCCAGAAATCAGATACTCAAGGCATTAAACTTACAAGAGCCTGGGGCCCCAAGAAAACAGTAGTGTCTATTTAAGGATTTGGCTGCCACAGTCAGCTAAGAGTCTTAGGGAGGTGAGCGGAATTGGAATGTATCAGCTCTGCCACTCTGCTACAGACCGGGAAATCAGACACTAAGAAAGACACTCTAGGGGTCCTGCTTGAGTTTGGACATGGGTGTTAACCTCAGCCACGAGCAGCTTGTTGGGCAATGCTTCCCAGACTTTGAGCTATCACAGTGCAGTAAACAAAGGGATGCTAACTTTTTTATCCCACCTAGTCATAAAGTTAAACTCAACATAAATTGACAATCTACAAACACCGTCATTTGATAAAAGGAGGAATGTTTTAACATCCCAGTAAGGAGGAAGGATAGACTCTCAAAACAAAGGAAGTTCCTCGAATTGAATACCATGGCTATAGTAAAGAGTTGCTGCTTTGTCCTTCATTCTTACATCACCCTAGACTGGAGAAAACATCATAGACCAGCACCCATCTGCAATCCAGAATGTGGGTACTGTTAGTAGCCACTGGAGTTACCTGGAGAAGAAATAGATTTGAGACCCAGCTTGAATGGAGAACGTATTCTGGGGCAAGGACAGGGAGGGGTGAGGGGGTAGAACTAGGGGGACAGGAGTTGCCCTGAGAATCAGCCACTCTGCTCCACAGCACTCTCCATGCTGTAATGCTACACTAAATTGCGTGTTTAATTACCCATCTCTTCCACTGGGCTTTGAGTTCCTTGAGAGCAGTGACTCTGCCTTGTTGACCTGAGTCACAGAGCTAATTAGATGCGGGGCAGGGCTGGTGGTGTAGCAAGGGGGCGTTCAAAGGAGCGATGGCAAAGGACCGGGGACGCAGAGTGCTGCCTGATGAACCCAAACAATCTGAGGATTAGAAGACACATTTTCTATCATCTAATCATGCGTGCCTTTTCTGGCTGCTGTAGTAGAGGAGGCTCTACCTCCATCCTCCCCGGCAGGCTCACCCTGAGCATCATCCCACAAGATTATTAAAATGCACCCCAAGGGCAGTGATGGGGTCAGGACTGCTGCTGCCCCAGGGAGGTGCTAGGGGACTGCTAAGCGAAGTCTCGTCTCCTCTCCCATTGTCCATATGGCTGTCTGGGCAGAAGCAGGGCTGGGGTGGAGAGCAGCCAGCCTCTTGCCTGCTTGCTGCTTCATGCCCCTGGATTTCTCATTGCCAAGTCCGAGAAGAGCTCTCAGTCCCAAGGTTTTCAATTTTCCCAGGCCCTTGTTCCTCATAGTCACATTTTGAAATTAACTCAAAGAAAACATCATCCACATTGTTACCAGCAACAACCCCTTCCCTGCAGACAAAGTCTAGCCCACGGGGAAATGGACATCGCTTTCTTTCAAGACTCATTTTGGGTGGTTTTTTAGCCAACTTGATTTCTGGCAGGATGTTGAAGCCCAAGACACAGAGCCAGCTTCAGCTAAACTTCCCACCAGCCCCACAGGGCACTGGGTGGAGGCCAAATGCAAAGCTCATAAGCAAGTGCACTGAGGCAGGGGGAAGATGGATGGGAGGGCCCCTGCCTCCTGCTGCTGGAGAGCCCAGGAGTGATGATGGAGTGTTTTCATTAGTGCTGGCTCAGCATGACAACTGGGAGCCTCATTACACATCTGAAATGCTGCTCTTGGCTGCAGAACCGGGCTCCACCTTGGTGGGATTAGCAAGGCTGTGGGTTCTGGGAACAAAATGTTGAAGGTGAGCTTCCCATTGCAAATATCCTGCCATTTTCCTTTTGTGACCTGTTGGGGGGGATTTGCCTTGGGGTACAACTTGCTATTCAAAGTCTCCTTGGAAATGCTCTTGTTCTAGTGTATTGTTTATTGCATGGCATCTCTATTCCTTTCTCAACATCCAATCCTCCGTGACTCTCCCACGGACCAGGGATTTTCAAATCCTGAATTCAGGTGAAGACAGTTGTGTGCTTTGATGTATCAATCTTACTGCCTGTCTTCCTCCCATGACTGCTCCTTTCGGGAGTCACTGGCTAAAATACTGATGGCCCTGGGAGGTCCCATTAAGCCCTATGGCCAGCAAGCAATAGGCAGAAATTGGCTAGTTGACAGCGGAAGGGAAGAGTGAGCCCCAGGTAGGGAAGAGGAGATGATGGAGAGAAAATGGATATGCCTCTAGAGGTCAAGGGAACAGGGTCCACCACAGGGAAGGTGGGAGAGAATTAAAGATGCTGACATTACCATTCTTTCAGGAGCCTGAGAATAATCATTTCCTTTCAGCCCTCTCTACGAGCTTAGCCTTCCCATCACCTCCCAGAGCTTCTGGCTTTGTCTGGAAAAAATGCTAACCAGCTCTTTACAAGAGCTGTCACTAATGTCTTGGCCAGAGAGCTCACAAAAGACCCTGTGTGCAGTGCAACAGGCACATGGTGCCCCTGGTGGGAGGCCTAGTGGGTGGAAAGGGGGCAGCCTTGGGAGCACTCATGGGCAGCCAAGGAAGATGATGGGGCCATCCCCGAATCCTCAGCTCCCTGCTCCCTGCTCCCCGCCAAGCCTGCTCTCCTTGGAATTTCACCACCAGCGATGACTGCCCCAGGTGGGTTAATTATCCAGGCTGCACATGTAGGAACTTGGGGGGAAAGGACACAGAGAACCTGTTTTCTGTCCCCAATCCCTTGGAAGAGGCTTAGGGATTTTCTTCTAAGAGGAGCGACCCCAGGGGAGTAAGGATACTGGGCTCCAGCTGGGGAAGTAGGAAGGAGGTGCTAGAGAAAGGGGATTCTAGGAGACAGAATCAGACAGTTCTTCCTGCTGCCCTTCTTGGGTTTGGGCCCAGCCTCTCTCCATCAGCAGAGACAGCTGGGGAAGAAGAGCACTGGACAGGGAGTCAGGAGGCCCTCATTTAATCTGGCTCTACCTTGCTGTGAGCCAAGAGAACCATAACACCAGAGATGGGGAACTCAGTCTTAGGAAACATTCAGTTTATACTCAGACTCTGAGTCCCAGAGAGTTCCAGGTGCTTGGCCATGGTCACGCATACTGAGAACCTACTGTGTTCTGGTCAAGGTGGCGTGTTAGGTGCTCACGTGTTGTTGGTTCATCGGAGAGGACTTTCTTGACTAGCTCCCCACCCCCATCTAAACTGGATCCTTTGTTCTTGTTCTCATCACAGATGGGAATGATTTATTTGTGGGATTTTTTTTTTTTAATGTCTATCCCCCCTGCCCCATTCAGTGGTAACTTCCACAGGACAGGGAACTTTCTCTGCCTCATTCTCCACCACCTCCCAGTGACTCACACAAAGCAGGCACACACCGGTATTTACTGAATGCAGAATCTCTATTCTCAAAGGAACCCCATGAAAGAAGTATTACACCCGTTTTATGGATAAGGGCACTGGGGCTTAGACCATTTACATAACAAGTGGAAAAGCCAAATGCAGCAGTGGATCAGGATGAGCCTTTCCCCAGGCTGTACTCTTTTCTAACAGATTCTCAAACTTGGAAGATTCCCTTAAACTGGGGGATTTGGTTTAGGCTTTTCCAGCTATTACATTCTAAGACCAGATGCCCCAAGACCACTCCCTGAGAGAGGAGGAAAGGCAAGGCGTCCCTCCAGGACTGGAGGAAGCTCAGAGCCTGAGTCCCCAGGCAGGTGCCCCGTCTTGCCAAGCCACATTCTAGGTCAGGGGTCCAAGCAGAGAAGATGAAGCTGAGGACCACACAGCAGTGAGGGGGAATCCACTCAGCAACTGCGGAGGCAAATGGTGAAAGAGAAATATCTGCCTGACAGGAGTATTAGAGGGCACCAATCACCAGGAGGCAGCAAGCCCAAAGCCAAGGGTCTGTGAAAGCCCCTGGCATGTGGGAAGGGCACAGGCTTTGAGGCTAGACTCATCAGAAATTTTCTTGGCTCTCGCCCTTACCAGCTTGGGCAGGTTGGTTACGTTCTCTTAGCCTCAGTTTGCGCCTCTAAAACATGGGATGATGCTGACCCCTCTGCCTCACAAGGAGGATAAAAGAGATGCATCAGGGAAAGCACTTAGCACAGTGCTTGGTCTATGAGAGCATCCGTGTTAGTCTACGTAAACGCTTCCTTCAATGCTGGACCAAATTTCTGATTTGGAGCCCCTCTTGGTCTTTAGATAGGAGTCCATCAGTGGTTAAACCTGGCTACAAAGGTAGGTGAGAGGGTGACAGGGAAAGCAGGTCCTCACAGAGAGGACAGAGCTCAGAACTGAAAGCATCTCAGGTCCGGGTCCATGCCTGCTTACCGCTGTGTCCTCAAAGCCTCGCCTACAGCTGGCACCACGGTTCACGTGCAGGAGCCTCAGCTGATTGAATGGGTCCAACAGAGCAGGTGGGAGAGTTGCCACATTCCAACCATTAGTCTGATATTCATTTGTGTTTGATCAACATGGTCAGCACCAGAGTGGCACCCCAAGTGACATAGGAGAGCAAGTGTGGGCTCTAAGTCCACCATCTACTGTGTTAACATGTTTCTTAACCTACAGCTTCCTCCTCTGCTTAAATGGGTTGACACTCACCTCACAGGCTTGTTGTGAGGATTGAGATAGGAAGGTAAAGCACTTAGAACAGTGCTGGGCAGGTAGAAGGCGCTCCATTAATGTTAGCCATTATTACCAGTAAGAGTCTCCAGGGTGTCAGACACTGTGAGGCTCCGGGAGCCTGGCTGGGAGCAAGATCCCTGCCTTCACAGAGCTTCCAGTTGAGTGGAGGCAACAGATGAGGAAACCGGTAATCACAGACAATATGCTTAGTGATCCAGTAAGATGAAATCCAAGGGACCTAACCTAGTAGCAGAGGAAGAGGCTTTACTCAGAGTCCTGACTAATCTGTTCACTCAGCCTGACCAGGGGGCAGGGTAGGGTGGAGAGTGCTCCAAGCAGAAAGGATAAGATGCAATAAATTCGACCACAGGGGGTGCAAAGGCCAAGTGTCTGCATGGCGGGACAGACACGGAGAATGGTGAGGGAGGAGGCCAGAGAGGTGAGCAGGACCCAGGCCATCCAGATGATGGTAAAGGGAGGAAGTGCTCCTAAAAGAACAGGGAAGAATCAGGTCCAGGAGCTATAACTCCCTGCTTTGGGCTTGTCCTCCGCATGTTGGCGTTTCCTTTAAAATCACGAGGGGGAAGCAGGATTCATTTTGACGAACTTCTCAGACCAATTATTCTGAATAGTCTCAGGAAATCCAACGGGGCCTCAGCAGAGAAAATTCCCTAGGGAACCACAAAGTAGTCAGCAGGAAAAAGAAGCCTCCATCCTATGCAATCTTTGTGGGACAAAGCCAAGATAACATCCCGCTGCAGCTAACAGAGCAGGGAGGACCCAGGTACAAACACTTGAGAATTAAGACAACACAGATGGAAACATTTGGGAATTAAGACAGCCACCAAGACTAGAGAAAGGAAGTCAGTTGGCTTGGTTCTTTCTTAATCTAAAATGCATAGGGGAAAAAAATCAGTTCTAATACCAATTTACCATAAAGACATTCTCTTTCACTTAATGCCAAAATAAAATCTTTTCCTTGTTTTTGCATCATATCCTCCCCTCCTTGGCCACCTCCAGCCAAATCTAACAACTCGAGCCGATGGAGTCTATCCTTACATCTCTCCTTCATCTTCATTCCAAGTGGTTAAATCCCTGCTGGCACCACAAGGAGCCCAGCCTTTATCCATAGTGAGGACATCCTTTGACATAAAGCTCAGTCTGCCCAGTGCAAGCTCGGAGAACACTGCTGAGTTGGGAATGTGTTGGGGATGAGAACAGCCAATGCACATCAAACACGGACTTCAGACAAATGGGAGACAAATTCTCATAAGTGAGGTTTTGGGCCCCACTCTTCCTTCTCTGTAGCCAACATCACAAGGATGGATGTCACCAAGCAGAGCCTCTGCAGGCCATGTCCCATTTGCAAATCAGATTGATGATGTTCCAAGCTAAAGCAATTGGATTTCTCATAAAGTGTCCCAAAGTCTCTCAAGGCTTTGGAGTTCTGAGCTAGGAGGAAGGATGACAAGGAGATCAAGAGAGTAGCTTTACCTCAGGAAGGATTTCATGGGGAGCAGAAGCATGCGGACATGAATATTCCATCACAACCAGGCTCACACCCCTCTCTGCTGCAAACCACTCACACCTTTCTTCGCCTTTTCATAGAATTCCAAGATTCTGAGTTCTCTTTTCTTCCACTCCATCCCTCTACTTCCTCTGCCTCTCCTGCTGTTTACTTTGCTGCCCCAGCCCTCGACCCAAACCCCATTTCTAATGTCATGACATCCTAAGAAATTAGACCTCCCACCCACACACAAAAAAATTAATACCTGTATCCTTGATGCTGGTGTTTAAGGAATTATTTCCAACCAGTTGATTAGCAAAGCTGATTGAGGCTCCAGAGAAGACAGCCCCAGCCTGTGAGTGGGGTGAATAAAAAGCTCTTCTGGGTGCCTGTTCGTATGGCCAGAGACTGAAGGACTTTTGGTGCCCAATAGTAACCTCAGAAAAAGTCCCCAGGCAGCAGCAAAGTCTCCCAGTGGTTTTGAAACACCACAGGAGGAGGAAGCCTCTTTAATCAAATAATAACCAGCCAGAGATAAGGCCCGCTAGGCCGAGTTCAGCCAGCCAATCACATGCCTCCTTCCAACCGCAAGGACAAACAAACCCAGGCTTCTTGGAGTGAGTTTCAGGGCTTGTTGTAATTTAATGATGCTGCCGGTGGTGTCTTCCTGGCTTTGTCTGGTGGGGATTTTCTGACTAGGGAGTGAAGCTCGGGAACCTCCTTCTCTGTGGAGGCACCTG
Source organism: Tapirus indicus (assembly GCA_031878705.1). NCBI lineage: Eukaryota > Metazoa > Chordata > Mammalia > Perissodactyla > Tapiridae > Tapirus > Tapirus indicus. Next base: position 19,220,676 of record CM062921.1, on the reverse strand, counting down.
GCTCAGGGGCTACGGCTGAGTATCTGGAGTGATCACGTGGGGCACCCAACTCCCAGCCCGGACGCTTCCACGTTTCCAAGAGAGTTCTCACTGCTGCTGGGAAGCCAGGCTTGAGTGGAGCTGAGCAGGGCTGGGACAGCAGGGGGTGAGCATATTTGACACCAGACGTGCAGCTCATTGACTGTGACCCTGAAGACGTCGTAGAGACCCTAGTGACTTGCTCTCACGTGTTGGAGATGTTTTACACGCATTTCCTATGGGTCCTTAATTGGTTGTGACTGAGATTCTCCATATTTTTCATCCTTCCCAGCCACCCTCCCCTTCCAATTCCATCAGTGCTCTGTCAGGCCACAGAGGTATCATAAAGAGAGAAGGGTTCGGGGGCCTAAGCAGCCCTGGGAGTGAGTAATGGCCCTACATCTTTCCAGCCCCGTGATTTTGAACATGTCCCTTAGCCGAGTTGCTGCAAGCACTAAGTGGAAAAACTCTGCCAGGTCCCTATAAGGTTCTTGTGAGCTGTGAGGAGATATAAACAAACCATTAAATGGTACTGATACATTAGAGCTCGATATTTAAAGGAACTTGAGGGGAACCTCCTTGTTATGTGAATAACACTTAGCCATCAGCAGAATCGATTTTAGGACATTTCATCACCCCAAAAAGAAACCCCTTCCCATTGGCAGTCATTCCCCCTTACCCCCACCCCAACCTCCCCCATCAACCATTCAACCAACCACTCAACAAATATTTGTTTTGCATCTACTCTGTTAAAGAATGTGTTAATCATTGGAAGGCTCCAAGGTGAGTTTCCTGGCCTCATGAAATGATGTTATAGCACAGGAGGCAGAAGTTTGTCGGAAGAGGTCCTTGGTGCAGTGGGGCCAATGGCAGGGGCTGGTGCAGGGGGCTTGTCACAGAGGGTTTGGTCCAATCCAAAGGGAACAAGGGAAAACTGGCACAGGTGGACTCAGGTCAGAGGGCCAAATGCAGCCAAACCTTCTCCAAGGGAGCTCCCTGTAGGGCTTCTGCAGGGGGAAAAAAGAAGAAAAGCAAAGTTGTACCTCTACTCCTTTTTAAAAAATATGTAACAGCCTCATTAAGATATAATTCACATGCTGTACAATTCACCCATTTAAAGTATATAATTCAATGATTTCTAGTACATATTCACACAGTTACACAATCTTCAGTGAAATCAATTTTAGAACATTTCATCACCCCAAAAAGAAACCCCTTCCCATCAGCAGTCATACCCACCCCCTCTCCCCATCCCCACCTCCGCCAGCCCCTGGCAACCACCAATCAACTCTGTGTCTCCCAAGCATTTGCGTCTTCTGGACAATGGAATCATATACTATGTAGCCTTTGTGACCGGTTTTTCTCACTTAGCATAATGTTTTCAAGGTTCACTTCATTCCCTTTTGTGGCTGAATAATATTCCATTGTAAGAATATATCACAATTTGTTTATCCATTCATCCATTGATGGACATTTGGACTGTTTCCACATTTTTGCTCTTACAAATAATGCTACTATGGACATTCATGTACAAGTCTCCACTTCCTTTTTTCCACAAATGCACAACCCCATAGTGCACAACCCCATAGTAGGGAAACAAGAAGCAAACAAAGCAAGTGAGAGAGCTAGCTTTTTCTTCCTTTCATTTTTTTTTTTTTTTGTGAGGAAGATTGGCTCAGAGCTAACATCTGTTGCCAAGCTTCCTCTATTTTATATGTGGGTCGCCACCATAGCATGGCTTGATGAGCAACATGTAGGTCCATGCCCAGGATCCAGAGCTGTGAACCCTGGGCCGCCAAAGCGGAGCATGCGAACTTAACCACTGTGCCACCAGGCCGGCCCCAAGAACTAGCTTTTGAAGGGCTTCTCTCCAGCCAGAAGTTAAACTATCATGGCACAGCTGAGGCTGACGCTTACACAGATTTTCACAATGCATCACCATTGTGGAGTCACCATCACACATCCCATCTCATCACAATCCTCCCCACAGCCCTAGGCATGAGGGAGGAATTATTTTTATTGCCATTTTAAAGTTGCGATCATAAAAAATAAGAAAGTTTGAGTAACTTACCAAAAGTCACCTAGCCAAGACTTGAAGCCAGAATTAAGTCCTATGTTCTTTCTGCTCCAGCTGTGCACACACAAATCGGGTCTTTATTCTTCTCTTACACGCTCAGTCTTGGCTTTCAGGATGTGCAGTTCAAGGAGAACAAAGAAGAAAGAAATAAAAAAGAGCTTCATCATTATCTATGGAGAAAATGGCAATTAGGCCAACTGATAATTGTGATTGTCTGCATTTTAAAAATTTGTACAGAAGGCTCAGAAAGATTAAGTATCTGATCTAAAGGCACAGAGCTAGTAAACAAGCCATTGATGATTTCAAGGCAGTTATGCGATTCCCAAACAGAGACTAGATCAGCTTGCTTTCTTCCTAACATTTAACTGAGAGCAGTAGAGGTCTTGGTTGTTCAGGTGGGAGGAAGGGTAACTTTGGAGGGGGCACCTCAGGTAAGAGTAGGCCAGGGTGAGAAAGACGCCATCCATAGCAGGGGGTGTGCAAGGGAATTAGGGAACATGCAAGTCTGAAGATGCAAGAAGAAAAGATGACTGTGAAGAGAAGAAGGGCAGAGAGAAAACAGAGAGAACATGGGGAGAGTCACGTTGAAAAGCTGGCCAAGTTCCCAGTTTGTCCCGTGGCCAGGAATGTTTCATCCAGACCCTTGAGGTCATTTGATAAACAATACGAACAGATGTTCTGAGTGGAGTGGTGTGGGGAAAACGTCAACCAGGGACAGCAAGTGTAGTGACAGAGATAGAGAGTCCACCCAGCATCTCATCACCTGTCCAGCCCCAACCTAAGTGCACAGCCCTGGTGGAGCATCACCCAAGGGGGATCCTCCCCGAAGCAGGAGGGCAAAGCTCTCCATGGGGAGAGATGGGGCCAAGCAGGCCAGGTGATGCGCACAGCCGCAGCTCACCTCTGAGGTGCAGACTCCAGCGCAAAGTGCTTCTTGCCTGGGAGTAGGGATCACAGAATGGACAGCAGGGATGTGGGAGTACCAGAGGTCTGGAATCAGCCAGGCGTCTCATGGTTCCTGAACCTGGACTCATTGCACCAAGATCATGCCAACTTCATCTGGTTTCCTTGGGCCCATTACTTACAGAATTCAGTACAAACCACTATCAGAAATTCAGGCAAACCACTTCCAGAAAAAGCCAGTTAGAGAAGTTCTCTAAGGGTAGGAAGCAGTCCCAACCTAGTTCCAGGCCCCTCAGATCTCTGAGCTATCTAGAAGATCCACCTCTGGAAGATGAAAGAGTATCTTGAGATCTGCTCCCACTTCAGAGCCCAGAGAGTATTGGGCATCAGGATGCAGAACATGCAAGCACCTATCAGCAGGTTCAGCTTGGTGAAAAGAAACAATGTCTACTGGCACCAACCACAGGCCAGGTCCCGGATAGATGCTTTTCCTGTCAAATTTTCTCTTCACAAAAACCCTACAGGATAGAAATATTTCCGTCTATTCAGGGAATGAAAGAGTAGAGCTCGGAGAGGTTAACTAACTTGCTTGAGGTCACACAATTAATATGCGATGGAGCAGGGACTTGAGCCCAAGGCCATCTGACTCAGAACCCATAATCTTGCTATTATTTCATGTTTCCACTCATAAGAGAGTCTTTAGATTTATTTTCTGTCTCTCACAAACTGCCACTTATCCCCATTCTCCCTTTAATGATTTTTCTAGCACTTCCAAAATCATCTGTGTTGATGATTTTCCCAAATACATCTGCACTGTTGTATGTGCATCTAGATCCATACTGATCTGTGTACATATATTCATGTGTGTGTCTCCTTGCTTTTAGCTATGTGCATTCAGCTGCCTTCAGAGAAGGGTACAAGTGGCTTTAGTTTAAATTTCCTCAAGGCTGTGTAAAAGTCTATCCTTAGATAGTTGGTTGATGGCAGTCTTCCTATGTATGTCAGCCCTTGAGTAGAGAAATTAGCTCCTGTGACCAGAGCAATGTCCCTACTGCAGACATCTTCTGAATACCTGGTCCTGGGATGGGTCTCTCATCCCAGAGAAAATCTGCACAAACTTTCATTAACAGAGGTACCCACTGATGGGTACCATTGATATCTATGTCATGACCGAATGAAAACTCTCTTTAATTTGGTCTTGATCTTCACTGCCCAATGACAGAACACGCACACACACATGCACTTGTCAATTGAGTGGGGAGACTATCCAATATATCACAAATTCAAAAGCATCTTAGGTAAGGCAAACAAGAAAAATGGGTTAGGTGTGATTAACAGGGAGTAGTGGGGACTGAGGTCAAATGGAGGGCACATAGTCCATCTAAGGACATCTATCACCTCCAGCCCAATATTACTATGGGAAAATGTAGGCTCAGTGTTGTCAGATCTTTTTCCCTTCAAGAGAGGCCAAAAATAATGGATTTTAATGTGAAATCTCCAAAATTTTGAAAAATTTGGCAACTGTTCAAAGAAATTAAATACTGCTCAGGCCAAAAAATCCACACGGATTTGCAAGACAAATTCAGTCTATGGGCTGCCAGTTTTTGTCTCCTAATATAGACAAAATATGCTTTTACACACGTGTACTTACTAACTCTTTCATGGTGACCAAAGGTTCTAAATAGGTAGACTGTAAGAGCCAGTCCTCCAAGAGGCTTATGGATTTATCTCTCTTGTTCCCCTAGTCTAGAGTCATTAAAGAGTGGTCAGAGAACCCCTGCATCAGAAGTATCCAGGTACTTAATAAACACACAGATTTCCAGGCACTACTCCAAAAGCCCTAAGGACAGAACCCAGGAATTTGGATTTTAACAAGACCCCCAAGTAATTCTGAGATGTAAGGTAAGACCATACATCCCACTGGTTTCTCCTTAGAAAGAGCTTCTCTCTTGCCCTTCATTCTAAAGATGATTTTCTTGTTGGGACAAGGGAGCTTGAATAAAGTGGGTAAAATGTAAGTCTTTTTATACCTGTTGAATTCCCACAAATCAAAACAAAGAGAGAAGTATTTATGCAAATACAGAATCATATGGATCTTTCTGTCAGAAAATGGTGACTATAACAAGAATCAAAAGAAAGAAAGGGAAGATCTGAACAAGAGAATGTGGAAAACTCACAGTACTGGTGGCTGTGACATAATAAGAAATATATATTTGATCTCTGCCCCTCCCATAAAACGCTTGGAATCTCCAAAGTGATGTGTCCTTTTGTATGCTAATGAGATGACAGGTGACTGGATTGGGGCTGGCTGCCACTGGCACCAACCATGTGATTAGAAGGTTGGAACTTTCAGCAACCCCCGCCCACCCCGTTGAGTCAATTAGTAATGGCCAATGATTTAATCAATCATGTCCACGTAATGAAGCCTCCAAAAAAACTCTGACTAGAAGGATTTAGACAGCTTCTGGGTTGCTGAACACATGGAGGTGCTGGGAGGGTGGTGCATCCAGAGAGGGCGTGGAAACCCCATGTCCCTTCCCCACACCTTGCCCTATGCATCTCTTCCATCTGGCTGTTCCTGAGTTGTATCCTTTATAACAAACTGGTAATCTAGTAAGCAAACTGTTTTCCTGAGTTCTGTGAGCCATTCCAGCAAATTATTGAACCCAAGGAGGCAGTCATGGACAACCCCAATTTATAGCTGGTCAGTCAGAAGTACCAGAGGCCCAGACTTTTGATTGGCATCTGAAGCGGGGGGCAGTCTTTTGGGACTGAGCCCTTAACCTGTCAGATCTGATGCTAACTCCAATGTCAGAATTGAACTGACTTGTAGGACACCCAACTGGTGTCAGAGAATTGGACAATATGGGAAATAAAACACACATCTAGTGTCAGAAACATTGAGAGTAGAGAGAAAACAGGAGTCTTCTTTAAGTGGCCTTCAATATCATTTAAGAATACTCTTACTTGCAAGCACTTTCTATCACTGGCTTAAATAATTATAGAATTATTTTCATTTCACATAACAAGGAGTCTGGAAATATGTAACTACTGTCATTGGATTAATTAGCCAACAACTTTCTGCTCTTCTGTTCTTAGTATGATGGCTCTCTGTTCTCATATGTGTTGGCTTTATAGTCAGAACAAGTTTGGTTTTGCTGCGATAACAACCCCCAAATCTCAGAGGTTTAAAAAAATTCCCATACATGCCACGGTTCCAACACATATTTGCAGAGGACCTCTGCTCACTAATAGTTACTCAGAGACCTAGACTGATAGAGGCCCAAACTTGCCACATGCTTCCACAGTTGCTGAGGCAAGGGGAAAGAATTTCATGAATCATGAATGGTTTTAAAGCTTTTGCCCAGAGCAGATACCCGTAGATCATTGGCCAAAGTAGGTCACATAACCAAGCCTATTTTCATTTTATTTATTTATTTTTATTGCAGTAAAATTAGTTTATAACATTGTATAAATTTCAGGTGTACATCCTTATACTTCTATTTCTGCAGAGATTACATCATGTTCACCAACCAAATACTAATTACAATCCATCACCACACCCATGTACCTAATCATCCCTTTTGCCCTCCTCCCTCCCCCCTTCCCCTCTGGTAACCACCAATCCAATCTCTGTCTCTATGTGTTTGTTTTTATCTTCTACTTATGAGTGAGATTATACAGTTTTTGACCTTCTCTCTATGACTTACTTCCCTTAGCATAATACCCTCAATGTCCATCCATGTTGTCACAAATGGCTGGATTTCATCGTTTCTTATGGCAGAGTAGTATTCCATTGTGTATATATACCACATCTTCTTTATCCATTCGTCCCTTGATGGGCACTGAGGTTGCTTCCAAGTCTTGGCTATTGTGAACAATGCTGCAATGAACACAGGGGTGCATGCATCTTTACGTATTGGTGTTTTCATGTTCTTTGGATAAGTACCCAGCAGTGGAATAGCTGGATCGTATGGAGGTTCTATTCTTAATTTTTTGAGGAATCTCCATACTCTTTTCTGTAGTAGCTGCACCAGTTTGCACTCCCACCAGCAGTGTATGAGAGTTCCCTTCTCTCCACATCCTCTCCAATACTTGTTGTTTCCTGTCTTGTTAATCATGGCCATTCTGACGGGCATGAGGTGATATCTCATTGTAGCTTTGATTTGCATTTCCCTGATAGTTGATGATGATGAATATCTTTTCATTGCCTGTTGGCCATCTGTATATCTTTTTTGGAGAAATGTCTGTTCAGGTCTTTTGCCCACTTTTTAATTGGGTTGTCAGTTTTGTTGTTGTTGACATGTATGAGTTCTTTATATATGTTAGAGATTAACCCCTTATCAGATGTATGGTTTGCAAATATTTTCTTCCAATTGTTAGGTTGTCTTTTCGTTTTGTTGATGGTTTTCTTTGCTGTACAGAAGCTTTTTAGTTTGATGTAGTCCCATTTGTTTATTTTTTCTATTGTTTCCCTTGCCCAGTCAGACAGAGTACTTGAAAATATGTTGCTGAGACCAATGTCAAAGAGCATACAGCCTATGTTTTCTTCTAGAAGTTTCATGGTTTCAGGTCTTACATTCAAGTCTTTAATCCATTTTCAGTTGATTTTTGTGTACAGTGTAAGACAATGGTCACTTTCATCTTTTTGCATGTGGCTGTCCAGTTTTCCCAACACCATTGTTGAAGAGACTTTCCTTTCTCCATTGTATGTTCTTGGCTCCCTTGTTGAAAATTAGCTGTCCATAGATGTGTGGTTTGTTTCTGGGCTCTCGATTCTATTCCATTGATCTGTGTCTGTTTTTGTGCTAGTACCATGTTGTTTTGGTTACTATAGCTTTGTAGTATATTTTGAAATCTGGAAGTGTGATTCCTCCAGCTTTGTTCTTTTTTCTCAGGATTCCTTTAGCTATTTGGGGTCTTTTGTTGTTACGTATAAATTTTTGGATTCTTTGCTCTATTTCTGTGAAAAATGTTGGAACTTTGATAGGGATTGCATTTAATCTATAGATTGCTTTAGGAAGTATGGACATCTTACTATGTTAATTCTTCCAATCCAAGAGCACTGAATATCTTTCCATTTCTTTATGTCTTCTTCAATTTCTTTCAACAATGTTTTATAGTTTTCAGAGTATGGATCTTTCACCTCTTTGGTTAAGTTTATTCCTAGGTATTTTATTCTTTTTGTTGCAATTGTAAATGGGATTGTATTCTTAATTTCTCTTTCTGCTACTTCATCATTAGTGTATATAAATGCAACTGATTTTTATATGTTGATTTTGTATCCTGCTACTTTACCATATTCGTTTATTATTTCTAGAAGATTTTTCGTGGATTCTTGAGGGTTTTCTATATATAAAATCATGTCATCTGCAAATAGTGACAGTTTCACTTCTTCCTTTTCAATTTGGATCCCTTTCTTTCTTTTTTCTTGCCTGATTGCTCTAAGCAGGACTTCCAATACTATGTTAAATAGGAGTGGTGAAAGTGGGCATCCTTGTCTGGTTCCTGTTCTTAGAGGGATAGTTTTCAGTTTTTCACCATTGAGGATATTAGCTGTGGTTTTGTCATATATGTCTTTATTATGTTGAGGTACTTTCCTCCTATACCTATTTTATTCAGAGTTTTTATCATAAATCAATGCTGTATCTTCTCAAATGCTTTTGCTGCATCTATTGAGATGATCCTGTGATTTTTATTCTTCATTTTGTTAACGTGGTGTGTCACATTGATTTGTGGATGTTGAACCATTCCTGAATGCCTAGAATGAATCCCACTTGATCATGGTGTATAATCTTTTTAATGTATTATTGTATTCAATTTGCTAGTATTTTTTTGAGGATTTTGGCATCGATGTTCATCAGTGATATTGTCTGTAATTTTCTTTTTTGTGTTGTCCTTGTCTGGTTTTGGTATCAGGGTAACGTTGGCTTCATAGAATGAGTTAGGAAGCTTCCCCTCCTCTTTGATTTTTCAGAAGAGCTTGAGAAGGATGGGTATTAATTCTTCGAATGTTTGGTAGAATTCACCAGGGAAGCTGTCTGGTCCTGGACTTTTATTTTGGGGGATGTTTTTGATTACTGTTTCGATCTCCTTACTGGTGATTGGTCTATCCAAATTCTCTATTTCTTCTTGATTCAGTTTTGGAAGTTTTCATAATGCTAAGAATTTATCCACTTCTTCTAGATTGTCCAATTTGTTGGCATACAGCTTTTCACAGTATTCTCTTATAACCTTTTGTATTTCTGAGGTGTCCGTTGTAATTTGTCCTCTTTCGTTTCTGATTTTACTTATTTGAGCCTTCTGTCTTTGTTTTCTTGGTGAGTCTAATGAAAGATTTGTCAATTTTGTTTATCTTTTCAAAGAACCAACTCTTGGTTTTATTGATTTTTTCTTTTTTTTTAGCCTCTATTTCGTTCATTTTTGCTCTGATTTTTATTATTTCCTTCCTTCCATTGGTTTGGGACTTTGTTTGTTCTTCTTTTTCCAATTCCTTTAGGTGCACTGTTAGATTTTTTACTTGAGATTTTTCTTGTTTGTTGCGATAGGCCTGTATTGCTATAAACTTCCCTCTTAGAACTGCTTTTGCTGTATCCCATCAATTCTGGCATGTCATATTTTCATTTTCATTTGTCTCCAGATATTTTTTTCTTTGTCCTTTGATTTCTTCGCTGACCCAATTGTTGTTCAGTAGCATTTTGTTTAATCTCCACATATTTGTGGCTTTTCTGATTTTCTTCCTATAGTCGACTTCTAGGTTCACATCTTTGTGGTCAGAAAAGATACTTGGTATTATTTCAGTCTTCTTAAATTTATTGCGACTTGGTTTGTAGCCTAATATGTGATCTATCCTGGAAAATGTTCCATGTGGATTTGAAAAGAATGTGTGTTCTTCAGTTTTTGGATGGAATGTTCTGTATATATCTACTAAGTCCATCTGGTCTAATGTGTTGTTTAAGACCAATGTGTCCTTGTTGATCTTCTGTATGGATGATCTATCCCTTGCTGTAAGTGGAGTGTTAAAGTCCACTACTATTATTGTGTTACTGTCTATTTCTCCTTTTATGTCTGTTAATACTTGCTTTATATATTTAGGTGCTCCTATGTTGGGTGCATAGATATTTATGAGTGTTATTTCCTCTTGTTGGATTGTTCCCTTGATCATTATGTAGTGCCCTTCTTTGTCTCTTGTTACAGTTTTTGTTTTAAAGTCTATTTTATCAGATGTGAGTATTATTACCCCAGCTTTCTTTTCATTGCCATCTGCATGGAGTATCTTTTTCCATCCCTTCACTTTCAGTTTGTGAGTGTCTTTAGGTCTGAAGTGTATCTCTTGTATGCAGCATATATATGGGTCTTGATTTTTAATCCAATCAGCCACCCTATGCCTTTTGATTGTAGCATTTAGTCCATTGACACTTAAAATCGCTATTGATATGTATGTACTTACTGCCATTATTTTACTTTTTTTCTTGGTGTTTTAGTAGTTCTTCTCTGTTCCTTTCTTCTTCTCTTGCTCACTTCCCCTGTGATTTGATGGCTTTCTTTGGTATTATGTTTGGGTTCCTTTTGCTTAGTTTTTTGTGTATTTATTATAGGTTTCTGGTTTGTGATTACCATGAGGTTCACATATAATAACCTATGTATATAGCAGTCTACATTAAATTGATGGTCTCTTTAGTTTAACCTCTATCTGAAAGCTCTACTCTTTTACTCCCCTCCTCCTATGTTTCCTGTTTTTGTTATTTCTTTTTTGTGCGTTTGTATCCGTTAGCCTCTCATCATGGAAATAGGTAATTTTTTCCTATTTGTCGTCTTCTCTTTCCCCCTTAAATAAGTCACTTTAGCATTTCCTGAAGGACTGGTTTCTTGGTGATAAACTCTTTTAATTTTTGCTTGTCTGGGAAACTCTTTATCTCTCCTTCCATTCTGAATGATAACCTTGCTGGGTAGAGTATTCTAGGCTGTAGGATTTTCCCTTTTAGAACTCTAAATATGTCATGCCACTCTCTTCTAGCCTGTAAGGTTTCTGCAGAGAAGTCAGCTGATTGTTTCATGGGGTTTCCTTAGTATATAACTTGTCTTTCTCTTGTGGCTTTTAGGAGTCTCTCTTTACCTTTAATTCTGGACATTTTAATTATGGTGTGTCTTGGTGTGGGCCTCTTTGGGTTTATCTTGTTTGGTGCTCTCAGTGCTTCCTGTACCTGGATGTCTGCTTCCTTCCTTAAGTTGTGGAAGTTTTCAGCTATTGTGTCTTCAAGTAGATTCTCTGCCCCTTTGTCTCTCTCTTCTCCTTCTGGGACTCTTATAACATGGATGTTAGTGCACTTGATGTCCCAGAGGTCCTTTAGGCTGTCTTCACTCTTTTTAATTCTTTTTTCCTTTATCTGTTCAGCTTGGGTGATTTCCCCTAGTCTTTTATCCAGCTAGCTGATCCATTCTTCTGTATCCTCTACTCTGCTTTTAAGTCCCTCTAGTGAATTTTTCATTTCCAGCATTGTATTCTTCATTTCCAATTGGTTCTTTTTTGTCTTCCATTTCTTTGTTGACATTCTCACTGAGTTTATCCATTTGTCTCCCAAGATCAGTGAGCCTATTTATGAATCTTTGTTTGAACTGTCAGGTAGATTGCTCATTTCTGTTTCATTTAGTTCCTTTTCTGGGGTTTTGTCCTGTTCCCTTACTTGGAAAATATTCTTTTGCCTCCTCATTTTGCCTCTTTCTCTGTGCTTGTGTCTATGTATTAGGTAGTTCAGCTACATCTCCTGATCTTGGAGAGGTGACCTTATGTAAGTGATGCCTTATGAGGCCCAGTGGTGTGCTTCCCTCTGGTCACCAGTTCCAAATGTTCCAGGAGTGACCTCTTTGTGGGCTACATGTGTCCTTCTGTTGTGGTAGGGTTGTTCTTGCCATAGGTACCCAGGGAGACTGAGCTGTCGCCCTGGCTGGCTGGTTGTAATGCTCAGCTGTGTGTGGTTGTTGTAGGCCCTTCATTCTCTTTATCTGGTGTGGGGAGCCCCAGCACAGTTGGCTGCAAGGTCTAATACCACATTCCTGTTGCAGTTTTTCTATTAAATGAGTATGCCCCCAGCATGGCTGGTTGTTAGGCTCAGGGGTTTACAATTGCTATAGGCCTCTGGACTTTTAGGCTCTTATCAGCTTTCTGAGGGTTGCAGCTGCGTGGGGCTGGCCCCAGGCACAGGAGCACCCAATTGTTTCAGGCTTTGGAGGGTGGGGCCAATCCCCTATGTGGCTATTTGAGAAGCACAAGTCTTCTGCAGCTGAGAAGCCTCACAACCCACAGGGCCACACACACAGTCAACACAGTCCTGCCCTGTGCGTGCTCCCTGACCCCCTAGTGTGGACCCGGTTGCTTCAATGCAGGGGTCCCACACTCTCCACCCACTCCTTGGGCTTGCCCTGCCCCACAGAGGTGGGCCTACTTGCCAGGATGCTCCCTTAAGCAGGCCCACAAGTTGTCTGAGGGCTTGTTGTTGGGTGGAGCCAGTCCCTAGGATGGGCTGCCTTCTTCGGCTGAGCTGGATTAAATCGGTGTTCTAGTGGGTGGGCAAAACCCTGGGCTAGCAGGCTACAGGGAGAACTCCAATGGGGTCTGCCAGCATCTGTGTCAGCACACCCACACAGGTCACAACAATAGCCTCCACCAATGTCCCAGTTCCTCGAGAGGTCTCACCTCTCACTGAGATGCACCCAGAGCCTGTCAGGTGAGTCTCTTTTCACCGAAGGACTGCACGCCCTTCCCTCTGGTGATTTTAGGTTGCTTTCCAAAATGGGTGAATTTGTATGTGGGCCCTTTAAGAGCCAGCTTTAATTTCTTTGTGTCCCAGCTTTTCTGGGGGTATTCCCCACTGTTGTTAGTAGCCAGCAAAGCCAGGTATTATGATACTCATCTTGGTTGTGCTGAGTCCAGAAAATTCTATAGTGGCAATGCTCCCTGGCTCAGGTCCCCCCTCCTCCAGGGAAGGCTGTGTACCTTTGAATTGCTCCCAGGCAGCTGTGAAGCATTGTGGCTTGTGAAGGTGGCATTTTTTTCCTCTCCAGAAGGGAATTTCTGCCTCTTCCACCTCAGTTAGGACTGTCGTTTGCTGCAGAGGTTCCTCTTATCCAGTTTTCAGTTGTCTCTCAGGGGTAATTCTTCCAAGATTGGTTGTATATCTGTCGTGTCCTTGGGAGGAGGTGAGTTCAGAGTCTGCCTATGCTGCCATCTTGACCACTCTCCTCCCAAGCCAATTTTCAAAAGGGCTGGAAAAGACAATTCTACCATGTGTCCCCAAGAAGGACCACTGAAAATATTTAGTGAGTAGCACTACTGATTACCACATTGTCTCTTGCTTGCAAGATGGCTGCCACCATTCCACACAGCACGTCCACACTCAAGAAGAATGGGGGAAGAGGGAAAAGGAGTAGACACAGTTAGTGCCAGCCTTCTGTCTCTTTTACCAGCAAAAGCATTCCTGAACATACCCCTGCAGATTTCTGCATACACTCCATTGGCCAGAACTCTATGACATGACCCCCCCACCATGTCTGGAATGGAGACTGGGCACAATGAGAGTCTCACTTTCCAGCCTAAATATGGAGATGGGCAAGGAAGGGAAGTGCTGGGTTATGATGTAGGCAAAGCATCTGCCACACCTATCCCCTTCCCATTGCTCTTGGAATCATGAAATGATCATCTTCAGCAGCGGCAGATGATGTGTGGGCATGAAGTGGGGGCTTCTTGATGGTGTGTGAGCTTCTGGCTCCCCCAGCACCTGCTGCCCTGAGTCACTGCCCACCTGCCAGCCTGGATCTACTGTTCATGAACAACGTAAATATTTTCTGTACTATCTGGGGGCATTCCTAAGGGTCTCTGAACCTGACACTCAGGCTTGAGGTTCTCAAAAATAGAATTTCAAAAAGTGAGAGGAGATCAGAAGATTCTGGGACTTCTGCCTAAGCCTAGAACCAGCAAAAGGCAAACACCAGCCCACATTTGGGTGGTTCTACCTGCTTTCCAAAGTCCTTTCATATTTATTTTCTCTGTGGACAAACCTTCCGGTGCAAGCCATCATCAACTCCATTTTACAGAAAGGGGTTAAAAGTTCATCAATTGCCTCAGATATGGTGCTCTTAACCTCTGTGCCACTGTTAGCTGTGTGACATTGGGCAAATCACTTAAGCACTTCACCTGTCTCCTCATCTTTGAAATGGAGATATCATAAGTGTCTGCCCCATAGGATTCCTCTGAGCACTGACTGCGTTAAGATACGTAAGTTCTTAGAACAGAGCATGGCATGTGCTAAGCTCACAGTAAATGTTGGCGATGTATCCTCCCAGACCCAGTGTCCACAGCAGATGCCTGACAGATGTGCTGCCCGCTGAGCTTCAAGTCCTGACTCCCCTCTTCTCAGGCCAAATCCATCTGGTAGTCATTTGTCCAAACAACTCCTTCTGAAGGCGTTTTGTTCCCTCAGCAAGTTTGCACTATGATTTTAGCCTTTTCTCCTTTCAACGTTGATCAAATTGTCCTGCCTTTAATATGAACTTTCAGTGCCTCCTCGGTTTGTCTTTGCAATGGGATCAGGTCCCTGAAACCACAGACTCTGGAGCCAGAAGGCCTGTCTTCAAATCCCAGCTCTGCCACTTACAGAATGCGTGAGTGTGGTCACATTTCTTTACCTCTTTGTGCCTCAGCTTTCTCATTTGTAAAATGGGGATAGTAATAGTGCTCATAAGGTTATTGTGTGGATTAAATAAATTAATATATGTAACATTCTTAGAACAGCTCCTGGCATATATTAAGTGCTATATTAGTATTATCATCATGACTCCTTTTTTCTTTACTACAGAATTAAAAAAAATTTTTTTTTTTTTTTTGGTGAGGAAGACCAGCCCTGAGCTAACGTCCATTGCTAATCCTCCTCTTTTTGCTGAGGAAGACTGGCCCTGGGCTAACATCCGTGCCCATCTTCCTCTACTTTATATGGGATGCCGCCACAGCATGGCTGACAGGCAGTGCATCGGCAGGGGCCACAGGATCCAAACCCTCGAACCCCGATGAATTTTTAAAATTTTAATTGTGGTAACATACACATCACATTACGTTTACCATCACAATCATTTTTAAGTGTACAGTTCAGTGGCATTAAGTACACACATTGTTGTGCGACCATCACCCTCATCCATCCACAGAACATTTTTCATCTTGCAAAACTGAAACTCTGTGCCCATTAAACACCAATGCCTCATTCCCCCTCTCCCCGGCTGCTGGCAATCATCATTCTACTTTCTGCCTCTATGAGTTTGACTACTCTAGGTACCTCAAATAAGTGGAATCATACAGTATTTGTCCTTTTCTAACTGGCTTATATGACTTAGCATTAACGTCTTCAAGGTTCATCCACGTTGTAGCATGTGTCAGAATTTCCTTCCTTTTTAAGGCTGAACAATGTTGTATGTATATACCACATTTTGTTTATCCATTCATCCATCCATGGACATCTGGGTTGCTTCCACCTTTTGGCTATTGTGAATAATGCTGATCTGAAAATGGGTGTATATCTTTTTAAGTCCCTAATTTCAATTCTTTTGGGTCTATACCCAGTAGCAGAATTGCTGGATCATATGGTAATTCTATTTTTAATTTTTTGAAGAACTGCCATACTGTTTCTACAGCACTTACACCATTTTACGTTCCCATCAACAGTGTACAAGGGTTCTTATTTCTCTACATTCTCACCAATACTTGTTATTTTCTGTTGTTGTTGTTGTTTTTGTTTTTTCGATAGTAGCCGTTCTAATGGGTGAGAGATGGTACCTCACTGTGGTGTGATTTGCATTTCTCTAATGATTTATGATGTTGCGCATCCTTTCATATGCATATTGGCCATTTGTATATCTTCTTTGGAAAAATGTCTATTCAAGTCCTTTGCTCGTTTCTGAATTGGGTTGTTTGTTTTTGTTCTTGTTGAGTTTTCATCATGATTCTTAAGAACTGACCCCAATGATCCATATTATTTGGAGCCTGGTAACATTCAGAAAATAAAAATTGCTCATTTTCCAAATGTCTTACAAAGAAAAAACCAACTTCTTAAAGTTGCAGACAGAAAATGAAAGAAAAGGCCAAGCTATTGAATTCAAAGGTCTTTTCTTCTTTGTCCTTATGTAAACCCTGAGAAAGCAGGGTATTAGCATGAAATAGTGTCTGACCACCGGAAATAAAAACATTCCCTGCTGATGAATAGATGTTCAGGGAATTTTACATGAATGGCTAATACTCTGAGGGAATTAACACAGATCTCGAGACATAAGGTCATTAGCAATAATATGAGTTGATGACACTGACAAGATTCGACTCAAAAGGCCAATAATAAGATGAAAGTCTCCAGCCTCTCCAAACCAAAAGTATGTAAAAAGGATGCAAGACTTGTGTGTGTGCGAGACAGACTTTGTGTGATGTTTATGCATAGATATGTGTAAGAAAGAATGAATATATGTGTAAGCGTTAAATAAATTCAGGTAATAGTAATTTAGTTCTATTCAAAAGAGGGATAATTGGGCAATTCAAGAATTGGGATTCTGTTTAGTCCTTTGTTACCTAGGCTAATTATTTATGTAATGTTTCTACCTTGATATAAATCTTGAATGTATGAAAACCTCACTGCATTTC
This sequence comes from Tapirus indicus, assembly GCA_031878705.1. Taxonomy (NCBI): domain Eukaryota; kingdom Metazoa; phylum Chordata; class Mammalia; order Perissodactyla; family Tapiridae; genus Tapirus; species Tapirus indicus. The sequence continues at coordinate 19,204,006 of CM062921.1, read as the reverse complement.
GTGGCATAAAACCAAGGTCACCAAATATCATTTCCCATGCAAAGTGTTCTGTGAAAGCAGAAAACACACACAACTAATACATTTCTTAGTTTTTCTAATTAGACTGAAAAGTCTAGGGGCAGAAATCATTCTTTGGGGTTCTTTTATTTTCCTCTACATTGCCTAGCAGAGATCATATGCATTATAATATCAACATGACTGTGGCCAGCTACTGGGTTAAGTACTTTATATAAATGTAGCTAATAACCCTGCAGAATAGATACCATTATGCCCATTTTATAGATAAGAAAACTGAGGCTCAAGAAGTTGAATTGTGTGATAGTAGTATTGTGGATACGTTTTAAAAGAAAAACAACATCCTTATCTTTCAGACATACATACTAAAATATTCACCAGTGTAATTATATGATATTGGGGATTTGCTCCAAAATAATACAAGAAGGGGGAGGTGGATGAGGCTAAAGATAAAACAAAATTTACCATGAGCTGACCATTGTTGCAGCTGAGTGATGAGTGTATTCATGGTCCATTCAATAATGTGTTATTCTATTTTTTCAATATATAATTTTTTTCTATTTTTTCATGATGAATGGAAATGAACTTCCTTCCTGCTACTGCATCATGCATTACAGAACTTAACAAATATATGGTAGCTAAATGGGTGGCTTTGTCCATTGTGCCTCACCATGAATATTAGCAGGATTCCAGTCATTAGCAGCACACAAACCCACGCATACTTCAACAGATGTGTTTTTTAATGACTCATCAGCCTATAAGGCCCCTCAATATCGTAAGCTTGTTTATGGCCAGGGACCCACAAAATCACTGTATCTGGCATGGAGCCCAGTACTTGGTAGGTATTCAGTAAATGCCAAGTGGGTGGAGGCAACAGGTGGGCGTGGGGAGGGCTGAAATGACGCAGAACACCCAGCGCGTATGCCTATCATAAAATCTAATGGGAACATCCCAAGCTTTCCTCCAGGGATCCCTCTTTGAACCACCAACACACATTGTTCCCGACAATCTTGAGCTGCTCCGTCACTCTCCTTTTATTACCGCCTTTGCCATTATTTAATGCACATTCTCTTGTGCAGGTGTGTGTGTTTGGTCTTCCCAGTTAGACCATGATTTCCTTGGTGATAGGAGCAATGTTCCTCAGATCTCTGTAGCCTCCAGGTCTAGCGGAGAACCTGGCACAGGGTGCGCAGGCAAACGGTGCATGTCGTGCAGCCACAAAGTTGTGCTGCTCAGCTTCCCCTTCAAGAGAACCTGCTGCAGGAGCATAGGGCCTCTAAGTGCTGCCCCTTTGGATTCACACACATTCCACCAAGGCCACACTTCCCCAGGCTGCTGCTGGTCAATGGCTGAGCATAATGAGGGCAGTAGAGCTGGTCCTTTCCAGCCCCATGTGGCATCCTCCATCAGCAGAGATGTTCTCAGAGCTGCATTGTGGCATAAGGCTCTTCCTACCCAGTCCTTCCTTCCCTCTCTCCTTGCACAGGGCTCAGACCTGCATCATGGTCCAAGGCCTGCCTACTTCCACTCCCTCCCCCTTATCCTTCAAAAGCATTTCCCCCAATAATTCTCTTGCACGTCTACTCCTGTTTTAGCACCTGCTTCTCGGAGTACCCAAACTGTCGAACAATTGAAGTGCCTGAACTCCACTAATAACCAGAGACTTCCATGCTCCCTTTCTTGCACATGAAAAAAATTCTATTGACCTCCCAGTTTACATTTGAAGTTTTGGTGTGAAATTCTTATCCTAGAACCAGTGAGATAAATGCTGCACAGAACAGGAATGTTCTCTTCTTTACTGAAGCCACAGGTTGCAGTGGAATGAACCAGGCTCCCTGGGGGACCTGCACGGTTATACATGGCCTTGTGACCTTGAACAAAGCACTTTCCCTCAGGGTGCCTCATTTTCATTTTTCTTAAAATGAGGCTAATAAGATCTTCCTCATGTTGAAATAAATGTCTAGACCCAAATGGAGACACTTCTGCCCTGGGTGCCACAACAGCAAACTGAATCTTAGATGACTTTCATTTCCCTGTAAATCCTCCACTGGACCAAAAATGCAGTCTATCCACTCAGCCAATCCCCAGGTGCCAAGCCAAGTCTGGTCTCTAAACTTACTTCCTTGTTCTGTATTCATTTTCTACTTTCTCTTCTTGTCCCTTATCCTTTATCCTGTAAAAGCTTTCTGCCTGTCCTGTCCAAGGGTTGTAATTTGCAGACCCTTGCCCTAGAGTCATGGAATCTTATGGTTGGAAAAGACGGTAAACATTACGATGTTCAGGGTACCAAGACCCTTCCTCCTACGTTCATGGCCGTGCTGCCTAATCAATCAGGAAGCACCTTCCTGCAGAATTCATAAGTAGCCTCAGAATCCTTCTTAACACTGGGCTGCAGTTCAGGGTGAGCTGGCATGTATAGTGATGTCTATCATTTTCCCCTCATCTTGTTCAGTTCCCACAACTCCCAAATGAGAAAACTGAGGCCAGTGATTCAATAACGATAAATACGAAAGTATTTTAAACATGTAAAGCACTTCTTCAATGCAAAATGCAGCAATCTGGAGCTAAAAACCAGCCATTTAAAGTGAAAATTAATTGATAATAATAAGTTAAATCATCGCATACAAAATGATCATGATTATTTTCTGCAGCGGGAACAACTGGGTTGGAATTTTCTATTGCCATATTCCCATCTCCTGGAAAGCAGGGATTTACCCTTTTAGTTTGTACAGATCAATGTCTGCTATTTTTCCACTGGCAGAAAACTCCCTGGCCCTGGGCTGAAGTCCAGGAGACAAGGTCTGCATCTTTCCTCTGCAGGACCACACAGGTGCCGGGACAGGGTTGCAAGCTGTCTTAGATTCCCTCCAAGCAAGGGTCTGTTCAAAGCAGAGCCCACCCCGGGTGGCCCCACAGTGCTCCTCTGGCTGGCCTCTCCTCAAAGCTGTTTTGTCACCTCATTTTGGGAAGGCAACCTTGACATTTCCTCTCGTTTCTTAACTTGTTCATCAGAAAGATCAAAGCCCTCTGTAAAATATGCAACTACTCAAGGTTTGAGATATTGTGATTTATAATAAGAAATATATATATTTGGTCTTTGTCCCCGTTTCTGGCACCGAGCTAAAACCTTTGGAATTTCCTAAGTGATGAGAGCAGTAAAGGTGTCTTATTACTCATAATAAGCCCCTTCCCACCACACTGGAGTTTTAATTATTATATTAATTAATATATTACTGAGATGATTTTTGGAAAGCCCCTAAGGATGGGGGCTGGTTGTCATGGGAACCAACCTAGATCACAGGTTGGAACTTTCAGCTCCCGCCTCGACCTCTGGGGAGAGATGAGGGGATGGAGTTTTGAGTTCAACCACCAATGTCCAATGATTTTATCAATCACGCCTATGTAATGAAGCTTCCATAGAAACCCAAAAGGACTGGGTTGGGAGAGCTTCCAGGTTGGTGAACACATCGAGGTGTTGGGAGAGCAGAGAGCTCAGAGAAGGCACGGAAACTGCATGCCCCTTCCCACATGTCCTGCCCTATGCATCTCTTCCATCTGGCTGTTGCAGAGTCGTCTTTTATAATACTGTAAATCGATAATCTAGTAAGTAAACTGTTTTCCTGAGTTCTGTGAGCCACTCTAGCATATGAGAACCTCCAATTTATAGACACTTGGTCAGAAGCACAGATGACAACCTGGATTTGGGATTGGCATCTGAAGTGTGGGGAGCAGTCTTGTGGGACTGAGCCCTTAACCTGTAGGATCAGACACTAATTCCAGGTAGATAGTGTCAGAATGGAGTTACACTGTAGGACACCCAGCTGGTGCCACAGCATTGTTTAATGTCTAGAACACCTACATGTCTGGTGTCAGATGTGAAGTCATGTTGTAGTAGAGTATTGAGAGCAGAGGAGACACATGGGAGTGTGATTTGTCCTTTACAGTACTGACAACTTACATCCCTGCGCCTAAGAAACCAAGTTCTCTTACAAATATTAAATAGGTGACTCTTTGCCTTTTGGGCTCAACCACTCCTTTTGGAATCTGATGATAGCCATGGACCTTCTCCACAGGAAAGGCACATGCACTTGGTCACTCCAAGTATTCTACCCTCCAAGATCACCTCTTTATTTATATATAAACAACAATAATCCCAGACTAGTTAATAACATAGTCATGTCTGCAGAATGTAAATAGCCATCTGTATCATTAAGCAGAACATTCAACATTTGTTAGGATGACCTCACCTATTTAGGGCCTTCCTGGCGATCCTACATGGGTGCCAACCTTGCAGCTGCCCCACAAGGACGTCTCCCAGGGATCTCATCCAGAACAGGTGGATGCGGCCCCAGAACAGATTTCAGCTTCCAGTCAAGAATGCAGAATGTGTTGCATCTTCACAACATGGCACTATCCAGGTTCCCCCGCTACACACAGGCACAAATCTATCCACAATTTCAGAATCCCAGACCACCCGGCCTTGGATGAGTCCCTCGAGTAACCTGCCTGAGGGCCACTGGCTCCTGGAGAAAAGACTCCTGAGGGTGGGGACCACTTTGTCGAGTCCTGGAAAGCCGGGGCCTGAGGTTCAAAGCTTCAGGACACTGAGCCACCTGGCCCATGTGTCACTGCCGCAGCTTCCCACGCCACAATTCCACCTTCCCAGCTGCGCCAGCCAGTCAGCATCATTTCACTACTAGGGTGTCTATGTGGAGAAGTGAAGGAAAAAGAACATTCTAGGGAGCAATGGGTTGGGGTGGGAGCATCGTGAGTAGGATTCCCTGGTACTGTGATCTCTTACAGAACAGGACACGGTTCCCTTTTCATAAGTGAAGCCCCTCTGACGTCTACATATAGAATGGCAACTCCCTCCCCACCTGGAAGAATGCCTGGCCCAATCAATATTTGTTAACTACATTTAATGAATAAATAAATCACAGGTAGCCATATTTTTGGAGCCTGGCTCAGGTTCCACCTCCTCTGGGAGCCTCCTCTGACTGCTCTGAGGATTTCACCACTTTTCTTGTGGTGCTCACTCATTGTTTTCAACAAGTTCATATTGATCACCTACTATGTGCCAGATCCCACTGTAGGCCCTGGATTTACAGGAGAGACTAAGGAAAGCCCTTGCTTTCAAATAGCTCGCAGTGTGGTTTAGTACATACAAAACATTCAATTTGGGTTTCCAATTGCTTCCTGATGATAGATTTTTCTGCCCAAGGAGCAAGGTCATGCTGAAGAAGGGAGAAGGCTGCCATTGCCTGAGCACCTAGAGCATTCCCTGATGCGTGATACATGCTCTTCTGTAACCAGGTGGGTCTTCCCCCTCAAAGGAGGGTCATCAGTGGACAGAGGATGGGAGGGAGCAGAGAAGGGACTTGCAGAAAACAGGAGTCAGAACCCAGAGGTGGAAGGAGAATGGGGGGCTGTTTCCCACTGGAAGTATAAAAGGAGGCTCAGAAGTGATGTGGGGAAGGATCACCAGACCTGGTGTAAAGAAGCCAGGATGCACCCTGAACCCATGTGACCTCGGCACACCACTCTCCATCTCGGGTGTTTCCGTATCAGAAAAGGCAATTGGTAGCTTAAATGACTTCCAAATCTTTTTATGTGCAAATATCTATGATCCTTTCTAACCCACACAGCATCTTCCTCTTTTACTCCCTATGGACCCTATTCTGATGCCTCCATATAGTAAACGACTTAATGGTGTTTCCATAAATGTGGTCTTTGTATAAAGGAGGGTCCATTAAACCTGAACATCTACTTAAGGAAAATTACTTTGGAGGATGAAGGGGCACAACAGAGTTCAGTGGTTACTCTGCTCAATTCTTTCCGAGGAACCCTAGAGTCCCCTCTCACACTCCACCCTTCCCTCTGGCCCCTCTCCAACCTAGAGCCCTGCCATTGGCTGTCCTGATCCTTCTCTTGCTCAAGTGACTCACCTGATTGTCTGTGAGGTCAAAATCCAATCAGCTCTTGCAGTCACCAAGAGACCTTGGCTTTTGGCTCTCTGGCCTCCCACAGGACAGAAGCCAACAAAACTGTCCTCTCAAGTGGACATCCTCATGATGCGGGACCCCATGACTGAAGAAGATGGACTGAGCCAGGCAAACGAAGACATGAGCTGAAGACACTCATTGAGCTGTTGCTCTCATCTTGCTGCTACAAGTGGACAGGCAGAGGTCAAGGTTCCTGCCCCCACACCCAACCATTGCCCAATTACACACCAAGGAGAACTGCATGAAAAGCAGCTGGTGGCTTTGGAACCACAAACAGTGTCTGGATCACTTTGTTCCAAAGGCTCATTGGACAGCCCCACTGCCCTCTTCCCTCTTTGCTTGCCTGGCCATTAGGCTTCCTGCTGACCCACCACCTGCTCAGACAGGCAAGAACACCAGCCCCTCAATTAGGGATGCAATGAGCATAGTTCAACTAAGTGATCACACCCCATTTGCAGACACAGTGAGACAACATAAGCGGAATCATAGCTTCCTCACTAATCGTTTCCCAGTCTTCCCAAACACAACCTTTCAAAAATGTAATCTTACCACAGGACTGAGATATGTTGCTGGCAACAATAATTAAATTATGGATAATGGGCAGCTAAAAATATTCCTTAAATGAAAATGTGACATTGTCATTTTGACCACTCTGCTTAGCATTTTAAAAAACAAACATCATTTTGTGTTTGTGGGTTCTGTAAAGATGTCTAAATCAACAGTCTCAGAAATCTTTACACATTCTGTAAGCAAGAAATCAGGAGTTAAAATCAGACAATCAAACCACTGATAGTTATTGAGTATTTACCATTCACAAAGCACTGTGCTATGGGCTGATACACAGAAATATAAAGCTCAACCCTTGACTTGGGGATGGAGAGTTGGCTACTGAAGGGGATTTGAGGACAGAAAAGTTATAAACCTACGTAAAAATAATTGAATGAAAATAGCCTGATGTTATGAACACCCACTTAAATGAACACCTGCAACGGGTACCTTGCTGGACTTGACGTATTATTGTGAACATGGCCCACCGAGTTCCAATATGAGAGTTGGTAGTTCTACATGGAGCATGGAGAGATAAAGGACAGACATGAATAATGCTGAATTTTACATGCATCTCAAATTAGTTAGGAGAGCATTCGGCTGCAAGTATCAGAAAACTCACAAACAGCGGTTTAAACAAGTATGGGACATATTTTCTCACTCAGCAAGAATTCCAAAGGTAGACAGCTCAGAGCTGGAGAAGTTATCATGAAAGTCATCAATAGTTTCTACTATTTTTCTGCTATACTGTCCTTTGCTTGTGGGTTTTGTCCTCCTGTTTTCAAAATGTCTGCTGTACTCCAGGCATCAATGTCCATATTCCAAGAAGAAAAAAGAGGGAAGTGTAAACAACAAAAGTCTTCTCTTTTTAAGTGATTGCCTTTTTATTTGGGAAGAGAAGCCTTCGTCCAGTATCTGCCTTCATCTCACTGACCAGAAAAAATTACATGGCCACCCCCAGCTGCAAAGAAAGCTGGGTATTTTACACTTTCCAGACCCCAAAGTAGAGAAAGCAAGGGAGAGAGTGCTTTAAATAGCTTTCACTGGACCAATAGCATCTGCCATATACTTATCACATAATAATCATGTAATGTATGAAATGTTCTTGATTTTAAATGGCTATTTTATAGGAGACTCTTTCCCTGGCCTCACTGAATGTACAACATGGTCCTATGATCTTTTTAATAATAGGCTTTTAAATATAATTATATTTTAAAGAGTACATTTTTAAAGAATAGTTAGATACAAAAGGATACAGAAAAATACTTCCCCCCTCCCTGTTTCCTTTCTCCAAAAGCACTTTCTGCTGAGAAACATTAAACCCCCTTAACATTCTTCAGGGGATTCTCAAGTCTGAGGCTCAGAGCCCCATAGAGGGGTATTTGTTCCTTTCTGGTGAGTCATATAATAAATATTATATAAAATATAATATTTATTATTATTTATTATTTATTATTTATTTATTTATTATTATTTATTTATTATTTATTATTATATATTATATAATATATTATTATAAAATATAATAAAAATTATATTTTAAAGAGTACGTTTTTAAAGAATAGTTAGATATACATTTTATAGTGATTATCGCTGAATGGTGAAATTAGATATTTTTTATTTGTTTCTCTGGGCTGTCTAGTTTTTTATTTCATTTTATTTTTTAGTTTTCTTTCTATAACAAAAATATTATTTTGTAATAAGAAAACAAAAAATTTTTCTTAAATAAGAATGTTCATGGTTATTTATGACATAGTGTCAAATAGAAAAGCAGTATATACATGTTCCAATTTTCAAAATATGTATGAGAGAAGCAAATAATATATTTATGAGAGAAGCAAATGTCTGGAGAGTTGCCTCTGTGTGCTGAGAATATAGATTGTTTTAATTTTCTTCCTTCTGCTTTTTGGTGTTTTCCAAATTGATCACAGTAAAAAATATTAGAAATAAACAGCCATCACGGGTTAAGCAGCTCTCTGCCTGGACCTGGAGGAAAGGGAGCTTTTGAGCATCAACTGAAAAACAGGCTTTGAGAATAAAAATTGCAGTGAAAAAAAAAAAAGCATTCTACTGAGGAACAGGCCTTGTTTGTTAAGACCAAAAGGATACAGAAAAATACTTCCCCCTCTCCCTGTTTCCTTTCTCCAAAAGCACTTTCTGCTGAGAAACATTAAACCCCCTTAACATTCTTCAGGGGATTCTCAAGTCTGAGGCTCAGAGCCCCATAGAGGGGTATTTGTTCCTTTCTGGTGAGTCAGCTGTGAAACGTGGCTCATTGTTTTTCAGCAAATATGGCCACCAGAAGGGGCTCTTTCATGGCCTCCCTCCTTCCAGGAGGCTGGAGAAGGCAGGGAGCAGAAAGATGGTTGGTGGCTCCTTTGCTTTTCAGGTGGCCCAGTCACATACAACCCAGCAGCCATCTCCTTTCTTCTGTTTTACGTTTCTTTCCAGTAAACACTCTGCTTTCTCCCAGAAAACAAGAGGCTGTCTATAATTCTGAATTTGCAGAGCCAGACGGCATAACCCCAAAGGCCTGGGAAATTAACAGTCTGGTAAAAGGGTCCCCCTCCTGGATCAGTCTCAAAGAGATAAAGCCCGTTCTGTAGGCCTTCATTCATTCATTCACTCACTTATCCATCCATTGAGCAACAGTGCCTGGCCTGGGCATACAGTGAGAACAAGACAGACTGAAAACAGCCTTCAGGGAGCTTATATTTGAGGGGCATGTGGGTGGGGAGACAGAGAATAAGAAAGAGGAAACACATCAATAAATAATTTCAGAAAGTGGGAACATGGTAAAAAGAATATAAAGCAGGGTAAGGTTCTAAAGAGTTACAAAGGAGTAGGTAGGTAGTAAGGAAAGGGTCTTTCAGGAGGTGGCATTTGAATTGAGACTTGAGTGATGGGAAGGAGGGAACCATGAGAAGCCCAAGAAGCATGGGGTCTTAGAGGCCCTAGAGGGGAGAACAAGCAGCCATCAACGGGGTACCAGGGAGCCAGAGCAGAGGGTTGCAAGCAGCCTTCCAGCCTTCAGCAACTATTTTCCAGCCCTGCTGGATGGGAACATAGAAAATTAGATTAAAAGATTTACATTTTCTAGGAGTGCCCAGTCTAGGCCAAGAGATAGAAATAATGCCTAATGCAATTATGGAAAAATTCAGGGCTGAGTTGTGTGTAAGATTCTACACAAAGGCATCTGGAGAAGGTAAGATCAGTGTGGACAGAGCAGTCAGAGGATTTCATGGGGGAGGAGTGGGCTAGACCTAGGCGAGGGGGAGGATCACGTGGGGACAGTGAAGTTTTCACTGCACACACCCACACCTCCTTCCATTGCAAACACCTTCAACTACTCAGAACCCTCTTTCCCACTAAGCTTGGTCTCAATTCCAGGCAGATGCCTCCAGTCAATCAGAATTAGCACAGGAGGAGAAATCTCAGCCTAACCCAGAGACAGGGGGCCAAGGAAACTAGGGGGAGAAAGTGCCTCCCAAATAGAGAGGCCCAAAGATCAGGCAGGAGTTACATAGGAGATGACAAAGACATTGGCTCCAGCCAGAAGAACAGTGTGTGCGAAGGGCTAGAGGTGGCAACGTGTGGGGCAAGTGACTCCATGTGGCCAGGGTTATAAAGGACAGGGGCAGAGGGGCTGGGGAGATGATCACAGAGGGTGTTGGAGCCAAGGGAAGAGTTTGGGCTTTATGGGAAGCAGTGGAGAGGCTTTGAAAGGCTTAAGCAGAGGAGGGGAGTGATTCTAGTCTAGGTCCAAACATCACTATAGCTGCTCTGTAAACCAGGGAGGACACAGGGTAGGAGGCTGTTGCAGGAACCTAGGAGGGGCTGGACTTGGGTGATGTCCAGGGGAATGGAGACAAGTGAGTGGCTTGGAGGCAATTTAGGACATGGAATTGCTCAAAACTGGTGATTAGAAGTGAGGTTAGAGAAGAGAGTCAAAGATGGAATCCAGCTTCCTCACGTGAGTCCCCAGATCCCCTCACTGACAAGGGAGAAATGAAAACTGACGAGCCTCACTGAGCTGTGCATTCAGATCTAAAATACCCACGGAAAGCCCTCAGTGCCTGAAGCTTTGCCAAAGACGTCTATGTCTTCACTGAGAGCTTGACACACCAGGCAGGCAGCTGTTTCTCACTTCTGCTTTGGGCCTCAGGCAAACTGTACACAAAGGCCTTTATGTCCAGGGCACCTCACTGGCAATGGCACTGAGCAGTAGCCCAAGCTTTGAAAAGCACTTGCTATTTTGATTCGCTGGTGTCCCATCTTTGCAGAGGATAATCCAAAGGCTCAGAGAGGCTAGGAATGTTATTCAAAGTCACACAGTAAGTTGGAGGTGAGTAGAAAGTTAGAACCAAACATTCCCAATTTATTAGACCATTTGCTGCTCAGGCCCCAAACAGATGGAACATCTTAAGTTATGCCACTGCCCACCTTAGCGTATTTAAGCAATGGTAGCAAGTGTAGGAGAAAATGACATAGCCCTTGCTCACTAAGTGTTGTGTCAGCACCTCTTGTCAACCTCCTTCCACGTTATAAACAAACCTCAGGGTTTGCCCTGGAGCAATAGATAGGTGGGCAGGGATCCACAACATCTGTGTGCATCCCAATTCCTCCCAGCTCTACCTCTCCCTTCCTCGACTAGCTTTTAATAACTAAAAGAAGGTGGAGTGGGGCATGTTCAGAGTCTGAAACATGACACTTGAATGGCAGCTCACTCCTGCCATGGAGCTGTGAGGTGAGCTAGCCCCTCTGAATCTCAACCTTCATGATGCTCAGGAGGCACCTGAGTACCTACCGCGTGCAGGCACCGCCGTCAGCACCTCACACTTGTTACCCACGTGCTTTTCCGTTCAGCTCTGATAAGCACTTTATGCGGAACAGAAAAAAAAAAAAAGATTTTAAAAAGTTCGCCTTCTCCTGAACTCTGGGCCCTTTTTGGCTGACCTCCTCATGTGGGGCATGCAAATTCAAAGGAGCTGAGTTTCCGTGCAAAAGTAAGTGATGAGACCCTAGAGATCTGGGGGTGGGAAAGGAGGGAAGGGGAAACTGGCGTCTGAGAGGCTGGGAAGGCCCGAGATGGGAAATCCCAGTGTAGGTCTGGGCCCAGAAGACAGACTGAATGTGATCAGCTGGACAATATAGGCTCTCCCCATCCCCCACATCTTCACTCATTTGTTTGTTCATTTACTCATTCATTTATTCAAGAAATACTTACAAAACACCTTTTAAAGTGTTCTAGGTCCTGGGACTATAATAGCAAACAGATAAAATCTGTTCTCAGGTAGCCGATATTGTGGTGGTGAAGACAGATGATTAGGAAGGACATCAAATGGTAGTTAGATATGTGCTGGGAGAAAACCTCAGTTGGGAAGGAGACATTGGAGGGGGTGGTATGTGAGAGGGGGATAGGAGTGGTGTTGGCCTGCCAGGGAAGGCTTCGTGGAAGAGGTGAGTTTTTATCAAAACCTAAGGGAAATGAAGGAGCTAGCCCTGCAGAGACCTGGGAGAAGAGCATTCCAGGCAGAGAAACAGAAAATGCAAAGATCGTGGAACGGGAATGTGCTTCGAGCATTAGAAAGACATCGAGTTGGCCATGAGGCTGGAGTCCAGTGAGCTGGGGGTGAGAGGAGGAGGAGGAACAGAATGGTGATCGCTCAAGGTACAAAACTGCTCAGTGTTTTTGTGTTAAAGTCAGAACAGGCTCAACCCATAGGGACAAGAGGGCCAGTGGACTTTGGGGGGACATGTGCATCGTATCTGTTCACCCCCATAACACTACAGATAAGGAAAGTGAGGCTTAGGAGAGGGAAAGGAATTGTCCGAGATCACATAGTTAGGTGGGTAGGACCAGAATTTGACCCTGTGACTGTCGGATCAAGCCTCCACTCTTCCCACTACAGTTAGCTAAAAAGTGGGCAGTCAGCGGGAGGAGCGAGTCAGAAGACTCCTGAACAGCCCAATTGTTCTGGTCCATTTGCAACACCTGGGAAAATTGCAAGACCCCCCCCCCCCCCAGAGAAGGAGCCAGTGGCTGTGTGTCCAGGCAGAGAGGACCTCGGACAGCCTCACAATTACCCCTCAGCCTAGCCCAGCAGGGAGCCCTGCATATCAGAGGGTGTGGAAGTTTCTAGGAGAATCCCTGCACCAGTGGCTGGGAAAGGGGGCAACTCTGCTGCATCCTGCCTGGTGGACTCTACACCTGCAATCTTTGGGAATGAGACCATCTCAGAGGACACCAGTAGAGATAGGTGATGACCCTGGAGACATATATCATCTCAGGCAAAAAAGGCTGAGAGACTCTGAATTGTGCAGGATGGTGCTCAGAATAGGAATTTAACTTGGCTATAGAAACATAAAGAAATTTACACCTCTTTCACAGCTTAATTCATGGACCAAGATTCATTTCTATTAGGATAGCTATCGTTGACCATTCATTCATTCCTGTATACAGTTATCCAACAGTTTTTATGGCAGGAACTGTTCTAGGTGTTACAGTGGACAAGAGACAATCATAAAGTAATAGATACTTGGTCTATCCACGCAATGGAATATTATTTGGTAATAAAAAGAAATCAAGTACTGATATGCATTACAATCTGGATGAACCTTGAAAACATTATACAGAGTAAAAGACACCTGACACTAAAGACCACAAATGACTCCATTTCTATGAAATGTCCAGAATAGGCAAATCCATGAAAACAGAAAATAGATTAGTGGTTGCCAGGGGGTGGGGGAATGTTGGGGGGAAGTGAGGAGTAACTGATGATGGGTAAGGGATTTCTTTTTGTGATGATGAAAATCTTCTAAAATTGATTGTGGTGATGGTTGAACAACTCTGTAAATTTACTAAAAAACGCTGAATTGTACACTTTAAATGGGTTAATTGTATAGTATGTGAATTACATCTCAATAACACTGTTAAAAAAGAAATTGAAATTTTACATTTAAATTTAATTAAAATTAACAGAAGTAGAAACAGAAATTTTAAAATTAATACATTTAATTCACTAAATGGCAACTGTCATTATTTTCATGTATTTGTTATGATGCAATTAATACTTCTCTCTGTGAATCATCCAGAACACACAAGAAAGTGAGGCATGAACCAACCTAAGCTGAACTCAAGTTTGAACTGTGAAGGCTCCAAAAAAAAAGTGTGGATTTTCTGGGGCTTTCAGTGTTCCCACCCTTTTCATTTTCCATTAGTTCAGGAAAGTGAGAGAGTCAGTCTCCTTAACCAGGAGACATTGAGAAAAGTCTTTCCAAGCCTGTTAGGGTGCTGGCCTGTCTTTGTTTGGTTCCCTGGAAGCAGAGCCTGAAATAAACACTGGGGAGCAGGTAGTTGCTTGGGAAAAGATCCCAGGAAGCAGGATGAGGGACCTAGGAGAGAGAGACCAGCTGGGAGAAAGCCAGTTAAGGATGCATCATTAGCTGGTTACTGCCTTAGGATACGAAGCCCAATCCCACCAGGGGCTGTTTAGAATGTGACTCAGAAATGTCCTTCTGAAGGATGGAAGACTGAGGCATTTATCTGTCAGCCTGTCTCCTCTGGATTGGGGGTTTCTCCAGGGGGCACACTAACTGTGCCCCAGCTCCAAGCTACTTCCTCAGCTTCAGAGAAAGCCCTGACACTGGCAGTGGGCAAAGAACTGTCCACCACCACTGCCATAAAACTAGAGGGGGGCCAAGACATTGTGATATGGGGCACATAAAAGAGTCTGCTTCGTGGTGTGAGGGACCCTGGGTGCTCACTGTCTAGGACACATACAGATGGGTGGGTGGGGCTGACTTAGCTACATGAGCATCCTCTGAACATGACCAAGTAGCTGTGGAAAGGAAGAGGACCTTGTTCTAGACGCTGCCCAGGCCTTGCTTCATTCTCTGCCTGCAATTGGTCAGAGAGATGGTCTTATGTTTCAGGAGAGGAGAAAGCTTGGAGAAATCAAATAAGCTGCTCAAAATGACTCTGGAAAAATAAGGCAAGGTTGGTATTCAAACTTAGGATCCCACCTGATCACAAAAGTTCATCTAATGTTTCTCTAACTCTTTTGACAATAACACATTTGGAAATATATTTCACATGCAGACTCAGGTCACACTCAACACACTCACGTATAACTAAAAGTTTCACAAGTCTCTCTTCCTATGGGCAATGCACTCACACATTTGATTCTATTTCATTTTATTTTTTAAATGCCAGTTGCAGCAACTATATTGATTTCACAGTTCACTGATGTACCACATCCCATAGTTTGAAAAGAACAATAGATTACTTATTTATGCAATTACTTATCAGACTTTTAAATAGTGTCCCACCTAAGCCACTTCCCCATTAATAACAATCATATTATTTTTAGGTATCCCTCCCTCAGTCTTGGCCAGTTCCCAGTTAAATGCTGTTAAAATTGGGTCAGTTTTCTTCAGAGCACTAATCTCAGTTTGTACTCATACATCCGTGTGTGTGGTTATTGGATTTGTGTCTGTCTTCCATGGAATGTGAGGTCTGCTCTTGACCAAGTCCACTGTGGCTCACCTAGCACCAACTGAGTGCCTAATATTTGGCAGGTGCTGAGTACTTTTTTAAGGAATTCATTTTCGTAAGAGCAACTACCTTGGGGCCACTACCCCCAGACATATTCTTTATCTCCTTTCCTTTTCACAACAACTCCATGAGTGGACACAGGGAGAGAAGTCAGCTGCTTGGATTCAAATCCTGCCTCCAAATCCTACAAGCTGTCTGATCTTCAGCAAGTTTCCATCTGCAAAAGAGGGATAGTAATGGCCCGCCTCATGGAATTACTGTGAGGATTAACTGATAAAATCTCTATGAACAAAAATTAAGCAAGGTTACTATAGAAAGCCCTGAAATGAAATATGGTCAAGTGAGGCAGGTATTATGGGTTGAAGTGTGTCCCCCAAAAAAGACATGTTGAAGTCCTAACCTCTGGAACATCAAAACGTGACCTTATTAGTAAATAGGGTCATTGCAGATGTAATTAGTTAAAGATGAGGTCATGCTGGAGTAGGGTGGGCCACTGATCCAGTATGGCTTCCTCATCAGATGACAGCCATGTGAAAGCAGAGACACAGGGAGAACACCATGTGATGACAAAGGCAGAGATCAGTTATGCACCTGCAAACCAAGGAAGGCCAAGGATCACAGGCAAACCACCAGAAGCTAGGAAGAGACAAAGTAGGATTCTCTTACAGGTTTCAGAGGGAGCATGGCCCTGCTGACACCTTGATTTTGGACTTTTGGCCTCCCGAACTGTGAAATAATAAATTTATATTGTTTTAAGCCAAAAAATAAAGAGAGAGAAAACTCAATGGACATTAGTTATTATTAGCATCATTCTATAGATGAAAGCAAAGCAGCATCATTCAGGCCCAAGTGAATTACCTGATATTCATCCCTCAGCAACAGGGCTGCCTCCTGGGCTAGACTTTCTCCATATTTCAAATGCATGCTCTAACAATAAAACTCAATTCAAAATTTTAAACATATAAATCCTTCCCTTGGGTAGCAAAATGCAACAGTAGGCAATTATTGCATTATCCCAATTTAAAAGCATGCCGTTTGCTCTTGTAAACATTCCATTCTTGCCAACACACCTTTTAAATCATCTATTCCAGGTAATTTCTTTGCAATTATCAGGTCTACTAAATCATCCTCCTTAAACTCATCACCTGGAGGATTTAAAAACTTTTGGTCAGGGAGGACCAGGCCCGTGAGAGGGATTTTCCAGGAGTACCTGGGATAGAAGTTGTGGGAAGATTTGGCAAAGACCTGAAGGTGACATGCAAGTGTCTGAAGTTTGGGAAGCATTGCCACTCATCTTTCAGATCATAGATTTCCTGACAGTAACTATCAGGCCTTTTAGGATCTGAGAGATGACAACTGTTGGGTGTGTTTGACCTATAGTGGGATGTCACCCAGTAGAGTTGAGGGGTCTTCTTGGAGATTGGAACCATGCAGATATCCTGACTGGTTATCAGCCTGGGCCCTTCCCATCATGTCAGTGAGATCCTGCCGAAGTCACTCAAGCCTGAGGATGTGGCAGTGTGGACCGGAAGTAAGAACTCAGAGTATGATTCAGACAGACCTGAACCTGGTTTGACCACTTTCCAGCTGTCTCACTTCTCATAGCTTCAGTTTCCTCGTCTGTAAAACGGGGGATAATCAGAGGTCCTACCTCATGGGATCGCTGTAAGGAGAAATAGAGATAATGTGTGGAAGTATTAACACAGCACATGGCACATTGTAAACATTTTTAAAGGTTTGTATTCCCTTCTCTTCCTATATTATTATTGCAATTATTATTAATATTACTGTTGAAACCTCAGGTTACCTTTGACTTCTTTGGTTCTCAAATCCTAATCATTGTCCAGGTGCTGCTGATTCCATCTCTGCAGTCTCCACAGTCCCCTCCCTTCTGCCTCACCTTCTTCATTACCTTTTACCTGAACAAGATCTGGCCACATCATTTCTCATGTGGTCCATCTCAGCCTCTTGATGAATCTAATGCACCTTCAACCAGTAGTTCTCTCACTTGGGTAGGCATTAGAATCACCTGGGGATCTTTTCAAACTCCCCTTGCTCAGGTATGCCCCAGACCAATTACATCAGAATGGGTGGCATGGGACCCAGCATGGTATGATCCAGGTGATTCTAATGAGCTTCCAAAGCTGAGAAGCACGCCTCAGTCCACCGCCCCACACCACCCCCATAGTGGCTTTCCTAGAAGACAGCTCCACCCATGTCTCTCCTCTTCTGAAAAAAACAGGTCTCCCCGTTCCTCCTCAATTCAATAAGAATCTTAGTGCTGGGCCAATCCATCCACCCAAGCGGTTCCAAACTCAATTTCAGAGATAAATTCACTGACTCACCACGTGTGAATAGTTTTCTATTACAGTTTGTAGACTGACAAACAGCTATGAATCAGTAACACTTTTAAATGAATGGCACGTCTAGTTAATCAGTACAGCATCTCCATGTGCTTGAAAAATAGCACCTATTGGGAGTTGCCATGTGGTTTGCTACACATAGATTCATTGACTTGCAATAACCTCACAGGCCCCAGGGCCTGTGAGCAACTGTATTGAGCAACAAATTGAAGCCAAAGAAAGATTACATGGATTTCCCAAGGCCACACAATGAGAAGTGGGACAGAGATTTGAGGCCCTGTCTTCTAATGCTCAGTTTAGCACTCTTTTTACTGCAGAAAAGACTCAAGACTCTCCAGAGTTATGTGGCACCACCTCCCAACAAGCACCAATATAACTAATAAAATAGATCACTCACACCATAACCCCTTGTGGTAGAGAGAATAAAGACCTCCAAAGACGTCCATGTCTTAATCCCTGGAACATGTGAATGTATTACTTGATGTGGTGAAAGGGACTTTGCAGAGATGATTAAGCTAAGGGTATTAAGATAGGAAGTCAGATTAGTCTGAATTATCCAGGGGGGTCCAATGTACTCGTAAGGGTCCTTAGAGGGAGCCAGGAGAGTCAGAGGAGATGTGACAATGGAAGCAGAGGTCGGAGTGATACAGGGCTATGAGCCAGGGAACACAGGCAGTCTCTCACCTCTGGAAAAGGCAAGGAAAGAGGCAAGAGCCTCCAGAAAGAAGCAGCAGCCCTGCCCACACCTTAATTTCTGCCCACTGAGACTGATTTCGAATTTCTGCCCTCCAGAACTATAAAATGATAAATGTGTGTTGTTTTAGGCCACAAAGTGGTGGTAATTTGTTACAACAGCAGGAAACTAATATGCCCTTGCACATCTGTGATAATTTGATCCAAATTTTATACTGCATATGTGTGCATTTATAGGGGAAGGAAGAAGAAAGTACACTAAAATATTAATAGTGGTGATCTCTGGGTGTGGGATTATTGGTGGTTATATTTGTATCTTTCTGCATTTTACATATTTATAATGAATATACATTGTTTCTATTATCAGAACAATAGAAAGACTTCAGAAATTTTATCCATTCTTGAACATCCATCTCAAACACCAAATCACAAAGCCTTTCACTGTCCTGACCCTGAACAAGAGTAATTCCCACAGTGATTTGTTCTTCTCTCTGGTGCTTATCTCACACTGCCTTGGATTGTTTCCATACTTTTCTTCTTGCTTCATCTTCGTGGTGAGGGCTTCAGAGTTGTGCTGTATTTACCTTGAATGTAGAAAGCACACATCCTGTATTTGTTAAATAAAATTGCATTGGACGGTATGTTGTACCTTCCCAGTACACCCAGTATCAGACCACCTCTCCCACTTCAGCTGCTATTGCTCTGGTCCCATCCTAATTCCCTACAATGCTGTAGCCCCTGGCACACTGTGATCTCATGTCCTACGACTTCTACTTAACTCACCAGGCCAGCCACACTGGCCTCCTTACTACTCTTCCATCTCCCCAGGCAGGCTCCTGCCCTAGAACTTTGTGCTTCTTGTTCCCTCTGCCTGAAACTACTCCTCTCTGTCATTGGTGTGGCTCACTCTCTAACCTCCTACAAGCCTTTGCTCAGATGTCCGCTTCTCATCGAGACCACTCTGAACCCCACTCCCTACCCCTGGAACTTTCTATTACCTTCTCCTGCTGTTTTTCTCCCTAGTCCTTATCACCACTATATATTTTACTTATGTCCATTTCCCTCCACTAGGAAGGTCCACAGCAGAGCATATTAAAAATACGAATAGGCACTCAATTAAGATGGACTGAATGAATAATTGGTATGTCTTACCCCACAGCAGATTGCATCTCCACTGAACTTTACTCCTTTGACCCGACTATGAGGACACAGTTCCAGTTCCAGGTCTAACTTGGGCTCTGAGGCTGGGCAGCATCTTTCAAAACGACTAACATTCAAGCAGCAAAGTTTAGTTGTAGCAAAGCATTCTTTGCTCATGTGAATACAAACTACCTTCCGTCACACTCATGGGCAAACTACCTTCCGCCACACTCATGGGCAGCCCTGGTTATGAGACTCTTGAGAGGGTCTCCTGAGCTTTAGTTCAATCAAGTTTCCCAAAGCCTACCTGACTCTGCTTACCCCGAAAGGTAAGTCCTGGACACAACAGCAACTCAGCAAGTGTTAACGGCAATCGTTACAGCAACGCTGAACCATCTAATACGTTTTCAATGATCCCTGAGCTTCTCACTTGAGCGATGCACTCGGAAGGGATTTTCCTCTTCAGATTTCCCTTCCCTAGCCAGACACACAGGCACACACAGGAGAATGGAATAATGGGCAAGGGAGCAAGGCTGGACTCAGAGCTCAGAGAGCTAAATTCTAGTCTAGCCCCCTCCACTTCAGAGCCATGAGTTTGGGTAAGTCCCCCGCTTTCTCTGAACCTCATCTTCTAAAAGGAAATATAATCTAGGTCATTTCCATATGCTCCTTTCTAAATGCCAAGTCCCTGCAAAGAGGATGCTTGCCAACACGATCCAGGATTGCATTTTGTCTCCTGCTCCACTTGACCTGTCTTCTCTCTCCATTTCGTCCCCCTGTACAAACTACCTTCCGTCACACTCACAGGCAGCCCTGGTTATGAGACTCTTGAGAGGGTCTCCTGAGCTTTAGTTCAATCATCTCTGAAATGGAAAAAGCACGCAGACCTCTTGGGGCTGTTGTGCATGTGACGTAAGCTCGTACAGGCAAAGCTCCTGCCTCAGTGCCTGGCGTAGAACAGCCTCATGGCAAACATTCTCTTCCTCCCTTTCCTGTCCCCTTTAGGGTTCTGTTGTGATGCTTTCACCATGGAAAGAGAGAGTACATGAAATCATTAGCCCCAGCCTCCATCTGATCTCATTTGCCATCCCCACCTCCAGGCCGCCTTGCCTTGGGCCATACACTTCCTCCTGGGCTCGGTGAGATCATCCTGATGTCAGCAGACATTCACAATGGCTTTATCTTTTGCAACACATATTCTCTCACTTAATCTTCACAACATCCCTGTGAGATAGATATCATATCCCCATTTTGCAGATGAAGAAACTGAGGAACAGAGTGGTAAGTAGCTACTCACAAGCTGGTGAGTGAAGGGACAGGAACTGAACTTCTGATTTTCTGATGCATTGTTCTTTCCTCCGACCCAAAGCTGTCTGGTGAAATGGGTTTGAAGAAATGAGTCACTGCCTGGAAATGCTGGGCAGACATGGACCAAGTTGGAGGAGCTAACATTGCCCTGGCCCCTGACTTATTAAGGAGTAAAAACTAACAAGCCTTAACCTGTTGAGCACCCACATGTACACTGTATTACATCTTATTTCTAATTTTTCCAACAACCCTGTGAGGAAACTGGGGGCTCAGAAAAATTAAGGAATCGACCTCGGGGTACTCAGGCAGTGACTGCTGGAGCCGGGGTTCCCACCCAGGTCTCTCGGCTCCATGGTCCCCTCCTCCCTTCTCTGCAGTTATTTCCAGTAATATTGGATGTTGGGCCAGAGGGCTGAGACTTAACAGCTGGCATTATCTGCGTACTATACCCTGCATAGAATCCCGCTCTGAGGCTCTGTCACTGGAACCAACAGCAGGAATTTGGCCTCAGCGTCCCCTCCTCTCATCTGAGCTCCACCTGAGCCCACCAGGTGCCCTCCCTGCTCCAAACACCCATGATCCTCCTCAGCTGTTCCACTCACGGGATCTTGAAATTGCTATATTTTGGTATCACTGTCCATACTTCCTAGTGGACAAAGGATGTCTCAAGGGCAGAGCCAGTGTGGGGTATGTCTTTGTGTCCCCCATAGCACCTGGCATACAGTCTTTCTCATAAAAGCTTGAGAATAAATGAATTTCCTTTCAATGCCTTGGGAATTGTAATGAGAAGCCCATTTCACTTCATTACCAGAACACACTTGTCAATTCTTAAATGAAATGGGCTGTGACATTCAAGGTTAAGCAGTAAGTAACTAGGTTATGAGTGAGTTGAGAACAGAAACTGATTCAAGATTGAACGCTTAGATCAAAGGCTCTTCATCTGGGGTTCATGACCTCGAAGGACAGACTTCGGCAAGTCCAATAATCCTCTAAAAATGTATGTAAATATTTTTGAGGATGTTCATTTGTCTGCCACAAGGACCCATAGCTTTAAACAGATTCCCAAAGTGGGTTAAGACTCACTCCCCAAGTACACCATAGATGCCCACTCAGATATCTAACAAGTGTTGAATGAGCACTCCCTCAATAACCATTTGCTATATGCACTAATGAATTAAGGAAAATAAGTGTGCGAGGTGCAGACTTTCAAGGTTGGGTCTGTTTATTTCACTGGTCTTAGCCAAAGCCTTTGGGGTTCTCCCAGGTGGTCAAATCTTTTTCTCAGTTAGAGTATCACTTAAGTCAACACTCACAGGCCAAATGTTAAAAGTGGCAATGTTATGCAAGCTTTGGACTGGAAACCGGGAGACCTGAATTCTGATTCAAGTTGTTACTAATTAGTCAGAGTGGCCTGGGGCAAGTCCCTGAAAGCAAGGGAGTTTGTGGCAGTTCTTAACCTGTATTCTGCCCCAACCAAATGACAAATTACTTTCCCATAGGAAAATAGTTATTTTTTTAATGTATGGGAAAGTAGAATATGACAATAATTCATAAATACTATGTGCATATTAACAGCATGTTGCAGAACATTCTTTATAACACCACACACCCCCACCCCTCCATGCCACTTCACTCCTCACCCACTTCTGCCCCCCCTTTTATTTCCACCCAGGAAAGCATATGAGCAGGTGAGCAACAGCAATTCCTCATAATTTAATTTAAAAGTTAATTATTTCCAGACATAAGTACTTTGATGAGTGTTTGTTACAAATCCTGTGACATACCTCCAGGCAGATCATGAACACACTGAGCTCAAGAACCACACTGTGGGTGGAAAGATCCCTGGCTTTACAATCAGGCCAATTGGAGAGCAAATCTCAGCACAGCTTGTGAGGCTGAGCGACTTGGGGAAGTTACATGACTTCTCTGAGCTTCCATTTCTTCATCTGAAAAACGGAGATGATACTCCTTATTCACAGGATTATAAGGATTAACAGGACATGTGGTGGAAAGGGCTGCATAGCACTCTGCTCAGCTCCTCGTAATTAATTTTAATGCCCATCTCCTCCTAATTCTTCTCTCTGGACCTCAAGTTCATGGTCATCAGGATGAGGTCAGGTTAGATTCATGTTGGCAGGACTTGTGTTGGCCTCCCTCACCTCCTACCTCTAGCATGGCTCCCAGCTACCTTGGGAGGGAGTCTTTAGTAAGATGGAGAAAAGAGACAGAAACTGTCGGCAAATGATATATCAAAGATTTGCTACATAAAAATTGACCAATATTATCAGGAGAAACTTCTTTGCAGATGCTTCTCTCTGAAGGACAGGAAAGGCCTGCGCTCTTCCACACTCTAGCAACTACACAGGGAAAACTGAGGGGAGTAGCCTGGCCTGGCCTTCCACAACCTACAGATAGAATTAGATAGTTACAAACCGTTGCTTCTCAAATTGAGGGATGGGTATCCTTGGAGGAGAGCTTACCAAAAACAAATAAATTAATTAAAATATGAAACTGGGGGAGAAAATTTGAGTTCACTTGGAAAAGAATTAGCTCCAAAAGCAAGCAAGCCAGGGACAACCAACAAATTAAGTGCTCTCTGGTGCCCGTCTGCAGGGCTACATGATCCTGGAGGAACGTTTCCATTTGCATCCAGGACAAAAAGCTTTCGTGGACATTCCAAGGGCTGAGGCAGGTGCCCTGATGATGTTGAAGGTAGACAGGGAATGGGCCGGCCATTCTTACAGTGTGTGAAAGGAAACCCAGAAGCTATAAACGCCCCCATGAAAAGAAAGCTTACAAATCAACTAAGCATCAAGGATGACAAAATTCTTATCATTTCCAGGCACTGCTTACATTTTGAAAGCAATTCGTCTTGTATAAAATTGGGAAGTGCAAGAAAGCATAAATCAGAAGTGAAAACCATCCATAATCCCTGTCTTGGTTCGGGCTGCCACAACAGAATACAAGAGACTGGGTGGGTTATAAACAACAGAAATTTATTTCTAACAGTTCTGGAGGCTGGGAAGGTAGCACCCTCCCTGGGATGGTAAATTCTGGGGGCTTGAAAACATCCAAGGAGAGTCTCTTTCTTTCTTATACTAGTCAGAAATAAAACCAAATCTCTTTTTTCTGAAAGCAGACTATGGCTGGATATTTCCGGAGGCCTTTGGGAAGGCATAGATCATGATTGGTGCCTGCTTGCCCCTAGCCTCACACCCCTGGCCCGGCGGCTCCTGGCCCCTCTGGGACTCTCTGCAAGGACTACCCCCTGGATCTCAGCTGGAGGGGTCAGATCATCCTGTGGGTCTGTGACTGGCCAGCCTGGGCTCTTGGAGGGCAGAGAACTCGCTCCAATCAGTACCTGGTCTTGAGGGGAGGGCCTGATGGTCAAATCTGGCCTGAAGCTTCCAGTGGAATCCTTTGCCAGATCCCAACCAGTAAGTGATAGAATTCAGGTGAGGTTCCTGGTGTGACTCAAAGGTAAGACCATTCCTGGAATGTTGCTCGGGTTCATGTCTACCTTCTAGAATAATAGAACTCTCTATCCTTTCTCTATGGCCTCAGATTGCAACTGCACTACCAGGGGAAATTCAGGGCTAAATTGGCAAAAATGCTTCCTCTAAAAGTCACTTCTAAGTGTTATTAGTTGTGGGGCATTGCTTGAGGCACTTAACAGGCATCATCTCATTCATTTTTCAAAGCAGCCTGTGAAGTAGTACTTCTAACATCCCCTTTTCTCAGATGAGGAAACTGAGGCTTAAGAATTTAGGCTTGTGAGTAGGATTATGGGCTCAGAAAAGTATGGCTTCAAAGCTTCTGCTTTTACCACTGTCATGTCTTCCCTAGTGATAGAATGGATTAAATGGAATGTATAGATGGAAGGGACCTTATAGATCAGTGGGCCCAGTAGGCTTCTTTTATTGACAAAGAAACTGTTTCGTTCAGATTTCATAGTAGTTAAAAGGATGCGTGGGTTTACATCCTGGCTGTATCCCTCACTAGCTCTGTGACTTTGGGTGAGTTACTTCGTCTCTCTGCCTTTCCTTCCTCATCTGTAAAATGGAGAGGATAACAATACCCAACTCATGGCTTTATTGTGAAACTTAAATAATCCTTATAAAACACTTGACACAGTAAACATTAGTTATTTTTGCTGTTATTGTTCATAGTAGTGAAAAATTGGAAATATTTCTAATATGGTTTAATAAATCTTATATGCATAGATACAAATATATTGAAATGTATATATAACCAGCCATAGTTTGCTTTCAGAAAAAAAGAGATTTGGTTTTATTTCTAACTAGTAAAAGAAAGAAAGCGACTCTTCTCCTTGGAGGTTTTCAACGCCCCAGAATCTACCGTCCCAGGGAAGGCACCACCTTCCTATACACAGCCAGCAGTTCATCCAGACGGTGCCTCGGCATGGTGGGGCTATAAGAAATGCGAAGGCATCACTCTCACCATCCAATGGAGCTTTCCAGCAACACCTGTTGCTGAACCAACTCACCAACACTCTGCCTCTTTCAATCACTTGCAACCTACCTAAAAATGTGGAAGCAGCAGGTGTATAGGAGGTTCTAAAACCAGCCAAGAGGAAATGCTCACTCTCTTCCACCACCCCCACGTCTACACCACCCCCACCCTCTACTGCTTTCACAAATCTGATAAAAATCCCATTTTCCTTCCTTCAAGTTTCTCATGTTTTCCTCTAACACAGGAGGCTGTTTCAGGAGTTGGAAAATGGCCACATTCACCCTGAACCTCCCCTGCCCTCCCACCCAACCCTGAAAAGAGCTTTTCTGTTTAAGCCAATGCAGACCTTTCTCTCTCTGGCCTTGAGAAAGAGGGGGAGGGATTGGCTGAAGTGAGACAAGGGAACAAGCCAAACCTGTCCATGTCTCCCTCAGGACCCTCCTCTCTACCACCACCTTTGGAGATTAAAAGGGGGCTTTCTGAAAGGCAGAAGAAAGCAACAAAAAGCCTCAGGGAACAATGCTTTCACTGTTACAAGATCCCTCTAATAAATTGGGACAGAAGCCAGATGATACCAGAATGGAATGTTCCATATGTTCTCACACATTTTTCCCCCAAAAGTGTATCCATTTGCACGAAAAAAAGAAAAACATCCAAGGGTATTATTGTTCACCACACTCCCTGGTCCGCAGTCCCCCAACCTGGACAGATTAGATAGGCTTGCAGAGAACCCGACTGTTTCTCATGCAAAACACTACAGGTTTTTTTAGTTTATGTTTGTTATAGCACAGACTCCCGGATAGATGGACTTTTAAAAACAAACTGAAGCGCCAACTCTATTTGTAAAGGAATAAAATGCAAACTCTGTGGAGTGTCTTTAGAGAAGCTTTATTCCAAAAGCCTTGTTTTGTAAATGAGGCACTCGAGACTCAAAGGAACATGACTTGCTCAGGTTAGACATGGACGTGGGGACCAGGAAAGGGAGGTAGCTCCTCACCCATTGTTGAGGAGGCCGGGGCTGTGACAATGACCTCAGCAAAGCACAAGTATCCCCCAACCAATCCCAAGAGAGAATGAGAGTTTTTAAAGAATTTGTTATTTTATATTTCCAAAAGACCGTTAAAAATTCAGAACTACATTGGATTGTTGATATCCATTTTGCCGTTTAGTGTTTATGTTTTGAATTACAAGTAGGAAAGGGGGAGACATGAGCTTTTTAGGGCTTAGAGCTCTGCAGTGCCCAGAACAGCCTTGCTCTCCACCACCTCCCCAGTCCTATCTCACACAACTCCTATCTCACACATCTGCCTCCGGCCGCCAAACACTCACATTCTCAGCCCACTTGGGTGGCATGTTGACTCTCTTTGACATTCTTCCCTTTCAAGAGGCTGCCCATGATACTCCTGTTGACCTTTAGCAGTGGAACATACTAGAAGCTGGAGGGCGCAGGAGAAGAGAAAGGTACATGGGAATTTCCCGTGGTCATCCTGAGTGGGAGAGGTTTCGAATTAACTCTGCACAGAGAGAAAGGGGAGTGGAGTCAGGATGGAGTCCCATTCCCACCCTGCACAGACGAGGAAATGAAACCCAAGGGAAGGACTCCAGTTACCTGGGGGCAGAGCCAGGGCTCAATTCAGGATGCTCCTGTTTTGGATCAGTGGTGTATCTGCCTCAAATCTAATCCATTTGAATAGAACACCTGCCCCATGGACTCTCATGTCTTTTAAAGGTAAGCACTGGAGTTATTGCCATTCGGCTCTGGAGTAGAAATTTTAGACTCCAACAGAGAGAGAGAGGGAGAAATTAAGAGGCAAGGTGGCTAGTAGAGCCCCTCCAATCACACCATGTTTATATTGAGTAGAGGCCAGAGGGTGTCCACCAGAATAATGTAGGGGTTCTTCCAAAGTAACCATACCCTACCACACCCCCCACCCTGTCTCCTCTGAACCTCCGTAGCTGGGGAGAGAAAGTTCCCCCATATGGCTCTGATACATAAAACCCCTCCTCCAATGGTGCTGGTAAGATCAAAGACAAGCCCTATCCCTGAGGGCCTTCCTCCTTCACCTCCATGCCCCCATGCTCTCTGAAGGTTTCTTGTGAACAAAACCACCAGAAAAGGTCATCTAGTAGAATGCCTGAAAAGATGTGTCCTGAGGCATCTTGAAGGTTGTCACATCCATTAGCTGGTTACATTCTGCCAAGCTGGTTACATTACGTTCAGCCTCCAGCCTGTGAAAGAGGCCCACTATTCAGGCTTCTCACCAGAATTGTCTCTGAGATGCCAGGAACCGGAGTCTTTGGATTTGAACTTTCATGAAGATGGAATGGGGGGAGAAAGCAGAGGAAGGCGAAGGCATGAGATCTACAAAATGGGAACAAGCTATTGGCTGACATGGGTTGGATAAGGGGTATAAGAAGGAAATGACCTCTCTCAAACGAAAACCAGAAACCTCCTGGCTTGAGCAAGAGTGAGGAAGGAGGGCCCCACACAACAAGCAAATTTGATCACAGCCCTGGGTTCCCGTTTCTGTGTCCGCCCCACCCCAGCTCCTGGATCAGCCTTCTCCTTTTAACACTCAGGCCCAGAGGGTCAAAAAAGGGTTCTCTTTAGTTCCTTTCAGCACAGCTAAAACAAGTGGAATTTTCTCTTAAAAATAAAACAAACAAAAACCTATGGAATACTAAGGAAAAACAAAAGAGAAAGAATTACAAAAAATGTAGAGTAACTGTCATCACATTCTACAGTAAAATGTTATGGTCTTCATAGAGGTCATTAAATGCTTTGCTGATAACCAAATACCCTCCCCCAAGGATACAAATGTGTTATGCATTTTACTACTCCCAGTTCAATGCTCATAGCAGACATCACTAATCAATCACAGCATTTCATCCAAATGCTGACCCCACCTATCTGAGAATCTTTCTCCACACAGTTTTCTAGATGGCCACCACCAATCAGTCCGAGTTGGTGCTAGAGACGAAGCCTATTTGCCATCTCTGCTCTTGCCAAGAGGGCTGGAAGAACGAGGGAGCATCTTGCTCACTTTCTTCTTTCCTAATTCCATTTGTCTTTTGACCAGGAGACTTCTAGTCATCATCTTGATTTCTTGTTCCCCAGGATATGGTAAAACACTCATTTTCAACTAATTCCCAATGCCTCCCTCATTGAAGTACAGCCTTTTCCCACGTTACAACAGACATTGGAAACCTAGGACCCTCCATTAGTTCTTTTTCCAGGCTGGACAAATCTTGTCCACCCTGATTGGCTTAACTGTGGTGAGCCCACTCCCCACTCAAGCTAGCCCCTTTGTCATCTTTATTGTTATATGAGTTTTCAGATGTACTCACACCAACATCTCCCTCCTCCTCCAGTTAATCTCTGTGTCTGATTTCCATAGTTAGAAAGGCATTCTTCACGTCCCAGGGACCTGTGAGCACCATCACACAGTGGTGGAGTCCAGTCTTGGGAGCCACTCAGGCTGAATCTTTAGCCGTGTGACATTGGGCCAAGTACTTCACCTTTCTTGAATTCAGTTTCCATGTGTGTTAAACAGATGAGCTGGAAATATTCCGTTTGTCATCCCAATCTCATTTCCACCCTGTTCTCTTCCCCAGATGTATGACGTCTATGAACCACCTCAATGGGCTTCTTTGTCCTCTAGCTTCCCATTGGATTAGCCAATGGTAAAACAAGCATGAGATTAGAAGGAGGAGAATAAGGTTGAGGTATTTAATCCCCCTTGCCGCCTGCCGCCTCCATCCCACCCTGGGGCCACTGTTGGTTGGGTGCGTCTCACCCCTGTCAGGTTAGCCTATACTCACAACCCTCTTTGTCTCCAGGTTCACTTCCATGCACTTTCTCTCACCTCTTCAGTCCCCACAGTTACCAATCTCAGGATTTGCCCTATTCCCTGAGGCTTCCCTGTATCCTGCCCACACCAGGGAAAACAATTCCTTTATTCATCCCTCTCTATGTTCTTTGAGCAGGCCGTTGTACTCCTTCGGGGCAGGAGTGACACCATTGGGTATAAAAGACTCAGGGCTCTGGTGAAGATTAAAATAATGGAACTGAACTCCAGATCTGCATAGCCTACTGCATGCTCAAATAAGCAGAAATTTATTTTCTCACAGTTCTGAAGTCCAAGAGTCCAAAATCAAGGGGTCGGCAAGGCCCTGGTCTCTCTGAAACTTGCAGGGAAGAATCCCTCCTTGCCTCTTTGAGCCTCTGGTGGTTGCTGGCAATCCTTAGATTTCCTTGGCTTGTAGATGCATCACTCTAGTCTCCACCTCTGTCATCACATGGTCATCTTCTCCCCATGTGTCTCTGTCTCCTCTTCTTATGAGGATCTCATTCATAATGGATTAAGGGTCCACGCTGCTCCAGTGTGACCTCATCTTAACTAATTACGTCCTCAAGGACCCTATTTTCTAATAAGGTTACATTTTGAAGTACTAAGGGTTAGCATGTCAATGTATCTTTTGGGGGGACACAATTTAACTCATAAAAGATGTCTAATAGGGACATCAAATCTAACAGGCTCAAAAGCAAGCTCTGGATTTTCCTCCCAGTCTATTTTTCTCATAGCTTCCCTACATCAGTAAATGAGAACTCCATTCTCCTAATTTCAAAATGAAAACCTGGGCACCACTGTTGAGTCCTCTCTGTCTTCCATGCCCCCCATCTCATCCCTCACTGTCTGCCCATGTAAGTGTGGATGGGACACAACCAGGATGGGGAGATTCAGGCTTTCACCAGAAGATCACAGCCCAGATATCCCCTCCCACTCTGCAATGTCATGGTCTAGGCAGCACTTTAATTTGTTTTAATAGTGCTTTAGAAGACTTCATTTGTGTTTTTGTTTTAATTATTTATTATTTTACAATTATTATTGTTTTTTTAAAGCAGGAGTTGCAAACTCAAATGTCTACAGATTCCAGACACGGAATATGAATGCGAGAAGCAGAGGCAGGTAGAATCACACATACAAACTCTCAATGGAAGGTATGGACTGTGACACCTGGAGAGTAGTGACCTATCAACAGAGGCAAGAGCTATTCTGCAACCACAGCTACCACTGTGCAGAAATGTAGGCAAGGTGTTGCCAGAGCTTATCATTCTTTGGGTTAAGTTAAAGGTTACAATGTCATGTGAAATGGCCTAGTTTTTAAATGTTGGCTTGAATTCATAAAACACTTTTGAGAGCCAAACAAGTCACAATGTCTGCTAGTTGAATCGGCCCATGGCATTCTGGTTCACAAGCTCTGAATTAAGGGAATGCTCTTCTGTAAATAGTTAAAAATTAGGTAAGCAGTGGGAAATGACCCTAAAAAGAAACGAGGGAAGGAAAAGGGAGGCCATTACCAGCAGAGTAGAAACACTTGAGCAAAAGTTGAAAGGTGCTACCCAACAGAACACACTGGAGAGACTGTGATTAACCTGCTAAAAAGGATGGAGAAAGAAATAAAACTGGAAGTGTTAAGGCAAATCATTTAGGGACCCCAGATCAAATACTGATATCTGGGGATTTGATTTTATCCTGGAAATAATAAGGAGTTATTAAACATGTTTGAGCAAGATAGAGACTGACACTTGGCTGCAGAAAGATTTTACAAAATCTGGCCATCCCTAGACTCTCTTTTTCTGAAATATGACACTCTCCCCCTCCCTTTAATTAAACTAGGAGACTGCAATCAAAGGAAGAGCAGTGAAGGGCTGCTGCCCATTTTGTGGTACTGGGACAGCTGAAATCCAACCCCAAATCAGCTCCAAGGACTTGCTGACTTTGTTCTTTTTTCCTAAAGCCACTTTCTTGTCATTCTCTCACTTGCAATGTGTAAGCCACCTCTAACAGGCCACCTTGGAGTTACCTAATATGGGTTCCGAAAGGCCGGGGACAATGAGGCTGACTCCACAGGGGATGACGCTATCGGCTCCCTTGAAATCACAAATGTAGAAAAACAGGGATTGCCCAGTGGGTTAATGGTTTCAGTGTGTTCAGAAAAGGAGGCTCTGGTGCAAAGTCATGGGCTTGAGTGAAGTGGAGGAGAGAATTCCGATTCCACTCAGGATAAGCTCAAGTGCAGAGGGGAGAGGTCAACATTTGCATTTTTCCAGTGGCCATTTGATAGGGACTCTACCGGGCCCTGATGAGAGATTCTGGTGGGCAGCTTACGGTCATATTGCTGTTATCCCCACCCCAATCCCTTTCATCAGCTGGAAAATAAAGACTTTTGTGTGGGTCACCCTTCCCTGGATGGCAATGAGGTTAAATGAGGTGATTCTCCAAGGTTCCAATTCTCCAAAGTCTATCTGGGAGGAGATCAAGAAGGACAGATGAGAAACAGAATCTTGAAATGCCCCTCTTACTCGATGGTGTGGGGATTGGGTCACCCTTGGCAGTCACAGTTGAATATTTGAGGTTTAAGCTATTCACAGGTGATCCTAAAAGTCCAAGACATGGAGTCGTCCGTTGTTTCTGGTCATGTGAACTTGAGTTTCAAGTAGTGGGGGGTGGCGTTATGGGATCCAGTTCCATAGTTAGTGATGGAGCCCAGTCAACAGGCCACAGTACAATGCAGTTATTATCACACATGTACTAGTTTATGGAAAGTAGCAGGGAATGACCCCGAACAGAGAGTCAACTGCTGGTGAAATAGGGAGAGAAGTTTTATTGGGGAAATTATGTTCTATACAAGTGTTAGCAAATATGGGGCTTCAAGAAGGTCCTGAGATCCATCCCTAGAGGCCATCAAGGTTCTACCACACTGCAGTCAGTAATGAGGGTGGGCAGAATACCAAAAGGTCATGAACGGTGGGCTCTCAATGATGTTTTTAAAATGCATAGCTAAAAAAAGTAACAAAATAAAGGAAATAGGTCACAGTCTTAACAGGGGTTGCCTCAAGGAGACGGAATTAAGCATTTTTCTCTGTTTCTTTAGTATTTTATAAGCTTTCTAAATATTCTACAATAAGCTAGTATTACTTCCACAGTAAGAACAAATAAAAACACCAAAAGGGAAGGGAGGATGAGGGCAAGAAACTTGAAAGGAGGTCGGTAGACGACGGTAAAAGCCTAAGGAAATGTCAACCGTGCAAGCCCCAGCTCAGGGTCACGACTCAAGGCCCATCTCCACTTGCACATCCAGTAAACTGTAGTTGGCACAACAGTCTAACCAGCAGCCTTTCCTCAAGATAAAAACACCACTGGCCACAAAGCCAGCTTCACTATTAGAAATCGTGATCCCTAAAAGTGCCTTGCATGCATGTGTGACCTTAAAGTTTTAAAAATGCTTTCACAACCTCCACCTATCTGTCTCTCTACTTAGTAGCAAGAGACATCATGGATAGATTAGATAGATAGATAGATAGATGGATTTTGCCTAATTCCTTTTCTGTAATTATATACTTTGATATAATACTTTTAATTTTTCAAAACACTTTTTAGTGCCTCTCCTCTGTCGTCACAGCCTTATAAGGAGCTTAGTGGAAATGCATGGCCAGAGCAGTGGAGCTATTTGCCCAAGATCACACAGTGGGTTAAGGGCAGAACAAGAACTGGTGAGGGGGCATGGGCCCAAGCCCTCTGTTTCTCCAAGGGAAGACCAAGTTGTGCTGTGGTTATCATGGAGTGTGCACAGAGCCACAAATGGATTTGCTATCAATTTTAATCATCTTTTAAGTCCACTGGGAAGGATCAATTTCCATAGCTTTTAATCCACTGTAAGAGAACAGAGTGGTTTCAGACCAGAAACTAAAGCAATGTAGATGGTCTAAGGTAACTAGGAAAGTTCATAGGACACAAAAGTCATGGCATTAAATCAGAGAACTGTCCGGCATTTGCAATACTTGGAAAAAATTGCAGGCCTGACCATGCAGCTGTCCAAGTTGCTCAAATTCAACTTAACTGCACTATTCTGTTTTGTTTTGCTTTCAAAAGGAAAAAAAAACATCATTGCACTATATTCTCCCTTAAAGGATCTCACAGCTGTGCATACATGAGTATAATTCTGGATGGTCCCAGAATATCAGTATCGTTAGCTGGACCAACCCATTGGCTCACTGGGTCACTGCCAGATAAAGCCCATAGATTGCAAATTGTTAGTGAGCTGGGGAACTATTCAGTGACCACTAAATCACTAAATCAATTGGCTCTGGAAAGATAATCAATGAAGATAAAAGCAAATGAGAAGGAAACCAGAAAGACACCTCCCCTGTGGCTCAATCCTGCAGGTGAAATGTGTAGGGGGTTGACCTAAACTGCTCCTGTGAGCCCTGACCCTGCATGTTCTTCTGCTTTGACCAGATTTCCCAACACATGAGCAGACACAGGCTAAGACGACAGTTGGTGGATAAATGTTCCCATAGGATGTGATTTAAAAGCAAAGGTGGTGCCAGAAAGACTGTTGTGGGGGCTGGAAACACCTTGAGACTTGAAGCTCGCATACTCTTGAAGGCAACTGCGCCAGCAGTGTGGAAAGGTGGGCCCCCAGCTCCCTGTACACAGGAAATCCCTGAGTCGATCCAGCAGAAGCCCTAAGGGCTCAGATGAAAGATGTCCTTTAAATGAAGGGTCCTGAATCCCATAGAAGAAGCCAGATAAAACTGCCCTCCTACTAGGACCTTGAGAAATGGTGATAAGGTGATATCAATAGCTATGATTTATTGAGCACTTACTGGGTGCCAAGCTCTTTATCTGCCTTATCTCCCTTAGTCTTCCCAACAACCCTTGGAGGCAGGTGTTGGTGTTACCACTTTTTACAAATGAGGAAAGTGGGTGAAAGAGAGGTTAAGTAACTTATCCACAGACACACAGCTGGTCTGTCTCACATTCATGCCCCAGCTCCTAACCACCACACACACCATCCCACCACTGTGCCCCCTCCCCATCATTACTGAAAGAATTACATCATACGTACATACCAAGACTATGATGCTTTCTCCCAGTTGAGACTCAGCCAGCAATCATTGCTTTTTATGTCATCATCTAATAAATATTTAGTTAGCTAAATGCTGAACGTTAGGCTGGGTAATGGGAATTCAACTGTGGGTAACCCAGAGACAGTTCCCTGTCCTCACAGCACTTACAGTGTAGTGGGAGAGATAAGTAGTCAATAAGAAATAATGCTAACATAATCGTTAAAGGAAACTGTTGGTAGCTTCAAAGTGCTTGGAAAATAATGATGCCAGGGATTTTATTTTTTTACAAGTCCCTTTAAGTGCCCAAGACCCTTTTTTGGAGTGAGTAGGGTGAAAACCATTTTCATAATAGTATTAAAGAATTCTTTGCCTTTTTCACAGGGTTGACATTTGCACTAACTGCGCAAAAGCAATGGTGGGTAAAACAGCTGGTGTCCTAGCAAGAATCAGACAGTGACACCAAACCATACTGATAGTCTTTGTCATTGTCAATGCAGTACTCTCCCAGTTTAAAAAAAAAAAAAAACCATTTTCACTTAAGACTATCCTTGATGAAGCAGTAAAAATCATTAATTTAAATAAGTCCCAACCCTTGAGTACATAACTTTTTAATATTATGTTAATGTTACACATAAAATGGGAAGCATGCATAAAGTACTTCTGCTACATCCCTACTGATGATGTTTGTCACCAATGATAAAAGTTGAACTTCCACTGGAAAAGGTAGAATTTCCAGAATCCACTATCCACCACCACGATCTTAACAGCTTTTCAATACTCATTGAATTTTCTAAAGAGATACTGGTGATATTAAGGAATGTGATTTTTTTACTTACCAATAATGAAATGTGTCAACCTTTAGAAAATCAGCATAACTTGGTGAACTGATATTTTCCAAAAGACCAGCGCATGGTATTATAAATGATGCATGGGTAGAAGATCTATTAGAGTGTAAGATAGACCAATGGATTTTAGCTTTGCAGAGTACCAGAGGTTCATTGACAGGGTTTCAGATTCCACATTGCTACTAACCTATAAGAAACTACCATCTGTTGAGTTTTGGTGCAGTATCAGAAAAGAACCACCATAATTATCTAAAGAGTCTATCAAAATATTTCTCTTTTCTAACTATAAATCTATGTGAAGTCTTATATGTCAATCAAAACAACATATCACAAAAAATTGAATGCAGAAGTAGACATGAGAATCTGGCTGTCTTCTATTAAGCTAGATGTTAAAGAGATTTGTAACCATCTAAAACAGTAGCACTGCTATGATTTTTTTTTGTTTTGGAATATATAGTTATTTTTCATTAAAAATACATTATTTATGCTAACTTTTAATGGGTTTAGTATTACTATGTTTAAATAAAATAACAAATATTTTTAAAATCTTTCAGGTTTAATTTTTCATGTGGTTAAATATCAATGGACATAACCCATAAAACCAAAGCTCTTCAATATTTCTTTTTTCGCTGAGGAAGATTGCCCCTGAGCTAACATCTGTGCCAGTCTTCCTCTATGTGGGATGCCGCCACAGCATGGCTTGATAAGCGGTGTGTAGGTTCATGCCCAGGATCCAAACCCGTGAACCCCGAGCTGCTGAAGCAGAGCACCCAAACTTAACCCCTACACCACCGGGCCAGCCCCTTCAATAATATTTAAGAGCATAAATAAATCCTGAGACCAAAAAGTTTGAGAACTGATGACTTAGATCTCTATGGTCAATAATAAGGTGGTTAACGAGGTGAAAAACCACTTGAATGCTTAGGTGTTGTCATTCCAAGGCTTCTGTATGTTTTGTTTATTTTTCTTATTTTATTCACTTAACAAATATTTATTAGCTGCCAGATACTGTGCTAACAATATCATTATTAGCTAGTACTTCTGCTAATAAGACCTACAGAATTATTTGCTTTCCTTTTCATTTTACAAAATGAATTTAATTCATAAGCACTTGAATTAATGCAGACCCCAGAGCCACACAACTTTGGGTCATAGTCAGGCTTCTACTTATTAGCCGTGCAATGTAAGCAAGATTCTTAACCTCTCTGTGTCTCAATATCCTCACTTGTACATTGGAGATGACCATACATCCCCAGCTCAAAGGGCTGTTGCAAAGAATAAATTTGTCAACACATGAAAAGTGTTTAGTGCCAACATAGTAAATGTTGCATAACTATCAGCTGGAATTGTAATGTTACAAAAGAGTTTACTATCATTGTCATTCAACTTTGAAAAATCCCTTTCAACAAAATGTTAACTTTGCAGATGAGGAAACAAGTCATTAAGGGGCCTGTTTGAATGTCCTAGATGCAACACTCTGAGAACTTCCCACTTATACCCTCCTCTGAAGGAAAGGGAAGCCAAAATTCTTATACCTGATCACTGTACTTGAACCAACTTGAACTTGACTCTCTAATCTCAGCTGATTGGACCAGGGATTGGTCCCTCTATAGGCTGGTCAGCAAGCATTGGGATAGCTGGCCTGGCAAAAGAGCTCAGCCAATAAGGTACTAGCTGACCAATCAGATTCTCTCTTGGGATTGACCAGTAATCTAGAGAGGGACTCAGCAAGAAGAGTGGGCAGATGGTCTGTCCTGGGCGTGAGAAGGAGATGCAAAAGTATTCTGCCAAGATTTACTGTTCTGGCCAGATAATCACCAAAATCCCTGCCAGCTCTGATAGCCACTGACGTATCCAGCCCAGGACCCCAAGTTCTTCTGTCCCCCTACCCCCGCCAAGGCTAGGGCCTACCACCTGCACTCTGAGGCCTGAGCCTTGCCTGCCTTGGATCAGAAGGCCTGGCCACTCTAAAATTCGTAATGTCTTTACACTGAACCCTGTTCCCACTATCTCTGAGGGGCCTGCTCTTTAGATATCAGCAGCGGAGGAAAGAAAAGAGAGAATGAGCCTCTTTCTGTTTGTTCATTTGATGTTTTTTTCCTACACAGTCGGCTGCCATCAAAGAACCATCACACAGTCTGCAGTCCTTCTGCTGGGCCAGGGCCCAGGGGCTGGCTGCTGGTGGGCACGTCTAATGCAGCTGGGATTGACAGGCATAGCCTTGCAGTGTTGCAAAAGGATGCAGCAGGGGGAGTACTAGGTAATGAAGAAGGGGCAGAGACTCTCAACACTGCAGAAAGTATTTCCTGGACAGTAGTGCAAAAAAAGTAGAGACTGTTGGGGACCTCAGCTTATCTATAATCCACATCAACCATTTCGATCTTCAATATGAACCCTTGAGATTTTTCAGACTTATGTAAGTTACCTTTAATCACTGAAACATCCCATTTTTCAACTAAAGTGCTGTCTTATATCCCTTCATTATAGAAAATCTGCTGCCACCATTGTGCATGAACTAGTTCTTCTGGGTAAATCACTGGATTAATTAAACAGAGCCCCCGCACAGGCTCAGGAATCTTCTGTGACCCTTTCCAGGCCCACAACCAGTG
The DNA here is from genome assembly GCA_031878705.1 of Tapirus indicus. Taxonomy (NCBI): domain Eukaryota; kingdom Metazoa; phylum Chordata; class Mammalia; order Perissodactyla; family Tapiridae; genus Tapirus; species Tapirus indicus. The sequence continues at coordinate 19,166,538 of CM062921.1, read as the reverse complement.
TAGAGGCTGGTGTTCACTGAGCATGTGCAGAGGGGTGAATTCAGGAGCTGTGTGGCATGTCCAAAGGCAGTTTCTTCTCTCTCTGTCTCTGCCAAAGACAATATAAACATAAAGATTGTCAGGGAGTAAGATATCTAACCCTTCCTAGAATGAGATTGAGAAAGAAGTCATTCTTTAACAACCCAGAATCTATGCTTTCGAGCACAGCCTTCTCAAAGGCTCACTCATAGAATGTTAGGACATTCTGGGACCCAGTGTATGCTCTCAGATTGTTTCCAGATAATTCTCTAATCCGGGGCCTTGAATTCAGGCCAAGGTATTTGCTTTTTACTCATTAGGGAGTCAGTTAACAAATATTTGCTGAGCATGTATTAAAGATTTTCAGGCTGTGAATTGATAAGGTTGGAGTTGCCTTTTAAGAAGACTGATCTGTCAATAATTTGGCTCGTTGACTGACATCAAGGAACGCAGCTTGAAGCTATTAAGTTAGGACATTGAGAGGCCTGAATAAGAATGGTGACAGTGGAAATAGAAAACAATGGAAGAGTGTAAGAAACCAGGTTAATAAACAAATATAGTGTGGTGGCTTGAGAACCATACAATCATGGGTCAAATCAAGCACCAGCTCTTACCCCAGCAAGTGACTTAATCTTCCCAAGTTTCAGTTTTCTGATCTGTAAAATAAGAATAATAAAACCCGCTCTCTGAAGATGATGATAGATAGATAGATAGATAGATAGATAGATAGATAGATAGATAGATAGACAGACAGACACAATCTTTCAAAAGGTAGCTATATATATTTGACTGCTATCTGGTCACCAAAACCCATTTTCTCTTCTCCCTGGGCAGACAGCTGGAGTTAAATATTGCCACATGACCGAGTTCTAGCCAACGAACTGTGACTAGAAATGATGTGTGCCACTTCCAGGCCTGGCCATCTTCACTGGAGATCCTCCATACTCTTTCTCCATCTGCTGGCTCAATACAGAGATCTCTGAGGACTCAGAGGAGAATGTAGCCATGAGATGCAAGGAGCTCAATTCCCTGGATAACCATGGAAAGACCACCTACCAACTGGGAACACCTGTTTGACACTTCACACGAGTGAGAAATTAATTTCTCAATATTAGGCCACTAAGATTTGGGGATTTATATCTGTCTTTCTATTCTTGCACAGAGCCTGACATCATAAGCCCTCAATAAATGATCGTTACAACAGTTTTTGGTGTTATGGGAAATGCAAAGACCTACAAATTCTCAGTTTAAGACAAGACATACACATAGCAGCGCATATTAGATGCCATATACATGATTCAGACAACAGAAGTTTAAAGTCCCCAGAGGTAGGAGGATCTCAGACAGCTTCACATAGCAGGTAGCTTTGAGCCTGTCTTTGAAGAATGGGTATGACTTGTCTTGATAATGGAGGCTCCATTCATTTACTAACATTTAAAAACAAAAAAATCTCTCATCATCCAGTATTCACCCCTGTGGTCTGTAGAACACTTCAGCTCTTACCCAATATTTCTCCATTGCTCATGTCTTCTGCCAGTGATGACCAGTGTGGTCTGGCCCTGATTTCCATGCAATGGCCTTCAGTCATCTGCAGCCTTCTGAAATCACCTAACATCCACTTTCTACCCCCAGAAGTCTTGGCTCAAGAAAGGAAGGACCTCCAGCTTCAGAATTTTTGATACCCTTCCCCTTGGGTCCATCACGGCCCTGGGTTTGTGGCTTTAAGAAAATGGCTGGTAAATGAGACTATAATTATGTGTGTATATTGCTCCAGCATTTTTCCTTGCTCCTTGAAGCTATTGATCAATTAATCCATTTTAATTACCATTTCCCTCTGGCTATACAAGCAAAGAACTTCATTTCAGAAATCAAAAGGCTGATCAATCCAAGGGTTTTGTATTTTAATCATTCCATGTAGAGAAAGTTTGCAATATTAACTTACTGCACTAATTCCCCTCCACCAAATAATGAATTAGAGATAATATGATGGAAATTCTGCCATGATTTATAACTTGCTTTAATTAGAACTATTGCCTTTTAGTCTTTAAAAATTGTTGGGGTTCCTATTTTATAGGAGACACTACCTTTGTAACTTCCCAAGTTTCAACTTTCTCAAAATGTTTAATGCAGGCATTGTAATTCTCTAGGTTCAGAAATGCATAATGTATTCATTGAGACAGAAAGTAGACTTAAAAGTGTCACGAGTCATTCTGCGAGTTTATTAAGCAAATGAGACACACATATGCAGGGTCAGAGAAAGCAGAAAAGTGAGACTACTCAGAATGTGGTACATGAGATCATTTAAAACTCATTTAACCACAATGTCAAGCATGCATTTTGTAGGAAGAATGCTAATAGAGCTGCAGGATTTTGAAAACACTCCCTCCCCCTACCCCAGCCTGCAATTCGGTTTTTAGAGCAAAGAGGAAACATTGGCAGGTGCATGTACTCTAGTTATACAGAAACCCGTTTGATGCAATATGGAAATGGCCTTCCCTCCAGACACACTTAAACAATGGTGCCTACAAGAGCCACAGTAATCAGAACTAGTATTGAGAACTAATATTGACTGCAAAGAGCTGGCTGAAGGAAAATCAGAGAAGCACATTTTCAGGGCTTCAGAAGGTGTCTGACCAGGTCTGTATATGTTCCCTGGCCCAAATCTAATTGACTTCACAAAGAAATGCTACAGAATAGTGCCCTTCAGCAAAGGAGACTGTTTGAGGGCAGTTGTGTTACAGTTTGAAGCGTTCTTTGGCTTCTTCCAAAGAATGACTTGGTGTCATTCATTCATTCAGGAAACAATTTCAAAATCAACCATGTGCTAGGTACTGTGCTGGGAGCTAGGGATTTAATGTTAAGCAAACACCCAGATAGAATCCTTGCCATGATGGAGCTTTCATTCTAGTGAAGGAGGCTTCATGCAAAAAAGTGAAGTCACACTATGATAAATGCTATGGGGGAGAAGCGCATCATGCTACAAAGGCATAATTCTGCCCTAGAAACAGCGCAGTTGTTTACATCATGGATAACAAATGGGTTTCAACTCATATGCTAATTCCAATCGATTAATAGTGTCTGTTTGAAGTACAGTGTTCAAAATGCTTCTGAGGTCTCTTTTGAGGCCAAAGGGGAAGAGTTTCTTGATTAGTGATGTCTGGCATGGATGCAGGAGGGGGAAGTGGCAGGATGTGTGCCATGTATCTGATGTGCCTGGTATCCATCTAGAGCATGTAGGCATTTGAAAAAAAGGGGAGTGTGTGCCTCTTTAAGTGTTATACCCCCTGCCTAGAATATTCTGCCCTACACACATACTCATACATGTGTGTGCATACACACATGCGCACATCCCATCAACACCCACCTCCACTCCTTCTCATCCTTCAGGCCCATCTTAAGTTTCTTCAAAGAGATTTCCTTGACCAGGTTGTCTAAATTAGGTGCCTCTTCTCTGTCCCATTATTCTTTATCTTTAAAGGCTCTTTGTGTCCCTCCTCAATGTCCTTAGATTTGCCCCAAATAGAAGATATACATATTGATATACATGTATTTGATTACTACCTGGTACATAGACACTCATTACATATTTGGTGAATGAATGAAAGAAATGGATGACACTCTGGGAAGTTTCAAGAAAAGAACAAATTATTCACCTTGAATGTTTTAGACCAGCAATGAGGTCCCTAATCATGATCTGAGGAGGAGCTATTTTTTAGTCTCCAGTCTTATGATTAGAGGTGAGGAGGGTGATGGGGAGACAGGCAAGGGAGGGGCTGATGTGTCCTACTCTTCTCAGAAAGAGGGCAAGTCTTTATTCCCTGCTTAGAGATTAGCCAGATAAGCCACCAGGATCTCCTGGAGAGGCCAGTTTATCTGCCTGGGGCGATCTGGTTCTCTGAAACTAGCAGCTGCAGGGTCTGGAGAGAGCAGGGGGGATGCCAAGCTTCTTGGCTCTGAATTTCTGAGGCACTATCAGCAGAGGGTCTTTTCTCACTTCTCAGTCCTCCTTTACGAAGTGCATTTTCTATGAGCGGAACACCACTTTCTCTGCAGAACTGTTAATTCCTGGGGAGTGAGCCATTGAAACCTGCACGGGAACACCCACTCATTTGCAAATTAGCAAACAGTGTCTCCCACAAAGTAGAAGAAGGCTTGATTCAGGGCCTGAAGGAAACAATGGAGTCCATTTAACAAGCCAACATTTAATGAACTCAAAACAGTACACTTTAAAAAATAAGTTAATAAAGCAGCCGTTTAAACTTTAATGCATGTTTACTAGCTTCATTTTTAAAGTACCATCTGTTACCTCAGTAAGAGTTTACTGGTATTGTTTATCATTGTGATTCATCACCCATATGATTTCTGAGCCATGAATGAAAATATTGATTGACACTTTGCAAATGGCAATCCTTTGTTTCTGGGCCAACTTTCACAAATCATGCAGGACCTTCAAATAGAACAGGTACTTTCTATTGCCTGGAAATTCACAAAAGAAAGACACAGGAGAGACAAGCTCACCTTTCAGATGAGTCTGCCATAAAACCCTCTTTATTGGGCTCTTTCAAGTCCTGGGGTTGTTAAAATCGTCCCATCCGTTTTATTTGTATGTTTTATGGAGAAATAGCAATGGGTCTCCATGGGAGATGTTGCCTTTGGATTTTGTCTCTCAGTGGCATCCCCCCACTCCATCTTCATCCCAGGAAGGGAGAGGAGTGTTGGAAAGCAGAGAGGGGGTGGGGTGGGGTAGCGGAATGGTGGGTAATTACCAGGAAAAAATAGGAGCCTCCTACCTTTTATCAGAGCAAGTATCAAATACTGATTGGCCCAAGTACATTTTGTCCCATTCTGTTTCTTATGCAAATTCAACATCTAGAGACCAACCTTCTACAAAAGTTGACTCTGCTTCCCGGACTTCATTCAACTTGCCCTTGAAACGAGTATCATGTATCTGATTGTTAGCTGGGTCCCCCCTCCAAGAAATTGTAGGCGAGATCTTATCATCATCAGGCTCCTCCAGAAATCAAAAGCACCTGGTCTTTGTTAAGGTGGACTTCTAAAGAGAGAACTATTCCCATTAGAAAATGCCGAGAGTTCATATAGGAACACTATTGACATGTCCTCCCGGCCTGAGGATACCAACCTCAGATGAAGAAACTTCATGGCAGTGTAACTTTATTTGGCACTTACTGTGTGCCAGGCACTACTCTGTGTTAAGCAATTTACATGGATCATTTCATCAGGTCCTTGCAACAGCCATAGGAGGTAGGAACCTGATTTTACAGATTTGGAAACAGAAGGCTTGGAAAGGCCAAGTTACTTACCCAAGATCAATCAATTGGAAATGTGACGGAGCCACAGCCTCTAATTCCAGAACCTGTGCTCTTAGTTACACACGACATAATTCACCATTGATGACTATCCAGCAGTGACCCATTCCTAATAGTCTCCCCCTTTGGATTTCCCAAGCAGAGCTAAGGATGAAATGAAAGTCTTCCCTCATGCCCTGCCCCTCTAGAGAAAAATAAGCCGCATCTACACAAATGGATTTATATCTCATTTAATACTCTGAGTAATACTATGTCATAGATATTATCATATCCTTTCAGGAGAGGAGGAAATTAAGGCTTACAGAAGCTGAGTAACTTGCCCAAGAGCACACAGCTAGTAAGTGGGGGAGGTGGGCTTTTGATCCCAGCCTTACCCTAGACTGCCTCATGGCATCTTGCAGGCTTCCACCAGACATTTCCCTGGGGAGACAAGAAATGCTTTTATTTCCACTGCAACTCTTTCCCTCAGTGAACTCTGCCCTTCCAGGTCAGAGACAAGGTGATCCTGTTGACCTGCCTTGGCTGAAAAGAAGGACATACTTGAAGATGTGTGAAAAGAATCTTCCTGAAATAGAAACAAGTACCCAACATACATAGAAGAGCAATACCGAATTATCAGTGAGGAATAATCATTTCTGTCGAATCACAGGGGCTTTTCCTTACGCAGCTAGGCTGATTTAGGCCTCTATGACTTGGCTTACTTGTTACTTCCTCTGTCAAGCATTTTGATTCTCCTTTTTCCCTCCTCTCCATCTGGCACTCCCAGTACAAATTTCTATCACTCCATGCATCCCCCCACCCACCCATTTCCTAGTTCTGCTGACTTGTCTGTGTCTTCCCAGGGCCTAGTCCAGTGCCTGGTATACTGTAGGGGCCCAATAAATGTTTAAGAAGAAGAAAGGAGAAAGAAGCACAGAGTTAGTGCTAAACCCTAGGAAAGAGAAACTCAGAGAATTCGCACATACTTGTGAGATTCAAGTGCCTTTTTCTGCTCAGGGAGTAATGCCTACAGCGAATTATAGGAGATCAGTATAAACGTGCTGATGTTCCTAGGCCATAATAAACTTGATCCAAGTGTATATAAAAATAAATTAATATGTTCCCTTCTCCTCCCCTCTTCAGCCCATTTGGTCTTTTTCCATAAAATGTGTTGCCTGTATGTTATACAACATAGGTATGTCTCCTGTTACATGAATCTACGATGCAACACTTTGTGGTACTTTCTTTGTGGAAAACTAAAACAACTCAGGGGCATATACGTTTGCCAGAAATTGTTAGTTGTCTTTTCATGTAATCTATATATTCATCTAGTACTTTACAGTTTATAAGAGCCTTCACGTCATTGCTCTCCCACCCTGTGAGGTGAGCCCAGGACTATGATTTCCATTTATAGAGAAGGAAACTGAATCACAGAAATTTTTAATGGCTTGCCATGTGGCTATTTCCTCAATTCTTAGACGCCATCATTGTAAGACATGCCATCAATTTAAAAACAGGTTTTGAGGAAATAAGGAAACCACCGTATTATGTATGCATATCGCTCATAAGACATATCTCAGTGTTTTTGAAACATTAAATTACATGCTTTTGGAGGAAGGGATGTGCATCTTAAAACTAAGGAAATATAGTAAGTAATAGAACAATGACTTAACCCGGCATTCTAACTCTGAGTCGTTGTGGATAGATCATTTACCTTCTCAGCTACATTATAAACTCTTGCAAGGCAGGGCATTTGTCTACACTTTTTACATCCATCTCTTGGAAAGCTTAATGTAGTGGCTTCTGTACAATACGCTCTCAGTTGCTTCATAAAACAGTCTCTTTGCTCTAAAAACAAAAACTAAAAGAAACCCATGTTTTTCATTCTTAAATTTCTGAGTGCTAAAAATTTCCAGGTAATATATTTGGCAACTTCCCAGGAGCAGCATTTTATCTGCCGTTTTCATTGAAATCTTGTTTGGTGACTAAGGATTGAATCATAATATAAGATTGGCTTTCTAAGTTTCTTCTCCTAATTTCATTGCTCTGGAAGACTAACAAAACTTTAGAAGCCTCAGGGGTCTACAATCAAAAATTATATTTCGGGATGAAGCTCTAGAAGAAATTCAGGATGAAACTCTAGAAGTTCAGTTTATTATAAAATATTAGAGAAAAAAACTTTAACATGTCTGCATTAATACAAACAGCCTATTTTTGTTTGAGTGTAGGTATAACACTGCTGGACTTGGGTCTTCTTAAGTTCAAAGTTTAGATAGCCTACTTATGAAAGTAAGAAAGCAAATTGTCAAGAAAGAAAACTGTCACCTGGAACTGTGCACAAATTAGTTTGCCTCCAATCAGAGTTGTTTCTTCGTGTAAAGGGGAAAAAATTCAACTTTTTATTCCAATCCTGGTGGAAGTGGTTAAAAAAAACAGTTTTTCCAACTCTGTGAAGTAAAAGAAATGAGACTCAAGCGGCCGTAACTGAGCTTCCCATCAGATTATTGTGTACAGGTCCCTTTTATTCTCCCCACGGTGGATAATGTGTGTTCATTGTGATTTATCTGGAGCCGGTTTCTTTTACACCCTCGGCTTATATAAAGTCAAGCTAGGACTGGGGCGGGAGATTTAGGGAGCTTCTGGGAGGCAGCATCCACAGTCCGGAGAGAATGAAACAGTCGGGAACATGAGCAACTGCATGTGTCATTGACGCTTCCAGTGGTATGAGCCCCACTTTTTGTCTCTCAGCGTAAACAAGGAACCATTAGGAATGGGGGCCTGCATTATCGATCTCCCTTGGAAATTCCCCCCAAGACTGTGTATGCTGCTTTGTTCTCACCCTCGATTTTAATTTCCAACTCGTGTTTCTGATCTAGAATGATCGAGGCTCGGGCCCTGGCAGGACTGTGAACCTTTGATGAGTTTGGTTCGGCCACCTGGCAAAGACCAGGTTCTGAGAAGCAATGGTGATGAGGGCCTTTGTCCTACTGGTCATGTTTGCGGAAGCGTCTGCAAGATCGTGCACTCCAAATAAAGCAGGTACGCCCTGGTGTTAGCCCGTTTTCCTGGAAAGGAAAGTTTCCTGAAGCTTCCCTCTGCAAAACTCAGAGCTCTGTGCTTTCATTGTTATGAAAATGCAGTAATGTAGCCAAGGAGAAGCCCTGATGCTCCCCAATGCCAATGGCACTTTTCCCACAGAAAGCAAAAAGGTATTGGATAAACTTAGACGTTTTTAAAATTAGAGAATGCTAGATAGATGGTAGATGGATAGATAGATGGATAGATAGATAGATAGATAGACAGATAGATAGATAGATGATAGATGATAGATAGATAGAAAATTTCCACATTTTTTCTATTTGACTTTTCAATTTCTGTCCTGTGCCATAAATTATTATTTCACAGTATTGTGCATGAAATGGACATTGTTTAATTTTATGTGCCCATTTTCATAGGATTAAAAGAAATTTATATATATATGATATCTCCAGTCTATCCAATCTGGTTTCACAGATATATTCCTTAAAATAGGTTAACGTTTAACCAATTTTAAATACATATAAAGAATAATGCAGATAGTACACAAATGTAGCAAAAACTGTAAAAGTGGAACTTCAATGACTGAAATTTGGGGAAAACTTTCAACACAGCTCATGAAGAATATCAGGGAAATTATTTTTAACCAACTGCTTTGCATCTTCAGGTGTGGCTTGAACCCACGGTATGTAGATTAATATGATTACCATATCTGATTTTAAACCATGTATATTCTCTTTCCAGATGTCATTCTTGTGTTTTGTTATCCCAAAACCATTATCACCAAAATCCCTGAGTGTCCCTATGGATGGGAAGTGCATCAGCTGGCACTCGGTGGGCTGTGCTACAACGGGGTCCATGAAGGAGGCTACTACCAATTTGTAATCCCAGATTTGTCACCTAAAAACAAGTCCTATTGTGGAACCCAGTCTGAGGTAAGTCCAGGCCACACAGTGAGGAGTTGCTAAGATGAGGCAAGTCCTCAGAATAAGAAGTCTGCTGTCACCCTCAAAAGGATTCGGGAATTCACCAATTTCCTTTAAGAGTCAATCCTGAGTCCCAGATTTCTTAGGATGTTAGCTTTACTTAAATTCTCGTCTGCCTGACTTAAGTGACTCTTTGGATTTGAGTGTTATTCTCCTAATTTGTTGCCAGAGCCAGCTAGGCCACCTTCTGTGAGTAGAACAAAGTACATTTCCCACTTCCACCTCACTCTGAGGCAGCTTACAAGCTGCCATCCTTCCTGGGTTGGATGGGCAAGCCATCCTCTGCCTGAGACTTTGAAGTGGTGATAAAGTTCATTTGAAGGGCATTTTAAAGGAGTGACCAAAGCATAATGTGACCAAAGCACTGGGTCTTGTGAAGTACTCAAGACAGGTAATCAGAATTAAAAGGAACTACAGACATCTTCTTGCCAAGTATCCTTATATGACACAGGAGAAATCTGAGACCTCCCAATAAAGTCACTAGTTTGGGGCCACAGAACCAGTAGCAATGTAATCATGAAAGGAGGTTCGGTCTTCTGACCCTCCAGCTGACATCTAGCATTCACTCTGCCTTGACTGCAGAAGACTATACATCTGTTGGGTCTCAGAGGATGAGAGTAAAGAGCTCCCAGGGCCACCTCCTCCTTCTAAAGGCCCCACAAGGATTCAGTGATTTAGTGGGAAGAGTCATGGGCATGATTAGTAAAAACATCATGTCTTTGAGTATCCTAGTCAAGTGAACTAGAAATAATCTGTGTGGTTTTAGACAGATTACTTCTCAAGTGAATGTTTAAGATCTCTTTTGGCTCTAATATTCTGTGATTTTTAGAGCCCAACAAGTCAGAGGAAAGGGTCTCAGAAATAATGCTTATGACTGGAAGAAGGAAAGATCAAAGAACTAGACAGTAGTGTTCTAAAAATGGAAGATGGGTGAAGATATTCACGTAAGATTACTTGGATAAAAGAAATGGATAAAAAGTTAATGTTGGGAAATAGAGATTTCTGAGCCAGTTTATTTTGGTCAGAAGCCCAATGGGTATATGGGTTTCTTTTTAAGCCAACAACATTCAGCCTAGATTGTCTTAAACAATCTTAGTTGAACAGACTCAAGAACTCTTTATAAAAACTATCAACCCACACACAGACAAAAAGCATGGGTGCTACTGTCAATGGCAGGCATTCAAGCCTCCCCATTGGGCTTTTGTCTGAGGCATCTTCAATCACTTTTCCCAGAACCCTCATTCTCATGGGGGGTACAGGGCCACCCTAACTGCTTTCTTTCTTTCTCCAGTATAAGCCCCCCATCTACCACTTCTACAGCCACATTGTTTCCAATGACAGCACAGTGATTGTAAAGAACCAGCCTGTGAACTACTCCTTCTCCTGCACCTATCACTCCACCTACTTGGTGAACCAGGCTGCGTTTGACCAGAGGTAAGTTACTCTGAGAGTGGAGGGCTGGCTGCCTTGGGCATGTTCTGCAGTCCCTGTCAATCAGGCGTGTTTCAGTCCTTATGCAAAATTCTCTCCCCTTTTCAGAGTGGCCACTGTTCACGTGAAGAACGGGAGCGTGGGCACGTTTGAAAGCCAGTTGTCTCTCAACTTCTACACTGTAAGTGGCCTCCAGGTTCTCATGACTGCCCTGTGGCCTTTCCAAGACATGATGGGAGGCTTCCTCAGGATTCGCTCTTCCCTAAGTTCTATGTAGAGCCCATTCTTAGAATTCAAGTTGAGACACAAGCTTTGGTCTAGCTTTAAAGCTCTTCAAAGAGTAGATGCGACAGAAAGTCGGGTTCATATACTGGATGGAAGAGCTAAAAGATGCCACAGAGAAAAAAGGTCAACCTTACCATTTTACAGATGAGAAAACTGAGGCAAGAGAAATCCTGTGAGTTGCCAAAGGTCAATAGACAGCAAGACAGCCAATGTCTAACTCTTAATCAAGATTAGTTTCCGCTACAACCCACTCCAGAGATTTATGTCTAGGATCTAGCTCTTGTTAAAACATCCGGCACAGAGTAGTGAGCTTCCCATCTGGGACAGGGCTAGGCAGAGAGGATGGGGTTGGCAGCTGCTGTCTAGTTCTTTGGTCTCCATAGCCCTTCAGTCAATGGGCTTCCTCGTTGTCTAATCTGGGCACGTTACCTTTGTTGACGTAGAAGTTAAAGGCACACATTGGTCTCTCTCAAAATAAAGTGCTCCAGACAAACTAAATATGCAATGGCCATTAGCCTGGCCGCCGTCCTGTTTAGAAAGGGTGCTTTGTTTTTAAACCTGCAGCTTCCAGTGAGGAAGCATACACACAGTGACACTAGCCCAGCTGGCTAGAGAAAGATGCAGGCAGAAATAGAAACCTTTACATGGAACATGGGAACTGGAAGATAGCCTTAGAGGCCATTATGTCCAACCCATTCATTTTGCAAGGGAAACAACTGTATTACTTGGAACTCCACTGACCTTGAAGTCTTTGCTTGCTTTCCTGGCTCCCTGGAGCTATTCACCCTGATGAACTCAGAAGAGGAGAGCTAGAAGGGATCCTAGAATAACCCAGTCCATTTTACAGATGAGGATCTGAAGCCCAAGGAAGAAACGATTGGCTCAAGATCCCACAGGTAGTTCAGAGCAGTACCCAGTCTGGAACACCAATGTCCTGACCTTGGTCTCTGAAGCATAATTACTATGAAGGGAATGAAGCTTAAGTTTCATGAAGCTTCACTTGCACAGGCCCCTTTCAAGGCCATGTGTCTAATTTTGTATTCAAAATGTTGCTTCTTTTAATTAGAGAGGGCTCTCTAAATTATATAAGCTTCAAGATCCCACAAAACCTAGATCTTTCCCTGGCCACACACCACTAGTGGTTAAGTCCTGAGAAAAGGAATCCCATACAGCCTCTTCACCTATAAGCAGGGGATTCATACAGTGTGGATCACCAGGATATGAAAGGATGGCTAAACCACTGTAGCAATTGGTGAAAGTTGTCCAGAAAGGAAAATAGGCTTCATGCATGGATAACAGTCTCAGAGGACGTCCCAATGACAGGCTGCCTTTACTGCTGAGTCTCTGTCTGGAAGAGCGTGATTGCTGTTTTAACCAGATAAAATTATAGGTAAGATGCTATGAAGATTTTACAACAGCTGGAGATGGAGAGGCACCAGGATTGTCAAAAATTGTCACCCATGATCAGTCATGTTGGGCTAAGTTTCAGACATAAATATCAAATCTTAGAACTTTCTTAAGAAAAAAACAAAACAAAAATTAAGAGGCATGTTCTCAGCATCACCCAGGCCATCCTTTAGGCTAGACAGACAAACTTAACAGGCTGCTCCCTTGAACTATTTTAGAAATAAGGCTAAAGGTTCCCCTGGGGCCCACCAAGACCCTTACAGACAAACAGACCTCAGCAAAGAAGGGGCTCTGATATTACAACAGACACTTTGTACTGATTAACATTCCCACCACGGACTCATTTTCCTATGTCTGACCCATGCATTTGGTATTTTTCTTCTCCTCCCTTCTTCCACTTAGAGAGCATTCTTGTGTGTTTCTGAAGCAACAGCTGCTCCCTGCATGTATTTCCATCAAATTACCAGAGACAGAGCTGTGCCCTAGATTGCACAATGGAATCAATGCACTGCTAATTACTTAGGATTCCGAGAGCTCCAAATGCTGGGCTCCAAAACCACCACTTCTACTCAGCGTGCTTCCTCTCTTCTCTATCTACCCCTTCCCACTCACTTCTGCCAATGGCCTATGGTTGGTATTCTTGGTGAAAAGTTATTTTGACTCCCCATCCAAAATAAGGGAAGGTGGTCAGCTTGCGGAAGTAACCTAGCGCTGTGGTTAGGAAAATAAACCTTGACATCAGACCATTGGTTTGAAGCCTTGTTCCACCATTTACAAGCTGTATGACCTTGGGCAAGTTAGTTAACCTTTCTGGGCCTCCACCTGTGCATTTGTTAAATAAGGGTAATAATAGCACGTACCTGATAGATTTGTTATGAGGATAAAATGAAATAATCCCTATGATGCACTTTACACAATGCCCAGCATGAGGTAAGTGCCTGAGAAAGTAGTCATTCTTATGATTGTAGCCTTTGACCCCATTTAAAGTGGAAACTCTGAGAGCTCCTAACACCAGCATTGTTAACTTTATAGCGCTGAACATCAATGCCAGTGCGGGATTAGGTTGACTTTTATTCAGTTGAAATGGTACCGACCATTCCTCTTAGTTAGACAGAGACAAATGAAAAAGCTTGAGATGGAATAAATGCAAGCAATAGAGCCAAAATCATGGACTTTCAGAGTCAGAACAAACCTCAGAGATGATTAACCTTGACCTTCCACCCAAAGCCCAAAACTCTTCTGCAAGACTGCTCAGTGGTGGGCTCCTCACTTCTTCCAAGGACGATAGCAAGTCGAGCCTCCCCATTTTAGATCAGCGTATGAAATCCGACATTCTGAACTCTGGCCCATTGGTCCTGGGTCTGTCTTCTGAAATAATACCATTTCATGATGTTGCTGACAGTCCTTCAACTGTCTCAAGCTTGTCCTTCCCAGGCTAAATATCTTCCCACTGTTGGTGGTCTACTCATCATCCTAGTCACTCTCCTCTGAGTGTGATCCACTAGGTCAGTGCCCCTAGTAACAAGTGGAACCTAGAATTGAAATGTTATATTCTTGTCAGACCAATGCAGGTCAGAAGTGACCTTATAGGTTCTGGAAGACTCTAAGAACATGTTCTAGGATAATATTAGTTTTTTTTCTTCCACCACTATCCCACATTGAGCTTGTGAGCAAAAGCGACTCCCAGATCTTTCCCACAGGAACTGCTGTTAAACTACATATATGCTTCCTAACTTGTGTCCCTAATTGTGACTCAACCTTTTGGTCAGATGAAGGGAATGGTGGCACTATTTTTCAAGGGGCTGTTCCATCCTATTTAATGAGTAAGTAGTTTATGTGGTGTTTCCATGTTTCCAGGGATCCAAAACAAACTTTCCGGGTATTATAGGGGGAAGCTATCTGGAAATAGGTTCCTAATTTTCATGTCATAAAGAAATTAGGGGAAAATCATGCTGAGCATTGCCTTAGCTGTTGAGTGAAAAGTGGAGAAATTGACCATTAAAAGTGTTTTGTTTTAGAAATTGAATTAGTGGTGCAGATTCTGTTCTCAACTTTGTAACATAATCTGGCAGGTTCCTGTGCAAGTAGAGGCATTATTCCAATATTCCCATATTCTTCTGTCTGGTCCCTGGGAGATGGAGTGGGAGAAGAACCTCTGGCTAGGTTGGGGACAACATTGTGGTCCCCAGGTTAGGGGGACACAGTCTCTTGAAATATGATAAATCTTAGAAAACAACAAGGAACATTAAAAACTACTGTAAATCTACCACTTCAACTTGCATAGCAAGCTGGTAAATCACTTATGACTAAGAACATTATTGTTTAGGGGCCGGCCCCATGGCGTAGTGGTTAAGTTGGGCATGCTCCACTTCAGCAGCCCAGGTTTGTGGGTTTGGATCCTGTGCGCAGACCTACACCACTCATCAGCCATTCTGTGGAGGTGACCCACATACAAAATAGTGGAGGATTGGCACAAAGGTTAGCTCAGGGCAAATCTTTCTCAAGCAAAAAAAAAGGAAGATTGGCAATAGATATTAGCTCAGGGAGAATCTTCCTCTTCAAAAAAAAACACAACACAAAACAAAAACATTATTCTTTAATTATTGCAACCATTTAAATGGTGCAGGGGACTGACAGATGGGAAGAAAACAGTTGATCTCCAGGTGACTGAGTCAGAGAACCCTGGCTGGACCTGCAATCAGTAAAATAGTGTGAGAGGCACTAGATGATTCTGAATCCTCTCAGCCAATTCCCTGAATTTGACCCTTAGGGGGTTAAAGTCCATTTAACAGCTGCCACTGTTTACCTATTGCAGTTCTGTAAATCTCCAACTCCATGAAACTCAATCTTTTAACTAGTATCTGGTCTAAGCTTTATGCTTCTATTACATAAAATCACCATCATAAAAACATTTCTGCAAGGCAGAAATGAAGTCAAAGGTTATTTCCATTTTGCAGATGAGGAAACTGAGGCCCAAAAGGCTGGCTTGCCTATAGTGTGTCCCATGTTAGTGGTGGGAGCTAGGATTAGCCCAGGATCCTTACCCTTCCATTATGGTGCTTTTATCTCTGGAGGCTAAACTTGGAGAGTAGTTAAAGGTCGTTACTACAGTTGAATGAACCCAAGACTCAAAGAATGGAGAGATAAGCCTCCTTTGGGTAAGTCAACTGGAAATCCTTCAACTGTTCCTAATAACTGACCCACAACTGCCGGGTGAAGATGGCAGGTGAAGACCACACACGCCAGGCCAGTGACCAAATGCTGCCTCTCCTGTGCTCAAATCATGGGGGTGACTTCCTTTTGTACTCAGAGTTGAAGCCACAGTCTTCTGGATCCATCCCACAGCCCCTCTAACTTCGTCTCCTACCCCCCTCACTCCCCACCTCCCCCACATCCCCCTTTGCTCCCCCATGCTCCAGCACACTGGCCTCCTTGCTGGTCTGCCAGCCACACTCTCACCCCAGAGCTTTTGTCTTGGCTGAAACATTCTTCCCTGGATGTCTGCATGGCCCCCTTCCTCTCCTCTCTCAAGGCTTGCTTCAAATGTCACATCCGAAATGCTGCCTCTCCACCCATTGTATTTAAAATTGAACTTGCCCCTCCTCTCACTCCCAATCCACCTTACTCTGTCTACATTTTCTATAGTTTTCCTATGATTCTATCCTAACCATACAATTACTTAACTATTGTCTATTGTCTATCTGCCCTGCTAGAATGTCAGGTGGTTGGAGACAGAGATCTTTGTTCACTGATATTTCTCAATAGATGGAACATCCTGACATAAAAACTATCCCAATAGAGAAAGCAGGGTCTGACACATAGTAGATGATCAATAATGAAGGTGATCGGTTGTTGTCGTCATTGTTGTTAACTCTACTGGGAATCAGATCATAAATTTTCCAGCCCCGGCTGGAATCTGCTCAGGCAAATAGTAGAGGAGCAAGGGCAAAGTGGGGTTGCATGTGTTTGATCCCCAGGCCCTTGGGTGATTCAGTAAAGCACAGTGCTTCAGAATTCCTGGATTCTACTATGTGTTCCATCAGTCAAATTTTGTTCCTCACTGGCATAGATGAGACATACAGTTTGTGTCTCACTGTGACCAGTAAATCCAGACATGTGATGTCCTCATCCCTTCTAAGATGGCACCAGATGGTAGAGTTTCTCTGGTCCTGTAGGTCTCACTGTGGTCTCGTGTGCCTGGGCCTTTGGATTTATTCTGTATCTGCTCCTTTTGGACCCAACTGCTCAGTCTGAGAGGTCATAATGCCCAGTGTCAATTTCCTTCCAAAGAACGCCAAGTTCTCCACCAAGAAAGAAGCCCCTTTTGTCCTGGAGACATCCGAAATCGGTTCAGATCTGTTTGCAGGAGTAGAAGCCAAAGGGTTAAGCATTAGGTAAGCACATTTCCTCCATATTTATATTTTTAAATACAAAGAAAAGAAAAAAAGACCAGCTGAGAGACTTTTTAATCACCAGATGTTTCCTATGATTCTCTGGCTCAAAGTGATGTGTTTTGTTTAATTTTCAGGTTTAAAGTGGTTTTGAACAGCTGTTGGGCCACACCCTCGGCTGATTTCATGTATCCCTTGCAGTGGCAGCTGATCAACAAGGGGTAGGTACCGCTCTCTGGAGCACAGGGCTGAGAGGCGGCACTAGGTAGATCCAGGACTACTATGGCTTGGAACAGCTTGGGAGGAAGAGGCAGAGCGTTTTGGGGATCAGTGACATCCTCTGTGCTTCCAGGCTGAGTACTGATAACAGGAAACTTTCTATAGTGCTTTCTAGGTGACAGATACTGTTCTGAGAGCTTTATCATCTATTAACTCATTTGCCTTACAACAGGTAGGTATTATTATATCATCTCTGTTTTCCAGATGAGGAGACTGAGGCACAGGAGGGGTTAAGTAATGTCACATAGTTAGTGTGTGTGTCTGTGTGTGCGTTTTGGGGGAAGTGGGTTCAAATCCAATCAGTCTGACACCAGAACCCTGGTGAAGACTAAATTAGATAATCCATGTAAAAAGTTTAACACATAGTACCTACTCAGTATCCAATTGATTGAAATAATATCATTGTTTTTATTATTAATTCAGTAGATAATGGGGAGCTCTTAAAATTTTTGAGAAGAGGACTGACATATTGGAATGGCACAATAGAATGGTGATTCTGGAAGTCATACATAGGATGGTTTAGAAACAGTACATGGAGGTGGGAACACCAGATTAGATGTTGTGCCAACAATCGAGCCAAAAGTCATAAGATCTGAACTGAGGCAGAGCCAAGTAAGTGGAAAGGTCATCCAAGGGAGGGAGAAATCATAAGGATTTAGCAACCAATTGAATATGCAGTGGAGGGAAGGACAGGACGAGAAGTCTGAGGAATATGTGACAAAGGTGGCTTTGTACAGTTGAATCTGTGGATTCTGAAGGTGAGAAATTGTTTGTTGTGGGCTGCTGGGGAAGAAGGTTTCTGGATAAGGGAGTTTGGATTCTCCTCGAGTTCAAGGATGATATGTTGAATTTGAGATAACAATTGTCTAGAAGCACTTAAATTTAGAACTTTGGAAAACAGAGGAGAGGTGAAGCTACGCTGGAGATGCAGGCATTCCTCAAACCACGTTATCACCCATGTTATTGCCAGAACCCATCAGGGCTAAGTCAACACTGGGGCCAGGGACAAAGATGGTTAGATAACACAGGTGAAGCCACTTTGAACCTTTATCTACTTATTTTTATTTAACAAACACTTAAACAGCCCTTACAACATACCAGACATTGCTCTAGGTAGGTCCTTTACAGATACTAATTTGTTTAAATTTCATTAAACCCCCTATCAAGTAGGCAGTATAATAATCACTATTTTATAGATGAGAAAACTGAGGCACAGACAGGTTCAGAAACTTGCCCAAAGTCTAGAGCTAGTAAGGGGTCAGACGAGTTGGGGTTCAAACTCAGGCAGCGTTGTTTCCTGAGTGGCGTGGGTAGGACAGGCAAGCAGAGCCACATCTAAGCAACCCAGCAAAGCTCCCTGCGGGGATGGGAGCTTAGTTTGGGTGCTTATTTCACATCTGTCATTGAATGATTCATTTAGGTTCTATTGGCGATGGTACCATCAAATGACTTCGGGGAGATTCTGAAATAAATTTTTGACCTACAGAGACCTGAAATTGCCATCAGGCATTGGGAACCTCTCTCAAATAATGGCCACACAGGGACAACGGCTTCAGCCACACCATGGAATCGTCTCCCTAAAGATCATTCTGGTGCTGTCGCTCACCTGACAGATGTGCAGTATGGCAGAAAAAGGAATGCTTGGGGTTTTGGCGTAGTCTCTACAAGCGGTTCTCAAACTCTAGTGTGCACAGGAATTACCTAGTGTGCCTGTTATGCACACAGGCACCCTGTAAACCTACATCAGACGGTCCCAGGGCAAACCCTAGGAATCTGCATTTCAGCACAGCCAGTTAGAGGAGCCCTGACCTATTTCCACATTCTGCCTAGTTGAAATGGCCCCTGGAGGTTGGAGATGCACATGCAAAGACCAGTGCCAAAGGGGAGAATTAAAAAGTCCATTCCCACAATCTCCCAGATGCTTTTGGTTCACACTGGGCCCTTTTGGAGGAAAACCCAGTTTTCAAGAGTGCCTGGAGAGATTAGAGATATAGCATTAGGAATTTTGATCCTATGAGGGGAAGGTGAGGCCTGTGGTAATGGTGTGAAAGCCACCCTGTGGGCATTCCACCATCCAGAGATGTCTGTCATGAAGGGGCAGGTGCCACAGCCAGCACCAAGAGGCAGCAGTGCCAAGACATCTAGGCCTGCCCTTGACTTGCCTCCTCCCAGCCCCCGACAAAGCTCTGCTTACATTGTTTTCCACTGGCTGACACCAGGCCTTGGGCACTCCAGCTGCAAGGAGCTATTTTAAGGACTCACTTCTTGAGTTCATACAAGGATCTCAGGTTGATGGACCAAATGATCCTCCAAGAGTTTTTTTTCACAGCTGGGAAAATGCCCTCAGCTCTGTCCCTGCTCAGAGGCCACCATAAACAGAGCCCAGCTTTTCACCCCTGGTCCAGATATGAGGCACAGCCTTCTCTCCTCGTTTCACTCGCTAACTCTCAGAGATGACATTCCTTCAGTCCTGCCTCTAATTTGGCCCCTAACATCTGGTTTTGATGGAATGGGGTGGGGGGAGATACATCTCGAAAGCTCTCTGGAGTAGCTGGACCGCTCTCTGGTGTGTGTTGAGTTAGATTGATGACAGAGTCAGAGAGACGTTCCAGGTGGGGCATCAACACTGAGGTTCACTGTGGTGCTATCCACTGGTCTTAAGCTTTTGGAACCATAGACCTTTTCCCCTAGAGGACAGACTCTGGTGCTCCTTGTCACCTGCAGACCATAAGCCCCCACACTCATGTGGGCCTCGCCATACATTCCCAAGAACAATTGTGTCCGTTCCCAACACCTGGTTGAATGTCTGGCATTTAAATAGGGAATCAGAATGTGTTTGGTAAGTGAAAAAGTACTTTGCTCAAACCAGGATTTTCCAGTCTCAAAACCCTTGACATTTTGGGCTGGATCATTCTGTTGTGGGGGCTGTCCTGTGCATTATACAACATTGTGCAGCATCCTTGGCCTCTACGCACTAGAGATCAGTAGCACCTTCCCCCCAGTCATGACAACCAGAATGCCAAACATCCCCTGGGGGGCAAAATGGCCCCCAGGTGAGAACCACTCTCTTCAACAAATGTCCATTTGAGTCATTATATTTTCTTTTATCGCAATTATTACCTTTGGAACTTGGGAACTTCCCAAATATTACATTTTCACCATAGAGAATTTGAGAAACACATAAAGATTCAAAGAAGAAAACAAAAACTGTCCATAATTCCACCACTCCATAATAGCCAGCATTAGCATTTAGATGGTATCCTTCCAGTCATTTTTTTCTGGGCTTATATTAAATATATGACCACATTTTTACAAAGGTAATTATTTAATATAGTACATACAGAATATAAATAGTATAATGCAAATTCAAATTCTCAGTGGCAAAACCTCACAATACACACAGAGAAATGTGTTGAGTGTGACTTGGACTTAGGTGGCTGTGGCAGCACTTTGAGAAATGCTGTTCCCAGCACCATTGTCTTCATCTCGTATGTAAACCTGGAGTCTGTACATGTCCCAGTCCCTCAGAGGGCTTTGTCTCAGGGATTTCACCTCTTTGGCACAGAAGTGTGGGGACTTACCGCGTGTGTGGTTTCTCACAAGTCACTCCCCCACTGCTGTACTCTGTCTGTAGAATGGGGACAATCACACCCATCTCACCTCCTCAACTTGACCTCATCGTCAGGAGGATAAGTGAGATGCTGCCAGTCAACGTGCTTTGGGAGGATAACATGCCATACAAAAGCCCAGGGAATTGTTGTTGTCTATGAATTGGCCTCAGAAGCCCTTGTTGGAGTTCATGAGGTGACATTTTCTCCCCCCTACCCCTTCCTTGGCCCTTATGTGCTTCAGCTGCCCCACAGATGAAACAGTCCTCGTGTATGAAAACGGGAAAGATCACAGGGCAACCTTCCAATTCAATGCCTTCCGGTTCCAGAACATCCCCAAACTGTCCAAGGTTTGGTTACACTGTGAGACCTTCATCTGTGACAGCGAGAAGCTCTCCTGCCCAGTGGTGAGCCACCTCTCTCTGGAATGAGAATGTTACCCAAGGGGTGGGTGCTGATATTTGAGAAGCTGTATTTTTAGCTGGGAAATTGTAACCAGACCAGTGTAGGTGTGTGCTGAGGACATTCTGGAGGAAAGGGCATTGAGCGTGGGGGCAGACGTTCTGGGCTCTGTCCACCCTGCCACCAACAAGCTACATGATCTGGCACATGTCGTTTAACCTCTGGAGCCTGGTTTTCTCATCTTTAAAGACAGAGTGGTGATAAGTAATGGTGGCCCGTCTCTCTTCAGAGAGCCATGTTAAGTAAAATGAAAGTGATAACAGACATGAAAAAGCTTTGAAAAAGCACAAGGAAAAATCAAAATCTAGGTGGTAGCAATAAGTTCGGGATGGAAGTCAAAAGATGGGTATTTTTAGTTCTTGACTGGCCAGCCTGAGGGTCCATCTCTGGGACTTGCGGTTGTCCAGAGAGAAGCTGCAGAAATTCCTGACACTGGGTCACAGCTGATCTGACCACAGGAGAGGAAGGGCCCAGCAGCAGTGCTCCGGCTTCACAGATGCATTTAGTGTAGCTCATGCCCAGGTAAGGGAGGGGGATCATTTCCCCTCCGCATCCCCCACCAAGAAGTTGCTGCAGAATAAATCAACAAGCGTAGCGAATTCAGATGGATGACAGTTTTCCATTGGGACCTGCTGTCAACCTGATCCTCAGAGCAGTGCTTCCAAAATATGGTCCATGGTAACCTCAGCATCACCTGGGAACTTGTTAGGGAGGCAGGTTCTCAGCCCTCCCCTAAACCACCTGATTCAGAAACTCTGGTCTGGCCCAGCAATCTGGGCTTTAACAAGCCCTTCAGGTGAATCTGAAGCATGCTCAAGTTTGAGCACTACTGCCTTGGAGATCTAAAAGTGTTAAATCCTAAACTATGACCTCCTTTGGTCTATTTGGACTAGAGACCTCGATGAAGAGGGACACGGTGTTTCTGAAGAGGATACCTGCTCACATCGCCTATAGTAACCAACAGAAATAAGCTTATAATCCCTATTTCTATCAATTCATTTGGCCAGAAAATGGTCATTTATGAGCACAAATAGAGAAAGGGAAGGGAACAGAGAGACATTTAATGGTTGATGAAAGGATAATGGTTGACACTACACTGAAAAAAGAAAAGAAAGGAATGAACCAGAAAACATTTTACAAGTGTCCACTTCTCAAATCACTGTGATGAGAGTAACTGTAGGTAAAAGGCTTACTTCTAATCAAAAGAAATTGTGTCAATCCCTCCCATACCTAATGACCTCTTCCAGCAGGATGTCTGCCAGTTTAGAGTTAATAAAGTAAATCTTTCGTCCTTTTCTCAAGTTAGAGGGATAAAAAATGTCTGGCTACGTTATTTTAAAAAAAAAGTAATATCTGTTGACTGGGGAATTTTGACTCCATCTAATTTGTGACATATTTTGTTTTTTAAAATCTCTTGTCTTTCTCTCTTTCTCCTCCTGTGTTCGTTTCTCATCCCGCCTTCCTCTCTCCTCTTCCCTCTGCTTCTCCTGGTCTCCAGACTTGCGACAAACGGAAGCGCCTCCTCCGAGACCAGACAGGGGGCGTCCTGGTAGTGGAGCTCTCCCTCCATAGTAAGCTTCTCTGTTTTCCAAAAGATTGACTTCTCTCTGGGCTGCGTCCACAGGCACAGCCAGTTTGAGCATCTTAACTGAATTGCCAAACCAGTTGTGCCTGTGAACACAACCCTTACCTGCAACTCGAGTCTTCCCAACGGAAGGGTAGGGGGGTAGGGGGGTGGGGGAGTGGGGGGGTGAGGGAGTAGGTAGCTCACACCAAACCAGAGAGCTGAGATTTGTTAACTACCCTGAAAAACTCTATCTGAGGCCTAAATTCCAATGCCCCGAGGAATTAGGAGGTTTTGAGCTTCCAGACAGAGCATGCAGTCAACAATAATAATACAAAATGAAATGTACTGGGAACATCCAGTGCAGGTCAACCAAACTTTACTGACAGCCAGGGCTGGGCTTGGCCTGGGCTGGGCACTGGGGTTTCAGAAATAAAGTAGACCCACATGGGTCATGTCCTCAAGAACTTATCATCTAGCAAGAAGAGAGATGTAAAATGCTAAGGGAAAGGGAGATTACTGTTGATGGGGGTGGCAGGAGGTGGGGTGCAATGGAGTATATGACAAGGGGATTCGACCTAGTCCAGGGCTTAGGGAAGACCTCTGTCGGTAATCTTTAAGTATGACCTGAAGTGTGATGTGACGTGAGGGGTGAGCAAGGCCTGTGGGAAGGCTGGGGCCTTTAGTAGTTACACTGAGAGGACAGTTACTAAACTAGGACCAGGGGCCAAATCCAGCTGCCCCCTGATTTTGTATGGCCTGCAAGCTAAGAACTGTTTTTACCCTTCTATGTGGTTGAAAAAAAATCAAAAGAACAATATTCCATGACACATGAAAATTATATGAAATTCGAATTTCAGTGTCTGTATAGTTTTCTTGGGGTACAATCACACTTGTTCACCTAGGTGTGGTCTCCAGCTGCTTTCATGCTGGTGGCAGCATCAAATAGTTGCGATAGAGACCTTACAGCCCATAGTTGAAAATACTTACTATCTGGCCCTTTCCAGGAAGTTTACCAACTCCTGCCTTCAAGTGCTGAGGAGAAAATGGTGTGAGATGAAGGCTCGGTAAACCCTGCTATAAACTTTGTCCAAAAGGCAATGGAGAATCTGTTGGTTTAATCAGGGGAGAATACAGTCAGGTTTGTGTTTTAGAAACAGCTCTGCGACTTCTCCTTCCATCATCTTTTCTTAAACCTTTGGCCTTCTCTCTCTTTCAGGCAGGGGATTCTCGAGTCTCTATAGCTTCTCAGGTAAGGAAAAGAGACACTTCTGGGAAACGTCATGGGCAAAGACTTTAAAGGGAAGATGTGTGTTTTGGAAGAAGTTTACCTTTGGCCCCAGCAAAGCCTTTAGGAATTGAAAGTTACTCTTTAAAGCACACCTGAGTAGGGAGGAGGGGGATGGAGGTAGAGAGGTATCTTTCCAGCCAGCCTCTGAGCTCTGAAGGGAGGGAGGGGCTAGGGATAAACTGGATGAAGCAGAACTGGATCCCACTTCTCAGCAAAGACGTCACCAGGTGGCTTTGCTTGGGTTCCTGCATTTAGAGAATGTGATTTTCAGTGATGTATTCACTCAGTAAACATTTCTGAGTCCCTACTATGACTGTGCCCCTCATTAACTTAAGGACCTTGAGCAATGACCTCATCCTTCCATTCCCCAATTTCCTCTATGAAACTGGGCTAATAATTGCTCTTATTATACATGGCTGTTGAATGGATTAAATATTACAGCTAAAGGCACCAAACAATGCCCAGCAAACAGCAAACATCCAGTAAAGATCAGCCACAATCACTAAGACTCTGTACCAGGCGTTATTCTAGGAAGTGCAGCCACTGCAGTGAGAAACAGTCAAGGCCCCTGCCCTTCTAGTATGTGTGAGGTGTTAGGGTTTGGGGGTAAGCGGAGAAAATGATTTAGATGGCAGCCAGAGAAGCCTCTCAGAGGAAGAAACATTTCAGCAAAGAACCAAGAGCTCACCTCAATGATGAGAAGGAGGCAAATATGCGAGGAGATGGGGTAAGACAGTTCTATTTATTAATACACTCACAGATGCAGACTTTGCTCTCACAATTACAGGAAATCATGTAAACCAATTTTTTCAGGCTCCAATCCCAGGTTCTCATTTCTAAAGGAAGTTCTACAGTGAAAGCCCCACAGTGAAGTGTGCCATCACTGTATTATCAAAGTTTAGATTTCCATCTGTCAGAGGTCCATAACCTAGGTTTATCTGTTGGGTTCTTTGTACTGATGAAAGTGAGCTACAGAAAACCCAAAGGATGAAGAAAATTGACTTGGTATAAAATGTGCAGAGTTTTATGAAAACCTTCGTAACGCCCCTAGTTGACTCTTGTTAGCTCTTTGTGGAGTTGTCCTTGTAGAACTGTTCCTGTCTCCTTTCCTTTCTGGTTCACAGATGTTCTCTATCACCTCATCGTGATGCTGGGGATTTGTGCCGTGTTATAGAAGATAGCCAGGCAGGCAGCTCCTCCGCCCAAAATCATCACCTCTGTCAATGATAAACTCACATTTACTGTGCTGCCAAAAAGAACAAACAGAAGACCATATTGTTGGGAAGCAGAGAATAGCATTTTGACAAATATGTGTTCCAGTGATTTTTGTGAATTTCCGTGATTGTTTCTCCTTGGTGCCCCACTTCCTCTTGTAACTTCCTGTGGCTCTTAGATCCCGCAATCCCTCTCCTGCACCTGGTGTAGGAATCTCCTTTCCCCAGACTCAAGTCAGGGCTGTGGTGGACTCCTCTGAAAGCTATTCTAGTTTTAAAAGACTAGCACAGTCAACCAAGTGCAGCTGAGCATTTTGAGGAGCATGTCGGGCATAACCACAAAGTCAGTGCTAAGTACAGAAGGCGTGGGAATAGCCAACATTGCTGAAAGGGCCTTTATCATTGATGCTGAGCAATTCTTATCTAAGGTCCAGGGCTGAGCCACCAGGCAGGGGGTTCTAATCTTTCAAACGGTGATATGGGAATCAGAGTGAATACAATAGTTTTGCTCAAACTTGAGTAATATAAAGGAAAACGATTATTGAGAACCCCCCACTGCTAACCTAATTTATTTTTATTATAGAGTTTCTTAAATATGTATAAACATTATATAGGTATAAACTCCTTTTTATAACTGATGTGTATTTCTAAAATCAAAAGAAAATTACAAATTAAATAGGAATAAAGCAACAACAAAAAAATAAAACTCACATTGACATGAATTTAGCATCATAATGTGGTGTTCCCTAAATGACACTGCTGCTTGTGACAAGACTAAGGAGTGACTGCCATGACAGGGTCTCTGAAGCTTGTCAACCCAATCCTACCATATGCTTTGTGTTGCTCAGTGCTCTCAATGTTTTTTCCTATTTGCTCTACTAAGAAATCTTCATTTGAACAGAATGGTCTGACCTCATTTAGCCTTTACTTCAACATTCAAGCCCATATCTGTTTTTGTCCCATTAACTTACGATCATTAGAATGGAACCAACAAAAAATCAGAAACACAAATACAAATATGACCAATGGAATCACATGGTGCCACACCCTGATAACATGGCCACCCCAGTGATCCAGAATATGTCGATATTAATGATTTACATTGTCAGCAAAATAAAAACAGAATGAACCAATCCTGGTAGAATATTGGCAGATCCTAAGAATGCACTATGGACCCTAGTTTGAGGCTAGAAGCTGGAATGTAATAGGAAAAGCCAGAGCTCTAAGTTCTTTTCTTAGTCTTGTACAGACTTAATTAGTGGGCTTATAATTTGAAAACACATCAGTTTATATCTCTGTATTTAATGTATTTGAGATCTGTAGTTTGATGGTTCTCTTACAATTGTGTTAACGAACTCAGAAATTAAGCTGGTTCTCAAATCTCTGGAGACGTGGAGTACCTATTTGTTCAGCAATAGGCTAGATTAAAATGACTCAGTGTAGTCTAAGCTGGTCTCAAAGCTGGTGCTCCAACCACTTTGAGAACTCTTCTTCCTGTAAATTCAGAACTCTTGTAATCAGAAAGGTCAGAGGACATATTTTATTGGTTCTAGTCAAAAACTCTTAAATAGCATACTCATAGCCATAATCACAACTCCTTGGCTGTCAGAGTAAAACAATGTTGTGTTAGTTTTGCTTTATTTTGTCATAATGTTTAATGATTTTGTATCTCTATCTGGTGCTATGGAATAAATAAAATGCCTTAAAATAAATAACCTATGACTACAGCTTACAGTGGTAATATATCACGTTGATAGCCAATTCCTCAACCCTCCCAGGGACTGATACAACTAGAGCTTCGTAGACTCACATATATACCACAGACTTTCTGTCATTCCATCCTATGTTTACATTCAAAAATTCCAGTATTGGGTTTCTGATGCGAGGAGGCAAAGCCATTTCGTATGATTAACATTTAGGGGAAAAAGCCTTTTTGGTCATCCCTGTCTCTAAAGCCCTAACATCTATCACCAGCAACCAGGTGTGTTTCAACTTAGTTAACTACCAGTGCATGATGTTTGCTTGCCCTTCACGTCTCATAACTTCACCACTAAAGAATTAAGAGAAAGCACTCTCAAAACAATCTCTCCTATAAATTCCCATTAGTGTTAAACATAAAACAGACATTGAGAGAATGTGGAAAGAGTACATTCTCCCTTAGGTGTTCTTGGTTGACATAGAAAAACGATTGGATATAGATTTTAGGAAATTGCTCTTATCAAAATTCCTGCTTATGATCCCTAAAGACTCTCTCTGTCTCTCAAAACTTGAGTAATACAAAGAAAAAATATATATATATTTATAGAGAGAGAGACATGCATATATACACACACATATGTACTGAGTACACACACACATAAATCTCTATTGACCGACAGAGATAGAGAGATTTGTATATATGTTGCATATATGCATGTATATATGTATATTTGTGTGCATGTACATGTATATATGTGCACGTGTGTGCATTTGAATATCTGTGTGTATGCACATGTATGTATATATGTTTTATGTGTTTGTGTGTGTGCGGATGCCAAGTGTTTATGTTATAATGTTCAATGAAAAAGGCAGAGGTAACAAAGTCTTTATTATATGAACATAACTTGTGTAAGCACGTGGGCTAGGGCTGGAAGGGAACAAACACACACTCCATACAAATACAAAGATGGGATAATAATAGATCGCCCTATCCCACCCATCCCTACATCTCTGTATCATTTTCTGATGTTCTTGGAAAGTAACAATATTGGATTTCTTACTTACGTCTACACTTTTGTATGTACCCCTAGTAGTCTTTAATATACTGCATTACCACTATTTATGCTGCCTCTCTACAACTAAACTGAGAGGTAAAGATCAAGGAAAGTTTCATGTTTTCTTTTGTCCCCCACTGTGGTACTTGGCACAGAGTAAGTGCTTAATAAACGCTCCTTGTTGGTGTTCATATGGATAAAGGATGGATGGATGGATGGATGGATGGACAGACGGATAGAGAGACAGACAGACAGATGGATGGATGGATTGGAACTGGCCCATCCCTCTAAGAGACCTCATAGCAGAGGTTGCCTTGTTCCTTTTCATGGTGGACGGTGTTTTGGATCCAGAAGCCCTGATCCCTGAAGAAGGAAGAAGTTATGAGGCGTGAGAAGATAAATATTGGCCCGTTGTCTCCATGCTGGGGTAGCAGAGGATACCCCCCTGTCCCCTTCATATAAATATTTTCTGCCTTCCCTTTCTAAACATCAGTCAAACACTTTCAATCCTTGACGCTAAAGGCCTGTGGGGAGGAGCAGAGCCTGCCACAATGAAAATGGAATCTTGTGAAAATCCTAGCGTTCAGTTCCCCATCTCTGGGCAGAAGAAAAGCCCTGCCAATGGAAGCGCTTAGGAGCTCGGTGCAGATGAGACTGTTTGTAAAGCGCTTCCCTTTTAGTGTCCCTCCTCCTGAAGAAAGATAAGAATTCCACCAAACCTTCTGTAAAATTTGGTATTAAAGGTTCTCAACCCACCAAAAGATAGTTTATTTCCCTATACAGAGCTCAAAAATATCTCCACAAGGGCAGCTCAGAGGTCAAGCAAAAAAGAAAACATTCTCATTGGTTTCTACTTCTTCAGTCATGGGAAAGTCAACAGGAAAAGACCTCAGATACGATATATCATTCAGATTGTTCTGCAATTATCAGGAGCAACCACATGGAAGATAATCTGGATGTGAGGAGTTGCAAGGGATAAAAAAAGAAGTACTGTAAATGCATTAGTGGTTCAGTAAATGTATTACAGGAACCGCTGAATAAAACAACATGGAATCCTATTTGTGTAAAGGGGGAAATATTCATAGCAGAATGGATAGGTTCATCTTTGTCTGTCAGAGATTAAAAAAAATAATAAGTACTTCGTAAATGAATGAAAACTTCCATTTAAAATCCAAGCCTTGACTGCATCCTTTGCTCAGTGGATAGGAAAAATTATGCAATAAATTGAGAATAGGACATTATCCATTTGGAAGCAGTGCTCAGAAGAAGTTAGAGCCAGGGACCAGGCCTTCTGGGGACTGACTGCAGGGGTCCTGTCTGTTTGGAATGGCCTGAGTCCTGTTGGATTTCAGTGCTTGCTCACACCTTAGATAAATCTTCATCCTCTGAACACATTCCAGAGATGTCTTCTGATATGGGCTCCTATCTCCTAGCAGGCTGATGAGCTGATGAGGAAAATAAGCTCTAAAGGTAAAGGAGCAGCCAACTTGCAAAGGAAGGGGGGGTGGGTCATGTGACCCCAGGTTTTGTTCTCCTGCTTTCCCTTCCCCCAGAATGAAATTGGGTTCCCTGCAAATCACAAGCTAATGGGCCAGAAATATCTGGCAGCCAGGGCAGGCTCACTGGCAGGTCTGGGAGCAACAGCCCAGCCCCAGCCCCCCAGGAAATGAGTTCAGCACATCCAGCTCTTCCAGCTCCACATTTGCTCTGGGCCACAGAAAACAGGGTGGGAAGAGGAGGCCAGCTAGAGGGCTCCCCCTACTGGTAGATTGACTCAATACCCTGGAAGTACACCCGCTAACTCCTATACTTAATGTACCCCACAGACTTGCATGAGACCCCACAAACAACTTTAAAGAAAATATTCACCTCAGAAGATCTCTGGGACTTTAGCTTCTTCCTCAGTAAATTCAGGGAGTGGAATAGTGAAGCCTTCTTTGCCTTTCAGCCAGAAAGTTGTTTGTTCTCCTTTGCCCTTTGGGAGGCAAAGAAGAGCATTGGTGATCACGGGGGAGGAGAGGCTGCCTGTGAGATGTGGGCTCCCGTGCTTGCTTACTGAAAATGTTGTTTGTAGCCAGAACCGCAACCAGGCAGGAGCTGCCTCAGTGAGGAAAAGGCCTCGTTATAGATGAAATCTTGATGATTTCCTTGGGCTTTGTTGATTAGCCTAGAGGGACAGTCAGCAATGGCCTAGGGGTGAGGGCCAGTGGAGCTAAAGTTTGCTGCAAAGAAACTCTTTAAAAAATAGTAATCAAGTCTACTGGGCTCTTACGTGAGTAGGGTCCCCAGTGAAGCCCCTCACGTTCACGTTCATGTTTAATCCTCACATCCCCCCTTTGAGGGCAGGACTATCACCATTCCCATTTTACAGAGGATGAAACCAAGCCCCCAGGTCGGACAGCTAGTAAGTAGTGGGACACGATTCAAAGCTAGGACTATACTGTTGCCTTCTAGGAAACTCTTGCTCTTTCCTGACGTCAGTTGATCAAATACAGCAAGCCAGGACCGGGCTCAGCAAACTGGAAGTTGATGCCACCCCCTTCCCTTTCACTTCTTTCCCTGGACCCCACACCCACCTAGAAACCCAATACCATAGTAACCACCTACTACTTCCATTGTGAACATCTCCAAGACATTCTTGAGAACATCTCAAGAGGAGCACACCACCACCCCGAAAGGGCAGTGTTTATCAGAAAGATGAGGATGTATCATGGTAAGTTTCAGTGACAAACTGAAGGCCAGGATGAAGGAGAAGGCAGAGGGAAAGGGAAGAGATATTTAAATGTATAGAGGTGAGGTCCCAGTACCCCCAAACCAATGGGCTTCTGTCTCCTCTACCTGGGCTCTTTAGACTAGGGAGAAGGAACATAGAGGAAATGTGGGCATTGTAATTCCTGGGCTTGTATTAGTTGTTGCTTTCTGTGAGAGACTAGACTGGGGTGTTCAAGTGGAGGCTGGGAGACCATTTGTGGCAAAGAGAAAGGAGGCACCCCCTAAGGGGTTGGTCTAGGTGGAAGCTAAAGTGTTTTCTGTCATAGATTCCACGTTTGACCATTTGAGGGAACCGTACAGGCCTGTCTGAAGGAAGAAGACCTAGCAGCATGAGTGCCTCCAGATGGACCTTAGCGGCCTCCATGCACCACAGCATGGAGATGTGTTCATCCTGTCAAGCTCCTCAACATCTCCATCAGAGACCCAAATGGGGCAGGTGGGGCACAGCTGGCCTGGTCTTACCTTGACCGGAATGGTGCCTCTCTTCTGTAAATCATAGCCTCCCAGTGCCAGCAGGGCACCTGCGGTGCTCTGAGAGACGTGAATCCGGAGAGCTGCCATAAACAGTCATTGCCCAGTTATCACCTTGGTCATGACTCTCATACGAGTGTCAGTGGGACAGGGGCTGCTGTGGAGGGGAATGCTACACTGCTCAAAGTCTCTCATTAAGCAACTCACAGACAACCTCTCTGAAGTGTGGGACCCTTGGGCTGGGACCCCCAACCATCCAGGCATTGCCCAGACACTCTTGGGTGCTGCTCAAGCTTTAATATGCTCAGTTTAGAACCAGAAGGCAGAACTGACTCCATGTCCAAGTTGATCTTTCTCATGGATGGAGGTCAAGCAGGCTCTTCAGCCTTCCTAGGATGGTACCAGAGCTGAACAGATCACTGAAAATGTCATTTGTAACCAGAACTACAACTAGAGTCAGGTTTGGAGCCTACATAAGCAGTTCCACTTTTCAAATTTATCTGTACAATCCTGACTTACAAGCTAAAAGGGAGGTTTAAATCTGTGTTTGAGACATGGTGGATTAACTTAGACAATGAAGTAATCAGAGGGGAAGATTTTTGTGTGTTTTCATTTATTTATTTATGTGGGGAATTTACAAATTCAAAAGAATGTTAACCTAAACTCTTAGAAACTTAGATCACTGAGTAATTATTTTTTCCAGCTGATAAATGGCAAAAATGTGTCTCACAATAGTCAATGTAATAAAAATTACTGTAAAGCAAAATAATACGATGTTCTCTGGAGTTCCTGGCCATTGATTTCTTCTGCATCACCAAAACCATACTCTACATCAGGGATGGGCAAATTACCAGCCAGGGGGCAAATCCAGCCCATCACCTGTGTTTGCAAATAAAGTTTTATTGGAAATGGCACACACATTCATTTACATGTTGTCTACGGCTGTTTTCACAGTACCATGGCAGTTAAGTAGCTGCATCAGAGACTATGGCCTGCAAAGTCTAAAATATTTACTGTCTGGCCCTGGAGAGAAAAAGTTTGCCAACTCCTGCTCATCATTTAAATGATCTTATTACATGTGTGCCTGACTGTTTAGAATGGAAAGTCTTGGAAGGAGGAAGTCCAACTCTCTAGAGAGAACAGTATAAAACCTCATCTACAAAGCTTGTGATCAGTGTTATCTCAAGTGAATAATGATCTTATCCTCCAAATGGAAAACTGTAGAAAATGCAAATGAGTCTTCTAAAAATACTCCCTGTTTAAAGATAGGGGACTGGAGAGACAGCGATACTGTGTTTGTAAAGTGCTATAAATGATACCTACGCAAACCGCTGCTTTCCATTCTAGATGCCACGTTCACAGTGTCTCCAAACAGACAGTACCTGGGCATGGTGATTCCCACCACACCAGCCACCACAGGACCTACAAAGGGAAGGACAGAAGGGCATAAACAGTCTGCGTTTCCCAAGGACTAGACTCCATGATGCACATTAAGTCAACAAATGCAATTCAACAAATATCTGTTAAGTGCCCTCTTAGGACAAAGATTGGCGATAGGTCTTAGGGTTTAACAAGGCAACCTGTAGAACCCACAGACTTCTGGTGGAAAGCAACATAATCAACTGTTATGGACTGAATGTTTGTGTCTCCCCCCACATCCGTATGTTGAAGCCCTAACTCTCAAATAATGGTATTCGGAGGAGGGGCCTTCCGGAAGTAATTAGGTTCAGATGAGGTCATGAGGATGGAGCCCTCCTGCTGGGATTAGTGCCCTTATAAGAGAAGGAAAAGACATCAGAGCTCTCTCTCTTTCTCTGCCATGTGAGGGCACAGTCAGAAGGCAGCCTTCTGCAATACAGGAAGAGGGCCCTTACCAGAACCTGACCATGCTGGCATCCTGATCTTGGACTTCCTAGCCTCCAGAACTGTGAGAAAATAAATGTCTATTGTTTAAGCCACCCAGTCTATGGTATTTTGTTATAACAACCAAGCTGACAGACAGAAATTAATGACAATGTTATTCATGTACTAGAAATGTACACAAAGCCCACAGCAGCACAAACATGGGAGTAATTAATTCTGACTAGGGGTCAGGTTTAATTTTAGTTAAGCCTTAGAGGATAGATAGGAGCAGGACCAGCTACATAATTTGCTGGGCCCAGTTTTGCAAAAGGAAAATAAGGGACCCCTAATTTAAAAATTATTGAGAATTTCAAGACAGTGATGGAAGAGCATCAAAACTAGTGCGAGTCACTTCTGAACAGGTCACATGCCCATGAGTTTGACAAAAACAGAATAGATCAAAGGGTGTTTGACTCAGAGGCATGGAGGAAAAGCAGCCCAATATAATTGCCCTGGTTTTTGGTATCCTCCTTATTTTTGGCTAAACACCTTGGAGTCTTGGTGTGTCTGTTACCAAGCAATCTGGCTAACTGGAAATACACGTGCAAAGACAATTTAACCTTTTATTTCCCCTGAAGATGTTACCATCTATTTCAGGGCTCCTAATAGCCTCAGACCTAGAACTTGAGCCCAGAATTACCTGCTGCCATACCTGGACCAGAAGGCCATCTGCCATCAGTGTTATCTACCTGTGTGAAGGCCAATTCGGATCTTGAGCTTCTCCTCAGGCATGTGCCCAATCTGGAAGTGAATGGTGGCACTGAGGAAGTGCAAGGACATCGTGGCAATCTCGTCCACATGTTGGGTTCCATTGCGGATGGGAAGTCCGCTAGCCACCATGTATGCATCTCCAATGGTTTCAACCTGAAAATAAAGCAACAAAGTGGCCTTGTGTTCTCCATGAGGGAGGCCAGGGGTGGGGATGGGCTCAGAGACCCAGGCCCCTCATTACTGACCCCTGCTTTGAAGCTTCATATTTTGAAGAGTCACACTCCCTGACCTCTACTCTATCCAAGTCCCAGCATTTCCTCAAGTTGCTGCTCTTGTCCTGGTTCTTCCACAAAGCCTTCTTCCTTCCCTGAGCCCTCCTCCCCACAGTCACTGCTTCCTCCTCTGAAATCTGATAGTGGTGGTGACTGTATTTCCCAACCCAAGTTCAAAACCAGTTAGATAGGCAGCAGTGTACTGATGGGGTAAATCATGAAGGATCACATGGATCCATCAAGTGAATCCCACATTTACCCAACATGAAATGTCTTCACCCCACATAAGGGCTCTTATATACGTTTATACATATGTATACATTATACAAAATATATACATTTATACATATGCATGTATCTGTCTGACCTGTGCTCTTCGCTCCCAATCCTCCTAATAAAATGAGCTTTCAGATCCTTCATTCACAACAGAGAAAAAATGACAAATGTAAACTTTCCAGATACATTTGTATTCCAGCAAATTCCAAAGATGATGTGGTAAAGGTGGAATTTCAGGCCTTAGCCAGGCTGTGGGAACACCTCTGTCTCCTGGAGACCCTGAAATTACACAGAATCTACTAGTAAATAAGTCTAACTGCTTCTAGGCTATCTCTCCCCACCATGAGCACATCCTTTAGAAATACAAATTAATTTTACATTAGCTCATGCCAAACATGACTGAGAAGATAACACTGAGAGGAGATCCCAGAGGAGGCTCTCCTAAGCAGAACAGGCCCTGTTCTTGTTGGGTGTGTGTGATTTGCTCTCTGGGATGATCCATACCATCCTTTCTTTCACCCTCAAACAGACGCAACATCTGTGGGGAACATTGAGGGATAACTATTGAGGACCTGTCATCAAGGGACATGACCATACTGTCCCCCAAATCTCCCTGACCCCAAAGTCACGGAGAGAGCCCTGCAATCATGGTCAGAGCTGGTGCACCTGAGGTTACCCACCACCAGTCATGTGTGAACATGGGCATGTGGTACTGTCCCTGGAGTCACTATCTGGCCCATCTGAAAAGTCAGAAAACACCTAAAGCAACCATCATCACCACCATCTGAACGAAGCCAAATGATTTGCTTTTGCTATCCTCCCTCCAAAATTGTTTTGCACTCTAGGTGACCACATTCATACATCCCAGGGTAGCACCAGGCAGGTAGATGCTGTCTCACCTTTAGCCACGGGTCTGAGAGTCTAAACTCGGGAGTCTATCTTCACCTGAATTGCTAAGGATCACGGTAACAGAGGTGAGACTCACATAAGAGCCACAGACAACCTTTAAAGGAGAGTAAAGGGGAGCCTCTCCAGATCTGAAGGAAATATATTCAGGAGGGAACTGGAAGAATTAGCCAGTAGAAGGTCAAGGTCTCTTTTAGAAATGTGTTTACCATGAGATAATAATGGACGGAAAGAGAGGGAACAACTGATGATTCTTGACAAGCACCTACTTCTTTGATTAATCAAGCCCTTTTCCAAGAAAACAAACAGGAATAAAATATTGAGTTTCTGTCATGAATTGAGGTGGACTGCCAGCCTGACATAGAGCCTTCCTCGTGGCTGACGTCCAGGGCTGGGTCCATCCTCACTCAGGCCCCAGAGACAGCCGACAAGGAGCTCATCTTCCCTCACACCCCAGGAGCCAGGCATCTCACCTTATACACGTCATAAGTCTCAATGATGTGATCAAATAAACTGTACAGGTCATTAAGGAGCTTTACGACTTGCAAGGGGGAGCTGAGAGAACATAGTTTTGTAAATCCAACAATGTCAGAGAAGAAGATTGTCACGGACTCAAAATGTTCTGGTTCCACAGACCTTCCAGCTATGAGTTGTTCTCCAATGAAGCTGAAACCAGAGAATAGGACTGTTTTTGAACCATATCTTACTCATATTGTCTCCTACAGACACCTACAAAGTCACTCTGGTCGATGCTTTTGCTTCAGTGGGTTGGGTTTTCGGTTTACAAAATCCACCATCTAGAGGGATTCTTTTGACACCTATTTCTCCACCTGCATTTTCTCTAAAGAGATATTTTAATGGGTGGGTTTTAACTGGGGGAAGTGGGAGGAGGTCACGTAAGTGCCTTTACAAAATGGATTTTCTCCCTAAGGGCATCTCATCTTCTCCTATCTGTTATAGTTTGATTGTAAAGACTCGGTCTGCAGATGTGGAAGCAAATGTAAGCATTCGCCCATCCACAAATCAATATTTTTGCTTCAATCAAACAATCTCACATTAACACATTCAAATTCCCAACCTGGCTTCCTTATCAAGACACACAAGAAGGGTGCAGGAATTTTAAGAGCAGATGCTTCTGCCAAGTGTGTAGAGAGTGCACAGGTGAAAATAGAGGCAAAAATTAAGCAACTTTGGAATCTGAAGTCATGGGTACATATTGTATTGTGCAAAGGTTCTGGACATACAATCTGAAATGCTGGGAAGGTAGCAATTCACCGGACTCATGAAACTAGCGCGCCATCTAGTGGTCCCTCTCCTGTTGCTGCATCCACCATCTTCCATGTGAAAGAACTCTATTCCCATGGATTCGAAGGCCTTTGCCTCTATTTCCCTTTACAGGGTGTACCAAGTTACACACAAAATACTTGACCCATTTTAAAAGAACAAAGGAAATATTCTCTCCATGTGGGGCCTCCTTAGCTAATGATGCTGTTGCTTCCTGGATTCCTTTGTCAAGGCCCCAGTGCTTTGGAATACCTGGGCAGCATTGTGGACAGAAGCTTATCCACCTTCCTCTTCTCTGTCATCAGCTGGTTGGTCCTCTCTTCCACCACCTCCTCCAGGTGATTGGCGTATACTTCCAGCTTGCTCATCATATTGTCTAGCATGCTCGTGTGGCTTTAAAAGAACTCAGACATTAACATCTTTTCCAAGAACTTTAGGGCCACAGTAGAGTACAACTTTCAGCTCTACATTTCAAGAAAATATGCCTTTCCCTTAAGGTTTCCTACTTAAGAGTTGCCAATGGACAGCAGTGAAAGACAATAGCAACGAGGCCATGCGGCAGCATGGAGACTGCCCTTTGCCAGCTCTGTGATCTTGAGTTGCACTCTTCATTCCTCTGAGCCTGTTTCCTCACCAGGAAGAGGTAATAATACATCAGAAAGAGGATAATACATACCTTACGGGGTTGTTCTGAGGATGCAGGGAGATAATGGGTACAAGGTGCCTAGGGCCCTGTCTGGCACCCAGTGGGCAATCAACAAGTGGTGGCCTTCACTGGCCCTCCTTCACTCCCCAACAAGCTCCATGCCATTGTCATCATCAATCAAAAATGTACATTTCAGGGGGCTGGCCCAGTGGCGCAGCCGTTTAGTTCGCGCTTGGCAGCCCGGGGATCACCGGTTCGGATCCCGGGCGCCAGCCGACGCACTGCCTGTCAGCCACGCCGTGGTGGCGTCCCATATAAAGTAGAGGAAGATGGGCACGGATGTTAGCCCAGGGCCAGTCTTCCTCAGCAAAAAGAGGAGGATTAGCAACGGATGTTAGCTCAGGTCTGGTCTTCCTCACAAAAAAAAAAAAAAAAAATGTACATTTCAGGATAGGTCATTCTTTTCTTTTCAGATGACAATACCAGATGGTGTTTTTTCAGATGACAGATGTAAGGGGCACGTCTCAATCCTACAAGCTCTTGTTTTAGAAAAGCCTTCTGAAAAATCATTTAAATTCCTCATATTTCAGATGAGGAGACTGAGGTTCACATAGAAGATAGACTTGCCTTAACATTAGGGACCATATTTTCTGATTAAAATGTCATGACTGACCTGAGACATACATTTAAAACTATTTTGATGTGGAAAATGCAGAATACATTGATTAGTGATATCTGGAATGGACGAAAGAGGGCAAT
Source organism: Tapirus indicus (assembly GCA_031878705.1). Lineage (NCBI taxonomy): Eukaryota > Metazoa > Chordata > Mammalia > Perissodactyla > Tapiridae > Tapirus > Tapirus indicus. The sequence goes on along the minus strand of CM062921.1, from coordinate 19,128,508 downwards.
GGAAGTACTGGTATCTGATCCATTTTCATATCATTTATGAAATAAAGGGAGAATTTACCACTCTACTTCAGCCAACATGTAGCACAGTGTTTTGCATATGATAGGCACTGAGTGACTATATGATGAATAAATGAATGAATGGAGGAATAAATGAATGAGAGGAGTGAGCCACACAGAACCAATCACAGCCACGTAGTTTTAAACTGCTAATGGTTAAATGATTAGGAGAAAATGTCTGTTGTACATCTAACTCACCCTTTGGGACTGGCTTCACGTAAAATTTTCTTGATGGAGGAGAAAGTGGGCCTTTTGTCTGGAGACTCATGCCAACATGCCCTCACCATGACCACGATCTTTTCACTGCACTTCTCCTCTGACAGGGAAGGTCGAAGTGGAACTGATGCTGTGGGGTCTTTGATTCGGCTGATGATTTCTGAAATACGTTTTGGGTTTAGATAACCAAATGTCCGAACTTTGTTCCATTTACTACACATCACTTTAAACATATATGCTCTTAAGTTTGTAAATTGAGTTCCTAAGTAAATTAAACAGATTAGTTTCAGAGAAATCTCAATATTTTAACAGAAATATTCTGAATCCTCCTGGAAAATGAAGAATCCTAATGTAGAACATATAAGCACTTCCTAATAATCTGTTCTTACATTAAGTTTTTTTCTAATAGAACTTTTCTTCAAGTGAAGTATCTCTCTATATGACTTCAGGAGTGTACAGCATTTGGTGTTGGAAGTTCCTGAAGTGTGCTTTATGCAATTTTGCATTCCATATAACATGTTACATAAAAGTTATTTTAGCAAATAATGAATGTTACCACCATGTTCTGCCTGTGTCCAACTTTGTAAACCTACTTTCTTTCACTTTCTCATTGGCTTCTATGACATTTATTAAACCTTGTGCTTAACCAGGTTTTGTAAATGAAATATTTTGAGAACAATGTATACATGTTTTGGTGTAAAAATACTGTGGGTGAAACAACACGGATGAACCTTAGATGCATATTACTAAGTATAAGAAGCCAGTCTGGAGCAACGTCAGCATCATGGCAGAGTGAGTTGTTCCCTTGGTCTCTCCCCTCTAAGTCACAACCAGTTGGACCAACTTCATTGACCAAAGAAGGACTCCCTGCACAGCACACCAGAATGCCTGAGAGGTCCATGCCTCTATACACCTGAAGGTGGGTGGACTGGACCTCCAAGAGGGAGTGGAACTAGGGGAGCAGCTCCCTCCCCCTCTCCTGGTGGCTGCGATCCAAAACAGACCTGGCACGTGGCAGAGGCATTCCAAAACGTGGATCCTCACACCAGTGCACGTGCCAGCAAACAGAGACTGCAGGGGCAAACATGGCACTTGCACCTTTGCCCCCGCCAGCCACCCCAGTGATGGTGGGTAGTGCACACATCCCAAGGTTTCAGGACACAGAGTGGTACTGGCCACCCAGCCCCCTCTTCCTCCCCTGGCAGTCTTGCCAGTCCTTCCAACAGTGGGGACAGCATCCAAAACATGGATTCTCCCAGCTGGGGTGGTGTGCCCTGACCTGAGGTTTCAAAAAGCACAGTGGCAACCAGAGGCTACAGGGCCAGCAATAACACTTGTGGCTTAACCCCTGCAGTGGCAGGTGACACCTGCAGCCTGAGGCTTCAGAAACCACTGCAGAACCTACGAACAAGGCCCCAGTGGCAGCACCCCGACACTAGCTCTACCAGCAGCAGGGGCTGCATACAAGACCCTGGGACCCCAGCAGCAACAGCAAAACCTGTGAACCTAGCACCCCTGCAGTGGTGCTGCCAGCATCTCCGATAACCCAGGAGCAGCAGCACATGTGGTGCACATGGCAAAAGCCCCCAAGCCCGTGAAGATCCAGTGGTGGAACATGAGACCTAGGTGACCCCAGAAGTACTCACAGCCTGGTGACCCCAATGGTAACACCTGAGACTGCAGTGACATTGTAAGCAATAAGGCACCAACAACCTCAGAGGCACAAGCAGCACAAGGAGGTCACTGATGACACCTCTAACAGAGGCAAAGAACGGTGGAAAGTTCAGGCTCTCAAATACAACCAGAGCAGCTCAGAACCAAAGTAACCAAAGCCATACCCAAATAAGAAGGGCAGAGGATCAGCTCATCAAGCACTGTGAAGAACTGTAGTAACATGGTAGAACAGAAAGAAAATGACAACTCTCCAGAAACAAAACTTAAAGTCACAGAAGATTACAATCTAACTGACAGAGACTTCAAAATAGCTGTCATGAAGAAACTCAACAAGTTACCAGAAAACTCAGAATGACAGTTCAATGAGCTCAGGAATAAAATTAATGAACAGAAGGATTACTTCACCAAAGAGATTGAAACTCTAAAAAAAAACCAGAAATTCTGGAGATGAAGAACACAGTAATGAGATGAAAAGTAAAGTAGAAAACATTGGAAATAGACCGACCATATGGAAGAGAGAATTAGTGACCTTGAAGATAGAAATCCAGAAATGATTCAGGTGGAAGAGGAGAGAGAACTAAGATTTTTTAAAAATGAAGAAATTCTACAAGAAATATCTGACTCAACTAGGAAAATCAACCTAAGGATAATGGTATTCCAGAGGGAGAAAGGAGCAGAGAGCTTGATCAAAGAAATAATAGGTAAGACCTTCCCCAACCTGGGGAAGGAATTGGATATACATGTTCATGAAGCTAATAGAACTCCTAATTATGTCAATGAACAAAGACCTTCTCCAAGGCATATTACATTAAAACTGTCAAAAGCCAATGACAAAGAAGGAATATTAAGGGCGGCCAGAGAGAAGAAAATAACTTACAAAGGAACCCCCACCAGCCTGTCAGCAGATTTCTCAGGAGAAACTCTATAGGATAGGAGAGAGTGGAATGATATATTCAAAATATTGAAAGAAAAAAACTATCAGCCAAGAATACTCTATCCAGCAAACTTATCCTTCAGATATGAAGGACAAATAAAGGCTTTTCCAGACAAACAAAAGCTGAGGGAGCTTATCACCACTAGACTTGCCTTACAAGAAATGTTGAAACAAAAAGGAAAGGTTTACAAAGCTTTGAGCAAGGTGATAAATAGACAGAATTAGAAAATTGCAATCCTATATCAGAATAAGTTAGTAAGCACTTAATTATAACCTAAAGGCTGAAGGGAAAGAAAGCATCAAAAATAACTATAACCACTTCAATTTGGCTACAAATCACAACACACAAAAAAAGGATAATTTGTGACCAAAAAAAAAAAAAATCAAAGGGAAAAAGGAAAAGGATGGACCCTACATAGGCTAATGGAGATAAGATGCTATCAGCAGAAAAAGGACTATCTCATCTACGAGATCTTTTATACAAACTTCATGGTAACCACAAAACAAAAAATCAGAGCAGAGTCACAAATCATAATAGAAAGGAAACTGAGAAAAACATCACAGAAAACCACCAAACTGAAATGGCAGACAAAAATACAAGGAAAAAGAAACAATGGAAATATAGAACAACCAGAAAACAAAGGATAAAATGGCAGCATTAAGCCCTCATATATCAATAATCACTCCAAATGTAAATGGATTAAATTCACCAGTCAAAAGACACAGAGTGGCTGGATGGATCAAAAAACAAGATCCAACAGTATGCTGCCTCAGGATACACATCTGAGCTCTAAAGATGAACATAGGCTCAGAGTGAAGGGACGGAAGTTGATACTCCAAGCAAATGGCAACCAAAAGAAAGAGGGTGTAGCTACACTTACATCAGACAAATTATACTTCAAGCCAAAAAAGATAACAAGAGACAAAGATGGACATTATATACTGATAAGAGGGACATTCCACCAAGAAGACAAAACATTTATTAATAATATGTGCACCTAATACAGGAGCACTAAAGTATATAAAGCAACTATTAACAGACCTAAAGGGAGAAATTGACAGCAACACAATAATAGTAGGGGACTTTAACACCCCATTTACATCAGTGGATAGATCATCCAGACAGAAAGGCAACAAGGAAACTGGTCTTAAATGAAACACGAGACCAGGTGGACTTAAGAGATATATATAGAACATTCCATCCAAAAGCAGCAGAATATACATTCTTTTCAAGTGTACATGGAACATTCTCAAAGATAGACCACATTTTGGGAAACAAAACAAAACTCAATAAGTTTAAGAAGATTGAAATTACGTCAAGTATCTTTTCTGACCACAGTGGTATGAAACTAGAAATCAACTACAAGAAGAAAGCTGGAAAAGTCACAAATATATGGAGACTAAACAACACACTACTGAATAACTATTGGATCAATGAAGAAATCAAAGTAGAAATTTAAAAAAAAAACCTGGAGACAAATGAAAAAGAAAACACAACATACCAAAAGTTATGGAATGCAGCAAAAGTGGTACTAAGAGGGAAAATTATGGCAATATGGGCCTACCTCAAGAAACAAGAAAAATCTCAAAAAAACAGTCTAACACTATGCCTAAAGATCTAGAAAAAGAAGAACAAACAAATCCAGAAGTCAGCAGAAGAAAGGAAATAATAAAAACCAGAGCAGAAATAAATGAAATAGAGACTTAAAAAACAATAGAAAGGATCAATGAAACTAAGAGCTGGTTCTCTGAAAAGATAAACAAAACTGACAAATCCTTAGCTAGACTCATTAAGAAAAAAACAGAGAAGGCTCAAATAAATAACATCAGAAATGAAAGAGGAGAAATTATAACAGATACCACAGAAATACAAAGGATTATAAGAGAATACTATGAAAAGCTATAAGCCAACAAATTGGATAACCTAGAAGAAATGGATAAATTCTTAGAATCATACAACCTCCAAAAACTGAATCAAGAATAAACAGAGAATCTGAATAGACAAATCACAAGTAAAGAGATTGAAACAAGAATCAAAAACCTCCCAAAAAACAAAAGTCCAGGGCCAGACAGCTTCTCTGGTGAATTCTCCCATTCAAAGATTTAATACTTCTCCTCCTCAAACTCTTCCAAAAAATTGAAGAGGATGGGATGCTTCCTAACTCATCTTCTGATAGCAAAACTAGACAAGGATGACACAAAAAAGGAAAACTATAGGCCAATATCACTGATGAGCATAGATGTAAAAATCTTCAACAAAATATTAGCAAATCAAATACAACAATACATTAAAAGGATCATACACCATGATCAAGTGAGGTTTATTCCAGGGACCTAGGGATGGTGTAACATCTGCAAATCAATCAATGTGATTCACCACATTAACAAAATGAAGAATAAAAATCACATGGTCATCTCAATAGATGCAGAGAAAGCATTTGACAAGATCCAACATCCACTTGTGATAACAACTCTCAATAAAGTGGGTATAGAAGGAAAGTACCTCAACATAATAAAGGCCGTATATGACAAACCCACAGCCAGCTTCATACTCAACCATGAAAAATTGAAAGCCCTTCCTCTGAGAACAGGAACAAGACAAGGATGCCCACTCTCACCATTCATTCAACATAGTGTTGGAAGTCCTAGCCAGAGCATTTAGGCAAGAAAAAGAAATAAAACAGATCCAAATTGGAAAGTAAGAAGTAAAACTGTCACTATTTGTGGATAATATGGTTCAATATACAGAAAACCCTAAAGAATCCACCAAAACCTATTAGAAATAATTAACAAATACAGTAAAGTTGAAGGGTACAAAATCAACATACAAAAATCAGTTGCATTTCTATACTCTAACAATGAACTAGCAGAAAGAGATATCAAGAATACAATCCATTTACAATCACAACAAAAAAGAATAAAATACCTAGGAATAAATTTAACCAAGGAGGTGAAAGACCTATACACTGAAAGATATAAGACACTATTGAAAGAAATTGAAGAAGACATAAAGAAATGGAAAGATATTCTGTGCTCGTGGATTGGAAGAATAAGCATAGTTAAAATGTCCATATTACCTAAAGCAATCTACAGATTCAGTGCAATCCCAATCAGAATCTCAATGACATTTTTCATGGAAATAGAGCAAAGAATCGTAAAATTTATATGGAACAACCTAAGACTCCAAATAGTTAAAGCAATTCTGAAAAAAAAGAACAAGGCTGGGAGATTCACACTCCCTGAATTCAAAATATACTACAAAGCTATAGCAATCATGGTCCTGGCAGAAAAACAGACACACAGACCAGTGGAACAGAACTGAAAACCCAAAGACAAAACCACCCATCTATGGACAGCTAATTTTTGACAAAGGAGCCAAGAACATACACTGGAGAAAGGATATTCTCTTCAATAAATGGTGTTGGGAAAACTGGACAGCCACATGCAAAAGAGTGAAAGTAGACCATTATCTTACACCATACACAAAAATTAACTCAAAATGGATTAAAGACTTGAATGTAAGACCTGAAACCATAAAACTCCTAGAAGAAAACATAGGCAATATGCTCTCTGACATCAGTCTTAGCAGTATCTTTTTGAATATCATATCTCCTCCAGCAAAGGGAAACAAAAGAAAAAATAGACAAATGGGACTACATCAAACTAAAAAGCTTCTTCACGGCAAAGGAAACCATCAACAGAATGAAAAGACAGCCCACCAACTTGGAGAAAACATTTGCAAATCATATATCCAATAAGGGGTTAATTTCCAGAATATATAAAGAACTCATACAACTCAACAACAACAAAACCTGATCAAAAAATGGGTAGAGGATATTAACAGACATTTTTCCAAAGATACACAGATGGCCAACAGGCACATGAGAAGATGTTCAGTATCACTAATTATTAGGGAAATGCAAATCAAAACTACAATGAGATATCACCTCACACCTGTCAGAATGGCTATTATTAAAAAGATGAGAAATAACAAGTGTTGGAGAGGATATGGAGAAAAGGGAACCCTCATATACTACTGGTAGGAATGCAAGCTGGTGCAACCACTATGGAAAACAGTATAGAGATTGCTCAAAAAATTGAAAATGGAAATACCATATGATCCAGCTATTCCACTACTGGGTATTTATCCAAAGAACATGAAAAAACTAATTTGAAAAGATGTATGCACCCCTATGTTCATTGCAGCATTATTCCCATTGGCCAAGACTTGGAAGCAACCCAAGTGCCCATCAGCAGATGAATGGATAAAGAAAATGTGGTATATAGGTATACAATGGGATACTACTCAGCCATAAAAAGAGAAGAAATCATGCCATTAGCGACAACATGAATGGACCTTGAGGATATTATGCTAAGTGAAATAAGTCAGGCAGAGAGAGACAAATACTGTATGATTTCACTCATATGTGGAAGATAAACAAACAAACACATAGATACAGAGAACAAATTGGTGGTTACCAGAGGAAAAAGGGTGGGGGGAGAGCAAAAGGGGTACAGGGGCACATATGTATGGTGACAGATGGAAACTAGACTTTTGGTGGTGAACACAGTCTATACAGAAGCTGAAATATAACGATGTACACCTGAAATTTACACAATGTTATAGACCAATGTGACCTCAATAAAATCATTTTAAAAAAATCAGTCTGAAAAGGCTAAATACCTTATGATTCTGTTTATATGACATTCCAGAAAAGGCAAAATTATAGAGGCAGAAATCAGAGGCTTCCAGAAGTTTGGGAATGAAAGAGTTGAATAGGTGGCACACTTGGGATTTTTTTTTTAGGGCGATGAAACTACTCTGTGTGATACTGTTGTGCTGGATACGTGACACCACATATTTGCCAAAACTCTTTACAGCACAAAGAGTGAAACTTAAGGAATGGATATTTTTAAAAATATCAGTTGGGAGATCAGATAACCCAAAGATAGAATGCAGACAGTGACAAAAGAATCTGTTTTACGAATGTATGACATAACCTCACTGGAAGGGTTGGGGAGGAGGTCCTACTTAAGTAACTTCTGAAATGACTAGAGACTACAGGACTAAAGACAAAAGGAACTATTCATAATCACTATACTCTAGTCGGTAAAGTTGCTTCTCATGGGGGTACAGGCAGACAACTCTGAAACTACTATGCACATATACTGGGATTGAACAAATAAGTAAATGGATGGCAGATGGTGGGAGCCAGGATTCTCACTGTTGGAAAGGGAAGTTATGGATAAGCGATGGGAGGAGACTGGAGTAAATGAACCATGTGGTAATGACATTGGAGATGTCAGTATGAACTCATGTTTAGCTTACTACAGATATAGATGGGTAGACATAGATATAGACATATGATATATGTGGGTTAGTATACACATATATATATCCTCTCTCTGCCCACTGAGAGGGCCTGGAAGCAACACCACCCCAGGGGCAAAGAGGCATCCAGCATCCAGGTCTTGGTTTCCAATGTCATTCTCCAATAAAGGGAGCCAGGGGGGCCGGCCCGGTGGCGCAGCGGTTTAGTTCGCGCTTGGCAGCCCGGGGTTGGCAGGTTCGGATCCCGGGCACCTGCCGACGCACTGCCTGTCAGCCATGCTGTGGTGGCGTCCCATATAAAGTAGAGGAAGATGGGCACGGATGTTAGCCCAGGGCCAGTCTCCCTCAGCGAAAAAGAGGAGGATTTTCAACGGATGTTAGCTCACCGCTGGTCTTCCTCACACACACACACACAAAAGGAGCCAGGGCTCCTTGGAGAAAGGGCTGATTCTAGTACCGGGGCAGGGAAAATACAAGATGAGATTGAAGATCTTATACTACCAGCAGGTAAGGAAATATTGAACAAAACAAAACACAACGATGGGTATATGCCAAAGGTACGCAGAAGACAATTGAAACTGGATGGTCAAAGACGAAACAATTACCAAGGGGAAGGGGGGTGGGGGGCGGGCACAAGGGGTGAAAGGTTACATCCACAAGGTGACGGACAAACAAAAATGTACAACTAAAACCCCACAGTGTTATAAACTATTAAGACATCAATTTAAAAAATGGTAAAAAAAAAATGACAAAAAAAAGTAAAGTAGGATTAGATTATAATCCAAAGCATAAAAAATATGTAATATAATAATATATAAATAGAATATATAAATGTATAATAATATAAATGCAAGTATAAGTAAATAAATAAATGGGAGAGAATAGACAAATCTCCCATTTGTAAAGAAAAATTCCAAATTTTTGTAGATATTCCCCATTCAAGGCAGTGGAGCACAACTCCCCACTCCCTAAGTGTGGGCTCACAGAGTGACTTCTTTCTTAAGAGGACAGTGTGGGAAGGGGGAAATCAAGTGTAAGTTTACAGTGGAGAAACCCGGCAAACCTCAGCCAGGGTATCACGGTCACCACTGACAGTGATGGTCATGTTGATGGTAGGTACCCTTGATTTGATGTGATGAACATGACAATTCAGCTCTGTAGTCTTTGTCCCAAAGACATATAACCCTAGTCTAACCGTGAGGGGGGGAAAAATCAGAACAATCCCAATTGAGGGACATTCTACAAAATACCTGACCAGTACTCCTCAAAAGTATCAATATCCATAAAAAATAAGGAAAGTCTGAGAAACTTTCTTAGAGAAACTTAAGGAGACATGATGACTAAACGTGATGTAGTATCGTGGATGGGATACCAAGTCAGAAAAAGGATTTTAGGTTAAAAACTAATGAAATCTGAACAAAGTATGACCTTTAGTTAATAGTAAAAAAATACAGGTTACAAAACTGTATGTGAAATATGATCTTGTTTTTGCAAACGTATGTGTCTGTGTTTAAGTGTACTTTTTTCTTTTTCTTTTTTTTTTTTTTTTGGTGAGGAAGATCAGCCCTGAGCTAACATCTGTGCCCATCATTCTCTACTCTATATGTCGGACACCTGACACAGCATGGCTTGATGAGCAGTGCGTAGGTCCATGCCCGAGATCCAAACCCACAAACCCCGGGCTGCCGAAGAGAGCATGTGAACTTAACCACTATGCCACTGGGCCGGCTAAGTGTACATTTTTAATGCCTGGAAAGAATATATATAAAAAAGTACTGTGGGCAGCTGTGTTTTATTTCCCAAACGAAGTATTATTTGAGACATGGGGCAACAATGGTTTCAAAAGTAGTGACTGAAGAATTGGTACAGCTGCATCTTCTGCTTTCCTATATTAGCTCTAAGAAATGCCATGAAAGAATCAGTAAAATGATACAAAACTTTGAGAGCATATTAAACCATGAGTCTGCACCTCAGAGAACACGTGTATTTCCTAGTAATATGCAGCCATCTATATTGTTACCTAGCAATGGGGAGCCATCCTCTAGAACAGTCTACTGATCGCTCTAGCACAGTTGTTCTTTTTCTTCAGCGTGCATCAGAATCACCAGGGGGGCTTGTTAAAATACAGATTCAGGGCCCATCCCCACAGTTTCTAATTCAGAAGTTCTGGGGGCAGGCATGAAAATTTGCATTTCTAACAAGTTCCCAAGTGATGCTGATGCCGCTGGTCTAGGGGCCACACTAGACCAGGGCTTCTCAAACTATGGATCTTCAACATCACCTAGGAACTTGATAGAAATCAAATTCTCAGGCCTCACCCCAGGCCTACTGAGTCAGAAGCCCTGAGGGTGGAACCCAGCGATTCTCTGGTTTAACAAGCTCTCCTGGTGATTCTGATGCCCGCTGATGTTTGAGAACCACTAGTCTAGTGTGCACAGAGAATCGGCATTTATTCAGTTCCTTGCACCAGGATGGTTTGTAGGAAAGTATGAGAAGTTAATGGAAGAAGTGTGTTTGTCCATAAATTAAGTGCACACTGTGCTTTTCCTGGTTGCAGTCCTGTGTGTACACAGTCCTATGTGGCCAGCTCTCATTTAACTTTGCGAGCAGAGGACTACAAGGAGGTGGAAATATAACGATGGTCCACAGTCTTCCCCACCCCCACCCCAGCTGGCACAACCAGATGGTGACTGAGCTCAGGTGGGACCCTGCTGGGGCTCAATCTGGGAAGACCTGTGTAGCTGCTTGGTTCCAAAATCAGATACACCTGGATTTTGGATTAACCTTCTGAATTAGTCTCACCTCTGTTTCATTTAGCCATAAATTAGAAACTGGAAACTGCTTTCAAAGCAACTGCATACACTCAGAAAGGCTCCTGACTTGAAAAAATCTCCAGGGAATGTGTGATGATCTAAAAATGAGACAGGCCACTGGGGATGGGCTGCAAATGGTAGACAAGGCAAAAAAGAAGAAAAAAGAAAAAAACATCAAGAGAGAAAGGTGAGCTGGGTTTACACAGAAACTGTAACAGACACACATCCCTCTCCTCTCTCCAAGACAGTGGTTCTCAACTTGATCTGCATGTTAGAATCACTGGGGAGCTTTAAAAACACTGATGCCCAGGCAGTACCCCAGGTCAATGACATCAGAGTCTCCTAGGCTGAGATCCAGGCATCAGCAGTTTTTAAAGTCCCGCCATGTAATTCCAATGAGCAGCCAAGGCAGAAAATAACAGTTCTAAGGGGTTTCATCTAGTATACATTGTTTTAATCTTGATCAAATTTTGCTTCATTTCCTATGACTTTTGCCCCTAATTCTCTCCTGGAATGTGTTGAGGCAACCCAGCAAAAAAACAAGCTGGAGTATATCCTTTATAAGTGGACAATTGGGCAGCATTTGTCAGAAATCTTAAATATATTTAAAATACTTTTCTGTCTTCAATTTAACGGACAGAAATCTATCCTGAAGAAACGTTCACATGTGTCCACAAAGATACAAGGCAGCTCATTGCAGCAATCTGTAATAGCAAAAAAAAAAAAAAGGGAAATAACCAAAATGCGTGTGTCAATAATATATGGCATATCCTTACAACGAAAAATGTTGTCATCCTTAAGAAAAAATGAGGCAAATATGAGGTAAGAGATGTTCCTTCAGGCAGAAGGAACAGCATGTGCAAAGGCTCAGGGGTGGGCAAGTGTCTGGCATGTTGGAGGCACATAAAGGTGGCCAGTGTGATTGAAAGGAGCAAGCCATGGGAGGTGGAATTAGGAAGTGGGCTGAATGGTGGCCCCTAAAGAAATATGTCCATGTTCTAATCCCCAGAACCTATGAATGTGACCTTATTTGAAAAAAAATGATTTTTGCAGATATAATTAAGTATCTTGGGTTGAGGAGATCATTTTGGATCATCCAGGTGGGCCCTAATCCAATAACAAGTGTCTTTATAAGAGACATACAGAAGAGATATACACAGAGGAGGAGGCAATGTGAAGAGGGAGGCAGAGATGGGAGATATGCGGCCACAAGCCCAGGAATGCTGGGGCAGCCGCCAAAAGCTGGAAGAGGCAAAGAATGGATCTTCCCTAGAGTTTCCAGAGGGAGCTCAGCCCTGCTGAACCTTGATTTTGGACTCCCAGCCTCTAGAACTGTGAAAGAATAAATTTCTGTTGCTTTAAGCCAGTAGGTTTGCGGTAACTTGTTACGGCAGCCCTAGGACACTAATATAAGTCACTGAGGCTAGACTAGAGCCCCTCGGTGGCTCTGTAGCCCATCATAAGGATTTAGCCTTCACTCCCCAAACAGGAAGCCAGGGGAGGATTTTGAGTAGAGAAGTGACATGGTCTCACTCATTTTCTAACAGGTTTACTGTGGCTGCTGTCACAGAATAAACTATGTAATTCTGAGTTCCCTGACTATATCTTTTTGTAACCAAACTGCAATTCACTTTCTAATTTTCAAGAGAATATGAACTTTAGAAAGAAAAAATAAGAATGGAATAAATTGTAAATTAATAAACATTTAATAAAGCAATTAATAAAAATGAGCATTTAAAAGCTAGCCCAGATGACCAAAGCCTACCAAGGAGGCTCCCCCAGCTTTACCCTCTGGCATCTCGTCGAGGTCATCAAAAGGCCCGTGGTCCTGGTGGTGGATCAGCTCCCTCATCAGAATGGCAAAGCTGTTAACGTCTCCCCTTGGGGTGCCCGACCAGGGCGCCTCTGGGAGCCGCAACAGCTCTGGGGCCGTCCAATAGAGCTCTGCAAAGCAACGGATGTCAGCATGGAGTGAGAGAGCAGCTGGGCAGAACTGGAAAAGGCACCCCTCCTTTCTCAGGGAAGCACAGGAAATGAAAGCATCCAGCCCCTGAGCAGTCAGCCCTGATAGTGTTTGATTGATAGAGCAAATAAGGGTTCATGTGTGAATATAGGGAAAATAATCAGGATGGACATGCACTAACATGTTAATGGTGGTTAACTCCTGACTGTGCAATTACAGGTGGTTTTCATTTTTCTTTTGCCTTTCCATATTGCCTATATTTGCAACAAAATTTTTTGAGGTACAATTCATAGGACATAAAATGAACCATTTTAAAGTGAACAATTCAGTGGCATTTAGTACACTTGCAGTGTTGTGCAACCACCACTTCTATTTAGTTCCAAAACATTTCCATCACCTCAGAGTAAACCCTGTACCCATTAAGAAGTTTCTCCCTGTTCCCCCCACCCACCCCAGCCCCTGGCAACCACCACTCTGCATTCCCTCTCTATAGATTTGCCTATTCTGGATATTTGATATACCTACATTTGTGTGTGTGTGTGTGAGGAAGACCAGCCCTAAGCTAACATCTGTTGCTATTCTTCCTATTTTTGCTGAGGAAGACTGGCCCTGGGCTAACATCTGTGCCCATCTTCCTCTACTTTATATGGGATGCCGCCACAGCATGGCTGACAAGCAGTGCGTCAGCAGGTGCCTGGGATTCGAACCAGAGAACCCCAGGCTGCCAAGCGCGAACTAAACCGCTGCGCCACTAGGCCGGCCCCGATATATCTACATTTTTTGTAGTGAGGTTCATAGGTTTACATCATTATAGATTATAATCATTATAGGAAAATGCATTGGGAGATGGGGAAGTAAAAGTAGCTACCAGCAGGTTTTCAAAATTTCCTTCTTTGTCTTTTTCTGCAGGACACCATCCTAGCCCATGTTACAGAAACCTCCCCACAAGCACACAGCAAAGCTGCTGGCAACATGCTGCTCCAGAAAGAGGTGGTCAAGGCTGAGGGCACTGGGCTCAACAGGGCTCAGGATACGTGCGAGATGAGACTCAAGGGTGCCCAGTTGACTACGGACAAGTAGGAAGAGTCGCCAGGCCTCAATTTTCTCATGTGTAAAGGAGGGTTGAACTCCGGGTGGTGGGTCTTATCTTGAGATGTGCACCAGAATCACTTGGGAGCTTTAAAAAAACAACACAGAAGCCCAGACCCCATTTTCAGATATTCTGATTCAGTTGATGTGAGTTGGGACCCAGCTACCTACGTATCTTTAAAAGCCTCTCAAGTGATACTGGAGTGCAGAGAGGTCAGAGGATTACTGAGCTCTTTATCTTTAAAGTGTCTGGCAGATCTTACATTCTACTCTGAGACCATAGGACAAAGATGCGTGGGACACAGAGGACTACAGACAAGGGCAGTGGCTTGCTTCAGGTCGCCCAGCTGAGCTGGAATGAGAACCAGTTCTCCTAACTCAGACGTCACACCATGGACTCAAGCCACTCATAGGGTCTATTTTTTTCTCGTCTCCTTGAGTGAACAGAACAGCCACATACCATCAGCTCCAGAGGAAGGCCCACCTGCTGGTACCTGGGCAAGTGAGCAGCAGGACGCAGAGATGGGGTAGGAAGCCCTTTACCACTCTGCCAATAGCTAGTGGGTGCAAGATCTGCCAACAGTTACCCGAATGGTCCATCGTTTTCTCGTTATATGTTCTGTATGTCTGGCCATACTTGAGTTCCCACAGCCCAAAGCCCGACAGCTTCACCTGCATCCGACCATCCACCAGGCAGTTGGAAGGCTTCAGGTTGCCATGGGACCCCAGTGGGCTCTGGTGGAGGAACAGCATGCCCTGGAAGAGTGACAATAAGCAAATGAAGCAGAGCAGGTGCCAATGGACATCACTGGAAGAACAGAGACAGACGGACGGACAGACAGGCTCATGGCAGGGAGACACACCCATCTCGATGTTCATTTGTTCAAGAGCCATTAACACAGCCTCTCACCCATAGGGTCAACCTGAACAAGGACACCCAAGAGGAGAAAACTATTTCTGGCATCTCAGTGTGGAGCCACAAAGGTAAGGCAAGCTCAAAATAAATAAGCCTAGTCATCAGACTCCTGGGTTCAAATTCCAGCTCTAAGCCTCATTCTTCTCATCAAAATGGAGGTGATATTAATCCCTACCTCATAGGGAGATAAATGTGGAGATAAATATAATGCATGTGAGACACCAGACATGGTGCATGACACGAAGTAAACACTCAATAGAAATTATAATTAAAAATTTGTATAAATATGATAAAGAATATCAACAATATAGGAACACTATATAATTAAGAATATTATTTTAGGGCCAGCCCGGTGGTGCAGCGGTTTAGTCCGCGCTTGGCAGCCCTGGGTTCGCTGGTTCGGATCCCGGGCGCCCGCCGACGCACTGCCTGTCAGCCATGCCGTGGCGGTGTCCCATATAAAGTGGAGGAAGATGGGCACGGATGTTAGCCCAGGGCCAGTCTTCCTCAGCAAAAAGAGGAGGATTAGCAATGGATGTTAGCTCAGGGCTGGTCTTCCTCACCAAAAAAAACAAACAAACAAAACAAAACAAAAAAGAATATTATTTTATTACCTAAATATTATGAGTTATATTCTATTACTACCTACATATAATTGTTCTATAATAACAGAATATTGTATTCAATCACATGCACTTAATGGTCCAGTTTGAACACTTTGCTAGGAAAGGCAATAAAGTGAGGAATAATGAAAAATTCTCATGTCATCCACTCGTTCTTAAGGGGTTATAGCTATTATTATTATGCAATAATGAAGCACCACTATTTATGAAGAGGGCAGAAAGAATACTGGAGTCAGAAGCCATGTGTTCAAGTCTAGACTTTACCACTCAGTCACTTCGAGCAAGTCACTTCATCTCACTGGGCCTCGATTTTACCATCTGTGAGATGGAGCTGCCTAGACCTCTGCCACGTGAAAGACAGCCTAGGGACCAGCAGCATCAGCATCCCCTCGGAGCTTGGCAGAAATGCAGAATCTCAGGCCCCATGCAGACCTACTGAATTACACTGTGCATTTTAACCTGATCCCCGGAAGATTCATGTGCATGTTGGTCTGAGAAGACGTGTCTTCGTCAATTGCTCCCAACCTTGACTGCACATTAAATTCACCTGGGGAGCTTAAAAAGAAAATACCAATGCTTGGGCCCGAACATGAGAACCTGTATTAGCTACAGATTACACACGGTACAAGCCAAGCAGGAGTGCTAAGGAACCCCAAGCAGGAGGGTGATGAGAATGCGAGAACGAGTGCTTAATCTGAAACGCTTGCTAAGGGAGGTGAGTTCCAAAGGGAATGATAATCTTATTTAGCAGGTTGCTGAGGGGAGAGGAGGTGGGTCTTTCCATGGGCAGAGGGGGGCTTGAAGAAAGACCCAGAGTTGAAGATGGAAATAATTATTGTGGGACAACAGTTAGAAGAAGAGATCAATTTGGAAAATGAGAAACAGATATGACAGTTTAGAGAGACTGTCTAAAGTCTCGTGTTTAGAGAGACAGATGTTTGTATGTCTGAAATTTCCAAGGGTCAGACCTAGAAGTGGTGAAATGAATTTAGAGGAAAGAACCAGCTGTATTTTAGAAGCAAACCTTAATAGTTCAGGGAGATAGGAGCACCCATTGTTCATTATTTTGTTTTTTTTTATTTTCTTACCTTCCCCGATAGCTTCATGAGAAAGCATTTAAGTAATATTTTTTCAACATTTCTAGTTTCTTGAACTTCATATAGTGACATAAAGGCTCTGTATATCTTTAATCTGAATCTCTGAATCATTCATTTTCAGAACACTTTGTTTGGAAGCTGGTAGAAAACCAACAGCCTCAGTATGTCATAGGGATGGGGCTGCCATGGAGCTGTTTTCCCTGAATCAGGTTGAGTACCTGGGCTCTTCACATCTGCCTCAGCCAAGAGGCTTCAGAGCAAGAGCAAAAATGACAATGCCTCTCTCTCAAGGGTCTTACCAGATCTTTTTTTTTTTTTTTTTAGGTTGAGAGTGCTAACCTATGCCACGTATTGGTCTAAGTCCCTTACTTAAACTAACTCATGTAATCCCCCTAGTGACCCTGTAGAAGTAGGTGGTATTATCACCAACCTCATTTTACAGATGAGAAAAGGGAGAAACAAAGAAATTAACCTGGCCCAGGGCACACGGCCAGCCCGCGGTGGAGCTGGACTGGGAATTCTGCAGTCTGATTCCCAAGTCTATGCTCTTGACCAACTGCCCAACTTCCCCTTTGCTGATGAAAGAAGCCTATGAAGGGCAGAGTGAGAAGTGATTGGGTATTTCATTTTAGCCACAAGGTTACACAGAAACCCATACTGTAATATGGATTAGTGATGAACAAATAAATAATAGACCTTTTTTGAGACTTACTTTGCACTATGCACGGAAGTACTGGGAGCAGGGTACCTCACACACATGATCACATTTGGTCATTCCTGAGAGAGATTAATTTTCTTATTCTCTTTTTCAGAAGGAGGAAACTCAGGGTTTTAAACTGCTCCCAAGAAGTGGGGGCAGAGCTGGGATATAAACCCAGGCTGGATTGCCTTTGGAGTCTAGCCACTTCTAAACCACTAGATTTGACTGTTTCCAGTGCCCTGGGTGACTGTAGAGGAGAAGGAGGGTAGGTCCAACCACACCTATTCTCCAAACACCATTATACAAGAACAGCCAGGTTCAGATGAAGCTCAAGCCCAGCTGAGAAGCGGGGCGAAGTGACCATGGGCATGGCTATGGCGAAATGTTGGCCCTCAACATTCCAGCAAGGACGAATGTGAAGAGGGCTCCTGAATGGACTATTGCACCTAGGGATAGGGTCCTTGGGCCTCTTGGGGACCAGTTCAGGGACTCACCTTTTCTTCCAGCAGAGATAACAGGCTGAGTCACTGTTCCGCTTTAGTAAGAGCCTTGAGCCAATATTACATTAGAAATACAGGCTAATCAGAAAGCAGTAAGGAAACATACAGGACAGTGGGTACACCCTCGCCCCCCCACAAAAAAAAATCAGGAGCCTATGTTCCTTTATCAGTGTGACTTGTTTGCTTTTTGAGATGATAAAGTTGAATCACATTTTGGCAATGCAACCCACTCAACCAGACCTGGAGGGGCCTGGCTGGGGCTGCCTCTGGAATTTCTTCAGCAAGGCTCCAACAGGCCAGGCCTGGGCTTGAAATCTGGGGAGACCTGTGTCCAATCCAGAGTTCTCTCTGACCTCATGGAGACCTCTCCATGTAGCAGGACTGTCCCTGACACACACGACTGTCCCTGCCCTTGGTAGTGCCAACCCACCCCAGGCATGAGACATTTTGCATCTGGTCACCGCTTATCACCCCTGACATCTGCTGATCATCCCTGACATGTTTAGGGACGCTTGGAATCCTAGGTATGTTGTCCTCTCCAAGAGACGACATGCATCTCTTTGTTGTTGTTGGGTTTTTTCCTATCTTGATGGAAATGTATGATTTTAAGTATGTTGTCACAAAATAAATAGAACTATGAGAGGTTTCATGATTTATATGCCAGATTTCATGCTCCTTTGGCAGTTCTATTACCCACCTGTCTGCTAGTTATGTTTATTTCCCTACTGGGAAGTTGGGGGTAGCCCACAGGGCTCCTATCTCTGGATCCCACATCTGCACTCCCTGGTACTTGACAGGAGGAAGCATAGCATGGAAGAAAGAACTCAGCCTGTGAAGACAGACTGGCTGCAAATCCCAACCTGCCTCTTACAAGTTGGGCTGGTAACTTCATCTCGCTAAAACTCATTTTTTTCCCTCTTGAAAATGGAGTAAATATTAATATTATGAATATCGGTGCTAAAGATGAATTAATAATGGAGTTAGTTGCTAATTATTAAGAGCACTGTCCAACTGAATCATAATGCAAGCCACAGATATAATTTTTAATTTTTCAGTTAAACATGTTAATTTAATAATAGTTAAGTTAATTTTAATAATACATATTATTTAACCCAAAGCATTAAAAATCTTATCATTTCAACATGTAATCAATATAAAAATATTATTGAGGGCCAGCCTGGCAGCGTAGTGGTTAAGTTCACATGCTCCACTTTGGCGGCCCAGGGTTTGCAGGTTCGGCTCCCGGGCGTGGACCTATGCACCGCTCATCAAGCCATGCTGTGGTGGTATCCCACATATAAAGTAGAGGACAATGGACACGGCTGTTAGCTCAGGGCCAATCTTCCTCAGCAAAAAGAGGAGAATTGGCAACAGATGTTAGCTCAGGGCTAATCTTCCTCACCAAAAAAGAAAAAAAATTATTGCAATATTTCACATTCTTTTTTTTTTAACTAAGTCTTTGAAATCTGGCATGAATTTTACACTTATAGCACATCTCAATTTGGACTAGCCACATTGCCGGTGTTCAATAGTCTACATGTGGCTGTTGGCTACCATATTTAGACAGTGCTAACTTATCCCATAGGATTATTAGGGGAATTAAATAAGAAAATGTACTTTTTTTAGTCTTAGTAATAGAGTAATCTGTGATAATAGATAGTAATACCACTGCTACTACTAATACCAACCATGAACATTTGCTGGATGCCTGTTATGGGGTAGGCATGGTGCTAAGCATTTTACATTCTTTAATCCTCACAATAACACTATAAGGTCAGTGTTGCTGTCATCTTTATTTCATAAACAGGGAAACTGAGGCTCAGGGTTACTAAAGTCACCTTGCCAGTAAGTGTTAGACCCAGAGTTCAAACCCCGAAGACAGCTTTTTTGCCAAACTACCCTTCATCCTCTTAATCCATCAAGACTTCTCTTACTTAGAAATGAACACCCATCCCTAACTCAAGAAGAGTATTATACTCTCCCAATCTCATTCCCAGGCTGGCCCCACTGGATTGGACTCCTTGGGAACAGGACAATGAGACTTGTTTCTCTGTGCCCTCCATGCCCAGAATCAGGTCTGACCCAAATTAGATGCTCAATCAATATATGTTTATTAGCTTGAAAAGTCTGCAGCATCTCAGAATCTCTCTGGTACCTGGTATAAGGGAGATTCTGGTCAAATAGACTTCGGGAGAGGAAATGTTTTATGATTGATATGTGATGGCCAGAAGCTCAATCTGACCCATAGAGCTTGGCCCAGTGCCTGGGTTCATGTCAAAGTCATCCATGGCAAAGCTCTAACGGGCTGTAGTGAATTTTCTGTTACTCTCAGTCTCCTTTCAGAGAGTGCTGGCAGAGTAACTGCCCTTGGAGGGCCTAAATGTACCTTCACCTAGTTCACTGTGACTTCCTTACAGGATCCCATAATGTGCACACTCTGTTTCAGGAGACAGCAATCCTTCCAAAGCAAGGCATCAAGCTGTCCTCTGTTCTTCTGGCTTGGAGTAGAGGATAGACTCAGTCACCTAGAGTAGCTGATGGCCACCAGGGAGACTTTCCCCTTCAAAGTGCCATTCTCACTCACTCCAGCATTTCTCCAGAGAAACCTTTAGGGGAATACTTCTTGAAAGCCAAATGCTCACACTGAAAAGGCTAAATCTATTAGTCATTCACACCTTGATGAGAACTTACTAGATTTCTCCTCACATCCAATATAAATGATGTCAGCTGTTTTGATGGAGGCAGGAGACAGATCATTCTGGATATGTCTAGTACAGAGTCTAGAGTACTTCCCTGGGCTTGGTGGGAAGGGAAGGTGGGTGGAGGGAAGGAGAGAGGAGCCCAGATTAAGAGAAGATGCCACGTCAGATCCCCCTATTTTATAACCATTTCACTGCCGATTAAATAATCTTATATGTAAATTTATATGTACATTTCCTGACTGTTTTTAAGTTTTTTTCTCTCTAGCTAGGTTTTAAGACATTCAAAGCTGGAAATGTGTCCTAGTCTTCCTACAAAAGTGCTCAGAGTAGGACAAACCCTTAATAGATGCTCAATAGAGTTTTATTGAAATAAAAACAGTGGTGGCCCAGGGTTGTCCATGGAGACCCAACCTCAGGGAGGTTTCTGTTTGTCTACCTGGCGTGGTAACAGTATGCTGGCTTCACACCAAGGCTAGGAAATCGAAGTCTCACAGGGCCATTAATATTCAGCTCCTTAGAAACAAAGAGGAATCAAATCTTGGAGGAAGAAAAGCCCTCCAATGTCAATCAGGCCAACCTCATCCATTAAACCTACATGGAGGCTGAGGTCAAGAGAAAGGAGGCAACTTGCCACAGTCACTCAATAAGCCACTGGCCCTATACTCCAGGAGGGCAGAGCTTATGTTTCACCCTTGTGTCCCTCACAACACCCAGGCTGGGTCTTGCCCACAGGAGTCTGTTGGTTACTGGACGGACTGTTGATGGACAAATGATGACTGGTCCTCGTCCCGCTGCGCATATGTCAGACTGGGGGGCTTCCTCACCAGGACCCACTCCCAGGTCATTGGCTTGGTCCCCTCTGATGGTCAAAGCAAATGCAGTGAGCTTAGAAAAAGCAGGGTGAAGAGAGCAGCCTCAGGGTCCTGCTGGTGCATACTGACATGGCCCCCTGACTTACATCCCACCTGTGAAATGGGGATAATAATACTTCTGCCTTATATTTTGTTGTGAGAATTAAATAAATTAAAATATACAAAGTGCTAGAAAGTGTCTAGGCCAGAGTAAGCACTAAATACATTTTTGCTGTTTATTACTATCGCTATTATTATTATTCTCTTCTTTGCAGCCACCACAGCCCTCTTTGCCCAAAGTAACGATTCTGCCTGCTTAAATACCTTCTCAGATCTGTATCTCTAGTCCACCTCATAAGTCAACAGCTTTATAGTTATTGTGGCCTTTATCCTCATCTTCTGGGGAAAGGAATCAGGGACTAGGGAGAAGGGAGGGGTATTAGCAATCTCCCTCCACAGCTTGCTTCATGGTCTAGTAATTAGATTTTCTTTGGGGTAAAAAGTTCTACTCTAAAATGTAAATACCCTACTCTTTCCTGATTGGGTAAACCTAGCATCCGTTTCAAGATTAGTGTAAAACACTTTACTCTCACAAGTGGTAGATTTTAGAAGTGGAATCACTTTGTTTAAAGAGGATATCTGAGGAGGACCAGAGTTTTCAGGAAAGATCACAGTTCAACGTAATCTAAGATACAGAACAACTCAAAAACACTATGGTATTTGTTCTTTAAATAAGTTCATGTTATACTCACATTGACTATGTCATATGCAAATGAGAGCTTGAATATCCAATCCATTTCATTATCTGAGTTTCTCAAAACATCCTGAAAAACAGTTATTCAAAATATCATCAGTGGGGCCAGCCCGGTGGTGTAGCAGTTAAGTTCACACGCTCCCCTTCTGCGGCCCAGGGTTCACAGGTTCGGATCCCGGGCGCAGACCGATGCACTGCTTGTCAAGCCGTGCTGTGGCAGCATCCCATATAAACAGTAGAGGAAGATGGGCACAGATGTTAGCCCAGGGCCAGTCTTCCTCAGCAAAAAGAGGAGGATTGGCAACAGATGTTAGCTCAGAGGGAAGAGTCTTAGGGCTTCCTAAGACTAGCCCTAGGAAGAGGGCTAGTCTTCCTCACAATAAATAAATAAATACAGCCCAGTGAGCTTCAGATGTTGAATGGATTTGATTCTAATCCATTGGCTGATTTTGACCCGAACTAATACAACCTGAGACAGAGAATTCTAAATCTAGTAACCAGAAATCTTCCCAGGAGATACCATAACCTGACTCAGTATTGAGAAAGTTACATAGTCTTGAGTTTTATAAACACCTCCTTGTTCCAACATAAAGCTGATGGTCACGTCCCATGGGTAGGATGAGCCCAGGAATGCAATTCAGGAGTAGTTGTGACACCCGAGGAGATGAAACCAAGCTCAGACAGTTTCCAGCCAGAACAAAGGAAACCAGATGTTGGCAACCCCACTGCTGATGATCCCCTGCAGGTGCCCAACAAGATAATGCAGGTGTTGCAGTTAGACCAGAGAGGAACTGTTCTTGGACGAAAGGGCAAAAGCATTGATAAGGTTCTTTATTAGCTGCTGCTAATCAAACCTGAGGTAAGATTTACTACTTTGCTTACCTTAAGACTTCCTTTTTTGCAATACTGGGTGACAATGCAGATGTTGGGTGGTTCTGTACAAATGCCAAAGAAGGGAACAATGTTTTCATGCCTTAATTCATACATCTGAAAATAATAATGGTAATAATAGCTTATGATTATAGTATGTCTTCTGTGCTAGGGACTATGCTATGTGCTTTACATACTTTCAGTTAATTCTCACAAAGACTCTGTGAGATAAGAACTCTGACTGCTCCCATTTTACAGACGGGGAAATTGATGCTCAAAAGGTAAAGTAACATGTCAAAGATCATATAATTTATTAGTGGCAGAGCTGGGAGGTGAATCCAGGCAGTCTGCCTCCAGCAAATAAACCAGAGAAATGATCAAAGTCTAACCTTGGCCGTGGTGGTTAATTAAAACCAGGTCATAGTAAGCACCCAGCCCTGCTTCCCAGTGTTTATGGCTGTCGATGTCAGGGCGTGGGCCACGACAGATCATAGATTCAGAGCAAGAAGTCAGATCCCATGAACCTGACTCCCTCCAACGACTAGGTTCAAGGGAGGTACGCAGCCATCACAGACACAACGGATGAAGAGGCAGAATTAAGGCCAGGAAGAATTCAGGGAAAGAGCAAGGCTAGGAGGGATCTCAGGTTTCGACTGCCTGAGTCAGAACAGAGGGTCCAAAGCCTAAAGTCTGGGCTGTCTGTAGACGGGGGTAGTGGGCCAAGGTAAGGGAAGTAGTTTCCCACAGTTGCTCCTTTGGACTGGGGGTCACCCCCATCCCAGGTGGGAACAGGGAGCTGGCAGAAGACAGCCAGAGAACAAAGCCGCTTTGTCTCCTCCCAGGGGCGAGGGCCTCACCAGCCGGATTTCCTGCAGCACAGACGGCTTCCTGACGCAGGCTTCTGTTTGGTCACCAACATAGCAGATGGCTACATGGTTTCCCTGGAACCAGAAACAAAGTGGAATGTTCTTAATTCAGGATGATCCAGGAAAAGCTCCACTCAGAAAGAGCTAGGAATGGGGAACAGGAAGACTGGCAAGAAATCTACCTATGAAACAGATCATCAAGTTTCTCACTGCCCACGTCAGCCCTAGGGTGGCAATGGGCTATGTCCGGGAGCTGAGCTATAACACGTAAGAGTCATTTAAAAGGTGTCAGTTCTGAAGGAGGATATGATTAGCCCATTTCCAGATGGGATCACTGAGGTTAAGTAACTTGTCCAAGGTCACACATTTGTAGGTAGCACAGCCAGAATTTGACTCCACGACTACAGTCTGACTCCATGACTACACTTTTCCTATTGTACATAATGTCCCTTTATCATTCAGAGGAATAGTGAGTTGAGGTCATTCGTATAAGTCTGGACTCAGATACCTGATTCAAAGCTCATTTCTACCACTTACTACCTGCACAAAGTGGGGCAAGGGATTTAACTTCTCCAAGTCTTCATTTCCTCATCTGTACCACAGGGATTAAAATAAAAACATGTGTATGGTGATGGATGGTAATTAGTCTTTGGGTGGTGAATATGATGTAGTCTACACAGAAATCAAAATATTAAAAAAAAGAAAATTAAAAACTATCTCATAAGTTTCTTGGTGGCACATATCACATTTTCAGTAAGTGGCATATCTTATTGTTATTACCTATTGAGTCTTCTTTTAGAGAGTCACTTAATCAATCGCCACAAAAACATACAACAACCTGGAAAGATCTGGTTAGAAGAAGAGATGGTAGAAGAAGAGATGGAATCTGGACACAAGGGAAAGTAAGCCTCAGGACAAATTAAATGTCAACCCATGATCTGGCACTTTTAGTATGGGATTCATTGCAAAGGGCTCAGGACTGTGATGGGAGTTCCAAGGAGGAAGGGATCCCTGTGGGATTAAGGAAGGGCTTCTTGAAAGAGGTGATGCTTAAGCTGAACGTTGAAGGATAGGAAGGTTCCAGATGGGGTGGGGGCAGGGCCAGCAGGCATGGCACTCTCTGAGGGTGAAACATACATGCCATAATCAGCAGGACCAATTGATAAGCATAGGAATTAGTCCAGGAAAAAAAATTTCTTAAGGTAGGTTGGGGCGAGGCAGTAGAGAGCCTGGAGTCCCTCGTTAAAGAGTTTGGACACTGTCATTCAAGCAACAGAGGTGGGGAACCCAGTGATGCTGTTTGAGGGAGAGGAGGGAAATACATTTTAGGAAGATTAACCAATAGTGATATGCTGTGGCTTGCTGGCTTCCGTCTCTAAATAGCTAGTTGACTATAATACACAGTTTTGTATGAATGGTGGACCTTAAGGTTTTATGGGTGGTAATGTCCTAGGAGGTCTTTGTAGTTTGAAAACTCAAGTAAACAAACATTTAGAAAACTAAGTTCAGTTGCATAGGGAATGACTTTGTTCCAGCCTTTGCTAAACCCAGTTTAGAGTAAGGAACAAGTCTTCCCTTGCCTGGAGCTTTCCACCTCTACTTTCCAGAAACTCCATTTTAAAGAATAAATGTAGATTTTTCTTCTTCACATAATTTTCCCCCAGGGGACTCAAACTTCTGAAGGAGTGCTAAGCACAGGCAGCCATAATGGTCTGGGGTGCGGAAGAGAGGGTGAGAAAAGGCAGGCAGGAATTATGCTGCAGGCTTCAGCAGCTGCCAGTGTTTACACCGCAGAAGCATCAGTACCCATGACTGATTCATCAGTGCTAAGGTGCCAAGGTTGAAATAACCCATGCTCTCGGACTTCACTGTCCAATAAGGTAGCCACTAGCCACGTTAAATTTAAATTAAATAAAATTTAAAATTCAGTTCCCCAGTCACACTAATGTTTAATAGTCACGTGATGGTAGTGGCTACCATATTGGACCATGCAGATTTGGAATATATCCATCTTCATAGAAAGTTCTATTGGACAGACCTGAGTCTAATCTAGAAGTCAATATAGGAATCACCTGGGAGTTTGTTAGGGAAAATGCAGAATCTCAGGTCTCACCCCAGAGCTACTGAACCAGAATCTGCATTTTAACAAGAGCCCCAGGTGATTTATACGCACATTGAAGTTTGAGAAGCACCAGTCTGGAGTCACAAGACTACCTTGGCTTTTGCTTGGAGAATGTCCCCCTATTCAGAATGCCCTGCCTGACAGAAAGGACATGCAGAAAAACAGGACAGAGACACACACTAAGACCCACATGCACCACTTTTCCCTCAGAAGTACCTGGTAAAGCCCTACTGGGGCATAAAAGAGCTATTCCCCACGCTGGCTCTTGACAAAGGAGCTGAAGTCCCCGGAAATCATCACACTAGATGAGTTACTGTTGTTGCCTCTCGACACAGGTGTGCCTCTCTGGGACAGCTGTAAAACAGGACACAACTCAGTTGCTCTCAGGAGTATGAGCAAATACTGGAGAGACTGTGCCTCTGATAGATGAGGAAAATGAGTGCCCAGGTCAGCAGTTAATAAATGGGAGAGTCAGGACTCAAACCCTGATCTCTCTGACCCAAAGCATGAGTGCTTAACTGTTACAAGTGTCAATCTTGCGTCTGTACCACCAACAGAGAGCGTCATGGTTAAGTCTCTGGTGTCAGATTGCCCCAATCCAAGTTCTGGCTCTGGCACTTAACTAGTATGTGACCTGCTGTCAGGGCCATTTCTGTAAATGAGCATCTAACCATGTTACCTCTCTGTTTAATACCCCCCGTGCCTCCCCAACACCCAGAGAATGTGTTTCAAACAGAGGAACCCTGTTTTTTAAGGAGAGTCTTACCTGGATCCCTAATGTAGAGACCATATAGATCACAGCAGAGCTGTGAAGAATTCCTCCCCACCACACCTCCACCCTCAATCTATCACTCACCCCAAGAGCAGATCAGTGAGCCCCAGAATTCCCAGGGACATTCAAAAATGACTTACTAACGAACCCCAATCTCCTGGTCTTAGCATGTTGAAGCATCCTTGACTTGGTACCTGCAAAGTCACCTTTTTTTTTGGAAAGTCATAACTCATTTATTGAATGAATGGTAAATGCAAGAATACCAATAAAAAGGACCTAATACTACAAACTATAATTTTGAGAATAAAGCCAATATAACAGAAACAAAATATACATAACGTGAGAAGAATGTTTTATTTTGACCCATAATGCATTCCTTATCTTTACAATTAACCTAAATGTCTGTTAGAACAAACCTGTATACCTTGGTCTAACTTTGGTGCTTTTTTAAAAAACAACAACATTCTAGAACACTTTTCTTTTGCTTTGACATACTTAAGATTCACGCATTTGTTCAAGTACATAGATTCTGATTCAAGAGTAGATCTATGTATCTTATTATTCTCTTAGTATCTTGAGTAGCATGTACTCCTGAGCAAGTACTATCTGAAATTCTAAAATTGCTTATCTTTGAAATAAAATTGATTTCAGTTGCGGGTTTTTAATAAATTGAGATGAAAGTGACAGTAACCCCCTCCCTCTCCCTCCCTCCAGGAACAAAGAGCTCTCACTAAACTGTAGAAATTCAAGTCTATCTTTCTACTCGAAAGAACATTTCTTACCAAGATTTCTGGTAAGGCAACAAATGCTCCAGAATGATCAATATACATGTGTAGGATTACACTGTTTAATTTCAATAACAAAAACAAAATTTTAAAGAAAGGAAAAAAGAGAAAGCACTTCAAAATTTCAAGCTAAAATACACGTAAAAGATAGTCACGGCAATATTTTTTGAAACGATGCAAATGTTACATACTTACCAAATAATGTCACGCTTGTCAAACGTGTGCCGTGCCTCCCAGCCCTGAGCACCCCACATCTTGGCAGACCTTGTGTACTTCCCTCCTGGTCACCACTAGCAAACCCGCTCTTCTCAAATGTCACCTCCTCTCTGAAGCCTTCACGATGCTGAGACATGTAGTCCCTCCATCTGCAGGGCTTCTAGACACCT
Organism: Tapirus indicus; assembly: GCA_031878705.1. Classification (NCBI taxonomy): domain Eukaryota; kingdom Metazoa; phylum Chordata; class Mammalia; order Perissodactyla; family Tapiridae; genus Tapirus; species Tapirus indicus. Next base: position 19,100,486 of record CM062921.1, on the reverse strand, counting down.
CTCAGAGCACTTGCCTCCCTTGGAAGGCATCTCATTTGTGATGTGTCCCCATGCTTTGCACTGTGCTTGGCCTACAGTAGATGTGCAACATGTGTGTTGAGCAAATGAACCTTATTGTCTTAGTCATCAGTGGATTAAAGGAGTTGATATGACTTTGAAAATAACTAAATGCTCCCCAGGAGACAGCTTTCATATTTGAGCAGGATATATGGGTTCTTACCACCACAGGGTAACAGAGCTGAAGGGAACTTTAGAGACCATCTGATCATTTTTAGGTGTTCAGAAACAGAGGCCCAAAAATGACCTTCCCAGACACTCAACAAGGAAGTGGTGGGCCTAGAACCAGAACTCGGGGCTCAAGACTCTCCGTTAAGTGCTCACTACAAATGAGTCAGCCTCTGTTCTCCTAAACTCCTAGATGCGGCCCCTTCCACAAATCACCAGCAATGAGCAGGAGAGTGGATGCCTGGGCCAGCTGTGGCCTCACCTTGTTCTGGAGCAGAATGGTGATGTCATCATAATTGATTTGCCACCAAATGTCTTTATTGTGCGTCTGCAGTTTTCCCCTCTGCATCCTTATAATCAGACCTATGACGACAGCTCCCAAGACGGTAATCAGGAGGGTCATCGTGAGGATCCCAGGAGTCACACCTGGAGGGCAGAGGCTTATCATTACTCACGCGTGCCTAAGAGAGAAGTGAGCACATCCCGGCCCCAGCCTGGCCTGCCAAGCAGATGCTCGCAGGCTGCCCAAGCGTGGGTCCAAGTTAGGAAACACCGAGTCCACTCAGACTTGTCTCTTCCAGGAGTCATTTCCTGACCTCCCTTCTGGTTCCCATGGCAACTGCACTCACCTCCTGCTTTGTATAGAAACTTCCATTGTAGAGAAATGGTAATGATGACTTCTAATACCACCACCACTTTTTATTAAACGTTTACTATGTGCTCTTCTTAGGGTTGTTCTCAGTCAGTATCCATCTAATTTCAGGGCTGGGCTCCTAACCACCAGGCAACACTCCCTCATCCAGACTCTTTCTACCTCCTTAAATATGAAGTTCCTGAGTTCTCAACAGGGGAGGCAGGCAACGCTGCCTCCCCAGGGAATATCTGGCAACATCTGGAGGCATTCTGGGTTGTCACGACTTAGAGGGTGCCTCTGGCATCCAGTGTGTGGAGACCAGGGGTGCTGCTAAGCATCCTACAATGCACAAGACAGCCCCCCACATGCAAAGATTCTCCTGCCCAAAATGCCAACAGTGCTGCCGCTACTGGGAAGTTTCTGCTGTAGAGAAGCCCTTCCAGCCACCCTCTCTAAGTGCCCACATTGACCTGTAAAAGCAGACTCAGTTTCACAGAGCTCACGGTAAAACCCACAGCCAGGTCTGTCTTCAGGAAGGGAGCCACGGGGCCAAGTAACAGTGGAGAAATTCCTCACGGGTCTTAAAAAGAAAAAAAATTAAAGGTCAGTGACCACTTGATTTATTCTACTTGTCTCTACCTCAGGTATAGCAGGGGCGACTGAAACACACAGGTCATTTACAAAAAGCAGGCCTTGGTCTCTTAATTCGAACTTCCTCTAACTCGTGCAATTTTCCCACCTCACCTGACTCTTCAAATCCAGCATGCAGGCAATCTAATTCATGGAAGAGCAATATCTTTCAGCTGGGCAGAATAGCTGACAATCTTTTGATATAAACCATGTCACTTTTGATTTAAAAAATGATGCTCCAATGTTCCCATGTTGCTGGGATTTTCCCCCATGTTTGATGGAGACAAACCTGTTGTAGATCACCTTGACATTGCACAGACCGAAACACCTCCCCCTACTTGGACAACGCCTGTTCCTACAATACTGAGGATGTCATTTCCTGGGCCAACCCATTTTGGTAGCTTAAAATTCCACAAGAATAAGGGAGAAGAAAGTGTCAAATCAAATCTACACTGGGGGTGGTGACGGTGGGGACAAGTAGAAGCTGAATTAAGCTTTAGGTTTCCTTTTAGTTTCCAGCAATTGATTTATTGCTGAGAGAACAAAAACAGATTTTTCCAGGGATTCCTGGGTACGGGGAATCTAGGACAGCACCAAGGCCTGGTGTCCACATGGCTATCTATTTTGGAGTCAGGCCATCTGGATGAGGGGGTTTGACTGACTGTGGATCCGACCCTGTAGGGGACGCTGTGCTCCATCACCTCCCTGGGCCAGGGCCTCTCCCTGAGACCATTGGCCAGTGGGACCTGACCTGCTGGAGAGTCAGAGGAGGGCCAGGTCCCTGCGGAAATGCAGTCAGAGGGTGCTGTATTCTAAACTGGATTCTGAAGGGACAAGGTCATACCCGCAATCAAGGGCGAGATCACTTTAAAGCCCCAGAGTGGATCTTTATGAGTTCAGAGAGCACCAGACAACCTGTGGTGGATTCTAGGAGCTGGATCCCAAACTGGCCTCTCACAGGACCCCCAGCCCTGCCTCTTCTCCCAGATCTCTTCCTGCAGGATGATCCAAACTCGAAGAAATGTCCTGGTAGTACCTGATCACTTTCTGAGAGCTGTCATATTGAAGGAAAGGAAGGAAGAGAGACCCGTTTCCAGATTTCTGTAAGGCATAGACCGAGTAATCCATGCGCCTTTCTCCCTGGGAGTCCACAAACACGGGGCCGGTGATTCCTGGAAAGAGAGAAGACGGCACACAGTAAGGAGGACAGAGAGGAGCGTGTGGCTGGAAATGCCAGCCTCTTGGCTTATAGCAGCAGAACCCCTCCCCAGCAGTCACCAAAAGCCAGCTGTGAGGTTTTTGCTGTTTCATGGCATCTGAGAGAAGGTCAAGGAGAGGAGTGAGAAAAAGAAGATAGTTCGGAGGTGTTACTGTGGTGGGGCTCAAGGGCCACTTTGGACAGCAGATGTATTTTGTAAGGTGTATGCTGGGGAGGCCCATCCAGCATTAAAAAAAAAGCTTGTTTCCAACTAATTTCACATAAAACCCAAGATTTATGCTTCCCTCAAACAACCAGATGTGACAAAAGGAAGCCAAGTGACATGGCAGCAGCTGGCTGGGGCTGGGGACAGCTGCCTCCTCCCAGCCCCGACCATCCTCCTCACCCCACCCCTCCTCGCTCCATGCCCTAGCGCATGAGTTTGCAAGCTCAGCGTGCCCTTCCCTCCTGGTTTTGGTTTGCACTCAGGCATCGGCGTGGGGCTGACGCCTGGCCCATGTGTGTTCTTTGTTCTTGCTTAAAATGTGCTTCAACCCCACGCAGAAAGGACACACCAGAAATCCCGGAGGAGTAAAGTACAACTCCTCCACACCCCAAACTAGGACCCGTGGTCTGACATAGGACTTGTTGCTGATTTGCTCCCACTGGGAACCTGGGGACGGGACACTAAATTACCCTTTATTAAGCACCTACTATGTTCCCTACACTGCAGGTCATGTTGAATTCACATGTCTCGTCCCAGGCAACCCTGCAGAGGAGGCACCATCATCCACTCCTGACAGGCAGGGCCTGGAGGCACAGACCTGGCTGACTTTCCAGAGCCAGGAAGAGGCAGGCCTACTGGGCCCCAATACCATGTTCTTCCCAGCACCCAACACTGTTTGCTGTGCACACATGTGCTGGTGTCCTGAATGTGGAGGCAAGCACGGCTCCCTCCCAAGGTTTGCACAGGGAAAGGACCACAGCAAATGTAACAAGGGTGGCTGCTTGCAAAGTGTAGTTTGTTCACTGTGCAAAGAGGATGGCGGCTCGGTTTCCTAACTTGGCCACTCAACTGGGGGCCTCTTCCCAGCTGGTGTAAAGGCCTCCGCACTGGCTAGCTGTGCAGCTGTGGTCCTGGACGCCGTGTGGCAGAAATGAACACGAGAAGCAGAGACAAATGTCCCGATTCTGTCAAGGACCGGTCCTGCAGCCCATAAGGGAACAGAAGCCAGTTTGGAAGGGATGGGGGATCCTCCAGTCTTGAGTGCCTGAAAGTAGCCCAGGCTGCCCCAAACCAAATGAGATGCCTCAGGCTCTCTTAAAGGGCCTCACTGCCCTTCACACCCTCCCCTCATTCCAGCACTAGGAATTTCTGGAAGGGCAGGAAAGAGGAAATAAATTGATCTGGCAGAGGGGAATACACTGAGAGCAGAAAGACAGACTCCCCCCACTTCCCTTCTTTTTTTTTAAGCAAATACTTCAGGGTTGGGAAGAAAAGCAGGAAGAGAGGCAGGTTAATATTTCCACCTGGGGTAAGTGTGAACTGAGCCTATGAAAACCCCAAAGAGCAAGTCTTAGCTGCCCTCTTTCAAATTTAGGACCAATATTAGGTCATAATTTATTAAGTGAGTGACAAGCCAAAGAAAAGATAAATAGCTACCATTGGTTGAGCACATCCTATGCGCCGAGCCTTATTTTGAATTCTGGCTCCACCATCTAGTAACTTTGTGGCCTTGGACAAGTACATAACTTTTCTACCCTGGGTTTACTCATTTGTATAGTATCACATGGATCGTAATAGTACCACCTCCTGGGTTGTGTGAGGATTGAATGAGCTAGCACACAGCAGCTCTTGGCACCCAGCTTGGTATAAAGTAAGCCCTCAATAAATGCTGGTTATTATTATGATATGCCGCAGGAGGTATTTTCTCTGCCTTGCAAGTGAGAAAACGAGAGTACAGGAAGAGGACAGCAGTTGGTCAGCTCCCAGGGTGATTTCAAAACAGTCCACTTCCAAGCCTATTCTCACCTCTGCAAGGAAGTCAAATGGGATAGGCCCCATCTTTAGAGGTTGATAGTCAAGAATCAGGCCCAGCACCCCACCAGGCAGGATGGGAAGGGTCGTGGAAGTGACTCCAGGAGGCAGGCCTCGCACTCTTGAGTTTTATTCTTGACAAATTCAGTTTGAAAGGAGCCGTGGGAGAGAGTTTTCAGGGGGGAGAGGATAAGGTACCCTAGAGGCCCCTTCAGCTGGCCTGGGCAACCTTCTGGACAGAGCAGGAAGAGTGGACTGTGGCAGCTGGGAGGTTTAACCTCAACCACCCCTTACGGAAAACCGGAATCTCCACAGGAAAGGAATCCTGTAACTAGCGTGAGGCAGGCTTTTAATTACATGCCCAACATCTCAAAGCCCCACCGACTTGAGCAGTCGGTCTGAGTCCAGAAAACCCATCAGCAATCAACCCACTTACCCTGCAGTGCAGTCTGATTGGAACCTTTCAGCATAACGACCAGCTGCCGCCCATCCCGGAAATCTCTTCCAGCCTTTATCATCTCCTTCACGCTCTGAGCATAGAGCAGGACTGCGTCGTGAAGGTAGGCAGAGTATGGGCTCACCTTCAATGGGGCAAGCAAAGGCAGGGTTTTCAAAGGTTCACAGCCTCCTGAGTCAAAGCCTCAGGCTCAGTTAGGAGGAATCTCACTCCATCCTCTTAACGGAGTAACATAGCACATGTTCTCCATCATTCCACAGAGAGGGGAGGGCCCTCCACATGCCCCGGCCTGAGCTATTAAACCTAGATATCACAATCTTCACTTTTCCTCTTTAGGCCTTGTTTTGCCAATTAGATCACATGATACTTCAGGGCATGAGCAGCTCTATAGACCCTAGGCAGGAGGCAGTATGGTTTAATTGAAAGAGGGTAGATTTTGGAGTCAGCCTGGTCCGGCTACTTACCGGCTGTGCGACTTGGGGTAAGTCCCATAACCTCTCTGAATCTCAGCTCACTTATTTATAAAATGGGGATAAAGCCATTGTCATGGTTAGTATAAGGACAGTTAAATGAGGCAGAATTGGTATATTGCCCATTGCACTACCTGGCACATAGTAGGTCTTCAATACATGTTCTCTTATTTATTCAGTCAACAAAAATACAAGTGCCTACTAAGGGCTAGGCACTGTTCTCCCCATAGAACCTGGTACAGAGCTGACACTTAGTAGATGGCTCCCCAAATATTCATTGACTGATATCTTTTCTTGTGTGTAGGGATCCACAATCATCCGCCTCGTTCCTAATGGAACCCCTGTTATCAGTGGCCTCTCATCACCATTAGGCTTAGCTTGGCCCCACACTGGAAGTAGCTCCAGCTCTGGCCAATGGTCTCCCTATAAAAACTTCTCTGTGGGAACCAGACACTTTGCCCCATCATTCCACACATACTGGGACTACCAATGCCTGATAATCTCTCTCCTGTCTTCTTCCTGCCCCAGTCCATCTGCTTGCCTTGACCTATCCTAGCTTCACATCTCTGATTGTTCCATTCTGGTTCTCAGTCCTGGCATCCTGCTGAGAAAGGAAATTGTCATGGTCCGAGTACCCACTACCATCTGTTCTGCTACTTCCATGTAGCAGAACCACAGCCTGGGAGGCAGACGCCATTATCAGTCCCATTTTTCAGGTGAAGAGGCTGAGGTGTAGGGAGGCTAAGCAATTCGCATCAAGGTCCCACAATTAATGACGAGCAGAACTAGGACGGGAGCCCAGGTCTCTGACTCCAAAGGCCACCTGGCCTCCCATCTAGTAACCTCTGTTCTCCTCTGTGGTCCTGGGGTGCTGGTTTCACAAGACAGTATCAGACCACTGTTTATTTTAGGCTATGGAAGACGGAGAAGTGTGTGTGTGTGTGTGTGTGTGTGTGTGTGTGTGTGTGTGTAAGAGGGGTGGGGAAAGAAGATGGGAAATAAGAGGGATAATATAAAAGCCAAACACAAATATCCTCAAAGAAGTGAGGGGAGGACCCGTGCAGGAAGGCCCCCGAGTCAGACCTGCTCCTCCGCGGAGATGGAGCTGTGGAAGGGCGGCCTCCTCAGCCTTTGGTAGACTTGTGTTCGGAAGCCTTCATCTCCAGAGCCTTCGCCGTAGGAGCTGAGGGTGATGAGAAACACTGACTCATAGACTCTGGGGAGATGTATCACCTCTTGATTTGTCAATACCTCCTTCCAAAAACTGCCCTGAAAAATAATGGAATGAATGTAGCCATTCTGTAGAAAATAATCTGAGCAACAGAACTGCACGAAAGTCAATGTTGAATTTGAATCACTACCTTCTAATCCTCGGAAACACAACTCTGGAAGGCCTGCCATGAAAGCCCCACATTTTCTAGCTAGCATCAATGCAGTGGGAAGGAAGTAAAAAAATAAAAAAATAAAAATACCTGGAGTGTCAAGCAGCTAAGAGGCAGAAAGTTTAACTTTTTAATTTTTTTGGTAAGGAGGATTGGCCCTGAGCTAACTCTGTGCCAGTCCTCTTCTACCTTGTATGTGGGATGCCGTCACAGCATGGCTTGATGAGCGGTGCACAGGTCTACACCCAGATCTGAACCTGCAAACCCTGAGTCCCCCAAGTGGAGTGTGTGAACTCAACCACTACATGACCGGGCTGGCCTTAGAAAGCTTAACTTTTAACAGTGGGTGGCAAAAACTTGAAAAACTTAGGACTATCGATTCTCAATTTTTTGCTTGTGGCTTAAGTGGTTTCTTATTATCATTATCTGTATTATTACTATAATGAAAGGAATATATGAGACAGCAGAATCTTCCCCAATTTCCCTGTTGCTCCCTCCCCTCCCATTCTAAGAGGTGTCCAAATGCTCTAGGCAGGTACAGAGGTGTGTGTGTGAGTGTTTTACACAAATTGTATCCCACTCTAATGTTCTTCTGCAGCTTGATTTCTTTTCCCCTTAAGCTTATATTGGGAACAGCTTTATAGAGTGGATTTATGTTATTCTTTTTTAAAGCAGCATGAATTTAATTGCATGGACGTTGTGTGGTATATTTTTAGTTCTATATTCTTTCTGCCACTACAAACCAATTGGAATTTGATCACCAAGGTTTTGGGAGAAAGTGACTAGGCAGTTGGAAGGGCTCCCCTGTCAATCCTAAGACCTGGCCCATCCTCTCCTCCTCTCATCTGTCTGAAGGCAGAAGTGAGAGGACAAGCGAAGAGAAAGGGGTGGACGGCAATGAAAAGGGAGGGAAGGAGGATGTTCTGGAAAGTTGGACATATGTTAGAATTTCAGCTGGCTACCCTAAGAAATCTGAGACACTTTTGGTGATCCAAAACACTTCATGATAAAAAGATCAAAGAAACCTGGAACATTATTATACATCTTCCTTTACTCTCTTTTGCCCCATTTCAGCTTCTTATGATCATATAAAACATGCTCATTTTAGAAAGATAAAGCTGCTGGAAAAAATACACAGTATGTCCATAGCTAAATGCAAGTGGCTTTTTTAAGATGTCTGCTGGTGTAGTGTGGTGGTTAAATGTGCAGACACTGAGGCCAGCCCACCCGGGGTTTGAATACTATCTCCTCCTCTTACTAGTCATGTGGCCTCAGACAAGTTTGTCACCTCTCAAGGCCTCATTTCCTCATCTGTAAAATGAGGAAAATGAAAGTACCTACCCTGTAGGGTGCTTGTGAACTGAAATGAGTTTTAGTATCTCAAGTGCTCGCAGTGGCGCCTGGCACCCAGTAAACGTCCCATAAGGCAGAGCTGTGTGGGGCAAAGGGCTCAGTCCCAGAGTCCACAGGACCCAGTGTGCAAGACCAGCTCTGTCATTTGGGAGCTCTGAGATCTTGGGTGAGGTACCTTTCTCATCTCAGCCTCAATTTTTTCATCTGTGGTGGAATGCTAATAATACCTACCTTACGAGGCTGTTGGAAATACTGAGTGCAATAATGCATGGGATTAATGCACGGTATGTCTGCCTCACGGGGCTCTTGGGACTATCAAGTGCAGCGATGCATGTAAAATGCGTAACTCGGTGCTCATAGGAGGCACATGGTACATTTTAGCCATCCCTATCATTACCACAAGAACCAGATCACCTAAGATCGTCTCACTGGACCAGGATGTTGGTCTCTCCAGACCCCTGTTAGGACTCCAACAGGGACACAGGGAGGTGCCCGTGGAAGAAAAGGAAGGGAGAGCCACTTGTGTTTGATGAGAGTCCTTTGGGGAGGTCTCAGCTACCTGGTAAGAATGACTGTCCTTCCTCAGCTGGTGTTTGCTGACGTAGACTATAGAGGACCAGGCTCCAGAGCCAGTGGCCTGGGTCAAGGACCAGCTGAACCTCTTGCTAACTGTGCACGAGAACTCTGGGTAAGTTCTTTCAGCTCAGTCTCAGTCTCCCGACCTTAAGATGAGGACGCAAGAGTGCCTGCCTCATGGGGTCGTAGAGCGTATTCAGTGAGCTAACGTATCTAGCACATGGCAAGTACTCCACACCTGTTGACCTCTTACTACAGGAGCCCCTGAGGCGTCATGGCACCCACCTCCACTTGCTGCAAAATAATGAAGACAAATTCTCCTGTGTTGAATCCCAGGTTCTCTGCAGCCAGCAGAATAAGTTTTGCATCCTCTGAGCTGCAGATTAAGATGATAACTATAAGAGAAAACAGAGTCGGCCAAATGCACGTGGGCATGTGCGCATATGCAAACACACACACACACACACACACACATATACACACATTTTTAAAGTCTAGCCTGAAGCCACTCCAAATGAGCCATAAACTTTTTTTTCCTTGAGTACGCTTTAGGAAATAAGAATGCCTAAACTATTCCCAGTGTCTACACCTCTTGAACCACACCAGCAATATACAAACTGGCAGCTTTTTCTCTACAGGACCAAAGTCTTTGCTGCACCTCGCTCCCAAGTACAAGGTGAAAAGGTTTGAGACCACTTGTGTGCTCTAGCGTCTTTGTCAGGTGAGCACGATGACCACTACACTCCGGAAACTAATTTCTTTGTTTAATTGACTCAGAACAACAGCTCTGGCTTGTGACTCATCAGCCACAGGTCAGTTAGGAGGAGTTCACAGAGCAGCTAGGATCAGGAGCATTCAGACTTTCTGAGTTGGGATGGCGTAGGGAAATGGTACTTTTCTCCCCTCCAAACACATCAACATGCATTTTGAGGTCATACACATGAAGTGGTGATTTCCTTTTTTAAATGAAATAAATTATAATCTATTTGTCTGAGCTCCAACCATGTGCCAGACACTGCACTAAGCACAGGATACACAGCGAGCAAGAGGGAAGGCCCCTGTCCTCAGGGAGCTGACAGTCAGACAGACGATATACAAGTGAAGAGATTAAAGAGATCATTTAAGATTCAAATTAGTGTGGCGGGGGAAGGATGCTGTGATAGTCATTGGGATGGGGGAACTCACATCAAGTAGTCAGAAAGGGCCCCTCAGAGAAGGTGGCCTATGGGCTGAGTCTGGAAGGATGAGAGGAAGCTACACATGGAAAGAGCGCTGGGTGGGGTGGGATTGCAGGTGGCACTCCAGGCCAAGTCCCAAAGTCCCAGGGCCAGAAAGAGCTTAGTTTATTAGAAGAACAGAAAGGAGTCAGTTACTAATTCCGGCCAGAAAGTAGAGCCTTAAAAACACCATAACAAAAATAGTTGCTACCATGTGTTGACCAATTACTATGTCCAGCACTTGATAGGCATAACTTTATTTAATCCTCATCCTTCTACGAGGTAGGTAGGATGACTGTTTCCATCTTACAGATAAGGTGTCTGAGGCACAGAGAGGTTAAGGTACTTGCCAAGGAGCAAACCGCTAGAAAGTGTTGGAGGCTGGTTTCAAACCTAGAGCTGTCTGTCTCTAGAGCCCATGCTCTGAATGACAACTCAGGTCCAGGACCCAGCCCACCTGGAATAGGCTTCCAGAACTTTCTCTGTGCATCATAACATTATAGCATCAGGGATTTCATTTTAGACAAAAAAAAAAAAAAAAAACCCACAAATGTTAGTGATGATGCTTTTATTTATCATTAATTGTGTACCCTGTTTCCATCTGCTTTTTACACACATAGGAAAGTGAAGAGTTCTCAGTTTTTCAAACAATCCGCTTTTCCTATTTGTCTCTTTAAACATAAGCAACAGGAGGGGCTGGCCTGGTGGCGCAGCGGTTTAGTTCACACTTGGCAGCCCGGAGTTCGCGGGTTCGGATCCCGGGCGCCCGCCGACGCACTGCTTGTCAGCCATGCCGTGGCGGCGTCCCATGTAAAGCAGAGGAAGATGGGCACGGATGTTAGCCCAGGGCCAGTCTTCCTCAGCAAAAAGAGGAGAATTGGCAACGGATGTTAGCTCAGGGCTGGTCTTCCTCACAAAAAGAAAACACATAAGCAACAGGAGACTCTTTTCTACTTACTCCTGGCAATTGCTGACACACTCCTAAGATTCTCTTGGAGGAGGGCAGGATCATTGTTGGTGTACCTCACACTGGCAGTGATGATGAAATGGGATTTGAGGTCATTTTCTACAACCCTCCACAACTCATCCACTCCATCCCAGGAGGAAGTCCTAGAGTGACCTCCGAACATCCCGATGTGTTTCCAGCCCAGGTACCGGAGACTTTTCTGGAGCACGTCACCGATTTCATGCATGGGTGGCATGAGTTTCACATAGGTGTCATACAAGAGGTCGTTTTCCAGTTTTGCTGTTTGTCCAACAAAGTCAAACATGGGGATGTTCCACACAGAGGCCAGCAAACCAATAACCTTGAAAGTAACCAAAAGGATATCTTTCAATAATTGAGTTATTGCTACACTCACACCCCATTGTAAGGTATCTGCATAAACTTTGGATTTGGTGAGTCTGTGGGTCATACCAGACCCTTTCTTTTGAAACATTGATGATAATGTCTTGGATCCAACTTGAGAACGCAAGACCTTAGAGGTCAAGAATAACAATAGCAAGGTTTTATTGAGTGCTTACTATGCACCAAGCACTCTACTGAGAGCTTGCATACATCAGCTCAATTCTTACAACATTTCTATGAGATAGGTATTATCATTACCCCATTTTATAGATGAAAACATGGGGGCACTGAGATATAAGTTACGAAGCTAGCAAATAGTGGAGGAGGATTGGAGTTCAGGCGATATGGTTCCAGAGCCCACACTCATAGCTGCTACTCGCTCTCTTAGTCTTTCTTCCTTAGTTTGTTCCTTATTCATTTTTCTTAGAAGCCTACTATTTACAAGGAACTTTGGATATCTTGCTCTTAAAGAAGTTTATGGTCTATTACAGGAGCTAAGACATATAAAGATGCTTTAGAGTTAAATATACCCTTTAATATTTATAGAGAAAAGATGTATAAGAGTTTAGAGAAGTAAGAAATTACTTCTGATTTGGGAATTAGGAATATGGATGGATGAAGAAAGTCTCCATGGCATCTGAGCTTGACTTTGAAGAACGGGTAAGCTTTGGACAGCTAGAAATCTGTCAAATGGGGAAAGACCATGATTCAAATTCAAATATGAACTTAATTCTACAGCACCCACTAATGATAGTCCTGCGGTATGTTTGAGAGTGAGGACTGTGATGCTCCTTCCTATTCAGCCTTTGCATCAACACCTCTCAGAGCACAAGACATCCAAGGACGCCAACAAAGCAAATCCCATTAATTAAACATACACAAGTCATTCATTTCTCTCATTTTCTTGCCCTGGCTTATTGCAATCTGTCATTCATTCTCAATTACTTTTACTATCACTGAATAATTTATTATACACACCAAAGGGAAACCTACACAAACAAATGATATTTTTCTATTTAAAACCAAGCATTCATTTTCTTCTTAATTTTTCTGAGCCATTCCCTCTGACTTTAGAGTGAATAATGACAACATTAAAGTGAATACACAACAGCACCAAGTCCAAACAATCGACAAGTTTCTTACTGACCATCAACAAGTTAGTGAGTGAACTAACAATTATTGATCTGAAAGGCTTTCTTTAAAGAGAATGTTAACTGTTCTAATTGCATGGTCTGGTCTAGTTACATCTCAAAGAAATGGTACCCAAGACCTACACAGGTATTATTTATAATAATGCCATCCCTGTCAAGAGATGATTCAAGTCTATACCATCATCTTTAAGAACACCCTTTCCAATGGAAACTCAGCCAAAGTTTCTAGAAGGCTGTATACTCTACCTCTGTTGCTTCTGGGCATGCTGGTCCAAACAGGACAGAAATCTGTTCTCTCTGGACCTGGTTGGTGAAAATAGCAAGAGACTCCTTGGTGCTGCAGGTTGAGTTGGTATAAGTGAACTCCCAGCTGAAATTTCCAAGGTCTGCAGGCTCGGAGTTGATCTTGTCCAGGGCAATCTGGAGGCCCGCACCCAGCCTTTGCACACTGAATGGATGGGAGATATTCCAGGGGGCCTGAAAGCCCACAGTGAGTTTAGCAGCCTCAAGCCAAGCCACAAGCACACTGACAAGGAGTGTCAGAACTAGTGTTGGATGAGTAGCACGGCATTCAACTCCCAAACAGAGCCCAGATACGAGTGGGGCCCCAGCACCTGTCCTGGCAGCCATGGATGTCGTCTAACACCTGTATCACTGCAGAACTCTGAGAGGCTCAGCCTCCTGGCCACTCATGCCAGGAGCTTAAATAATAGTCCAGAGTTCCCTGAGGACCACAGCTTGCCTTCTATGCAGTGCCGTTAATTAACTGAAAACTTCCCGTTTCAGAGTCTGTCCTAACACCATCTAGAAGGAGCAGTCTTGCGGAAAGAGGCCAGGGCAGAAAGTCAGCAAGGCCCTGGTAATTGATCCAGTGACACCACTGACAAACTTCATGGTCCTGGGCAAGTCACAATCCTGCCCCCCGCCCCCTGCTCCAAGTCCTTGTCTTCTAGGAAAATAAGAATCATGGGAAGCACTCAAGTGTAGGCAGATGGTCTGGGCTGGAATTCTAACTCCACCACATATTAGTTGTGTGACCTAGGACATGTTACTTCCCCTCTCTATGACTTCATCTCCTGATCCATAAAATGAGAGTAAAACTATGATGGGATCTTCTCCAAAGTGATATGGTGAGGATTAAAAGAGATCATACAAGGGGCCGCCTGGTGGCGCAGCGGTTTAGTCCGCGCTTGGCAGCCCGGGGTTCGCGAGTTCGGATCCCGGGCGCCCGCCGACGCACTGCTTGTCAGCCATGCCGTGGCGGCGTCCCATATAAAGTAGAGGAAGATGGGCACGATGTTAGCCCAGGGCAAGTCTTCCTCAGCAAAAAGGGGAAGATTGGCAACAGATGTTAGCTCAGGGCTGGTCTTCCCCACAAAAAAAAAAAAAAAAGAGATCATACAAGTCCAGTGCTTGGCACAATGCCTGGGCAAAGAGCCACTTCATCAGTGTTACATGCTGATGCTGATGATAACGATAGCGATGATGGATGATGCTGATAGCATAATAATGATGATGATTATCACCTGCTGAATTCCTCTTATAGGAAATTTTTCTGGAATAATTGAGCTAGTAGCTATGAGAGGGTTTACTGACATCTGGCACAGTCTACATCCCTCACTCAGGCCTAGGGCACCAGGGAGAGGTTACTGGTGGGTGAATACTAACTCTCCCTCTACACAGGTCAGGGCAAGGAGCTGGGGGCAGCTCTCTACTGAAGAATTACTTTACATGAAGGATGACAGGGGTGGCAGGCCCCTTGAGCAACCATCGCTATCCTCAGATAGCGTATCCCATCCATCACCCAGGCAAATGCACGTCCATACAGAGGGTTCAGTTCCCACCTGCCAGGGGCTTTCTTTGGATCACCCTGGGAGGAAGGCAGTGGCATCTCACATTCATTTCGGGTTATATATTTCAGCACAGTAGACTTGCCATGATTCTCAAAGCTTGATTTAAGCACCACCTACATCAGCCTCTCTTGATGGTTAGAAACGTAGATCCCAGGGCCCCACTCCAGACCTTCTGAGCCAGAATGTCCTGGGTTTACTCTGGGAATCTGCATTTAACAGTAACTCATATATCTCCAAATACACTAAGGTTTGAGAAACTCTGAGACAGTCAGACGTGAGAGGGAAAGAACAGCCAGTAACTCTTCTCTACTCGTCTTCCTTCAACAGCAAACCCCCTGAACGGGATCCCTGAGACCTAGCCCTGGCCCATCTCAGAGAGCCATTTCCAAACCCGTGGACTAGAGGGCTTGCTTCCTCCATGTCAAATTCACCATGACTGCTTCTTCACTGAGCTTCAGATTCTCTCTTTCTCTGCTAGGACAGCTCACAGTCAATTTGCAAAATCATCTGAGTCTAAAGACTCCCTCGCTCTAATCATAGGCTGAATTCCATGGATCTTTTTGGTTCAGCTGCTTACCAGAGGTATATGGCCTTGGGCAAGCCAGTGAAATCTGTGCCTTAGTCTCCGCCCCTCCCTGAAGGATCTTGTACAGATAGCGTGAGATTGTGTAATTACTTAGCACAGTGTCTCACGCATAGTAGGAATTCAGTAAAGGAGCTCTCCTCATGGGTGTATCATTGCACAAGTCAAAACTAGGGTTCTGGAAACAATATTTTATTACATACTCTGTGTCCCCTCTCCCCATCCCACTTACAAACTTCTTAAAATTTGTATTTCCATTCAAGGTAATTTTAGATTATTTCTGTTTACAGAATGCTTTTCTCTGAGAAACTTTGAGGCCAGGTGACTGTGTGTGTCCCTTTTTGGATCCTCAGATCCAGCACCATTTTGGGCCTTTAAGCATGCAAATTAATACTAATCATAATAAGTGTAAGTATTTTTTATATTTGTAAGTACTTACAAATGAGCGTGGTCAAAACCAGAAGAAAATATTGATGATGTTCAGCATTGGTGAGAGTTTAAGAAACAGACCCACCCTGCTGGTGGGAGTGTTAATTGATAGCAGTTTTTCCATATGCATTCAAAAGCCTTAAGAATATATGCATATTTGACTCAGAAATTCCAATTTGGGGGAATTATCCTAAAGAAACAAGATCATATGATAAGATTTAACTATGGTGCTTTTTTCCAACAGTCAAAAATTAGACACAATCTTCATGTCCAACAGTAGGTGCCTGGGCAAATAATAACAAGGGAATAATAAATAAATAATAAAAGTGAGTCCACATGACTGAGGACCATGCAGTCTCATTAAAAATGATATTTATATGTGCATTGAATTGGAAGGATAGTCACAATGTAGTAAGTGAGGAAACACACTATAAAATAACATGTATAGTATTCCATTTTTGCTATTTAAAAAAAAAAAATCACACAAAGTTGCATAGCAAAGATTCCATACACCAAACCATTAGAAGTGGCTGTCTCTGGGTGGGATTTATGAGTGGTTTTTTCTTCTCTTTGCTTATTTAGTTTTCATATTTTTTGTCATAGTGTCTGTGATAAGGAAGAAAAGTGAAAGTTTTAATTAAAAATGCTTCTTTTAAGACGTTTAAATGCTTAAGTTTAAGACATGCACTTGTGGAGTGAAAGCATGGGCGTTAACTCGTGCTGAATGAATTCTCAGGTCAGGAGCACCTCACGCTGGCCTGGGCCCTCACCCTTCTACCTCGAGGGCTCTTGGCCTAACTCTCTGGGCTCTAACTATCCTCTGCTGAGCTCATCCCCTTGCCTTTCCCCCTTGCCCTCAGAGGAGAGGGAGAGAGGTGCTGTGGTCCAGGAAATGGTGATGGGGCCGGAAAACGTTGCCATTGTAAGAGGCCCACCCACTTTGTGAGAAGTGCTTCATTGGTTGGAGTGGAAAGGTTTGAAGTGAAAACCAACTTAGGCAGATTTGTAGGGACTGTGGCTGCTGGAGGGGGCACACTGTCCTCCACTTTGCTTCTCAGCCCTCCTCCCTTCTAGCAGATTCTTATGCCTACAAGTTACCAGTACCGTGGTGGCTGAGCAGAGAGGTCACATTGTTTCACCTTTGAATGAAACACTTTGGAACAAAAGTTGTCTGTGGTTGGCCTGCAGAGATGCCTAGATGCAGCAGAGCTTGATTTCCTATGTCAGGGGGGTAACACTTTGATTCCTAGCTACTTTATCCCATCTCTGTTTCCTGAAGAGACTGTTACAGAGGGAGGGTTCTTTCTGCCTGATTTATGGTTTCCTCAATGCTGACCAGCTTGGGCCATAAACCAGATATAGGGCCAGCTGTTCAGCATCCAAGATCAGATAAGTCCGGCTGTATCCAGGGTGGTGAGGTTTTCATAAAACCTTTGGCATTCTTTTAGGTGCCCTTCCTCCCCTCCCACTTTCCCCCTGCATCCTTTCAATTTGTAAATTAGTGGTCTGATCATATTCAGAGAAAAAGTGAAGGTTTGGAATGTGTGGGTTGGAACTTCTCCAGAAGGTGGGAGGCAGGGAGAAGCGTTTGGCCCACTTGGAATACAATGAGGTGATCCTGTAATTGCCTCGAGGGATAGGGAAAGGGAGAGGAACCGTCACACTTGCCCTCACACACACTCTCGCATCTCATGGTGTGTTCTGGGAGAAAGCAGCAACCTCAGGCTTCACGGAGTAAATAAGACTGTAATTGAGCCTCCATTTCCTTTTCTGTGATGTGAGGAAATGGCAGGGAGCAGAGACCTCTGGCCTTACCAGCTTTTTGCCCTAAAATCCTAGGACTGTGATGGATTCATAAATAACCAAGTACTCCATGCTTGGTGGAGGCAGCAAGTTTCTTTCCAGGTCTTGCCTACCAATTCCTAAAGGGAACATTCCTGAAGGTCTAGCACGCCTGACCATCCCAGAAGTAAGAGCAAGTGAAAGTCGCTATTACCTGTCCGGACGTGAACTTCAAACTTCCCCGCTGTGTTCTCAGCTGCTGCAAAGAGTTGAGATGCAGCCACTGAATAGGAAGATCGAGCGAGTGAGCGTTTGACGAGCCTTAGGAAAGTAGAGGTTGAACTTGTATAAAGGGGGAGATTGTGTTTCTTAGATCTGCAACAAAGCAAATTCCTCAGATCCAAAAGCCACTCCTTTAGGTGATCATGCACACACTACTCCTAGAAGGCCGAGGACAAGGCACTGGCCTTGACTTTCTGATGAGGATGATACTGGCTCAACACAAGGTTGACATAAGGGAAGCCATATTGTAGAAAAGGAACTGTATTGTAACTTTGAATGACCTCTGATTAACTAGCCCCGACATGCTCTGTGGATTTTGTGGCCCCTCCCAGCAGCTATAAGTTGATAACTTTGTTCTCTTGAGTTCCTTAGGAATGTGATGACCCCCAGGCAGAGAATCGATGCTGACAGTCATCATCAATGACAACAGAAAGATCTGGGTATAAGGCGTTGCTCCGGTCTCTGATGCATATCCAGTAAAACAAAAGACTGCCGGGAACTGAGACTAGATGGATGCCCCACCCTGAGACCAGATGCCTCCCCCACCCGGAGACCAGACCCAATATAACTGGCTTGCAGTCTTTGTTCTGTAAGATGGGTATTTTGGACATGAGTCAACGCAGTTTCTTTTGACAATCTGGGGCTTCTAATCAATACTTTCAAGTTTTCTTCTGGCTACAAATATTATCTGAAGCTTAGCAGGTTGGTCTGGCCTAAATGCCAGATTTCTGATCTGCATATTTATTTTGTGGTCTTTGATCCTGCCTCCCAGGTTACTGCCCCCACCCCCCAATAACACCTTAGCATAAAGAGCAGAAACTTTCAGAAAGTCCTGGGAGGAGGGTCAGCTGCCTACTTCACACACTCAGTAGTCAAAGATACTAAATGATTAAAAGTGATGTAATCACTTCCCAAGCCATTTACCATAAAATTTTGTTTTCCAAGAATACCTTTGTTGTCACAGTGTCCCAAGCACTAAGTGAATAAAGAATATGACCTTGCCAGGGGCCGGTCCGGTGGCACAGCGGTTTAGTCCGCGCTTGGCAGCCCCGGGTTCGCAGATTCGGATCCCGGGCACCTGCCGACGCACTGCCTGTCAGCCATGCCGTGGCGGCGTCCCATATAAAGTAGAGGAAGATGGGCACGGATGTTAGCCCAGGGCCAGTCTTCCTCAGCAAAAAGAGGAGGATTGGCAACGGATGTTAGCTCAGGGCTGGTCTTCCTCACAAACAAACAAACAAAAAAAGAATGTGACCTTGCCTTAATACATCTCTCTCTGATGATTATATACTTTTGACCCATAAGAATGATATGCTTCTCCATCCAAGCCAGTTGGGGACCTGTGTGACACTAGACTTGTCATCCAGGCTGCTCCTCTCTGGTGTCTAGCCATCTAAAGGGAGGCAGGATGTTCCTTCTGACTCCTCCACCCTCTTCAGTTTCTTTTCTGGAGAGACCAGAACCCCTCCCACTTCCTGGCATTTCCGCTTTGCTCAAGTTGAAGGCTCCCAAATAACTCCCTAGGAAGGCACTTAGAGTTGTTTTCCTGTGCTGTGAGCCCAGGGAACCACAGCTACAAAGCAAAGGGTAATGTCCTTAAAGGCTTGGTGAGGGGGGAGGTGTTGGCACTCCTTGAAAGTATTGGAGTTCCCATCTGAGGTTTCTCCCACACCCTCCTGTAGGAGACAGTGTAGCAGAGTGGTTGGGAGTATAGGTTTGGAACAAGGCTTAAGCTGGCTTGGACAAGTTATGTACTGTCTGAACCTCTATTTCCTCGTCTGTAATTACCCTGAAGAGCTCATGTGAAGATTAGATGAAGTAATAGATGTAGAGCACACAGTGTAGTGCCTAGCATGGCACAATGGTCAGGGAATAGCAGCAGTTTTATAATAAGAGACTACTGCTTCAGTCAAGATCCTAACCTCTGTTGGATGGATGCCATGTAAATGCAAAGGAATGAACCGCTGCTGCTACAGAAACAAGAGGAACAGGCAGAAGACATCACTGTCTTCAAGGTCACCCAGAGCAGTTATAACATACTCCCTGCTGTCCTTCGGTAACACCATCTTTTGCCTTTATTCTATAAACATTAAGGCAGAGGACCTTTGGCCTAAAGCAGCATTGTCTAAGAAAAATAGAGTGCAAGCCAGCCACATATGTAATTTAAAAATTTCCAGCAGACACATTCAAAAGAGTCAAAAGAACAAGTGGGATTACTTACTTAGCATATCCTAAATAATATCATTTCAACATGTAATCAACATTTTAAAAATTGAGATTTTAGGTTATTTTCTTCATACTGAGTCTCCAAAATTTGGTTTCTATTTTGTACTTAAACACATCTGAGTGCAAACTTGCCTCATTTCAACTGCTCAGGGAGCCACATGTGGTTACTGGTTACAGTAGTGGACCAGGCAGGTCTAAATCTTCACTGAGCAACACTTCTAACCTGCTGGGAAATAGTTGTGTTTCCGGTGGGGCTGTTGAAGGTTCTGGGAATGTAGAGCTGACACGTCTCTTGGGAACCTTTACACTTCCCATCTGATTCTTAAATGTTCTCGCTGATAAAGGAGCAAGTTCCCTGTTTCACTGTGTTCCAACCTCGTTGACGGCATGACCCTGAGAATAATGGTATTTACATGAGAAACTGAAACCCCTAGATGAGGCTGTCCATCAAGCACACCCAGCCACTGTGAGGGCGGAGGGACCAGTATCTCCTGGTCTACCAGTATGCCATGGCTCGGGTTGGGAAACTCAGATCTAAGTTTCAAGGCAATTTGCTCTCTGTGTGTTGTTGTTATGTGGTTGGGGGTGCTTATCTGGGTTTAGTGTAAGCTTTTTATTGCAATCTGTGCAAACACCATTCTTGTCAAGTAAGTGCTCATGCTTGAGTAACACTTCCTTCCCACAAAGAATGAAAAAGTGGCCTCAAGAGCTCAGGTGCCCAAGCTATTGCTGTCAGTGACCTGAGTTGAACAAAACGAACCCCACCAAGCTGTGGGGTTAGCTCCCCCCATGTGCGCTGTGAAGCCTCATGGTGCAGAGCTGACAGTGGGGCCCAGAATAGAGCTGTGTGCACTCATGGCACAGCTGACAATGAAGCAGAAAGAGCTGGGGGATGCACAGCTGGAGTATGTGGTGCATTGTCCCCACCCTTCAGTTGCCTGAAGCAAGGTTCTGCGTGGGAAATGAGCTCAGAGGCAGGAAGGACGTCCAGGCAGGTGGGGAGCCCTTCCGAGGAGGAAAAAGGTGTCTGTTGTTCCAACCTTGGCATCAGGTCCATGGGGCTGGCGTTACGTCCTGCTTCCTCTAGAGCAATAGTTCTTAATTTTCTTTGAGAAACCATTGAAAGTTTCCAAGAGAAATGCATATATAAACACACAAGATTGCAAGGGGTTCAAGGAGTGGATCGCACTCAATCATAGATATGTCTTGTGCTCTGGATTCAAGACTACCTGAGCTCAAAATCTGACTCTGCGGCTCTGCCAAGTGTTAGCCACACGCCTTGGGCAAGTGATTTGGTCTCTCTTAGCCTTTATTCTTCTGCAAAAAGATAATAAGAACTTCTTCATAGAGCTGCTGTGAGATTAAACAAGATATTGCAGACAAAGCTCTTAGCGCGGTGTGGCCACGTGGGAAGTGTTCAATGATGTTCATAATCGTGATCATCTCAAAGGCCTTCAGAAAGGAGCCGTCATGAGAACCGAAGATTGCCACCCTGTAAGGTGTACTTTGAGTGCCATTAGCCTTTTGAAACATCAGATAACCAAGGAAGGGGTGGGTATGGAATTCTGATAATGGGAATGGCCAATTATGGCACTCTTGTCAAGAGTTGAAGGAACTTCGCCCATTCTTTTTCACATCTCAGTAGAAGGGTAAACTTCAAAGTCAACTCTGCCATGTAGGAAGCTAAAGGTCAGTCCATCACAGCTTTAATTTTGGCACTTTGTGCCATCACCACCTCTGTCCTGCTGTACCGCTAACTCTAGGGAGGGACATCTTTCCTCCCGTCTTTCTGATCCATCATTACTAAGTTCAGATTCAGCCTATAGCTCTAGGATTCTGCTTCTCTTTCTTCTTGGGTCATGTTGTCTGACTTCTAAAGACTTGGATTAACAGTCAAAAGAGCCTAGGATCCTTCCTGAACAGGTGTTCCGCATGCCCCGCATATCCCAGCTACTCCAGACACCTCATGTTCTCTCTTTTCTCCTCAGCTCTGTCTTTCCTCTTTGCCCTCACCCAGAATGCTTACAATTAGCACTAGTGAGCAGCTATTCTGTAATCTGAATCCAATGAAATATTATAAAGCAGAGGAGCTAGAGGTTTAAGGTGAATCTTCTGGATTCTGAGGGCAGAAGTTTTATTAAAAGGAGAAATTCCACTTTCCTCTAGAAGGACTTCATTAGTTTCAGTGGTATCTGGAATCTGGAAACATCCCTCAAAGACCTTTAGATAATATTTGACGCCCTGCTTCATGCCCCCTACCTACTCTAAAATCTGTTATGCAACCTAAAGAAGGGTTCCCGGGGCCAGCCCAGTGGCGTAGCGGTTAAGCTCACGCTCTCCGCTTTGGCGGCCGGGGTTTCACGGGTTCGGATCCCAGGCGTGGACAGACGCGCGGCTTGTTGAGCCATGCTGTGGCGGCGTCCCATATAAAGTAGAGGAAGATGGGCACATATGTTAGCCCAAGGCCAGTCTTAAATCACCCAGCTTTGCAAAATAGCCTGAAATTATTGAAAAAAATAATGCTTGGCCCCACCACCATCATCACCTTATGACCAAGCTGTGGGATCTCGGGAAGGTGATTTTCCTTCTCTGAGCTTCCATTTTCTCATCTGTACAAATCATAACTACCTGGTAGCTTGACTGTGAGGACCAAATGAAGTCCTTGTCATGGGGCCTGGCTCCCAGCAGCCATGGAAGGTGCAGACGTTGAAAGTATTGTCCCCACTCATACCTCACAGGTCTGTTAAGAGATAGTCTGGAAGTGTTTTATACATTAAGAGGAGCTATACAAATGCATGGTGGCACTATGTAAAGTTGGCCTGCTTATAAGGCCTGTCTTTCCCTGCTTTCAAAAATGGGGAAAACCTTGTTTCTGCTTCCAAACAGCTGCCAGCCCCTATCAAAAGAGGTATCTTGGCTGTTTCCAGGCTGTGTTACAAAACTCTGGAATGTTGGCCTCTGGTCTTCTAGAACTATTGTATATGAAATGTATCGTTCCTTTGTTTCTATGAAAGGAGAGGGAGTGTACTCAAATGGACCACAGCAGCGTGTGTGAGTATATCAGAACTGTGGCTCCTGGGTCAGACTCTTCACACTTGGGGCACCAAACCTGTGAATGACCTAAAACGATGAATGTTTGTACTTTTTAGGGGCTATGGGATGCCCAAACCTGAAAGGAATTTTTTTTTATTGAATTCTAAATGCATTTGGCTGTGGGAAGGGAGGGAGGAAGGGAGAGCGTTGCAAAGAAGACTTGTCTAAGACGTTTTTTTGAAGAGAGATGCTATAGGACACAATGGTTTATCAAGAGAGGGTGTAACCAGCTAGGGCACTGAAGACCTGGGTTCTGGGCTTCCTTCTCTTGCTAAGCCTACACCTCTCCCTAGCCAGCTGCTTCACCTTTTGTGGTCTCAGGTACCCTCAAGAGTAAAGTTAAGGTTGTTGGATTAGGTGATGCCCCGTACACACTCACACTCATACCCACATGGGGTGTCCGGCTGGATGCTGTGCAGCTTTGACTAACATTTATATAAAGGAGAAGTGGGACAGTCAGTGGAAATACCTCCTGCCGTTGCCAAAGCACTACTTTAGGGTCTGGCCCTTCTGCTGGTCTAAAGTAACACCTCTCTTCTAGAGCATGTAATGTGTTCCACTCTGTGTTGAGCTGTCCTCCCAATGGCGAGGTCACCATAGCCAAGACTACCCTGAACAGTCGCTCTTGGCATTTCAGTAGTTGGGCCCATTGAAGGCAGGGGGGCTGCTTGGAACAATGCTGCTCCTAATGTGTCCCTGGTGTGGTTCCCCGACAGCAGCATCCACTTACCTGGAATTGTGAGAAATGCAGGTTCTCAGGCCTACTGAGTCAGAAACTCTGGCACCAGTCCAGCGATCTGTGTTGTAACAAACTCTCCAGGGGGTTGTAATGCTCATTAAAGTTTGGGAAACACTGACTTGGAGCATCTTACCCTCTGGCAAGTGTGGCATCAGAAGGCGTTCAGTGGGTTGCTACTCAACACAACTTGACGTTGGTCCAATCAAGTGAGATTCATGCTCCCAGTTCTCATTGAACTATATCTTCTTTTGGAAGCCCTTTTCTTTTAGGTCCTCAGGCTAGAGGTCTGTGGTAAGAGGTGACCTTAAAGAGTTAACGTGTCTAAAATGAATGAGAATCTGTCCTAATAAGACCGCTGTGTTAATGTGGTAACCACTCCTTCACACAGGAGCTGGCAGGAAGTGGTATTGGCTTCTAATTTTGATATTGACCACCTGACCAAATACAGCAAGAAGAAACCTGATGCAGCGTTTCCACAAATTTCTGCAGGCCTGATACACAGAAAGGTTCAAGTGTCTAAGGTCTGCTGGTGGTTAAATGAACACATCAACAAGCAGCACCACACAGGGTCAAAGACACTGCGGTGGTTGTATATGGTGGTCTTGCCTTGACGACTAACTGGTTGTGTGATTCTGGGTGACTTCTTTCACCTGAAAAGGCTTCAATGGCCTCACCTGTAAAACAAATTGAAAACAATCTCCGGAGCCTCTTTCATCTCCATCCATCATTTTTGTTTAGTAATGATGCCTTGCAGTCTTAAAGATTTTGGAATCGAGAATGGTGACTAGTGACTTCAAAATGGAAAGAGAGAATAGGATAGGCTGAGCAGTGATGCAATAGCAACCCTGCTACTTCAAGGGCCTTGCTGAGCCATGGGTGGTGCAGGTTGTATCCATGATTCTGCCTTCTACATAGGACTCAGCTAGGCTTGTCCCTCAGTCTAGACTTGAGAGTGACTTGCTTTATTTGGTTGTCTTGGAGACATTCTAATTCTAGAAGGGTCACTTGCTCTTTCTAGTGCAGACCTCTGCTTATCTGAATCTTAAAGTTATAGCTTGAGCCAAATAGATTAGCTTCTCATTTTCTCTCACCCTAAACTCAAGGAGCATTTTTTTCCTCTTGTTATATAGACCTTCCTCTTCCCATCACAATCTAAACGATTCTGCCCAGAAAGCAGATGCAAAGCCCTGTCTACCCGCTTTCCATCCCCTGAGGTATGGACTTTATAAAAGGTTTTGCTTGTCAGGCGTTAGCTTTCTGAGCTGAGTGCTGTCTTCCTTTTTTTTTTTTTTTTTTTTTTGGCTTTCTTCCTCTTAAGCCCATTGCACAACAATCTCATTTTAACCTTTCGCCAAATTCTACACTTCTCACTGTCAGAGGTTACCAGAAGTGTTTGAACAGGTAACTTCTACCTTTGAACTTCTGTTGCAACAGGTTCAGAGTTCCACTGGAGCTTGTTGGCCATTCTCAAGACGGTGCGCATTGGCTTCAGGTGTGTCCCCATCCCAGGAGCTGTGGAAAGAACAGAGGTGCCTGCGTGGGGTGCTAAACCAAAACAGCCAGGGGTACATGTGAGGGGTGAATTTCCTGGCCCCAGGAAGTGAGAGTATTCTTACAAGGTAAGCTGTGATAATGCTATTTGCTCTATAGTTTATATGTCTATGGGACAGCGGGGATGGGGGTGGTTTGCGGGGAAGAAGGTGGGACACATATCTATTTTCAGCCTAAGACTCTTTTACAACAGGGATTACATTTGGTTGAATAGAAATCTCAGCCAGCTTGTGTGGCAAGCAAATTAAAAGTCAATTGGAGGGGCCGGCCCGGTGGCGCAGTGGTTTAGTTCGCGCTTGGCAGCCCGGGGTTCGCCGGTTCGGATCCTGGGCGCCCGCCGACGCACTGCCTGTCAGCCGTGCCGTGGCAGCGTCCCATATAAAAAAAGTAGAGGAAGATGGGCACGGATGTTAGCCCAGAGCCAGTCTTCCTCAGCAAAAGAGGAAGATTAGCAATGGATGTTAGCTCAGGGCTGGTCTTCCTCACAAAAAAAAAAAAAAGAAAAAAGAAAAAAAAAAGTCAATTGGAAAGGAGGTAGAAACCTCGAAGCTGTCTGTATGTTGGCAGGAGATAGACTTGGAAGGGAAAGGAGTTCATTTCACTAAATGCAACTAAAACAGACTTAAAAGCTTTAAGGGTTATAGACAACACCAGGATGTGGCAGTCCTTCATCTTCTATTCAGAAATTTCTGTATCAGTGTGCTTAGAAAGGCCATTCATTAGTCAGCGATTCCCATTTGGAAAGGAGAAAGTGAAGTGAATCCTCAGCAGACATTCTTTTAGGTGCTGAAGTCTTGTGGTAGGTCTGTAACAATGTGTTACCTCATTGGCTTGCCATATCCTGTAAGGTAGATGTATTGTTCCCATTCCATAGATGAATAATGTGTCTCTGGGTTGTTAAACAGCATGGCCTGGGCTACACAGCCAGGAGGTGGTGTGGCTGGGACTTCAGTCCTGATCAGTCTGTCACTACAGCCTGCTGCATAATGCAGAGTTCTTGTGTGCTGCCAAAACCTTCCATTATTCCCTCAAATCTTGGGAGTGTCACTCATGTGCACATAGGATGGAAAAGGAATGCAACTCTGCTAGAACTGGAGAATGACCCAGACCCTTCTGAACTTGAGTGTTCGAGCCTGGAGGAAACCAGTAAAAAAAGAAAGGCTCATCCTCTGGCCCTGAGCTCTTCATCCCTTTGGTAAAAGAAGACAGCATCCACGGAAGAGTCCAGCAGCATTACAGTGGCTGAGACTTGGCGCCCATTCTGCTGTCCTCTGCAGTCCGCTGGAAGAAGCTGCCCCTTGGGGAGATGAGCTCTTGAAACTAAGCAAAGCCAAGTGTTCCTCCAGCCATGAGATGACCCAGAAGATGAAACGGCAGGGGCTACCCTCGTCTTCCCATACTTTGTCTTTCTCCCATGTCTAAAGTGGGCTCCTGTGAGGCCAAGGGATCAGCTCATGTTCCCTGACACTGTGGCACAGCTCACCCTGGCTTTTTCAGTTGGAGACTTTTAGGATTTTCTGTAGAGAGAACAAATCCTAATCTAGTTCTAGTAAAGGGCTGGGCTCCTGCTGAACTTACCATGAGCCTTCTTGAAGGAATCAAGGCTGGAGAAATTGTTGCTTAATTCCGGGGTGACTGTAGGGCTGGGGGGAGGGGCAGTGGGCAGGAGGACTTGTTATTTCTGCCTCCAAATCCGAGAATGGAAAGCTCCTGCCCCCTTCTGTGGCCACAGCCTTAGGTGAATCCAAAGAGATGACCTCAGGTCTTCATAGCCTGTAGACCAATCCCCAAGACACTTCCAGGGGGTCTGCACATTCCAAACAATTTTTATAATAATACTAAAAAGTTATTTACCTTTTCCACTATCACTGTCTCACATGTGTACAGTGGAGTTTTCCAGAAGCTACAAGATGCAGGATCAGTCTGACAACAAATGGCACCTGTGCCTGTATATTCCTGCAATTTAAAAATTTCCCAGTTTCAATGTGGAAGGTGAGGGGGGCAGCAGAAAACTTTTTTGACTTAAATGTTGAGACATGAAAAGGATAACCCAATCTATCACAGCAAAAGAACAAAGGCTCTTCATCCCTGGGCCTGTTGTTCCTGACTTGCTTGTTCTGTTGGCTTTATCAGAACTGCTTCGAGGACTGAGGCAGGTACACTGGGGACTGGAGAGAGGGTGACACAATACGGGGCTGGCAAGCAATGCTGGGCTGGGCTGCCTCCAGGTGCCCCCAAGGTTTCAGGAGGCCTGTGAGGGCTGAGGTGCCCTCTGGCTGGACCTTCCTGTCCTGGGAATCCAGCAGGGGGTGTTATGGCCTCTCTGACATGAGTGGTCTGGGGGGGCACCTCAAGTCATTTTTGTTTGGTTTTGTCTGGGTTTAGTCAGACAAAGCAGGAGAGGGTGAGTTGTGTGGTGCAGGCTGGCTTTTGTTCCAGCCCTCAGGGCTGGAGTTAAAGGCTTTGAAAACGAGCCAGGGGAGCTTTGGCGGCTTTTCTCCTCCTGGTCAGAGCACTTCCACTTTCAGTTGTGAAAGAAAAACCAGGAAGTGAAGTCCCCGAGCACGTTGGAAAGCCCAGTCATGGCCTGACTCGGGACAGCTCAGGCAGGGCAGAACTGGGGACACTCTGATCTGTGGCCATCTGTCTGCCTGGATGCTCTGAAGCCCCTCTGTCCCTGGAGGAACTAAGGGTGAAGGAAGAGGGACGGGGACTCATGCGCTAGGAAGAACACAGAGCCAGGAAGCCCCCTTCGCTGGAAACACCAAGACATGCGGCCCCTTCACAGGGTAAGAGGACCATCCAGAGGGGTGTATTTAGCAAGGGGTCTTGTAAGCATGGGGCAGAGGTCCAGGGGGTATCCTGACCCTGAGCTTCTGCAAATCTAGAGCTTGCTGTGTGTGTGCCAAGCACCTGTCAGCTCTCTCTCTCTCTCCCAGGCCTTTAAGTGACACATTTAAACCCTCCTTGTCAGGAGGGGTGAGGGGAAGGAGGAATGAGGGGCATGGATGGGATTTTCTTTCTCCTGCCTCTCTTGGGGGAGGTGAACCACAATGACACGCTGTCTGTGGGCCTGAGCATCTGCCATAGCTCGCCTGTGGTGGGCTGGAGGTTCTCAGTTTTCATGGTGGACTTTGACTCCTTCCTATGGTAAGAGCTGATGGGTGAGTGACTGACGGAATGGTTTCTGAATGAAGTTGGATCTATTTTAAGGGGTAGGGCCACAAGTTGAATCTAAGATGAACTCCAAGGACCTTCACGGAGTGAACCTTGGGAAGGGACTCCACGGTTGGGACTTTCTGTGGGTATCAACTTTTTGGTGTCTTGAAAAGTAGGATTGATTGTAGGTGATTGGTATTCTCTAACAGAGGCAGAGTCTTAAAAATAATAAAATTTAAATAATCAAATAAAATTTTAAAAATTGAAAAATTAAATAAAAGATGAAAATAAAATAATAAAATTAAAAGTGTTTAAAATAATTAAACTAAATTTAATCTAAAGAATAAAAGTTTGGTTTAGTAAAAAAAAAAGGAGTAATTGGTTTTGCTTGATCCCTCCCTCTGTGTTCCAGCATGGGAGTTACTCTATGCTGGTCCCCTCCAGCTGACAAGTATTCGAGATGAACACAGAATAGTCTTGGAAGAGGCATGGTATAAAATCTTGTAGGCGTCACTTGTGTGCTTTGCGCCATAAAAGGAACAAAAACTTAAGTAAACCAAGAGTCACAAATACTTGTGTAATATAGCTCAGTAGAAAAAAGTCACGTAATAAAGCTAAGTAGATGGTATGTAATACGAAGCAGATGGTGGGGACTCTGGCAAAATGCAAGGCAGGTGCACCCCAGATAAACACATTCCAATTTAAATATTTTTTTTTTTTACAAACATTATCCAGACCAAACAGAGTGTTTCAGCCAGGCATTCAGATAGGTCCTGAGCTAAAATAGTCTTCTATCCCAGGATATGTTCTACCTCCTTGAGGGCAACGACATTTACAATAATATCAGTGTATCATTGAGCGCCTGAGTGCTAAACATCCAGTGGGGGCCACAGACTGTACAGGGAGGCTGGGGGTCAGGGAAGGAGAGAGGGTCAGGGAATGAATGGAGAGAGGGACAGTGAAGCCAGTTAAGCACCAGCTTACAGTAGGTACTCTTACATTTAATTAACGCAATCTCATGAGGTGGGTGGTTTCACCATTTTATGGTTGAGTAGGCTCAGAGAGGTGAAGCAAGTTTCCCAAGATCACAAAGTACCCAGATGTCAAACTGGGATTGAAGCTGCAGTCAGTGTGATGCTAAAAACTGTGCTCCGTCCACTCGTGTGTAGAGTTCGCCTTTCTTCAGATCTAGAAAATTTCATTTGTGAAAAGATTTTCGTGTATGGTGACCTGGGCAGATATTGAGTTCACACATTTATTGGATACTTTTCAGGTTGACATTTTTCTAGAACTGCAAATATTACAGCTACCATTCATTGAATATTTTCCAGGGAGCAGCGCTGTGCTTACTGTTTCATGCGGCTTGTGTCTTTTGATCTTCAAAACAGCCCTATGAGGTAGGTTCTCCGTTTCATAGATGGGGAAACCGAGGCTTAGAAATAAAGAGACTGGACACACTATGAAGAGATTGAAGCTAGAATTTGAACCGTGGCTCATTTAGTTCCGAAGGCAAACCTTGCCTCAATTTCTAATCCGTCTAGTTAGTGCATGGGCCAAAGAATTAGAAACTGGGAGAAATTTCTCTGTTGAAAATCCTTCCATTTCAAATTCTAACAGAGAGAAAGCAGATCAGTCGTTGCCAAGAACTGAGAGGATAGAGGAATGGGGAGTAACTGGCTAATGGGTACATAGCTTCCTTTGGGGATGATGGAAGTGTTTTGGAACTAGATAGAGGTGGTAGTTGCACAGCATTGTGAATGTACTAAGTGCCTCTGAACTGTTCATTTTAAAATGATTAATTTTGTGTCATGTGAATTGCACCTCAAAAAAAAAAAAATCCTTCTGCCTCTAGGCAGGTGAATTTTCAAACCGGGATCTGGCAATTTTTTAGAAACCAGGAATGAAGTTTCTGCTCCTGTCTGTCTCATACGCCTGGCCAGCAGATGCTCTGATCCTCTTTTGGGGTGCAGCCTGAGGTGACTCTCATGCCTGGCAGCACCCCACAAGGGTGACATGTTCCCAGCAGCACTGAGCTGAGCCATCACTGCTGTCACCACAGTCTCCTGTAAAGGCTTCTATGTCTGTTTCTTCCTGTGTGACCATGCTTCCCGAGGTCAGAAATGGACTCTCTCGCTCACTCTTCCCCCTGGCAGAGGGCCTGATATTTCCCAGACTCTTAATACATGTTTGAATGAACACATGAGTTCTGGAGTTTGGAAGGTCAGGCAGCCCTTGTACTGCTATGGCCAGGCCGTGGTATCAACCCTCTTTGGGGGAGCTGGTGGGAGATCTCTGGGTCTCCATGGGTAACTCTATTCTAAGAGCTGTGAGGTTGCGTGTGTCTTGTGGGTGGAAGCAGGGGTGGGATAGGGTCCAGGAAGATGGCTAGGTCCAAGTTCAGAGGTGGACCATGCCCTCTTCAACCAGAAATCCTCTGTTTAAATAGAAATGAGGGGTTGTTAAGACCTTTGCACACAACTTGAAGGGCAGTTATAGTATGAAGACCATGATCATCTCTTCTCTTTTGGGACATCTCAAAATAGAACATCTGGTATTGACAAGGGGTTACAAACTCATGTAAGTGGAAGAGGGAAGAGGGAGCTAGTCTTTACTGAGGATTTATCATGTACCCCACAGTGTGCTAGAAGGTCCACCCACAGTACCCCTTTTAAGTAGGGATATTCACCCGCCCCTTCTTGTGTGCAGTTGAGGGAAACATGCTCAGTGACATTAAGTAACTGTCCCCAGGGTCATGCATCTGGTAAGTGGTAGAGCTGTTGCTCTGGTTCCTGGCAAGGCAATGGCCTTCGAAATTTGTTCCCCAGAAATGAGACCCTTGGCAATAAAGCCTGTTGTTTGCACTTTGCATCTGGTGACTTCTGACCATTGGCCGGGACAGGTAGTGTGAGGGCTGATTCTGCTGAGAGCCCGGGCAGGGAGGCCTCTCTCACAACCTCTTGCATCACCCTGTCTTTATCCTGACGTAGGTGACAGGGGCCTAGCCCTTCGTCCGGCCTATCTTTTCACAGGCTCTCTTATCAAATCCAGTGGACTTCTGATACTGGTTCACCTGACTTAGTTCTCTCATAATTCACTTGGTCAGCAACAGATTTAGGAAGCCTTTGAGGGTGTTGACGGAGCCAAGGTTTCCTCAGTGGACTGTGATTTGTTGGAAGCACAGTGGTAGACCCAGGTTGACTATGTCAATCTGAGATGGAGTGGGATTTGTCACTGCCTGTCACCAGCCTATGCTGACTCAACAACAACCTGTGCTATCTTTGTGGACTCAGTTGAGGCTTTTGGTATTTGACTTAATGAAGCCTTTCCTGTTCGATACCACTCAGCTCAACTGGCCAAGGCCTGGCATCCCAAGCCTTTCTGGTGTTGGTGAATGCAAATGACTTCAGTGGCATAGTGTCTATGCCAGGCCCAAGACTCTGTCTCATTCAGCCTTCCTGGAGGCTTTTTCTTTTTTCCCCTTTCAACTAAAGATGGATCCTCTACCTCCATGAGAAATACCTCTTCACCGTTTCCCTTCCCCAAGTGTCATGCTTGTCCCACTATAGTGCCTTTAGCCATACTCTACCTCTCGCCCCACATCTGGGTATTCCCTTTCCTCCCTTCAACTTAGGTTTATCCAACCTAATGTAGTGACTTGTCTCTCCATAGAAAAGTGGATGGAGAGACACAGACAACAGTTGAGAAAGATGGTTTGGCGACAGTGACCCTGGTTGGAATCATAGTTGGGGTCTTCCCAGCCATTGACTTCATTGGTGGGGTCATCATCCTTGATTGACCCTGGAAACAGGACTAGAGGTGATAAGGGTCCAGGGGATCAAGGATCACACATCCTTGAAGGTCTAGTCTAGCCTTAATCTACTCCAGTCTACACTGGCCTCTAACTTCTTCAAATTCATTGGTTTGTCCCACACACTGAGTCCTGTTATAAGTGTTTTTAGTGTTCAATAGATGCCTAAGTCCCCAGAGGGCAGGAGCTATGTCTTCTAAGTGTTTGTCCCTCTGTACATGGCACAGTGCTGGGCATACAGTGGGTCCAAGGTCTTTGCTTGTCTTATTAAAAGTAAATACATAAGTAAATTTAAAGTGCAGAGGGTAAACATGTCTCTTGCCTCACACATACTTCTACAGTCCACCAGATGCTCCCAAAACTGGGGTCCATCCCATAAAACACTTGTTTACTGCCTGGGGAATTGGCTTTATCCCCTGTTAGACTCTGAACTCTAAGTATGCTTAGACACATAGTAGGTGCTCAAATATTCAAATGCCTGCAGAAGGAGTGAACCTTGACCTCAGTCAGATCAGGCTGCTTACAATCCCCCCTGCCATGCTGTGAAGTCCCTGGCTGTGCTATTTCTGAGGAGGGCTCGGCCGACTCTGTTCCCCTCTGTATGTAGGAACATAGCATGTCATTGTGGGATTGAATTCCGCAACCTTTTCCTTCGACAGATTCCCCTCGCTAGTTGCCTTTCTCTGAACTTGTACCAATGGTGGCAAAAGGGGAAAGTGACTCACTGGCACTTTGTGGGTTCCCACTGAATCTCAGGTGCCGTGCTGGGTGCAGTAGAATCCAAAGGCTAAGATAGCCTCTGCCTGGGAGTGCCCAAGTTGTCCACTGAGTCACAGGAAGCCTCCCTGAGACTTGAACTCCAGGAAAGAGCTGACCCTGCTGCACTTCTCAGAACCCTCCTGAGCTTTTCCTGTGTGATTCAGAAGCAAATATATTACCAATGCACATGCGTGAAACCCTCATGATTTATTTATGGTGTGCTTGCTTGCAGGCTGGGGCATCTGCCCTGAGCTAGCCCTCCCCCTCTCTCTGCCTGCTGCCCTACAAATTGGAACTGTTGGATGTGGCCTGGCAATTGGGCTAGGAAGAGCAAGATGTGGGAGCTTAATATCACTCTCCTGTTTTAATTATTTGAACACTCACAGAATCTTTCCATGGTGTGGAAATGCCTACTCAGCCACCCTCTGGGGTTTTAATAGGGATCCCCTTTGATAATACTATCTCCCTGCTCTGCCCTGCATGACCCTGCGGAGATGATAAAGAGGCCCTTTTCCGTCTGCCTGGGGACATCCCCTGGTGTGTGTGCTTCAGAGCACACTGGGTGCCAGGCCCCCAGATGAGGAGAGACACCTGTGCCTGGTGACATGGCCCTGCTTGATGGAGAAGGCTCATGTGAGGCAGTGGCCTGAGCACCTAGACACTGGTGAGTGGCTAGGAAGTTACCTGTAGGTTCACAGGTCAGGATCTTGCGCCATTCTCTCCCCTTAGCTCCTTGCGGTAAACTTTGAAAGACGCACTTTTAGGGCCCTTTGGCCCTATGTCTCAACCTTTACCTTTGGTCTGGTTTCTTGTCCGCTAAAGAAATGAATGAAAAACATTTCCACCCCTAGAGCTGCTATCCAGACTGGCTGACTCAGCAGCCGAGAAACACTGTACACAACATGAGCACTGGGAAAAGGCCACGTGTCAAATGGAGCCTAGGTCTTGGGAGAACTGCAGTTTGAGAAATGAAGCAAAGGCTGTATTCTCAGGTGTCTTCACGAGAAATGCCACCAACCAAGGTGGTGGAACTTTCTAAGTCAGCTACCTGAGTCAGAGGTGGGATAATTTGGAGTTGTTCATTTTATAGTTTGTTTGTTTGTTTTTAAAAAGCATGCATATTTCAGATTAATGGCACATACTCTCAAGTGGTACCTTCCCAATGAGACCTACTCTACCACCCTAATTAAAACTCACCCCCCAGCTGTCCCCTTGATCCTCTTTCCCTAGTCTATTTTTTTATTCTGTAGTACTATATAATCTAACTATTGTTCAGGCTTTTTGTCCAACTTCCCAATAAAATATAACCCCTACGAGGGCAGGGATTTCACATTTATATCCACAGGACCTGCGATGATTCCCAGTGTACAGTTAAGCCCTTAAATATCTTTTGGCTGAATGATTGCATATGTGAAACTTTCTGGAAAATCTACTCATGATTTCTCCTCTTCCATCTGTCTTTTCCTATGAAGATTATCCTTTCAGAAACACAAAAGCATACACCTTGTCCAAGTGGTTTTTTTCTTTCTATTTGGTAATATATCATAGAACTCTTTCCACATCAGTACATACAGATCTGCTTTATTCCTGTTAATATGTGTCAAGAGTTCCATTGTGTGGAAGTGCTGTAATTTATTGGGTTACCCTCCTATCAAAGAAGGCTTTCCTGGTCTCTGGCATTATAAACAATCCTATAGATTTAATGATGATGATCATAAAAGCTAAAACCTGAGCCTATGTGCCAGGCATTGTTCTAAGCACTTGACAGGTACATTAACTCCTTTAATTATGGTGACAGCCTGATGGGAGAGATATTACTATTGTCATTTTATAGATGAGAAACCACACAAAAGTTTTCTACCCCAGGTCACAAGGATGACCACCAAGCAGGATTTGAGCCCAAGTCGTCTGACTCAGAGCCCACATTCTTAACTGGAAACTTACACAGCCATTTGTGATGCACTTTATTAAGCTGATGTCTTTCTATAGGATAAATTACTAGTAGAGTCATTAGGTCAAAGGGCACACATTTTAAATTGTGATAGAGGGCAATGGGCACATCTCCAAGGAGGCTGCGTCAAATTTGTTTCCATGATTAACAGTGCATTTTGCAGTGTTTCATCGTTGCTAATCTAATGGGTAGGGAAAAGGCATTTCATTTAAATTTGCCTTAATAAAAACTATAAACAAAGTTGAATATCTTTCCCTCGTTTTAAGTTACCTGTTTGTTTGCTGTGAACTTTCTGGTCGTGCCCTCTGACCTTTGTTTTATTGGGTTGTGTTTTGTTTTTCATTGACTTCTAGGCATTCCTTATTGAGGAAATGAGCTCTTTGCCTGTCTGGAGTATTTGATACTTTTCACAATTTATCTTTGACTTCATACCTGCTATCTTTTCTGCAGGGCAAATATATATTTTTTAATTTTATGTAATCAAACTTGCCAACATTTTCATTTATGGCTTCTAGGTTTTGTGTCTGTCTTGAGTCTTCCCCATGCCAAGATTATGAAAATATTTCTCTCAGACTTTTTATCCACAAATACTCTTATGGTTTTCAACATTTTATATTTAAGTCTTTGATCCATCTCCAATGTATTTTTGTTGAAGGAGTAAGACAGTAATCAGTTTTATGTATTCTCCCTGAATAGCTAGCCAGTTATCTCAACACATTTATTGTAAGTGAAAAAAATCCATCTTGATTTGAAATGCAATTTAGTGTATGATAATAGCATCCACTGGGAGTATTTCAGGATTATTTCATTACATAGATTTGTCTTTTCATGACCAACAGAAAACTTCTATAGCTCTATACTAAGCAAATTTGGTAAGTTTACCTCTCTGCCACCCACCCAATTCCTGTTATTTTTCAAAAATTTTCTGACTGTTTTTTAAGTTTTATTTTTCTGGGTGAACCTTAGAATTAACTTTTTAGTTCCCCCCAAAATCCTGTAGGTTTTTATTAGGGTATGGATACACTTAGGGAAATAGATCCCTTTGACTATTTCAGGTATACCTTTCCATTTTTCAAGTCTTCTTATGTCCCTCAGATCTGAACTTTTTAAATATAGGTTTTACACATTTATTCTTATGTACGCTATTGTGAATGGCACATTTTCCATTATTTTCAAATCAGTTATCTGCATGAAATATAGGAAAGCTATTGACTTTCTGGCTACCAATTTGATAACTGGTCACCTTACTGAATTATCTAGTGGTTTCTAATTGCCTTTTATTTCATTAGAGGGTTTTTAGAATTCCCCTCTCAGCTGTTTTTTATCTAATTGGGAAATATAACAACAAATTTTCATCTCAGATATAACTGAATGTTGGCCCTTTTGATCTTTGAATCATTTAAAATAGTACAGGTAGCTGAGATTTACCCTCCTTAGGAACCAATGCTTTTCCATATCAGGCTTTTCTCTGGCTAAGTTTTGCAAGACAACATTGTAGTCTCAAATCATGTTATCTTTCATTTCTTAGTGGAAGAAAACTACATTTGATGCAGAAGAGTAAACTAGTATAAGAAAAGGTGAAAACCTCTTAGCTCCAGAGCTCTGAGGAAGCTGGGAGAAGGATCTTACAACAGAACACATATCTGGTTCACATTCGTTGCATATTAAGGAAAAGGCTACCAGATTCTTCCAGATATGCTCATGAAGCTATTGGTTGGTAATGTCCTAGTGACCTTTTTGCCGTTACTTTGGATTTTGTCTAGAAATATTGACTATGCAATTAAGGAATGAGATGGAGGATTCCTAAGTTGGAAGTGGAAGGAATTTAGGGGCAATAACAATGGAGGCTGGGTTATCAACTGAAAGCCCAACCAAGAAAGCAAAATTTCATATACAGCTTCCTAAATAACACACAGGCCCCTTTGGAGTCATTATGAGTTGTGTAGACTTGTGACATAGTCTCTAGGAAACAGAAAGTAATTCAGTATGGAAGAAAGGGTTAACTAATTGGGTGTAAGAACTTGGGAACTCTGGTCTCCCTTTTAATGAGGTTTCTATCACCACAGAATAAGCCTATACATGCAAGAGACCAATTAAATCCAAATGAGTGTGACACTTTCAGAAGGTAGATTGTTTTTTGAAAAGCTTATAATTGCAATTTATATCTCATTATTACATGGAAAATAATTAGTTCTTTAGCCATAAAAGCAAAGAAAATTTATCCTTTGTCCTTTATAATTTGTCCTTTGAATTCCAGAAACCCAGAGTAACAGAATTATTTATTTCTAGGATACACTTTCTGCCTACTTACTGCTGTAGATGACTTCATTTGATAAGATTCATCTTGTAGATTCTTCCAAGCCTGGAAGAGTCAACTAATCCTGAGTGGTCCTTGATATGTGTTAGAAATATGTCCTTTTCATCACCCACTATCCCTAACCCAACACCTTGCCAAAATATTGATTTGGGAGTACCCATCTCAAGAGTGACCAGAGTGACTTTTGATGATCTAAGTTTTGGGAGTTTAGGGTTGGGGGAGTTTTACTAAAGGAAAAATGGGTTAACTGAGAGTGTTTAGAGCAGGTAGTTCTGAATCAGAAAACTGGTCATTTATTTAACAATCACTCATTGAAAGTTTACTATGTGCCAGACATGGTGTAGCCATTGGAGGCACAGTAGTCAACAAAATGAAAATCCTTGCTCCAATTAGAACATCAGTTCGGTAGGGTCAATTGATGATAAGGAACCAGAACTATTTCAGATAGTGAACAGTGTCATGGGGAAGAGAAAGCAAGGTCCATGATAGTGATTGGGGTAGAAAGGGCAATAGTAAATAGGGTGATCAGAGAGAGTGAGCCTCAATTCAAGTGACCTTTGAATTGAAACCTGAACTCTGGGGGTCAGTGTTTCAGCTGTGGGGAACTGTGTTTCGGGCAAAGGGAAGAGCATATACAGAGGCTCTAAGGTGGGAATGGACTTCAGGTTGAAAAGCAGAATCACATAAGAAAAATAGAATCTTTTAAAGGAAAGGGACTATCAAAAGAAAAATCATTTATATGCTATAGGGATAGCCTGAAAGATTCATAACAATAAACACAGTTGACCAAACTTGAATGTTAGAGTAGAAGGGGCCATTTAGGGACTTTATTCAAAGAAAATGAGACTTATTGAAGAAATGTTGCCCCAAATCCGCAAAGGAGCAAAACTCAAAGTTGAATATGGGATGGTCATAATCTAGACACCAAGGCTGGTCCCGTGAGCTGGCAAGCAGGTGTGAAGGCAGGAGGTATCCTTCAGCTTAGCTTGGGAATTAAACGTGTTAGGAGCTAGGAAATGAGTGACTTTGGCTATGGCCATCCATAGCCCAGAGGAAGGGAGGGCCCTGGAGTGAAACAAGAGGAAGAGCTGAGGACAAGTGAACATCCTGGGGGGTGGGGCGGAGGCACGTCACTATCACCATGCCGGAAAACGGAGGAAGCTCCACCATCCTCATGTGTACTGTGGCCCGCTCAGCCTTCTGTAGATGACCTATAACAGGAACTGTCAGATGCAGCACAACACAGCTTTCTTTCCTCTTTCTTTACTACTATTGCACTTCTCCCTACCCCATTCTTTCCCAACCAGTAGTGATGTCAAGGAAAGAGGAAATGCCATCACACCAACTGCTGGCAAGGGGTTCTGTGGGGTGCCTGAACCAGAACTGTAATTTGAGTGACACTGGACACACATGACAAGAGAGATGGTGGCTTTTCCCCTCATTTATTTGAGCACATCTGGAAATGTTAACAGATTCTGAAGGTTAGAATGGTAACCAGAGATTCCCACTTCAGTAAAATGGTGGAACCTGAAGGACTTGCCTTATCTCAGGCCTTCAGTTTCTTCCATTTAAATAGCGAGAGAGTTGATATGGTCACAAATCCTTTCTAGCACTAGCATCATGAGGTTAAAAATGTGTGTGTTTTGTGCATTAAAAAGGCAGCTATTGGGGCTGGCCCAGTGGCATAGCGGTTAAGTTCATGCGCTCTACTTAGGTGGCCAGGGGTTCACAGGTTTGGATTCCAGGCAGGAATCTATGCACCACTTGTCAAGCCATGCTGTGGTGGTGTCCCACATATAAAGTAAAGGAAGATGGGCACAGATGTTAGCCCGGGGCCAATCTTCCTCAGCAAAAAGAGGAGGATTGACAACAGATGTTAGCTCAGGGTTAATCTTCCTCACCAAAAAAAGAAAAAGGTGACTATCAAAAAAGTGAAGAGAAAACCTACAGAATGGGAGAAAACAGTCACAAATCATACATCTGATAAGGGACTATATTCAGAATATACAAAGAACTCTTACAACTCAACAACAAAAAGACAAAAAACCCAATTTAAAAATGGACAAAGGATTGGAATAGACATTTCTTCACAGAAGAAATACAAATGGCCAACAAGCACATGAAAAGATGCTCAATGTCATTAGTCATTAGGAAAATGCAAATCAAAACCACAATGAGATGCCATTTCACACCCATTAGGATGACTATCATCCAAAAAAACCCAGAAAATAGCAAACGTTGGTGAGGATGAAAAGGAATTGGGATGCTCTATGTTGCTGGTTGGAATATAAAACGGTGCAGGCACTGTAGAAAACAGTTTGGTGGTTCTTTGACAAGTTAAATGTAAAATTACCATGTGACCCAGCAATTCTACTCTGAGATATTTACCCTAAAGAATTGAAAATAAGTATTCAAGCAAAACTTGTATATGAATGTTCATAGCACTATTCACCGTAGCCAAAGGGTGGAAACAACCCATTTCTATTAATTGATGAATGGATCAACAAAATGTGGTCTATCCATACAATGGAATTATTATTCAGCCATAAGAAGGAATGAAGTACTGATACATACTATAACATGGAAAAACCTTGAAAATAATGTGCGGGGGGCCAGCCCCATGGTGTAGTGGTTAAGTTGGGTGCGTTCCGCTTCAGCAGCCCGGGTTTGCAGTTTCGGATCCCAGGTGCAGACCTACATCACTTGTCACCCACACTGTGGCAGCGACCCACATATAAAGTAGAGGAGGATTGGCACAAATGTTAGCTTAGGGCTATTCTTCTTCAAGCAAAAAATGAGGAAGATTGGCAACAGATGTTAGGTCAGGGCTAATCTTCCTCAGCGGAAAGAAAAAGAAAATATTATGCTGACTGAAAGAAGTCAGACACAAAAAGTCACATATTATATGAAATATTCAGAATTGGTAAATTCATGGAAACAGAAAGTAGATTGGTGGTTGCCAAGGACTGGGGGAGGAGAGAATGGAAAGTAACTGCTTAATAGGTACATGGCTTCCTTTTGAGGGTGATGAAAATGTTTTGGAACTAATTAAAGGTGATGATTGCACAACATTGTGAATGTATTAAATGCTGCTGAACTGTGCATTTTAAAATGGTTAAGTCTATGTTATGTTAATTTTACCTCAATTAAAAAAGAAATGTGGGGAGGCAGGGAGGTACGGTCTGAATTGGATACCTGATCAGCAATAGCAAAGTGAGTAAGCTATTTCAGTTGACGAATAGGCACATCCTTCAACATCTTCTGCAGATAAAATCCCTTGCCAGTGAAGGCAGGTATTTTCGTTCTCATGAAACTGTGGTCTCGGCATTCATAAATATCTCCCTTGTTTGTAATGAAGCGGTCAGTCTCATCCCATTTGCAGGCAATATGACTGAAGTATGTTTAAAAGGAGCGCTTAAGAATTGACAGACCACGGGCCAGATTGAGCCAGATGTGTTTTTGTTTATCCCATGCCAGATTCTTACTATTTGAGCCAATTGTTATAATTGGGGTTTCATAAAAATCCAATGTTCCAGGTTTTCTAGGGAGAAAAACATCTGACAATCTGGTGACCCAGGGCTCACATTACTCTGTGGTAACTATCAGCCAGGGTTGACACTACATGCCACCTTTAGACTTGTCATGGATTCTCTCTCTCTTCTCCCTTTGTGTTACATCCCAGGCTATCCGCCCTGCCTCCTCTCCACCCCCATCCCATACTGCCACATCTGAACATAAATTTCACCTTTAGACCCTCTTTTGAAGACATTGTTCTCATAGTCTCCCATTAAAATGTAAATCTGCCATCTGTAAGAAGAGTACAAAAGTCCTCAGTGAAATAGTGTGTTCCCATAGCTGAGAAGGGAGGTAGAGGTAAGAATCTCTTAATTTGAGGGTGGAATTAGGGCAGAGGGAAGAATCCCAAATCAAAAGATACTCCCAGACCGGTGGCAGTGTCCCAGGCTGAGGGAGGCGTTGGTGGCAGGCAGGATGGGCAAGCACAAAGCAAACTTCTCCATTTGGCACTGCTATCCACTCTATCAATTTTGCAATTTTCCCTGGGGCGGCCCCCCTTCTCAGCCTGGGTTGGGGTGGCTGGCCTTAGAATGGTATCCTGCGTGGTTGGCTCGCGGACATGTTTTCCTCCCGGAGAGCCACTTACCTACAAGTCCAGGTAAGGCTGGATCCCAAAAACCCCAGCTCTCGGAATCCTGGCAGGTGGTCACGATGGCACCAGTTTTAGGTAACCTAGCACCAGTGGGGCCTCACTTTTGTTTGTGTTTTGTCTTCTTTTTCTTCCCCAACGTGATATGGAAGAAACTAAGGAGTTGGAGACAGTTGTCCCAGTCTCTAGAAGTTCAGTTTTCCTCCATAAAATGGAAAGAGACTACTCCAAATCCAGGTAATAATCAATCAGGGAGCAGAAAAATGATAAGTGACTCAGGGGTTCCTGTGACTGTTCCGGCTCCCACACAAAACTCCTGGGCTTTATAGCCTTTGTTAGAGTGGAGTGAAGTGTTTCCCTTAATGGAGAAAGCCCAGATGACAGCTGCCTCAAAGCTCCAAGGACGACTATGATCTTGATCTGATAAAGCTTTTTATTGGGCTTGCTTTGTTCTCTTGATCTTGAGTGGGAATGTTTGACCTCTTCTCTGAGATAGTGTTTCCGTAGCGCACTGCAGTAAACTTGGAAGAATGCAAATTCTTAACTTCTTTTGCAATTACCTATAAGGTGCCAGACAAATTCAGTCTCCTTGAACTCTGTGGCTAGACTCTATAAGGAAAAAATGAGTTGTGGTTTTGTAGATTTTAATGGGGAAGCAGCAATGGGAAATAGTGAGAAACCTTGGACAAGTCACTTTACCCCGGGGAGCTTCTATTTTCTCGTCTGTAAAATGCTATTTCATGACATTGGTTGGATTAAATTAGATAATCCAGGCAAACAGCCTCGCCCAGTGCCTGGCATACAGTCAGTACTCACGTATTTGCGGCTGTTATTACCCTAATCAAGTCTGAAAGCTGTGAGACGAGAGTTAGAAGAGACAGCTTCAGCAAGAATAAGTTGCTAGGAACTGCCCAAATGTTAGTCCCTCCTATTAGAGTAGTTTGAAGCTGAACTTGGCTGGAAACTACAGGAAAAGCGGTGTTGGAGGAAGCCTTTGTTGCTTTCGGTTCTTGAGATCCCTTCCTGGCCTAAATCTTCAACGCTCACTTGCTACCCTGTGTTGGGTGTGTTCTCCGGGACCCTTTCTGCGCACCCGGCTAATGCTGCCTCCAGTAAAAATGGTTCCTCCCTGGAGGAGAGGACGTTGGTCGTAGCAAGTTGTGACCCTGTCGATCTCTGAGACTGTCTTGGCACTTCAGAAAAGAAACCAAGGAGTATCTGGCCAGCAGGAAATGCCCTTCATGCAGAATGCCTGATTTCTTTTTTTATTATTATTTTTTTTATTGATGTCTTAATAGTTTATAACATTGTGGGGTTTTAGTTGTACATTATTGTTTGTCCGTCACCATGTGGATGCATCCCTTCACCCCTTGTGCCCACCCCCCAACCCCTTCCCCTTGGTAACCACCAATCAGTTCTCTCTGTCCGTGTCAGAACACCTGATTTCTAAAATCTGTGGTGTCACCTCTCCAGAGATTGCTTCTTCTGTTTGGTTTCTGCGTACGAGGGAAATCCAGCCGGAAGAGTCCTTCCTGACCCTCGGTCACTGTGGACAGAGGAAGCTTTCTGGAGCGTTCTCATCTGACTTCCAGTTTATGTTGGGTCCAGAAGGGCTGCTTCTAGGCTTTGTGGGCCCAAAATAAAAGGGCAGCCTTTTTTCAAAATTGTCTGGGGAATGATTAACTTGTTTCCTTTGATCCTTTCCGCCTTGTGGGAGGACAGTCAAGTAGCAGGGGTGGAGAACGACTTCTATTATTTT
Organism: Tapirus indicus; assembly: GCA_031878705.1. Lineage (NCBI taxonomy): Eukaryota > Metazoa > Chordata > Mammalia > Perissodactyla > Tapiridae > Tapirus > Tapirus indicus. The sequence goes on along the minus strand of CM062921.1, from coordinate 19,057,351 downwards.
CAACATTGCTAAGGTAAACAGTGGGAGAAATCTGCTCCTAGAGAGATCCAACCCTGGCTATTTGGAGGGTTAGACGCTGTGTGTGTTGGGGGGGGTGGGGGCGGGGGGGTGTCCTTCTGTAAACATAGAACTATGGGGTAAAAAATTATAACCATTTCCTCTAACTTTTTCTTTCCATCTATTTTTTTTAAGGCCTGAATTTCCTGCTGCTATTCACAAAGATGCTTTTTATTTTTAACTTCTTGTTTTCCCCACTTCCAACCCCGGCACTGATCTGCCTCCTGACCTTTGGAGCCGCCATCTTCCTGTGGTTGTTCAACAGACCTCAGTCAGTCTTGCCTCCTGTTGATCTTAACAACCAGTCGGTGGCAATCGAGGTAACTTACCAATCACCTTTTTAGTTTGTCAACCTTGATCGAACACAAACTATAATTCAAGACCTTGGGATAACTCATGAAGGGGATTGGGTACAGCGTGGGAAAGTAAGCCTTTTAGGTTAGCAATCAACAGAAAATCTACAAATTTAAACTTCCATTAATGGCACATTTCCTTTGTAATAAAAGTGAAACCACAGCTAAGTCTCGCGATGCCAGTAATCTAGACTGGAGTTTGCAAACTATAGCCTATAGGCAAAACCCACCTTATTGTGTGTTACCAGCAAACTAAGAATGGTTTTTACATTTTTAAAGGAATATGTAAAAAAAATAAAATAAAAAAGAGGGACAGATTATATGTGTCTCACAAAGCCTAAAGTATTTACCATCTAGCCGTTTACAGGAAAAGTTTGCCAACTCATTATTTAGATGATAGAGTCAGTATTTTGGGGACAGGAGAACATTTTCATTGAGATACCCAATGTCTGAGAATGGTAAAGAAGCTGAGTTAAATTCCACCTTTGCATTAACATTTGTTCTTAAAACTGGAAGTAGTTGAACTGGGCTTTTCCCCACAATTCCCTGTCTTTCAGCAAATCACACAGCTTCCTATATCTCCGAGCAAAGGGAAACCTCCAAGAATGTTCTCTTCATCATTTTTCATCTTCAACCCTTTTCAGAGAAAAAAGCATTCCTGTTCCTTTGTAAAGCTAACCCCTTCTGATCTTTTTACAAACTTCTTTCCTCTACTTGGGAATCTTACTCCAAGTTACCTCCCCTCTCCACCACCTTCCCTTTTATTTTGATATATTTGCATGTTCTTCATTGGTATCTTCCTAGCCTGCTGATCCTGCTGCTTCAGGCCACCCTCTCCTTTCAGTCCTTCCTTTTTCTACTAGAGTTCTTTAGAGTAGTTTCTTTGTTGATTTCCTCTTCTGAACTTCAACCTACTGAGATCTGACCTTTACCACGGCCATCTCCCCGAACTTCTCTCAGTCACTCATATCTAACTTCTAAATTCAATGATTTCTCCTTCAGCCTTCCTCTCAATTGACTTGAGATTTCTTCTTTCTTAAAACTCCTCCTTTTGCCTTTCATAATTCCCTTCAATGAGATCTCTTCCTAATTCTAAGACAGTTTTTTTTTGTCACTTAGATTCTTTCCTCTCCTCATCCTAGAGTTTGTCTCACCATCTCTTGATTCCTCTAAAGCAGGGGTTGGCAAACATGTTCTGTAAAGGCCAGACAGTGAATAGTTTGGGCTTTGCAGGCCATATGGGCTCTATTGCAACTACTAAGTCTGCTGTTGCCATGTGAAAATACCAGACAATATGTAAATGAATGTGCATGGCTGTGTTCCGGTAAAACTTAATTTATAAATGCAGGTAACAGGCCAGATTTGGCCCTAGATCATAGTCTGCCAATCCCTGCTCTAAATCCTCACAACTGAGAAAAACCCTCCTCTCCTATGACTTGAAAATGTACCTAAGAGGCTATGACACCCAAATCTGACTTCCTAGTTCTGACCTCTCCCCTGAGTTCCAGTCTATCTCAGTGGCACTCAAGTACCTCAAGCTCAGCAAGTCTCTTTATTGCATATTTTCTCCGTTACACACACACACACACACACACACACATACACACACACACTTTCCTGTTTCCCCTCCTGCTCTATCTCAGTTAAATGCATCTTTTCTTATGCAGTTACCTAAAGTTGAATCGAATCGTCTTTCACTCTTCCTTCTTCCCCAGCCCATCTATGTAAACAGACAGCAAGACGCTATCTTCCTTTACTAGCAGGAAATTTATTTTTGACATCTTGACTTAATGTGACATCTCATGGAAATCTTCCCTGGTGACTAAGTCTGAGTCAGATGACTAAGTCTAGTCAGGTGACTAGACTAACTCAGATCTCTTTTTATAGCCTCACGTGTTACCCTGTGCTTTTATAGCCCTTATCTTGGTGGTAGTTTATATTTCTGAATGTTTACTTAATTGATGCCTATTCTTCTCTGGACTAACTTTCATGAGGGTTGGACCATGTCTGTAGCTCCCATTGCAGCTCCGGGATCCATATCAGGGCCTGATCTCCTAATCCAGCTGACATTTCTAGACACATCCCTAGCTATTCCTTCTTTCTCCGATATCCTGTTCTCTAGCTGTGCATCAGACGCTGCAATGTATTTTCTTGCCTCTGTGCCTTTATTTAGGCTGTTCCTTCACTCTGAATTGTTCTTTTTCCCCTCCCCTCTATGAAACCATATCTTTTTGATAAATGCTTACTTATCTTCAAAGTCCCTATTAAAATATTATTTCTTCTCTGTAGCCTTTCTAGGAAGAAATTGTTTGCTTCATACATGCTTAATGCAGAATTGGTTGCTTCAATCATCTCCCAAAACATATATTTTTATTACAGCATGTCCATCACAGTATTATATTTGTGTGTTTTTCTCTTCTCCCCCCAACCCCACTCCAAAAACTGTCTTTTATGAGGTGCTGTGGGCAGTGATTTTTGTTTTAACTCATTTTGCATCTATGATATTTGTGCTGTGCCTGGAACACAGTATGCATTTGATAGATGTCTAAACTTGATACAATTTTTTTTAAAGGATATAAACCTATAATGTTGTCTCTCCTCTGTGTGTGTGTGTCTGTGTGTGTGTACATATATGCCTAGAGGGGTGGGGAGACTGCCCAAAACTTAACTGTGACGGTCTCTGGGTTTCTATGATGTGAAGATATTACAATTTTGAGATTTAAAAAATTGATCAATTAAATAGTGAAGGGGTTATCCATGTGAACTCAGTGGTCAGCATTTATGTTCTCTTCACTTTAATCCATGAGAGTTTGCGAAGGATGGGGAGAGAGTTGGGCTTGGCCTAAACTTGGTCTTGTGTCTTAGGGAGGAGCACGGAAGAGTGCTCGCCAGGAGAGCAACGACCTAATATGTTACTACTTCTCAGATGTCAAGACAGTGTACGAAATTTTCCAAAGAGGACTTGCTGTTTCTGGTAAGCCTGGCAGTCTAAACTCACCTATATGAAGACCAAGGTGGGGTCTTGTTCCATACTTTCTTCCTATCTCACTTCTAAAACCCCAGCTGATTAAATGTGGTCGTCTGAGTAGACTTGCAACATACGAAGTTGAGGGGATATTAGCATAGTATCAGGATAGGTACTGAAACAGTGTAGTACAGATATGAGTTTGAAACCCAGTTCTTCCATTTCCAGCTGTGTGACCTTGTGCAAATCACTTTGCCTCTCTGAATCTGTTCCTCACCTAACACAAGGAAAACTTCCCTGCCAAGTTGTTGTTAAAAGAATCGACAATAATGTGTAGGAAAGTATTTTGATTAACTCACTAGTACATATTTGTTTAGGAACATGCTTTTTGTAAATGCAATTCCCGGCATTTACAAATGCAGAATCTGAGCCACAATTAGCATTCAGGCCTCCTGACTTCTTTCCTTGTCCTTGACCCCAATACCATAATACTGGCCCATGCCACGACTCTTATTATCACAGAAGGCAATTATCTTTTGGACTTTCTTAGAAATACCACCACCTAGGCTTTGGTAGGTTCATTTGGAAAATATCAAGGCTCAGTATTTATATCTTGTACCTCTGAACACAATGCCAGGTGTGTTCGTTTCCTTTCAAAATCAACTGGTTTATAGTTCTCCCTGCATTTTTTTTCTTTTGGTGACATTCTGTCCAGTTGATTTGTCTATGTGACTTCTTATCCCTCCCTTCTCATTTTCCTTTTAACTAGGACCATGACAATACTTAATAGCCAACTCCTGTTAAGTGCTAACTATGCAATAGGTACTCCTCAAATACTTAATTTCCCTATACCTTAAGAATTGGTTATCATCACCCCTATTTTTAAAAATGAGGAAACAGAGACTCAGAGGTTCAGGAACATTCCAAAGGTGACAGAACTAGAAAATTTTGAAGCTGAAACTGAAATCTAAGGCTGTCTGTCTGACTAGGTGGTTCTCTTTTAGGTCAGCTCTTAAGTGTTTTATAAAAGTACTTGCTCTTCCAGACAATAAAAGGTTTATTTTAAAGAAAATTTCTATCTGAAGCCTCCAAAGGGGACTGTACTTGGTATTTCTGGCTCCAAATCAGCACTTAACTTAGACTTCCATGCAAATAACAAACAAAAAACAAACCAACCACTAGTTGTTTTTTTTTTTACTTTTTGGCAACTTAAGATAGTATATGGCTAATATAACAGACTTTCCTTTGGGATTTTCTACTTTTCAAAGTTTTATTTACTGAGTTTTCATCATTGAGTTCTTATTATAACTAGAAACAAGTCATTTAGTATATAATATGTGGCACATAAGATACTTCATTTATAAATTTTTTAATACTAAATTAAAACTAAACAGATAAAGTTAACATGGCTCCTCATGTAAGCAGGCATGAGAAATGTGGCCTAGCTGTTTCCATAGAAAAATGACACTTCTGGTCCCAACTGGGGTTGAATACATCAGCCCCAACAGATACTTTTAGCCCTTACCCAATGGATGGTCTATGTTGAGAATCACCTGTGGATAATATTTGAAATATAGATCCTCCGGCTCCACCTTGTTGCACTGAATCAGAATTCCAGGTGGTGATACCTAAGAATCTGAATCTTTAACAAAGCTTCTCAAGGGTTCTGCATGCCAGAGTGTCAACTCAGCTTAGGGCAGCAATTTTACCAAGAAGTTGTTGATGGGTGTGTTCTTTGTAGATGGTCACACCTTAGAACAGAAGGAGAGTTGAGATGAGTAAGTTAATCGAAGGCTAGGCTGTCACCTTGTCAGGACTTTGGCTTATCAGGCTGAAGCTGATTAGGGCACTGAGTTTAATGAGACTTCAGCTGGTGCTCCTTTGGGCCAATTATTTACTTGTTCCTTGACCATGGGTCTCTGCTAGAATTCTCATCAGTAGGGAAGCAGTGAGATATAGTATGGTTTTTCCACACTCATCAGCTCTGCCACTTACTGAGTGAGCTTGAAGAAGCTGTCCCAGTCCTTCAGGATTCTTAGTTCCACAGGGATAAAAAAAGTTGGGAAGACCAAATGACTGAATGTGCCTAGCACAGAGTAAGCATTCCATAAATGGTAGCTGTCACTAGTGATTAATGTTAGAACGAATGATCTCATTGGTAGACCACAGGGGGCGCACGCTCCAGGGTGGAGCATTAGCTTTGAACACCTAACAGCGCAGGACTTGCCCGGCTCCGGGGAAAGTCACAGTCTGAGACTTTACTTCTTGGGCTTTCATGCAACTGTGTTAGCAGGAAGAAAAAGTACTAACGTCTCCTGTGGACGGTCTCCTCATTCATTTTTTTTTTGTATCTCTTTAATCAGAATGGCTGTCTCTTTCTTGCTTTCTTTCCTTTTTCCTCTGTTAGTCTGGAAGTTCTCTTATTTACCTCTAAATTCCTAGTAAACCTCTCCTGAATGCTTCCTTTTGGCAAGACCTGAATTCCTCTTAGCTATTTGGATACTAGATACTCTACGTAGAATTTCCTTCCCTTCTCCTTTTCTATTTATAACTCGACCTCATTCTGACTTAGATGTGGGGGCTTCTCAGCCAGTTAGGGTTGTTCCTTAGCCTCATTCCACAACTTCTGTGGCTTCTGTGGCTGAGGTTACTATTTACTCCAGTAAGTGGATAGTCCCAGACTTATTTTAGTTTTAAATAAGGCTGAGTATTTAGATATTCAGATGTTTATTTCTTCTATTTTCAAATGTAAGACACAGTTGTAAAAATATTAAAGACAAATGTACATGTGTGTGTACACATATGCACCTATGTGTGGCTCATGTGGGTAACCACAAGCATGTGCATGTGTGTGTTCTTGCAGTTCTTTATGAGCCTCAGTATCTCAGAAGACACTCATATAAACAGGCAAAATACATTAACAGATGATTCATGAGAACAAATAGAACTTAAACAAGGGAAACGGTCCCACTTTGATAGCTGTTAAAGAAACTTAGACTAAAGTAATAACTTTTTAAACCTAGAAGACATGTTAAAAAGATACTATTTAGTGTCTGTGACTTGATATGTGGCTGGTGGGAAAGAAGTAAATTGTCACAGCTGCTCTACTAAGCAATGTGGTGCTAGGTGTCAAAAACCTGAGCTGTTCTGATGTCTTCTTCCCAACCCAGTTATCTCATTTTAGGGACTCTATTCTAAGAAAAATGTCTTAAATTTGAAAATATTTATCATAGCATTATTTAAGGTGCCAGACTTGGAAACAATCTGAATATCCACAATGAGATAAATCCAGCCAGAGTAGACCCTTGATCAGTTGGCCACAATAAGGCCATTGGAATCTCTACAGAGAAGAAATAATAACATGGGAATGTTTATATCAAATGGGGGAAGGAAGCAGGATACCAAAATATATATGTGGAATAAACATAATCCTATAAAACTACGCAAAGGAACTGCAAAAGAAAATACCAGTGTTGTTAATGGTGTTTATGTGACGAGATTATTGATGACTCACACTGTCATGACTAATTGCTCAAGGGTGGGTTCAGAAGCTTTCAACAGTTTTAAGAAGGGTGATGCAATCATCAACCACCCTGAACCAGACCAAGCCTCACCGCAAGAGCCAGGGCTATGACCTTTGCCTCATTTCAATGCTCCTCTTTGGGAGGAGCTTAAGCCTTATTACCACCGTAACCTGCAGTGTATGTGGAAGCGTGTTTTCCAGCTGAGCTTGCGCAAGGGAATGCCCACCTCTCCCTTTCAAATATTCATTCCCCATCCAAAATAAAAGGCCCCTGCTTTCCCGTGTTTGGAGGACAGTCACGACTTTGGAAAAGATTCCACGTGGCCTCCTGTTTGCTGCAAATAAGTTCTACTTTGTGTGGTAACTACTTCTGGTCGAGTCTGATTTTAACTCCACAGGAGGTGAACCCACTTTTGGTTCAGCAACAATACTTTGATTTTTTTTTCTATATTTTTATGGGCATACATTTCTTTTATTATAGGGAAGCTCCATCCAAAATCCTCCAATACAGGCTGTTTGTGTGTACTTGTGGGCTTTTACTTGTTCATGTCGTGTGGGCTAGTCCATACTCAGGGCTTTCTCTGAATGCCTGTTACCCTGGCGGTCACATATTCCAACAATGGGCCACCCCTGTTCTGTAGCATTTCCTAAATGTTTCAAGTGTAATTTGTAAGACTCTCTGCCTTTGAGAACTCCATGCTTAACTGCCTTTGAGTTTCCTTGGCACACAAGAGAAGCACACATTCATACTGGATTTATCCTTTGTGTCTTGGCTCTCCCTGATCCCCTTTTACCTTATCTGGTCCAAAGGATTTGCAACTGGAGCTAATTTTCCTTTAACGTTATGTTTTTTAGACAATGGGCCTTGCTTGGGATATAGAAAACCAAACCAGCCCTACAGATGGCTCTCCTACAAACAGGTAATCAGGCCCATGGTTTGGGGTAGATTCTTTTGCTAATGTGGAATCCTGAGCTAATTTGGTCTCTTGGGTCTTGACTGCTTTTTTTTCTCTCTCGCTCTCTCGTAGGTGTCCGATCGCGCAGAGTTCCTGGGCTCCTGTCTCTTGCATAAAGGATGTAAGCCATCACCAGACCAATTTGTTGGCATCTTTGCTCAGAATAGGCCAGAGGTAACTATGTTAAAATTAATTCAAGGAAATGAGTCAGGGCTCCGTCTAAAGATTTTAAACCCCACCGCAAAACCAGCACTCTGACACTTGCTGATGGCTTACCAAAGCTATTTAAAGATCTCATATTCTGTAAATATTGTTTCACCTGAAAAAGTTACAGCTTAGGGCCTCCTTAATTCCTGATTGAATGTCTAGTGCTCTGAGCTAGGTGTCTGGACTTTCCCAGCCCATTATGGGCCATTTTAAGTCAGTCTGTTTGTTGTAGGAGAAAAATAAGGAAGCTTTGAGGGACTGGCAAATCAGAGTTTGGGGATGTTGTAGAAAAGGATGTATTCCTATTAGAATTAGTACTTGCATGTTGTACCTGAGCTAGTAAACCAAGGCATCCATTGCTACTGAGACTGGCCATAGTCGTATTTCTACAGTGAGTTGAAAGCAGATTTTAGACATTAAGATGATCGGAATTAAGCTTATCTCCAAGTTCAAGTTAAATCAATGGACCCAATGTCCTCAGAGAACGTCTCTGGATGCTTCAGAAAAGTTGGATGACATATGCTCACTAGAGCCAGTTGCTTAACTGAAAATCTGAGAGGGAGCTGGCTGCACTTTTAGGTGAAGCTACGTACTCCATCTTTGTTACACCCACCTCAATAAGAAGAGATATCCTTGACTCTAGTTTAGGAACTTAACACCAAACTTAGCATATTGGTCTGCTAGGGCTCCCATAACAAAATACCACAGACTGGGTGACTTAAACAACAGAAATTTATTTTCTCACAGTTCTGGAGGCCGGAAGTCCAAGATCAAGGTGTCAGCATCTTTGGTTTCTCCTTAGGCCTCTCTTTTTGGCTTGCAGATGGCTGCCTTCTCACTGTGTCCTCACATGAACTTTTCTCTGTCATCCTTAGTGTCTCTTCCTCTTCCTATAAGGACAACAGTCATATTGGATTAAGGCCCCACCCTTATCACCCCATTTAACCTTAATTACCTCCCAAAAGGCCCTATGTCCAAAAACAGTTGCAGTGGGGGTTAGGGCTACAACATGAATTTTGGGGAGACACAATTCAATGCATCACACCTAGACCGACATTTAAGGCCCACCATTAGTGGGTTCTGACCCACCTTTCCAATTCATTTCCTGTCACTCTTCGTGCTTCCTGATGTATACATAGCTATGTCATGCTATCCTATCTTTGTTCATTCACTGCCTCTTCCTTGAATACCTTCTCTGCCTCCACTTCCATAACCAAATCCTACCAGTCCTTCAAAGCTCTGCCCAATTTCCATCACTTTCCCCAAGGAGTCCCAGATGGCCTTACCCCACCCCTGAAAGTGATCTCTGCCTCCTTAAAGTTCCCAATGCTTTTCATACCTCTTATGGATAGAACTTATCACACTCTATCTCTGTATTCTGGTCTGCCTTTTATTGTAGCTAACTCTGTGTCTACTTTATCTCCTTCATTTAACTGTACTTTATAGCATTTATTAGCAGTGGCAGTCCCAAGGACCCCACAGCGATTTCTTTTTTTTAATGCAAGGACACCAAATAATCATTTGTTGGCTGAATGACTGAGTTAATACTCTTCCTTTCAAAGTGTTCCCTAGTCCTCATTTGAACTTCTCTCCATACAGTGGATCATCTCCGAGTTGGCATGTTACACGTACTCCATGGTAGCCGTCCCCCTGTATGATACTTTGGGAGCAGAAGCCATTGTATACATTGTCAACAAGGGTAAAACTTCGCTACTACATTACAACTTGATTCTTTCTTAATGCTGACTAATTCCTCCATATCTGCTTTTGTTAGCATACTTGGAATGCTGCTACCAGAAAAATGCTCAAATCTTTCTTGTCCTGTAGTACCTGGGATATAATTTATAGGGAAGTCACAAAAAAGCCCATGAGGCAGTGATATGCACAGATAGAAGGTTCAAGGTGGCATAATATCACAATATAGTTTAGAGATAAGACTATTTACTTTGGCCACACTGGGTAAAAGACCATAGAGAGAGTGAGTGACTAAATTATTTAATTGACTAAATCACTGTGAAACGATTGATTTAATTTCCTATTCTTTTACCAAGTTGGTGCAGTTAACCAGCATGTACCAATGTCCATGGTGAGTAGAAAGAATCTGTAGAAATAATTACCATTGTTAGAGAAACAAATTACAAGTTCAATGGGCAAATAACAGCCCTCACATATCCAAGGTGTTACTTTCTGTCACAGAACTAGTAGATTGAGTAGATCCATTTGAACTATAGACACAATCAAAAGTTTTCTATTTGTGTAAACAAGTATTAAAGCAAATACTAACATTTAGAATCATAAAATGCTTGTCTGCTAAAATCCCATTTGCCCCCTCCTTTTTCTTCTCCTTTTCCTTTCCTGCCCAAAGTAAATACCTTGTCTGTATTCTTAAGCAGAAGGAATTTTGTGGCTCCTCTAGAAACTGTAAAGTGTGTTGGCAGCATGCAAGCAAACTATGTGCTTCTGTTTCAATTAAGATCATTTATTATTAGAGGAATGTTTCAGGTTTTATACATTATAAATCTGATTTGCAGACATAGTCTCCTTTGGAGACCCACTAGCTTTGAAATTTTCAAAAATCTCTTCCTCCTTGCAAGACATACAGAGCAGGAGAGTGACCTCTGGTTCTATTTCTGCTTTCAGCCGATATCGCCACAGTGATCTGTGATACGCCCCAAAAGGCATCAGTCCTGATAGAGAATGTGGAGAAGGGCCTCACCCCAGTCCTGAAAATGATCATCCTCATGGATCCCTTTGACAATGACCTGAAGCAAAGAGGGGAGAAAAGTGGAGTTGAGATCTTGTCTCTGTTTGATGCTGAGGTATGGATCTGAAACTCAACTCACAGCTCGAAGGCTGGTCTGAACCATGGGCGACTTGCAGGACATCTACACGAGAGCGCAGGCTGTTCTCCAAGGGTGGCAGAAGAGGAGTAAATTAGACTGATGCTGTGAAGCTCTGAGAATAATTTCCCCAAGACAACTCAGAAACCATGCCAGGGGTGGAGAAAAGTCTATGGCCAGCGTGCACAGACTTCTAAGTAGAGAATTTATAAATACAGAGGTCAGTGGTAGTTAAGGATGTAGTCCTGGAGGCAGGCTGCCTGGGTTCACGTTCCAGCTCTGCATCTATTAGTTAGGTGATCTTGGGCACGTTACTCTACATCTCCCTTTCCCCATCTGTAAAATGAAGATAATATAGTCCCTACCTCACGGAGAAGTTGTAAAGAGTTAAATGAGTGAATACATATAAAGTGCTCAGGACAGTGACGGGTATGTAGTCAGCCTTGAAATGTCAACTATTCATATTATTCAAAAAGATTCAGCAATGATCCTGGATGACTGAACCTTAAGAGTATGATAGAAAGTTTGGACATATGAAATCTGCCCTCTTGAGGTTGGTGTTCTAGAGAAACATTATGCTCTTCCCTGGGGCTTCCATTGTGCCTGACTGTTGGCTTCTGGGCCTGATCTGTATTAGAATTTTGGTTATATTCCCACAGAGGCATTCTCATGGAAAAGGGAAAGAGAGGGCTGTATTTGTCATAAATCTGTCCATCTCAACTAATGTCTTTATTTCTTGGTTTTCTGTTCATGTAGAATCTAGGCAAGGAGAACTTCAGAAGACCCGTGGTAAGTTTTCTTCTGCCCGAATTTGAGTCTTGCCATATTCAACTCTCAAAGCTCATGGCAGACTAAGCCCTTGTGCTTCCCCCTCCAGCCTCCTAGACCAGAAGACCTGAGCGTCATCTGCTTCACCAGTGGGACCACAGGTCAGTACCCATGAAACTGTCCCAGAGGCCCCTGGTCAGCCAAAAACATGGCTTGAGTCATTGATCATTTGTAGGCTGGTAAATATACCCTTCAATGAGCCCTATCCATAGGGGCTTACAACCTCACACTTTTGAGTATGGATGCCTAAATAGAAAAACATAAGCGTAAGCAAATAAACTTTATTGAACACACTGGAAGGTGTTTACATGCTATGGATTTCAGGGGTCTTAAAGATGGCATCACAAAGTCAACTTTCTTCCCCAACCACGGCTCTCTCAATTTGACACCACTGGAGCAGTTTCACTCAATCAAAGTAACCCACTGATAGTTCTACACTGATCACTGTGTGCCCCCATCCCCACCCAGCAGCTACCTATCTATTAGAACTCTTAATAGCTTTTAATGTGGTCCACGATAACCTATGGTTATATCCATTTCATTGTGCACAGTTTATAAGATAAGGGCTAGGTTATATTGTTAGATCTGAAGTCTTAAACATAAAAACAATAGAGGTCACTTGGATTTTCTTCTTCTGACTGCGTTTCCATCTGAGAAACAGGGCTCTTCCCTGTGAGGTAGTAGAAGGCTAATGATGCTGTCAGCAGTAGCTTCTCTGGGGGTAGTAATCATTCATAAACAGAGTCATATACCATTCATAAAAAGATACAGCAACAGGAGAAGTTCTTGGCTCTCTAGAAAATAACCAATTGAACATAGCTTCTTATTTCAAAGCCAAAGGCTACCTATTAGCTATGTAAAGCATCTTTCTCTCCACCTCTTGTTTCCTACAGGTGACCCCAAAGGAGCCATGATAACCCATCAAAATATTGTTTCAAACACTGCTGCTTTTCTCAAATGTATGGAGGTCAGTGGTCAGTTGAAAAAGCGGTCCTAATTAAAATGTGAATCTGTCATAAGATTTTAATCTTGAAGTTAGAGAGGGCAGAGAGAAAAAAAAAGTAGGTTTAAGGCCTAAGTGTGCACAAATACTGGTTGGTGCATCTTTGTCCGGAGAACTGTGCATTTTCAAGCCTTGGTCTTTTAGGATCACTGCCGATCTCTACACTCATGCAGTTAAGGGTACCTCTTACAGTTATACAGTACACCACTTGCACAACTGTATGTGGCAGTCCTGGAAGCAGTAGTTTATTAAAAATTTTATTGAGATATGATTGACATATAACATTATATTAGTTTCAGATGTACAACGTAATGATTTGATATTTGTACATATTGCAAAATGATCCCCACAGTAAGTCTTATTAATGTCCATCACCACATATAGTGACAAATTTTTTTTTCTTGTGACAAGAACTTTTAAGATCTACTTTCTTAGCAACTTTCAAATATACAATACAGTATTATTGACTAGAGTTAATAGGAGTAGTTTTTAAATCTCCTTTGGAAGAGAAAGTTGGATTAATTCAATGTTGTCTCCTCTTTGTTCCCTGATCTATAGGGTACTTTTGAGCCCAGCCCTGAGGATGTGACCATATCCTACCTCCCCTTGGCTCATATGTTTGAGAGGGTTGTACAGGTGAGTACCCTCTGTTCCTAGTGGATGTGTATAAAGGATCCTGACTTGCTAGTCCCACGTTTATTCCAAAGGGAACTATACAACATTGCCAGTCCTTTCTCTAATGGGAAGGGCAGTGGCAGGGAGTTGACACAGCTGAGTCCCAGTCCTGGCATTACCCCTGTCTTGCTGTGGATGCTCCTCTGTTGAGTCTGTGTGTCCAACAGGGCTAATGCTTCCTGTGGCTTCACACAGGGTGCCTGCGAGTCCCGTGAGGTCGTAAACAGGAGCTTTTTATCTGCACTTAATTCTGAGCTGGGATATGAGACGTTGCTTCTTTAATTTTATTTCGGCTAGAACTTCTGTAAATATCTAGGGTTAAAGTAAAGGAAGTTCCCCAAAGAGGAGCAGAGAAAGAGCATTTGGCCAAGTAAGATGTCCAGAGTGTGTGAGGTAGAGCCGCAGGATCGCGCGTGTGCTGGTGGAGAGCTGCCATCTGTGAGTGGCCTCTGGGCTTTTCAGGCTATTCCAGGCCAGTTTGAGAAGTGAAAGCAGCGCCGGCCTTTCGAAACCACAGGTGCTCGTACAGATGGAAATCCTCTCTCCGCTCTTCAACCAGTTTATCTGGTGATGCGTGAAATGCCAAAACGAAAGATTCCGTTCCTTAGGCTAAAATGTTGATATCTGGTTAATAAAGTATTGATTCTAATAAGCATTTTTTTTCACATTTTAACATTCCTGAAATTGAGACGGTTTTACAATTGTAGGCATGCTCTAGTTTAATTGGCAGTGTTTCTCCTTAGTGCTACATAATGAACAGCCTCTTACAAAGGATGATGTCTTAGATTGTCATCCAGAACTGTGGGTGGAGTAGGGGTGGGCCCTCAGTCTCATAATCTGTTTTATCTGTCCTGCCACCTCTGCGGAAATGGGTTTCCATCCTGTCTTGGGGATAGGCTCTCAGAGTTCTGGGTACCTGAAGTGTTGGGGGTGGGGGACGCTGTAGAGAGAAAAGTGCCCATGGACATCAAACTAGTTCCTCAATTCTGTCCAAGACAGGCTCCACCCGAAGTGGTCCTTTGGCTCTGAGCCCTATTCTTTTGTTTTGCTTTCAGGCTGTTGTGTACTCTAGTGGAGCCAAAGTTGGGTTCTTCCAAGGAGATATTCGATTGCTGCCTGATGATATGAAGACCCTGAAGCCCACAGTGTTTCCCACCGTGCCTCGACTCCTTAACAGGGTCTATGATAAGGTACTAACCTTGCTTCTGCTGGGCTGGCCCTGAGCTGAAGGAACTGTCTGTGGCTTAGGCCTGAAGGAGGCTTTTAGGGACTCTATGCTGCTAGGAAATTTGCTCCACTTCCACCCCCAACTCCCTACAAGTGTGTATAGACAGCCACATTTACAAATGCAGCCGTGAAAACCATAATAAATGACACCCTCTTTCCTCTGGGTGAGATTACTTGGACCTGATCTGGAGAAAGAGCTCCAATTCAGAGACTTGGGGAGCCCCTCAAAATTCAGCCAACTTACTGGGAAGTTGTTACTCTGATTTCATAACGCCTACTGGTTATTGAGCTTCTTACTGAGGTGTCAGGCCCCGTGGTAAACATTTCATATGCATTCCTTCATTTAATCCTCACAAAAGCACAGGAAATCACCTACACTGATTACCCCTAACTCACAGATGAGGGGACTGAGCCTTGGAGGTTAAATAATTTGTCCAGAGTCATATCTAATAAAGGGTAGGGCAAGAATCACACTGTCACATAATAGTTTTAGCTGTCATTGATCACTGCTCTATTTTTCATTAGGTTTTGCAAAATTATGATTTTTCTAATTCAAACATTTCTCTTGCATTCATTGGCTGAGATCCTTCCATAAGGGCATGACAAACATTTTATTCTTTTCCTTTATTTATTAATCTTCAAAATAACGAATTGGTGCCCCAGCAATCTTCAAAAATGGCCAGTGAGATTTTTTTCTTTGTAATATTATAAATGTGTGATTTGCATGGTTGTATGTCTAATCCATTTCAGTCATTCTTCTTGATGTTCAAATTGGCCCATCTTGGAAGTTGGGAGCCTCATCAAGTTGCTCATGTGTCCTTTTGACATGACCCCAGTAGTCTTTGATAGCTTCCTTGCTTTCTGTCACAAGATGTCCCAAGCTCATCTTGTGTGTTTCTCACCCAAGTCTTGGATTGGCTAATTTCTCCAAGGAGCCTTGGAACTGGGATTTTAACTCAGGCAATATAATAAAATAACAGAGCCCAGGCTCTTAACCATGTGCTCAATCATCTCATAATTCTACAGGCATGGGAGCCCTGAGGAAATAACACGTGGTCATTCTTCACATGCCTTGGATCCCACCCTTGAGATTCTAACATTCCCCTTCACACTTGGGAATCTCACCAGGTGCTATCCCGGGGCTCCAGGGACAGGGCAGGCAGCATTCTAGAACATAGATAACTGCTGAACATTGAAAGCCCTCGTTTCTAACAGAATTGTTAACAATTCTAACAGTTCCTCATCATGCTATGGAATTATTAGATTTGGTTGTTGTCATGGTTTTTGTTCATGTGATTGGACATTTTTGATTTTTAGAGATAGTTATTTTGTAACAGGGTAATATTTAACACACAGTTCTCCTCTGGAACTTATTTTTAAAATGGGGGACGTTATTAGCTTGAGTCTCTAGATTCCAGCTTTGTGTCAGTGACTTATTAGGGGAAGATTGAGTCTTGTGACTATTGAAGAAAGATAAATTCTTAAATTTGAGAGAGGGATCAGGAATGACGTGATGCAGGCAGCAGTTGACTGTCGGTCCTGGAAAGAGATGGAGAGATATTAACAAATTGATGGTACAGATGTGAGTAGATGGTTGGAGCTTAGAGCACAGTTGGCATTAGGAGGTGAGGATGAGCAGACCCATTTGACTGAAGGCCCAGAAATGGGAGTGTAAATATGGGAGATGGCTGAAGAGGCACTCTTCGAATTTTGAACTGGAAAATAACTTTGATTTCCTTGAATCAGACTTCCAGTAGGATGGAGTCTTGAAGGCCGGAATATGGAGTTCAGGGTTTGATTTTGGAAAAAGCGGTTTTCTTTGAGTTGTACTTGGCAAAGCTGTCCTTTGGCAGGAGTGTGGTTGTTGGATTTTAGAGTCACAGTGAGACCACAGTCAGGGAGACTGGGGAAATCATGTGAGCTGGGAAAATGGTGTCAGAATCAAGCCCAAAGGGAAGAAAAATAATCTAAGTAGGAAAGTCTGTTGAGTTTTGTATGGTGTAGCTAAAGGAACTTTAGTTAGAGAAAAAGGTGGGATTTCTCCACGTTGAGTGTTTGTAAGTATCAAACTAGCAAGGGGAGGGAGAGGTGGTGCTTCTTTAAAAGAATTAGATTCCTAGGCCCTTCCTTGAGCTACTAAATCAAAAGCCTTAGGGTGGTGTCTGCTGAACTGTTTTTTTATCTAGTACTCCCAGGTGACTTTGCAGGTAAGTGCTGACCACCTTGTGAGGACATGGTTATCTCAGTTGTCAAAGTTGTCTGCGAAGGACGAGGAATCTCAGGAGCTGGAGTCTGTACGTGTGTACTGAGTTCACTTCTTTCTTAGTGTGGCCATAATTCTCTGGGCTCCTCATTATTCAGCAACCTAGTTCATGCATGACAGTCACTTCCTTATGAAGATAGAAGGCACCATCTCTTGCTCACTGAGGAATGGCCCTGGTGAGTATCTCCCATAAGTTTCCAACTAAGAGGAGCTATCACCTGCAGGTACAAAATGAAGCCAAGGCGCCCTTGAAGAAGTTCTTGTTGAACTTGGCTGTTGCCAGTAAATTCAGTGACGTGAAAAGAGGTATCATCAGGCGTGACAGTATCTGGGACAAGCTCATCTTTGGAAAGATCCAGGTAGGTTGGGTGGGTCCTGGTCAGAGCCGGGCAAATATCTGGGCTGCCCACTAACCAAGCATACTCTGCTTTCCCTCTGATGGTTGAGTGTCTCTTTAGCCGGAGATACTTTCACATCTCTGTTCACTCACTATTTGTGATCTCTCTTGGACAACTGTCACTAAAGGGAATTGGTCAAAAAGCAGGAAACAGATTTTACTTAGGTTCTAGCACTCTCTCTTATTCTCATATGTGGTTTGTTGAGATTATAAGTAATTTGAAGTGTCCAAGAATACAAATTATCTGAGAAAAATTTTAAAAACCTGCAGGTCTGGTCCCAGCTATGGATGATGGTGACAATAATAGCTAACATTTTAGTTGTTTTTCCATAATGCCAGGGCCTATTCTAAGAGCGTTGTAAATTAGTTTAATTTTTATAGCAACACTGAGTAGGCTGTTCTACCCATTTTGCAGTGGAGGAAACTGAAGTCAAGGGAATAAGTTTCAGCTGGTCTTTTGTTTCTACTAAACAGGCTGGCCTGGGTGGGAAGGTTCGCCTCTTGGTCACTGGAGCTGCCCCCATCTCCTCTCCTGTCTTGACGTTCTTCCGGGCGGCAATGGGATGTTCGGTAAGCCAAGCACCTTCTATGAAGATCACTTATTTCAATTTTGCACAAATAAAGCTCACTGTTTAAGTAAAAATTAAAACACAGCTAAAAAGTACCAAAAAGAAAGTCACCCCAAATCTCAAAATCAAGAGAAAATATCCTTCTAGTCACCTCTTTATGTGTTGCTGTATAGAAACCTTTACATAAATGGCACCAGTGTTCTAAAATACTTGTTAAACAGTGCCCCATCATCATTGCTCCCTGTCAAATAAATATCTACATCATTTTACTGGTTTTGTAATAGTTTATTGAATATTCCCAAATAACTAGTCTCCTATTGATGGACACTTGAGTTGCTTACCATTTTTTTGTTGTTCTTGTTGTTATAATCAATGACGTGATGAGGATACTTGCGGAACCTTTAGTATTTATGCAATTATCAACTTAGGATAAATTTCTGTGAATAGGGATTATTGGGTCAAAGTGTATGGGTTTTTCTACATGTGGATATAGATTATCACACTTCCCTCCAGAAAGTTTTTGTCTTTTTTATACATTCCTGCAAATAATGCATGAGGCCTTGTATCCCCACATTCTTGCCAGTGACAGGCTTTTTCAGTCACTTGAGTCTTAGCCAAGCAGATACATTAAAAATCTTATTGTAGCTTTATTTCTTTTATTAACACCGAATATCTTTTCTATTACTTATTGGCACTTGTATTTCTTTCATGAATTACTCTATTATCTCCTTATAGAAAAATGGGCAAAGGATAATTTAATTCTCTTTCATGTCCCTTTCTGAGAGTTCCTCATATAGTAATAATATTAATCTTTGTTGTGTTAGAAATATTTTTACTGGTCTCCTCTTTTTGCATTTTGTATTGCTATATAAAAGTTTCAAATGTTTATGTGATCAAACTGATGAATCTTTTCTATTTGTGATTTTTGAATTGCTTAGACAGGACTGCCTAGTATTTTGTAAGACTGTTTTCATCCAGATTTTCTGGTAATCTTATGGTTTTACTTTTTTCCAATTAAGTCTCTGCTCCATCTGGAATTTAGTCCAAGGGATTGGGCGTGGATATTGTCTCTCTCTCTCCTCTTTTTCTCCAAATGGCTAACTAGTTCATTCATTCGACCAACAAGCACAGCATAAGTGAAACAGACAGCTTTGTCCCCACAGAGTGTCCCCTATCTGGATAACCACTATCAAAAAAGATTCTGAAGTGATACCAAGGCCAGGGGTCCTGTAGTCTTTCAAACTAGCCCCCTCTTGGCCATGCTTAATATTTCCTTTCCCTCAGCCCCTAAAACCAATAGATCAGAAGGTCCTGTTGCTACACCCCTCCCAGAAATGCCTTCCTATCTTGTCTCCACCACTCTGCCTGTCACAGGCCACACCCCCCACTGCAGTAGCCTGAGCACTTGTCTCCTCCACCAGCCTGTCTCCTGTCAAGATTATCTTCTCCACCATGGCCTGGAAAACTGCAGCACAGGCCAAATCTACCTCTTTGCCTGTTTTTATAAGTAAAATTTTAGTGGAACAAAGCCATACCCATTCATTTATGTATTGTTCACTGCTACTTCCGTGTTCCATTGGCAGAGTGAAGTAGTTGAGATGAGACCAGATAGCTCAAAAACTGGAAATATTTACTATCTGGTCCTGTACAGAAAAAGTTTGCCAACCCCTGCTCTATACCACAGCTAGATCTATTTCCCTAAAAAATCCTACTCACTTTCTCCAGTTCCTTCAGTAGTGCTCCATGGCCTAGGTTCAAGACCAGTTGGCATTCGGTTGCACATCCCTTAATGAATAACTCATATTTTCCCATCAACTTGAAATGCCACATTTCCCAAAGTATAGTATAAGTTTCCATGCTTTGGTCTATTTCTGGACCCTTTTGGTTTTTGAGTGAATCCCCAATTGTAAAGACTTAGCAGTTTGGGTATGAATTCAAGGTATTAGGACACTAAGTATCCTCCAACCCTCAGAGACCTTGTTTCCCCATGTCTTGCCACAGGGCACGGCCAGCTCGTGCTTTATCTTGAGTAAGTCTCAAAGCCTTTCTTTGGTTTCCCCAGGTGTTTGAAGCTTATGGTCAAACAGAATGCACTGCTGGCTGTACATTTACATCACCTGGGGACTGGACATCAGGTAGGCTCTCCATCTAGTGGGCAGGAGGTGCTGTGGTTGGGAGAGGAGTTCTAACCGAACTAGGACTAATGAGTTCAGATAAGCTCCATGCTCTAGAAGAATGTGGCAAATGACAAACTCAAGTTTTGGTCCAGGCCTTCCTATCTTGGCTGTCCAGCATGGGTGCCAGAGGATTTTTCAGTCTTATTCTTTTAGAGTCAATCCATAAATATCTCTGAAATATGCCTGGAGTTATCACCATTTTATGGTTTCCCAGCTGATTCAGTGTGGTGTGTTCTAGGCCATGTTGGAGTCCCCCTGGGTTGCAATTATGTGAAGCTGGAAGACGTGGCTGACATGAACTACTTTTCAGCAAACAACGAAGGAGAGGTGGGTAGGTTGTGCCTGGCAGTCACATCCAGACAATCATGGTGGGGATGTTTGTATCAGAAAGAACACACAATTGTGAGCAGGCTTCGGTTTGACGCCCTTGAGATCTTTAGCAAGTAATTGAATGTCTCTCATTTTCCTATCCCCCACAATGGGGATTAAAATCTGGTGCTCTTCGCACTGTAGTGGAAACTGTCAAATGATTTAAGGTGTGAGCAGGTGTTTTGTAAAGTACTCAAGCCAGGAGAAGCGGCCTTTGCTATTGTCACTACCTGTACTGTTTGATGGGCAGATCTGCATCAAGGGTGTCAACGTGTTCAAAGGATACCTGAAGGACCCTGAGAAGACAGCGGAAGCCCTGGACAAGGATGGCTGGCTTCACACAGGAGACATTGGTCGCTGGCTCCCGGTGGGTGTTTCTTCAAAGCTTCTGGGAGTCTGTGCTACTGGACTAGGGACATCCATCTGCTTATAAGCAAGATGGGCAGCAATATGAGTAGGTTAATCAGCTGAGTTGGCATGGCTCCCTCTACAATGGAATAGATTTGCTCACAGACAAAGGAAAGTTAGATGACTTTTCCAGGGAAGAGGTGTAGTGGTCTTGTTGGGGTTTTTTGTTTGTTTTTGCTTTTCTTGAGGCATAAACTGTGATTCGATAACTCCATGGACCTATAACATTTGCCTCTTACGCATTTTAAAGGACAAAGTTTCTTTCCATTTAATATATAGAGACAGATATTAAAACAAGGAAGCAGAATTTCTAAACTAGTTGTATGCAAAGGCTAATTTTTGCATCTGTCACCTTCACAGCCTCTCTCTATGGAAGACACAGACATTTTTTTAAGCATAGCTTGCTGACATGCAATTAGCAATAGTCTCTGTCAACCCCATTTTTCCTAAGAGAGGAAATTATTGCATGATAGCGATTGAGCCTTAGAACCCCTGCTGGGGATTTTCCAAGAGGTCTCCTCTCTGAGAAGTTTTTTTCTACTGTGTGCTGGGGGCGGGGGGGGGGGGGGGGGAAGAGAATGTAACGATATCTTAAATCTCCTTTCTTACTCAATAGTCTCAAGATTTAAGCAACATTCAAGGAATATTTGACAATGAGACCTTTGAGAACACTGGTCCAAATAATGTACTTCATAGATTTGGGTCTAGTAGTATCTTGCTAACATATCTGTTTCTGTATAATAAGAGTTCTCTGTTCTAATAGGATGTAGGCAATAGACGTGCCCCCACCCTGGAGTTATAAAGGACTGAGCCTTATGAATCACTTTCAGAGGTCTGTTAGGCCTGAACTGATGACTAATTTCTTAAGTCAGCCTTGTTGATAGTTCCAGGGTTGGTTCAGTCTGTTGTTCTACTTAGGGTGTGATCATGAGGATTATATTTGCCACTTGTCCCAATTCTATAATTAAAATCCCTAAGAACCTAAGCTCCTCAGACCAATTAGCTCGAGAAATGAAGCTGCAAATGACCTCTGGTGGCTGGTCAGAGAGCCCTCCCCAGCCCTGCTTCTGTCCTAACAAGCACAATTAATGACTTGTTTGATTAGCGTTAGTACAGTGGAGCTGTTTTAGCCTGCTCATGAACCTAACGGGAGAGATACATAAAAGGGAGTCAAGGAGGGTGAGATCTAGCTATTTCAAAAGTCTTAGTGAAGAATAACTCCTTCCCTATTCCAGAGAGTTCTGGAAATGGAGTAATTGGAAATTAAGTTATTGGAAATTCAGAGCTGCAAAATTTCTTCGTTGTATGAGGCAACCATTTACACTACCTCAGAAGGTTTTGGGGACTTTTTCTGAGGCTGCACATTGACTCTCCATATAGACATACAGTATAGACAGGTTCTTGCTGGAATATGCTTCCCTTTCCTTTCCCCAAAGCTAAGAAAGAGGAATAAAAGATTGCTCAAAAGTCTCTAGAGAAGTCAAGTTTAAAAAAGGAAGGTACCTGTGACTTTGCCACTCTCTCCACTGATACCACCCATAGAGCTCGAAAACACTGACGCTTTTATCTGTCTCATATAGAATGGAACTCTGAAGATCATTGACCGTAAAAAGAACATTTTCAAACTGTCCCAAGGAGAATACATTGCTCCAGAGAAGATAGAAAATGTCTACACCAGGAGTAGACCGGTGTCACAAATTTTCGTACATGGGGAAAGCTTGCGGGTAAGCTTTAACAATAGCCATTTTCAGGCATAGATCATGCTGATTCCCATAGCTACAGGAAATCTGTATAGGTGGGTTTAGGATGAGAAGATCTGAGCTTATAAAACTAAAGAAATGAAGCCACATTCCAAACCTCAAATAAGGCAATATAAGTAAAAAAAAATTTTTTTGAAACTATGATAGACTCTGTAAGTCAGTCAGTACAATTTTTAAAACCGTTATTCTAAAGGATAGCCATTTAGTGAAAAAGAGGCCCACACTGCACTTAGTTTCCACTACAATAAGAGTTCCTCTGGCACCAACTGTTTTATATATACATGCTTGAACTAAGCTTTTTGGGAGTTAGGGAGGGTTGACATGGACAGGCTGGAGATGCTTTAAGCTTAATGTTGAACGCCACTTCTTTTTGAACAATCAAATTTGAATAGAAGATTTTTGTAAAGAGATGTTGAGTTTGACAATGGGATTAGAGTTCCGTGAGGGTTTGAAATATATGGTGAGAAAGGGGTAGGACACTAGTCTTGAATTTGAGGTCTTGGAAAATGTGTATTATAGAAATATAATCCCACTTTCTTTACCTACTGAGGACACGCTACACAGTTCTCACATGCCCTCGTCCTTTTGTTTCCTCTCCATAGTCATCTTTAGTAGGAGTGGTGGTTCCTGACCCAGATGTGCTGCCCTCATTTGCAGCCAAACTTGGGGTTAAGGGCTCCCTTGAAGAACTGTGCAAAAACCAAGTAAGTCTCACTTAGGGAAGCTTTATGCATGGGGCCTGTCGTGGGAGAGGAGAGGCCCCACCAGCTCAGTCACCCATGGGTTCCCAGAGCCTCCTTTCTGGAAGAACAGATTCTTCCTGCATTTGTGACAGGTGGCTGCAGCCCAGATACACTGATTTTATCAGACTGGAGGATAAGATGGGGAGTTTAAAAACAGCAACAAAACTCTATTCTTTTTATAGTAACATGTTCCTTGTGGGGGAAAAAAATGGAAAAATAGAGAATTTAAAAATGCTATCCAGAAAAAAAAAACCCTGTTAATATTTAGATTTGCCTTTTCTTCTCATTAATTTTTTTCTTTGAGCAATATTAGGCATAAAATGTGCCTGTACACACTCCAAATCCTGTGTTCATCCTGATGAGCTGTTATAGACATTTTGAGTTGGTTTATGCTTAGCCTTTCATTTGGGTTCATTTTCAAACAGCCATGCTTTATGCTATGTTTTATATTCTTAGGTTGTGAACGAAGCCGTTTTAGAAGACTTGCAGAAAATTGGGAAAGAAAGTGGCCTTAAATCCTTTGAACAGGTATGTCTACTGATGTTATCCTACTCTCTCAAGTCTCAAGGTTTTAAAGTTTGCGTTTATAGTGGGATTTAAATGTACATTTCCCAAGGAATTGATTTTAGATTTTGCACCATTAACCCATTTACTGCAAATAGCAGTGACTTTTTGTATTACTTGTCAAGTCCCTTTTGCTGTTCATGATCCTTTCTCCCTTCTCCCTATTTTTTCCCCAAATTATAAGTGTGTGAGAATGGGCATATCTTACTGTTCTCCTTGCCCTCCCACTTCATCAACCCCACTTTTATCAGGTGAAATATTCTTTAAGCTTCTTCACAGAGCTCTTAGAAGGCTCTGCAGAAAAGTCCAACTCACTAATAAAATGTACATGTGGACGTGTGTGTGTGCATCTTCTCTTCCAGGTCAAAAGCATCTTTCTTCATCCAGAACCTTTTTCCATTGAAAATGGACTCTTAACACCAACAATGAAAGCAAAGCGGGGAGAGCTTTCCAAGTACTTTCAGACCCAAATCAACAGCCTGTATGAGAAGATCCGGGAGTAGGTTAAGGTACTGGCTGGAAGGGGCTTGAAGGAAGACTGCTTTGTGGGAATTTGGATTAAAAACTAATCTCATGTTCATTTTTTTGTCTTTCTTCCTGTCTGTTGTTTTACCTACTAAATTATAAAGCCATAGTTTGGGGGCTTTTTAAAAATATTAAGTGAGAGACTTACAATGTGGAACCTTAGCCCTAAATAAATCTTGTCCTTCCCATCTTAAATGTTGCTGACATTTAGGTTTTAGGGCTACTTTTATCAACATACCTTTCTTCCTGATCCATTTGTACTCTGTCCCTTCCTCATGATCTCCGTTATAAGTGACCACTAGTTCAAGAGCCAAAGTGACCCTTTGTGATGTCTTCTTTGTTTTATAGTCAACCTAACTTACTGACAGTCCCAACACTTAAGCCTTCCAATGATCAAATTAAGAACCTATAAGTTCTGAAAGGCTGTTTATAATTCATGTTTCCTAACTACTCCACAGAATCACTAAAATTTTAAATTGAGATTTAACCTAACACTAATATTAATCATACCTGTGACACAAATTCCTCTATGTACTTCTGTGTACACTGAAGCCTGTGTACAGAAGGGAAAAGTTTGATCTTACTGAACATTTCCTAAACTCTCTAGTTTCTCTGACTTGGGGGAATTAAAAATTGGGGCTATGACATGTTGTCCAAAAAGAATGTTCTAAAAGTGTTATCTACAGTAGTATCTGGTGATTAAATCTGTTCCCTGCAGTTTGCTGCTGAGCTGGAAGCTGTGGGGGAAGGAGTTGAAACTCATGTCAAGTGCACTTTTCCAGTAAATGAAGCAAGCACTAAGTAAAAACCTTCTGACTGGGAAAAAAGACCTCTGGGCAAGCCTGACGCCTACACAACAGGTGTATCTTCTGGGAAAGAACCAACTGATCTTTTCTCTGCTGGACTCCAGTTCCTGCTGTACTTTACCCCCATGTGTTGCTTCCACTTGTAAATGCAGTCTTTAAAATAAACTATTGCAGATACTTGCGGTGTTTCCTCATGAACCATGATGGGAATCAGCCTTAGTCAAGGACCACTTAATCACGTGAGCTAGTGCCTCTCACTAGAATTACTGGGCCGCACACTAGAACTACCTGGCAGTTTAAAAAGATACTAGTGCCCGGGTGCCACTTCAGGGATTCTGATTAACATGGTCTGGGGTACAGCCTGGGCATCGGGATTTTTGAAAGGTCTGAGGTGATTCTAGTATGCAACCAAGTTTGATAGCTACTGAGGAAAACTACGTTGAGAGGCCCAGGCTGTCTTATCCCACAGTTGTGAATAATAAAACAAATATCAGCTGAGCCCAAACTCTAATCGAGCATCATTCGTATTCTTTCTCCTTTACCATCTTTGTCATACTCCCAGTAGAACTGAACAGTGTTCCTTTCTGGCCTCTAAGTGGAGCTAAGGAGAATGTTCCTGGATGGTCTTTCTAGACCTGGAGCCCAGAAAAGCTGAAGAAATGTCTATTCTTGGGCAGCTGAAACAAAACAGAAGGCAGGAATTAACTTATAGGTCCCTCCATAGTCTAGGCCCTATTGGCTACCTGACTTCCCCACCTATTCCGCCCTCACTCATTCCAGCTGAACCCAACTGGCTGCCTTCCTGTTCCACAGACACGCCAGGTTCATTTCACCTGTTGTTCTCACCGTTCCCTCCGCCTAAAATGCAGATCTTCCCAGAGGCACATGACTTGTCCCCTCATCTGCTTCAAATGTCACCTCCATCAGACTGTCCCACTTGCTTTCTTCATAACATGACTCCGACATATAGTTCACTATATTGTACACTGTATTAGAGTACACTATATTATTCTACATGTCTGTCCACCTCCCCACCCCTCACTGGAATGGGCAGAGTCGTGTGTCATTCACTAAATCCCCAAGTGCCCTTCCTTTATTGTTAACTGTTACAAGCCCAACCCCAAAGCTCAAGTTCCCTGCCTTGGAAAGAATTAATACTGGAATAGGTGACTTCTGCAATCCTATTCATGGGTTTTGACAAGCCTGACTTTAAGCTTCCAAGTCCACCAGCTTAGATCCTACCACTCACATAAGCTTCAGGTTTTGAAATATTCAAGTGTACATGAGCAGTCAGATACCCCTAGAACACTGTGATCTCAATATGCCATTAATAGGGTTTATTTACTGAGGTGAATATGTATGTCATAAGACTCATGATTAAAGATGCCAATTTTTCACAAGGTATAGAACAGTTTTTCCATAAGGAACTCAAGACAAACCTTTTTAGTCAGTGAAAAGAAAGATGCTTTAAGTAAAAACTATGATTTATACAGAACATCCATTGATCTTTATTTGATTTGACAAAATCCGCAATATTAAAAGACAGGTAACAAAATCTGAGCTTATACTGAATCTGACAAATTAAGTTCTATAGTATCTAGAATATTACATAAGAAATATCAACTGAGGAAGAAACAGGATAAAAGCATCACATGCAGATGCTCCTGGCAAACGGGAACTCTATCCGCAGGTGAGGTTCAGAGTGTGCAGTGCATAAAAAATCCTAGAGAAAATGCAATTGACTCACTTGGGTGAAGTGTTTTTCCCTTTGGGGAGAGAAAGAGGTGGCAAAGAGGAGCAGGAATTCAAAGGCATATGCAGAATGGCTTCTCCATTTCAAAACAGTAATAAAAATATTTAGATCATGGCATTAGCGCACCTTTGAGGAAAAGAACACCTTAACCAGAGTAGGCTCATTGCATAATTCTTTAGTAATATGTACAATTTTCAAGTAATGGTGTGGATTTAAAGAATAATGTTACTTTAACAGTGGCTATCTGTTTTTCTTCTCGCCCTCTGGGGCTTGCTCTGTTTCAGTATCGCAGGGACACTTTTCCACACAGTTTCTAGGGAACCATCCTCTTATTCTTGAAACACCTGAGGGAGAAAATGAAATTGATGTGAAATAGTCAGATATACTACAATGACATTATTGAGACCCATAGTCCTATTTCTTCAAATTAATAAGCTTTTAGTTAGACTTTATTATCCCCCTTTACCATCTTTTATAAGCACAGTTTGAAAGGGAAAAAATATGGTTTTTAAACACTACTAACAAGCTAGAAAACAGGTATTTCCCAAATTCCTTTATCTGGGAAAGGAGTTAATGTGGTTCAGAACAGCCTCTAAGTGGAGTCAGGGGAACTTTTCAATATGGGGGTCCACTGACATGTGTGTGATTGTGAAGGCTGTTCTGGCACACTGTCATATTTCATCTGGTCCAGGGAACTATCTCCCAGTAGCCTTGATGAATTTCCTTTTTAGACCTTTCCTAACATGTCAATTTCTATATCAAGGTTGCCTAAGCTGTCACATGGGGTTAATTTACAATTAACCCAGTGGGGTGGTTTTTTTTTTTTTTTTTTGGTGAGGAAGATTGGCCCTGAGCTAATATCTGTGCCAATCTTCCTCTATTTTGTATGTGGGATGCACCATAACATGGCTTGATGAGCGGTGCCTAGGTCTGTCCTCAGGATCTGAACCCGTGAACCCTAGACCAACAATGAGGAGCACGTGAACTTAACCACTATGCCACTGGGCCAGCCCCTAACCTAGTGTTTCTAATGGGTTAATCTTTACTTTAAAAAGGTAAAATTCTAAAACAAATAAATAAAAAGACACAGAAAGTTTCAATCCATTAGTTTTTATAATAACGTAATAGGAATGTTCATTCACAGGGGGAATGTATAGCAAAGGGGTTTACCACAGACTCTGGGGCCAGACCGCCTGGGTTGGAGCCCTGGCTCTACGTGTTTTTAGTGTGGCCTTGGGCAAGTTGCTCAGCCTCTCTGTGTTATAGTTCCCTCATCAATAAAATGTAAATGATAGTACCTACCTCAGAGGGCTGTTGGGGACTTTATTACAAGGGAAGTACTTATACAGATGCATGTCACATAGGTAAGTATGAGCGCAAATGTTAGCTATCATTAGAAAGACCTGATAGGGGCCGACCCAGTGGCGTAGTGGTTGGGTTCGCGGGTTTGGATCCCAGGCTCAGACCTGCACACCGCTTAATCAAGCCATGCTGTGGCAGGCATCCCATATATATAATGGAAGGAGATGGGCACAGCTGTTAGCTCAGGGCCAATCTTCCCCAGCAAAAAGAGGAGGATTGGCAATGGATGTTAGCTCAGGGCTAATCTTCCTCACCAAAAAAAAAAAAAAAAAAAGAAGAAGACCTGATAAATACAAGTACTACGGAGAAATAATACAAGATGCTTCTTCCTGTTGCTTAATGATGTGCCTTTCTATTTAGTTCCCCTAATGCATGTGACATGTGACTGTTTATAAGTTATTGTAAAATTTGGAATTATTGCTGGAGTCTTGTCCTCTAAACATCCCCTTCCATTCTCATACCTTCTGTAAAGGAATCATCAAGAATTTTGTCTCCATACAACCAGTATCTGAAATATTTAAAAGATCAAGATTAATTTTCTAGGCTAGATGCCAATTTTGTTATTAAAGAAGAAATTCAGTACTTTCCATCACTCACCGTAATCCTCTTGTGGCTAAAATGAACTCTCCCTTCTGTAGCCTTATTCGAGGCTCTTCAGTGCAGGGGCTTGTGAAGAAGGTTTTGATTCCTTTATTCAAAGGACAGCAGGCACCACTATAGTCTTCTATGACTTTATACCGAACCTGTCATGATCAGAAGAACAAGTCAACATTTACCCACATCTGAGTTTTTCCAAGTTTGAATTTATAAAGGTAGATCCAAGATATCAGGTGACAAGTCTTTCCCTCCCGGTTCCCTATCCACCCAGTTCCCTTACAGGAGATAATTGATGTTTCTAGTTCTCAAGGCTTTTCCCACCCTTCATTTCAAGCACATAGCTGAGAATTACATTCTAGAGCAGTGCTGTCCAACAAAACTTTCTGCAATGATGGAAATGTTCTATATTTGTGGTATCCAATGTGGTAGCCCCTAGACATATGTAGTTACTGAACACTTCTAATGTGGCTGGTGCAACCGAGAAACTGAAGTTTTTATTTAATTTTAATGAATTTAAATAGCCATATGTGGCTAGTAGCATCATATTGTACAGCATAATTGGAAGGATGGGTTTCATACTACTGAGCTATATTGAGGATAATTATTTTTCTGTTGACAGTATAAATTGAACTAAATTCCCTCCAAACCTCCAGTCCAAAGTATTTAAATGAAAACAAAAGTGAATTGCATCAAATTTCAACAAATGTATCATGAAATACTATTTAATAAAAGCCAACAGTTGGCTTCTACTCAAAGGCAATTTTAAAACCTGTACAGTAGTGTAGAGCTTGATAAAAGAAAAAAGAAATTGGTATCATTGCAAAAGAATTACTTACACTTCTGACTCTTTTATCGGCTTTTTGTTTCAACTGTTCTATCTATTTGGAAGACATAAAAAGAAAAAATGAAGTCTCATCATAAGTTGAAACATAGGTTTTCCTCATCTATATTATCAGAGTGACACGACAAACTTCCAATTTTCCAGCATTTCAAACTGCTGACAATTCAAAGGCCACATGTTTTTCAGCGTGGGAAGAAGGCCCAATGACTAGGAACAGGAGCTGAAGTGGGACTTTCTTCTCACTATTCTCTCTCTAATGTCTTCATCTGTGTATATTCACAGAGCACTCCCTGCGGCCCAGGGGTCAGGGAGACGTGCTCTCTGCCCTCATGGAGCTTCCAGAGTAATACCAAAGGTGAAGACAACACTGAGATGCCCCGATTCTTTAGCAACACAACGTGGCAGACTGCAAAACTCATCAACAAGTCTTGACTAAAAGTCATCGTTATGACTCATTTTTCTCCACTTATTCAGCAACAATTTATTAAATGGTACTATATAAGATACAGTAGGGAAATAAAGATAACACCTGGTCTCTGTCATAGAATCTTGTCAAGTTAAGTGAATATAAGATACAAGAATTAAATAAGAATATGAGACTTCATGTGCGACCACACAGTAGTATATGGTTTAAGTACCAAATCCAGATGGGTCTAGAGCGGTTAGGTTAGACTTTATGGAAGAGGTGGGAGTGGAATGGGTCTTAATAATTTCAGACAAACAGGAGGTCAGATGATATAGAAAAAAAAGTGTGGGCAAATTCAGGTGGCAGGAATGTACAAGTTCACTGAGTAGACTAGGCTGATTGGAAAGTATAATTTCTGTTTGGAAGGTAGTTTTAGGCCAGATTTTATAAAAGTAAGTTAAGGAATCAGGACTTTATCTCACAGGTATGGAGAGTTAAGGAGAGATTTAAATAAAGGGACAGACATGATACAGGGAATGCTTTAGGATTATTAACTTAGATTCATTTTGCCACACTGAAAAATTTGTTATTATTTATTTCACTATAAAATGTCATCTGAGTTACGGGGAAGAAGGTGAGGCAAAAAGGAAGGGCTATTTGAATAGAAATACTCACTGTTAAGCTGTACTGGTGACAACCTTCTCTTATCGGCCACTCCAGTCCATCTCCCTCAGGGACCCCTGACCACGTAAATACTTGTTTAAAGTTCTTCCATCTACTTCCCATGTCATAAGGAAAAACAAAGACTTCATCTAGTTGATAATATTGAATTCGATCTTTAGCCTGTGGGTAACAAAGACATAAGATGGCTGATGCTGCTGCTTTAAATGACTTTTAGTAAAATACTGCTGAGAAAATTATTCCTCAAATTTGTATCATTCATAAAAATACTTCCTCCTTGTCATAACATTAGTGCATATAAAATAGATTGACAAATTTATCACAATACAGGAAGAACTTGACACACAACACCAACCTTGTATAAGATCATCCAGAGAATGTCTGATTTATTTAGGAATAAGGGTTTATTCCTAAATAGGGTTTATTTAGGAATAAGCATTCAAAAATGCTTATTAGAAGTTAGTAACTTTATTCCATATATAAAAAATCCTCAATGCTCCAGGTTGTTTAGCAGCACAAAAGAATCCAGGTGTAAAGAAGGGATGTTGATAAACAGATTTAAGAGAAAGCAAGGGTTTATTCAGGGTGGAAGGAATGGTTTTGTGGGGTGCACCAGAATGCAACTTTTGTATCCCAGGTGGCAGCAACACCTATGGGAATGGCTAGGAATAGTGTACCAGGGGAGTCATCGTTTTATGAAAAATTTTTTAAAGCTAGTAGGTGTGTGCAAGAGATCTTTCAGTTTTTTTATACAATCACACATGCATATACACTCATTTTTATATGTATTTATATGTAGACTTTATGCAGATACATAAATTTTCAGGTTGCATAAATTATATTCTAGGCATTTAAATTGTTAGCTTTAACTTAAAGAAATAAATTTGCTTAGAATTTCTTAAGGTCCACTGACACCTAGTGGTATATAAATACATTATTTATTCTATAATAAGTATATAAACAGTTGAAATTTGTATAAATTTTAGTGTCTGGTAATTTCAAAAAATTTTCTACAAACTTAACACAATCATTTATTTGAATTTTTTACTCAGCAATAGAGCACCAGTTTTAAAATAACTTGCGGATTTAGCATGGCACTTTATAAGGAGCCCTGCTCATTAGCAAAAAAAATGTTAATCTAATATCAATATATTATGCTAATTAGAAATAATACCTTGAAATATTTTATTATCGGAGGACAATATTTTAGGGAAAAGTTTCTTGCAATTACTTATAAAGTGATATCGATGTTAATTTTAAAAATTGTCAAACTGTAACATGTACAAATCTACTGAATTGTATAAATCCACCCCCACCCAAATAGTAAAGGGTAATTTCCCTTTTTTACAAATGAAAGCTTCAGAGTCTCCAAAATGGATTAAGAGTCTCTGAGAACAGAGATCTAAGCCATTAACAAAGAAAAACTAGTAAGGATGAGAGCAGTTTACGGAAATGACTAAGGCATGGTCTTTGCCTAAGAGAAGAACTCAGTGAAGTCAGGGGGGATTCTATCAATACTGAACGTTAAAAGGTGACAGAGGTGTGCAGTAGGCGATACAGGAAAAGGGAACAAAAGTACTTAACCTCGTCTAAGGAGAG
Source organism: Tapirus indicus (assembly GCA_031878705.1). Lineage (NCBI taxonomy): Eukaryota > Metazoa > Chordata > Mammalia > Perissodactyla > Tapiridae > Tapirus > Tapirus indicus. Next base: position 19,024,897 of record CM062921.1, on the reverse strand, counting down.
TCAAGGAAGGTTCTTTGGAGGAAATGACACCTAAACTAAGTCTTGAGGGACAATAAATCAGGCAAAATGAGGGGGGAAGAGTGTTCTAGGCAGAGGGTACAACATGTGCAAAGATACAGAAACATAAGATGCACAGACTATGAGTTTTGGTATCAAGTGTGAGATGGGGTAGGAAGATTGGGAAATGTGCTTGGAGAAGAAAATAAGGGGAAGATATGAAAGGCCTTATTATGTATAACGTATACAACACGACGTTTCAGTCAATGATGGACTGCATACACGACAGTGGTCCCATAAGATTAGTACCAAATAACCTTGGTGTGTAGTAGGTTGTACATCTAGGTTTGTGCAAATACACTCTATGATATTCACACAATGACAAAATCACCTAATAATGCATTTCTCAGAATGTATCCCCATCGTTAAGTGACACAAGACTGTGTAAGCTAAGGAGTTTGAACTTAAACCTGGACCTCAGTAGTTCTCAAAGCATCCTTTGCACACCTCTTTGAGTCCCCAAGGACATTTTCTTGGGGTTCAACAAAGTCAAACAACTTTCATAACAATACTAGGATGCTATTTGCCTTTTTCATTGTGTTGACATTTGCAATGGTGGGTAAAATTGCTGGCACCTTCAGCAGGAATCAAGACAGTGGCACCAAACTATTAGTAGTTATTATATTCTTCACCACTACATACTCAGTTCAAAACCAAACCAAAAAAAAAAAAAAACCCCACCATTTTACATAAGAGTGTCCTTGATGAAGCAATAAAAATGATTATTTTTATTAAATCTGAACCCTCAAGTAGATGTCTTCTTAATATTCTGTGTGACAACATGGGAAGTACACATAAAGCATGCCAAAGTGCTAATCTCAAGGAGAACACTTGTTTGAGTTGTGAGCTAACAAAACCTGTGTGGCCAGCTTTTTTCATGTAACGCTATTTTTACTTGAAAGAAAGAGTAATGTAACAAACTAAGGTTATTCAGACTTCAGTACTTGGCAGACATTTTTTCAAAAATGAACAGTCAGGCTGTTACTTCAGATAAACAACTGAGTATTTGCTGCCAGCCAGTGAAAAAATGAAGGTTTTCAAGTGAAAATTAGAATTTTGGAAAATTTGTATCCACCACTATAAGCTCAATAGCTTTGCAATATTTAAAATTTTTTCCCATAAAATTGGTAGTAATATGAATGAATGCAGTTTTTAGACACTGTATAATGAAATGTGTCAACATTTGGAAAATCTGCATAACCCTGTAAACCAATATTTTCCAAATGACCAATGCCTGATGGTATAAAATCAGGTATGGGGAAAAGATCCATTCAAAGAATAAGACAGACTGATAAATTTAAATGTAAAAGAGTACAAAAAGTTTACTGATGTAGTTTTAGATCTCACATGCAACAAACCTTTCAAAAACTTGTCAAATTTTAACGTAGCATCAAAGAATATCCACTATTATCTAAAAGGCCAATTAAAATACTCCACTCTTTTCTATCTACTTATCTGTTTGAGGCTGAATTTTCTTCATATACTTCAATCAAAGCAATATATCTAAATAGATTAAATGCAGAAGTAGATGTGCAAATCCAACTGTCTTCTGTTAAGTTAGATATTAAAGACATTTGTAAAAATATAAAATAATGCCACTCTTCTCCCTATTTTTTTATTTTGGAAAATTTTATTATTGTAATTTTATTTATTTTTTTTTTTGGTGAGGAAGATTAGCCCTGAGCTAACATCCACTGTCAATCCTCCTCTTTTTGCTGAGGAAGATTGGCCCTGGGCTAACATTCATGCCCATCTTCCTCCACTTTATATGTGAGACATCTCCACAGCATGGCTTGATAAGCAGTGCTAGGTCCACGCCTGGGATCTGAACCCGTGAACCCTGGGTTACCAAAGCGGAGTGTGCAAACTTAACCCCTACGTAACTGGGCCAGCCTCTATTATTGTTATTTTTAAATAATAAATCTTCAAAAATTTTCTCAGTGAGAAAATATGGCAAATATCAGCAGATATAATACACATTAACAAAAGCTCTTTAGTGTCCTTAAGTTTTGAGAATGTAAAAGGGTCCTAAGACCAAAAAGTTTGAGAACTGCTGCTGTAAATTAAAGCTCACAAATTGGCTGCCAGAGGGCTAAATATATCCTGTAGGTGTGTTTGATTTGGCCCATAAATGTTTCTTGTTTGCTTTTAATTTGAAATGCTTGCTAACATTTTAAAATGGAAAGGAGATATCACAGAAACCCAGATCTCTTTTTCTTGAAAGAAAAATGAGATGACCTCACAATCCTGGGTGAGTATTCCCCTGTGACAACAATTAGCCTTGTCTGTTAGGCAGCCCTGGGATGGAGGCTGGCTCCACTCATCTAGGTTATCTGGATGGGCCCTGCAGGCACTGAGTTTACAACCCCTGCTACAGGGGTGGTGAGGCCCTGAGAAGTTTTAAGCAGGGAGTGGGTAGTCAGATTTATTTTTTACATCAGAATCACCACGGATAGTGCAAAGTATGTATTGGAGGTTGTGAGGTCTGTGACAAGCTAAATGTTATCTGTAAGCCCTATCTCATGTCTAAAGCAGTAAGAAAAACTTGATGGCACCTTGGTAGGATAGTGGTTCTTTCCCAAATGGGCTGCCTTCTCCTCTAGTCAGAGAGAATGGCCAAATGGTTTAACATGTGGCTGAGGCCTCTTCAGCAACTCAGGGTGTGTAAAAAGCATATTTCTATGGGAGTTATATTAAGCCAGGGATACATCAAATGTTTCCTACATTCACCTTTTACATGGCATGCAAATGACTTAAGGAAGCCATTTGGGAGCCAAGTTTTCACTTTGGGGCACTTATTAGTTAATCTGGTCTATTAGTTAATCAGTACGTAATTCATATTGAGGAAACGATTATAAAATTTACCTTCTCTTCAATCCATGATTCAATAGAAGTTTTGTTTCTGAGAATTATTTTCATCTGGAAATTAAATGATGAGACAGTAAAATTTTATAATGTGACTGGTTCATTTAAGATTATTATCTTTATACTAACCCTATGAGATCGTTTTTATTACTATATTCCACAGATGAAGATACCAGGATAACAGAGATTAAGTAACACAGTTAGTGTGTGGTCTGCCCGACTCTAAAACCCTTGTTCTTAACCACTGCACTGCAACCCCTCTTCAAAAAATGCTTACATCAATCCACAATCAAATCTGAATCCACTGTTTTAATAAAAATTCATGTTTTAAGTACTATTTTCTGAATAAGGTTTTCAGCATTAATAAAACATTGATATAATCCATTCAGGCAGTACTTAAGCATATTTTGCTATTAAAACCTTTTATGACTATTTTTAATTGATCTTAAACTTATGATTAATCTACTTATTTCAAGAAACAATGACTCATTTCAGTCAATCTAGATATTTTGCTTGCCTTAAAAATTGAATATATTCAGTCTTGATTCTGTTTTTCAATTTTCTTATATATGAATAGTTCCATTTATGTAGGTTTTTACATCATAAGATTTTAGTTTATTTTTAATATGATTCTTAATTATAGGCATTGGGGAAAAAATTTCAAAGAATCTGACCCCAGGCTAGTAGAAAACATGAAGTATAACCAAAACCAGCTTATTCTAAAACCAAGAGTTCAAAAAGGGTTGGGTGATGTATTGAGACCCTCAAGGCCAGCAGTTCTGATTCTATGAGTTCTGCTTTTCCTCGAATTCTGGCTGTGCCTTCATAGAGACAGTGTGACACAGTAAAATCAACCCTGGACCAGGAGTCCTCGTCATATTCCAAGGGCCTAGCACAATAGCTAGCCCACAGTGGTTAACTGTGGATGGATGGACAAACTAACTAAGTGAATGAAATGAGTCATAAGAACGGTTTTCTGATCCCTTCAGCGTCACATCCTCCTTCTCTGTGTTCTCACAGCACGTACATAAATCTACAACATACACATGACCCTGCAGTAGTTAACTGTTTACTACTTACTAATTGTGAGTTTCTTAAGGGCAGCAACTTCTTCATTTTCATTACTGTAGTCTCAGAAATTAGCAGAGTAATTCACTACAGAGTAGACATTAAATAGCACCTATATCATAGGGTTGTTATGGAGGTTAAAGGAGCTAGCACATGTAAAGTGCCTAAAACAGTGTCTTGCGCATAAGTGCTCAATAAAATGTCAGCTATGTTATGATTATGATTAAATATATGCTATTATAAAATAATATTAATAATTATGTTTATTGAATACACGAATGGGTGATCTTGGGTAAGTCATTTAAGCTTTCTGTGACTCAATGACTCACCTGTAAGGAAGGGAAAATAAAACTCCTATTCAACCTCTTTTGGGGTTTATGTGCAGATCAAGAGATATGATAAATGTGAGAAGAGATTTCTTAAGTATAAAGTGCTATATAACTCTAAGTTAACCTTTTTAAAACTAAATCAATTACCTAGAAATTCTGGCAGGTACTTCAAAATTATCTGACTAGTAGAAAGAAGATTTAATTAATCACCTAGATGGAATAAGTAACAATTTCCATTTCATACTGCATACTTTGATGCAGCCTTTCTCTCTCTCTCATTACAAGCAGCCCCAATAACTTGACAACTTTTAGCTAGAGGTAACTAAGGAACTTACCTGGATAAAAAACAACATTCCAACAGCTATGGTTGTTCCTAAAGCTAATCCCAAGGCAAACAAGGTGGCAGCAAATGCAGCTAATCCAAATGGAATAATTGGAAGAGGATCTCTCCGGGCTGCACTCATGTCAATCTTTACTGTGTTCCACCCAAAGGAGAGCTATAAACAACAGCACACACTCAAAATACTTGGTTGTTGCAAATGGTCAGACTCTACTGTAACCTTTAAAGCAACTTGATCAAAAAGATCAAGAAATGACAACTTGACACTGTGGCCAAAGCAAACAGTTGCTTCTAATTAATACTGTGACTTGAACTCATATCGATATGCACAATATCATTCTTAGTTATTCTCAAATGTTACTTTTTTGCTTTTTATTGTTTCCTCAGGAAGTGTTAGGCAGACCACACAAACATTAATATGCATGAACAGTAGACATCAATCTAAATTGTAACTGTGTCTCCCATCTTCTCTTTGCTTTTCCATATTTACAGTAATCTTCCATAGCAATACATATAGCCTAGGATTCAGTGCCTTCTTCCCTCATGTTCCACAACCAGAGGTTAAAAACTGGCAAAATGCAGGCCAAACATGGCCTGCAGATGTGTATTACCTGGCCTGCAAAATGTTTTAAAACATTCAGAGTTAGGTGCCAACATTTAGAAATCAGGATATTTTACATTAAAAAATCCAGATTTTCAGATTTTTCTTGAAAAATTGGAAGATCTAGCATCTCTGCGCTGGATTCCCAAACATCAAAAACTGGTTGAAGCCAAATATGGGTTGTCCCCGATGTGAAGGACATGTGTTCTCCAGTTTGCCACACTCCCATCAGGCCTGTGTCCCTCATTTTCCTTCCAGGCCTCTTTAGGGACTTGAATTTGTGACCCCTGAACCTCATCTCATGTCTGTTTGGCCATAAATCAACTCAATCTATTGCAAAATATTCTGGGACATGCACCTGCTCCATGAACCACCTTCCAGGGCACAGGAATTAGAAATGAACAAAAGAACTACAACTTACCACATGAATCGAATGGAAACAGAAAGCACTAGAGTTGTCTTTCTTTTCTCACTCTTCTTTTTTTTCCTCTAACTATTCTTACCACAGCTACCAAGTTTGAAATCTAACAAATTATATATATAGTAGTAAAACAATTATGAATTTCAGCTAGAGCATGTAAGTTGAGTTCCAGAACAAAATAATCTTTCTTCATCTTACAAATTAAGTTTAAATGCTTTTTTTAAAGGGAATTCATATAGAGGTAAACAAACTCTGTTTTCCCACCTAAAGCCTTCTATGCTTTAGGTGATCTTAATAACTACCATTTAGTTATTACCAAATGATCTTAATAACTACCATTTAATCTGGCATGAACGATTTTATAACAAAGATTTTCACTCACCCGATTATAAAGCTGTGTATACATAGTCATAACAAAAATGAAGGCAGCATGAATACAACCCAGTGGTGCTAGAAGGAGAAACAGTGTGAACGAAGCATGATTTTGGTAACCACAACAGTTGTTGATCCAAGGACAGTGATGGTCCATCTTCATCACACATCTAACAAGAAAAATTTACATAAAACATGAGGCAGAAAATCCTGTCTGCTTTAAATAACTTTGGTCTTCAAAAGATCAAGCAAATAGGAATCTAGCATGTCCATCAGTCACAGAGGAATTATACTTCATGGAACAGAAAGAAAAATCTTTATGAGTTTTTAAACAACTCTGAACAGTGACTTCTTTTAAATTCTAAACAGCACAAGAGAAGGTAGGCTTTGTAACAGCTTCTGAGGAAAAGCTGCCTGCTACAAGTGAGATTGTTTTAGGAAGTCAGGAGGCCCAGAGAGGTTCTTTTTAAAGAAATGAACCTGGTTTCTGGTTTTCCTCTAGCTCTGAAATGCAGTGATCGAAGTGGAGTATAACAGAGACTCAACAAAATCACTGATAAATCTCCACTGGGATTGGTGGGGCCTGGCAGATGCTTTTAACTTCCTCCTTCCTGTTCTCATCCTTCAGATGTGGAATCTCTGAGCTAAACAAGCTAACTCTGGAATAGAAGATGTGGTACAATAAGCAAAATCTTACTGTGCTTCCTTTCCTTGTTGTTTCTAGAAAAAAAGTTTCCTGGCCTCAAACTAAACTTTATTTGCCTCCAATAGTTATCCTAAACCTCAACATTCTCATCAGAAATTTCTTATTAATCAGTGGCTAGAGCTGTTCATTAGAAAAGGTTCTAGCTTGTTTCACATTTTTTTATAGTGATTCAGTTTTCTTCCCATTAAGTTCTCTATATTAAACACTTGTGATAATAGGCACCTGGATTCATTTATTAGATTTGTATAAAGTGTAAATGTTAGTCAACTAAATAATGGAAAAAGCAGGTCTCCTTTATAATTTAGACTCAGAACAATTCTAAAGCTAGTCAAGATGACAGTTGACAAGCACAATTAATCTTCATCTATGGAAACAACTTGAAGGTATAACTTTTTAACCTGTTCTTGGCAGGGCAAGAAGCAAAGTAAATCTGTATTTTTCTAGAAAAATCTTTTCACTTATAACAAAAAAGACTGGAGATTTATTTATTATCAGAATTGATAATTTAAGAGTAAAATGGAGATTACGGACACAAGTATTTTGACAATATTTTTTATAAAGTAGCCACCTTGCAGAGAATAAAACTAGGATTGATGTGGTAGAAAGAACAAAAGCAAAAGACCAGTAATCAAGTTGATCAGTCCCCCCAAAATAGCAAAGACAGACAGTACCTGTTACACTTTCTACAGTGATGTGACCGTGGCGCCTTGTATGCTTGGCAGACTTTACAATACTGGAGGTACATGCTATCCTGAGAATTTTCCTTGGCAGCAAAATATAAAAAAATACATCAGATATCTGACCCTACGTAATAATAAGTCAAATCTTATGAATAAATACTTTCCGATGGTTTGATTCTCTTTTATGGGGATGGGGGAAGGATGGAATCTTAACTTGCATTTCCAGCCCTTTTATTTGAGCTAAAATATTTTTAAATAATGAATTTCTGGTAACAGCAGCATCACTTTTCCAGTTACTCAGAAGTCATTTCTAATTTCTCTTCCCCGTGCTCCATCCTAATCCAGTGCCACTGAGTATACGTAGTTGGTTCTACTAAGATCCAAAATCTTAGTAGAATGGGAGGAGTTTCAGAGAAAAAGGTAGCTGACGACTTGGCAGGTATTTTAGAGTGGAGATTCAAACATCAGAATTGCTACTCTTTCAGAAATCAGGCTCCTCCCTCGGACCATTTTAATCACTTCCTAACTAGCTTCCTTTACTGTAGTCTCTCTAATCCAAACCGTCTATTGTCAGAATAATATTCCTATGACACAACTCTGATTACATCAGAGCTCTGCTTGAAAAGCTCTAATAACTCCCTATGGTCTAATTTCTCATGTATTTGAGGCCTTCCATAATCTGCCTTTGTTTCAGCCTTATCTGCACTACGCAACCTCTTTTCCAGCCAAACTAGGCTGTCCATTGTTTCTGAATCCATGCTACCACCATGCTCTCAACCTGAAATGGCCTCTTCCTCCTCCCCTGTGGATATTCCAGCTCCTCCCTCAGATCTTCCCCTGAAAACGATCAGTCCCTTCTAAATTCAACAGCACCCATCACACTCTACTCTACAGTTTAGTTAACTGCACAAGTGCCTTGGTTTCTCTCCTCAGTTATAAGGTTTTTCAGAACATGAATTGCGTTTTACCCACCTCTGTACCCACTTCAAATAGTACACTAGTGTTTTTCGAACTTGAATGTACCTAACAATTACCTGGAGATTTTTTTACATGTAGATTCTGATTCAGTAGGTCTGGAGTGGAGCCCAAGAGTCTGCATTTCTAACAAACTACCAGGTGATATCCCTCAGCAAAGAATATGGAAATTCATAAGCATAAACTTTCTAACAATTTTTAAAAAGCCATCAATTGATTGATACTATCAATCGATACTATACTTCCCAATGTTATGATTTCACTGAAATGATTTAAAAACTTTATGATTTAAACCAGCAGTTTCTAAAGCATTTTTTCAGTTCTGAGGGGTGTTAATGTATGAAAGAAATTCTAGAGTAAAACCACATTGTGAAATTATGAAAGGTGTATGATATGCAGTTTTTCCTAGAAACTTATGAACATGGACTCACCATCCCCCCTTCATTTTTTTGCTTTTTAATGCAGGAGAAGTATTCAATGAAATCACTTTGGGAAATACTAATTTAGATCAATATTTTCAAACTGGTATGAAATAAATTCTTTGAGCTTTAAATAATCAGCGATTAGAATAATATGCTTAGTCTCTACCAAGGCAAAGAGTAGGCTGGGTTTGATATTATTGGTTAGCAGATAAGGAAAAACTAAACACATGATTATCATTAGAGTTCACCACCTTTAGGAATCTTTTTCTTACCGGTTTCCACCCCAGAGGGACAAAGCCAGGACCAACAAACATGGCATTGAAGTAATTATAAAGAATCATGACAGTCCAATTTATCAACATGATGAAATTCATGCTTCCTCCAGTTGTATGTAAGGGCCAATACCACAACACAGAGTCAATCATGGCCATCGTGGAACATATTGCTATAACACTAAGGGCTATGATGGGACCCCAGTGACACAGTCTCTTTACTTCTTGGAGATTTTCAAACTTGACAACTGAGCAGAATGTACCCATTTTGGTGAGGAAGAATGCCTTCCTACTTTTAAAGAATTATAGATTTCCTTTTTCTGTGCACACATTTCCATGTGCCACAAGTCCATGTGTATTCTTTAATTGTCATGCCTTCAAGTTGTGGGATGTCAACGCAGATTATGCCATTTTCACTGTTATGCACTCAGAGCTCTTTATCCTAACTAGGAGAATCCAGTATCTTGGTTTGAAACCCAATCTAAAGAAAATAAAATAACAAAGTTTAGTAAAACATTTTATTATATACTATACATATTTTTTACTATATACTATATATTTATTAATTCCAATAATCACCTACACTAAAGCATCTCACAAGTGCACTACTATGGGATGAGTATCTTAAATGTCAAAAAGAACGTTTTCATCTTATTGAAAATAGGGTTCAAGTTTGAATGGCATGTAAACTGGATACATGACTCTAAAATGGTTGTTTTTATTCCTTTGTTCCCAACTTGTCAGAAGACTGTGACTATCCAACGTTTAGTGAATGGTTTGAAGAGACAAAGAATTTTAGAACTGGGAAGGAGGCCTTAGAGTTTATCTAATCCAGCTTCCTTCTTTATGGAAAAGAAATCGACCGGAGAAGCTGAGTGATTAGGCCAAGGTCACCAGTAACAGCTGAACTCAGAATAGAAACCAAGTCATCGAGCTCGCTTCACGGAGTTCGAAACTGTCTCTTACCCATTTCGAATTAAGTCAGGTATGATCCAGACATGGTCTACACCATTTGCCTGCGGTTGCCCCCAAAACACCAACATAAGGGTCTGTTTGGGTCAAGGGTAAAGAAGCGGGAAAGTGAAAGCAGAGAGAGGGTGCGAGGAGAGGAGGGGAGGAGAAGTGTGTGGGAAATCACGACTGCAGGCGGATATGAGAACGAACACGAAGGAGAACATTTGAGGAAAAAAAGAGGAGGAAGTGCCTCCCGGAGTGAGCGCCGGGAAGATCTGTTTCTAACTGGACTGGGGTGAGTCAGGGAAGAAGATCGGAGTTGCAGGGCGATAAAGACTTCCCAGCAACAGATGCCGTTGCCTTGTGCCTCCGTTTCCCGCCCGTGCCGTGCAGCAGAGCGCTCGGACATCCTCACTCAGGGGAAGAACAACTGGTTGTTGCTCTCAACATCTGGAGAGTCTGGCCTCACTCGGGTGGGGCGAAGACCGCCAAAATCACGGTCACACCCCCCGCCTCGACTCCCACCTCAGAGTGGTCATTGGTGCCCGCTCCTCGGCCATCGCATTTCCGGCAGCCTGGGCTCACCCGGAACAGGTTTTCTTTTCCTCGGATGAATCCGACATGGGTACCACGGTCCAGCACAAGAGGAAAGCAAATCCTGGTTGCTAGAGGCTGGAGTGCGGGACCCGCCACGACCCGTCAGTCCCTCCGCCAGCGCCCTCGCCGCTGCTCTCCCGCGCAGGCCCCGTGCGCAGTCTCCATGACAGCCACTTCCGGGAAGTTCTCCGCCTCAAACTTCCCTCGGGAAGCAAGCCCCTGTGACCTGTGGCTTGGGGAGCCGGAGCCGCTTTCTAGAACTCAGAAGAGCAAAAAAATTCTTCCAGTGATCCCCGAGAACCCGTATATTTTCAGAGGCTTTCGGGGGCCCTAATCGAAGTGCTTTTTCTTAACAAATTTCTTAATCTTGAAGCCTGAGCGGAAATTAAAAAGCGCACGCAGCCCAGTTTCCGGAGGACCGAGATTGCGACGAACAACCCGGAAGCGGCCCGGCCGGGAGCTGTCACCGGTTCTCCGTTCTGCTCTCGAGGGTGTCCCCCGGGATCCCCCCCACCGTGTTCCCCTGTCCCGCGTGGCCCCTGCCACGACCTGGGCTCCGGCCCGGGCCGATCACTCCGGAGCCGCCATGTCGTCTGACTTCGAAGGCTACGAGCAGGACTTCGCGGTGCTCACTGCCGAGATCACCGGCAAGATTGCGAGGGTCCCCCGACTCCCTCCTGGTGAGAGCCCTGCCCCGGCCGGGCGGGGGTGGCCCGGAGCGCGCGGGGGCTCGGGGGCGGTGGAACGCCGCCTGAACAAGTGTGTCTCTGAGGCGCGAGGCTGGAGTGGAGCCCAGGGGTGGTGCTGGAGCCCTTCCGGAGGGATGGAGCGTCCTTAGTTTAGGCTAAAGGGAGAGTCCGGGCGGGGTTGTGCAGTGAAAGGAGCCCTCGGAGTCGGAGACGTCCAGGCTCGAATCCGGACTCCGCCGCCTTGTTACTTGTATAGCCTTGGGAACGTTTCTCTGAGTCTCAGTTTTCTGTTTGTAAAATATAGAGATGTGAGTATTCAAAGAGAATGAATGAACGTACCCAGATCATGGGTCTGCAATACACAGCAATGTTGTTTTATTAGTAATAATGTTATTTTATGCGGCAAAATAGGGTTAAGAGCCACGGTGCCTGGATCCAGCTCCCAGCTCTGCCACTTAGAAGTTGTGGCCCTTAGGCAAGTTTCTTAACCTCTCTCAGCTTTCCTTCTCGGTAAAATGGGGAGAATTGTACGTCTCTCATAGGGTTGTTGTGAAGATTAAATGATTTAACACATGTAAAACCCTTTCTTGGTGTTAGCTGCTATTATCATTAGTAATTTAATACCCTCAACCCCATTTCTTATTTCTCATCCTTCTTGGGAGTCTATAACCCAATTTTATGTAAAGCGTGGTACAGGATAGTTTTTCTCACTTTTAAAATTCCACAACTACCATCTAGAGGTGTTTCTGGTTTTGTGTTTGAGCACATCTTACTTTCCATGCTAGACTGCCAACCACGTGAAGGTAGGAGCTATGTTTGATTTCCTTGGCATTTACTTAGGGCACAGAAAAATGTGTAAGGAAATGAACAGGTGAATATAAACATGATATTTTGTGATTTTTGTTTTTAAGACATTGTTTTAGGATTTATCTTTCTCTAAATACAGATTTAATTTAAGTACTTAGTTGCAGATAAGATTGTTACTTTTTAGCTTAGTTTTGTTAGGGAAATTGAGCCATCATTGGGCTGCTAGACTTGGCCCTGCCTTGGCTCTGGCGTGTAATGTGTTGAAAAGGGGATACTCATTGATCTGTGAACTTGTGGGCAACTTCTTTCCCACCTTGTTAGCCAATCCTTGATGCCAGCAATAATTTCTCCCGGACCAAGTTGTCATTCCTCTTTCCCTTCCCTACTTCCCCCAAAACTTATGTGTTTATAAATAATTTTCTTCCTTTATTTCTTTGTTTTTCTTCCTCCCCCCCCCCCCACCTATTTTCTATTAATAGGGGTATTTGCTTGAAGCCAGGATCTCTGAACTTACGCCCCACTCATCTCCTGAAGTCCCAGTTAGTTCTGGAGGAGGTGGATCATGTCTTAAGGAGGTTTATGAGTCCAAGTGAGGGAACAAGAGGAGAGAACGAAGGTAGCATATACCACCGAGCTCTGCTGCCTCGGAGATTTTTGTGGAGAAAGTAGCTGATGGCCTCATGACTTCGTGATACATCACCTCACCTCTTCAGTTCTGCTGCTCTCCACTGCCCAAGATCACCTTGAGTTTTGTTGTCGTTGTTGTTGGAGACTGCTTCCTTTGACTTGAGTCCCAGGGCCTCAGAATGTCAGGACTTGTGGTTTCAGTTGGATTTTTGCTTATTGTTTATCGTAACAGTTTTAACATGGAAACTTTTGTTGTCTGGGCTAATAGCTTTTGTATAGCCGGCAGGTGTCTTACAAAGTAACAGAGTCATCCCTGGGTGCAAAGTTGTAAAAACTATTTCCAAGAAAAGAGATTTTGTTACAGTTGATTTTTTTCTTGCCTTTATATTTTAATGTAACCATTCTTACCACATAGAAGGAAACCTTCGAATTAAGTACCTTAAAAATAAAGCCTTGATTCTCCTTAAGTACATACAACGTAAGGCCCAAACATAGCAGCTACATTAGAATTGAAAGGAGACTGTGTAGCTGGCACTGGAAAAATGCTTACTGATTTAAATAATAGTAATTCTTAAACAGGCAGTGTTATTATAAACAATAAATTCTTAATAATTACTTGTGCTTGTTCCCTTTATAAACTGTTTCTAACTGATAAATAGAAAAAGGTGAAGAAGATATCCATGTAGTTATGAACTTCAGATGTGTGTATGTGGACTAATAAATTAATGTGTACAACCATGGCAAAAACTGTATGATTAAAAGTAATAATAATCTCTCTCTCTGGACATCATTAGTGGTTGACCTAGTGAAGATAACTGTAATTTTCTTGAGTTAAGACGCTTAAAAATTGGAGCAAACTTTTAAGCCACAGCAGTTCATTCCCCAGATTATTAACTTATTTAAATTGAAATAGAGGCAATAGGATTGGTTGCAACTCACTTCATTCTCTGCTGTGCATGTACAATGTATTAAAGTGTTACTTCCAAAGAGAATAGAAAAGATTGGATATTTTAAAACTTTATTTTAAAAAAGAAATTTGATTACTCTGTGATATGTTTAAACAATAAAAAGACTCTGCTCTTAGACTAAAGTGTTCGAATCTTAACTAATTTTAGTAATTGGACTAATGAGATGGATCAGTACCTTCTTAGGCAATACTCTTATGGCACTGTATTTGAAATTTGATTTTAATGATTAGTGTCCTGTGGTGTACTCAGGAAAATAGATGAGTAGAAACCATAACTAGTACTAATTGTGAAGTTCCCTTTCCTCTGATGGTGAATCCTAAGTTGGAGGATACTTTATAGGTGCAGAGGTTCCATTACATCAGGCAAGCTTCCTGAAGGATCTGAAAATGTTCTTTTGCAGTTAGTTGCTTACCTCACCATTCACAGAGAGGCAAATGGTCTATTGGGAATCCTATCACTTTGTGGCTGTAGTCAGAAATACCAAGAAAGTTATTATAGCAAATAGGTTAAGTTTCACACATGGCATCATATCTGTTTAAAATCCTAGCTCTGCTACTTACTAGATGTGCAATCTTGGACAAAATGCTTGGCCTCTCTAAGCCTGCTTCCTCCATCTGTAAAATTGGGGGTGAAGGGGTAATAGTTTCAACCTTAAAATGTTGTAAAAATCAAATGAAATAAAGCTTGTAACACACCAGCAAAATTTTTTCCCAGAGAAAGTGCGTGATAAATTAGCCATGTTATTGCTGCTGCTGGAGACAACAGCTGGTAAAGTTAGTCAGGACCCAGCTCCTCAGACTTTGTAAAATTAATTGAACTCTTAAAGGAACATTGAACCTTTTTGTGCCTAGACTAGAGTTAGGTGATGAACACTTACATTTGAAGGGAGATGAGTGATCAGGGACTTAGGGATATGAAGTTGGAATTGGACTTTGTACTCAGGATATCAAGGGGGGAAGCAGAGGAGAGAAGTGGAAGTGGTGGGGCGAGATGGGTGTCCTTTCTGGAAGGAAATACTTGGGTCTAGATGGTTAGTTTGCTGATTAGTTAGACTCCAAGCCAAGCCCTGGAGGCTTTTAGAGACGATCTAAACATAGCCATGTGTGGAAGAAGCCATAAATGTTGTTCGGTGATTCTCTCTTGCCTTTGCAAGGTGGTTGAGAGAATTCAGAAGTCTGCTTTTATTTATGAATACTGTGGTTTGCTTAAAATATATATGGCTCTGGAGCTGTAATGTCCACATGTAGCTATTGAGCACTTGCAATGTGGCTGTTGCCACATCGTGAAATGATAATATTTTGAACATATTAAAACTAAGAAAATTATTAAACTAATTTCACTTCTTTTTACTTTTGAAAATGTGGCTACTAGAATACTTACAATTATATATGTGACTTGCATATATTACATTTCTGTCGTTCTAGAAAGAGAGTTGAAGGGGTGGTTGCAGTCTTAATTCAGGAACTCAGGTGCAGAGTGGATTGAAGTCGAGTGGGTCGGACTTGAGTGAGGTATATACACACACACGTACCCACACTCTCATCCCAGAGGCTCCTCTCTCCCTTTAACAATTTAGTTAACCTGAGTTAACCTCCATTGATAAACTTTCAATTTTAAAACAGGTTTAGATTTACAGAAAAATCACAAAGATAATAGAGAATTTGTATATACCTCATGCTAAGTTTCCTCTGTTGTTAACATCTTATATTAATATGATACATTTGTTGCAGCTAGTGAACCCCTATTGTTACATTATTATTAACTGAAGTTCATGCTTTATTCAGATTTCCTTAGTTTTTTACCTAATGTCCTTTTACTGTTCTAGGATCCAATCCAGGACACTACAAAACATTTAGTAGTAATGGCTCCTTAGGCTCCTCTTAGCTGTGAGAGTTTCTCAGGCTTTTCCTTGCTTTTGATGACTTTACAGATAAGAAGAGTACTGGTCAGATATTTTATAGAATGTTCCTCAATTGGGATTTGCCTGATGTTCTTCTGATGATCAGACTGGGGTTATTGGTTTTTGAGAGCAAGACCACAGAGTTAAAGTACGATTTTCATCACCTCGTGTCAAGAGTACGTACTGTAACCTCACTTATCACTACTGATGTTACCTTTGATCACCTAGCTGAGGGAGTGTTTTGTCACGTTTCTCCACTGTAAAGTTACTCTTCTCCATACCCTTCAGAAGGAAATCATATGCAGTGCCCACACTGAAGGAGTGGAGGCCGGTGGGGGGTGGGGGTCACGCTCCACCTCCTTGAAGGCTTAGTATCTGTGTAAGTTATTTGGAATTCTATACAGGAGAGATTTGTCTATTCTCCTCCACTTATTTACCCAGTCATTTATATCCATGAACTCGTGATATTTATTTTATACTTTGTGTTATATTCCAATACTACTTTATTGTATGGCTCAGATTGCACAAAAACAGGTTCCAGTACCTGAATTTAGGTGAACCCCAACTTTTTCACTGTACTTTATGGGGGGGTGTGCAAGGCTAACTAAGCACTTCTGTTAATATTGAGAAAGAATCAGACTCTGCAAAGATTTGTCTGTATATCAGCACTAAGCACTTCTGTTAATATTGAGTAGGCAAGAAAAGATCATACTATGCAAAGACTTTTGTGTATATCAGGATCATCAGTACTGTATGTGGAAAAGAAAGGGTGAGGAAGTTCATTTATAGGGTGTATTTTATATAGTATGTTAGACGTTAAGAGCTCAGTTCTAGACAACAGATCCAGTTAGAATTTCAGCTCT
Source organism: Tapirus indicus (assembly GCA_031878705.1). Classification (NCBI taxonomy): domain Eukaryota; kingdom Metazoa; phylum Chordata; class Mammalia; order Perissodactyla; family Tapiridae; genus Tapirus; species Tapirus indicus. Next base: position 19,008,384 of record CM062921.1, on the reverse strand, counting down.
GCCATTTATTAGCTGTTTAACTTTGGAGAAATTATTTAAAAATTTGAGAGCAAGACCTGAGAATGGGATAATATTAGTACCTCCAAAGGGTTGTTTTAAGGATTGACTGTGATAATGTTCAACGCATAGCCCCATGAAAATAATGACAGCTGTTAGTTGTGAAGTTCTGAATCCTAGGAACGTGCCATTTGTAAAGGAGATGCCATTTGGGGTGGACAGCATGAAGCTCTCTTGGGAATTACATGTGACTACTGCCAGAAGGTTACCAAAACTTAATGTTAGTAGATATTTCCAAGGTCATCTAATTCCTTCCTTCCTTCTTTCCTTCCTTCCATCCTCCCTTTCTTGCTTGCTTTCTTCCTTCCTTGCTTGCTCCCTTCCTTCCTCATGCTTTCCTGCTAAATTGTCACCTTTTTAATTCTTTTTGTAAAAGTATAAGGAATACTACAAGACGGGCTGGTCTGGTGGTGTAGCAGTTAAGTTCACACACTCCGTTTCGGCGGCCCGGGGTTTGCGTGTTCGGATCCCAGACGCAGACCGATGCACTGCTTGTCAAGCCATGCTGTGGCGGCGTCCCATATAAAGTAGAGGAAGATGGGCACCGATGTCAGCCCAGGGCCAGTCTTCCTCAGCAAAAAAGAGGAGGATTGGCAAAGGATGTTAGCTCAGGGCTAGTCTTCCTCACACACACACACACACAAATATGAGGAACACTACAGAGGGCCAATCAAGGATTGGCTCAGCTCCACAATTATTTCTGATGGTACCGTCATGAAATGGATTTTATGAGAAAATGATCTACTTGTATTACCGCTCCCACCTCCCATCCCAGTTTTATTCCTTCTTTCATAAAGAGAAATTGCCATTCCAAGTGGGAAGATTTGCCCCAGTCCTCACTGATACAATTTTTCTTTTCCTCAGTTTCTCTGTGAGTAAGAAGGTGTTGCTGAATGCTAAGACTGATTCATTCACTCAGTAAACACTTAGTGAGTGCCTGTGGTATACAGCTCTCTGAGAGTACAAATACAGAGTTAGGACAAAGATGTGTCAAGAGTGGTCACTGCCTTCAAGGAGTTGGAAATAAGTCTGAAGAGAAAACTATAGAAACCAATTTCTAATGACTATCAGGGCCACTAGAGCAGAGCATAGAGGTCTAGGAATTGAGAGGAGAATTGAGAGGATCGTGTCCCAGGAGGTCACCTGGAAGGATAGCTGGGATTTAGCAGACAAAAATGGGGAAAGAATATATTATAAGAGGTTGCAATAAGTGGGTGCAGTGGGCATCTGTTGTTTCGAGAATCCTCCATTCTATCTTCTGATAGCAGTGCCTCAGTTTTCTGTTGAGGAACTACCTAAATCCAGTCTGACAGGCTGCCATGCCCTATCCAGGTCAAGAGGTGAACACATTACCCAAGTGAGGACATTCAGAGAGCTTTTGCCAGGAATTTGAATTCCGAGCAAAGTGAACCAAGAAGAGAACATGGTATTGTTGCTCAAGACTCTCCTTTTGCAGAGACTGTCAGTGAGTTTCTGCTCCCTTGGTACCCTGGCTACTGTCCTCCCTGAGCTTGGGGGCTCATGTTTTCCATTGACTCTGTGAGTCACCCCATGCTATTCTTTTTTGGTTTAGGTCAGTCTGAATCAGTTCTGTTATTTTCAACCAAAGAACCCTAAATGGTAGCTTGAACAAAGGCTTAGAACAGAAAAAAAAAAAAAAAAAGAAGAGATGTGCTTGGGTAATAAGGAATAGTCTGTCTGGTTGGCATGCGAAGTACGTACTGGATAGCTAGCAGTTGGGAATAAAGTTAGAAAGGTTGCCTAGATCTGGACTGTGGAGAACCTTGACCGCTAGGATCAAGTGATCCAATCAAAGCCACATTTTAGGAAGATTAAATGGGGGAGGGAGCAGGCATGGAGACAGGGAATCCAGGGTGGTTGGTAGCGTAGCTTCTTTTGTAGATGCTTGCACTAGACTACATTCTGTATTCAATTTGCCATCATTTTTCGAGAACTGATTATATGCCAGGCTCAGTGCTAGATTTTAGGACTATAAAGAAAATTAAGGCACAGTTCCTGTCTTCCCAGAGCCTCCAAGCTAGAAGGTAAATCAGACCTGTAAGTGTAAGAGATAAATCATTAGGATTACGTAAGAGTTCTAGGTGTTTTCTGTAAGAAAGAGTGGTTAACTCTTTTGTTGAGTTAGAAAAGGCTTCAAAGAGGTAGTGATTTCTGAAGAGAGTTTTGGATAGCAGTTTGCCAGGTGGTCACAGTGGAGATGGGCATAAGCATTGAAATTAAAGGTCTTGAGTCCTGGAAATATGTCAGGATTAGAGATAAATCATAAATTGAAATTGACCAGGGCCATAGACAGTAGTCATAAGAGAGGAAGCACAAGGACTGAACTCCGAGGAACACCAACAGTTAGAGAATGGGTTAAAAAAGAGGATGCCTAACAGAGGACCCTGAGACAGAAGTGAGGGTTTCAGAGAATCACAAAATCAGGATGTGGTGGAATTCCAGGGAGAGCAGAAAGTGACAGGGTGGGAGGAGCAGAGTGTCAGATGACACAAGATTAAATAAAAATAGGACAGAGGAAAGGTCATCAGTCTTAGCGAGAGGCATTCCAGTGGAATGGTGGGGGCGGGAGCGAGATTACAGGGAGGAAATGGGGAGATGAGGAGGGGAAAGGTGACTGTGCATGGAAGGAGAGAGAGGAGCAGCAAAGGGGAATGCAGGTCAAGGGAGGCTTCTGTCTTTGTTTTGTTTTGTTAATGAGAAAAACTGGTGCATATTAATCCTGGAGGTCATGGCATGGACTTTCCTAACTACTGAGTACCTTTGAGAAAGCAAGATGTTACTTCTGATATGTAAATACATAATCTCACTCATGGTCCAAGATGGACTTGTCTTATTTCATGTTCTGCTCTATCACGAAAATACAGTGCTGTTCTACTATAACTTGTGGAGATGTTAGACAGATCGACATGTGCCAAAGACAAGTAAATTTGAGGTCATATACTAAATTTTTAATCTGGCCATGTGTAGGTTTAACGTTTTCAAAGAGGGAAAATCAAGCTAAATTTTAATTCCAAATGTGCATTTTTCTTAGGGAGAAATATTTAGAGTACACACAAAACACCTTATGTGACTCTAGTTTGGAGGCTTCAAAGGGAAGGGGTTGGGGTTAGCAGAACCTAATTATTATTCTAGTAAAATAATAACTCTACTAAAGATTCTTCACTTAGTGTTGACTAGCCTTCTGAAGGGCTAGTCAGCGAAGAGGTGTTGTACCCATTTCAAGCTTCATGACTTTTCTAGTCTGTTATATGTCAGTCCGTAATCATTAGGTTCCATGTCACAGAAACACAACTTTACATGAAGAAAAAGAAATTTGTTGGTTTAAGAAACCAAACCACGATAAAGTCAGGCAAAACCTGTTTCAGAGTTTTGGAACCAGAAACCAATGAACGAACTGAATCTATCTAATCTAATCTATCTATTTTATCTATCTATCTATCTACCTGTCTATCTATCTATCTCTCAGCTTTGTTTCTTTCTAAATGTAGGCTTCATTCTCAACCACTGAAACTGGCTTGCTCCTCATAGCTAGAACAATGGATGCCAACAGCTTCTAGACTCATGTTCTTATGACTCTACCAAGAGAGAGGAAAAGACTTTGCAGATGTTCCAGGACTTTGGTTGGTCTGCTTTGGTCATATGCCCACTGCACCCCCACCCCCTGACCAATGTGGCCAGAGGGATTGAGCTACTAGGATTGGCCCAGCTAGGATGAGAAGCCCATCCTTTGCCAGGTCACTGTGATGGGACAGGCAGGGTCATAGGAGACAGCATTCCTCCCATTGACCTGGTTGGTGAAGAGGAGTGCCTCAGAAGAGTGGGGGTTATTGCCTGAGAAGAGAAGGCTGCTAGGCAGATAAAACTATAAATATTCATTCAGTAAATTTGGTTAGTACACAACTAAGGTGCAGTCTCTAAATACATGGGCTGATTGATTTGAAATGGGACTAGGGAAAAGTTTTCTGCAAATATCTGCTGGGACATGTTTCTTCCAGAAAAGGGAATTACAGTTGGGTTATAACTTGATTGTTGTTAAGTTTGAATAAACCACACTCAGAGACTTGGCACTTCACGATTTAAAAGTAATTTCACTTACATCAGCTTATTTGAGCTAAAAAGAATCCTGTAGATATTTTAAATTTCCACTTTAGAGAGTGCAGACTGAGTCTCAGAAAAACTCTTTCTTATTCCAGGATCCCATAACCAGCGAGTAGGTAGTGGCTTTGGGTTGAGAATCAATAATCCTGACTTCAAATAGTTCTTCCATTACACCCAATTCTTTCTTTTTTAAATTGATGTCTTAATAGTTTATAACACTGTGGGGTTTTAGTTGTACATTTTTGTTTGTCCATCACCATGTGGATGTAACCCTTCACCCGGTGCCCACCCCCCACCCCCCACCCCCCTTCCCCTTGGTAACCACCAATCAGTTCTCTCTGTCCGTGTGTTCATTTATATTCCATATATGAGTGAGTTCATGCAGTGTCTGTCCTTCTCTCTCTGGCTTATTTCACTTAACATAATACCCTCTAGGTCCTTCCATGTTGTTGCAAATGGGACAATTGTGTCTTTTCTTATGGCTGAGTAGTAGTCCATTGTATGTATATACCACATCTTCTTTAACCAATTATCAGTCCAGGGACACTTGGGTTGCTTCCACTTCTTGGCTATAGTGAATAATGCTGCAATGAACATAGGGGTGCATAAGCCTCTTGTGATGGTTGATTTCATGTCCATTGGGTAATCTGCCCAAGAGTGGGATTGCTGGATCATACGGTATTTCTATTTTTAATTTTTTGAGGACTCTCCATACTGTTTTCCATAGAGGCTGCACCAGTTTGCATTCCCACCGGCAGTGAATGAGGGTCCCCGTTTCTCCACAACCTCTCCAGCATTTGTTGTTATTTGTTTTTGTGATCATAGCCATTCTAATGGCATTACACCCAATTCTTAATGAAAGTACATATTTTAAAGGAATTTTAAGATCTTGCCTGGTTTTAGGAATTGTTTTTGTATATGACTTTTATATTCATAAATCAGTTATTCCCGATTTTTTAAAGTTAAGACTTTGCAGATTCCTCATGCCACCACTAAATCTGCTGTTGCTGACACAGTCTCTTCTAAAGAACAAAATAATTTTTGGTTTCTCTTAAAAATGTTATGGCATCTCTTAGTAATTAGGTACTCCATAGGATTACATATTTCCAGATAACCTAGAGGCAGTGGCTTAAAGTGGTTCCCACCCTACCAAGAACGATATGGTCATTTGCCTGATATGGTAATTCTCTACTCTGATTGATCAGAAAGGAAAAAGATATATAAAAATAGAAGTTTTAAAATATTAAATTTATTTATATCCTTAGCAATTCCTTGATATTATTGTTTGTTCCAGATGAGAAGAAGCAGATGGTTGCAAATGTGGAGAAACAGCTTGAAGAAGCAAAAGAACTGGTATGTACAGACTTGGTAATTTTTTTTTTTTTTTTTTTTTTTTTTGTGAGGAAGACCAGCTCTGAGCTAACATCCATTGCTAATCCTCCTCTTTTTGCTGAGGAAGACTGACCCTGGACTAACATCCATGCCCCTCTTCCTCCTCTTTATATGAGACGCTGCCACAGCGTGGATGACAAGCAGTGCGTTGGCGGGCGCCTGGGATCCGAACTTGCGAACCCCGGGCTGCCAAGCGCGGACTAAATCACTGCGCCACCGGGCGGCCCCAGTAATGTATTTTAATACATGACCTGAGTCATTTAAGCTGATGCCTTCGTCTAGCCTGTTTTATACATTTTAGAAATGTGAAACATTACTGATTAGCATTTTATAATTTGGAATTCAGCAGAGGTGAATTCTGATTCTCACAGAGGTGATGTAGGTTTGCCTAGAAGAATGCCTAAACATACAGCGGAATATCTTACAGGAGAGGAACAAGGAACCTGGGAAACATACTACTTTATAGCAGCCATTAAGCAAGCCTGCCTGCTCTTTGTCCCAGAGGGACATGTTATTTCCTCCCCTGAGATTGCTCCCTGCAATACAACCCTGAGAAATGGCCCAGGAAAAGAGTGGTCAAGGCCTTGCCTTCTTGGCCTGCCCAGCAAGACATGTAGGAGTGTGAGAGACCCACAGAGGAGTGATTCTCAACACTGTTCATACCCTCATTTTGTAGATGGGGAAACTGAGGCTTAGAAAGATTAACTTGTCTGAGGTCCCACACTCAGTAAGAGGTGGAGTAAGGATTTGTATTTAGATATGCTAAACCCAGAACTGTAGCTCATCCACAACTTTTTGATATAAATAAATTTGCAAATCAAAGAGCAAAAAGTATTATATCCCATATATATGACAAACCTACAGCCAACATCATACTCAATGGGGAAAAACTGAAAGCCATTCCTCTGAGAACAAGAACAAGACAAGGGTGCGCACTCTCGCCACTCTTATTCAACATTGTACTGGAGGTTTTGGCCAGAGCAATTGGGCAAGAAAAAGGAATAAAAGGAATCCAAATAGGCAATGAAGAAGTGAAACTCTCACTGTTTGCAGATGCCATGATTTTATATATAGAAAACCTTAAAGAATTCATTGGAAAACTATTAGAAATAATCAACTACAGTGAAGCTGCAGGGTACAAAATCAATTTACAAAAATCAGTTGCATTTCTATACTCTAATAATGAACTAACAGAAAGAGAATTCAAGAAGGCAATCCCATTTACAACCACAACAAAAAGAATAAAATATCTAGGAATAAATGTAACCAAGGAGGTGAAAGACCTATACAATGAAAATTACAAGATGTTATTGAAAGAAATTGATGATGACATAAAGAAATGGAAAGATATCCCATGCACATGGATTGGAAGAATAAACATAGTTAAAATGTCCATACTACCTAAAGCAATCTACAGATTCAATGCAATCCCAATCAGAATCCCAATGACATTCTTCATGGAAATAGAACAAAGAATACTAAAATTCATATGGGGCAACAAAAGACCCTGAATAACTAAAGCAATCCTGAGAAAAAAGAACAAAGCTGGAGGCATCACAATCCCTGACTTCAAAATATACTACAAAGCTGTAATAATTAAAACAGTATGGTACTGGTACAAAAACACACACACAGATCAATGGAACAGAATTGAAAGCCCAGAAATAAAACCACACATCTACAGATAGCTAATCTTCAAAGGAGCTAAGAACATGCAATGGAGAAAGGGAAGTCTCTTCAATAAATGGTGCTGGGAAAATTGGACAGCCACATGCAAAAGAATGAAAGTAGACTATTTTCTTTTGCCATACCCCAAAATTAACTCAAAATGGATCAAAGACTTGAAGGTAAGACCTGAAACTATAAAACTCCTGGAAGAAAACATAGGCAGTACACTCTTTGACATTGGTCATAGAGGGAGGACCAATTCAAATTCCATGTCTACTCAGGCAAAGGAAACAAAAGAAAAAATAAACAAGTGGGACTCATCAGACTAAAGAGCTTCTGCATGGAAATGAAACCAGGATCAAAATGAACAGAAAACCCACCAGCTGGGAGAAAATATTTGCAAATCATATATCCAACAAGGGGTTAATCTCCATAATATATAAAGAACTCACACAATTGAACAACAAAAAAACAACCCAATCAAAAAATGGGCAGAGGATATGAACAGACATTTTTCCAAGGAAGATATACAGATGGCCAATAGACACATGAAAAGATGTTCAACATCACTAACCATCAGGGAAATGCAAATCAAAACTACACTAAGATATCACCGTACACACGTTAAAATGGCTATAATCACCAAGACAAAAAACAACAAATGTTGGAGAGGTTGTAGAGAAACAGGAACCCTAATTCGCTGCTGGTGGGAATGCAAACTGGTGCACCCTCTATGGAAAACAGTATGGAGATTCCTCAAAAAATTAAAAATAGAAATACTTTATGATCTGGCTATCCCACTACTGGGTATTTGTTCAAAGGTCCTGAAACCAACAATCCAAAGAGGCTTATGCACCCCTATGTTCATTGCAGCAGCATTCACTATAGCCAAGAAGTGGAAGCAACCCAGTGTCTCTTGACTGATGATTGGATAAAGAAGATGTGGTATATATATACAATGAAATACTACTCAACCATAAAAAAACAGACAAAATTGTCCCATTTCTAACAACATGGATGGACCTCTAGGGTATTAAAGCGAAATTAGCCAGACAGAGGAAGACAAACACTGCATGATTTCACTGATACATGGAAGATAAACTAACACATGGACAGAGAGAACAGTTTGGTGGTACCAGGGGGAAGGGGGTTCAGGGGTGGGCACAAGGGGTGAAGGGACATGTGTATATGGTGACTGACAAACAATAATGTACAACTAAAATTTCACAATGTTATAAACTATTATGACGTCAATTAAAAAAAGTATTATGTCCCAATTTTTGGTTTTAAAGCCAAGTATTGCAAGTATGATTCAACTTGTTACCGCATTGTGGTCCTCAATGAGTGTGTTGCTTTTCTAAATATTGAAGTGTTCATTTGGTGTTCCTTCAGTACTACTTACTGATCTACTACCTAAGTGTTTTTCTGTTAACTGATGTTACTGTTCCAATAAGTTTGGGAAACTGTAGCTTAAACAGAATTGGAGGTTGGGGTCTTTTTTGGTTGTTGTTTTTCTACAGGACCTTCTTGGACCCTTAAGCTAAGAGGCATTATGAATCTCTAAGAAGGGACTGTGGGGGGCAGCTAGATCATGGAGCATCTCCCAAGCTTATTTGACTGAGTAACATTTATTAACAGGACCATACTATACATGGGGAACTGCTGCTTTGCAGGGTCTGAAGGAATAGGTAGCTGTTGTTCCCCACTGCACAGCAGACACTTCCTCTGTCTTTGAGTGCTAAGGCATCCAGTTGCAGAGCTGCTACTCTGTCTTCTTGGTTGCTGGTTCTTTTCTAGCTGTCAGAATGTGGGATGCTCTCTATAGCCTGTAAGATCTACTTCTCATCTCTGCTGGCTGCCATCACTGTCTCCACAGTGGCAGCTAGCCTTCTAATCTCCACAGCTGCTAATGTTTACCTCTCTTTTGAAATTTTCCTCTTTTTTTCAAATGCTTTTCTCCTTACTTTCTTTTCTTTTTATATTCAACTACTTCTCTCATGCTTCTTGCCTTCCTGTAAAAAAACTGACCTTTGGCACATCATAGATGCCAATCCGGACACTTCTTCCTTCTGGTTGGCAGACTTACTATAAATAGTACAAATGGTCAATTCTTTGAATCTTGAGTTGATTTCTTATATTGTTGTTGAATTTTCACTGGCAGGTTTTTTTGCCATCAGAATCTGTGTTTTGGTTTATTTGTTTGCCTTCTTTTGGAGACATCGATTTACTTGATGGTGTTAGAAAGCTTGTCTCCAGATAACCAAGGTTTTACTGTAACAAGAAATATAAAATGTAGTCATACCCTCATGGAGCTTAGAGTCATTTTTAGTTGTTACTAATGGAAAGAGTTTTGTCTAAGATATGTTTCTGTTTCTGTTTGTTTAAAATCAGAAAGCTGATTTACTTAATTCTGTTGACATCCTTGTTAAGGACACTGTTCATTATATTACATACTGTACTTTTGATAAGGACTTTGGGAGAAAAACTTCTTTTTGATCTGACTTATTAGGATTGGTTGTGTTTCTGCTGAACAACTGTTTGCATTAATCTCTTGGACACCATGTCTTGTAATTGTCATGTCTTCCACTTCACATCAGCCATGTGAATGTTGTGACAACGTGAAACAAGTGCATTTTAGCCTTATTCGTAGTTTCATTTTAAGTGCTTGTAGTGTGTTTCCTTTTTTCTTTCTTACCTACTTTTTAGTTTTAAGTGTCCTTGTAAAATGCCTTAAACAAAAATGTGCTTAACTCTCAGATTTTTATTTGCATGTGCTTCTGCATTTATTTGCCTAGATGATCCTGTTCACCTTGTTAGAGCTAAGTACCTGATAATGATTTCAGAGAAGTGCTTTAAATAATGGCCTTGCTAAGTAACTATTTAATTTATTGGTGCTTCACATATATGTTGAGACGTGTCAGTTATTTAAATGGTCACTGCTTAAATCAAGGCTGATTAAAATTATCTTTGTTTTCTTTATAAAAATTGAGGCCTGTAAGTTGAAATGTGGTCTCCTGGTTTATGTGTGTTCTACTGTAGTTATTCAGTCTCTTACACTGGACAGGCAAGAATTTTATTAGTGAGAAGTTTACAGTATTCATGGAAATAACCTATTACAGTGCTTTAAAAGGCCAAATCTGAGGCAACATTTTTGGATGTGAGTTTATCAGACATGGCTTGAACCAATTTATTGTTATTGGTTTTTATTTTTTTAATGCCAGGTATAAACAAGCTACCTCTGATACCTGTATCATGCTTGCTGTATTTCTTCACCAGCAGTAATCCACACTACCATAGTTAACATTAACCTAGTGATTAGCAAGTAAGAGACACTATTGTAAGCACATTATAGGAATTACCTCATTTAATCTTCACAGCTGCCCTACAAAAGACATACTATTTTCAGAAATGAAAAAAGACCTGGAGAAGTTAAGAAACTTGTCCAAGATTGAATGCCTAGTAAGTAGTGGAGCCTACGATGTGAATGCAGGCATCTGATTTGAAAGCCTGTGTTCTTAACCATCATAATATTTCTGCATTGCTTCCCATTAAATGCTCATGTGTTATAGCCAAAGTGTTATATAATGACAGGTTGTTAAAAAGTGCCCTGCCGTGATTTCAGTGAGCTTTGTGTAATTTAACATATTACTGTATCCATTTAACTCCATAGCAATGTGGGTATAAAGTATAAGGAGTTAGGCTGGAGGTTGAGATCACATGTTGGTTGGCATGTGGTTTTCCTAATCAGAAAAGACTTTCCAGGAGAATTTTTACCAAATGACTAAGGCTGGGCTGACATTTAATAAATTATAATGGTAGAAATAATGGTTTGGTTTATCTTCCCATAGTTCTGGTGGCTTGGGGTCAGAAGACCAGACCAGGTTGAATTCAATGATAGGATACTCCAAGGATATTGAAATCATTATTATTGAGGATGTTTGGATTAATGCATATATTTTAAAAGGAATTGTTGATGAAGTAAGCGCTTTGGCACTCTGTGTGTCACTTGGCAAGCATTCAGTAACTATTTGTTGACCTAAACAAAAATTAAGCATGCAACTACTCCCAGTGTTATTTGACCATGGACAGTTAGTTCCCTGGGCCTGGCTCCTCAAGTGTAAAACGAGGAATTGGAATGAAATCCTTTCAGCTCTAAACATCTGGTCAAATAAAGAACAAGCATATGGTTTAAATCACATTTTTCTCTCACCCTTCCAGCTTGAACAGATGGATTTGGAAGTCCGAGAGATACCACCCCAAAGTCGAGGAATGTACAGCAACAGAATGAGAAGCTACAAGCAAGAAATGGGAAAACTTGAAACAGATTTTGTGAGTCAGATTTCATCCTTTGCCATATTTACCGACCTTTAAACTGAATGTTCACGTGTTTTCTTGTTTCCTCCACATGCCTGAATTAGCATTGTGTGCCTCATCCTCAGGAGCTTGTGCAGAAGACAAGCAATAGCTTTCATTGTTTGTGATTTGGAGAGCTAAAAATACTTCTAGAACTAGCTAATGATGGAATTGAAGGTATGTTGGATTCATGACTCACAAAGAGATCCAAATCATGTGGTCCTTTGAGTTTGGATAGTATTTATTAGCATTTAGCATTTATTAGAATTTTGAAACCGAATTTTGGCCTTTCAGAGTTTGCAGCCTTTAAGATGCGGTGTTCTTGGATGGACTTCAGGGGCTCATGAATGTCCTGAAATTATACCAGTATTTTTGAATGTATATTTCTATGTGCATTTTTTCTTGGGATAGGCTCCATAGACTTCATTAGAGTCTTAAAAGGATACATTACACTCCTCCCCCCAAAAAGACAAAAGGAAGTCAATGAATAATTTGTATAAGTGATCCTTTATATCAGTTGCCCCATGAGAATATTTAGCTTTCTCTTCTTATGTATCTGACTTTCTACTCTACCCACTTTATAGCAAATTTAAGAATGTAAATTTAAAGATATAATGTTAAAATTGTTAGTAATTAGAAAGTAATAAGAGTAGAAAAGATACAGCTGAGCAATTCCAATTCTGCACACATATCCAAAAGAACTGAAAGCAAGGACTCAAAAGAGATATTTGTACACCCACGTTCATAGCAGCATTATTCTCAGTACCGAAAGACAGAAGCATCCCAAGTGTCCATTGACAGATGAGTGGATGAACAAAATGTGGTGCATGCATACAATGGAATATTACTCAGCCTTAAAAATTAAGGTAATTCTGACATATGCTATGATATGGATGAACCTTGAGAACATTATATTAAGTGAAATAAGCCAGTCACAAAAGCCAAATACTATAAGATTCCATTTATATGAGGTACGTAGAGTAGTTACATTTATAAAGACAGAAAGTAGAATGGTGGTTGCCAGGGGCTGGAGGGAGGGGGAAATGAGCAGTTACTCTTTAATGGGTATAGAGTTTCAGTTTTGCAAAGTGAAAAGTTCCAGAGATTGGTTGCTCAACAATAGGAGTATATTTAAAACTATTGTACACTATTGAACTGTACACTTAAAAATGGGTAGGATGGTAAATTTTATATGTATTTTATCATAATTAAAAATTAAAATAAAAAAAGATACAGATGAGCAAAGATCTGAGCTTTATCTGTGAGTGACAGGAGTCATGTGTTGGCATGTAAATCAACTATATTTCTTTTTTTTTTTTTTTTTTGTGGGGAAGACCAGCCCTGAGCTAACATCCGTCGCCACTCCTCCCCTTTTTGCTGAGGAAGACTGGCCCTGGGCTAACATCCGCGCCCATCTTCCTCCACTTTATATGGGACGCCGCCACGGCATGGCTGACAGGCAGTGCGTCGGCGGGCGCCCGGGATCCGAACTCGCGAACCCTGGGCTGCCAAGCGCGGACTAAACCGCTGCGCCACCAGGCGGCCCCAGATCAACTATATTTCTGACCCTGGGGTCCAAATTCATAAAGTCAAGAATTTATACGGATCTACCTCTTCCTGTCTTAGGCGTTTTACTTTTGGAGGCTGCACCTTCTAGACTACAATCTCTCTTTCCATTACAAGGCCAGTGGTCCTCGACTTAGTAGAAATTCTGCCTAGAGTCTGGAAATAGGGTGATTTGCAGTTATGCATGTTTATTTTATATTTTAATGGATATTTTCCTGTGAAGTTGAGATGGGCTTCATCAGTGACTCTGATGTAATTGCCTTTTAAATTGTGTGCCTATTAATTAAAAAAAAAAAATTGGGATCCATGTTGGGCCTAAATTCAGAAAAGAAATGTAACCGCCTACCTTCTGTGCTCTGCACTAGATAAAACCTTCTCTAACTGCTTTGTGAAAGGTAGATTCTCTCAGCAAGCATATGAGATACGGTGAGAAAATTGGATTGATTTAAGGATTTGACAACTCAAATTTATACTTAGACAATTCTAATTAAAGTTAATGTTTCAACATAAATGATGAAAGTTAAAGAAAATGTTGATAAGGATTATTTTAGTTCGCTTACCTCGTCTTTATGAAACTCTTTTCCAAAGATTTTTCTCTTGGTTTCTAAAATAACCAAGTGTGTTCATTTTCTAGGACTGCCTTGGCAAAGTATCACAGACTGGGTGGCTTAAACAACAGACATTTATTTTCTCAGAGTTTTGGAGGCTGAAAGTCTGAGATCAAGTGTTAGCAGGGTTGGTTTCTTATGAGGCCTCTCTCCTTGCCTTGTAGATGGCCATCTTCTCCCTGTGTCTTCACATGGTCTTCCCTCTGTCTGTGTCTATGTTCTAATTTCTTCTTCTTGGAAGGAAACCAGTCGTAGAGGATTAAAGCCCACCCTAATGACTTCATTTTAATTCAGTTAAGTCTTTAAAAGGCCCTCTCTCCAAATACAGTCACATTCTGAGGTACTTAGGATTAGGACTTCAAGACATGAATTGGGGGAGACACAATTCAGCCCATAGCATTGAATTTAGTTTTAATCTTCTTAAATTTTTTTCAGAAACTAAATCGCTTCTGTGGCTTCTAAGTCAGCTAACCCCATCTTTAGTCTTTTTGTTTCCTGAAGAGTATAATCCTGGGTAGAGTCCTTTAGGTATTTAGGTATTGTATACTTGGATAAGTATTTCTCAGGTGTGTTTTCTGTTATAAAGAAAAATGGAACTAGCAACTGTGCACTAAACATTTATTCTCCAGGCTGTCATTAAAAATTCATGTGTTTATGTGTGTATTTGCTGCCACAGCGTGCTTCTACTGTGTCAGGAGACATCCTTCACCACTACCACCACCACCTTCTATTGTATAGTGACTTACAGCTTGTGAAGTGCTTTAACATACATTATTTCACTTCACTGTCTGAAGAGTGGACAGAGCAGATGTGGATTACTATTTTACCATCTTACACAGGATAGAGCCAAGTGGCTTAGATTGATTATGGATTTCGTTCAACAAGCCTTTCTTGAGCCCCACGGTGTATCCAATACTGTCCTAGGTTCCAGAAAAAAGCTGTGATTAAGATAGATAAAGTTCTTGCTCTCATGGAATTTAAATTCTAGTGGGGAAGACAAGAAACAAATAAACAAATACATATATATCATAATTTCAAGTAGTGAGAAATGCTATAAATAAAGTGAGTAAATGGATAGGAGTGAATAGCAAGGTGGTTGTAGCTATTTTTGCTGGGGTGTTCTCTGTGGCTTGAGTGAGAGAGGAAGAGAGGTGCCTGTGGTTACAGAGGGAGGCAGAAGAAAGATCTTCAAGGGTGTTGCAGGCTTGGTAAAGACCTTGACCTTTACTCTGGGTTGATGAGAAGCCACTGAAGAGCTTTGAGAAGTGAGTGGTTCTTTGACTCCTGTTTTGCAGCTTTTTCCACTTTACCACACCATATCACATGTGTATTTGAATAGAATGTAGAAAATATTGACTTAATTCCTCTTTGATTTTTATTTCCTTTTATATTTAATTCTTTTATTTTTTAAAGGAATGGAGAGTATTTTCTTAAAGATATTTGATAACTTTCTTATGGTTTATACCATACCTAGAAATATTGAATCCCACGAAAAAAATAGCAGAGATAGTCCTTCATCGTTCTGTTTATTGCAAATGAAGCAGCTCTGTATTTCCCTTGTAGTATCAAGACTTTGAGGGAACAGTTATGCCAATGGGGAAAGACAGAGGACAACTAAATCCTTTTTTCTTCGACCCCATTGTCCGCTTGCTTTCTTTTCTTGGCCCCTCCTCCTCCTCTGCCTGTCCCTTAGACACCTGGATTCTTCAGTCTTCTCCACTTACTTCACTGACCTACTCCGTGTATCGTTATCCACTCCTGTGGCTTCAGTGACTTCATCTCTGCTAACCTGCAGTCTAACCCAGACCTCTCTATAGCTCTAGATTCATACTTCTTACTACCTACTGGACCTGTCTACCCCAGAGTCCCTTAAACATAAACACTTAAATTTGACAAGTACTAGTCACTTCAGAGTTATCTTTAATTTTTCCCTCTTCATCACTTTGCACATTCAGTTGGTCACTGAGAAATAACGATCCTGCCACTTAACTATCTCCTGCTTTCATCTCTGCTACTGGAAGCCTTCATGTTTCTCAGTCTGGATGTTTGTAGTGCCTTTCCTCCCTCTATTTTTCTCCCACTCAAAACCACCCTCTGCACCACTCCAGGATTATCTTTCTAACACACTGATCTGAATATGTCACACTGTTCACAAAATCCTACAGAGCCCTTGTTGTCTACTGAATAAAATCCAGGTCAGCTTCTAAGATTTCTATTCTGTTCCATTGCTTCTTTATAGTAATTTTATTATCATATGCTTGATATTGTGGATCAGACGTTGTTAAAAGTCTAGATTTTGTTGGTTTCCTCTAGAGCAGTGCGTCTCAACCTTTTTTCATTATCACCCTCTGAGGAATCGTTTTAGACATATTTTCCTAATTGCCCCTTCCTTCCCCCCATTAAATTTTAATACTGCAGATATACTGTATATCTGTACATATGTTCATGTACTATGGCCCTTTAGAGGGCCACATTTTTGTAATATCTAGGATTCTTCATCCTCCCAAGAACCAATTTTTGCCTCCACAGGCATGATGTCACCTTTGTTGACAATGCACGTTTTAGAGAATGTTGAGCTTTATTTGGGCAAGCAGATAATATACTAACAGATCAGACTGATCCTTTAAAATTTTTTTTTCTTCTTTTCCTTTTTTTTTTTTTTACCATTTTTTAAATTGATGTCTTAATAGTTTATAACACTGTGGGGTTTTAGTTGTACATTTTTGTTTGTCCATCACCTTGTGGATGTAACCCTTCACCCCTTGTGCCCCCCCACCCCGCTTCCCCTTGGTAACCACCAATCAGTTCTCTCTGTCCGTGTGTTCACTTATATTCCATATATGAGTGAGTTCATGCAGTGTCTGTCCTTCTCTCTCTGGCTTATTTCACTTAACATAATACCCTCTAGGTCCATCCATGTTGTTGCAAATGGGACAATTGTGTCTTTTCTTATGGCTGAGTAGTAGTCCATTGTATGTATATACCACATCTTCTTTAACCAATCATCAGTCCAGGGACACTTGGGTTGCTTCCACTTCTTGGCTATAGTGAATAATGCTGCAATGAACATAGGGGTGCATACGCCTCTTGTGATGGTTGATTTCACGTCCATTGGGTAGATGCCCAAGAGTGGGATTGCTGGATCATATGGTATTTCTATTTTTAATTTTTTGAGGACTCTCCATACTGTTTTCCATAGAGGCTGCACCAGTTTGCATTCCCACCAGCAGTGAATGAGGGTCCCCGTTTCTCCACAACCTCTCCAGCATTTGTTGTTATTTGTCTTTGTGATTATAGCCATTCTAACCGGTGTAAGATGATATCTTAGTGTAGTTTTGATTTGCATTTCCCTGATGATTAGTGATGTTGAACATCTTTTCATGTGTCTATTGGCCATCTGTATCTCTTCCTTGGAAAAATGTCTGTTCATATCCTCTGCCCATTTTTTTATCGGGTTGTTTGTTTTTTTGTTGCTCAGTTGTATGAGATCTTTATATATTACTGAGATTAATCCCTTGTCGGACAAACGATTTGCAAATATTTTCTCCCAGCTGGTGGGTTGTTTATTCATTTTGATCCTGGTTTCATTTGCCTTATAGAAGCTCTTTAGTCTGATGAGGTCCCACTTGTTTATTTTTTCTTTTGTTTCCCTTGTCTGGGTAGACATGGAATCTGAAAGGATCCCTTTATGTCCAATCTCAATTAGTGTACTGCCTATATTTTCTTTCAGGAGTTTTATAGTTTCAGGTCTCACTTTCAGGTCTTTGATCCATTTTGAATTGATTTTTGTATATGGCGATAGGAGATGGTCTACTTTCATTCTTTTGCATGTTGCTGTCCAATTTTCCCAGCACGATTTATTGAAGAGACTTCCCTCTCTCCGTTGTATGTTCTTTGCTCCTTTGTCGAAGATTAGCTGTCCATAGGTGTGTGGTTTTATTTCTGGGCTTTCAATTCTGTTCCATTGATCTGTGTGTCTATTCTTGTACCAGTACCATGCTGTTTTGATTACTGTAGCTTTATAGTATATTTTGAAATCAGGGATTGTGATGCCTGCAGCTTTGTTCTTTTTTTTCAGAATTGCTTTAGCTATTCGGGCTCTTTTGTTGCCCCATACGAATTTCAGTAGTTTTTGTTCTATTACCGTGAAGAATGACATTGGGATTCTGATTGGGATTGCATTGAATCTGTAGATTGCTTTAGGTAGAATGGACATTTTAACTATATTTATTCTTCCAATCCATGTGCATGGAATATTTTTCCATTTCTTTATGTCGTCCTCGATTTCTTTCAATAGTGTCTTATAGTTTTCATTGTATAGGTCTTTGACCTCCTTGGTTAAATTTATTCCCAGATAGTTTATTCTCTTTGTTGCAATTGTAAATGGGATTGTCTTTTTGAGTTCTCTTTCCGTTGTTTCATCGTTAGTATATAGAAATGCAATTGACTTTTGTAAGTTGATTTTATACCCTGCCACTTTACTGTAGTTGTTGATTGTTTCTAGTAGTTTTCCGATGGAATTTTTTGGGTTTTCTATGTATAAGATCATGTCGTCTGCAAATAGTGAGAGTTTCACTTCTTCATTGCCTATTTGGAGTCCTTTTATTCCTTTTTCTTGCCTAATTGCTCTGGCCAGAACTTCCAGTACTATGTTGAATAAGAGCGGTGAGAGTGGGCACCCTTGTCTTGTTCCTGTCCCCAAAGGAATGGCTTTCAGTTTTTCCCCGTTGAGTAGGATGTTTGCTGTAGGTTTGTCATATATGGCCCTTATTATGTTGAGGTACTTTCCTTCTATACCCATTTTGTTGAGAGTTTTTATCATAAATGGATGCTGGATCTTGTCGAATGCCTTCTCTACATCGATTGAGATGATCATGTGGTTTTTATTCTTCATTTTGTTAATGTGGTGTATCACATTGATTGATTTGTGGATGTTGAATCATCCCTGTGTCCCTGGTATAAATCCCACTTGATCGTGGTGTATGATCTTTTTTATGTATTGCTGTATTCGGTTTGCCAATATTTTGTTGAGGATTTTTGCGTCTATGTTCATCAGTGATATTGGCCTGTAGTTTTCCTTCTTTGTATTGTCCTTGTCTGGCTTTGGTATCAGGGTGATGTTGGCCTCATAGAATGTGTTGGGAAGCATTCCATCTTCCTCTATTTTTTGGAATAGTTTGAGAAGGATAGGTGCTAAATCTTCTTTGAACGTTTGATAAAATTCTCCAGGGAAGCCATCTGGTCCTGGGCTTTTATTTTTTGGGAGGTTTTTGATTACTGTTTCAATCTCTTTACTTGTGATTGGTCTGTTCAGATTCTCTATTTCTTCTTGATTCAGTTTTGGGAGGTTGTATGCTTCCAAGAATTTGTCCATTTCCTTTAGGTTGTCCAATTTGTTGGCGTAAAGTTTTTCATAGTATTCCCTAATAATCCCTTGTATTTCTGTGGTGTCTGTTGTAATTTCTCCTCTTTCATTTCTAATTTTATTTATTTGAGTCTTCTCCCTTTTTTTCTTAGTGAGTCTAGCTAAGGGTTTGTCAATTTTAGTTATCTTCTCAAAGAACCAGCTCTTTGTTTCATTGATCCTTTCTACTGTTTTTTTGGTTTCAATTTCATTTATTTCTGCTCTGATTTTTATTATTTCCCTCCTTCTGCTGATTCGGGGCTTTGTCTGTTCTTCTTTTTCCAATTCTGTTAGGTGCAATTTAAGGTTATTTATTTGGGAATTTTCTTGTTTGTTAAGGTGAGCTTGTATTGCTATGAATTTCCCTCTCAGGACTGCTTTTGCTGCATCCCATATGAGTTGGTATGGTGTATTTTCCTTTTCATTTGTCTCCAGATAGCTTTTGATTTCTCCTTTAATTTCATCAATGACCCATTGGTTGTTCAGTAGCATGTCGTTTAGTCTCCACATCTTTGTCCCTTTCCTAGTTTTTTCCTTGCAGTTGATTTCTAGTTTCACAGCGTTATGATCAGAAAAGATGCTTGTAATGATTTCAATCTTCTTAAATTTATAGAGGTTTGCCTTGTTTCCTAATATATGGGCTATCCTTGAGAATGTTCCATGTGCACTTGAGAAGAATGTGTACTCTGCTTTTTTTCGGTGGAGTGCTCTGTATATATCTATTAAGTCCATTGCGTCTAGTTTTTCATTTAAGTCCATTATTTCCTTATTGACTTTTTGTCTGGATGATCTATCTATTGATGTAAGGGGGGTGTTAAGATCCCCTACTATTATTGTGTTGTTGTTAATATCTCCTTTAAGGTTTTTTAGCAGTTGTTTTATGTACTTTGGTGCTCCTGTGTTGGGTGCATAGATATTTATAAGTGTTATGTCTTCTTGGTGAAGTGTCCCTTTTATCATTATATATTGCCCTTCTTTGTCTCTCATTACCTTTTTTATCTTGAAGTCTACTTTGTCTGATATAAGTATGGCTATTCCTGCTTTCTTTTGTTTGCCATTAGCTTGGAGTATTGTTTTCCATCCTTTTATTTTGAGTCTGTGTTTGTCTTTAGAGCTGAGATGTGTTTCCTGGAGGCAGCAGATTGTTGGATCTTGGTTTTTAATCCATCCTGCCACTCTGTGTCTTTTGATTGGAGAATTCAATCCATTTACATTTATAGTGATTATTGATATATGAGGGTTTAATGTTGCTATTTTATTGTTCATCTTCTGGTTCTTTTGCATTTCCTTCGTTTCTTGTCCCTTGTGTTTCGGACTGCAAATTCAATTTGGTATTTCTGCATGCTCATTCTCTTAGTTTTCTCTTTATTTGTCATGTGTGGTTCTCTTCTGGTTATTTGTTTAGTGGTTACCGTGAGGTTTATATAAGCTATCTCCTGGATAAGAAAGTACATTTTCGGATGCCTCCTTTTTCCTGAGGCTGGGTCGATTCAATCCCTTACCTCTTCCCCTCCTTATTTGTTATCTCTTTATTCCAGATTGTGTCATGAATGTGTGTTTCCAGTGATGAGCTTGAATTAATTTTTGATGTTATCCAACTGTAGTTTGTTCTGGTTTAGTCTCCTTGCTTTTCTCCTTGCTGAAATCTTTGTATCCCCTTTCTCATTTGTTTTTTTTTCAGGCCTAAGGGCCTTCTTGAGCATTTCTTGTAGTGGGGGTCTTGTGGTGATGAACTCTCTTAGCTTTTGTTTATCAGGGAGAGTTATTATTTCTCCATCATATTTGAAGGATATTTTTGCTGGATAAAGTATTCTCGGCTGAAGGTTTTTGTCTTTCATGATTTTGAATATATCATTCCAGTCTCTCCTAGCCTGTAGAGTTTCTGTCGAGAAATCAGCTGAGAGCCTGATGGGGTTTCCTTTGTATGTTATTTTGTTTTTTTGTTTAGCTGCCTTCAATATTATTTCCTTGTCATGGGTATTTTTCAAGTTGGTACTATGTGGCGAGATGATTTTTTATTTCTGTTTATATGTTTAGGTGATCTGTTGATTTCATTCACTGTTATTTCCCTCTCGTTCCCTAGGTTGGGGAAGTTCTCAGCTATTATTTCTTTGAACAAACTCTCTGCTCCTTTTTCTCTTTCTTCTCCTTCTGGAATACCTATTATCCTTATGTTGCTTTTCCTCATTGAGTCTGATATTTCTCGAAGAATTTCTTCATTTCTTTTTAGTCTTAGCTCTCTCTCCTCCTCTATCTGGAGCATTTCTGCATGGCTATCCTCAATAGTGCTAATTCGTTCCTCCATATTGTCAGTTCTGCTCTTTAAAGACTCCATTTTTTCCACTATCTCGTTCATTTTGTTTTTCACCTCCAATAATTCTGATTGGTTTTTCTTTATGGTTTCAATCTCTTTTGTGACAAAATCCCTGAATTCGTTGATTTGTTTCTGTGTGTTCTCTTGTATTTCGTTGAGTTTGTTTATGATAGCTATTTTGAATTCTCTCTCATTCAGGTTATTAAATTCTGTGCCTTCAGGGTTGGTTTCTGGGTGTTTGTCATTTTCCTTTTGGTCTGTAGCCCTGACAAATTGTCGCAAGGATCCGATGGGGACAGCCTTATTTTTTCCCCTCATGATTAAAGTTAGTCCTGCAGTTTCCCCCTGCTGCCACTGGATGGACATCGCGAGCGGTTTGCTCTGAGGCGGCTGCAGCCCCCGGAGGGATTATGCTGAAACGCCAGGTGTGTTGGGGGAGGGGTCCTCTCTTTCTCCTGCTTGACCCCGGGGTTTCCTTTCTGGCTCTCTTAGGGTGTTTGTTACACCCCCTAAACCATCCGTTGTCGCTTCCCAGTGGGGATCTTGCGACAGTCTGTGAGAGCACCTGGATGGCGATAGTTTTCCCCGCTGTGGGCCGCCCCTCCCCCCTCTGTCTGCGAACCGCGCTGTCTTTGCCGATCGATTGGGGAGGGGGAGTACAACTTCTTACCTCTCCTCGCGTCCTTTTGGGCTTCCTGCGCCTCCACTGTCCGATGTATGGCAGCAGGGGTTTCTTAGAAGTCCTTCGTAGTGTTTGATTGAGCTCTTTTGGAATGTGAATGATGTTTTCGTTGTGTCGTAGGGGGCAGAGATTCAAAGAGGGAATCTCACTCCGCCATGATGCTGACGTCACTCCAGACTGATCCTTTTAAAACTTATTGTTAAGCTTTGTTAAGACATGTCTCGAGTAGTCCTACTGTTGAGGTGTGGCCTTTCTTGGGTTCCATTTGAATAAGTGCAGCATTCAGTGAATGCTCTATCCTCTGTTTGGTCAGAATTCTGTCTCCCTGCTTTGGGTGACCTCCAGAATCTCCATTCCATCCATAGCTCCCCAATGCATGTTTTCTGCAGGACCTCATGGGACCTTGCCCTCTGTATATGCAAGTTCATTTTCAGCCAAAGACTTCAAGAGACCCCTTATAGATTTTGGAGCTCTTTCTCTATGTGGCTCCCTTCTCTCCATTACCCTGCTAGATTTCATCCATCTCAACAGTCCCAAACTCCAGTGTCTGCTTCCTAAGCTCAGCAACATCCTGCGCTTCATTTGGGCTCCACCCCCAGGTGCTGTAATCTGGAAAGTACCTACAGGCTGAGAGCCATGGTGATTATAGTGCTCATTCAAGTGTTTCTCTTCTCCAAGGGATTACAATCCTACGCTGCCTGTTGTCCATTTTTGAAAACAATTGCTTCATACATTTTGTCCATTTTTATAGTTGTTTAAGGCAGGAAGGTTAGTCTTGTACCAATTACACTGTCTCTTGACTGGCATGAAAGTTCAGTGTACTTTTAATGTTTATTAATTCTTAGCAGATAATTGTGTTCATCTGAGAATGAAAAAATAGTACTCTACTGTTTACAGTGACATATCATAGAATTTAATTTATAACTAAATAAGTACCTACTTAAAAGATTTTAAAATTCTGGTTATAATTTGTATTCATAATTGTGGGCAGTTATGGGGAGGCAGAGGTCATCTTTATGTTCCCTTTTATACTGTCACTATTCCTGATGATTTTCCTCATTTGCCTAATTCCCTTCTTGACTTTTGGCCTCTTATAGCCTCATGTTGTTCTTTTTTGGCTTCTTATAGTCTCAGAATAATTTAGGAATATTAGGTCCAGAGAAGTTAAAATCCAGTTACCTTGTTTTTTAGAGGAGGAAATAGAGGACCCGGGAGACGGAATGATTTACCTTAATGTCACACCGTTGTTTAGAGCCAGGACCAGAATCAAATAACTTAAGCACACGTTCCAATGTTCTCTCCATGATCCTTTGCAGTCCCCCACCAACTTCCTATTTCCATAAAAATCCATTTAATAGCTTCCTTATGTATTTGAAAGCAACTTTAAAAAAAAAATAGAATTCACATATTTACGCTTTTCTTGTAATTTCTTCCTTCAGTGTTGGTGTGACGTTAGCTTGTGCTTGGTCATGTCAGGATATTCCAGGGAAATGAACCGGCTAAAAGGGGTGGGGGGGGAAATGTAGCTGAATATTTTTCAAGATTATTGTTTGCTTCTTAAGAAAATAAAATCAATCTGACAAAAAAACCCTGAACTTGTACAAAGGAAAACAAAAAAACCCCCTAATGTTGTATAAAATGGTTGACTAGGTCTCAGAAAGTAGAAAAAGAAAGGAGCAAGTCAGTGATGTACCAGGTTAAGGTTCCAAAAGTTGTGAGGACTTGGTGTATTGAAGACCTTTCCATCTCTGGCATTGTATTATGGTGCTAGCGCCATCTTGTGGTTAATTTGTATAGTTGCATATTTCTTTTTTCTTGTAACAAAGCTGAACTTCCTTTAAGACGTACACACACTCACAGGATTTGGGGTGGAGGATTAGATTGTAATGAATGTTAGAAGTAGAGCTTTTTAGCTCGTCTCAAGTTCACTTCTATCCTAGGTCAGTGGTGCCCGAATGCTGTCCTTTTCCTGTTTGGCAGGCTATGTGATGTGATTGTTAGACCAGCTCCTAGTGCAGAGCTGTCTACATCAGAGAATAGCACTTCTATTGACAGTCTCAGCAGTGAGGCTGAATGGTCCTAGAAACCCAACTACCTGCAGACTATCGGAGCTGGTCCCTTAGGTCAGGGTTCAAAGGATGTTGTGGAACAGCTTGAAGCTTTTACTGCTACTACCTGCACTCTCTCTTTTCACAGGTGAACGGACAACTTGAGTATCCAGGTTTATGAGTAAAGCCAGGAGCTGCATTTTGCTCTTTTTTTTTTAAGTCTAAGATAGACTAAAGAAGTGTAAATGAGAAAGATGAACTCTTTTAAATTTTGATTTTTATTGAAAGGTCAAAAACTTGATGCTTCTGTTTATATTTTATCTTTCCTATTCTTATGACTTCCTGGGATATTTTACTTCTGTTCTGTGGAAGCTGTAGTAAACCATGAAAGCATATTTTAGAGATTTGGGTAGTGTCAGTGGTAATAGGTTGTAATTATAGCATCAACTTATCCTTCTTGCAGGAATATAAGTGCATTCAGACTGGACAGAACCATCCCAGAAAAGAAATTTTCCTCCACTATGTGCACTTAATAAATATGCTTGCCATTAAAAAAAAATTATGTTTGTTGATTGATTCTCTATAAAAATAATATCTGCTTCTTATAGAATATTCTATAAAGAAAATAAATGAGTAGAAAGAAGAAAAAATCACCTTAGCCCTATTACCCAAAAGATCCACATTTTACATTTTGATTTGTTTCTTTCCAATCTTCCCTTCCTCTCTCCCTTGCATAATTTATTGTTTTATTTTACATAATAATGAAGTTACTCAATCCACAGTTTTCCACCTTTTTTTAAACACAAGATTCTAATATTGGTTTTTTTCCATTTCTATAAATTCTTAATCATTTTAATGGGTGCATAATATTTCAACCAGTGATGTTAGCTCATCTTTTGTTGAATCCTAATATATTTCCATTTATTCCCTCCATCATTTATTGTGCTGCAGTGAACGTATTAGAACAGGATGATTTCATCAGGGTCGTTTCTCAGAAGGCAGATTACCAAGTCAAAGTGTATCACCAATATTATAGCTCTTATTAAAATATTCCTTGGAATTACATTTTTATTGTGACTCATCAGATCATTTTTGTAGTTCTTTCTCCATATCTCGTCTGTGTTAGAATGTGATTTAAGAAATAAAAATTAGGGCTAAGTACTTTATATGCATGACTCATTTAATCCACAATTATATGGGAAAGATACTGTTATTATCTGTCATTATAGGGATTTTACAACTCTAGAATTAAATACAACTGATATTTCTTTTTCTAAGAACTCTTCCATGGAAGATATGTTAATGTTGGTAAGGCTAGCACGTATACGTGGCTCTCAATATCTAGTCTAAAACTGAGCTCATTGTATATTTTCAATATTTCTTAATCAGAAACTGAGGAATATTTTAGTTATCTGGATATGACTATGACCTTCAAGGGAGAAAGTAATGCTGTATTTACATGCACATAAATGATTTTCCTTGTTTGTAGTTATTTTCTTAAGACGGTGATTCCTAACACCCCACCAGGTAAAATTATTAGAAAATCATCATGCAATTGGCCTTCTTTGTAGGATTCTCATTCTAGGCTATGGCCTTGGTAAATCTTCTGCTCACACAGCCTCCAATCATTTCAAAGGCTGACACAGGAAATGGACCCACTAGAAAGGGAAGAGACCAAAAGTCTGTTTTCAGCTGTAGTGATGCCTCCTGAGGGCTGATCTGTGCTTGTGTGTCGCTCTGGTCTCCCAATCCAAGACGCTGTAAAAGGTTCATGTTCTTGACCCTTCTCCCCACCATGTGTACTTGAATGGAACAGTAGTATGTATTAAATATTTTATCATTGGTCTTATGTACTGAATTAGAGGTTGGCCTTAGTAGATTTTCTTCACTTTGGAATCTCTGACACCTTCTTCCAGTGTAACTGTTTTTATGATGACTGCTTTGGGCTTTAGACCATTGCCTTTAGCTCCTGTAGAGCTTTATGACCTGCAAAAATAACTTCTATATCCACTGTAGTCATTGGCAAAGTTGAAGTGTATACTGATAAAGATATACTCTGTGTGTGCATTCACACATTCCTGTGTGTGTAAATGTTTTTTTAAAACTTGGTGTCAGATCTCTAGTTGGATTTTGCAGTTTTATTCGAATATTTTTTCCTACCTACTTACTAATGTTTTTTTATCATTGGAATTAAAGTTACAGTGCCATTTTATGGCAGAAGGAGCAAATTTTTGTTATGACTTTATGGTATTTCTAGTGGTTTGAGTTTTCTAAGCAGATGAAGTGTACATTTTCCAGACACAGTGCTAAATTGCTTTAAAACAAAAAAAGGATATGAAGCTTATTGGTCTTAATGTAGTTGTCTCTGCTTATAATCCTTCTTAAATGACTTAACAAATTATTATCGACCTTTCTGTTTATTTGTTTTGCCGTGCCACTTTGATCTTACCTAAGAAATAAAGAGGAAAGATAAAAACAGGTAAGATTTTGAAAGATTAATTATAAACCTGTGACAAATTTGGCTTCATTGTTAGTCACTAGATGGCACTGTTTATTTGCAGAGTGCCGTTTTTTAAAAAAGGAACTGGTAGTAACTGAAATTACTGCCTCATGAATAAAATATTTCTGATGGGATTTGCATTTCTATATTGGCTGAAGACACTGTTGAATGTTTTATTAACCAGCCCAGTGCAACTGTCAGCCTATTAAAGAGATCCAATGGTCCCTGTTTAGATAAATAAACTAAATAAATCCAATTCGTCAAATTGTGTTCCTGGCTGTTTATTTTCCATTCTTTTGATGTACAGTTTATTTTAAGTTAAAGCCACATTGGTTTAAAAATTAATGGGAAAATGTTATTTGGTGTTTGGAATATGAAGAAGCTAATTGCTGTCATCAAAAAGCCAGCTCTGTTTTAATGTTAAATTGTTTGCTTGTAAATAGTAAACTTTTTACTGGTTGCTTATCAACTGTCCCCTGGCCAAAAATACTCTGGTAGTCTGTAAATATATGGTCACAGACTGTGTTATCAAGATTCGTGGAACCCCTGTTGAATTTCCCTGGGAAAAGTACTATGTAGTTTAAAAGACAAGCCTTTTCCTTGGTTTTGCCTGTAAGTCATGCTCATTTTTCATGTATGGTATATACTATTCCTTGGAAAGAAAAGCAGCTGATTGAGTTTTAAATGAAATGCCTTTTATTAAAGTACTTGCCAGTCACTCTCCTGATAAATGCCAAACATTAAAGCGGGGTCAGTGATGCTGTGGTAGTGATGGTGCTCGGGCAGCCGAAGGGCTCAAGGCCGAGGCTCTATGCAGAACCAATGCCCACATGTTCATTGCCCTCTTAAAGCTTATGTTCTAGGGATCTTGAAACTCACAATTGCGTTATTTAATACCACTGACTGAACTAGAGATTTCATACATAGGCCCTAGGGTTACAAAAATATTAGAATAAAGCATGTCAATTTTGCGCTTTGCTACACTGAAGTCAGTTAGCAACTGGAAATGATACGTCATGGTTCTGACTTTTACTTCTCATTTCTTTTTCCACGAATCCTCAGTTGCTTTTTATGCCATTCTTATTGTCTTTTGTCTAGGTTCTGAACAACAACATTTGTGAGGTTCAGAACAAAACTTAAAACAGATTAGGCACTTTTGACTTAGCGTATAGCTTTTAGGAGCCTTTAGCCGCTTGTGATGAAGACTGAGCCAGATCTGATCTCTAGGGTGAAGGTTTTTAAACTGTGTAATAGTGGTTGAAGAGTTTTGCTATGTCAACTATTTTAAGCTTTCCTGTATGAGAAGTTAAGATGGAGCTAGAAGAGATTTCTCTGGAGACTTTTCTCTTGATTTCAAGCCCTTGGAAGCCTACCAGGAAATGGACCATGCGAACAGATAGTCTCATTTTTTGCTTAAGTTGTTTTGTTTAACTTTGTGTCCTTTCATTCCCCAAAATGGAAAAATCATATTTAAGAGTAAAAACAAATAACAAATGTGGAATCAAATTGCTCTTTTGGCCCTTCTTTTAAAAAGTTCATCAGATCATGGATTAAAGGCCTTTGCTAGAAATGCCTCTGAAATGCTTGAGTATGGTTACATTGGGAAACATCAAGAAACAGGATTCCATCCTCAGTTCATTTTATTAGTTCTTAAGGCTCCTTATGTGTTTGCAAATTCATAAAAGCTACTATAGGTCATTGTCCATCACAGAAGAGTCTAAGGAAATGTCCAAATTTTCTCATTCTCCATTTGGTTCTGTTAAATATTGTTTAAAACAAGTTATCACTGTCTTGGACTTGGAAATCTACTGTGAAAATGGAGATTTCTATTACTGGTTATGAAGAATTTGACCTGTAATTGCAGTCTTAAAATGGAGAGAAAGTGTCAGATTTTATGGTTTGGAAAGTCACATTGCATGGCATTGGCCTTGGTGTGAAATGTACAATTATAGAAGTGAAATGAGTTTCTTAAAAATATATTCTGTACTTTAAAACAAGGATGCCCTTTGTTAATCTCTTCTGAATTTTTTACCAGACACCCTTTGACTTTCATAATGGAACAGTGCATCTTTGCATATTGAATGACTGACATTTTTCGTTTCGTTGTGTTCTTATTTTGGTCTTTTTATATAAACCTAGTCTACACATAAATTTCAACTGAATTAAGACTGGGGTTGTTTTATTTATGGACATATGTGATTTTTAAAGTAAAGCTTAGAAAGGAGAAAACTATCTCCATGGTTAGAATCTTGCAGATTTATATTCTTTTTAGTTTCAATGACCTTAAAATTCTTCTTTTTCTACTTTTTTAAAAGAACATGGTTCAGTGCTATCCATTTCAAATGCTGTCTGGTCCAGCGCTCCTATTTGGAAACTTTATTTACACTTCAAAATTATTATGTATATATCATTAGACATTTGTTAGAAGTGGTCCATTCCATATTTTTCTATTGTTGTGTGCAGGCTAAATTTGATCCTGGACCATGCACGTAGCCAAGAGAGGAAGTGTGAAATAGTAAGAAAAGCCCAGGGACTGTAGACCTTAGACCTCAGACGTGGCGTATTCATTCTGCGCTTCAGTCTCTGTATCTGCAAACTTGGATCATCATATCAATTCTGCCTGCCTAATGGGGAAATATGAGGGTCAAATAAGATAATAAACATGGAAATACTTTGAGAACTGCACTGACTTTTAGTCACTGACTTTGCTATGCACAAGTAGTAATCCAATAATGAAAGAGTTTAGAGGTTAAAGTATCTCAGAGTCAGAAGATTCCTTCAAGATTCTAAAACTGTAAACCTTCTTAGTGCTTCAGGAGACTAACTCAGGAGCTTACACAAAGGATTGAAACATGAACTCTTCCATCTTATTCTCAGATATGACCTCTAAGTTGGATTGCTTGTATATTCTAGCACATTTCATTTTATAAAAGCATCTTAGAAATTAATCTATGCAAGCAAGGTTTCTCCTTGACCTTGTGTAGTGGAGTCAGAATTAAAGGTAGAAGAATTTTAATAGTGTATATTATTTTATATCATTTTACTGTATGTATCATATTACTAATTAGAGTTATATTTGTACTGAGTTTTTCATCTAGGCTTCAAAATACACATAGAATTATTTACTTTGGATTTTCTTCCCATTTTTTCCCTAATTCTTATAACTGACATTTCCCAGAAACTATTTGAAGTCACCATTTTTGCATTGTTATGTCACTGGCGTAACTTAGCAGTATTGAGAAGGTGGGGGAAGATCCTATAGTATCTATTAAATATTGTCATTAATATCAACAAAGAATTGACTTTAGCATACCTAAAGACAACAACCAAATAGCTTTCTAATTTAAAAGTTTTATATATTATCATGTACTGAGAATTGGTTTAGAATATTCCCAAAGGTAATGTAATGGCAATGTTATATGCAGGTAGAAATAATATGGTAGGAGCTAAAATGATTTAAACCAAGTTCTCACTAGTAAAACAAGTAATATTAAAATAACTTCAAACTGAAAAACAAATGAGGAAGCTGAGGAAAAGAACTTTCAAGCTGGTGTTCTTTCTGTTCACTTCCTTAAAGTTAGTTTTAATTTTGGTGGTTTTCAACAATTGATATTTTGGTATAGATTAGTATAAACAACTTACATATGTTTAGTACCTATTATGCATGAAACAATGTGCAAGGGATCAAAAGATGAATAAGATACGTTTTCAAGGAACTCATAGTCTTAATAATTATAATACTGTGGTAAGTGAAATTGTGAAGGCTCTGATGGGACAGTATGTGAAAGGGCATACTTTCAGGGAGGGGCATCTAAGCCAGGTGTCTGTGTGTGAATGAAGTGGGGGCACCCACTAGGAGGTAATACCCAAACTGAGACTGGAAGGATGAGGAGGAATTGGAGAGAAGCAGGGTCTATTCAGGTTGAAAGAACAACATAGACAAAGGGGGTGGTGGAAGTGGGGAGGGGGAGGGGAGGCCTAGAGTGTTTGCTACTGCTTCAGGTGGAAAATGTGGGGCTAGAGCCTTTGCTCCCAAACTTTGCTACACATTAGAATCACCTGCGGGGTCTTTAAAAAACCCCTATGCCCAGCGCCCACTGCCCAAGACAATGTGATTTAATCGGCAATGTGATTTAATCGGTGTGGGGTACGACATGGGCATCAGGGCTTGATGAGTTGAGAGCTCGGAAAGCCTCATTGGTTAAGTTGAGGATCTCAGCCTTTATCTCATTTGTGATTAGAAGTGATTGAAACATTACACGTGCTGGATAATGTGGTTGCCTTATATTTAATGAAGCATTTAAAACAATGAAGCTTGCTCTTTCATATGAGTTGCAGTGCCACTTAACTTATTTTCATTTTTTTCTCTCAAATCTTCAATGGTATTATTTTAAATACATCTTTTCAAGTTGACAAAATGTAGCATCTTACAGGGACAGTTACCAACATTTCTTTTACATCAAATTACTTTAAAAATTAATTTCGTTTTGGTTTAAAGTTAGCTACTATGATAACCTTTATTTGGGGACAACAGAGAAGCCATAGCATGAATAATTTTTCTCCCTAGGTGACAAGATGAATATTTTAAATTTTCACTTGAGCTTAGGACAAAACAAAACCCTCAGCCTTTAATTTCATACTACTAAATAGACTGTGCCTTTGACCTCTTATCCTAAGCCAATGCCAATAAAATATCTTCATGTGAATTTTTGCTTATAAAAATGCACTTTTAACTGCTTTCAAAACGAGTATGTCAAGTCCCTTATAAGAACAGAAATATTGTTACAAAAGTTATATATATGTTGTTTCTGGATTTACATAGTAGAAAAAACTATATATGTAATTATTTTTTCTTCCCCCTGTAAAGTCTTGCAAGACTGATTGTAACTTAATTTTGTACAAGAATTGTCAAGAAATTGCTAGTAATCTCTAATCAGAGAAAAAGAAGTACGGATGTGATGGATAAATAGGATTCTGTTATGGCCAGCATCTTCATTGATCTTAACAGAATTGCTCTTTGCCTCCCCTGTGTCTGCATTTTCTCTTGGCAGTAAGCCGAGTGAATTTGGAACAGAAAGAAAGAGAGAAAATCTACTTGGTTCCAAATGATGATAGCTGTGCACTGGTGTGGGGAAAATAGCTTACAACTTGATAGCAGAATTACTAGAGGATTTCTTCTCTCTTGTTTAGGGGGACAATTGAAGTTCCTTTTGTGGCCAGGTTGGAAAATTTCTAACTTAACATAACCCATAGCTTATGATATCAATTTCAATCTTATGATCATCATATCAGATGGTATTTAGAGTTCTTAATTATGAAATAACTTTTAAACTATTTCTGAACTGCAGTCAAAAAAGGCTCCGATTAGAAAAAGATACTATCTTGTGTCTTAATTGCTATTTTAAAATCTATTTCTTAAAGTAAAATGTTATTTTTCTCATTTTTTTAAAACATAGTGAATTGATTGAAGAGCCTTGGTTTATGGGTATATTATTTTGCTATAGACTCTGCAGTCAGAGGGATTATCCTTATGTAAGTCTGTAATTTCAAAATGTTTTCATCATAAGATTCACAAATTTATGTCTTTTTAGCTGATTATTACTGCCTTAGATGCTAAGGAAGTAATCTTCCATGTGTCTGGAAATACAGACGTGGGGTGAGATTTTTGTCAGTGCGTTTTATATCTGAGAGGGCTTTCTATCTTCCTAGTCTGTTCAGAGTCTGTCAAAGTAGCAAAATTATGCTTTCTAATTCAAATGGAATGTGGCCATAGATGGCACTGTGGCTCACACTGATATTTAAAATATACCATATTGTGGCATTTTCTGAGAGAAGTTTCCAAGACCAAATTCATTTACAATAGTCCCTTTGTATTAAGAGTTTACCTTTCACTCTGAAGAGGAATGATTTTAAACCCAGCAAAATTAGAAATACTAACTATATTTTTTAATATTAGTAAATAAATTATGAGCAGCGGTATTTCTTAAGCTCTTGGTAATGTTTCTCAAAACGTGGTCTCTTTTAATATATCTCTGCAAAATCTTTTTACATAAGTAAGCCTAGTGCCTAGAGAGTGCAAATTAAAGTACACCCACGATTCTCTTACCTCCCACAGAGCACCATTGAAACCTTGCCACTAAATCAAGGCATTTTGTCTTTTGAGTTCTGTTATGTCTGGGGCTAAATAACTGTCACTGGCAAGTGACAGGAGGCATAGACAGCAGGGAAAAGAAAAAGAGAGAAAAGAAAGTAGGAGTGGAGGAAAATAAAAGCATAAGAGAAAGGGGGGAAGTAGCAGTACGTACCGAGAGGATGAGGGCAGCAAGTGCCTCGGGGGCCAGTTTGTTGGGGCTCGTACAATAATCTGCCTACTCCTGCTACATCCTGATACTTTTAATGTCTTTTTGGAATCTAGGGAGTACTAAGAAATATCTCAAAGTACGAACTGATGTTGTCATTAAGTTCAAATTTGCCTAAAGAATTTTCCAGGCCTCCAATTAAAAAAAATCCATAAAGATCCCACAAATTTACATCTTTTTAGCTAATTATTACTCCCTCAGGTAGATTCTAAGGAAATAATCTTTCTATGTGTCTGGAAATATAGATTTGTATGCAGGTCTATCGTATGCAAATAGTCAGAAGAATCCACACAGCAAGGAATATTAACCCAGTTATAGTTTTGTACTCCATGTCATAAACTTGGCGGATCTGATACATTTTTATCTTGATATTGATAGTTTGGTAAAGTCAGGATACGTGCCTTTGGGGGCAGAAAAGATATGATCTCTTTTAACTGAACGCTGGTGGCAATGGGTAGTCTTTCTCTTTGGTCTAGAACAAGGTTTCTCAACCTCAGTATTATTGAAATTTGGGGCTGGGTAATTCTTTGTTGGGGGTGAAGGGAAGCTGTGCTGCCTTGTTTAGCAATGTCTCTGGCCTTTGCCCATTAAATGCCAATAGACCACCCCATGCCACCCCAGTTCTGACAATCAAAAAATGTCTCCAAATATTCCAAATGTCCCCTTTGAGGCAAAATTATCTCTGATTGAGGATCATTCAATCTAGAATGATCACTGATAGGGATTTTAGAGGGAGAGGGAGAGTGAATTAACAATTGAGGGCCTCTAATAGGCCAGATATCATGTTGTGTGTCATTTATTCTTCACAGCCAGTTTATAATTCAGGCATGTGAGGTTGTGAAAAGCTAAGACACCCTCTCAAGGTCTCATAATTTGGATCCAAGACTTGAAATCAGATCTATCTGACTCTAAAGCTACTAAATCGTACTGCTTTCTAGCATTTATCTTAATGAGTCACTAAAGTCTCTGCTAGTTCCCATGTGTAGAATTTAAAGAAGGCTTGGTTCACTAACCAACCTACTTTTATTTCAAATTGGTTGTAAACCAAGAGAGGCAGTGTGATGCAGTGGGAAGTACACTGGATTAACAGTCAAGAATTTTGGCTTTGGGTGTCAGCTCTGATACTAAGTAGCTGAGTGCCATTGAATAAGTCATCGTGCTTCAGCTTCTTCAGCTCTGAGATGCAGGGGTCAACCTCCATGCTCTCAGTGAGCTCTGTTGTTTAACAGTGTTGAAAATGGGAATGCTTGGAGTTGCAAGACTGGCAAAAGTTTCCACATTGCTTTAAAACCATTCTATATGCAGTTTAGGACAATAGGTATGCTTTTGAACTTTTGGCTCAAATAAATCTATTAGTCTCATGTCGATATGTCTTCCATTCCTACAACCCCCAGCCCATATTCACCTCCTTTATGAAGTCTTTTCTAATTATCTTTCCTTTCATGATAGATTTTCTTTACTTCCCATTCACCTTGGCACTTATGTTTATAACCTGTACCGTTTTATACACTGTTTCCATGTCAGAGCTGAAATAATTTATAGATTTTCACTCACTTGTGTTTTATTACTCCAGCCAAATTATAAGATCTTCAAGAGAGGAAACTGGGTCTTCTACTTTTATGTTTTCTGAAGTGTTTAACAAATGCTGTACGTAGTAGGTGTTCAATAAGTTCTATTGAATTCAATTTAAGAATTTGTAATTTTAAGGCAAACTTTTTCAGAAGAAACGTCTGTGATAGGTGATAAGCACACAAAACATAAGTATTCCAACCAAACAGTTACATCTAGTGTGGATTAGTCTTTGAGCACAATTTCTGTTTAACTTTAGTGCAGGAAAATGATAATGCCATGTGTTGCAATACGTGTTTCCTCTGTTCTGACTCCTTTTAAATTTCTCATCCCTGGGAATTAAGATGCTTTAAGAATGAAGTTTCTGAAATGCTCCATTGGGTACATCTTTTCAGAAATAGCCATATGTAGGAAAATATGACATATTCATTGGCAGAGAAGAGCTGATAAATACAATTTCATGTAGTATTTCAGCAAACATTTCAATAACTTTTTGACATTTTCTTGTAGTCCTTATTTACCTTATCCATAGTTATAGTGACATATGATTGTCAACTTTTTATATTAAGACCAAACTAATAAATTAAACATGTTGTGTTTATATCTGATGAAAGCTGACGTTTTGGAAGGGTGTTAAAATAATACTGACAGGTCCTGTTCATAAGCTCCTTTGGTATAAATATGCAGATGACATCTTTAGATATTGTTTGTACACAGGCCGACAGACAGAAAGCATTGACAACGTAACAAATACAAATGTCAACCGCACAATTTAACCTTTCTGTGTAGAAAAGGATGTTAGTTTTAAGTTACATGTATCTTTTAACTTTATTTCAAAGTTTTTATTATTTTTTAGCCTGTTATCACTCCTGTTTCATGTACCGCTGAAAGCAGCCATTGCAATAAGATTTACACTTGAGAGCTTTTCTCTGTAGTACTCCTACTTAAATGATTGCCACTGCATGGATGTGTATATTTTTCTAATTCTCTATGTTATTTTCCATGTTCATTTCTATCTCTTGACTTTTTTTGTAGCATCCTTCTATTTACCTATACGAACTATTTTGGGTTAATAAAAGAGCCTAAGGAAAACATTATGAAGCCCTCTCCCTGCCCCACACATTCTTTATGTTAAAGCATTTCTTATAACCCTTTGCCACACTTATATGTGTGCTAAGATCTAATAGTTGAGAGTGTCATGTAGCACTTAAAGAATTTTTTTGGCTTAAAGAGGCTCATATGGGACAGCAGTGGTATGGACTGGAAAGAGCACTGGATATTCTAGATAGGAGGATTTAATCCTGCCTCATCCACCTTTGAGAATTTTTGCAGGTCATCTACCTTTTTGAGGCATCTCTTCCTCATTTGTAAAATGAGAATAATGATACCTGTTCTACCTACCTAAGCATGAAATGATACATCATGAAAATGCTTAGAAAATCTATTTTGGAAAAGACATGTCAGGAAACCCTTATTATGGTGTGGTATACTTGATGTCTTCTTGTTTACTCTCTCTGTCTCTGAAAGAGTAGTCTTCTACTTAAATTCTATCTAAAACTAATGTTGGAAATCCGAATCTTGGATACCTTTAAATCCAAGATAGTAATATCTTACAGTCATTGCATGCAATAACCATTAGAAATAATATCACAGGTCCAAAGAATATACAGGTACCAAAAAAGCAAATGACCCATAATGTTTCCTGTAATAACACACTCAGATTAAAGATCCAGATACCAAAGTTTCTGAACCTACACAGAGACCTTTTTTTTCCCTTGACTTCGTGGCCAATCATTTCTGAATCTCCACATCCACATT
The DNA here is from genome assembly GCA_031878705.1 of Tapirus indicus. Classification (NCBI taxonomy): domain Eukaryota; kingdom Metazoa; phylum Chordata; class Mammalia; order Perissodactyla; family Tapiridae; genus Tapirus; species Tapirus indicus. The sequence goes on along the minus strand of CM062921.1, from coordinate 18,971,927 downwards.
CTTCTGTTTTCAGCATATTCTTGAAGAATGAGAAACCAAGATTCTTTGATTCTGTATTCAATGCTCTTTCCAATATACCACTCTTCTAAATGCACTTCTTACAGCGGTCTGATTTTTTTTTTTAAGCCATGTAAGACCCTAACTTCCTCTCTCTGGTCTTCATTTCTTATTGGTTCAACATTTGTGGAATATTGTGTTGTAGGCAACCAATACTCTAGGAAAGTCTATGTATTTTAGGTCCCAGGAGTTGTGTGCGCTGTAAAAGGAAAGAACTGTTGGGGGTCCTAAGACTCAGTAGTCTATGAGATAGGTCACAGTATTGTATCTTAAATATTAACAAAAACATTTTTTTAATAAAAGGAAAAAAATGATCGTAAGTTCCTCAAGGTCATTCTTTAATTTTATCCTTGTGTATTTAACTTCTGCTTCCATCGCAGCTCTCGGTTTCCTCATCTGTACAATGAAATGATTAGACTACCAATAGTTCTTAAACTAGACCAGTAGATCAGATTCACCTGGAGGGCTGATTGCTGAGCCCACCTTAGTGTCTCTGATTCAGAAGACCTAGGTGGGGCTCAGCAAGGGCCTGGGGATTTGAATTTCTAAAGAGTGCCAGGTTAATACTGAAGCTCGAGTCATGGGACCACACTTTGAGAGAGAGCCACTGGAGTAGATGATCCCTAAAATCTCTTCCAGGTCTAAAATTTCTATGAGTCAGCTCTGTCAATTTCCTGGACTTACTGGAAAATAGCTTGTATCTTCCGCTTTGAAGATGTACGCCGTGAATCTCTGCTTTATTTAATTTTGTTTAGTGCCCTTTCTAGTCATACTGCAAGTTCCTTTCCCTTAGAAATTATTTCCTTTTTCCCCCCATTCTTTGTGTACTGCCAAACAGAATGTTTGTTTAACTAATTTTAGTGCAATACATTCCAGAACTGCCTTTTGGGGAAATTTAAATGAAATTTTGAAGTATCATTAAGAATGCAAACAATAAATTTTTTTATTAGCTGTAGGCATCTTTGCATTGGGATGACTAAAAAAGGTTCTGGTTAATTAGAAGTAATTTGTTAGGAACCTGAATCCTCTTTTTTTCTCTCTTAGATTAAAACTCAGTTCCCAGCTGGATGCTTCTAAGTGTAGGAAATGTAATTGTCAGATGATTAATTGCAAAAGATAGATAATTAGAGTTCATGTGATGTGTCAAATATGGGTAACCAAGAGGTTGACTACCCGTTGAAAGAGAACAGCTGAAATCTGGGTTGTGGCTGTAGATGGGTGACTTCACTTTACCCCTAGAGCTGGTGGAAAGAGTTGGATAGAAAGAACACTTGCCTAAACCTTGCCTTTTTCATCCTATTTTGGGCAAATTCCTCACAATAAAAATTATTAGAAAAGAGCTCCCACTACCTGAAAACAGGCTTAGAAGATTGAGCTGTTGCTCAGCTACCTTTTCTAGCGTCAAATAAAGGATCTGGGATTTGTAGCTGGTTTTCAGTACCATATATTTTTAAATTCTTTCCCTTACACCTACCTTAAATATTTCTTTCTCCAGTTGAAATGGCTTGTTTTTAAAAGATTCCCTAATTTTTAATGGCCAAATCTTATCTCCTTTTAAATTGTGTCCCTTGTTCCTGGAAGTTAAGTGTTTTCATCATAAGTCACTGGATTCCAAGATGGAATTGTTCTGCCTTCAAAAAAGTGTGTTTAAATCATCCATCAAAAAAATTAGTGAGATGAGAAAAAAGTCTTACAACCTGTCAGTAATTAAATTAGCCATCTCCAATCTGACTCACCTGTTGGTTTATTTAAAGTTACAATGAAATTAATAAAAACTAGATTTTTTCACCTGCATTTGTTAGTGGAACTTTCTCCATCTTCTAAACTTTATATTTTTACTGAAGAGTTTTTCAGCCCTTAGAAATGCTGCTTTACAAATTCAGCTAATGACCCGAATCCAGCTTGTTTGTTGTGCAGGAGTTATATTAAAATAACTCACTGTATGAGTATTGTCATTAATGATATGCTCATTTTGATAATGGGGCTGCAGATTCTTAGTCTATAGTCCTTGGGGAGATGCTACAATTTTTTTTTAAACTAAGTATTGTTCTGGCTCCTTTCCTTGATTGGCCCAGAAATAGCAATCAGCTGGGGAGCAGGATGACATGCCTCTTAGCGATGCCTTTGATCTTTGAGATGAGTATCAACATTGTATGCTTCCTAATGGAAGTGTAATTTAATGAAATCTATTGGGTAAACATACTTCAGATGTTCAAAGGAGGTGACAAAATTTTTGCTGGCAGCCAGGACCTGGCGGCTTTCCAGCTTGCCTCTAGCTGCTATGCATATAGCATTGAGAAAGGCACTTAAAATAGGAACATAAAATATTATTTTCATTGTGTTTCAACCCCCATGCCTGCCCTCCCCTACCAATTTCTTTCCCTTAAGTTTATTTTTATGGTATTTCTGGGAGTGCCCTTTGACATATAACCTTTCCTAGGATACAGTGGAATGTGAGATTTGATCTTTTTATATTTTTCTTGGTTTATGTTATGACACCAAGAGTAGTACATTGGATGTATGGCACCAAACTCAGGAGAAGTTGTAGCTGTAAGACTTACACAGAAACATCCTAGAGGGAAAAAAGGCAGTCTATAAAAAAGTACATATTTCAGTATTGGTTGATTAAATTAAGTATTCTATTTTGGGAGGAGATGATAGAGCACTTTTGTTTCAACAATCCTTGAGGAAGTGTGATGGAAATAGCCACAGACAGCAGGAGTCAGGGGAGCTGACTCATCTCAAGCTATGTCACTTTCTAGCTGTGTTGTGTAGGGCCAGTCACTTTTCTGGGCCTCAGTTTCCTCAGCTGTAAAATGAATGGAATGAATTAGATAATTCCAAAGGTCATTTTCACTCTGAGATTTTATGATTCTAAGACTGAATATCAACACTGTCCAATAAAAATATCAGAGCAGCCACACATGTAACTTTAAATTTCCTAGTAACTGCATCAAAAAGAAAGCAAAAAGAAAGAGGTGAAATTAATTTTAGTAATGTATTTTATTTAACCTGATAGGTCCAAACATAATATTATTTCAGTATGTAATAAATTTTAAAAATTGTCAATGAGATATTTTACATTCTTTTTTTCACACTAAGTCTTCAAAATCCAGTGTGTATTTTACACAGACAGCATATTTCAGTTCTGACTATCCATATTTCAAGTGCTGAATAATCACAGATGGCTGATGGCTACCATATTGGACAGCAGCTCTAGATGCTACAATGCAGCTATTCGAAACTGCCTTCCCAGGAGACAGTTGGGTATGAATATAAAGGTTCTTGAGCCTCCCCGTCTTCCACTAGACCAGTGGTTCTCAACTTTGCAGGGAGCTTTAGAAAATACTGCTGCCTTGGTCCCCTTGGTCTGGGTGCTGCCAGGACACAGGGATGGTTAAGGCTCCCCAGGTGATTCTGATGTTCAGTCAAGGTTGAGAACTGCTGCACTAGACACAATGCTCCTGAATGCAACTATGTCTTATCCCGTAGGCTCCCCACCATCAAAGGAGCTTCTGTAACCGCCAACCTCCCCTTCTTCACTTCACTTTGTTAGTAATGAAGAGTATATAGGATCCTAGATTAGAGCAGGCACTCAGTATACTATAAACTGAGGGACTGATAGATTTTACTTCTTCCATTGAAAATAGGGATAGGATACATAGGAGAGTGTGGACACCGAAGTGTTTTCAGAACAATAACAACAAAAGATCATATAAGGCATAAGAGGAGCCTTTGACACTAGTCTTAAGGATCCTTTATAATCTCAGAAATTCTGTGTAGTATACAAGGCAATTTCTAGTCCATTGGTACTACTTTTTTTGATATGATTTTAGATGTTTTTCTTCCATAAAAGTTTATTTCTTTAGAGTCCAGCTTCTTTTTTAAATACAGATTTATTGAGGTATAATTTACATACTATAAAATTTTCCATTGTAAGTATACAATTTAATGATTTTTAGGATATTTATGCAGTTATGCAAACATCACCACAATCCAGTTTTATAATACTTTCTGGAGCTTCCCTCATGCCCATTTGCAGTCAGTCCTCATTCCCACTCCCAGTGCCCTGCAACCACTGATCTGCTTTCTCTCTATATAGCTTTGCCTTTTTTAGAAATTTCATATAAGTAAAACTATTCAATATGTCTAGCTTTTTTCACTTACCATAAGATTTTTGAGGTTAATCTGTATTGTAGTATGTGTCAATAGTTTGTTTCTGTTACTGAGTAATATTCTAGTGTATGGGTATGTACCACATTTTATTTATCCATTTATTAGTTGATGGACATTTGGACTGATTCTAGTTTTTTACTATTATGACTAGTGCTGCTGTGAAAATTCACATACAAGTCTGTGTGGACACATGTTTTCATTTCTCTTGGAAGATTACCTAGGATTGGAATTGCTGGGTCATGTGGTAAATTTGTTTTCAAGAAACTGCCACACTGTTCCTGAGAAGATTGTATTATTTTACATTCCCACCAGCAGTGTGTGAGGGTTCCAATTTCTCCATATCCTTGTCAGCACTTGGTATTGTCAGTCTTTTTGATTGTAGCCATCTGAGTATGTAATGACATCTCATTGTGGTTTTACTTTCCATTTCCCTAGTGGCTAACGATATTGAGCATCTGTTTGTGTACTTATTAGATGTTTATATATCTTTGATGAAATGTCTGTTCAAATCTTTTGCCCATTTTTTATTAGGTTGTTTGTCTTTTTATGTTGACTTCTTTGTGTATTCTAAATCCACGTCACTTATCAGATATATGGTTTGCCAATATTTTCTCCCAGTGTGTGGCTCGTCTTTCCATTTTCTTAGTGATGTCTTTTGAAGTACAAAAGTTTTAAATTCTGATAAAGTTCAATTTATGAGTATTTTAATAGATGGTGCTTTGGTATTATATCTCACAAATCTTTGCCCAACCCAAGGGTACAAAGATTTTCTTCTAGAAGTTTTATAGTTTTAACTGTTATATTTAGGTCTACAATTATTTCAAATTAAATGTTTTGAGTATAGTGTGAAGTAAAGTATATCAGTTATTTTTTTTTTTGTACGCGGATATCCAATATTTCCAGCACCATTTATTGAAAAGACTTGTCTTTTCCCTTATTGAATTCCCTTGGCACTTTTGTAGAAAATCAGATGAATATAAGGTAAGGGTTTATTTTTAGACTCTCAGCTTTGTTTCAATGATCTGTATATCTATCGTTATGCCAGTACCACAGTGTTTTGATTACTGTAGCTTTATAGTAAGTTTTGAAATCACATAGTGTAAGACCTCCAATTTTGTTCTTTTTCAAAAAAAAAAAACAATTCTAGGCTCTTGGAATTTCCATATAACTTTAAGAATTACCTTGTCAACTTCTATGGAAAAATCTGCTGAGATTTTGATAGGGATTCATTGAATAGAATCAACATAGATCAGTATGGGGAAATTGCCATCTTAACAATATTGAGTCTTCCAATCCATTTATTTGTATGTTCAATTTCTCTCAGCAATGTTTTATAGTTTTCAATATACAGGTCTTGCACTTCTTTTGTGAAATTTATTTCTAAATATTTTGTTCTTTTTGATGATGTTATAAATGAATTTTTTTCTTAAATTTACTTTTGGTTTGTTCATTGTTAATACATAGAAATACAACTGATTTTTGAATATTGATCTTGTATCTTGCAACCTTGCTGAACTTGCTTAATAATTTAAGTAGTTTTTGTTGTAGATTCTTGTGGATTTTCTACATAAAAAATCATGTCATCTATGAATAAAACCAGTTTTACTTTTTTCCAATAAGTGTACCTTTAATTTTATTTATTTACTTACCTTTTTGCACTGGCTAAAACCTCAACCTAAATGTTGAGTAGAAGTAGCGACAATGGATTTCCTTGCCTTGTTCCAGGTTTAGGGAGAAAGCATTAAGATTTTCACCATTAGATTGATGTTAGCTGCAGATGTTTTGTAAATGTCCTTTATCAGGTAGAAGAATTTCCCGTTTATTCCTAGTTTGTTTTTAGTCTGTATTATAAATGAGTGTTGGATTTTGTCAAATGCTATTTCTGTGTCTCTTGAGATGAGCATATGTTTTTTGTCCTTTAGTGTATTAATATGATGTATTATATTAATTGATTTTTAGACATTAAACCAGCCTTGTATTCCTAGGATAAATCCCACTTTGTCATATTGTATAATCTTTTTTATATATTGCTAGATTCAATTTACTAATACTAGTTAAGGATTAACAAAATGAGGGATATTGGTGTACAGTTTTCTTATCATATCTTTGGCTTTGGCATCATGGTAGTACTGGTCTGATAGGATGAGTTTGGAACTGTTTCCTTCTCTGTTTTCTAAATGTCTTTGTGTAGGTTGTGTATTTTTTTTTTTTAATGTTTGATAGAATTCATCAGTGAAGCCATGTAGGACTGGGCTTTTCTTTGTAGAAAGATTGTTTTACTAATTTAATTTCTTTACATGTCTATTCTATTTCTATTCTTTTTGAGTCAGTTTTTTAAATTTATGTCTAACAATTTTTCTGCTTCATCTAAATTCTCTAATTTGTTGGCATAAAGTCTTCATAGTATTTCCTTATAATCTTTTTAATTTCTGTGGGGTCTGTGATAATGTCTACTCTTTCGTTTCTGATTTTGGTAATTTATATTTTCTTTTTTTTTAGTCAGTCTAGCCAAAGTTTGACAACTTTTTGGACCTCTTTAAAAAGCCAACCTTTGGCTTCTTTGGTTTTCTTTTTTATTTTATCTATTTTCTATTTCATTAATTTCTTTCTTTTTGTGTGTGTGTGAGGAAGACTAGCCCTGAGCTAACATCTGTTGCCAGTCCTCCTCTTTTTTGCTGAGGAAGACTGGCCCTGGGCTAACATCCGTGCCCATCTTCCTCTACTTTATAAGGGACGCTGCCACAGCAGGGCTTGACAAGCGGTGCGTGTGTCCACACCCGGGATCCAAACCCCAGGCTGCAGAAGCGGAGCGCGCAAAACTTAACCGCTACGCCACCGGGCCAGCCCCTCTATTTCTTTAATTTCTGCTCTGACCCTTATTATTTCCCTTCTTTTTGAAGTGGCCGGTTAGAATATTAATTTTAAATCTTTCTTCTTTTCTAAGATGAGTACTTTAAGCTCTAAATTTCACTCCACCAGCTTCTTTTAAAAATTTAAACCCACGGCCATTTTCTGTATTATTTTCCAGATTAATATTGCTGGGCTGGAATAAAATTTGAAAATAGGCTTGGGAAGCTAAGAAGCGGAGCTTTATTTTTTTCTAGCACTGAGTCAAATGCTCTTAAGGTCTCAGTCACTTTTTAAGATACATGAAATGCACAAGGTGGAACGCACTGATGGAAATGTGTCTTTCTAGATGCGGTGACGAGGCCTGCGTGTTCTGCCACAGTACTTTTGCTTTGAAAACATTAGCTCAGTAACAGGGCCACTCCCCAATAGTCCATTTCACTGAAGGGAGTAATTCAGCAAAGACTTTTTTTCTTTAACTTAAAAAACATTTCTCCTCAACTCTTTGTTTTGAAAGTTTTCAAGCATAGAGAAAAGTTGAAGGAAGAGTACAATAATCGCCTATGTACCTCTACTTCATTTCAGTAAACTGTTAATACGTTCCTTCATTTGTTTTCTTTCAGAGAAGGATTCCTTAGTTTGTTTAATCTATGAATATTTCTCAAGAAGGCATCAAGAATAAAATCCTAAGTTTCTATCTTGAATAATTAGGTTTTTCAAGAACTGACGCTACTTATTGAGTTGGGGAAGACTAGTGTGGGACAAGTCATCTTTTCGTTTCTTTGTTTAGTGGGAGAACAGTGGTTGTAAAATCAATAATTTACTTTCAGGTGTTCTAAATTTGAGATACCCGTGAAACATCCCAGTGGGGAAATTAAATAGCCAGTTGCAATCAAGTTTGAGTTCAGAGGAGAAATTGAGTTAGATGTATTTCGACATCGGCATAGAAATGGTATTTAAAGCTTTAGAAATAGGTGAGAATGCTTAGGGAGAGAAGAGAGTGACAGAAGAGGGTTCTTGACCAAGCTCACAGGAATTATAGCATTTAGAGTTCAAATAGAGAATGATTTGACGAATTTTAAAAAAAGCTGCTGGTGAGGTAGAAGCCTGATCATTTCTACAGCAGAGACTATTTAAAGAAAGAGGACATTTTAACCAAGATGAATACTGTTGAGAAGTTGAGTAAAATGAAGACATAAAAAAGTGTCCATTAGATTGTCAGCATGACAATCACCGTTGACTTGGACACCAACCTGTAGGTTGAGTGGCAGGAAGTGAGATTCAGCAATCGCTTTAAAGCTTGACTTGTTCACTCCCAAACATAGTCATTGAAATATTTATATATGAAGATCATTAAAGCAAAATTATTGCTCTATTAAACAAACTCAGTGTTAAGTTCATTTCACTTAGCAGATAATTATTAGCTACTAATTTTAAGATGTTTAAATGGACATGATAATGCAGATTGTGTTCTGATAAAATCGACAGTAAAATTTTTTGGTCATTGTGATCCTGGCTGAACTGCTGACGAAGAACTGTTTCAGCTAAGATCCTAAGTTTATTCTGAATGTTTGGGCAGAGCATTTATATGTGGTCATGACCACTTACAAGTTTTTTTCAGCAGTTATTTATACCTCCCTTTTTTTTTTTTCTGGTGAGGAAGATTAGCCCTGAGCTAACATCTGTTGCCAATCCTCCTCTTTTTGCTGAGGAAGATTGGTCCTGGGCTAACATCCATGCCCATCTTCCTCTACTTTATATGGGACACTGCCAAGGCATGGCTTGATAAGCAGTGTGTAGGTCTGCACCCAGGATCCGAACCCACAAACCCCCAGGCCACCTAAGCAAAGCACGCAAACTTAACCACTACACCACCAGGCAGGCCCCTATACCTCTTTTATTTCCAACCAATACTGCTGCCAGTTGGACCAATGTTTAAAACAAGTTGCCTTAAAAATAAAAATAAATAAACATGTTGGCTATTCTTTCTTCAGCAGTGGAGGGAGGAGGCTAGTAAAAGAAAGGAAACATTTAAGTAAATGTGATTGGATTGACTATATAAAGTGATTTACTTTAGAAGTTTTGCCTGGTTTTATGTTGTTACTCCAATGCTTATTAGTTGTTTGAACTTGGGCAAGTTACTTATTTAATCTCTCTGCCTCAGTTTTCATATCTGTAAAATGGGAATAATAATAATGTCTGCTTCACAGGATTATTGTGAGGAGTAAATTAACATATATATATATGTATACATACACACACACACACATATACAGCTCTTAGAATAATGCCTGATACGTAGTAAGCTCAAACAATATATTAGCTATTATTTTTTAACATAAATCAGGTTTATTTTTAGGTAACTTTTGCTCAATCCCAGATTGAAGCATAATCTAAAAACTAGGCCAAAATCCCCAAAAGAGACAATTTCTCTGGAACGAGACTTTTCTCAGTTGTAAACCCACAAGCCACATTTGATTACCCAGTGTACTAAGTGACACCATTTAATTATTGATTCACAGTAGTTTACCAGAACTCTATTTCCCAGCTCTAGAAGATAAATCTAGATGAATATGTAATAAATAGGTTAAAGTTTATCTCTTATGTGGAGTCTCACATTAACTAGTGCCAGTTTTATATATGGGAAAAGATAAAAGATATTCTGATTACTCTCCCCTAAAATTTATGGTTCTTAAAATAAGAAATCATACCATCATTTTCAGTCAATCTTTCATTGTTTATATTAAATGGTGTGAAATAATGTGATAGATCACCCCTAAATAATTTCCATTATGATCAGAATATTTGATGTTTCTTGGTAGGTCCTTCCTCCACTGGATTTTGTACTGCATATAAATGATTTCTATCCAAGCAGTCAGAGTAAACTTGAATTGTTAGCTGAAACAGGTCTTTGTCAGCAGCACAACTAGGTTTATACTGACCAAAGAATTGCTCTTTCTATTTTATTAGACCATAATTTACATTTTCCTCATCTGTAAGGGGATGAGGTTAAGTTAAGTTATTCTTAAAGGACCTTGTAATTCTGAAGAGCCATTGTTGTATGATTTATAAATGTTAATGATATGATATTTTATCCTGTAAGCCTGTTAAAAGTGGTTTATTTTGCTTAAAAATGGATACTTTCCTTCTTACTTGATTTACCTACAGGTTCCAAGCACACAGTAAACTAACCTCCCCACCACCACCAGCAAATGAACGCAATACTTTTGTAAAATCTTTTTAGAAAATCATTATAAGACATGCTGTGACTATTTAGGGGAGCAAAATGACTGTAATTTACAGATATATTTAAACTAGACAGAAAAGAATAAATAAAGCTTTTGTAATATATTCATCCCAATTGGCTATTTTTGAGTTTATTTGTAAAGAACTCAAGTCAAATAAAGATTGAGTAGGCCTCTGTTTGCAGTTGGAGTTTTGACCACCATTTTTTTTCTCATGTGATGTCCAAAGGTTATCATATATTCAGAAGAATAATTCTCTTAGAAATGCTGTTGCTTCAAGTGGTAAGTGTTCTATTCAGGTAGCCTGTCACTTTAATAAATGTCTTCCTTCCTTAGTGTCTCTACTTGAATTATTCTGTTTTCACCACAGGGATTAAAATGTTATCCAGTGGCGTTTTGTCCAAAGAGAATGGGGTAGGAGGTGCTGATATAATCAATCATTCATCTGCTAGATGTCAGCTGAGGTTTAAAGTAAATGAAGAAATAACCAGGGAAAAGTGGCTTTATCTTGTCTCTGTGCTGTATAGATAGTCCCACACTTAGAGAAAGGGAGATATTACATTTAAAAAATACATATATGGAAAAATTCAGGTGTTTAACTTTTTCACCTGGCTCTTTGATCTGTCTCCTTCATTGGGGTCTCTTTTTCTGCCTTCCCCTTAATTTTTGTGTTGTCATGTCATTGTTATTTTGACTTGTCATCTCTATATTGTCTCTGGTTAATTTTATGTATGCCTGTGGCTTCCACTAACGCCTATACATCGATGACTTCAAAATCATGTCTCTAGCCCAGACTTGTACATTGCACACTGCACCATTTTTTCCAGTTGTCCATTGCACATGTCCCAGTCCTACATTTATTCAAATACAATGTTCCAACTTGAACTCATTAAACTTATTATCTTTTCTCCAAAATCTGTTCCTCTTCCTGCCTTCATTATGCTAGTTAATGCATATGTTGGTTATGCTGGTTAGTATACCATCTACTCAATTACTCACATGAGAAATCTAGGAGACATTTCATAGTTGTTTCTTTGCTTTCACCCCCCATCTAATTGTCAGTAAGTCCCATGGATTCTACCTCCAGAACATCTCTCCCCTCCATCCTCACTGTTGCTTTGTTAATTGAGAACCACATGGTCTCTCTCTTGACCTTTCAGAACAAGCCTGAGATTTCTGCCTTAAATTTAGTCTCCTCCCGTCTATTCTCCACTTTAAGTCTAGAGAAAACTTTCTAAAAATGCAAATCTGATTAGATCAAACTTCTGTTTTTGTGGCTTCTCAGTACCTATAGGAGGTCACAAAGTTTCGGTCTGCCAATCAAATCCAGCTAAAAGATATATCTTTTGCCTGCTCAGTGTTTTTGATATATTGAAGTTGATTGCCAACATTAAAACATTGAGAGATATCACAGAAACATACAAGTTTCTCCTGAACCAAGTTTCAGGTTTCTCCTGAAATTCCAGGAGATCTAGAATATCTGGAAACAGCTACAGCTGAGAAGTGGCTTCCCACTCGGTGGAGCATATTGTGTCTGGGTCCTGACGGTCCCCTCACTCTTGTTGTTGGCCTGTCTCCTGTGGGCATCTGAGTTTGCTCCTATTGGGTTAGCTTTCAACTCTTTTTTTCCCCTAGTCCTTAAAGCCTTTGTTTTATTTATTTATTTTTTTATTTCTAACATTTCTAAGTGACACTTTTTTTTTTTTGGTGAGGAAGACCAGCCCTGAGCTAACATCCGTTGCTAATCCTCCTCTTTTTTTTTTTTTTTTTTTTGCTGAGAAAGACTGGCTCTGGGCTGACATCCGTGCCCGTCTTCCTCTACTTTATATGGGACGCCGCCACAGCATGGCTGACAAGCAGTGCGTCGGCAGGCGCCCAGGATCCGAACCTGCAAACCCCAGGCTGCCAAGTGCGGACTAAACCGCTGCGCCACCGGGCGGCCCCTCTAAGTGACACTTTTTAATGATTATAATTTACAAATGTGTTTAAACTAGAAAGAAGAGAATAAATAAAGCTTGTGAGATATATTCGTCCCAATGATAGGCTATATTTTAATTTATTCACATGGGCCTAAGTCAAATAAAGATTGAGTAGACTTCTGTTTGCAGTTAGAGTTTTGATCACCATTTTTTTTCTCATGTGACTTCCAAGGGTTATTGTATATTTCCATGAACCATTATTTTAGAAATGATGTTGCTTCAAGTGGTAGATGTTCTATTTAGGTAGCTTGAATAGACACATTTTTGTCCCCTTATAACTTCTTTTTTAAAATTATTTTATTTTATTGTAGTATGAACACTTAACATGAGATTTATCCTCTTAAGTTTTTAATTGTACAATACAGTATTGTTGACTGTAGGTACAATATTGTACAGCAGATCTCTAGAGCTAATTCATCGTTTAACTGAAACTTTATGCCAGTTAATTAGTAACTCCCCATTTCCCCTCTCCCCAGTCTCTGGCAACCAACATTTCACCGTTTGATTCTATGAATTTGACTATTTTAGATACCTCATATAAGTGGAATCATGCAGTATTTGTCTTCCTATGACTGGTTTATTTCACTTAGAATAACGTCTTCAAGGTTCATCCACATTGTCACATATTGCAGAATTTCCTTCTTTTTAAAAGCTGAATAGTATTTCATTGTATGTACCTACCCTGTTTTCTTTATCCATTCATCCATTGATGGACGTTAGGTTGTTTCTAAATCTTTGCTATTGTGAATAGTGCTGCAATGAACATGGCAGTGCTAATATCTTTTCAAGATCCTAATTTCGATTCTTATGGATAAATACCCAGGAGTGGGATTGCTGGAGCATATGGTAGTTCTATTTTTAGTTTTTTGAGGACCCTCCATACTATTTTTCATATATTTTTCAATGGCTGCACCATTTTGCATTCCCACCAACAGTATGCAAGGTTTCCACTTTCTCCATATCTTCTCCAACACTTCTTGTCTTTTGATAATAGCCATTCTGACAGATGTGAGGTGATGTCTCATTGTGGTTTTGATTTGCATTTCCCTGATGATTAGTGACTTGGAGCATTTTTCATATAGCTGTTGGCCATTTGTATATCTTCTTGGAGTAATGTTTATTCAAGTCCTTAGAACAGTTTTTTTGCTATTGAGGTGTTGAAGTTCCTTATATATTTTAGAGATTAACCCCTTTTCAGATATATGGGGTGACTCACTGTCATCAGATTATGCATTTTTAATTATTTTTCTAAAAGTGAGGCTAGATTTGTGTACATCTCTTTCCATTTTCTCCCCAACTTCTGCCTGTGATCAACAGCATGATCTTGCCTTTATTAGCATTGGCTCTAGACCCTAGAATCAAATGTCCGCAGCTTGCTCAGGAATGGGGAGATCTTGACCTTTTCAAGAAAGTGTAAACTCTAATTTGATGTAACTATATGCACTTTTTAAAAAAAATGGTAGTTTAGAATTAAACCTACTTATTTTGTTTCTTTTAACACAACTAACTTGACTTCTTTTTCATTATTCCATTTTTAGTGTTGGTATCCTGCAAGCAACTGATTTCCATATTTTTACATCTTGGTTCCTTAGGAATAAACAAAACAAAGAGTTTCTAAGGGAGTTTGTAGTATGCTATTAATTTAAATTGCTTCACCTTTCTCTCATTCCTAAAAGAAAGCAAACAAATTTTCATGTTGCCTATTGTTTTTCCTAAGCGGGTAGAGGATTTCTATTTGATAAGTTGCTAATTTTGTAATTAGTGAAATCTAAAATTAAAATTTTGATATTGAGCAAATGTTTTCTTTAAATAAATTTCCCAAGTTTTCTTCCACTAACAGATGGTGGCTTTGGGAGAGATTTTAAGAGGACAACACTTACACTAATGTTTAACTCTGATGGGGTGTCTGATAGAAATCATCTTTTATCACTTAATTGCTTGGTTTTGAAAGTTTTATTGCTTGTTGTTATCCATGTGAAATAGTGCATTTATATTGTCATCCCTTGGGTCTTTAGTTACCATTTGTTACTTTACCCATGCACATAAGTCTGATGTCATAGATCTGCAGAAATTGTGAATGGAAAAGATTCATTGGATTACTTACTCCTTCTTACAGAGGCCAAAGTGTGATTGCTCCCTGTGGTACGCGTTCAGCATTCTGTGCAAGCCACTTAATTCAGTGAGTCAAACATGGGGAGTCCTCCTTTTTTTTCCCTTGGGAAACTGCTCCATGGTCCAAAAGATCTCACTGTTTTGGAATTTTTCTTAATCCGGTACCTAAAATTTCCTCATTATTTAAACTCCCCTGCAAGGTATCCACAGGCAAGTGCTAAAACGTCCTAAAAATATCACCCACAGTTCCTGTTGCCGTGTTGGAAACCTTTTACCCAGCAGATGCTGGAGATCATGGTGCTGATAATGATAAAGATGATTATAGTTAGGATGATTACAAAGATGTGCCAGGGAAATTCTCCCTTCCACCTCTGTTGCCCATCTCAATTCCCATTTCACCCTCCCCCAAATCCCCAACCTAGGTAACTATGGTTATTAATTCCTTGTGTGTCTTTCCGGCGTTTCTTTATGTGCATCCAAGCAAATACAAATGTACATTCTTCTCCTTCCCACCTTTAAATAACAACAACAAAATGGCATACCGTACAAAAGACAGCATAAACTAAGCATACTATTCTACACCTTGCTGTCTTCACTTTTCAGTTGATCTTGGAGAGCTTTTCATATCAATACGTGAAGAACTTATTCATTCTTTTTTTGTACCTGAGTAGTATTCCACTATATGGATGTACCAAATTCATTTAATCAATCTCACATAGATGGCTTTTTGTATTCCACGTGGTGCTGCAATGAATGACTTTGAACTTTGTCATTTTTCACACGGACAAAGCTCTTAAGAAATAGAATTACTTCTTCAAAGAGTGAATGCATTTGCAATATTGATAATATTGTTCAAAATAGAATTTGCAAATATTTTTTTCCAGTTTATGGTTTGTCTTTTGACTTTGTTCAGTCAAACACTAAATTTATTCTATCTTCATTCTATATTTTGCCATTCAAAACTTTTCATTTTTTGTATGGTTGAAATTATCCATCTTTTATGGTTCTGCATTTAGAGTCATAGAAAGGCTTTTTCACCTCGGGATGATAAATGAATTAAGTTTATTCCTGGTTGTTTTACCTTTTATATTTTTTACCTTAAATGGGAACTTTAGTTCCATTGTATCTTCTGATTGTTGTTTGTATATATGAATTGATTTCTGTATTTTGATTTTGCAGCATGCTACCTTATTAAATCCATTTATTGTTTGCAATTTCAGTTTATTCTCTTGAATTTTTGAGATATACAATTATATTATCTGTAAGTAGAGATGGTTTTTTCTCTCTCCAATTTTATACCTCTAGCTTCTTTTACTCATCTAATTATGTTTTGCTAGTATTTTCAGTAAAACCTTAAATAATAGTAGTGTTAACGGTCACTTTGGTTTTTTTTCTTTTTTTGAAAAGCAGCTTTATTGGGGTATACTTGACATATATGTGACATACATTTGACATATCTGTGACCATGTATATACATAGTGTGAGTGTGCTTGTTCTTTGTTCCTTTGGTCTTTATTTCTTGCTTTCTTTTGAGTAAATCACATAATTTTAATATTATGTTCGATCTCCTGTATTGAATTTTTAATTATACCTCCTCATGTTATTTTATAGTGGTTCCTGTAAGAAAATACAATGTATATCTTTAAGTTACTACAGTCTGCTTTCGAACGTTATCATGTCACCTCATGGACAGTGTAAGACCTGTGTAGTAGAATTCCATTTACCTGTCTCCCACCCTTTGTACTCTTGTCTTATATTTTACTTGTACATGTGCTATGAGCCTCATGACATATACTTAGAAACAGTCTTCTGTATTTACCCAGATATTTACTTATATTGGAGCTCTTTTTTCCTTCATGCAAATTGCTATTTCCATCTGGTGTCATTTCTCTTCAGTCTAAAGCACTCACTTTAGTGTGTCTAGTTGGGTAGTTCTGCGGGAGATTAATTCTCTCAGGTTTTATCTGACAAAAAGAAAAAGTCTTTATTTCACTATCATTTTTGAATGTTATTTTTACTGGATATTGACTTTTAGTTTGATAGCTCCCCCCCCCCCTCCTTTTCTGCACTTTAAAGGTGTAATTTCATTGTCTTCTGGCCTCTGTTGTTTCTGGTGAGAAGTCAGCCATCATTTGTATCATTTTTACCCTCTGTATGTAATGAACCATCTTTTGTCTTCCGGCTACCTTTAAGAGTGGCTATTTATCTTTGTGTTTCAGCAGACTATTTAATTATGTTGTACCTAGGTGTGGTTTCTTTGTAGCAGATGTGAAACTGCTTGTAATTCACTGAGTTTCCCAGACCTGTGGGATGATTTTTTTCAGCAGTTTTATAAAGTTTTCAGCCATTATTTGTTCAAATATTTCTTCTGCCCCATTTCTCTCTTTTCCTTCTTTGACTCTAATTACAGGTATGTTGGGTCATTTACTATTATTTCACAGTTCTTGGATGCTTTGCTTTTCTTTTTTCACTTTTTTGTATCTTTGTGTTTTAGTTTGCTTACTTTCCATTGATATGCTTTTAAGTTTACAGATCGTTTCCTTTGGTATTTCCAGTCTGCTCTTAAATTCATTTAACAATATCATATTGTAATTACATTTTGATACCATATTTTTTGTACTGTCATTTCTGTTTGGTTCATTTTTTTTTTTTCTTTTTCTTTTTTTTTTTTGTGAGGAAGACCAGCCCTGAGCTAACATCCACTGCTGATCCTCCTCTTTTTGCTGAGGAAGACTGGCCCTGGGCTAACATCCGTGCCCATCTTCCTCTACTTTATATGGGACGCCGCCACGGCGTGGCTGACAGGCAGTGCGTCGGCGGGCGCCCGGGATCCGAACCCGCGAACCCCGGGCTGCCAAGCGCGAACTAAACCGTTGCGCCACCGGGCGGCCCCTGTTTGGTTCATTTTTATCACCTCTCTTTCTCTACTGAAATTCCCCATCTCTTCATGTGTATTGTCCATCTTTTCCACCATATACTTTAGCATTTTTATGATAGTTATTTTAAAGTCTCTGAGTGATAATTCCAATATATGGATCATCTTTGAGAATGCTTCATTGACCATGGGTCACATTTTCTTGATTCTTCATGTGTCTTGTAATTTTTTATTGTATGCTGGATATTTCATATAAAAAAGTGGTAGAGAGTGAAGTATGTAAAATTTTATCCAAAAAACAAGCAAAAAAAAAAGCCACTCCCTTTTCTTTCAGGCTTCTATGATGGAGTGGCTAAATAAGTCATTCTGATCTTTAGTTGGGCTGTGTGTGGGCTTTTTTTGCAGCTTTCAGTTTAATTCACGTGTTTTGAGGCTGGAGTTAGAATTTTCCTTTCAGCAGGCCTTGAACTCTGAGCACTGGTAAGTTTCCTGAGATCTATTTCTGCTTTTAGGCTGAGCCACCATGTTTTTGATTTGTGGAGGATCCTACTCTCTGCTTTAAACTCCAGTGCTATCATTTTTTGAGTCTCTGGGGAGTTCTCTTTGCTCTCCAGTCTTGCTCCTGGCTTTCTGATTCTTGGCAGATTTTTTTTTTTTTTTTTTTTTGCCCTGCTGCATAAAGCGAACCCTAGAAGGTAGTTGCCTTACACTGTGTGGAGATGCAGAATGCCTCAGGATTTTCTCTCAGCTCTCCTGATCCCTTCTCCTACTCCAACTTTTGGTGGCTGAAATGTTGGAATGCGTCAGATAGGTTTCTGTCAGCTCTCCTGCCCCATCCCTAGCCTACAGTAGCCAAGATCTCAGAGTACTTAGCATAGACTTCTCTTGGCCCTGCTGCCTTGCATCCCACTTCAGAGGACCAGCTGCCTTAGAATTCGAGAAGGTCTTGCGTAACACTGGGGAGCATCTCTCTCAGCAGTCCTACCATGCCCTGAGCATTCAGTGATGACCTATAGGAAAGCATTGGTTGGTAGGCTCTCTGCCTCACTCTGTGACTCAGGCTTCTTGAAATCCTAACCTGTTGTGCCAGCCCTGATGCAACCCTTAAAAGTTTGTTCAAAGTTTGACTGGTTTCTTCTTACCTACATCTGTGGAGGCTTCCTCTATTCCACCAGGAATGAGAATAGCCATGGATCTCTTCTCTGTTATAAAAGGCTCATGATTTTCTGGAATGTACTTCACTTAGGTGTCCTTGTGTCATCAGCTCTCTGATAGGTTTTAAAAACTATGATTTTGTAGCTTCTCTGGCTTGTTTTGTTTGTTAAGGTGAAAGTAATGGTCTCTTGTGACTTTCTACATTCTTTGGGAAGCAGAAATCCTGTTATTCTTTTTTTTTTTTTTTTTTTTTTTTTTTGGTGAGGAAGACCAGCCCTGAGCTAACATCCGTTGCCAATCCTCCTCTTTTTGCTGAGCAAGACCGGCCCTGGGCTAACATCGTGCCCATCTTCCTCCACTTCACATGGGACGCCGCCACAGCATGGCTGACACGCAGCGCGTCGGCGGGCGCCCGGGATCCGAACCGGCGAACCCCGGGCTGCGAAGCGCGGACGAAACCGCTACGCCACCAGGCGGCCCCGTCCTGTGTTATTCTTTATGTAGCCATGCCTCCTCTACTTCTCCTAATAAACTGTGTCTAGGAGGGCTCCTGCCAGCAGTCTGCTTACACCTGTTCCCTCATTCATTGTTTCAAACAAAGCATGTAGATTTTGTGCTTCAGGATGAGTCCCTCATCTTCAGGAAGTGTATTTTAGCTGGGGCTTTCTGAGCTCAGCTGTTATTGAGTACCCTTATTATCCTTCATGCATCTTGTCACCTTCTCCAAGTGGCTCTGCATGATCTCATCTGCTTTTGAACACCTCTCCACGTATTTTGGGATCTATGAATAATATCTGTTTTCTAGTTTTGCCAAGAATAGAGAATTCAGTGTGTATTTGTTCTTATTCCTTACTTATCCACCCATCCCGGGGGGGAAGGAGAGGGAAAAATGATGACTTACAGGGAACCTGTTAACTTATGCAGCTGTGTTCATATTGCAAGTCCCATTTAATCATTACAACAAAGAATGTGTTTTTATTTCCTATATGCGGTTATGCAGACGTAGACTCAGAAAAGTTAAAGACACTTTATCTGCAGTCACATAGATAATAAACAGCAAAACTGGGATTTGAATCATAGTTTAAATCCTACTGTTAAAATGCTGACTATGAAGCCCATTATCTTTGAAGCTTGTAAGCTGTATTACCATCTGAATTCTTCTTCAGAGTTTGGGGTAACATATACAAGTATTTTCTCTTCTAGAGACAGAGCAGAAGGGTGAATGGGAACCTAAATCCTCAGAAAATATTGAGGCTCAAAGCAGAGAAAATCAAGTTCAGATATAAATAAAAAGAAAAAAAGATCAAAAATGGGAGGCAAAACTGAGTCCCACACGCCAGAAAGAACTGGAATGGAATGGCAATCTGGTCGTTATTATCAGGAGTTTGGGTGATAACTGGGAACAGAAGTGAGGTGGCCATGTTGGGTGTAGGTGTGTGAGGCCATCTTAAAGAGCTGAGGGGGCAAACCCGGAGTTTTATATGCTAGAAGAGACTTGCTGGCATTCTTGATGATAATAATTATTATAGTTGGAGCAGTTATTTTTCTTTAATTCCTAGTGTATGCTAAGCACTATACTAGCTGTTTTATAAGCTTTACCTCGGCTAGACCTGAGATACATAGGGGTTCAATAACTTGCTTATTAATCACAACTAGAAAAGGACGAAGCTGGGATTTGAACTCAGTCTCATCAGTGCCCAAATCAGAGGCCTTTCTAATTTATCATATTGTTTCTTCAAAGGACAAGAACATAAAAGTAAGAGAAACTAGCCCCAAAACTCAAATAAAAATTAATATGTATAAATAATGTTAAATGTATTCAGAGCAGAAATAAGAAAGAACAGAAAAAGTAGTGACCTCCTCGACTTTACATATCATGAGTAAGATTGGGTTCACTTTGGTTCATGTTAGACTCTGGAAGAATCTACTGATGTCCATCTCTGAGTCCAATTGGGCTACCATGCCTAAAGATAATTCAGAGAAAATTCTGGGGTGGGCCCCTTAGATGATTAAAGAGTTAGAAAATTAGACAGATGAAGAAAGCTCCTGGAATCATTTTCCCTAGATGGACAGTTATGGAGTTGTGAAGTGTCTTCAAGTCTGTGAAGAGCTGTTATGCCAAGTATGGTCAGCAGCTGTTGTTGGTCTCTCCTGTATGTGTAACTATAGTACCATAGGCTTAACTTTAAGTGTGGTAAACCTCATCTGTGAAGGTCAAGGGACCTCCTTCCTGAGGTCTTTATAGGATACATTCAGTGTGCGATGATGTAAGGGAGCAAGGAAGGCATCCTAGAGGACCTCTCAAGGTCCCTTCTAGCTCTGAGGTTCTATTATTATTGCATATTTATAGAGCACCAAATTGGCTGTGTTCTTTTCAGAGAATAGAACTACATTCACTTCCTGTCCAGGGCTATCACAGTCAAAATTAGACAGATCAGCAATACCTTGGTTGCCAAATCAAGTCAAAGTTTAGTGGGCACAAATATAACTATGTGAGAGTGTGAATTCTCTTCAGGAACATTAGAGAATGACCTAAGAGCGTGGTAAAAGATCTTTAGTTAGTGTAAAACACTCCAGTGAGATTTGTATTAGGTTCCTCTAGGCCTTTTTGTTTAAAAAAAATCATTTATTATTATCTTTTAAGCAATCTATTTTAGAATTGTTATCCTCAAAAATTTAATTCAGAATGAAATGAAGGAGAAAAGGAATTATACTATATTGCCAAGCTGTTTGGTAGATAATATTCTGTTAGTTTGAACTGATAACTTTGAACTTCTCTGACCATTCTAATAACTGAACTGCAAAAGATAATTATGTTGCTAATTTAAAAAATACAAAATCCTGTATTTTTACTGAAAAAAGTGCAAAAGACCATCATATAGGATAAAAATTAACAGTTTTGGAGCCGGCCCCGTGGCCGAGGGGTTGAGTTCGATCTGCTCCACTTCGGCAGCCCAGGTTTGGTTCCTGGGTGTGGATCTACACCACGTGTCGGCAGCCATGCTGTGGCAAGTGACCCACATACAAAATAAAGGAAGGTTGGCAGAGATGTTAGCTCAGGGCGAATCTTCCTCAGAAGAAGAAAAAAATTAACCGTTTAAATTGTCTGAATTTGAAAGTGATAATGGCCTTATATTTTTGTTTAACATGAACTATTATCTATGGTGGAAATAATTTCAAACTTTCAGAAAAGTTTGAAGAATTGTACAAAGAACATACATAACTCTTTACCTAAATTAATGTATTAGCATTTTGTTCCATTTGCTTCATCATTTGTGCATACTTTATCAATCTGTTTCTTTCTACATATATGTCTATTTTTTTCTGAACCATTTGAAATTAAGTTGCATACATACATCATGCATTTGTTCATTTTTTTAAGACTAATTTAATTTTATAACTTTCTTCAAAGTGAAAATAATTTTTCTCAGATAGCTCTGTTATTTACAAAAATGAAGAGACAACTTGGAACATTATATTTCACCTTGCTTTTGTCCTTTTATTTATTTGAATTACCATTCATGAGCTCCTTTTCATGCATTGTATCTGGAGTATACTATTTTTTCAGATTGTCCTTTAATAAAATCTCAAGTCTTGACATAAGCACCTGTTGCCACAGCATATAATGTTATAGCTTTGCCATGTGACATATTACAGAATTTTGTGAAGTGCTAAATTCTTGTTACATAATTTTAATTGAAGAAAACTCATTTTCAAAATGTAAATATTTGCTTTTGAGTAACTGAACTAATTAGATTTCTGTTTAGTAAAATTACATGGATTCAATTGAACTTGTTGACCTTTAAGTTTATTTTCTGTTTCAGCTTAATGTGGATTCATAGGGATGAATTTGCATGTTTGCTTATTTCCCTCACAGCAGTTTATGATTCCACAAGTCTAAGACTAGATTTCACTGAAGAAGTAGCCACATTAGATCCAGAATGAAGATGCAGTTTATAGAAAAGGGAACAGGATTCAACTCAAAAAAAAAAAATATATATATATATATATATATATATTAGGGGAGAGAATTAAACCATTTTAGATATTATGAGCTAACTGATATTATTTTCAAGTTGTGAAAATTTTATTACTGTATTTTTATTGATGTAATTTAGCAACATCTTTAATGTCTGAGATTAACATCAACTTTGAATAGATCAACTCTCAGTATTTTTCCAGTCTAAGATATGGAAGAGATTAGGTGTAACTGTGGTGAGGTCAGTTCTCTAAGTTTTCAGTTGTTTTTTGTGAATGTTGAAGACCCAGAGCCAGAATCAATTCAGGCTCAGGGAGAATGATGGTCCTACTACTCACATTGATGGTTTTGTGGGCAGAGGCACTACCTGTATTCCTGGAAGGACCGTAGATCAGAGAACGAAGTGAAAATGCAACACAATGTCATCATCTTCGTGTAGCCACTGAATTTTGGCTTGGAATTTTATTAGAGAGCCTTACTTTCCTCTGATAACATGTAATTCCTGCCTGTTAGTGTTTTTTTTTTTTTTTGTATGTTTATTAGTATTAAGTATACTACGTGCTAGCTTTATTTTAGACCACTGCCAGAAAATCTAGACAGAATTAGTTCCAAGAATATATTTCTTTCTGTGGCACCCACTCCCAGGATGTGTGATCTGTAGTAATTCTTATTCATTTGAAATACAGCAATTTGTTCCTGTCAGTAGAGGATAGGTTTGTTGTTTTAAATTGCTAGGTTTTGTTTTTGTTGGCGTGTTCCCCAATACAAATTGAATGGCTGACAAAAATCTATTTGTATGACAGTTCAATCTAGATAAGTGCCCCCTGTTGCCTAACGGTACAATTTGGGGTCTCAGAGATAAAAGCAAACTGAATGCCAAGCTTGTAGCAGAGCTTCTTCGTGGAGATAACAGAAGTAATCCATATTCCTCAGGTCCACAAATCAGACAAAGAAAGAAGAAATATGCATGCACATCATCTCGTTTGAAATGGTGGTCTTTTAGCTTCTACATAATAAAAAATGGGAATATCTAACTTAGGAGAACAATAAAATAACTGATATGAGATATACCTATATTTGAAATTAAAGAGAAATGTGGTATTGACTTATAAAGTTGGAGAGAGGTCTGTCACTTAGCATTTTCCCATAGTATATTGGCTTTTGTCGAATGAATTTGCTTTCTATTTTAAGATGCCTATTCTGAAATAAGTTATATCTTTAGACAATGGTTCTTTTATAGCATTGATATTCTGCCAGAGATAGAGTTGAAGGGGTCTCCTTTACTCCCCAAGATGAGGAGCTGAGAATTTGTACCTATTGGCCTACCTCTGCCTAAAAACGTGTCAGACTTTCCATACAAGTATCTCTCAAATATAATTCATGTCTAAAAAGAAGGATGAAATATGCAGTAACAACAATTATGAGGAAAGAATTGGGACTAGTGCATAAGGTAACAGACGTCCCGGAAATATGGCTAAGGGCCCCAGTTGTAGATATTCTGAAAAATAAGAGTTTAACGCATAGGGCTTGGTGATTGATTGGATTTGGGGAATAAGGGAGAGAGTGGGGTAATTTTTAGGTTTTTATCTTGGGAGACTATGTGCATGGTAACACTACACATCAAATTAGGAAAAACAGGAGGAAGAGGAGTATATACGAGGAAGAAAATGCCCCACTTTGTTTTAAGTCTGAGATGTTTTTAGGTTATCTAAGGCACCCAGTAGGAATTAGATTTGTGAGTAGAATATGCATTTCTGCATGTCTTTGCCATCCTTTTGGTAGTAGTTAGAACAATGGGTATAGATGAGATCATTTGGATGAGTGAGAAGAGGGCTAAGGATGGAGACCTAGGGCAGACTGAGAGAGAAGTTATGATTGAGGAGACTGAGAAGGAGAGACCAGAAGGATAGGAGGAATTCCAAGGGAAGGTGGTGCTGTAACTGCTAAGGAGAAAGTGGGCAGCAATGTCAGATGCTACTGACAGGTCAAATGAAAAAGGGACTGAAAAATGGCTATTGGAGCCAAAGTTGGTACAATTTGAGCAACAAAATAAATGAAGTAGTATTGGATTATAAAGCAAAGTATAAATGAGTATCCATGAGTTCATACTGATATGATTGAATAATGATTGAATAGACAGATCTCCTGTGCAGAAGAATGCCAAATAATTTATGTAGATACTTCCTCCTCAAGGAAGTGGAGCATAACTCCTCACTCCGTAAATGGGGGCTGTACATGGTGAGTACAGTATGGGAAGGGGAAAAAGAGTAGCTTTACAGTGGAGAAACCTGACAAACACTGCTTCAGCCAGATGATCAAGGTCAACATCAACAGTGATAAGTCATGTCGATGGTATCTATCTTTGATATGCTATGATGAAAATGGCACTTTATCTCTCTGCTCTTCCTCCCAAAAACATATAACCCCAGTCTAATCCTGAGAAAAACAACAGACAAATTCCAATTGAGGGACATTCTACAAAACACCTAACCAGTACTTTTCAAAACTGTCAAGGTCATCAAAAACAAGGAAAGTCTGAGAAATTGTCACATCCAAGAGGAGACCAAGGACACATGACTGCTAAATGTAACATGGCATCCTGGATGGTATCTGAGAACAGAAAAAGAACATTAGGTACTAAGGAAATCTGGGAAAAGTATGGACTTCAGTTAATAATAATGTGTAATAATGAACAATTGATTTATTAATTGTGACAAATGTACCACACCAATGTAAGATGTTAATAATAGGGGAAACTGGGTGTGGGTTATATGGGAACTCTGTACTATCTTTATGACTTTTCTATAAATCTATAACTATTCCAAAATAAAAGGTTTATTTAAAAAAATGTGGCCGATGATTTTGTCAGCTCGCAAGTCATTGGTGAACCTTGGGCGGGGGCGGGGGTCCTGTGGCATGGTAGGAAAGCATCCAGTGTGTTCTAAGTTGAGAAGTGGCTGGGACATGAATAAGCGGAGTTAGTGTTTACAGAATACTCCTTCAAGAAGCTTCACTAAGAAGGGAAGGATAAAAAGAGGTTGAGCATTAGCTGGGGAGAGTAGTAGAGGGTGAAATAACATTTTAAATATATGAAGCTGGAGTACACTTAAATATGTTTATATCCTTAAAGGAAAGAACCAGTAGAGGGTAACACATTGAAGATACAAGAGACAGAACATTTAACTGATGAAGCAAAGCCCTGAGTAGGCAGGATTTTATTTTATTCAACTGAAAATGGAGAATCTTTTAGGAAAAACATGTTTATGAATCAGGTATGAATATTTATATTTACTTTATTATCTTTTATAGTTTGGGGTCACTCTGACATAGAAGTAATCTTCAAAATGTTTTCATAGAGAATTTGGGCTCAAAGAATTTTGTTTTATTGCCTAAGTATCACAGTTTTATTGGCTCTATTCATAAAGCATTAAAAGGCGTATTGTACATCTCTGAATTATGAACACTGTAACCTCACTATAACACAGCATATTCTATAATAAAGAAGCTTTCACACCATGGGTCCAAAAGTAAGTACCAGGAAAAAAATATATAAAAATTGTTTGCCTATGAGATGGCTGGTTTCAATCTCAAATTTTAGAGTAACTGTATAGGGAGTCACCAGATCCCATGGATAAGCAAGCAGGTTTTTGTGTGTGTGTGTGAGGAAGACTAGCCCTGAGCTAACATCCGTGCCCATCTTCCTCTACTTTATATGGGACTCTGCCACAGCATGGCTTGACAAGCGGTGCGTCTGTCCGCACCGGGGATCTGAATCTGTGAACGCCAGGCTGCCGAAGTGGAGCTCACGAACTTAACTGCTACGCCAGCCCCAGCAAGCAGTTCTTAACACATCTTAATAACTGGTGCAATTCCTCTCCTGCCACATGGGTAGATTGTTGTTGCTTTATGGTGCAGCCTTTGAAGATTCATCTTGAAAAATATCTAAGTTACATCCATAGGTGTGGTCATGATTCACCCTCTGAGATCAGATGTTTTATTCTATCAAATAAAACATTCTACCTTAAGCATTTGTCACCCTTGAACTTTCAAAATTATTGTTGTCAATATTCCAGATGTTGACAACAATGTATAAGTAAAAGTTTGTTTTTTTGTTTATTTTGGAGGAGGGTGACAAGAAACAAAATCTACAGACCAATCAACTTTGTAGCTGATGACAAATTCATAGAACTAGGCGAATGGTGCAGTCAGCCATGCCTGGGGAATGAGTTATGGCAACCCCAGCCTGTCTTGGTGGTGTGGTAAAGTGAAGTCTGGCATTGGGAACGGATTCTGTCCTTGTTCAGCCTGGTCTGTCCCAGGTGCATGGTCTTGGGTGGATCACCTATCTGGCTTAGAACTCCTCATGTCTAAATATGTAAGCTGATCTAGGTGATGCCTCATGTCACTGTCAACTATAAGATTCAGTCATTTATGTCAGTTACGCAGTATCCTCATGATCATTTGTTCTTGGATGTCTAAATTACTTAAAATTATGGCTATAGACAGATTTTCAATGAATGATTATTTTTCCTTCCTAATGCTAGGCATATTACATATGGAAAACTAGCTGCAAATTAATTATATAAATTTATGTACTTTATTTCAGTAGTTCTTTTAAAAATACAAATGAATGCTGTTACATAGCATTCATTTATCAGAGTATCATTTTCCAGTGGGAGTGTATAGGGTATTTACATATCATTAATAATCAACATTTTGACATTTTGATTATTTCAAGCACAGTCTGTGGAGTTATTTTATATTCAGAAAGACTTTAAAGAATTAAATTTCCTATACTCCATACTTACACTATTCCAGATGTTGACAGCAACATCTGGGCTTTCTATCATGAGCTGATTTTCTGAATGAAGTAACTTAATTATTGATTGACAAGCTAACGTGATTTAAGACACAGCCACACTGTGTTCAATAGCAGTGTCAAAGTCGTAAACTGCAAGCATATGTAAGCGAGTGGAGCCGTGATACTAATTCAAGTTGCATTTTGAAACACTAATGCTAAACTTAAATTTCAGGCTTAAGTTTAGAAATGCTGGAGGAGGAAATGAAGAAGTGCAGTTACACAATTTCTGGGCTCTCTGTTTTGCAAATCATTAAATGATGTAGCAGCAATATGGTCAGAGTTCCTACTATAAATAAAAGTCTATTCTAGCATTGTGAAACACAAATAGAGTTATTATTCCATAGGGATTGCATATGGGTTTGTATGAGTCTATATGTGTAGATATACATATATAACCTCATCATATGCAAATAATTATTCATATATGATATTATAGCGAAATTTTAAAAAATAAGAGGAAATGTGGTATAATTTATCTTACTATTTACAGCCGAAACATAAATATCCATTTCAAACATGTAAAATGTTTTTGAAAGTACAAGCAAAAATAATAAATGAGAGTGATTATAAAAGAAAGACATTAGTATTTAAATTTATTTCAAAAAAATTTTAAATATCTTTTCCTGGTATTACATACTCAAGAACAATGGGTTATTTCAGTGTTCTCACAGTAACCTGCTTTTTCAACTGTTGGTAGCCTAGCAGCAGGGTGTGTTAGTATTATCTCTCTGGTGGCTTGCATATGGTCCATTGGCCATGAGTTTATGATACAGAGAAAGTGCACTTTCCCTTTATTAACGCTACAGTATTGGTGACATGTGGCATGTGCACTTTCCAGCGAATGAGCTTGACCTTTAACTCTAAACAGTTCCTTGGGCAAGAGCAAGCCAAGTTTAGTGGAATGATTACTTAGACGAAACAGATTGAAACTTAATTTCTCTGATAACATTAAAAAAAATGCAGTAAAGTTTTTACTATTGAAAGTCATCCAAAACTTGTAGCGCCACAAAATAGGGAATTGGGCAAAACAATGTAATGGAATTACTGGGTAAAGTAATATGAACTTTTTAAAGCTACTTTTGGTATATATTGGCAAATCATTTTCTAGGAAGGATGCACTAATTTATACTCTCAGCCATGTATTTGTACTGGTTTTATTGCATCCTTTCCAATATTATCAAGTAATATTTAGTTGAACATTCTTTGCAGGTTTATCACATCCAAGGTATTTTGATAGGTTTCTATTAGTTTCTAATATTTAAATCCTTACAATAGCCCTGGGAAATAAATATTATCACCACTCTTTTAGAGATTGAGGAAACTAATACTCAAAAAACTTAATTTGACCAAGATCATATACTGAAATGTTAACTCTGTTCTTTTCACTCAGTACCCTGTGCTTTTTTGTCTTAACAACTTTCCAGGGAACAATTTACCTAACGGTTTACTTTGCCTTTACCTAAATCATGTAGTATGGTATGTTTTAGTCTTAAATTGCTTTTTGCTAGAAACTAATACAGCACAGAGAACACTGTGATCAACAAAATTTCATAAATTCCTTTTAATTTTTCACCAAAATTTAAGTTTCCTGTCTTGAATTGATGAGCCTTTTTAAGTCCTGGGTCAGGGGTGGAGCGTGGATGAAAAGCTGAAACTGGCCATGGAGAAGCAGAAGTGAGGTTAAAAATGGAAGGCTTTGTGCCAAAGATAGATGCATTTTAGAAAATGCCATCTGGGCGTTACAGAAGTATGATATTATTTAATTAGAACCAGATAAAATTAGGTAAGAAATGAATGCCAACAATTATATGACTAGCTAATAAATATAATTTCACGGTATTCTGTAGATATCCCAAAGTGTTAATTATAACAGGAGCAGTTAAATTCTTTAGAGCAGTTAAATTCTTTGGCTATGAAAGCATAACAGTTTTTAATAGATGTATCACCTGGTAGCCTTGGGCATTATTAAATATACGGAGACTGAACGACATGGTAGAAGCAATGGAAAAGTCTGGCCAGACTGGGTAATTTGTTTTTAGACCTATGGAGAAATCTATTAACCATTTCTTCTATAGACCAATTTGATTAGGAAGTAGGACAAGCTGTTCTTTCATTACTTACCAAAACCATACTGCACTTTGTATCAATTATTTGGCGGTCTGCAGCACGTAGATTAGACTAAAGGGCTTTCTTAGTGTTTGTGAATGTTGTGGATTGCTGATTAGTCATTAAAGTACTGAATGCAGAAAATTAGGCCAAAACTGAATGGGAATGAGAAAGTCTTAATTCTGTGATACAGATGTTAGAAACAGATTGTCTTGAGCAGCCCATTCAACATAGTGACATTCTGCATAGCCATGGAGTGTTTGCCTCCCATGTAAAACTCAAGTCGAATGCCTTAGAGATGGTTTCCTCTCCCATGCCTTGTGATGTAGCTGTATGGGTATTAATTTAGTGAAATATCCTGTCTGCCAGGTGTGGGAACTAGCTGATTTTATTGTAATACCAGATCATTACTTAATTCATATGCAACAGTGTGCAGCACATGGAAAGCATTATAAATCTATTTACAATGTGGCTGGTCTGATGATAACATTGTATTAAATTCCCAGGTGAGGCAATTTAAGCAATTGCTTTGCCATGTGCACGCCATGGAAATTAAATTCTCATATACGCTTTAGTAATAAACCAACTTCATTGTTATGCTTATGCTAGTGGTGTGTTGTAGAATCCTCATTCTGGTTATGTATACACTGTTTCACATGTAGAATCATACAGGAGGTGGTACCACAGATCACAGTTCTTGATTAGTTTAAGCTAAGTTAATCCATTTTGTTTCTAGTTTAGCAGTGTCTGTCCAGGAACATATTCAGTTCAGTTGGAAAATGTTAAGTCTTGGGTCAAGTAGATAGATTGTTTCAAGGAAAATTTCCAGATAGAGCTGAGCAAGTATATCTGTTTGAACTTGGCTTTAAGAAAATTAGCCAATCAGTATGTAAAAGTTCTGTTCACATACCAAGTGAAAACTGCTTGGAATCTGAAATTCTCCCTTTCATAACCAAAAACTCACTTTTGTCATCAGTTTATAATAGCCATTGAAACTGTGCATCTAACTTCTTAGAGATAACAATCAGTTGTTAATTTGTCATATTTTTTCTATAGTTCACATATGGTCTATAGATTTTTCTGTCCAACTATGTCTAGTCCACCTAAGTGTATAAATTAGAAGAATAAGCTTTACACAAACACACAACTAAAAGTGAGGAATGCTCTTGTATTTAACACTGTGTGTATGTGGGGGGGGGGGCAAGTATTGTCTTTTCCACCCTTATGGTACAGACCCGAAATTGCAATAGATTACAAACTGAATAGAGCTTCTGTCTTCTCCAGAATCCACATATAAAGCACCAGTAGACAGTGGTAACTGACAACTAAGACTAAAAATGTTGACAATTTCTTGATTTGCCTGGTTAGCTTATGTATAGAAGTCATTAACTATTTATAAAATGCATTATGAATTGGGTTCCTTCAAACTGTAGCTGAGTGTGTGACATTTCCAGCTCAAATTCTCATACTTGCATTTGGCTGAAGTACAGATTTTATACAGTTGATAATAAAGTAAAAATAGTTTAGTTTATCAAGATACAGTAGATGCTTCAGTTTCATTAACTTTGAATCTTCCAAATTAAACTATGACATAGTACTTAGTAACGTAAAGTGAGGCTTTTAAAAATTCCGTAAAAGGTAAAATAATTTATTGATGTTTTGGAGGAAAATTATCCATAAAATAAGCAGTTTGTCATTCAAAGAAATTTGCCTTTTTTGGTATTCAATTAGTTTAGTGATGATCCTGCAAGCTAAATGATGGTTGATTACTATCAGCTTACTTAAATTTTCAAACCATAAAAAATTAGAAGAAAATACCAATGTCAGGCATTTAAATATACTTCTTAATAAAACAAAGTTGATTTTTTAAAATTTTTGTAAAATGATACTCGAGTTTAAAGAGTTCAATTTTCAGCATTGGTTATATCACTTTCATGAGGAATTATTTCTGATATTTAAAATGAGTGGTCTTTTCATTCTTTAAAAGAAGTCAGTCCTATCAGAGAATATTTTGTAGACTTAGCATATCATTTGCTTAATTGCATCCAGAAAGCCATCCAAATGACCAGTTTTTACCATCCCAATGTAAAGAATGACATTGATCGGGACCACCCTCAACTGTGGATAAATCCTTAATTCTCCTCTGTTACTGAGCATGTGTACTCTTAATTGCTGGTTTTCAAAAGCAATGGATTCTAACCAAAACAAGATTAGATATTTAGGGATACACATTTGTAATTTTCTTCTTTTTAAGTATAGTAAATCAAAATAAGAATATAATGTAATTGAACAATCTATACCAATTTGTTGGTATTTTGGTGAAAAAAGAGGAAAACAAAAACAATCTCCATATGATATTCTTGCATACTGTGGAATGTTTTAGTCCCCCATAGTGATGAAATGAATAATTAAAAAGGCAGCTCTGATACCACAGCCTGTTTAAAGGTTCTCATTTCCTTTAATGCTGTAAAATACTTTTGCTTAGCTAGTTTGAAACTACTGTAGTGGGGATCTCCAAATGGGCAAAAGAAAGGTTTGGCTTGATGTAAATATTGTAGTAAGGCCCTGACGTGTACTGTCCTTGTAACTTAGCATTTTTCAGTACAATTCTTTATGAAGTCAATAGAAATAGCTAATTAATAATAGCTTCAGTAAATACAATAAGAGAACCAGGCTTAATACAGTTATGCTGTTTGTGGTGGTAAGAAGCCTGGCGTGTTCATAAATGAATGAGTTGGGTCACTCCTCAATTGTTAAGACATCTGATATAGTTGTCATTACTGACCTCGGGCTAATGACTTAACTTTTCTACTTTGTCACCTCTGCAACGTTGTTGGTTTTATTTGTCGACATACAGTCTTATTGCATTTGCCAAGGTATAAGATATACATGTGTGGCAGGGAAGGGGGGCTTGGGGTGGAGACTCAAGGCAGGGAAGGGATGCTACCATCTCCTTTGCAATTTTTATCTTTTTCCTGAGTGTATCCAGGAGGGTGGTAACATGGTGAGGAAACTGTGTGTGGTAACTTGAGCCCTGAGCTGTGAGTCAGGGCCCCAGGGTACTAGTCTCAGTTTAAGCAAAGCTGCCTTTAGAACTCCATGAGAATGGCTTTTTTGTTGTTGTTTTTTCTAAAAAATAAAGGGGTGTCTAGATTAATTTATTTTTATTTATACTCCATTCAGCCCTTTCCAACTGGGTTCTGCCAGAGAGTTAAGCCCTAATGCCCTAAGGCTTCTGTTCTATGTAATGAACTAAATTCTTTCTTATGTACCATCCTTGGGAGAATTGAGAAAATAGTCACTGAAATAATTTTCTGTGTTTTGTCATTCAGATAAGGAACCCCAATTGAGAAAGGCTGCAGCTTTAAAATGATTTAAAATCTATTGCTTTTTCTTGTTGAAAGTCCTTTTAAATTCTAATATAATATGATTTTTTTGTTTAAGATATTATGATCTCTCTGTGGCAAAGCAGTATTACTCATTCACTAGTTTAAAAATCTAATTAAAAATCTTGTTGACTTCTGCTCACAGATTATGGATAGTCTTTTTAAACTACAATAATTTTTCAGTTTGCGGTTGAACAGGTAAGAAATTTTAAGTCGTGAAGTATAGACTCCCAATGAGAAAAGATTAGTTTCCCAACTGCCATTTTTTGATTGACTGTTTTTGCTTAGTTGGTTCAGAAGCAGAAATGGCAGCAAAGTAACCTGTAAATCTGCATTTGAGTCTGCAGTAGTGATGCTGAAGGAGGATCTGAGGACGGCATTCTAGCTTAACAACTAATTTTCAGAGCCTCTCAGCTTTTGAAAATGTGTGTACATTTGGATAATTTAGATAATTCATGAATTGCTTGCAGACATGTCCCTCTGACTTTACAGGTAAAAGTAGATTTCTTGTAAAACAAGATTTCATGTGAAACATTGACTCATAGCCCACTTGTCTTTATTTACTGGGATTGAGAAATTTAGACTGAGAAATTTAATTTGTTTTAACACACACGCGCACACACACACACACACACTCCCATTACTTTTCCTTAGGCCATTATTTATAGAGGGCTTGGAGACATTTAAATTGTTGTTTGGAAATGGGATGGGCTTTTAAATTCCATTTCTTTCGGTTAGTAACATCACAATAATGAAGGAAATATAGACGTACTGTTTTCCAGGCATCCCATTGTATAGAGGAGATACAATATTATCCTAGAATTAGAGATTTTAAAAGATTTGTATGGTCCATTTCTTGCCAAATATTAAAGACCCCCATATACTCTCGTTTTAATTGTAATCTGGTGAGTTTTGCAGATATACAGCCCTATAGCCATCTTTCCTTCAGTTTAGTGGTCTTACTTGAATGACTATGTATGGAATAATATACCAGTTCTGATCCGTTTGTGAATATTAATAGAGTACTTCCACAATGCGGAGTTTTCTTTCCTTATTGGCATTTGAAAAACTTCTAATTTACATTCAACTTCTCCCGTTCAAGAACTTGACACAACTTTGGTTTGCAGATTTTAGCAAATAGGTTTCCATTAGGGGGCTCTCGAGCTTTGAGATGATCAGCCTTGATACCAACAACGCTTCGAAGCCTTTCCTTTCCAACGTTCATCTCGCTCTCTCCCTTTTTGTTTTGTTTTATAGAAAAGGTCACGGATCGCCTACAGTGACGAAGTACGGAATGAGCTCCTAGGGGATGATGGGAATTCCTCAGAGAACCAGGTAGAATGCTAATCAGGAAGGCCCGGTGGGTGGCTGGAGGGTGAAGGAGGTCACTGGCACACTGGGCTCTCAAGCTGCTCCTTAACGGTATTAGCAGCAACTCATGTGGAAGCGATACTGTTTAATGCAAAGCTGGAGTCTTAATCAACTTCAAAATGTTTCTTGGAGATCTTACATTTAACCCTTTACCTTGTGATCACTGTCTGCTATCTTTAAAAAAAATCTTTTCTTCTCTTTTCTTTATTATTTAGTACTTAAGGAATAACTTGAAACACACTGTTTGCAGACAAAGCCAAGGTCTTCACCTCAAACACATGTAGAAGGAATAAAAAAGTACATAATGCAGCTTTGATAATAATGCAATATAATTAAATCAACACTTGCAGCAAAACAAATGAAAGTAAAGCTTTCAAAATTCAACAGGGCAGCTCAGTCTCCTATTGTGTAGCTTCTTAAAAATACATTCGCCAAAATGCAAATTGTAAGCATCAGGGTGGAACTTGGATACTCATATAGAGGTCTTGCCTCTGTCAAATAATAACAATAATAATAATAATAACAGGAAAAGTCATTTTGCAGTTTAAGATCTGCATAGGCAAAAAATAAGATACAATTTCTTCTTAAAAGGGTCTTACAACTTCACTGTCAGTTCTCATTGGATCACACAATAGTGTCATGAGTTTAACTGTCCCACTTCTTTCTTTGAATTAACACTACAGACTTCATTAATTCATATAGATAATACATATGAGTTAAAAAAAATGTTTCAAGAGCCTCCGTGTAGAGATGACTTTAAAAATGTCTCAAACAACCTTATGACTGATTCTCTGACACTTTTAAAGAAAATAAATGATAGAGAACTTCAGAAGCAAGACCTGAACATGTTTATTAATGTTACTTTGGCAAGTACTGTAAAGGGCCCGATTCTGCCCAAATAAAAAGGAACATAAATCATTCACTGAGTAAACCAAATTTTTAATAAGATAGTAAAACAATGTATCAGTACACATTATAAAAATTGCATAATTGTATTTACATTTCCAGTAGATTATATTATAGGTCTATATGTGCTGCAACTATATTACTCTCTACTATACTGTTACTAATGTAAACAGGCATGTTGCTTATGTGATTAAGGCCCCCATCCACCCATCCCAAAAAAAGGGAGAAGAGTCACTGGGCTGATTATGTTTGTTTTTGGAAAGATCTCACCTCCTCCACTATTTGGATGTTATCAGCTTGAGTCCAGACATGTAAACATGTTAAGATTTGACTTGGGATTTCAGCTTCCCTAACTGAAATGTGAGAATAGTTAAGGGAAAAAAATAAGGAGCAGATCAAACATATAGGGTGATAATGCGCTAAAGGGGTTTTACTCATAATAGATTAAATAATGTGAGGATGAGAGAAAAAATATTTTCTGCCTATTTTAGGTGAGATTTAGATTGCTCATACCTCTTGAGTGAATGAATCATAATTTTCTGTCCTATCTTTACTGCAAAAAAGCATTATCTTTTTTGCAAAAAAAGTGAATGCGTAGCTCCCATGTCAATTCTTTAAAAAGCTACAGATCTTTCCCTCATTTGAAACTACTGCCTAATAGAGAGGAAATAGAAAGGAAGGAGGTGTTCCTGTCTAACTCAGACTCCTTTATTGTAATGGATGTTGTAGTACTGTGACAGGGATCCTTTTTTTTTTCTTTAAGCATGTTCACTTCTCTTAATGGACAATTTTATGTGCCTCAAAGATTTGCCTTACGTACATATGATTTTTTTTATGCCTAAAGAAAAATATTCCACAAAAATAGATTGAGTTTGTATTTTCTGAATTTTTCAAATTATATTCCTGTCACTTGAAAGTGATTACACAGAGATTTCCCCTGGACTTGTATAAATCAAACTTACAAATTCTGAAAGTGCTTGGAGAACCTGAAGTTTAGTTGTAAGGAGCTGTCAGTTCAATAAATAGAGTATGATAAATTATAGTCATGAGCCTATGTAACTGTTAGATTATTACTTAAGCAAACTTTTCAGTCTAAAATTTGAATTAGGTTTGAAAGTTCAAAGAGACCACGCTTAACTTTTTGGATATTTTGTTACCAAATGTAGCAAAATTTCCATATCACAATGAAGTCATTAAATTTTGTTTTGAGGCTCTTTATCATAATATAGGAATCAAAATCCCTCAAACTAAAACACATCCTTAACCAGGAACAGTCACTTGAGAATAACTCTTTATTCTGCATCAGTATTCATCCAGACTATGGAATCAAAAGAGAAGCCCTTTTTGTAAACGAAGAAAAGATTTTAAGTTGGCTCTTCATGTTAATTTTTGTAGCTCAGTGACTGAGAAGATAGTTTTTTGGGGGTAGGATTACCTATAATTTGTATAAGAAAATATTTTCCACCCACAAATAAGTTTATTTTCAAGGTAATTGTTGGTAAATTGATTTTCAGAACTTCTTGGCCATGTAATATTTATGATAAACTTTTAATGTATATAGAGAAAACTTTGAGATAAACAAAATGACAAAAAAATAGCAATATTTGTTTCATTGTAATTGAGATATATCTCAATTTTTAAAAATTGTAGATCAGAAAAGGAAAATAATAAAGAATTCATAGCAATGGTTACAAATAGGTAAAATAAACTAAGTACTGGCTATTTAGTTATTTTTAATCCAATATACACATCCTCCCTATAATAGCTTCTTTGTGGAGATTTAGACAAATGTGAATGCCATAGATATTATTTCTCATTCTGGCCATTTACAATGCATTTTTTTAGGCATCTAAAACCTGGCTGTTTATCCACATAGTTATAATCTGCCAAATAACTATAAAGTATAGTAATATACTCATATATATAAACATTTCTGCCATAATTAGAAATGTCAAGATTTCAGAAATTAAGATTTTTTTCAAATGTATCTTTGATGTCCCTCATACAGTACACAATTTCATTTAATTCCAAATTAATTGCTTTGTATAAATTCACTTCTGATTCATATCCATTTCATACACTCAAATATAGCTCATCCCTGATTTACAAAGAAGGGACAGAATTACCTACTTTGTACATTTGAGTATTGTTGGGTCATAGCTTTCCAGGGACTGTTGTCTTAGGCATTATCATTCCATTCTTTTAAAATATCATATTTTCCATCCCGTATGGCAACATGTTAATTTTTGAGAGCTGAGTTTTTGAAACATAGTGATACTATATTTAGAGTGGAAAGTTTGTTAGCTGTTAAACTTGATTTAGTTTCATGAAAACCATTCTCAGAAAAGGGAAAAAACATCTTATAGAATTAAATCCTCTTCACAGCAGAGTATGATAATGGACCAAACAAAATGTTCCAAGCTCTGCTTTTGAACCCTACTAGTCTCTCAATTTCCATATGCAAAATTATATTGATCCATGAATAAATTTGAGTAAATCCTAAACAGAAGGTTTAAAATATACATAGAGAGTAGGATATTTCTAAACGTGCCAAAATTTTTGTAGTAAAGCAATATTTAGCAGATATGATTGCTTAATTTTTTAATACAAGGTTCTCTTAAGTTCCGATTTGGGCTTGCTGTGCATAAAGTGTGTCAAACTTCAGCTACAGACCAGGGGGTGAAGTCGGTCAATTTAATTCCCCAAGATCTAAAGAAGGTCGGTATCATTTCATATAGCCCTGGCAGAGCAGATCATTACCAGGCATAAATCTGTTCGTTACGTGCTGAGGGTTTATAGCAAAATAAATAGACTGTCATCATAAGTTCAGAAAATTGTGTGTTCGACCCACGATAACGTGTAAAGGGCGTTTAATAGAGTTCAGCATTTATTCGTTATCTGTATGCGGGCAGAGACGGCAGTCGCGTTATCAGCTTTAAAAAAAAATTCGGTAGTTCTGGGGGTCACATGACGCGCCTCACACACGGAAGCGCGCGCGCATGAACCCTCACATGCTCTGCAGTGCAGTTTTGATTTTAGTCACAGCAGAAGGCTTAACCACAAGAGATTCCACTGGTTCAAACCAGCGTAAACCAGCTTTTTTCAGCCCACAAAGGAACAGATTACCTCTTGTATCAAATTCTGCATTGGAGGAAAAAAAAAATCTTTGTTTCAAAAAAGATGTTGATTATCATAACTCAACATGGTGGCATGGCACACTTTCATGTCGCCTATGATGGAGCTAGTAACTTGATAAAATGTGAAATCACTACTTTCAGTCTAGTTTAAGCATTGTTAATTTTCAGAAATAAACCATCTTTTGTTTACTTGAATGAAAACTCTCTGCCTAACTAAAAAAAAAAAAAAAAAAAGATAAAGATTAAAAACCCTCCCATTACCTAGCTTAGCTACAAATCCGGTGTAGAGCTTGAATGCAGCCATGCAGCACAAACAAGATAGAACGTTTTTTGTTTGGAACCTATTGAAAAAACAAATGGGTAGCATTTTTAAACACTCATTGATTATGGCAGGGTGGCATGCCCCAAATGGTCTCTATTGCTGAGGAGTGGTTTTAAACTTTGGCCCCTTAAGTATCATAGTCAACTGAAGAATGGTGCCCCTAGAAAGAAAAGATAGCTGTGCGATCAATTCCCAGATCGTCTCTTTCTGAGAATTAATGTTTGCCTTTTTCTCCCGTGATGTTCCAATAGCAAACAAAAAGATTCCAATATATGATAGGCCAGGTATTTTGGTTTAAAATTTTGCTTCTTCCAGGAAGAATAGTAATTTTTCACATGAAATGATGAGATGTTTTACTCATACACACTGGAGGGTTGCTGAGAAAGTGTGTTAATTTAAAATAATGACAACTTCTTGTATATTTTGAAAGGATGATATTCAAAGTTTCATTTTCACTAAATGCAGTGTGAGACATTATGTAATAGATTCTGTACCCTTTTTATAAGATTCATAACAATTTTGAAATCTCATTCTTTTGTACTTGAAATAGTTTTCATGTAACAAATGAAATAACAGAATAAGCTGGAATGCATACTGCCTTTCTTGAATTGGAGACAAAAAAAAGCGTTAAGCTTTGAGAAATCTGGGCTATAGTAAACATGATACTTTTAGAGAGACTTATAGTGAACAATTCATGGCACGTTTCTCCCAAAGCAATACTTTAATTTATTGGCCTGAGTATGTCAAGTGTTATAACAGACGTTACAGATATTTGGATGTTTAAAATTATCAGTTGTAGACCTGAATTGCTGAGGATGCAATTTTCAGACCTAAAGTGTGGTTTACAGTCTCTTACAACATAGGTTTCAGTTTCTGTTCTTTGCAGAAACTATGGCAGTCATCTCAAGTATACAGTGATATTGGTGGTTTAGAATACTGTCAAACACGCACATACACCCACACAAAGAATGAACCACTTATATGATTATATCCATCTTCTGGTTTCTAAAGAGTTAAGCAACTTGTTTCATTTGTTATGTTGAAGACAAATTGAAAAATGTTCTACAGAGGAAAATTAAAATGTTATTATAGGAGAATTTACTAACAAGTAAAGAGTGTTTTTTTGGTTTGACTTTAGTGAAAACAGACTGTAGTACAAATGAAGTAAGAGAGCTCATTGCTTTGAGATGACCCAGTTCACAAGATGAAGAAAATTGAAAAATGAAGAAACTTCAAAAATTAAAATAAAAACACCATGTGTTGCAGTAGTCTCTTAAGCAAAACAAAAACCTAGAAATTAACTCTGATATACGCAATATTTCTAGGGATAGTGAAATATTTTCTGATACTATGTCCTAAATACTGTCTATCCTGGCATGCTTTATTCTCAATTAAAATAATTTTACCTCCAAATGCAATCCTGTAGTTTGTTGTTTTAAATACTTATTGGGACAAAAGCATGAACTATTAGTCATTTTCATTTGTATGTAAAATCTGAAATCAGTTGTCAAGATTCAAAACAGAGAAACATCCCAAAGACTTGTATATACAAAACCTCTTCAGTGGTACATTCTTAGAAGAGAAGAACAGTAAACTTGTTTTCCTTCTTTATAATATAGACTTCTATGAAGTCGTTCCCCTTTATTTCATGATGGTGTCTTAGATGTACTTTAAAAGAGAATTTCACACTATTCTCTTTGTTTAATGTGACAGTGTGAGAAAGTGATCTTTATTCGTTCAAAAAACTCTGCATGTAGTCTATGTTTAGGTTCTTTTAATGTGTTTGTCTGTGATTTTTAAATGCTAAACATGTAAACAGATAAATTGTCAATGTTAATTCTGTATCCTGTCACACAACTGATCTTTCTTTCCTGCCATTTCTTTCCTTTTTATCTTTTTTTTTTTTTTTTTGGTGCATTCATGTTGCAGTTGATAAAATTACGTGAAGAGGTGAGTACTTCCTAGCTTGCTTTTTTTTTTTTTTTAATTCTGCTTTTCCCTGTAAAATTGAGTTTCTAAATCTGAAGTAAGATCTTTGGGTTCATTTTTCCAGGAAAATCTACACATAGCAAAAGTATTGATTATATTGCTCAGAAATGTTCTCTGCTAACTGTCTTTTTAAAAACAAGTATATCCTAATCATGCTTATCACATGTCGTTGTTGTTTGTTGGCATCAGAGAAAAATTCA
This sequence comes from Tapirus indicus, assembly GCA_031878705.1. Classification (NCBI taxonomy): domain Eukaryota; kingdom Metazoa; phylum Chordata; class Mammalia; order Perissodactyla; family Tapiridae; genus Tapirus; species Tapirus indicus. Next base: position 18,931,224 of record CM062921.1, on the reverse strand, counting down.
TATTTTAAAGGGCAAGAAAGGGAGGAAAAATAAAGGAATATCTTAAAACTATACTCAAATGTAGTTTTTAATGTGGACTAACTTCAGATTTGATTGGTTTCTCAAAGAAGTCAATATGATTTTAAAATCTTTTTCTGACATTCTGTTTTACTTTGCCGAAAACTGTTTTTAAATAAACTCCTTTCCCTCACCCAGAATTCTTAGGTTCAACATAAGATACCATGAATCTATTATCCTTTTGGGGAAACACACATATGTTATAAATGCCCTACTAGTCTGTGTACACAGATACCTAAGAATAGCCAAAGCTCACATCATCATTAAACACTTTCCATTTTGTAGGAAATAGTACCCAAGTGAGTTCTCATTTTTCTGAGTTTGCTAGTCTGTTTCATAACACTGTTTCAAAAGCTCTGGACTTTTTTGTGGCCCAGCAAATATTTACAGCAATGTTTATAATTTTATCCCCATGTCAATGAGGGATGTTGAATGATTATTTATTTTTTTTAGTTAAGCCAAACATATCAAATATGCTTTGGTACTCTTTTCAGAGATAGAGTATTATATTTTTTATTTAGTGAAGTTGAGTTTTGTTACTTTTATATTACGGCATAAAATAATGGCCCATATTGCGGTTATAAAATTGTCTAATTGCTTATAATAATCAGAGCACTGTGAATTATTTTCAAGTTTAGCTTGACTGCATTGATTGAAATTTTCCTAGAAGTTTTTTTTATCGGTATGTCATCATTCTGTAGGTGATGTGAAATCTAATTTAGAGGTTTGTAGATAGTGATTTTCAACGACTCTTCTGATTTAAGATGCATTAGTGATGTCTTCTCTTAGTGAAAGTAATAATGATGTATAAAATGAAGGGTGAAAATACACAGAACCCTCACCTTCCAACCTTTTTGTGTTTGTCTTCCCTACATCTAAGCAGATGTATATACTAAATGAATATCCTCAATTACAGTTTTGATGTATAAGATTATTCTTGAGGTGGGTGATACATCAACATTATTTTTCTGCAAGACAGAATATCTGCTTGTATGTATTTGCTTATGCTGATGCTTAAGTGAAGAATCTGAATTTTCAAATGTTAATGGAACTAACGATAGGCTTGAAAACCTCTTTTATGAAGAAACTACATGAAGCTTTTGCCCCTGAATTTAGCAATGAATGTAATTAATAAAATCTCGAGCCTTGTCACATTCAGCAATTTTGACAGAGGATTTATTTTTGTTAAGCTGAATTGTGTGGACTTAGAAATCTTCATTCTAAAAGCTGAAAACATCACATCTGCATTTCTTTTAAAATATGTTTTATCATTGTTTTATGGCTTATTTCTTTTGTTGTGCCTCTAGTAACCGTTTCATCAGTTATACTTCTGGAATGCAAGTAATGTAACCTGTAATGGAATTGTACTTGGAAGAATTAGATCATTCAACTAATAGAATAATATACTCTGAAATATTCTTTTAACAGCCTTTGATATGGATGTAGCAGCATTGATATTTATAGAATGGGTTACAGTGATGACACTGCATTGGTATATGGTTGGTTCAGAAGTGATTGTTTCTCTGCCAGGATTCTAACAGTAGTCAAACAGGGAATGTACCCCAGATTTCTTCCTTGTACTTAGCCTAAGAAGACAGGCACTCATCTGCTTGGAAATAGGACATTTTGTTGTGTTTGGAAACAAAGCATGCCCCATCCCTTCCTTGTGATGTGCTTTTCGGGCTCAGTTCTGGAAACGGGGCATGCTTGCAGGCAGACTGGTAGAGCACAGGGAGTTGAACTGGTGTTGGCTGTGCCGAGCTTTCCGTTTGAATCCTGCATCTCCAGCTCTCCACATCGCACAGCTCCTCACACAAGTTGAGCTCTGTCTGAAGCTCCTGCACAGCTTCACTTACCTGCTTTGAAAAGGGCTGAGAAGAGGGTGAGAGAATGAGTTTGGGATGGAGTGTGGGGGCAAGTTGAAAGCATGAGCTGCTACTGTAGTGTATTTCCTTTCATTTTCAGAGACCAGGGCAATGCACAACTAAGGGAACAATGTAAATAGCGCAGCTGTTACAAGAACCTGATTTTAGCTTGACTTAAGTGAAGAGGTTCCAAAATACAAAGTGAGGTCCCGCTGGAAAGCTGCTGGTAAACTGATAGTCCTCTTGTGTGCAGATTTACTCTGATAAAATTGAACTGTCCTGAAGAAGAACTACGTCCAGTATTTAGGAATAGGCAATTTTTTAAAAAATTTCTTTTAGAAATTTTGCTCCCCACTATGGCCATACACTGATTAATCTGATTTGGCTCACTGTCATAGAATCCCCCAAATTATTCTACATTTAAATGGTTTGTTTCCTACGTTATATATTATCATGTAATAGACTCTCTGTTTCCAGTATTGATCCTTGATTTTTCTTTATCTATAGTAGCTAAATGTTTTCTTTTAATATAGGGATTTTACATACTATGAAAATGAATCAAAAATCTTTATTCTGTTATTCTGGATTAAAATTCAGATTTATTTTTGATTTCACAAATCTGATATCTTTTTAGACAATCACCAGTTTGAAATTAAGTCCTTTGTTAAGGTAGAAAACAATATGCAGAGAAGGGAAGAGCAGTTCCTACTCCCAAAACCTGCATGTAGGGAGAATTAGAAGTAAGAAAGCTATTTTTGACAAGCTGAGTAAAATGTTTAATTTTATTTTAAAATAGTCATTAATGCCAAACACACAGACCTCCCCTTACTTTTCTTTTTTTCAATTACAGTCTTTAGTGATTTTGCATTTTCATGATATAAGCTTTCCTCCCTTCCTCTCTTTTATTTGTTTAGTTTTTTGGGGGTTTTTTTGTTTTTTTTTTTATTGCAGAGGGAGGGGCAGTTTTTCTCTTAATTTCTCCACTGTATATTAGACAACTCTATTAATTATTATAGACTGTTGTTGCAGCTTTCCTGACCTTCACATCAGGTCCTATCTCTCTGTTCTAAATGCATTGTTTTAATGATTCTACCCCCCCCAGCCCTTTCCCCCCAAAAAAAATTTCAAGGAAAGCTTTGATGTGGCTTTAGCTGCCTCCAACGTCTGGCCGCATCTCAGATGTGTCACCTATGCCGGGAGGGAATAAGGAAATCACGTTTTGAATGGTAATGATAACATACTAATCACTTCCTTTCTTTGAAGATGGAAGCGAGATATTCTGTCAGCATCCCTGGCTGCTAGAGCTTGGAGGCACTGGTCTAGGTGTATTAGCTTAAGTGTGCATGTCAATACAGCTTGCATCTCCAAGATCCATGGGGGCTCATTAGAGCAAGGTAGATCGTTTCGCTCGACAGCCACTCAGATAATATGTGTGGCACCTCCTTTTTTATTATTATTAGAAAGCATTTCTTCAATTTTAAATGACATCTGTCAACAACACAAAGTTGTAGGAGTTGTGGTTGCATTTTTTTTTTCTTTTTGACCAGATACCAAAACTCATTTGAGGGGGAAAGGTACTAATTTATACAAATACATGTATGCATGTACATACACACAAATATACAAATGCACATATTTATGTATTTCTCAGTATCCTGACATACATGCATCTATACACACACACACACATTCACATGTGCATGCACATATTCTTACCCATTCACAGTCATGATTAGCTCATAAATCTGTTTGTTGACCTGCATCCATCTAGTGTATGATCATTATGGTTAAACCCAGACTCAATGTAGAAAAGAAAGTTTAGAAGCTGAGAATTTTGGGAAAATTCTCTAATTTCCCCATCAAATATAATATAAAAGAGTGTATATAATTATTATAATATCAGTTCACAGTCTAAAACACTGTGTGTCAAATGTTCACCTTCAGTCTAGTGCCATATATTTGGGAATAAACCCACAATTTTGTACATCTCTGTGCATGGAGAAACACGTATCTCTTGTTTCTTGGTAGTTGCCCCGAGTTGTCTTAAAACCAGAACTGCTGTTTAGTATTCCATTTTAGTAGCATGTGTTGTTCTATATGGCATCTTGCTGCACATCCAAAATTGAGGGGCATTCTCTTTAAAATAAAGTTCCAATTTAGAAATTGCTATCTGCAGGAATCAAAGGAGCAAATGAGTTTTTTTGAATAATTTATTTTAAAAAGTAAACACAAAATAAGGATCATAAGATCTATGCAAGTATCATACATCTACCTCTGCTGAAACAGGAAAGATCCAATTGGCTCTGGTCTTCGTGCATTTCTCAGTGTTTTGGAGTAAGATTCATTGTGGCCACATACAACACGAGTCTCCCTTTTAAAATAAAAAAATGGTTGGTCCATACACGATTGATTGGAAATCTGTCTATTGAAGTGGTTCTTATAATGGAAGATTTGCTAAAAATTATCTGTAATGGGTTGTGACTCCCCCCCCCCCCCCAGAAATGTTAGGGCGTACAAAAGCATTTTTTTTTTTTAAGGCAAAAAAAGAACATTGTAGACGGCCGTCTGATTTTTTTCCCTTTTTCTTTTTCAGAGGGCACATCTGCTCGATAACACAGAGAGGCTGGAAAGGTCATCTCGGAGACTAGAGGCTGGATACCAAATAGCAGTGGAAACCGGTAAGAATTCTGAGAGTGAGCAAATTGTCTTGCTTATGCACAGCAGTCTTCACAACACATGACATTTCAGGGAAACTTCAAAGGAGTAGCAGAGACAGCAGCCCGAGATGTGGTTTACATATTGGGGAGACAATTGGGAGCTTATTTGCGCTTATCTTTTTTCAAGTTAAAAGGCATGACATCTACTGAAAACAGTTCCTGAGGTTTAAAAGTATACATCTGAAAAGAGATGGAATACTTTGTCTAAATTCTACATTTGTCTTAATATGCAGTTACATGTTGTCAGTTTACCCACCCGCAATGATTGCTGGCACACAGTGCAGTCTCCAGTTGTTTGCTCCTTTACGTTTTTCACATATGTAAAAATTAACATTTTAATCAGTCTAAATGATGTGAATGAGGGGCAAAGTAACACTACCTAGTTTACCTTGCTTATTTGTCCTAGTATTGGGAATTATTCCTAATGATCCTGTTGTTGTTTTTTTTTTTTAAATCCTGAGCAGAACCTGTAACCAGATATGGGAAAAAAAAAGTCGTAGTTTGCAGCAAGGCTCATGTTTACCATAATCTTATTAGCACTAGTTAATGCTGTCCAAAGTTTTGGTTTGAATTAACAATAGTTATTAATTTCAGAAAACACAGCCCTAATTTGACTTCTAAGACTCATCTACTTAAAATAGACAAGTTTTTTCATCATAAATGTTTCATGCAATGACTATTTATTTTTACATAATAGATAGATGTCCATTAACCCTTGTATAGTCATCAGTTTCCTATTATTTAGCTATCTTTTTTGTTTTGATTTTGCAAAGTATAGCTTGTATATAATCTATTTTACATATTTTGGATAGTTCTTGCCCAGTATGTAAACTACAAAAATATATGGTTAACAACATTTCCATCAATTTTTTTAAATTTAGTGTCACAAAAATATTTATTTTGAAAGAGCAGGTATGATGAAAAGGATTCCAAATAATTCCTTCTGTGAATGGCCAGTGTTTCTTCTTGCCCTGGGCTCATGGCTATCCTATATTGACTGGCTTATGTGATGAATTCTAAGGAACTGAATAGGAAGAACACAAATGGCATTGGCATCACAGTAATGGTGAAAAAACTAAAGAAAACCATAAACCCTCCAGATGTTTTAATAGTATGGGTAGCCCTTCTTTCTGAGGTTATTGATAGATTGGCTTGCTGCCCTGATTGGAATAAAAGCCAGCTTCCATTTGTTCTTTTTATCATTGGGCACGCCTTTAGAAGCGACTGTCCTTGTGAAGAATGTGAATAATGGAAAGAGCCCTGAACACGAGGTCAAAGGACCAGGCTCAGGTTTTAGCTCTTGTTTGTGTGACCTTGAGCAAATCACGTAACCTCTCTGGGTCTCAGTTTCTTCTTCAATAAAATGGAAATAATATTGCCTGTCTCAGAATATTCCTAAGAAATGATGGCATATATTAAAATGTTTTATACACCATAACACACCATACAAATATAAATATTATTATTAATGTATGGTCATTTGATGATATATAGGCATTTATCTTTCTCTATCTCCTAGAAAAAAATCTTTTATTGTGATTAAAATTTGTATTTATTAAAGGAATTTTTAAAAAATGTTTCTTTGACATCCTTGGGGAATGTAAAGTATACCTATTGAACATGATCATCATCCAGGAACCTTCTTTGACAAAACATCCGGTTGGTGAGCCTCTCTCCACATGGGACTGGGTTGGGCTGGGGATTTTCTTGCTGTGACACTGATCACAGGGCTTAATTTGGCTGATTGGGGTACCTTTTCTCTTACATTACGCCATTCATGTAGCTCCCTCCCAAAGCTAAAGGAAGTCATCAAAGAAGGTCACAGATACTGGAGGATCAGGCATTGATCAGGTTATGAGACTGAATGGAATTTGATAGTTATTCCTTTTGGTGTATGTTAAAATATAACATCCACATCAAACTATGAATACAGTCAACATGGAAAATGTCAGTTTAAAAGTGTCCCAAAAACCAACCTCAGTCCTCCTGGACTTTTTAGTAGAATACAATGGTAAATTAACTATAAAATTTTATAAAATTAAGTATTTATTTGTCAGATAAGGCTTGGGAACTTCTTACAGACTGTAAAACCAAATCTGGGAGGAGGAGTAAGGGTGGGCATTGTGAAGGTAGACAGATGTGGCACACACAGCCTCTGCCTAGACAGGAGTATTCACAATAATTCATTTCCATGAATGAGTCTGAAAGTGGATTGAGACATGAGAAAGCAGGCATAAAGCATTCTTCCTGCCCTTGCTTCTTATTAAAGTAATGTGGAAAAGAAAGTCATTGTGATGGGTACCATGTTGCTTCTACATTTCCTGCTTCCCTGCTAGCCCTCAGCCTAGTCATGTCTAGTCAGCCAACAGCTCTGTGTTTTGATTATGATGTTAGTTCATGATATGAATCATTTTGTTATAGTAGCACTGGAAGAATAGCATCTTTCAAATGGAAAAACTTTTAATACTTATTGGTTTCTTCTTCTTAAAGACTATGAAATGCAAGGAGAAGATGTGGAAGAGTTAGTATGATTTTTGAAACAGCACAAAAGAGAGAAATGGTTCCCAACTGTTGGTCTGAGAACTAGTTCTAAACCACAAGAGTTTTCACCAGTATACAGCAAAATGAGATTTAAAAAAAGAGAAAGAGAGAAGTGACTTTCTCACAAAGCAAATTTTGTTAACTTTTTTCTAAGCTCATGTTTTCCTATTTTGGGGTGATAAAAGAAAGGATAGTTTTATGATATATTAGAAATAGTAGATAGAAGTTATTTATTTATTTATTTATTTTTCTACCTGGAAAAGTAACAAAATTGGCAATGCTATTTTGGGCCCCATGAAATGTTTTTTGAAATTTTACTTGTCCATTAAGTCTAGGAACTATTGTCTGATTTCTGAACTGGAGAAAGAGAGAACAAGCCCATCCTCTGGCCCTCCCATTAATCAGCTGTGTGACTTTGAGAAATCACTTAACCTCTCTGTACATGTTCTTTTATTTGCAAAATGGAAACCTCACACCAGGTTCTATGTACTCCATAAGGTTTTTATAAAGTAAAATGAGGTCGTGTATATTCAAGAGTTTAGAAAGTAAAGAGCTCTGTAAAAGTCATCATTTTTGTATGTTACCATCAGCAAAAAGTGGTTATCTTTCAAAATTATTGGCAGACGATTTCAACAAAAATATGTAAACTTCTGTTCATTAACTTGATGACTATTAGTGGCAAATATTATAAAAGAAAGCTTGATTATTATATTTAATCTAGTATATAGAGAATAGAATAGAAAGCATATTATTCTGACCACTAGTGTCTTCTTAGCAAATAATGAAATTCATCTTCTAAAATTCTTGAGTTATTTCTGACATTTTCAGAAGTTATATTGTCAAACTGGCAGTTATTGTCTCTTTAAGAACAGCTACTCAGCAGAGGGCCACATGTCCAGAATGTACTTGGTCTGAAAAAAAGTACATGATTATTTCTAAGTGCCATTTACACCTCGATATATGTTGGGTTTAATACCAATCAAGTACTTATTTGAGAAAATTGATGAACTTGCAAGTTAATTGAACAGCTCCATTTAGAAAAGATGGGGCAGGTGGAAGAATATATGACATTAAACTAAAGAGCTGATGCTAGGACATTTCAATCTAAGACTCACATCAAGAGGGACAGTTATCAGACTCATTAACAAAACTTTCTTGGGAGTGACCATCAAGGAACAAATTCTATGCTGATTGTTCAAGCCATTGGCTTGATCCACTTGGTATTTTTTGTAAGTTCTTGTCCTAGAATCTGTGAATAAAAAGCGACTCTTCCTTTTATCAGTTATTACTAACAGGTATGACTCTTAGCTGTGGAGATGCCTATTTTGTTTGAGGTCAAGGACTTAATATTTCAAACTCTGGGTCATCTGCCCTTTATTCTGAAATAATGATTTTTTTTTCTCTGAAGTAAATATCCCAGAATGACAGTAGGCACAAAACTAATGGAAGCTGTTAGCTAATGATTAATAAAAGAAGTGGCTGAAAAAGAAATTATACAAGGCCGGAAATGTAAGGTGCTTTCTCTCTTCTCAATATGTAAACAGGTAGTTTAAAACACTCATGACTGTCCTACCCTATACTCTAAATGGGCCCAGTGCACCTGTGTACATCTCTGGAACCATGACTGTTTATCTACAGTCAGTAGCCTCATGTCTTTGAATAGTGACCTGCACCACTTACTAACCTTGCTCCTGCCATCCCTGAGTACCCAAGCCTTTTGAATCAGCACCCCTTCTCCCAGTAGTCACTCAGGCCACCTAGTTCTGAGGTTCCTTTTGGTCATTGGTCTCTTTACAACAGAGTGCTATACTTCTGCCAGCCTTCCTGTCATGAAGAAGAGGTGCTCCATCCTTCACCCGGATTTCTGCAGGTTCCCCACTGTGGACTAGTGATTGGACATATGTAGAAATAATCCAGTGTTTATTGAACACTTAATATGGGCCCCACACTGTTCTCAGTACTCTACATTCACTATCTCTTTAATCCTCACCACAACCCCATGCAGTAATTACTCTTTTCTCATTTTACAGATGAGAAAACAAGGTATAGAGAGACTAGATAATTTATCCAGCTAGGAAATAGTCAATCAAGCTAGGAAATAGTGCAGCTAGACCATCTGATTCCATGCTCTCAGCCAATAGACCACACTGAAATATGAATGGATCCCATATACCTAGATTTTCCAAAGTGATCTATTGTAGTCAAAATATGTCATGTCCTCACATTTATTAATTTCTTTTTCTTATAAATTTATTCAGAAGCTTATTGTTGAATACTGTGTGCCATGTGCTGAGGATATGGTAGTAAACAAGATAGCCAAGGTCCCTGTTCTCAGGCAGCTTATGTGTGAAGGCAGGGGAGGGCGGCAGGATGAGACAGACATTTTTTAAAATTAATAAATAATTGGAGAAGACCATTTCAGATAATGGTAAAATGAAGCAGAGTATTAAAGAGTAACTGATGAAGGCTACCTTAGGTTGGCTAGTCAGGAAAGGCCTCTCAGAGAAGGGGCTTGTAAGCTGAGTCTTGAACAGTACAAAAATTACATCAATAAGCACATCTGGGGCAGATGATTCCAAAAGAGAAGAGCAAGCACAAGGGCTCTGAAGTGAGAAGGTGTTTGGAGTGTTCAAGAAACAGCAAGAAGGCCAGTATGGCTGGAGTGAAGTGAGCAAGGGGGCACAGCACACGATTAGGTCAGAGCCGGGTAGAGCGCAGATTGTGTGGCCCCCGGACATGGGAAGGAGTCTCAATTTGACTCTAAGTAGGGTGCGTGATGCCATTGGAGGGATTTCAGCAGGCAAGTGGCCTTATCTGAATTGTGGAGGACAGGGATTGTAGGGGTGGACTGGCCAAAGAGTGGAAACAAGGAGACACGTTAGGAAATGTGTTATAGTGATCCAAGATCTGGTCCTTTTACCAGTTGAAATTAATAGAGGGATTTGATGATGAAGAAATTATAAACCACTTTAAAAGACATTCAGGAGCAAAGAGCTTGAAATTTACCATTAAATTCTTTAATAATTGGCATGAGATCCTAAAGATTTTTCCTTAAGGATAACCCCAAAACAAATGGAGAGTTATTAGTCCTTGTACGTGTCCATCAGGCTGGTGGTAATGGACACTTGTGTTTATAAATCTGAGCTTAAAATCAAGTTTATGATAATATTTTATATGAAGAATGATGATGATAATACCTATTTCCTAGAGTTCATGAGAGGCATAAATAAAATAATGTATGTAGAAAGATTTCATAAATTGCCTTACAAAAGTATGCTATATTTTTCTCTAGAATCTTCACTTCGGGTAGGTTCTGAGTATAAACATACATTGTCACTTGGTTAATTTTGTATCATTCTAAAGAGGAAATGGGTTAATTCCCTGCTACCCAGAGTGGGGCTTGGGACCAGCAACATCATCATCCCCTGGGACCTTGTTAGAAGTGCAGGATCTTGGGTCCCACTTCAGATCTACTGAATCAGAATCTACATTTCAACAAGATCAGATGTGAGACCTGTGCACATTAAAGTTGAGTTAGCTGTCCACTTTCCAGTGTTAGCATTTTGTCTGTGTTTATCTGAACTGGATAAAGGTCATTTCACTGAATCTCATATACATGTGAATATATGTGTATCTATACATGTGTGCAAAAATTCAGGCAGATAGCTATCAGTAGTTAACACCTACACTCTCTGTGAAATAATAAGTATGGTTATATCTGTTAATATTAGTGGCCCTGGACATGAGGATGGTCTTATTTAGAAGCTGTAATAATTATTTATCTTCCCTAGTTAGGAAAATGTGAGTAGGCATTACTTAGCAACTAAAAAGCTAGTAACCCATCCAGTAACCCAAAAGGGACTCATTATACCACTTTATTTTTGTAAAAACACATTTTTCCTTATATTTGACACTACTTATATTCTTTTTTAAAAACAGCATATTTATCACAATTTCCTATATATCTTGTTTCATTAGGGAAATGCAAAGATAGACTTTCCAGGCAAGAATAATATCAATGTTATGTATTTATAAGTTGCTTTCATAAAAGCAATATTTGCTACCCAAACCTTATTTGTGTAGAATTGAGACAGAAGATTCTTCTCTTTCTGTTTGAGGGTCTTTTAGGGAGTCACATTTCTTTTCTATGAAAATTATCTCTCTCTCTTTTTTCTTTTTTCTTTTTTTTTTTGGTGAAAGGATTCCTACCATCTAGTTAATTAACACATCCATCACCTCACATATTTATCTTTTTTGGTGAAAGCATTCAAGTTCTACTCTCTTGACAAATTTCAGTTATATAATACAGTGTTATCAACTATAGTCACCATGTTTCCATTAGATCCTCAGACCTTACTCATCTTATAGCTGAAAAGTCTGTGCCCTTTTACCAAAGTCTGTACCCTTTTACAAGTTTTTGTGAGGAAGATTAACCCTGAGCTAACATCCATTGCCAATCCTCCTCTTTTTGCTGAGGAAGATTGGCCCTGGGCTAACATCCATGCCCATCTTCCTCTACTTTATATGGGACGCCGCCACAGCATGGCTTGACAAGCGGTACATCAGTGTGCGCCTGGGATCCGAATCTGCAAACCCCAGGCCACCAAAGCAGAGTGCACTAACTTAACCGCTACAGCACCGGGCCTTAGCAGTTTTTACTTTAATGGATTTTTACTTTAATTTCAATATTTCAATACTGTGTTATAGTTATCTAATTTTAAACTGCAGAGATTCCCCATTTTAGGAATATACTTCCACAGTCTTATTTTACATGATGTGTTCAGATTATCTTTGCTTTTTATGATTACCTCATCAAAATTTGAATTCATTTGACCTAACAGTGTTAGCAGAGAAACATACGGAGTACGTTTTTCCTCTGGAAAATGAATAATTCTTAGAATTATAGCATTTTCATGAGAATGAGATAATTTATGTATACCACTGTTTCTCTTTCTCCTTTGCCTATCTCTTTTTTTAAGAGTTTACACAGGAAAAGCAATCAATAGTGATAGCTTACATTTTTAAAAACAAAAAAAATCTGTTTCGTGTTTGGAACTTTTTGAAGAATCTGAATAAATTGCATTTAAAATGTGAGGTGCTGGGGCTGCCTGGTGGCGCAGCGGTTTAGTTCGCGCTTGGCAGCCCGGGGTTCGTGGGTTCGGATCCCGGGCGCCCGCCGACGCACTGCCTGTCAGCCATGCCGTGGCGGCGTCCCATATAAAGTGGAGGAAGATGGGCACGGATGTTAGCCCAGGGCCAGTCTCCCTCAGCAAAAAGGGGAGGATTGGCGACGGATGTTAGCTCAGGGCTGGTCTTCCCCACAAAAATAAATAAATAAATAAATAAATAAAATGTGAGGTGCCTTCCTTTATATCTTTAATTGTCTCAGTCTTGACTGGAATACTGATGGAGTTTTCCCGAGCCTTTCATGGAGTTTTATGGGGATTATAGAGTATAAGAACATGATACTGCAGCTTTATCACATTCTGTCTTTTGGTTCTTGATACTGTCTTTCAACACACATTATGATTTTAATCAACTCACTATAGAACTCATTTAGAAATTTTAATCAGTTTTGGAAGTATCTGTTGAGACAAAGTTTTTATCAAGCTCAAAGCCATTTCAGGATTTTCTTCCATGTCTACTGACATTTTCTTATTCTTCTACCTTGTCCTCATCATTATTATTAATCCTCTTTCTTCTCTTCTTCTTCTTCCCTTTCCCCTTCATTCTCCTCTTTAAGAAATATTTTGAGTATTCACTATGCTAGGTACGATGTGATAATTTGATTCAAAAATACACATCCTTGCATGTATTAATTTATCATCTATGGCAAAGATTAATGGCTAAAATAATGCACAGTAATAGAAATTTATTGCATAAAACTATTTTCGAAGTTGTAGGCTAGCTTGGAACTGAGCTAACATCTTCTGTAGGATATATAAGAGAGTGGTTTTTTTCCCTCCATTTAGATAAGTCATTTATAAGTCTCCTGGGAAAATAGTCCCAAAAAGTATACTGTATGTTCCTTGCTCTTAGAGCTGTTATCAGTTAGTAGAATAATAAATTTCTGACTCTGTAATATTAGTGAGAGTGGTATAAGATTAAATGAAAGAAGGTAAATATTGTATTTCACTTATTCAACAAGCTTTCATTGAGCTCTATTGAATGTCAGATGCTTCAGGGATGCAGAGGTAGAAAGATAAGTTATCCCAGTCCTAGGTTATCTGAGTAGAGAATGTCTATAAACACTGATTCAGATTTTTAATTTAAGTAATTTTGTTTAGGCACAGATTGGAATTCAGAAAAGACACTGCTGTGTCCATATTGTTGCAGCAATAACAAATTAACACTTTGTTGTTTTATGATATAGGAATAGAAAATGGGATTATACAGTTGGGTTGATATTAACCACCTATTTTATCCAAGTATATATATTTTAGAGAAGTTTTTTTTTCCTATAGAAATATTAAACTTTTTGACAGAAAAAGTTATCTCTAGAAAAAGTTTCTCCATTCATTATATTGGTGATGGAGTTGGGTGGTTATGCTTTCACAGTATTAAAGACATCTCTGCTTGAATACACATTTTTTTAAACACTGAGAAGAATTACTTGACCATGCCTTATGAGTTTTTAAAAACCTATCCAGTGGTAAAATAATCATTTTTAATGTGTATTTATCACTTACTCTGTAATTATAACCCCATTAAAGTGTTACGTCTCAAAAAGCTGTGATTCTGCTCTGAAAAGAACAGAGGAGGTTGTCATTTGGGTGAAGCTCTTAAAAGAATATTTCCAAGTTGTGTTTAAATTTACTTTGTGAGGTTCTCTGAGATATTGGTGAGCTCCATAGTGGTAAGAAAAGGATATCATTTAAACCCTATTTGGGGAACCTTCTCCTTAGGTGGTCCAAGTGAATTCATAGAGTTCATTTTTAATCCATTAAAAAGTATTATACTCATTTTTAAAGGTGTCTTACCCCATAATGCCTATCACTTTTCCAGTTGATTTGTAAGATACACGTGAAGCCATTCTTATTCTGTTGCATCTCTGTGAGTTGAGAAAAAGAAGGACGACCAAAGCAGATCACTAAAATGCCAATTTACTTTCAAATATTACAGTGAAGGACGGTTAAGCTTATGACCTTGTTGCACTGTGCTTATATAACTTTGCTTGGGATTTTCTTTTAATCAGGTTTATTTTCCCTTTGAGTCTGACTTCTAGTGCCCAGAAGTTTTCTTTTCAGCGGTGTTTATGTATTTAACAGAATTTTCTGAGGTAGGTGCTACAGAATTTTCACAGCATGGGTTCACATTGGGCTAAGACTTTGTATATGACTTATATCAAGTGGAAAACTTGACGGGCATGAGCTTTAAAAATGGCTTTTTTGTGTGTGCTCTACATTTGAAGCTTTCGTCTGTATTTCCTGTTGGGCTACAGTGTTTTCCAACGTTGCCATAAGAGAACAAAGTCAACATTTAAAAATAATTTTTTTATTGAAGATATGTTTTTCCAAGTAAAGTCATTATCAAAGAGACTATCATGGTGGGTCATCATTCATGTATAGCACTGTGTTGCCCTTTTGCATCTTGAGATATCAACTCTAAGTCATAGTTAAATAAATATCTATTTATTTAGAGAGAGGAAGAAACCATCCTAAAGCCAGACAAGTAAAAAAGCTTTTTGAAGACTTTCCCTTTTGGAGGAAAAATAAGCATGTTGTTGAGTAATCCTACCATTGTCCTCCATGTTGGTAATCTCATCACAATCAGTTGCCTAAAGTCCTGCTCCACATTCAGAAGTTGATATTTATGTCTACATAAAGCACACCTTTAAAATGGGAGTAATTTTCTTTATTTCCATTTTCAAGGCTATTTGCAATACATGGCACTTGAATAGAGCACAGTGAAGGCTTAACATTTATTCAGAAAACAATTATTGGGCCCTAAGAAATTAGAACTGGGGTTCATTAAACCTAGACTGGGCTTAGTTGATCTCTGAAATAGCAAGAAAAATACTGCCTTAATTAATATTATTAGCAAAATTTGCATTGGGAGTAGAGGAAGGAAGATAGTCAACCCACCTGAAAGGGAAAATAGATTTTATGCAGTTTGGGAAGGAACAGACCCTGGCACTGTCCTAGGCACTTAGAATATAAAGTTCCTTTAATAAGCTGACATATTTTGTCAAAATATCTGTTGGGGAAATACATAGCTATAAATCCCCATAATATACATAATTAGTGTTTTTGAAGCTGGGTAGAGGAAGTAATTAAGTCTATTTCATTGTGTCATGGAAGGACTCAGAAGAGATGGGCCTTATGGAATAAATATGGGAGGAACAAGGGGGAGTGACTAAACCATGAGCAAAGTCAGGCTCTGGGGCAAAGACATGGCTTATGAGAGTTTCTAGAGTGTGTCCTAGGGCATATCTAATGTTCATCTTAGTTATTAAGTATACTTGAAATTGATAGCATTTTTTTTCATTTTTATTGTTGTCTTAATAGTTTATAACACTGTGGGGTTTTAGTTGTACATTATTATTTGTCCATCACCATGTGGATGCATCCCTTCACCCCTTGTGCCCACCCCCACCCCCCTTCCCCTTGCTAACCACCAACCAGTTCTCTCTGTCCGTGTGTTCATTTATATTCCACATATGAGTGAAATCATGTGGTGTTTGTCCTTCTCTCTCTGGCTTATTTCACTTAACATAATACCCTCTAGGTCCATCCATGTTGTTGCAAATGGGACAATTCTGTCCTGTTTTATGGCTGAGTAGTATTCCATTGTATATGTATACCACATCTTCTTTATCCACTCATCAGTCGAGGGACACTTGGGTTGCTTCCACTTCTTGGCTATAGTGAATAATGCTGCAATGAACATAGGGGCGTATAAGCCTCTTGTGATGGTTGATTTCATATCCGTTGGGTAGATGCCCAAGAGTGGGATTGCTGGATCATAAGGTATTTCTATTTTTAATTTTTTGAGGACTCTCCATACTGTTTTCCATAGAGGCTGCACCAGTTTGCATTCCCACCAGCAGTGAATTAGGGGTCCTATTTCTCCACAACCTCTCCAACATTTGTTGTTTTTTGTCTTGGTGATTATAGCCATTCTAACTGGTGTAAGGTGATATCTTAGCATAGTTTGGTTTGCATTTCCCTGATGATTAGTGATGTTGAACATCTTTTCATGTGTCTGTTGGCCATCTATATATCTTCCTTGGAAAAATGTCTGTTCATATTCTTCTGCCCATTTTTTTATCAGATTGTTTTTTTTTGTTGTTGCTCAGTTGTGTGAGTTCTTTATATATTACTGAGATTAAACCCTTATCGGATATACAATTTCCAAATATTTTCTCCCAGCTGGTGGGTTGATAGCATTTATTTTTAAAATATTTTCCCTCAAACTTTTTAGTATTTCAGAGTTACCTCCTCAATTAACCTAACCACTTTAATAGTCAGATGTGTAATTATTTTCTTTAATATATTGTGGAGGTTTTTTAATGCTTTAAATCATAAACTTTGGTTATTTTTAACCTTGTATTATGTGCTGAAAATAGTAATACTAATATTAAGAATAACATTGTATAATCTGCTTTAAAATTTTCAGACTACTTTTACATCTGTTACCTCATTGTATCAGTCAGTAGATAAACTTATCCAAAATGGAAATTACTTGTTCAAGTTGAGTAGACTGATCCCCTAAATACTTCCCCAAATGCCACCTGTTTTCACCAGCCAGAATGGACATTAAGTTTTCTTTGGTTTCATGAAAGAATCAGTACCTTTTGTTTCCCTCTTCATTGTTAACATATCTATTAATTATCTATAATGTTCAATGGTCTATGTAGATCTATCAGTGATTAGAACCTGTTATTTAAACAAATAAGCAAAACTCTGTCATAAGAAGGCTGCACAAATTTAAAGGATGCACCAAATTTTCTCACTGGTGTTAGCATAGGACTATTACAGTGTCATCCAAATTTTTCACGTGGGTGAGTTAAAGAGATTGACTGGAGTGACTTTGTTAGTATAAAAAGGAGACCTTTTTTTAAACACTATGACTCTACAAAGTAAGCATGAAGATGGACCAAATATCTTATTTCCTCACTCATATTGCCTGCCAGCTGTGAATTTTCTTAGTACGATGAATCCCCTCATTTTTATTGCTGTGTGCAAGGTACAGTGTTTCATTTTTCTTCCTACCTAGGCTTCCTGTAGAATGCACACCCCATATAGTTCTTTAAATTCATACTGTTGTGAGAACAAGTCAGTCTTTCTGTTCTCTCCTTTGTTAACTGTAAACCTCATGGAGCAACAGTTCTTTCGTGCCCTCCGTGAGTTGCTAGACTCTGCTCAAATTAAACACTGTAAGATTATCAGCAGGTTACAAAGTTGGAGTGTATCTTTCTCTTCGGCATTTTTGTATAATATCTTGATCTGAAAAATGCTAACAAATTCAAGCTAACTAATCGTCTCTCACATCCACCCCTTGTAAACTGAGACTTCACGTCTCCCACATAAAAAGTAGGGAGAACACATGTACAATTTTTCTCTTCTTTGAGGATAAAAAAAGTTATGCAGGGGCCGGCCCGGTGGCGCAGCGGTTTAGTCCGCGCTTGGCAGCCTGGGGTTCGCTGGTTCGGATCCCGGGCGCCCGCCGACGCACTGCCTGTCAGCCATGCCGTGGCGGCGTCCCATATAAAGTAGAGGAAGATGGGCACGATGTTAGCCCAGGGCCAGTCTTCCTCAGCAAAAAGGGGAGGATTGGCGACGAATGTTAGCTCAGGGCTGGTCTTCCTCACCGAAAAAAAAAAAAAAAGTTATGCATATAAAATGCATAGGAAGTATTTTTTAATCCAAGTGGCAAATTAGATCACCTGTTTTTCTCCTGCGGCGAAGCAAAATGGAATGTTTGTGAAGCTTTGTAAACTAGACAGACCCCAGTTCAAGTCTTGGTTCTGCCACTTAATAGCTGGGAGACCTTGGGCAAGTTCCTTAGCCTTACCAAGTCTTCATTTCCTGATGTATGAAAATCCTTGCAGTTCTTCTATATGGAGTTGTTGTGAGAGTTAAATAAGGTAAAACTATATAAAACACCCAGCACAGCTTAAGTCCTTCATAGGTGCTCAGTAAAGGTTAGTTTCCATTTATGCTACTTGGTATAGTAACATTAGCTGCTATAACAAATAAACCCCAAATACCCCAGTGGCTTGACGCCGTAAAGTTTATTTCTCACTCTTAGAACAGTCCAATGTAAGCGTTCCTTGTGAGCAAATGGCCTTCCATGTGGTGATTTAGAAATCTAGATTTTTCCCACTTTGTGGCTCTGCCCTGCACTGAGGCTTTGGAGTCGTCTGCATTTAGCCAGTGGCCAGGCAAGGAGAGAATGGAGAAGGCATACCCGCTTCTAAACCTCCATAGACAGCAAGTGACATACATTGATTCTACACACATCCCACTGGCAAGAACTAGTCAAATGGTGCCACCTAGATGTGAGGGGGCTAGGAAATATAGTTCCAACTGGACGGCCGCTTTCTAATCACAACTTTATGGTAAATAAGAGAGAGGACAAATATAGATGGGCAGTTTATCCTCCTCTGCCGTACTATTTATTCCTCGCCCGCTTCACTGCCTCATAGTCAATCAATTAAAACCCTGGGGGCCAGCCGGGTGGTGCAGCGGTTTAGTTTGTGCTTTGGCAGCCCAGGGTTCGCGAGTTCCGTTCGCAAGTTCAGATCCCGGGCGCTGGCCGACGCACTGCTTGTCAGCCATGCCGTGGCGGCATCCCATATAAAGTAGAGGAAGATGGGCACAGATGTTAGTCCAGGGCCAGTCTTCCTCAGCAAAAAGAGAAGGATTGGCAATGGATATTAGCTCAGGGCTGGTCTTCCTCACACACACACACACACAAAAATTAAAACCCTGGCTGGTAACAGTATAATGGGGAGAGGTAGAGGAGTCGATAGCTTACAGGTCAGATCAGTGGTTGTAATCTTCTAGAATTTGTGACAAATGAAACTTTCTCTTTTATCTATATTCTTTTAATAGACATATTAAAGAGTCAATATCATTTGCTTTCTTTTTTACTAGGCATTTATCTCTATTCACTTCTCAAATTTATATTTCTTAGATCTGCAACAAAAGATAATGCCTGCTGTATGTGTTTTTATCTAAGTGTTGACAGTAGATACAAGTCAGCAAATTTATTTATATGATTTCTAAAGTATGTTCTTAGCCAGCCTGGCTGGTTTAGTGGTTAAGATTTGGTGCTCTCACCACCATGGCCTGGGTTCGTTTCCTAGTCAGGGAACCACACCACCCGTCTGTCAGTTGTCATCCTGTGTTGGCTGCCTGTTGCTGTGATGCTGAAAGCTATGTCACTGGTATATCAAATACCAGCAGGGCTACCCGTGGTGGACAAGTTTCAACAGAGCTTCCAAATTAAGACAGCCTAGGAAGAAGAACGTGGCGACTCACTTCTGAAAACAATTGGCCAAAAAGACAGGGCAGGGTTCCGCTCTGCTGTACTCAGGTTGCTAGGAGTTGAATTCACCTTGAGGGCACCACCACCACCAAGAAATTCTTAAAGAACATTGCAAACTGTCACAGCCAAGAGGAACCTAAGGAGACATGGTGACTAAATATAATGTGGTATCCTGGATAGGATCCTGAAATATTAGCAAAATGTCTAAGGACATTAGACAAAAACTAAGGAAACGTGAATCAAGTGTGGACTTTAGTTAATCATAATTATCGATATTGGTTTATTAACTGTGACACATGTGCCACAGTAATGCAAGATGTTAATAATAGGGGAAAATGGGTGTCTGTAAATCTAAAACTGTTCTAAAATAAGTTTATTTTTTTTAAAGTACATTATAATCACAGTAGTCTTCATATTTATTGAATACCCATGGTGTAATATTGTCATTGTTGCAGACCTGGCCTCTCCTTTTTAACTTTTGTATTACCTTTGTAGATAATTTGGCCTTTCCAGTAGCTAACAGGACCTGTATCTATTTAAAGCATCTTGCCCAGGCTTTGGCACTAGTAAATGCTCTAGGAATGTTTGCTCCCTCTTTTTTCCTTTCCTCTCCCTCCCTCAGTGCATCTAGTAATTATGAAAAGAACAATATGAACTTTTATTTGGCTGTGGAAAGGATCAGACTAAAAAATCCCTCAATTTTACAACAAGAGGAAATAACAGATATATCTGGGGACATGGTCCCAATGTTCATGTGGTCCATCCCATGTGCCTTCTTTAAGATGTGTGAAGAATGCGTAGAACATTTTACTTATTTAGAAGAATAATAGTCAATATTGTTTTCTTTTTCAGCCTAGAAACACACAGCAGACTATATAATGATAATAGAAATGGTTTTGTAAGAATACTGAGATAATTTTTTTCCTAGTCTGAATTTCCTAAAATGTTGCTGTTTAATTTTACAATTAAAAAAGAACTTTCTCTATATTTAAAAGTGCCTAAAATCTATTCTTGAAAAATTATTTCACATCATAGTTTTTCAAATACGTACATTTAAAAAGAGAGAGGGGTTCCATATGTCAATACCATGAAGAGGCAAAACACCTGTGAAAACATAATTTTCAATTACTTTTGTTTGTCCTTATTTAACTGCCCAAATTGCGTAATACTAGAATTTATATCTAAAGGTCAATGTCCCTGAAAATTCTATACTATAACAGACTTTTAAAACCGTATATATTTTTTTAACTTCCTTGGCCTATTTCTTTGGATTATTCTGGCATCATAATGATGATTTCCTGATTTCTCAAAACACAGTTGTACCCATTTCAGCAATATTTGTATGTGAAAGGAAGTGGAAGTTCGAATCCAGATTTGTTGACCCTTGAGATCTTATATTGACCTTAGTAGGTATTAACTTTTTAGATCAATAAGAGCTGTTATTGACCTCAAAGAAAAGTCAATGTCTGCTTGTTAATTTGCAGCTTGAAAATGTTATACATTTTGTTTTTCATTATTACCCTACTTATTTCAGCCTTAAAAAATATATATATCTTTACTGTTTCTACCAAGAGATCATCATGTCAAAACATTTTAGTTTTGGTATTTAAGAAGATAATCATTGGACATGGTAGTCATTCATGAGTGGTTCGTTTTAGTTTTTTGTATAATTACAACTGGCTGAGATTCATGCTGTTCAGGAAAGTGAAGTATACTTAATTGTATTTTATTTAATGTAGTTTTTAACATCTGAGAAACAATTTTAAATGATCTATAGCTCATGGCTAGAATATTCTGTCATGTACATATGAGAAATGAAAAGAAAGTTAAATTGGAAATAAGTGATCTGAAAAACAATTAATAATGTTTTTTGCTTTTCCACGTATAAATGAAAAAGATCAGTGCAGACGGATGTTCAGCACGTACCTTTTATGTGGATAAACATTAAAAGCTTTTAGGTAAGGACTTCTTGTGTGGATTTGAATTTTAGAGGTCTGTGCTTCTAAAGTTTTATTAAGTGTTTAAGTTTTAAGTATTTGTAGAGAAGTGGCTTTTCACATCACATTGTTTTGTATATTAACATGAAAATGTCAAGCTTTGCATAACTTGAAATGTCTCAGAATTGCCTATTGCTGAAATTCAAATGTCAGAACAATACTTCTGCACACATATGACTCTGATAGTTCAACTCTAAAGAACCTCATAAATGATTCAGTATCAGTTCGGCCTTGTTATGATATAACTTTAAAAAGAGGCAGAGCAATTTAAATCTGGTTTAGGATGTGGTGGTCTCATTCAGTCTAGGCATAAAGCACTACTCTCTCAACCTATTAATGTTCATTAATTTTTTTAAAAAAAAACATAATCATTTTGGTGACGAATTTGAGTTTTAATGAGGATTCTTTCAGTATTTTGCATCGTTGCAAAAATGAAACTATTTCATTTTTCAGCAACAGGATTGGCTTATGTCTTACCCTAATTTGTGATATTAGTTCATTGTCATGAGTCCTCAATATTTAAAAAAAAGCTTTCTTTTTTTTCAGGAGATGAATGTTTTCTAGGACATAAATGATAAATTCCAGCTAAATGGCCTGTAGAAATAGACCTTCTGCTATTAATTTACTCTTCCAAAGTTTGTATGGCATCTGTACATTTAAAATTTTGAGTTGGAAGGAGCCTTAGAGATGACAAGCCTAACTTTGTCATTTTATACAGAAAACTGAATCCTGATGTCTAGTCCCTATTTAGTGCCACTTGGTTTGATTTTTTTATTTAAAAATCTCAAATATTGTTGATCATTACTGGTATATCAATAGTTTAAAATAAAATACCTTTATTACCCCCATATTTTTATATTAAATATTTCCTTTCTTATGGAAAAAAAGTCTTTCCCTAGGAGAACTTTATCACTTGAAGAGGCTTATTTTCATACATGTTCCTAATAGCCTGGTTTGCTTCTTTTCTTGGGATACAAAGTTATGACAATTAAAATATGCCAACATTTCAATATGATAAAATTGGGATGTTTGAGGTCTTACTATTTCAGAAATAAAAAACGCCATTAGGGTCATAGCTTGGATCGTGTACCTTGGCGTGTTTCATTTTTCCTCTGCTAGGAGATTAGTGGAAAATAAGCTCTGTAAATTAAATTTTATTGCAAAATTATCTTCTGATGTTTAGCAGTGAAGATAATATTGAGTGATAAGGCTGGAGTGGATTTTGTATAAAGCAATTATAGCATGAAGACTATAATCTGAATGAAAAATATTGCTCAAGATTTCCTATAATCTGTAGAAAACTTCATTTTGGAACATGTTTAAAATTGTCTCATTTTATACAGAAGATTATAATACTTAAGGTGTATTGCAGTTTGAGAGCAGCATTATTGAATGGTTTTAATGACCATTTATATATGGTGAGAGGTACAAATATATTTATATGTATATTTTTTTCATACTTGGAAAATTATCATTTCAAAAATTCTCTCCACTACTGCAGTTATTTCTATAAAGCTTTTTTTATTCAGTGAACCCATCTCTCTTTTTAGACAACTGCATATGAATGTTATGATCAAATGTCCACTGTGTATTTTCCTCTCACCTTGGCATATGTAAAGAGGGACTTCTATTCTAGGTCTCCATTGTGTAGTTGAAGGAGTATCTGGTTCTTTAATAACTTTATTTACACTCAACTCTTGAGTTTGGCCTTTACATAGTAATTACAAACAGATAAAAACAAAAACATTGTTCGTGAATTATGCAGAAAACCCTTGGTTTGAAAGGGCCTCCTACAAGTAAACTTGAAGAAAATATGTGTGTATGTGTGTGCGTGATCCCCTCAAACTCCAGTTCATATGTGTTTCCTGGCCTTAACGTTCTTCTTTCCTACCAATCAATCAGGACACATTTAGTGGGTGTCTGATATGAGCAAGTTTTCGTAGGTACCAGATTGGTGGAGACAGATTATGGCTGTGTCAGCACTCGGACTCCATCCCAAGGAATTGAACATCCAATAGTATTGTACAGCAGAAATTATTAAAGGGATCTGGTTGTTACCTAATATTCAGAGGATCCTGTCATCCTTCATTAGAAAAAAAAGCCATCCCCTTTAATAAATAGTAACCTTAAAAGAAAAAAATAATAATTCAGAAGTTACTTTTTACATCATACAGGGAGCTTGGAAAAGATAGCTTATTGATTCATTGTACATAAATACTTATCATAGACTTATCGTGTAGTCATTACTTGAGGCAATTCGTGAAGCTAAATTGACTCTAATGCCATCATGAATGAAGACTATGGAGGTTTATCAAGATGAAAATAGCCCATTAAGAACTGATCTGAACCAGTTTCAAGGAGCAGAGCCTGAGACCTGGCCCGTGAGGCTTTGGCTAGGAAAAGTTCACTCAGTGCTGGGCATATACCAGCTCCACAGGCCCCAACTTTATTAGTGTGGAGATAAGCTGATTAGGTCTTGTCAATCAAAGGTGCCCATATCTCAGTTGAGAGACACACACTCTCTCTCAATTTTTCTTTAAGCATTGAAGCAGGCAACAAAGAGAGAGATGTGTGGTATGCATCCCTACGGTTGTCGCCATGCAGGGTGCAAGGGTCCTGTGATGATGCGATGACTGTATTAAAGAGTACATCAATTTGTTTTAAAGTGTTTTGATTTTTTATGGTGGCATTAAGAGAGAGAACATTGTGGTTGCAGCTTTACTAGAAAGCAAAGAGTTCTAGAAGAAGAAAAAAAAAAGTGTTTCTTTGAAGCCTACCAGGGCTTTGAATCTTGCTGTGCCAATGGGCGCTTAAGTGCTCCTGTAACTGGCAACCTCAGATCCACCATCAGCTTAGGAACTACCTTCCTCTCCAAATTATTCATTTAGAAGAATAAGAGAAAAATGTTTAAATTGACCCAAGTGATATTAATGTTTATCGACCACAAGTTTTGTTTTTTTTTTTTTTTTTTTTGATGATTTAAGGTTTTGGATGAACATATAACATATATAGATTATACTGATGTATCCTGATTTGGGAGTAAAGAACAGAGACACTTCTAAATGTTCCCCAAGTACAGGTTGGCAACACTGCACCATTTAATTGTTTTATACGCAGTAATGAATGCTTTGCCTTACATATCTGGAAGATAAACCTGACTAATAAATATAGGCTGTCAAAATAGAATTCTGCAGGGCTTCATCTTGAGACCTCATCATCTAGTCAGTATTGAGAAAAAGGTAGAGCGATGGTGTAGGGGGAAAACCTGGCCTTTTGTTCTTCACATCTGAAGTTTGCTCACTGCAGGCCTCCTTCCCACTTCAAATGCAACAACAGAAAGGAGCCCTTCCTCTTCTTCCCTCACCCTACATGCACCCCCCAGTGCTGCAATCCTGCACAGCCACATTGCCACAGTGGATTATCTCTTTATCAGCTATTCTTCCCTTCACTCCATCCATTTTCCACCAACCAATCAGACAGCTCTTAGGAAAGACTGGTGCTTATTTCAATAAAATGTGAATTCTGTGCACACAGATCCACACAGCCATTCTAGATGTTGCTTGTCACAGAACAGAAAGGCATTCGTGCTCCCCAGACTTGGATACCTTTATTGGGTGTCCTATGATAAAAAAAATTTTTAGGAGATGAAGACAGGACTAGTATTAGTGTCTGAAATGAAAAAGGTGTTCCACTTGATACAGCACTGACTAGCCAGAATGGACACACTGTAAAGTGAGTGTGTGCGCCACACACGTGTCTCAATGTGCTCATGGTGCCTAGAAAGATGTGACCAGCTTATAGAACTGTGAGGTAGTAAAAGGTGGTTTGTCACTGCTTCTCTACTGATCCAGAGAGGGGTAATTGCAGTGATGACTCTGGTCCAAAGAGTGTATGATCTTGAAGTGCCTTCTGAGTTGTTAGAAATAGTGTCAGTGATGCTTAGAAATAGGTGTTCTTTAATATACACAAATTTTCTATTCAGGATTCTTTGCTTTAAGACATTTTATTACTAGATTTATCTTAATATCAATAAGGTCTTTAGAAAACGCACTGATTTTTTTATAAGAAAAAGTTAACATGCAACTTTTGAGAAATATCTTTTAAGAAAATGCATCGATGCATTCACATGTTGGACAGGTGCACCTCTATTCTGTGTAAGGAACTTGGCGAAGCTCCTTCTCATTGTTTAGGTTTCTAGCTTAATGTTACTTTTTCAGAGAAGACTCTCCTGACCACTCCATTTAAAGCACTTTCCCTTTACATCTCATCTCACTCCTCCCGTATGGCACTGATTATAACTACAGATAATCCATTACTCGCTTTTTGCTTGTCTTCTCCAGGAGAATGTAAGCGTCCTGAGGGGCATTTTGTTGAATGATTGAAAGAAGTGGGCAGCTCTGTTCCTTTATTACAAAGAAAATGCTTACTTCCAAAAGTTTCCCACTAATCTTTAGTGTTAGAATAGTTAGCCATTTCCCAGACCACTTTGAAGGAGGTATATTGTGGCTTTTGTGACATTTTAGGATTTGTCTCTCTCTGTCTCTCGTTGTGTTGAAATTCTTAATACATTCACGTAGTTCTGTCAAAAATACCATTTTTTAAGAATATTACACTTTACTCAGCAAGGTGATAACTAAGAAGAGTATACTCCACTGAAGTAGTCCACCGTGCAGCAGTACACTTATTCATAAGCTTTCAGGGGTAAAAGTTTTAAGCCAGTAATGAGTCTGAATTCGCTTTTTAATTCACTGCATACTTTAGTTGTGGAGTTTTGTTTCTTCTCCAGTATTTAACAATTACAGTTTTGTAAGTTTACTTTGGCGATTGATTTTAGGCTATAAAATTAATAGTGAAAACTAGGTTGCAGTATGATAATGTTATCTTATCATGAGTTCGGGTGTAATGTTTGTTTCACTGAAATCCTGAAACAAGGAGTATGGGAAGAAATGGTTAGATTAAGGGGCACTTCCTAATAGCAGCTTTGTTGTTGTGTAAACCTGTTTTCCACTGTATTATATGAGTAAAGCACTTATTTCTCTTTTGCTACTTATAAGGATGCTACAAATACTTGTTATTCACCATTAAGCTGTAAGCGCTTTCAGTTCATAGCATTGATTTCAGACAATTAGTCACTTTTTTTTTTTTTAATTTGGAAGCTTAACTCAAAAGGGAGTAAGATATTTTAACATGATTCTCTGATCACTAACTGAAAAATTCTATTTGAATAATATAGGGAATTGTGCACCAAAATAGATAAAGTTTAGAATCAGCATTTGAAAAAGCATTCTCAAAAAAAAAATGCTTCAAAGAGAGAATTTAGAGATAGCTTAGAAATGTATGGAACAATATATAAACTGAAGATGACTGTCCCTCATATCTCCCTTAGAAATATTTTCCATCAATAAAAAAATACTTTTCTGAATTTTCCATCAATAGAGAAATATTTTTCTGAATTTTCCATCAATAGAGAAATACTTTTCTGAATTGTTTTTATCATCTACATTCCACTCCCCCCCAAAATTTTTAAACTATCATCAAACTCTCTTTATAATGTACAGAATTTACCAATACCACTAGATATTCTTAGCCCTGAGACACTGCTTTTTTATTTCATAAAGGTAGAAGGAGTATTCTGAGTTATTTGATAAACTTTTCTTCAGAAAAAAAAAGATATTTTTAAAAATAAATAATGTCAAATGCTTATTTTTATTCTTCTCAGATGACCTTTCAAGTGGTTGTCAGAATATTCCTGAGTTACAGCTGGTTTATCAGGAGTAAACAGACGTAACACTGGAGGTTTCATCATCATTAAATTACCAAAATTCAAAAGCAATGATGTTTTCTTATTTAAAAACAATCTGTATTTTTTCATATTCTTCCTTGAGGCACTAGTATTTGTTCAAGAATTAGAAGGCCACGATCTTCTGTTTCTTTATGTTTACCTTGCAATTCTGCTTGACAAATGTTTATTTCTGAAGATAAGTGTGAAATGTGAGTATATTTAGGATAATTGACTCAATATTACCTCAGTTTAATTTTCTTTTAGGGTGTTATATTTTCCTAAGTAACAAATACCAGGTAATTTCCAGAAATGGAAAGGTTTAGAAAGCAGTTTTATCTTTTAATGTGTGTGTGCGTGTGCGTGCACGCATGTGTATATATAACTATATAAAATAGATTTTCTTTTATAACAACATCTAAGTGTCTCTTGATTCAGATAGTTTTATCATAGCAATCACATGTTGTCAGAACGTCTTTTGTACCGTTAATAATAACTAAAACACAATCATCTTTTTAAGGGAGAGAAAGAAAGAGAAGAGGGAAAAGGTGGAATTTGAAAAGGGGGGAAAATCTGTTCCTATTCCTTCCCTGAGGCTGAACTGTTTATCACTCTATCCTCATTCGATAAAAGTGAATTTTATAATAAAATTTTCCCTAATCGGGCACTGTCAGTGGAGGTGTCTTATCGCTGAGAGGAAAATGACACCGATCCTATCGGAAAACAGAAACGATGTCACCATGTTCCCAATCACAGCTCTTCAGCCCCCATATCTACCTTCTCCACAAACACCAAGCAGTGCTTTTTTCATAAGAACATCAAAACCCAGCAAAGTCATTAAAATTGCACCCGCGTAGAGTTGCAGGGACCAGCAGCACTAGCGCAAAATGGGATGTGGGAAAACAGACTCTCTAAATGTGCTAATTCCATTGTCATGTGTTTACGGCTTAATTTTAATCAGTTAAAAAAGCCACACATTGCAATAAATTGGCATTATCTTCTGTGACACCAGAAGACACAGTTGGTTCAAGGATTTAGAGGGTCACTGGCAACAGTATATAGTATTACAGACAAAGTATTTTTACGCTTGAACTACGGTAGCTAAGGTACAATCCCCAGTTAAGATTGCAAACAAAGACTATAACCCACATTGCACTGAGTTCAACTTGCAGACCACCTTCATCCTTGATGGACTTTATATGCAAAACAAAGAATTTTGAGAATTTTTTAAAGAGTAATTTATTCATCATATAAAAAAATTTTAAAGTAGCCTTTCAGCGCTGTAGCCTTATTGCATACTTGGCAATAGACCAAATGGTCTTTCCATAGGTCGTCTCAGTAGACTTGTTTTCCAGTCCTGATGTTTCATTGACTGTGTTTACATTGACCATTCGACTTGCGAGCCTAAACAAAGATACATTAACACGCTTGAGGAAATGCAAACAGAAAATAGTGTCATTGACAATTGTTGAAGGCCAACAATGAAAGACTGTCTCTAATGGTCTTAATTTATTAACGTCAAATTAGCACCAATATATTTTTACACAATTAAGTTCAGAAATTACTGAAGTAGAAGCTACTGGCAAATTTAATTTTCATTTGTTCTATGGGGTTATTCTTAGGATATACACGTCTCTATTTCAAAGCAGAATAATCCCTTGGATATGGACTAGCTATTCTGCATAAGAATATCTGTGAGCAGTGTTTGGACAAGAAGATTTATTTTTCATAGCAAGGTGTAAGGTATCACTTCAGTTCTTAAATTTAATATTTTAGCTTCATAAATTGTCGATACATTTTACAACATAGTTTTAAAACGTTAGGCATCATAAAGTTTGTTTTAAAAGCCTAAGGTGATTAAAATGTCTACTGAAATGTTGAGAATTGTCAAACCTCTGTGATTTGTGAAATAACAGTGAGTGGAAAACTCCCAATTTCATCCTGCAACTAGTTTTTTTTTTTTTAATTGACAAATCTGACCTTGAGAGAAGAAAAAAAATAAATAACAACCACAACTTTTATGGAATAGAAAGAGCTTTCAGAATTAAATCATTTGGCAGTGACTGAAAACTAAACATTTGAGTGGCTTTTGTTTTAATTTTGTTCAACACTGTTGATTTCTTCATACCATAAGCAATAGAAAGAAAAGATGAAGTAGTAGTGAACCACACAGAAATAATTTTTCAGTGCATTGTGCTTGTCTTCACTGTGAGTTTAGTTTTCTATAGTCAATGTCAAATTGATCAGACCTCTGCTGTGTGATTGAAGTACATTTTTTTTAAAAATCTCATATTGTGCAGTTAAAACGGTTACGTTGTCGTGTCAGGAAAACAGTTTTTCTGATTGCACTTGCTTTGCCACAGAGGTTCTCTGATTTATTGCACTTCTTCCGTGTTTAAACAGCTTGAGCAAATTCACAGGGTCACTCGTTTTTTGGGTTTTTTGTTTTTGTTTTTTACTTTAAATAATAGGGAAGAGGAATGAGTGCAAATTTTGAACACAGTTCTTTTCTCTGCTAGGATTAGCAGCCAGCTCTGCATGAAGGGAGAAAAGTTGAGGGTATATAGAAAGGACTTCCCCATATGATGGTTCTTGGTTTTTTAAAAAAATAACAGGGAAGTTAATTGTGTACAATGGAATGCTGGCTTTCATTACACGTCTAAAAAATGGTTTCATTGATTTTGCTCAGACTTGACTAGTAGCTGTGGGTCTTTATCAATTTTTTTTTCAGGCGGTAGGCTAATTTAAATTTTCAAATATATACACACATACATATATATTCTTCATTGTATGTTAATGTTAAAAATGTTGTGGGAGATGATCTTTATGTGCTGCCTTAAAGGGGAACAGCTCCCCCTCTATATTTGACTGGAGACCCATGTATGATGTGGGAGTTGTGTGTGTAGATTGAAGGAGATTTATGCAAGGTAATGTATTTATCAAGTTCATACATGAAGTAGCAGAGCAGGTTTTATTTAGCCTTCCTATCACCATAAAACAATGGGCCTCTGTTTAATTAGCCTAATACAACTGCTAAATTGAAATAATGTTTCTGATTTAAGATTTGTAATGTATGTATTTAGTGTCTTTTCAGAGAAAGACTATTTTTAGAGAGATTACAAATCACAGTGTCTGTGTTAACCTGACATGACACAACTGTTGAAATACTAACTCAGCCACAAAACACCATACTTCTTTAGATTTTTGGCAATGGAGGAAATAGAAATATTTCAAATTTATTCAGAGGCTATTTAAAACCCATGAAAAACTATAATGCTTCATGTTTAATGAAAAAGACTTTTTTATTTATGTTTCATTTATATTTACTCTCAATTTATTTTAAATAGTTTCACAAATAGGAGTGAAGGTCACGATGCAATAGAAACTGAATTCTTTCATGCATACGTCTCATTTTTCAAAACATTATATTTTTAAATGCTATTTATAACTTACACAACTGACAGTAGTTTGCACATCAGTTAATGCTGTATTATACTTTTCTACACATAGGCTGCGCCATTGAGCCACTAGTCAAAGAAATGTTTCTTGTGCTGCCTACGGTGCATGGAAATGGAAATGTAGAGTGAATGGAAATGAAAAGGACTGGCCATCAGCTTTTTGTATGTTTGTTGCTAAAATTAATACAGAAAAAAATTATATTTTGGTATACCTAACTAAAATCTTTGGATCTTTTAAGATATTTCCTAGTAATTTTAAATTTAATGCTTTTTAAAAAACACAGTTATTCTTTCAAGTTTTAATTACTTATTATTTCCCACAGATATTAGTAAATGTATAAGAAAAATATAAATCTAGAAGAAATACAATTTTTAACTTAAAAATGTGGTCATTTTAGTATTTTTATTTGACTGAAGATTATTTAAAATTTATTGTAGTTTGAATGATAAACACTATTTAAAATAACTTTGAAGTGTCAAATATAATTAAACCTAAATATGAGCTTGGAAATTTTACATTAAAATCTAACTATTTAACGTCCACATCTCCGTAAGAAATTTGTGAAGTCAAAGTGAATATTGTTTCTTCTCTAATGGAAGATAAGAAACTGTTCAATAAACCTAAGTAAGAACTAGTTTGTTGTTATGAATACACGCTGCATTTTCCTTTTATTTCTGTTAACACTGAGACTAGCTGACATATGAAAAACTATAGTAATATCTCTATTGTATTTTTATCCTTTAATTCAAGAATACATTAAATTAATAGATTTAAAATCATATTTACAACTACATTACAGTTCAACCTCAATGTTTCTTAGCTTTTATAGTCTGGAAAATAAATTTTAAGTATAATCAAATACTTTTGTTAAATATATGAGAAAACTAAACTTTATGTGCAGGGCAAAATGTCATTCTTTGATCTTTGCGTTTTGTAGATCTGCGGATTCTGAAAACAGAGTGCTCTGGGACTATTTCTTTGCATAAATGCATTTTGTTTAAATCATTGTTTTCTTATTTAATAATTAGAGTGACTTATTGAGAAAAGTGAGGTATTGCTGTCTGCTAATAGCGGAGAAGTTTGTGATTGAAAATGTAAGCAATGTTATTTACAATTAACCCATGGCAAAAGTTCCAAAAGTGTTCGTGGTGGCAAATGTGGCTCTTGCTTGGATCCCCAGCATTCAAGGCCTCGCGTGCTCCTGCTCATTAACGCCCCCTCATGAAGATCCCGTCGCTTCCTATGTGAATCTTCAGGGAAAAGTTTATGGCAAGTATGTTCGTCAGCCAGTTGTGTGTTGGAGAGGTCTTCCCCAATGTTTGTTTATACTGAGGCTAACTTATGGCCAATTTGGACATAAAATCTAAGTTTATCGTAAGAAAAAAAATCTTGCTTGGAACTAATAAGAATCTATTATGGGTAGTATAACATATTTTTGTAAAACACCATTCTTATGGCTTATAATGTAATTTACTTTATAAAATATGGTTTTTAGGAGTATAGTTTTTACCATTTTATGAATTCCTAAATGAATGGCAGTTCTATTTTTCATTACAAAGAATATTACAATGTGAAAATTTATTATTGTTTACATTTATATCATCTTAATTCTATTAAGAAAAATGTCTGTGATGTCAAATAATCATATTAGAATTAACAGAGTGATTTGAAATTTACAGCATCAGGCTAACATGTATTTTATTTCTTAAGATATTTTATATCATCACTTTTTTTTTGATGGTGAATAGTGGTATCAAAGCATCAGCAGCGAAATTGCGGGAAAATGATTCTTCTTGCAACTTAAACTTT
Source organism: Tapirus indicus (assembly GCA_031878705.1). NCBI lineage: Eukaryota > Metazoa > Chordata > Mammalia > Perissodactyla > Tapiridae > Tapirus > Tapirus indicus. The sequence goes on along the minus strand of CM062921.1, from coordinate 18,898,505 downwards.
GTATTGGGAATCCGCCAAGTTGGATAATTGATGTTGGTGGAGCTGCTTTTCATATTAGCAGCTCTATGTAGCTGTGCTCCAGGTGTGGAGCCAAGAGAATTGTTTACCAAATGATGGCAAGTGATTCTCCTTTGAAAGCCTGGAGAGTTCTAAATAAGATCCCCAATCTTATCCTATGGCAATCACCCAGCAGCTAAAAATTACCAGGTCCGATTATGTTCTCCCCTTGAAATTCATTTAAATGGTCATATTTTACTTACTTGTATTGTTTATTCAACTTAGGGATTATCAAGGCTTCATGCTTTTCCTCCTGTTTTCTATGACTCTCCTTTGACCACCTCTCCGCTTTTGTGCTTTTCTGCCATGGAGCAGGCCCATGCAAGATGTGAAACTCAAATAGGTTAATTATATGCCTTCTAGAAACCCTAATAATAGATTTGTTGAGAAGGGGAACAACCATTTGTTGAGTGCCTTCTGTGACCCAAGCATACACTTCATTTGATCTTCACAATTGCCTTAGAAGGTAGGTGCTATTGTTCCCATTTCACAAATAAGAAAACTGAGATCCAGAGAGGTTAAGTACCCAATCCAAATGAAGAACCAACTAGAAGTCAAATCTCTTACTTTTTTCATTATCACATGCTAAATATAAAGTGTTTAATTATCCCAATTAACTTCTAATATAGAATAGAGAATTGAAAGGTAACGTTGGAACATCTCTTGAGTTAATACTTTGAAGATAGAGGTTGGCATTTTGTCCTCTCCATGGAATCAACTCCCATAGCAGTGTCATCTATAATGCTGCTGGCAGGTATCAGTACATTGGTGAGAATGAGAACTGACTAGCAAAGAGGGTGTCCAGGGAAAACTTTGGAAGGTGGTGATGTGATGCTGCTATGAGGATGCTTCTGAAAGTGGCTAAAAATCTGCATCAGTACCATCTGGGTGCTTGCTAACAACACAGCTTGCTGTGCCCCAGTGCTAACTGATCGGATCAGAATCTCTGGAGGTGTGGCCCCGGCATCTTCACTTCTGAGAAGTAACTTCAGGAGCTTCTGAAGCTTACTAACTTCTGAGGGTTATTGCTTTCATGTATGAAGCATGTATGAACCTGGGAGAACTTATGCTTTGAAACTCCACGTGCCTATCTGCAAAGTCTGTTTTTCTCTAGAGAATTGTCTTTTCTGTGCAGAGAGTCCATTTAGTGCTGCAAATTCCCTGCATTTTGGTGCTCAGACACTTAAAGACATAATTAAGGGGATTTCTTCTTTAAAAGCCTACTGCGCAGTATCTCATACAATTATATGGCTTGTTTATTTGTTGGTCCTTTTTCAAATATGAAGTGAAATGTTGCCCTGAACAGGATCATATTAAAATATAAAATTACCTTTTGTGCAAAGTGAAGCCAGGGCATACATCTGGGAATTCAACAAACTCTAAACTGTATGTGTACAAAATTTTTTTTTAAGTTTGGAAACTGCTAGCTGCCTGAAGGTCACATATTTAAGGTCAGTTTCCCTATTTTTTTCATTTTTGCCCTGTGGCAAAGCAAGGCAAGGCTTCCTGTGGAAAGAAAAAAATGAAAGGAAGAAAAGAAAACCCAATATTGTCATTCCAGTAGTAAAGGAATGATAAAGATTGAGCCTGGCATTTGTAATCTTTTGGATGTTGAAATATTCTGATTTTCACTTGGATAAATTAGTATACAATATATTTCAGATTAAAAATTCAGTGAGTGTTGACACATATATTGGGACATAAGCAAAGGAAAAAGTAGTACCTTTAATGGAGGAAAACAAAATATTTACATAAAGTGTTTAAATTTCAAAGTGAAATGTTGTTTATATAACAGCCTGAATATCTCTGTGCACTGCATTTCTCTGAAGAGGCTCAAATGCCAGCTGAAATTTCATATTCATTTTCTTACCAACTTCTGGTGTCAATGAAGGAAGTCAGCACATTTTGTCTCTCATTGAAGTCATCGTCTATCTTAGAATTTTTCCATGTTCCTCCTCCCTAGTTTTTGCTGAAAGAACTGAGGTAGGAGAGTTAATAAATAAAAGACTAATAATAACAGTAGTGGTGAATGTTTATTGAGCAGCTACTGTGTGTCAGGCACCATGTTAAAGAGTTTACATAGATTATTTCGTTTAATTCTTAAACAACCCTCTGAGTCTTATTCTCACTTTACAAATGAGAAAATCAACAACCACAGCAGCTAATATTTGTCGAACATCTTTTATGTGCTGGGTACTATACTGTGCTGTTCCCTGTGTGTTATCTTTAATCGTCAAAGCATTCTATTTGTGGTATATGGGTATTTATCTTTATTTCACACATGAGGAAATTAAAGTTGAGAGACCAAGTGGCTTATTCAAAATGGCATAACAGGTAGATATTAGAAATTCCAGGCCTCTTGATTTCCCATTCTACTTTATGTTTGTCTTAAGCTGCATTTAAAATATCTTCCCATCTTGTTTATTCTTTCCGTGTTTATACTCCAAAGAAAAGACTAGTAATATCCCACGTATCCAGAGATCTATCTTAAGGAAACATTCTTCTCTAGGGGACAACACTAACCTTGGAAAGATATCTGAGGATGCCTAAAAAAAAAACCTACAACAAAAACATGCATTATAAGGTAGTGGTTGAGAGCATGTGCTTGAATTGCACCATGTTTTCAGCCCTGCTGTACCACTTTACTAGCTGTGTGACTTTGGGAAAACTGATCTTTCTGTGCCTCAGTTTCATCATCAATAAAATGAAGATAATGATATCATTGTTGTGTACCTAGTAAGCTCCCAGTGAAAGGTATTAGTGGTGATGGGTGGTGTTGACATTATTCCTACATTTAAATCCCTAAAAAGGTTTGTTTTTGCAGTTCTTTAATTGTTTGCTTATTTTATTTTTCGGCCCACAGCAGAAAGGGTTAAAATAAGTAATATAGACACCATGAAATAACAGAATTACCATTACAGAAAGACAGTTGTAAAACTGTCTTTAAACAGTCAAATAATGGCTGCTTGTAATAATAATTTTAAGTCAATAAAAAATGGAAATGTTCTCTATCCTTTGTTTAAGGAGACAATGAAGTGTATTTTAGTGGTGTGTTTTTGGAGATTCTCATTAATTAATCAGATAAATATTGCTGGAGGTTAAATCAGTTTTAATTATCTGGAAAGTTCTTTTTTCTAAAACATCCCATTTCACCACAATACTAGATAAATGAGTTGTTACCCAACCCCTATCGGGCTTTAAGTTCATTAGGGGTGACATACCCAAATGCCATGAGATTCGCAGGTGTAATGTAGCAAGGTGTGCTTATTTATCATAGCTGAACTTGAGGGAGCATGCCCCCACCTAAAAACATTTGGTGTTTGAAAACACTGTACTGGCCAAACAGATGTTATCGGAACAAGCGTTTGGCTCAAAGTTCATGGCCCCTGGAATGAATTGCATTCGGGGCCCTTAATGCTCTCTAGCTGTGTTCATGTTCCATTATCTGAAAGAGTCTAAGCACCTTGGGAGTCGAGACTAAACCTTAGCCCTCTTTATTTCCCCCTTGTCTGCTCAGTGCCCTGCATTCAATGGTTCTCCAACTCTTGCTGATGACAGAGGATGTGTTTATTGGGAAAAACCACATCCATGAAATCCGCCAAACAACATTCATGAAATCATTTCATTATTATACATAAAAGGACCATGATATTTGTATGTTTGGTGAAAATATTCAATCCCCAAAAAATGAAAAGGTAATAGTTGATCACAAAGGAGGTTTATTCAGCTGTTATCCTACTTACCTGGGAGGCAGTGTAATATAAGTAGAAAGACCATGGAATCCAAGAGATCCAAATTTTAATTCCAGCTTCACCATGTGCTATCTGTGTGGCTTTAGGAAAATTATTTGTTCTCTACTTCCTCCTACTTTTGGAGATCCCCGTATTTTCTAGCAAGCTCAGCAATGCATTAAAAATGCATGTTCCTTGAGGTATATCCAAGATCTAGTTGTGAGAGGGCCCTTCAGAACAACAAATCTGTCATATTGCCTGAAGAAGCAAGGCAGTAATTCTTATTTCAATAAATAATGAAACCTCCTCTTTTTTTTGTTTTCCTTTTTTTAAGTGAAATAGAACTAATGCCAAACTCTACTTTAACTTTAGTTTTGTACTTTAACAATGTTCCCCCAGAAGCTTCAGGATATGATAAAATAAATTGTTAATGTGTTAGATTCTTTTTCTGAATGTGACCTTTCATTCTCATAGATCTTGGCAGGTTCCTAGTGAATATATAGTTTTAACTCCATTTTATCTGAGTTACTTAAACTGCAATACTCATTGTATACTCAAATCAATGGTTCCCAGATACTGAGTTTAGAAAATAGAATCAAATAAATCAAGTGACGAGTACTATATTAGGCACTGGGAGGAACATGGATCTAATAGGCGAGACAGAGAACGGAATCAGCAAGTACACTGTAGGAGGATCATTGGGTCAGGGAAGGCTTCAATTTCTTGGTCTAATTATGGAAATTCCTTGATATACAAAGGAAAATTCTAGATGAATTTGACTTGACTGGTACTAAACTCTATTGCTGAATTATTTTAATGATGGTCCTCAGTATTGAACCCCAATATTTGCATTTTCTCCTTGAAATGATTTAGCTCGGTCATTTCATTTTAACAGATAAAATATTTGAGGCCCTGATGTGTAACTGACTTGCCACATTTACACAGACAGTTAGTAGCAGACGAAAGATCTAGATTCCAGATTACTGTTGTACTTTGCCTCACTAACATGCAATTTCCATGACCACAGGGACTTTGTATGGTTTGCCCACTACTATATCTCTCTTTGGTGCTAATAGTAGGCACTAAATAAATATCCGTAGAATGAATGATTGATTTCTCTCTTGAGATTTCACAGCCTAAAAGTCTTTTTGCTTTCCCTCACCTAATGATGTCTTTCCCTGGCACTAAAAACTGGTGAAAGTTGGGTAGTGTTCCTGTAGCTCATTTTCAGTTCCTGATTTACTGATATACAGATCTAATTCATCGATCTTTTCATTGTAATCTTTGCAGATGTTTTCATGAATGTACAAATCAAGATATTCTTCATGGGTATTTAAATATCACTGATATTTATCTTCTCTTTGCAAAAGTGGATTTTGATAACGGCTGGAGGTACAGCAGTTTTCTGCTTCCTCCAATAAACGTTTGTTCGTGTCCATCATGTTTTCAAGAATGTTTGGTTCATCTTAGGCCCTGTCAGGTGTGCCCTCCAGGGAAGCATGCTGGCTTTATTTTATAATTCAGTTGAATTAATACCACCTTCATTTAAATTAGAAATTTTTAAGTAATTATAGAACTAAATTACCTTTTACTTTATGAAATTAATTAATGTTTAATATATAACTTGAAGGATGGCACTCTGTTATTGTTGTTACTTATGAAGATATGTTCATAAAATCATTTCATTGCCTTTTCTAGGCAGCACTGGAGCCATTTAAGCCATTTTGCCTGATAGACTTCATGTTTTTAGCACTTAGATTGTTCTGTTAAATTAATACTATTCAGTTATTTTAGATGATGTCCTCTTGAAGTGAACTGTTTACAATTACCTGTTTATTGTGCAGGAAAACTTAAATCTCTCAGGGTTTCCTTGGTGATTTTCCTCTGTTCATTCTATATGTTTATCTTTTGCCCATTCCCATCCTGCCTCTTCTAAAAAGGCCAGAACTACCCATTTCTATTTACCAATGGCTATTCCCTACATATATTCTACATACATGCTCTTTTAGCATGAATTTAGTTATCTGATCATTTCTGATTACCTAATATGTACTATGTACTCTGCTAATATGCAGATGACACTATATTTAATAGCCTCAGAACTGTGCCATTCTCAAAATATAAACTTTGTAATCTAAAGAAATGAAAATATATCTCAAAGTGGAAGTTTGACTAAATAAATATTAAATTATCAAGAGTATTTATCTTGGGGTGGAGTGGTGGAGTATTGATGACAAGGTACTACCCCTATCGTCTGTAATGGTAAAATTTTAATAATGCATTACTTTCATAATCAGAAGAAGATTTTAAAATAAGAAGTTTTCCAGTATCTACACCTTTTGTCCTATATCTGAGTTCATAATATGTACCAAGTACTAGACTATACATGTCAGGGCAGTATTTTTCAAACATTTTTTGATCATGACTTACAGTAAGAAATACATTTCACATCAAAATTCTTATTGCACACATACAGAACTGAAATGAATATTTCATAAAACAATGCTTATCTTTTTTGGGGGTTTTTTTTTTTTTGGTGAGGAGGATTGGCACTGAGCTAACATCTGTTGTCAATCTTCCTCCTTTTGTTTGAGGAAGATTGTCACTGGGCTAACATCTTTTCCAATCTTCCTCTACTTTTTATATGTGGGACGCCACCACAACATGGCTTGATGAGCGGTGTGTAGGTCGGTGCCCGGGATCCAAACCCATGAGCCCTAATCTTTTTTAAATATGAAATTCCAGTCTTGATTTCTAAATTGATTTTATAATTCATCTACAAGGTCACAATCCATAGTTTGTGTTAGGGATGCACAGATAAATATTTTTAGCCCTAGTTTACAGCTTGCATATTCTAATAGGGAACATAAAACATGCATACAACGAACTTTACTGTGAGACAACTTGTTGTAAATGGTATAAGGCAGTATTTCCCAAATTTCCATCATTTATGAACCACAGTCACAATTTTTACATCTGTATACCACCATATACTTTCATTTGCATATTTTTCTATCCATCAACTTCAAAGTGACTGAAATTTTTTATTACATAGCCGTATCGTATGTGAAACCACGAGTTAGATGCTCCAGTTAAGTTTTTTTAATACCTAAATATATAAGTAATTGTATAAATGTTTTGTGTAGCACCAGCAGTAGACCTAACAGTCTTTAGTAAACGGTTAAAGTGAAGCTTATAATAGGGGTTTGAGAAACTAAGTCTGAATTTAAGAAGATAGTACTTGAGATGGGCCTTAAAGGTGGGAGAGGTTACAAAAGAGGCCATCCCTTGGGGATAGAGCATCATGAACAAATGCATAGTGAGTAAAAAGTTGTGTGGGGAGTAGCAAAATGCAAAGATTAGCTACAGCATTGAACACAGGTGAGGATTTATAGGAGATAAGGAAATGTAGATGAGAACTTGGAGGACCGTGAATGCCAAAGAGGTGGGTTTGAATGTCAGAGGCCATTAGAAGCTATTAAAGGTATATGAACAATGGGGTGATGTAATGAAACCTATACTTAGGGAACATTATTCCTGGCAGTAGTGTGGGAAAGGGACTGGAAAAAGGACTGATTTTAATTATAATTTAATCAAAAATTGTGTTTTAAAATTAGACATAGATCTTATGTCTTTTGTTATATCAAACAAGCAGACTTCCGGGCAGTCAAGAATTGCAAGAGGGCACAGTTCAGGAAAATACCCACTGGACCACCAAATCCACTCGCTGTTTGACTTTCAGCAAGTCATTTACGCATTCTCTATTTCTATTTCTTGTTTCAAATGGGATTAATAATGCCTATCTTTCCTCATAGACTTGCTGAGAATATCAAATGAAAAAAAAGTCTGAAAATGCTATGTTAATGTAAAGTAGCTTTCTTATTGTATTTGAGCTTTTTGAGCCAAATAAGTGACTTGATAATAATTACTCTTTAGGAGATGAATCTGGATATAAGACTCCTCAGAGGAGAAAGAATGCTAAGGAAAAGCATGTAGGACGCTATGGCAGCAGGCCATAGAAGTAATAATTAAGTTGTGAGATCAGGAATGAAGAAGAGAGGACAGATGCAAGAGACATCACTGAGGAAGAATCAGCCAAGATTCAGCAATTTGGCCATGAGGATAGGAGGTGGGGGGCATGGAGTGAAGAGAGGAATGGGGAGAAATCCAAAGTGTTTCCAGGGTTTCCAGTTGAGTAAGGGGTGTGCCATCGAAAGTAAAGGAAAATTGGGAGGAGGGATAGGTTTGGGGGAAAGGTACTGAGATGAAGGTATCAACAAGGTGCCCAAGTAATATCGCTGAGCAGGCAGTTGGAATTTGGGGATTGAAGTTTAGGAATGAGGTTATAGCTGGATACGTAAACATAAATCATCCTTGGAGTGATGATAATTTGAGCCCGTGTATTCCAAACGTTAGCCATTTGAGGGCTACTTGTAAGCTTTTTGCCATATTGAACAATACTTATGCTCTTATTTATAAAATAATTAATATTTTAAAATATATTTTGAATTAACTCATATGTTTAACTCATTTTGAATTAAAACATATGTTTTAAAAACATAGTCTCATTCTAAACAATAATATGTGTGAAACATTGAGTTTGATGTGATAGATACAGTTTTTTAAAATAAATGAGTAAATGCCATATTTCATGATGCGCATCTTTTCACAATTTAACATTTCTGAAGTTAGGGTGTTTTGCAATTGATGGCATCTTACAAGCTCTGTTGACCAGACAATAGTGGTGAGGTACTTGTCATTGTCAGCACATGAGCCAACTTGGTTGTTATTCCTAGTGGCATGAGTGAAAAACTGAAATCCCTCAACATTTCAGTCAACAAACCATTAAAGATCTTTAGAGAAAAGGATGTGAGTTTTAATTGCTGTTTGAAAACCTTCCCTTCTGGTATGATCAAGAAAACACGGAAACTTACAGAATGGGTAGCAGCACAATGGAAGAGAATTCCAGAGAGAGTAGTTGAAGACACTTAAGAAATGCTGCATCCCCGATAATTTTGATGGCTCAGGGGATATTGATGACTGTGAGTTGAAAAGTCGTTCAGAAGAGTTGGACACTGATTGTGAGAAAATTTTAGGAACACCTTAACCCATTTGTTTTGCTTATACAGTCATGCGTCACTTAACAATGGGGATACAGTCTGAGAAATGCATCATTAGGCGATTTCATCATTGTGCAAACATCATAGAGTGTACTTACACAAACCTAGATGGTATAACCTACTACACACCTAGGCTAGATGGTACCAGTCTTCTGGGACCACCATCATATATGAGGTCCGTTGTTGATTGAAACTTCGTTATGTGGCGCATGACTGTATTTCCCTCTATGTATGCACAGGAGTGTGATGTATAAGAAAATCTCTCCAAGTGAGTAGTCTAAAAACTTTTTATAAGTATGAAATAAAAATTTTAAGTGATAAGAAAGCATTGTGTCATAATTTAGTTGGCAGCTGTTTTCTAAGTAGTATATGAAAAATGGTGCCTATTACAATGGACCTTGTCCAAGGTCACATTAAACAAAGTAGCCAAATGAAAAAATGTCAGTTCATGTTCCACTTAAAATCATCTCATAAATACTACTTTGAGGAAACACATTTAAGCCAGAGGAGTAAATAAGATCACCAAGAGAATATTTAATACAGAAGAAAAGAGCCTTAAAACTCTGAAGAAAGTCTGGATTTCATGGGAGAAAGAGGATTCAGAGAAAGTAACTCAAGAGGATTAGAAGATGACTCTGGGCAGTGCAGTGTCATGGAAGCCAAAAAAGGGGAGATTTTTCAAGAAACGGAAGTAACTTAATCAAATAGTTCAAAACATAAGAAATGGTAGTTTTGAGGAATAAGAGAGCCTGAGTAGTCGGGAAGTTGATCCTAGACTTCTCTTTTTATGAAAAAGTGAGTAGAGAAATAAAAAGATGATTCTTGATAAGGATCAGAATTAATTTTCTTTTTCTTCAGTTCAAGGTAGAGAGCCCTGAGCATGTTTTGGGGCCTAGAGGTAGGAACTAGTAGAGAGGTAGTGATGCCAGCATGAAGGAGAGGAATTGATCATTTCAGGACCTGGAAGATATGCAGAGGGATGGAATCAAAGCACAATTTGAAGATGGAACTATAGAAAAGAGGAACACTTCTTCAGAAGCAGAAGAGAAGGAAGAGGAAGATTAGAATAGATTTTGGATAATGTTAAGTTAGAAAGGAGAGAGCTTGGGAAGGATCACCATGATTCCAAACAGGGAACCAAGTTACTCCCAGAAGGTGAAGGACAGGGTTAAGGGCTCAGTAGCGTCGAAAAGGATCAGAACAGTTGCTGTAGGAAATGTCAAGGGGACTCAACATGAGCAGGGTCAGAAATGGCTGAACTATTTCAAGAGCCCAGCCGAGGTCTGGAAGCGTGAATTTGTAGCGGGATCACTAGTATGATTTCACAGGTCTCCCCGGGATTGCTTGGCAGACTAAGAGTGGGAGCCAAGAAAGCAAACAGTGGAAAGTCGATGCCTGTTGAGAACTGGCAGAGTAGGAATGACAGGAGAACAAAGGGGATTGTAGGGTGGCAGTGAGTGCAAAGTTGAAATGGCTCACCATGGGAGGTAGGCCAGATGGGGAGGCAATGGGAGGCCAAATCAGGGTGATGGACAGGAAGAAAAGGGGGGCCTTGGGTGATTGACACTCACAGTGTGCACAGAGAACCAAGAGGTAAGAGAAGAAATGTGAGAATCCACTTGGCTGAATGGGAACTTTGAGAATTTCAAGAGATTTTAAAAATAGAAGACAGGAATAACTATGTACCAGAATTGTATATGTACATATCTTCTTAGAAGGCAGTCTATAGCCTGCTGGTTAATAACAATAGATTTGGACTTAAACCCAAGCTCAACTAGCATTTACACACTGTGTGACCACTCTGGACATAAGTTTGTCCTCCCCACGTCCACTCTGCTTTGTTCCTTGAATGACCAACTCTGTATGGACCACACCAGTGGGCTCCCTTGCCCTCTGGGTTCCAGTTAGGTTCACCCAGTGGGAAGCACTGGCAGGACATGGAACCCTGGGAGGAGAATGAGGCTGGGGTATGGATTCTCTTGGCTCTCTTCCTTTAGGATTGCAGTGGGCTGCCTGCATCGTTCTGTCTACATGTCCCTTTCTTTCAGAGTCCTAGTAGCTACTCTCTCCCCTCCCATCTTCAAGCCTAGGGGTGGTAACTTCCCAGTGTTACTTGCCCCAAGCTAATGTGCTTTGTGGTTTCCCACACCTTTTAAATAATCTACTTAAATTACTCAGTTTGATTATGTGGTCTGTTTTCTATTGGGACACTGATAAAATCACCTTGGGTAAGTTACTTAGCCTCACTTTTCTAATCTGCAAGTTTGAGATAATAATAGTACCTATTGCATAGGTTTGGTGGAAGGATTAGATGTGATCATGTAAAATCCTTACACAGTGCAGGGCATATAGTAAGCTCTTAATAAATGATGATGATGATGTAGTATAAACTCAGGAATTTTCATTTATCCATTTGTAGATTTTTAGAGATCTATAGATCAGGGACTGAATGTTTATATTAACAAGTTGCATTTTCTTATGCATCATCATCAGTGGCAAAACTGAAGGGGGTCATTGGAAAAGGAGAAACTCTAGCCACCTTTAGAATCTCTATTAGTCCCTCCTCCCAAAGGCATTTTATTTGTGTGTGTGTGTGTGTATGTGTGTGAGGAAAACTAGCCCTGAGCTAACATCCGTTGCCAATCCTCCTCTTTTTTTTTCTGAGGAAGACTGGCCCTGGGCTAACATCTGTGCCCATCTTCCTCTACTTTATATGGGATGCCGCCACAGCATGGCTGACAAGCGGTGCATCTGTCCGCGCCCGGGATCCAAACCTGCGAACCCCAGGCTGCTGAAGTGGAGCACGCGAACTTAACCACTACACCACGGGGCCGACCCCCCAAAGGGCACTTTAGATTGATGGCATCACATCTTAATTTGTGGGAAGAAGAATTGGAATATCTTCAATATTCAATCTAAGTAAAAATAGTGTGCTTAATATGCAAATGTGGTTTCAAGACAATTTCTGTGACCCACCTCCTTGACACAGTTTTCCAATAGTCACGTTAAGTGTGGAAATTGTAGAGCCATCTCTGGTCCTCGTGACTGTGGAGGCTTCTCTAGTTTTCCTGATCACATACATGGCTAATTGAAACCTTTGAAGGCGTGGCTGTGCCCTTTTAAGGTGTTACAAAAGTAGTGATTTTTAAAACTTTTGGCTCAAAAATGACTTTGGTGGAGGGAAAGCTCAGAAACTCTTACCTTCTTTCACTTGTTATGACTGAATGAGGCAATACTTAAACTTTGTTAAGGGTGCTGAATTATTAGTCTGTAATAGTAGTGCCATCTTTTACTTGATTAGAGCCTTTTAATTTGAAAGTGTTTTTAGTCACTTTTCAAAAGTGTAGACTTTGTCATATTGTAAACATGAATCCTCTGTGAAGTCAACGACCTACAGACCACCATCACAGATCAGACTTTGAAGGACACCAGTGAGTGTATCTTATCTGTAACAACCTCTAGGAAAAGGAGACCTTCTAAACCTTTATTGGTAACCCACTCGAGTTTACCACTGACCGTGACGCTCAGGATGGGAGGCATTTTTGGTGATATATGTGTTCACATTTTTGCTGATACACGTATTCACACGAAATTTACCCATATTTCCTGGAGCGGTTCTGTAAACTTTACAAATCATTCAAGTTGTTTCATGTTTCATGTCCTATATGCACATAGGCATCTTATAAAGGAGGAAAGGGGAAGGTAAAAGGGTGAGCAGTGATCAAGAGCAAAGTTCCCTTGGCTCAACCCTCGCTCTTATGGTTCTCTTGTGCTTCTTGGCACTGGGTGCTGATGGTAACAGCGGAGGATTTGTGCGGCTTTACTCACCTAGACGCCATATGTAGTTTTAAACCTGGGATAACAACTTCAATTTGGTAATGTCTTGTTTTTCACTCTCCAGTCCCTAAGTTTGATTTTCAAAAACCCTCAAATCTGGAGGCCATTTCTCCACTGGGTGTATTTATGTGTCTATCTGCTCTATCAGGAATGTGGTTGCATTCAGGTCTGTTGTTCTAAGCGCCTTTGTTTGTAGCTGCATTCCATGCAGTTCAGCCTTTCAGTCCCATGTATTTACTAACTATTCACATGCCTTGTGGTATTCACACACAGATTATGTAAAATAAAAAAATACATTATTAAGGCTGTGGATGCTGTGAATGGATTATTACAATTTGCCTATCATGGTAATGGCACCTGTTAGAGGTGTGATACAAAAGGCAGTGACAGGCAGTGTAATTTAGTAATTGTGACCATTGTACTCTATGGCTGGTCAGTTCACCAGGCAAGTACAAAGGAAGCAGTGTTATAGCAGAGCAGGGGTGGGTACGCTTAATAGAGAGAGCTAGTTGTGTACTGAAAGAGACTTTTGGTGGAGGGCTAACTCCCAGGGGGCAACTTCGAATGAGTTGTAAAGAATGAACAAAAGTACAAAAATGGTACAGGTTTTCCTATTTCAGCTCTTAAAGTGACAGACGAGTTATGTTGGTGCACATTGCCAGCACTTTCTCCCACTGCCAAAATAGCTTTTTTTCCAAAATGCTCAGTCAAAGATGCCTTGTCATATGGCAATCACACATAATGTACTCTTTTCTTCTCCTATATGTAAAACATACTGTGTCAAAGTTCAGATCTAACTGGCATAGGGGCAAAGGCACTAAAGTTTGAGAAAACCATTTGTTTACAGTCTACAACAGTATTTAAAGAGCACATAGCCACATATTCAGAAAGGATATAAACTTGTACATCCTTTTCTCTATTAATTTCCGTGCTCTCCTTAGTATTATTTTAATATCATGGGTGATTTTGCTACTAGTCTGAAATTCTAGCATACTATCAGTCAGTGTAATTAATTCTGAACTTTGGCATCAGATTGGGTAACAGAAATTAATAATAAGGATTTATGAAGCATATTTTCCCCTACCTCAAGAATTGGTGAAGTCAAGCCATTTCTCAAGGAACTACTGAGAAATACTTGAGAGGGGAATTAGTGAAAGCATAATAAAAATGAACAGATATGCCAAGATGACTTTTGTATCCCAAAATACAAATGTCCTGGGTTCATTTCTGGAAGGATGCCAAATTGATCCCCATATATTACTCCCCTGTGATGTCAGGCATAGTGTACCTGTGATGTCAGGCATAGTATAGAACTTGCCATTGGAAGCAGCAACTTCCTCCACCCATCTCTTGCTTGCTTTACTGTTCCAATTCATGTCGTAGGTGACAACAAGCTGAGCTCTTCTCAGGTTGGATATTGAGTACTTCTTTTGGGCCAGGCACTGTCCTAGGCTCCTTATAAGCATTTCATCATTTAATCTTTGTACCAACCTATGGAGTATAGGTAGAATTACCATCCCCATTCAACAGAGAAGGAAACAGAAGCTTAGGGAATTTCCATAGCTCCTTATATGCAGTGAGTTGGGATGATATATTCACATTCTCTCCATGTTTATATATATAGAGAGAGAGAGAGAGAGAAATATGTATGTACAAAAATAGTACATTTAATTCCATAGTGTCTTGGAACAAAGTAACCATGATATATTTGGTAATGACAGTTGGCAGGGTTTTGAAAACAAAATTGTGAAAATTAGTCATAAGATTCCAGAATCTTATCATGGAATAAAATACCAGCATTTTGTCCTACAAATCATTTTAATAGCTCCGGCTGCATGAACTAGGTCTTTTATTAAGGGTGGATCAACTTATGTAGACTATATAATGCTACTGGGAGCCAGCCCAGTTTTAATAAAGGGCCACACAGAAGAAAATTTATGCTACAAAATGTCGATTCACATCTCTTAACTTGTGTAAATAGTGTTGCAGACAGTACTAGACATGTGTGAATGGGCGAGGTGTGCCACTATTCTGAATCACTCGTGCAGGGCTTTGGCCATCAGCCCAATGGAACGGGCATGCCACTTAGAATGGTGCCAACTGAATAGATGCAGTTGTATGATATTTAAAAACACGGTTTTGTACTTTTGCTGCGTAGAACAGCTATTCCAGCTTGTTACGTTTCTTTACACCGATTTTGACATCTGAACATTCTTAACTGAAAAAGAGTGTCATTTCCATGAAAGAACTTTCTGTACAAAAAAGTTAGCATTTATAGTCATCCTAACATATGCAATGATTTGATAAGCTTGAATATTCTAATAGGCAGACGTTTCCTTTTTCTGCTTCCTAGAAATTATTCCAAAGTTTGCAGGGTAGCCAAGGGGAAAGATAGAGGGGTTTATTTCTGGCATCGAGTTGTACAAAGAAGCAACAAAAGTATGGATTTTTTTTTGGTTGTGTCACACGCCCTCATCCGCCTCTTTGCATCATAATGTCAGTAGCTATGGAAAGAATTAGCATATTGACATACTGCATATAAACAGTACTCCACAACTGTAATCTAGCGCTCAAGCAGAAAAAGTGTTGGGTGTTTTGGACAGACAGACGCAGACTCAGAGATCAATATTCTCTAGTTTAAAGATTGCACTTATGTCTGATAAAACCACTTGGGTTTCCTCAGCGGCTGAGGTCAAGGATGTGGCTGCAAACCCGTGTGCTCATCAGACTGTTGGAGTCAACTCCTCTGTTTGTGTACAGTGTATAAATGGTAATGTGGATAAACACCGCCCTCTCCAACCACATAATTACGTCGATTGCTGAAAAAACCCAGAAATGTACCAAAATATCACAGGGAAGCTATTTCTAACACGGCTTTGCTCTTTATGGCTAAGTGGCAGCCACTGGTTTTTTTTTTCTTCTTCTTCTAAATTATGTGTTCTTGTTTCAAGCATTTAGATGATGCAAAACAGATTTTTGTGGCAACTTTCTTTTTCGCAGCCAAAAAAGCATTCAAGGAAGCTCTCTGCTCCTCCTAAATTGCTGTTTATTCTAGACCTTTTGCGTTATCGGCATAAACTCATTTCATTTTAAAAATGAGAAATATTTTTTGGGTTGTTTTTTAGAACTGCTAATAAAATAAATAATTAAAAATAAATTTAAAAATTAAAAATAAAATAATTGGGTTGTTTTTTAGAACTGCTAATAATATCAATAAAATTATGATAAAATTAGATAATAAAATTATCTAATTATGATGGGAAGTGGAAGTTTTTAAATGATTGTTAGAAATGAGTAAGAACAAATTAATATAATAGGTGCAAACAATAACAGCCTTGTGATTGCATATGACCTATAATCTCAAAAACAAGTCAGGATTTTATTACAAGTCTTTTAACATCAACTTCCTTATCTCCCTTCGTCCTCTTTTCATCTTTTCCTTTTCTCTGTCCCTGCTGCTGTTCTCTGCACCTCTCCTCCTTCTCTAGCCAATCTCCTTAGAAACAATTGTGGTTAGCAGAGTCGGAAGTCAAAACAGTTACTCTCATAGCCATGGTAAAAAAGACCAAAGTAAACAAATTCACAATTTCTCATTTCCAACATCTCCATTTTGCACATCCTATTATTATGGCACTTAGTTTTAGGGTAACCACTGGTGATTTAGTTGTCTAAAAATGGCCAGTGGTTTTTAGCAGCAAACATGTTTTATTCTTTCATGGACCTTAAAATTTAAACTCAGAAATTCCATATCCATAAACTTAGCTTGTTCCAGCACCATCCGTTTATATATGTAAGTTCATATTTTCATTTGTTTGTCTGCCTTTCTTAGGCATTAGATTTATGATCTGAGTAGGGTTTCACATGTTTCAGTGGACCCTGATGCTGCATATGGAATACATATCCCTTTTAATAGGTATTAAAATCAGTTGTTGCAAGAATGCTTCAATTAAATAAAATTTGTGGGAAATTATTACTTCTCGTTTATGGTGTTTCCAAAACCATATTCAAGTTCCCTTAGCTCTATAAATGTTCAGAGTGAATGCTATTTTCCAAAGATTCATTTAACAAATTTAATGCTTGGCCATATACATATCATTGCAGTAGTCACTGTGGACACTTCAGAGTAGTATATGTTCTCAAGCGCTTATAACATAGGAGAAGGAAAGTTAAACAATACCAGATTAAAAACTGGGATAGAGACTGGCACAGAGAATAAATGAGTGTGACTAAGAAAAAGAAATTGGAAAAAATATCGAGGGAATAGCTCTAACTGTTGTACATTAATGAAGAGGAAAAAAGAGAAAGATAATTAGCTTTCAGAAGGAGAGCATATGAAGTGGCTATGTTAGATGGAATTCCCTGAAATCTTATGTCAAAAGATACCTTAGCAGAAAATGTTGAAAATTTACTACTCTTAAGTTATACTTCTTAGAGAACTAAATGTAATGAGCACATTATCTGAGCCTGTTCCCATAATTTGAATGGATTAATTAGTGAATGTACAAACACAAATAAAACTCAGAATTAGATTCCAAGTGGTGTAACTGGAATTATAAAAATGTATTACAAAGAGTAGTAGGATTTTTTGAAGGTTATTTTTCCCTCAGTGTTAGGGAAGAAAATGACTTTTAGACTTCCCTTCTTCTCCCCCTCCCTTCAAATTCCTGAACTGTTTTAAGTGCTTTTGATGCTTTCTTACATTCTTAATGCATTGTTTTAATCAGGAGAAGGGTTTTGTTTTTTGTTTTTCATTTTTTACCCTTAACCTGTGCTTTGTTGGTTTTAGTAAAATAAGGTTTAAAAGCCACGTCTTGCCCATTGAGATGAAATTAAAAACCACTGCTGCTCTGATGTCATGAAAGAAAAATGAGGTGGATTTAGGCAGGAAAATTGTGTAAAGAAAACTTTCTAGGGCTTTTAAAGGAGCTCATGCAGTGTCTTCTAACTTGAGCCAATCTGCGATTGTGTGTTCAGCATCTCATGAACTTAATTTTATGATAAGAAAAAGTAGACAAGCAACAAAAATATACATGGAAATATAAGTAGCCTGGAGCAAAAAGCAATAAATATAGTTTGTTTTTCCAGCTCCTCTAAAATAGTTGTCATTTAGGCCGTATCATTATGAAGTTTTTTTCCTTTTGGAAAAAGACGACTAATTTCTAAAGTAAATCAGTACTAAAAGTAATAAATAGAATAAATTTCAGAGTGTTCTTCAGGTTAGTATGTTCATAGGAAGTATTACTTGTTGAATGTTTGAAGACGTTCAGTGAAAGACTGAGAATATTATGCCGTATCACGTGTGAAAATTAAGTTTCTCTATTCAGTTTGGAGCTACTATACATTTTCTTTTGAAATGAATGATAATACCCTCTTACAAACTGAGAGCATAAAGAAGGATGAGGCTATGTTTCATTCCGAATGGTTTAAAGGCAGGCTCTTTCCTGAGTCTTAGAACTGCCGGTAGAAAGTAGTAGGGAGTAGTAATGCATGAAAGGTAAGTTTTATTAGCTCTGCGAGTCCGCATCTCCCACACAGGCTGTCACTGTGCAGGGCTTTAATGCATTATAATATGTGTTCAACACTTCCCTTAACTGGCAGCATTAACTTCCGTGCACGTCATCACTGTGTCATGAGTTTGTTTAATCACATCGCTCCTTTATTCCAGGCTTTGTCCAGCTTTCTTACCTCTCCTGACACCTTCACTCACTTGCAGAACACAGTTCCTGGCAGAGATAGAGGTATTTATTTTAGTCAAAAGCATCAGTGCAGTTTTCTGTAACCACTTTCCCTACATATTTATAGTGGAGGTGTGAATGTTGAAGATCTTTGCTTCTAAGAGAACTATTTTGTTTCTTATTGTGTCTGAGCCGGTCTGTCTTCATAAAACTTCTTCTTTCCTCTTAATAAATAGGGGGAAGAGAAGAGGGAAATGAATTGCAGAGAATAACTTCTGACATGTCTAAAAATAATAGTAATGGTATTAGCTACCATTTGTCGAGCCCTCACTATGGGTAGACACCATGCTAAGGGCTTTACATGTATCCAGTCCTCACAACAACCCTCTGGAGTAGGGATTATTATTGTCCCCATTTACAGTGAGGAGGGCACAGAGTTTGGTAACTTGCTGAGGGTAACACTATCAGAAGGTGGTAGAACGGGGATTTAAACTAGCAGTCCGACATCAGAATCTGAATTCCTGACCAGGAAATTATTACTACACACACAAGTATTAAGTCAGAAGAGAGAAAATTTTATGTTACGGAAGCCCGAATATATTTCATGAGAATTGCAATGTGCATTTTCTTAAAGATGATGATTTATAGCTTTCTTCCTTTTTATAGACTTAATGTGTATAGGGATTGAAGGGCCAAACCTTAATGTCAGGGTGCTATTTAAGTGTAGATGTCTAGTTTTCATGACACAATATTTTTGTACTCAGAATGTGAACTCAGTAACTGAACATAGCTTGCTTTTCCACCCAGATGTTTTTACCCTAATCTCTATTAGGGATATTTTGAGTCCTAGCCATGTGTTTTGGTATTTAGGAAGAGATGAAAGCTGGTAGCCACTCAAAAGCTCATATACAGATGAGTTGGTACAAGAATTTTTTTATTACTCAGAAATGATAATAGAAATGTCTGTTTAGTGACTCAGAGAAAGTTATAAGGAGGAAAGTAGAGTATTGGAAATACACACACACACACACACATACACATACAGAGAGAACCTATTTATCTCTGTGTGTGTGTATATGATATACATATATACGTGTATTATATATAGATAATTTTATTGCATTAGACTGGAGATTGGGAACAAGAGCAGAAGATATGCCCAGGGTAATAATTAGTGTACAGAAAGATAGCCACAACTCAAGAAAGAATTAGCTTCAGCTAAGATAACTCTGTTCTGGGCAGTAATGGTAAGAGCTGAGAATGTAAAGCACAGGAATTCAGCTTCCTATTGTGCTCTCAGAATTATGTTACAAGAGATATCTTTCTAAAACAATTTTATATTTCTTAGTATATGAAGTTTACCTACTCAGAGCCTTCCATAAAGTCCCAGTCAAAAAAATTACTCCTAGGGCCCGCCCGGTGGCGCAGCAGTTTAGTTCATGCTGTGGCAGCCTGGGGTTTGCGGGTTCGGATCCCAAATGCTGGCCGATGCACTGCTTGTCAGCCATGCCGTGGCGGCGTCCCATACAAACTGGAGGAAGATGGACACAGATGTTAGCCCAGGGCTGGTCTTCCTCACAAAAAAAAAAAAAATTATTCCTTCATCCATTGACGCCATTGGATTTCTGCCTCTGCGGTGGCACTTCTTCATTAGGCTTTGCATTGCATTTAGCTGTTTGCATTCATCTCTCCCTTACTAAATCATAGCCCTTGGAGTCTGTCTATGCTTTGCTTTGTATCCGGACGTTATTTGACATACGCAATAGGTGCCCAATTCCATAAATGTTGTATTCTGAATGTCATCCTCAGAGAACCTATAAATGATTGGACATGGTGCCCATGTACATTTACTCGATCTGCAAATTATGGGGCTATATGGGAAATAAAACCAGATGTTGTTCTTACCCTCACAGAGCTTACAGTCCAGTGGAGGAAAGGAAGCTAGTAATCAAGTAATCCTGCAGATAGACCTAAAATGAGACTTGTGTTAAGAAACATGAAGGAAAGGGATATATAGCTTTATAATCAAGAGTTTATCAAATGAAGGACTGTTTGGTGTCTGAAGAAAGAAAATAGCAATTCAGAGTAATCAGCTTAAAGGAGAGAATACATAGTGATCACTTCAATATATTAAAAATGGAGACAGACATCTTATGCCAAGAGTGAGGATGATATTCTTTCCCATCTTCTTAAAGGATGCCACAAGGAGTGAAATTAAGCTGCAATCTGAAGAGTTGAACTCGTACCAGGAGTTTTCAACCCTGGCTCAACATTAGAATCAGCTGAGGAGTTTTTAAAAATTAGTTCTGCTTGGGCCCCATCCCAGACCAGTTGAATCAGAATCTCCAAGGTGAGATATAAGCAACAATATTTTGAAAAAAGCTCCCCAGCTTCACTTCTGATGCGAGTGAAGACTGAGAACCACTGCTTTAGCATTTTCCATGCATTTTCAGATGTCACGGTCAAAGAATAGGGTTGTGAAGTGGAGGCAGTGAAATCCCCTTCTTCAGAGAGAGCTCTGCAAGTAGGATAGGAGTGGATTGGTGTCAGTGGTTCTGCCTAAAAGCAGACGGGAGCTGATTGGCTCTTTTTTCTATTTCATAACATTTATTAGAATTTTTCTGATTATAAAAGTAAGGGTTTTTATCATATAGAAAGTTTAGGAAAAATAGAAAAGCACACAGAAGAAAATAGAAATTACTCCTAATCCCACCAACTACTCTAAACATTTTTTGGCGAATATTCAAGGGTCACAGGCTGTGGATTGTGGCTGTGTGAACACATTTATACAGGACACGTGGTCGCCCTTTTTTAAACTTAGTTACACCACACCATGCGTTTGTTACCATCCTCTGTAAGCATTTAAGTTTGTAACCCCTGAAGTACATATCTGTTTTGTTTTTTTAAAGCCTGCTTTAAAAAAATTAATATAGTATGAAAACTTTTCCATATCATCAAATGTTCTACTGAGAAAAAAAAATTAATGACCATCTATTATCCCATCCTATGAATATACCATAAATTTATTTAACAAGACCCCTATTATTGGATATTCTACCTCTTTTTTTTTTTTTTTTTACTATTCCAATGTTGCAATAGGGATACTTGTTAGTAATTCTTTGCACAAATTTCTGGTTATTTCTTAATGATAAATTCCTAGAAGTGGAATTGCTCGGCTAAAGAACATGAATATTTTCAAGATATCATATATATAATACCAAGTTGTCTTCCGAAAAGCTGTAATAGTTTCATTTCCCTTTCCTGAAACCTTCACTCACACTGAATAAAAAAATGTGCTTGTGGTTTTTGTTGCATTTCTTTATCACTAGTAAGGCTGATATTTTCTATGTTTATTAATTATTGTAATTCTTTTGCTTAGTTTTTCTTTGAAAGTTAATTTTTTTCTGTTGATGTGTTTGTGTTTCTCGTCTTGATTTGCATAAGAGCTTTTCTAGTAACCGTTTTGTGTGTCATGTTTGTGGCATGCTTTTTCAAGTTTGTCAGTAGGCTTTTTCTTCTGTTCTTAAGTATTGAAATTTTAAATTTGATATGGTAAAATTTTTCTTTTTTTAATTAATTTTCCCTTTGAATTTATGCTCAGAGAAACCTTCCCTGTCACACATAAGATCAAAAACAAACTCATATTTTTCCTCCTAATTCCTTTATAGTTCTATATTTTACTTATTGGGGTGTTGTCTGGTTCTCATACTTTGAAGGTAACTTGAGTTGGAGGTTTGAGAATGAGACAGATCTGGAAGAGTGTGGACTCTACACTTACTATGAGCTGTGAGAATTGATTGAACCTCCCTGGATCTGTCTCTTTGTCTGTAAATGTTAAAAGTAAAATCCGACCTGTGGGAACTAAATGAGGTGACATATGAAATACAGAGCGTAGGGCCTGGCACAAAGTCAGTGCTCAGAAAAAACCAAAAGAGTGATATCCTGTAGCTGCTTTCTTCAGGGTAACATTATCAGACTAGCATTTGAGGATCCAGGACCGTTTCTCAGTCCGTTTTGTTTTCCTCCAGTAAATTCTGTCACCTTGATTTTGGGCTGTCTCCAGTTTAACCCCTGTCTCTCTTAGGTCTCTCTAATTATCTAACGTGTAGGGTTGCATTTTCATTTATGCAACTAGTTTATGTACCATTTATTGAAAGACCTCTTCTTTCTCTTCTGAATTATTGTTTTCCTTCTGTTTAGTCTTCAAATGTACCTTTCTATTCTCTTTAGCCTTTGACTGACATTTCTATGAAGCATTTTGTGATGTGCGTTTAGAACACTATGTAAAAATAAACTGCATTGTGTTATTTAAATATTTAGAGGCCTTTGCAGCCTTGGAGACTATTTTTAAAATGACCTTTAAAACCATTTGCAAAGAAGACAAAAGTAACGGGGGAAAGCATAACCTTTTAATGTTTCCTTCATTAGCAGTGTTTTCTCCCTTGGATGTATTGCTTTGCTTTGATAGTTCATAATGTAGGATACATCAAAGACCCAAATAATGGAGAACAATGGGGAACAATTTTTAAAAGCTTATTTTGTATTATTGCTGCCGCCATTAGGTGTCAGATGGAAAAGATCTCTTTCTTTTAAATAACCTGGATTCGTGCTTGATTTTCTATATACTGTAGACCCTCTCAGTAATGCTGGAATGTAAAGAAAGGCCTCCTATATATTCATACATGAATTGGGCTTATTCGGTTTTCTCAGACTTTGCTTTTGTGAAATGATTTTATTTTTGAGAGGAGAGATTCAATTTACATTATATCTGATTTAGTAATAAGAAGCCAGACTGCAGTAAGATTCTGGTCTATTCCTTCATTCATTCAATCCTCCATTCGCCATTTCTTCAAGACATACCAGTTAGTCTTTAACTGTGTTCTGAGAGTCTGGACGCAGAGCAAGATCCACCCTTCCAGAAAGTTCCCTGAGAAACAAGGGTGAGAGAGACAGTAGGCCAGAGCCACTGTAGAAAGCCAAGGTTTGAATACCCAAAAAGATGTGGAACAAGAAGCGGCTAGCAGGGTGGTATTTAGGGTTCAGTGAGACTGGAGTGAGGTAGGAAACAGGCCACAAGGAGGGGTCTGATTGGGCTAAGAGCATATTAGGCTAGAGAAAGCATGCAGCCAGAATGTGGTTCTCCATGGTGTTGGGTGGATGGGATGCAGGTAGATTGGACTTACTTGCTTTATTTATTTTAGAATAGTGCCAGGGCTTAGGGAAGATACTGTCCTTGGATCTTGTATTAAAACTAGAGAATATATATGTGAGAAATTAAATATCAGGGCAAAGCAGTATATGATGAATGCCAGTGGGTAGATAGCCAATAGGTGCTGGAGGAGAAGGCCTTTGTGGAGGGCTTTCAGTACCAGAGACTTTGTTCTATACTCAAAAAGAATAATAATATCCCCGCACAGGACCTGGCACATAGGGGGCAACTCAATAAGTATTTTAAAAATAAATTATTCTATGTGTGTTGCATTCATTATCTCATTATCATTATGAAGTAGATACTATTTTTATCCTCATTTTATAGAATCAGAAACTAAGGTTTAGAGAAGTTAAGAACTGTGTCCAAGGTCACATAGCTGGTGTGGAATGAAGCAGATTTTAAATCCAGGGCTGTCTGACTCAGAGCCCTAGTTATTAACCACCACAATCACAAAACATTTCTGAGAAATGAAATATTTGAAAACGACATATGGTAGATAGAATAATGCCCCCTCCCCCAAGATGTCCTGTGAATATGTTATCTTAGTGGCAAAAGATGCTTTGCAGATGTGATTGTTAATGATCCTGAGATGGGAAGATTATCCTAGATTATCTAGATGGTCCCGTTGGACTCACTAGGGTCCTTATAAGAGGGAGGCAAGAGTGTCAGAGTCAGAGAAGGAGACGTTATGATGGAAGCAGAGGTCAGGGAGAGAGAGATTTGAAGATACTATGCTGCTCACTTTGAGGATGGAGGAAGGGGCCACAGGCCAAGGAATGTGGGTGGCCTCGAGAAGTTGGAAAAGGCAAGGAAACAGATTCTCCCCTAGAGCCTCCAGAAGGAACACAGCCCTACTGACACCTTGATTTTAGTCCAGTTAAGATCGATTTTGACTTCTGACCTCCAAAACTGTATGAGAATAAATCTGTGTTCTTTTAAACCATGAAGTTTGTGCTAATTTGTTACAGCAGCAATAGGAAACTAGTACACAGGGCTTCAGAAAAGATTAGTCCAGCAATAAAATACAGAATGAATCAACACAGAGAGACTGAAGGCAAGACTAGCGCAGAGGCTGTTGCAACCATCCAACCCTCAGGTGACCTGCAACTGTATCCTTTCTTCATCTTTTATTTCTTTCCTAACACAGATTGTGTCTTTTGGGTTGACCAGTCATACTTGGGACAAGCAAATTTTCCACTCATTTTTTTCTTATTATATTAACAGCCTCACTTGAAAATAAGGGAGGGGAATTGTTCTTTGGGGAATTGTAGATCTGGGAAGGATTAGCTAATTTTATTATTAAGGGGGAAAAATGATGATTTCCCATATGTCCCCGAATCTTCCTTTTACCACATGTGTGTATGACATACATTGAATAAGTACCTATATTGGGCTGGCTTTTCCATTGAGTCTGGCACAAAGCTGGCCAGGACAATATAAAATAAATTTTTATTATTTTAAGGGTTCTGTATGGTACAGCTTGGGAATGGGGACAAGGGATGAAGAAAAAGGTCGTTACATAGTGAAGTATCACTTTCAGTTACACACGGAAAAACTTGACTGCAGTTTGGAATTTCCAGAGGAAATCACCGACATGCTGTCTAACATACAGTGACAGAGGTGGTGTCTATATTAAACATTCATGTTTCTTCACATGACTTTTTGCTGAAATATTCATGATAGGATATACTTTATTCTTTTTTGTGATTAAAATTTTCCCAAAATGTGCATGCTTATTTATGCCCAGGGGATTAGGGTCATTGTTGATGTGATAGGCAACAGATTAAAGTAACTTTATTTTTTAAATTCAGTATGCTTTAATAGGTTGTAAGTGGGCTTAAAAGGATACCAGTTAATTTTAACCTGATAGCCTCAAAAGTGTGTATATGTGTAGATTGCAGCTATCGCCCCATAAATCTCACATTTATATTTCTAGCCATAGGCTTGTATCTGACTACCTATTCAGTATGTCCAGTTGAATGCTATTTCAACTGGAACTCTTGCTTTCGCTACTATCCTGCTCTTCCGCCAGTGTCCTCCATCTCAGTTAATGGTAACGCCTTTCATTTAGTTGTTCAAACCAAAACCTTGGAGCCAACTTGGATTCCTCTCTTTCTCATGTCTCACATCCAGTCTATCAGCAAATCCTAGAGGCTCCACCTTCAAAGGACATTTCAAATCTGACCACTTCTCTCCACCACCACTGTTACCGCTCTGATCCAAGCCACCAGCATGGTGGCCCATGGCAGCCCAGGGTAGCCTCCTCATTGCTCTCCCTTCTACAAGTGCCCAGTACAGTCTTTTTTTATCCTTATTTGTAGCCAGAGTGTTGCTTTGAAAACTTAGATCAAGTCATCCTGTAATCAGACCATCTAATAACTTCTTATCCCACTTGGCATAAAATCCAGTCATTACTGTGTGTGGTCCACAAGGCCTCCCACTGTCTGGCCACTGATCCCTCCAACCATAGTTCCTACCACTCTTCTTTACCTGTTCCTCTAAAATGCCTAGCACGTTCCTGCCTCAGAGTCTCTGTTCTTGCTATTTCTTCTCCCAGATATTCACATGGCTCACACTGCTTCATTCAGGGTGGCCTCCTCAAACAGCTCTTTCCTGACCACCTTGTCTGAAATACTGTCTCTTTCATTCTCCTCTTACCCTACCTACACTTATCACTACCTGACCTTAGAGTCTGTTTTTTGGTTTATTGTCTTTTTTACCATCAGAATGTAAAGTCCACGAGACCAGGTCAGCTTTGTTCTCTGCTGTGTCGTTAGCTCCTAGAACAGCTCCTGGCAAAGGTGAACGTTCAAAAAATTGTGAATGAGTGAATGAATTAATGAATTTTTACAAATGTGTAAAATTAGCTTTTGGTATGATTTACATTGTGACAGTTATTCACAGTCATTCATTTAGAGTGTGGATATGTATGTACAAATATTCCATCTACTTTGTGCAATTGTACCCTGTACAACATCTACCTTGTGCTAAGGCTTCTGAATAGGCAAATATGAATAAAGTGTAATCCCTTGTTTGCCCTCAAGGCATTTACAGTCTAATAAAGGAGATGGATTTCAATAAATGTTGGGCTGACAAGTATAACTTGTACTCATCCCTGAGTACTGTAGTCCTGTTGCAAGGATAGTTCTCTGGGGAGTCAAAGAAGAGAGCACTAGTGTCCAGCTGCTAGGATTAGGGAAACCTTCATAAGGAACAGGGGTGAAGTTTGGCCTAGGTTTTGGATAGTGAGTAGTAGTTAGATATATGGAACTTAGGGAAAAGGCATTCTTTTTCCCTGAAGGGAGCTGCTTAAACAAAGGTACAGAAGCAGGAAAGTCCAAGGTGCTTTTCTAAAGGAAAATATTGACTAACAAGAAACCAGAGTCAATAATACCCCAATGACAGTAAATATTGATGTTCAATAAAAACCTGTTGGCATGTCTGCTGTGCATAAACAACTTAGCTAATATTCAGAACATTTTATACTAAAATTCTGACTCAAAAATTATTTACCATATTTTTTGTATTGAAACATCTATTTCTATAGGGAAACTTTTGTAAATGTGTCTGGTCTAATTTGTTTGGTACCAACCAGGTGCTCCATGCTTTGTCGACACTCTTTTTATGTACTGTTTGTCTAGTATTTGGTCATTTTTATTAGTTGCTCCATGCCTCATCCTAGGAGGTAGGTCTGTCCTGTTTGTGTTCACAAGTGTGACTGACTGATATAACCCTTGACCTTTAAGCTGATGAGCAATAGGAATTCACCAGTTATTCTATAATGAAACAAGGATTCTCTGTATCAAATATCAGTAAGCAAGAAAAGTGGCATGTGCTGTAAGGTATCAGTTAATGAGAATGGTCCATATTTTAGCCTTTTCAGGAGTAATTTTTCTCAAGGGCTTTGGGAAATTGAATAAGCAAACATCTGAAATTGGATTTAGATTTTGATAGAGCATGAGTGATCACAACTAGGGTCCTTTGGTGGCTTGGAACTATTCAAATACAGGTAAAGGCAATGCATTTCCATAAATTCTTAAGAAAACATGTGGATGGAGTCTGAACCACATTCTTCTGATCACTGGGGTTAAAGGCCATTAAGAATGGGAAGAGCTGAAAAATGCAGGCATTAGTTCTTCACATAATAGTTGCTCTAAATAAAAGACCATTTTATAGACTGCATTTTTTAATGTGAGCATTTCTGTAGTTAACATGAGCAATAGAATGTCACAAGTGAATATTAAGTCATTAATTCTAACACATTCCTTTCCTAATTAAGAGTAATTATAGTGGGGAGTAGGTCTTATTCACTCTTTGACCTCAACCTTGCCCAGTGCCCGAGACTTAATGTTCATTGAGCAAATGAAAATTTTTTTTCTGAAATCTTTTTCTTAGGCAGGTTTATCAATGGCAGGGGGCATACCCTGGATGTTGCTGCAAATGAGCAGTTGATATGCAAAAGTTTGACAAAATTCAGCTAAAGCAACCCAAGGCTTAAAGAATAATAGCTCAAGAAATTAAGGAAGATGGAGACTTATCAAAGCTTTCTCTCAGACTGATCCTTAATCTCGAAGTGTTTAGCTTTAATTTTGAAACCTTTTAAACCCTAAAATAGTTTTAATACCTTTTGATGATAAATTTTGAAATGCCTCAAATGAATGTGAAACTCTAATTGATTATGTTTTTAATGTAGAAATATTGGGGCTAATGGATTTATAAGACATTCTGGTGGACTCACCAATTAAGAGTCTTTATTATCAGGCAGCCTTTAGGAAGCAGCTACTAACGTGTGTTTATAAGGGATGCATATGCTGGGAAATTGTGGTCAAAGTGTCAAACAGTAAAACAGCAGAGTTCAAGCTAGTTCACATCAATATTTATGTTAATTTTGTAAACATTTATTTGGGTGATTTTTCCTGATAGACTAAGCTTTAGAGAAGCACCTTTATGGAAACATATCAAGGATCAATTTTTTTTAAATCACTGGTCACATAGAATTACTTGGTAATATTGTCCATATAGCCTACTAAGCAAATGTGCTGCCTAATTTTTTGAAAACCTATTACGTGACTGAAGCATTCTTTATGTCAACTAAATAGTTATTTGGGGTCAGGGGTGTTTATTGTTAATGGTATTTTATTTTTAATCTATTAAATAAACTGTGGAGACTCATGGAATGGGTTCTCTTTAGATTTGTGGTAATTAATTATGATATATTTTGCCTAAGTTGTATTGCCAGGTTGGCTGTGTAACTCAGCTGTACCAAGGGAAAAAAATGACTTGTTTAAGCTGATTTGGACCTTGTGGTACTTAATTGCAAGCATAAGTATAACAGGCTAAACCCAAATGAATGTGGACACTGATTAACTGGGAACTTGTTGACAGTGTAATGAGATTAAGAGCTCCTTTCCTAATATCACAAGACGTTGAGAAACATTTGTCCACAGAAGTCTTTTGGTCCTAAGGGTGTGGGGCTGCTCTTGGCCATTGATGTACAGCAGAGGTATGGAGGGTTTTTTAAATTTTTTCAATAATGTTCATTGTGTTTTTTTCTGAGTATAAAAAGTCATTATTTTATTTTGTTTTATGTTTGGTTTGGTTTAGGTTTTAACCATTTCAATAGTAATAGTACTTTTTCTGGTTGTCAAGATTTTTCTCATTCATATTTTTCCCCATAGGAACTAGATACTGTTTTACTTCAAATTGATTTCTTCACACTTTGGATGTCAAAATAAGTCCTAGGAATTTCTGAAATCCCTTCCCCTTACATGTGATGCTCACCGATTTCTTAGTCAAAAGGGACATTACATCTTCAGACCAGCTCAGTAAAGGGTAAACAAGAATAGCTTCCTATCACCTGTCTTACTGCCCGCCATGTCCCACCTCATCCCCTGCTCCCCACCCACCCATACAGAGCCTGGCTGTGTGTCTCCTTTACCTGTAAAGGAGAACAACAGTTACTGTTGGCATTTGACAGCACCCGATAACAGTAACAAAACCTTAATGAGCTCATCCCCCTTAAAAAACATTTAGTTAGGGCTTTCTGGCTCCCAGTGTAACATTTCCTGTTGCCCAGTGTGCTGTCATTTAGCATTTGGTGCTGTCAGTGCCAGATCCACATGCTTTAGAAATAAACTCATTGTTTTGGTCTGGGAGTTAACCAAGGGTTCAAGGATAAGAGTAAACCAGTATAGAGCAGAGGCCAAACCCTTCAATCTATTTATTGATTTTGCATAGCTGGGGCTCTGGAGCCAGACTGCCTGGGTTTGAATCCTAGCATTCCCTCTGCCAACTACTGTGTTAGTTCAGCTAAGTTACCCACTCTCTTTATGCCTCATTTTGCTCACCTATAAAATGGGGCTCTCAACAACTTCATGGGTGGTTAAGAAGATACATGTAAAGTGTTAAAACTCATAGATGTAAAGAGAACAGCACCTAACACAAAGTAGGCTGTCAATCGTGATTACATCTTTGTTTCTCTCTCCCATTCTCTGTCTTTCTCCCTGTCTCTAACTCAGTGTCCATCTTCCTCTTTTCTGTTTTTGCTCTTTCTTGTTTCTAGAAGGAATCTAAGGTGCACTAGGATTACAGAAAATCAGGGCAAAAAGAAAATAAGAAAAACTAGTTAGTCAGAAATGCATTCTCTAAGGCCTTATTCATTAATTAGAAGTGGGTTATAAATTTGCCTCTGAACTTCCTATTGACCAAAGAGAGAAGTCTGATCAATTATAAGAGCTAAAGTAACCAAAAGATGAAACACACCAATTGGTTTGAAAAAGCACAGCTTTTCTTTGCCCTGAGTTTTGCACATCATTCTTCTCATGGACCGTCATAACAGGGATCTTATTATGTGGGGTGTGATGGACCATATCTTCAACATTAACCTCCATATTATTTCTCAAGTTCAAACAAATATGGGGCTACGGCAGTGCTTTCAGATTTGTTTGATTACAAGCCCTTTTTTTACAGAGTGTCTTACTAAACTAGCATTTCACTAGATGCGGTATTTCTGAAATCAGGAATTTCAGACTATTTCTAGAAAATGAAGGAATGAACTTGAGAAGAAAAAAAAAGTAGTGTGTGGGGGCCGGCCCAGTGGTGCAGCGATTTAGTTAGCGCTTGGCAGCCCGGGGTTCGCGGGTTCGGATCCCGGGCGCCCGCCGACGCACTGCCTGTCAGCCATGCTGTGGCGGCATCCCATATAAAATAGAGGAAGATGGGCACGGATGTTAGCCCAGGGCCAGTCTTCCTCAGCAAAAAGAGGAGGATTAGCAACGGATGTTAGCTCAGGGCTGGTCTTCCTCACCAAAAAAAAAAAAATAGTGTGTGAAAGTTAAAGGTTGAAAGAGATATAAAACATCACATTTCTGATTCTTCACGTTTAATTTATGATCTGATGACCTTGTCTAATTAATGGCACATTTCTTAGTGTACAATGATGATCACCAAGTACAATTTGACCCATTTAAATAAAGAAGGTATTCATCTCATTTAGAATAAGGTGATAAAATGTGTCAAAATGGACATTATTCTCAAGTAAAGCCCATAACCATATAGAAGTTGCCAATTTTGAATTAATTTATTGGTTAAATATATAACTGTGTGCATCTACTTGTCTGGATATTAAACCTTTCTTGTGATGATCCTCTTCTGAAAATTTCTGAAGGGTAGAAGAAATCCAAAAATCAACAAAAACTCCTTTTGGTGTACATCATAACCTTTTTTTCCCCTAGAGCTATGTTATTTTTGGTTTTGGTTGTGTTCCTTGCCCCTGTTATTTGCCCAATTGCCTTTCCAACCTAATCTTCCATCACACTCAGGCTCTGCCCTCCACAGGTTTTTGTTTTACCCTTCCAGTCCATCTTATTTCCAGGAGTGAGACAAATCCAGGCCAGGCTCCTGGAGTGACAGAGATGGAACAATCTGTGCAGTGTCTCCTTTCCTTCCTTTCACCCCCTGACATATTTATCCAGGGGAGGTTGGGCCATAGTATATGCTAGAAACGGTGCTGAAAGGGAAAGAAATTTGCAGGAGGGCAAACAAGTAATCTAAAAGGTAGAGGAAGGAGAGAAAATTGTTTCCTTCTACTTTGCTAGGCAGGAGAAAAAAGGACAGGATCATAGTTTTACTGTTTTTCTACTTCAACCTCACCTGCTTCTGAGCCAGTAACCAGGCATGCTGCTTTAATTGTGTGGATTTGCCCACCTCCAGAGACAGTTCTGTATACACTAGAGGCTTACCCTTCCATCTACCTATTTCAGGAGTCTTTATCTCAAGTATCTGGAGCCAAAGAGGAAATACATGTGTGTAAGACAGATGGGGTAAAAATAACAGGTATTTTAAATGCAAATAAGGGCAGTACGTACGTGGTCACGTTCAGCCTGTGTTTGCAGTACCACATGATTCTTACCTCCACGATAATGGTCACTGAGAACGGCCTGAGTAACGGGAATGAGTGAGGAAATGAGCAAAGTAGATCAGGCGTGGGACAAAGGGGCACGGTGGAAAGTTGTGTATATCCTGTCCCCAGAAGGAGCAGCTGTGATGTAGGGTGAAACTGAAGCTCTCAGATGGTCCGACTTTTCAGGCGAAGCTAGAAATTCAAATATTCTCATGAGAGCTCCCAATTTTTAAAACACTATGTGGGTCAAACAAAACTCATCTGTGAGCCACATACAATCTTTGGGTCATTGTGTGCTATTCTGATCTAAATCTTCCCTGCCAGCTTGAGTCTCTCCTCCACCAAGTCCTCCTGCCTGCACCACCCGTAAGGCTGTAGTGATCAGAAAGTTTGGCTGGGACTGGGAAATCTGCTTCCAAGCTCACTCAAATGGCTGCTGATGGAGACCTCAGGGTTTTATTCATCCCCTTGGGCCTCTCCATAAGTAAGAGTACTCACAACATGGCAGCTGGCTTCTCCCAGAGCAAGTGATCCAAGAAAGAGTGAAGGTGAAACAGCCAAGACAAGGCCTTAACGTCTTTTATGACCTAATCTTGGAATTGACGTATCATCACTTCTGCACTATTCTGTTGATCGCATAGGCCATCTCTGACACAGTGTGGGAGGGGACTACACAGGGTTTGTGTACCAGGCGGTGGGAATCATTGGGGGCCGTCCTGGAGGCTGGCTACCACAGCACTCTAAACCTTTTCTGTAATACAAATACTCACCCCATACCTTCCTCCTTTGAAAATTTTCACTTTAACCTCTTTAGAATTTCTTAAAGAAGACATCCTTCCAGTAGAATTAGACAGGACTTCCACCCTCATCTACAATACAGTTACATATCTATATAACCAACTGTTTAATTTTTAAAACAAAGTACACATCCTCTGGATGTGATCAGTAAAGCACCATGTATATAAATAGAACACTTATGGGGTTCTTGCGGAAGTGGTGTAAATGATTTACCAAGGAAAAATGATACACAAGGGCTACAGGTCACTTGGACCATAGTTTTTAAGTTTGTAGGTATTAGTTCTTTTCTACATTTAGGTCACTGAAATAACCACTTAAACCACATGTAGACATGCTGGCAAATATATTGAATCAGTGGTATAATTATTTATTTCATGAAGGGGAAATAGGCCTTTGATATAATGTCCTTACAATCAGTGTCATTTTTATATGTGGAAAAATAAGCGCTTGTCATTTGCTTGTTATTCTGAGGTCAGAGGCTACCACAGAGATTTTAATATTTGAAAACTATTCTATTCAGTGGAATCTCAGCATTTAAAATAATGATTTTCTTAAGATGCAGCATTCTGATGCACTATACTTGACCTTTATTGGTTAGGAAAATAAAATCTTCAGTGCCTCTTATTTCTTATTCTACTCTTTCCGTATTCCTTGAAACTGACGTTAAATGATCAGGATGCATTTTCACTCCTTTAGCATGTTAATTAGCATTTGTCTGTTGGTGTAGCTGTCGTGAGACTTAGCAGCTTTTACCATCACCATACCTTCAGTCAGATATTTGTACACTAGAAATCATTTTAACTGGGTTAACTAGTAAAAACGAGGTTGGAAGTAAAAATCGATAGAATTCTCGTCAGAAAATGTGTTTTTGGTGGGATATATGGTTGTAATAAAGATTTAGTGGATCTTATTTTATTTATATATCAGTAAATTTTAAGAAGTTCCTCTTATACTATGCTGCTAATGCTACTGAAAAACTAGGTATGTGCTTTGGGGAAGGATTAAGTGATGAGGTATATTTTTGCTCTTTGAAAGAGAATTCATTAAAGTAAGAACCTATTCTAAGAAGAGGAAGCAAGTAATATTGAGCAGGCATTTTAAATGCTTAAGTAAAGGTGGACTCAGCTTTGGAAGAAGATGATTAGAAATATACAAAAACTTTTTGGGGTGGTTAAAAATAACTTTAAAAAATAATTACATTTATGGTAATGATGAAAAGAATTCCAAAATGATAAGAGAGTGTAGACTCTGTCAGGACAGGGATCATATCTTATTAATTTTTAGAGTCCCCTTCCTGAATCTAATACTTTGAGGACAGTAGACACCTAATAAATGTTGAGTAGATAGACAAATATCATGGTAGATTTTAATAATTTAATTATGTGACTTTATTTCTGTATATAAGCCATATTTCTCATTCTAAGAAATATCCTAATTCTTAAAGTCTTTTTTAATATTCTGTCATCATAAAATTATTTTAAGTGTTTATCTAGTATGAACCCCTCCTTGCCATATCATCACCCCTTAATTTAAAAAAAAATATAATCACATTGGTGGCTTATATGTGCTGGTTTTGTGTGGCAGATTCAGTGGTGCCTCACAGAGCAGCAATCCCAAATCTGAGCAGAAAGGGGCTTGCTGGCGAAACTGTTGCATCCTGAATGGGACTCTGAATCTCACCTGTAAAAGGATGGAGTTTAGTCTCAGTATCACAAAATAATGACAGTTTATTTCCAGACATTTTAAAAGACTGCGCCCAGCTTTAAGTAAAATATTTGTCCAAAAAAAAATGTGGTAAACAGGAAAGAAAAAAAAAAAAAGCTGACCCTTCACACAGATACTCAATTCACAAAAATATATAGGCTTGAGAGGTGCTAGACCAAATGCTTATTATACACATGCAGCATCAATTTTAAAAGGGGTGCATTTAACTGGTCTTATTCTGGTTGAAATCATCTTCAGTGTTCCAGGAGAGTCATAGAAAGTGCGTACTTTTCTAGTCATTTTATTTTTCGAGTTTTTTCAAGGCCATTCACTTAGGACTGCTCTGTGGCCAAGCCTGTGGAAAACATAGGCAGCCCCAGTAGAGTCCCTAAGAGCTTCAAAAGGGCCAGTGATTACTGTTGATGCTCTAGGTAAAAGCCCCCAAATCAATAATGTCTTGAGTCTCATATTCTCATTCTCCTTTCAGGGAAATCTCCCAAACCAAAACACCAAGCAAAATGGGGCATAAAGTCAGAGAATCCTTGATTTGGAAAGGATGTTTGAAGTTATGCAGTCTGATTTTATCTCCTACCCAAATTTCTTGGGTAATTTCTCTAATATTACAACCTAATAAAATAATTTTGACCAAAGGAAACATTAAATTTGTGTTTATATTTCTTCTCTTTTGCCTTGGTAGCTTATTACCTAGCCCTTTTGACAAAATGCCTATTTTTCCTCTAAATTTTAGGATGCATCTGGACTATCTGGACTGTCCAATCAATAAATGAAATGAAAATGTCTGTCAGTTGTTGTCAGGCTGATTTTTGCTACTTTCTGAATATGGCTGGCTCTAACCTCATCCTAGATTTCCTTATGTTAACTATAAAGAAACCTGGAACTGCTTTTAACCCCAGTCATTTATCATGACAGCTGTCCCAGCATGGTGACATTGACAAATACTAATTTTCAACAAGAAACAGTAATGGAGTAATGTTACTTGCTTTGGCTGAAGTCCAGTGGTTCTAGGAATCACTTCCAAATAAGATCTCTCGTCAGACATAGGTAGAACAGAGTAAAATATGTATCTTCTGAGCTTTTTTGTCTGTGTTCTTTACTGCCATTGTTCTTCATTGTTTCCATTATCATGCTATTGAGCAAATAACGTGTGAAAGGATGAAAAGTTCTGATTGGCTGCCCATGCTTCCAGTTTGTAAATTCCATAAAAGCTCCCTGGTAATTTAGCACCTGTTCTAGTCATTTGTATGAAATCCACATGTGTATGACCTTTCTCAATACATGTTGTAAGAGTGAGTATGAGATTCTGTGGAAAGCTTTTCGAGTTACTCAGAGGCAATCAAGATGATCTCATGGGAAAATATTTAATTTTTAATGTTAATACCCTAAATTGATATCTTTGGAATGTAAAAACCAAATCTAGAAAGCAAAAAAAAGCGAGTTATGCTTATTTTAAAATCTGACAAGATGGTCATCTTTGATAAAGCCCATTTATAGAGAAAGGTAATTGCAAAAAAATGTGGTTTATTCCCTCCAACTTCTTATGTCGGCTTGGCCATCTTTACAAAATTCTTCCTACAAAGATGTCTGAAAACACTTAGGTACTTCCTATGCCATATTTCTTATGCCTTCTACCTTCTTTCACATCTATAGAGCTCATTCTCTCTCGCTCTTTTTTTTCCTCTTCTCCTTCTGCCTTTTTCTTTTTTTTGTCTCCCCTCTTTTGCAGACTCTTCGCTGTCTAACTTGAAATTGATTAGAATGCATTAATTTTTAAATAAGTGTCACATATCCTTAACTGAGCACTAAAAGGTTGAGAAGGCTTCCTGGTGTAGAGTCTGATCCAAAACTAAGTGAGAAGAATTTTAAAAACAAGGGCTGCCCTTCATTAGCCTTCATGCTCTCTCCTGACAGGTTCCGTGCTCTTCCATTGCCATGCCAGGCCAGGCCAAGCCCTGCTGCCGTGCACCATTTACCCTCTGTCAGCAGCTTCAGTCGGAGCTTGGGCGATATTGTGCATGCGAGTCTGTCATGCGTCAGCCTCAATTAAGCTCATATTGCTTGCTTGGGAAACGCAACAGCCTCCTGTTAACCATCTCTTTTTGTTGTTGTTTCTTTTTTTTCTTCCATTTTTTTTTTTTCATTCAACTCTCTCCAGAAGCCCATATTTCATTTGGTGAAAGTCTGTTCATGGTTTCTCAGCTCTTTACAAAGAGCAATGGTTTTTAGAGGAAGTAACTCCTCTATGTAGATTCCAATAAGTTGATTTTACTCTTGGAAATATGCTCAGTTAACACCTGAGTTTGTTGTTTAAAGAAGGGAATTATAGGCAACCCTCACTGACATTTTGTACCTGTGCCAAGCTTGGTCTTGCATCTTATGAAGCAGTTTTTCTTTAGGCATCTAAGAGCACAAGAGCATTGGGCATCCAGCTTTATCAAATACTGAAGGACTTCTCCTCTTTCTCCACGACCTGTTGTTTGCTCATGCTCTTGTCATCTAAGGGGGTGGTGGTTTTCTTTTTTTAAGAGTGGAATGAAACCTTACCACATTTGAAGGAAAAAAAAAATGTAGACAGCAGCAGTTTATATTTGGTTCACTATTTTGTGGTTTACCATAAGTTTATGGGAAAAACAAAAAGACCACCCATAGCTTCATCATGCCAGTGGTTGGCTCACCAAGTTAGTCTCTTATGAAAAATTATCTTTAAGAGGGCATTCTCAAAAAATAAGAGTCTTCAAGGGGGAATTTTCTTTTCTTTCTCTGGATAACTATAGAGCACCCAAAGGAGCTCCTGTTTGCTTTAATGAACAGGTAGACATTGAGATGGTTGAGCATCTTGAAGGATTTATGGAGATTTTGTGGGCCTGGTCAGTTTGTAAAGTCAAGTTAACCCAAGAGGCTGTTGTCAGATGTTGGTCACAAGGTGCAATATGAAAGAAATCAAAACGATGTAAATCCTATGAGGTCTGTGGCAGCAGAAGTGGTTCTTAGAGAGGGGAGAGCAAGGCCAGTTTCATAGATGAGAATGGAGACCAAAAAGTATGTGGGTATTTTTTTCTTTTTTCATAAGCACACCACCAGCATGATTAAGTAGCTTTTGAATAGAATCATATTGATGGATCAATCCAAGGAAACGGATGCAGTATATAGATAATGGGATTCAGATTTCCAAAATATGTAGCAAACAGATCATTGTTGAATTTATTGGCTGAAAAACTTAAAAATGCACAATTATCCAAAGTTCATATTGGCAATAGGTTAAAGATTTCCAATAAGATTATGTGGCAGTCCATGATATTGGCTTTCTGGAAGTATATATTAGGATTAAATGTGAAGTTATTGAACATCTTAAATGAAAAATTGTTTGCAAGAATCAACTGTCACAGTAGTTTAGCAAAGGAAAGTTTTTTCTCAGATACTCTAGATCAAGAGATTTCCATTTGGAGAACAGATGGCCAGCAGAAAGGCTATAAATTAATATTAAGGAATATTTCTTTTGCACCCCAGGTCCTGATGAATGTTGTCAAAGGAGTCTTCGCTTTAACTTCTTCGTAGAGATCACATTCCTTGTTGTTTGGATGGGTCACACATCAGTGACTTTTTAGGTTCCTCATTTATTTAACAAATATTTTTGAGCCCCTAGAATGTGGCAGGCACTTGTAAGGTGCAGGTGAATCAGCGGTGAACAAAACAGACATCCCTATCCCTCGTGGACTTACAGCCTAGTGGTGAAATAGCCATTACAATATATAAATTTTAAACTATATTAAGCGGGTTGACAGAAGTCCAGAGGTCTTTTAAAGTGTGTAACAGGGGATCTTGATCCTAGTGTGGGGGTCAGGAGAACTTTCCTAAATGAGTGACACTTGATATGTGATCTGAAAGATGAGTAGTAGGCAAAGGGAGTGGGGAAGGGTGAGAGATGGGAATAGTCCACTAGGCAGAAGAAAGAGCCAATCGCAAAGGCCCTGGGCCCTGCAGCAGGAAGGAGCAGGGCACATCAAAGAACTGAAAGACAGTGTGGCTGGAGCACACGGAGTGAGGTAGAATATGGTGGGCTTGAGCCCACAGGCAGACATGAGAGCTACATCAAGGGCTAGCCTCTTCAAGGGCCATCTCTGGGTTTTGCCCTTTATCTTAAAAGCAGATATTTTCTATCTTTAAATGGGAGGATTAAGCAACAAGGTTCTCAATTTAGGAGGCTATTGGAAATGAGTGATATTGTTAATCATTTCAATTACCTGTCTTTGGCAGGTAGAGGCCAGGGATGTTGAATGTCTTATAGCATTTGGAACAGTTTCATGGGACAAAGAGTCATCTGGCCCAAAATACCAGTAGTGCCTCCAGTAGGAAACACTGTGCTAAATAATCACTTGGATGCCTTTCCACTCTAACAGTCTATTACTCTGTAAATAAAAGTAAATGCATACCTCTAGAAAACAATGAAACTAGTGCTGGTGATTTTATTGAATGCTCAAACCTTAGAACTTTTGTGCTAAACCAAAAAAAATGAAAGCTACATTAGTTGAGACAGAGGGCATGTCGCAACCTATGATATAACTGGACGTTAGATAAGTTAAAACATTATTTGATGCATTAAAGAATTTTCAAGAAAATAAGGGAAATCTCCAAGGAGGGAAAGGGGGAAACAGTAAACTGAAACCAGAATTGAGAGCAGTGAGCTATAAGTGAAAAAGAAAGCCTAAGATGTCGAGGGATCAAATGCAACCACCAGCACTGCAATTGGGAGTCTAAGATGGAGGAGTACACACACATTAGCAAATGCATATGTATGCTCACACAAACACACAAAGTGGGGTAGCTAACTTGGAAGCTCTTCTCAGGACAGGGTTAAATTAGTCCTGGGTAAGCCACACGTGCTGGCTTCCAGCAGAAGTAAACAACAATTTTTTTAAAAAAAGTATCCCTAAATTAAGCTCTCTGAACTTATAGATTAAGTTTAACAAACTATGAGCTTATAATAAAACATTTGCCAAACACACAAAGAAAAAACATTACCATAACTAAGAGTTGATTCAAACAGCAAACAACATATTTTGACTTCCTAAGGTTTTCAGATATTGGAGTTATTGACATAGATTACAAAATAGGAATATATATATTTATATACTATTTACAGAAAATAAAAGTGGAATTTTAAGATGATCAAGGAATATGAAACTACTAAAATGACCGTAAAGAACCATATGGAACTTTTTGAAGTTAAAATCTGGATGAATGGCTTTAAAAGCAGTTTAAACAAAGCTGAAGAGACAACTAGTGAATTGGAAAATACATCCAAAGAAATTATGCAGAGTTCAACACAGAGAGAAAATGAGATGGAGAATGTGAGAGAGATGTTGAGACATGTAGGATCAAATGAGAAGATCTAAAAAGCATCAAATCACAGTTCCAGAAGGAGAAATTAGAGGAACAATATTTGAAAAGATAATAGCTGAGAATTTTTAAATCAGGCAAAAGACATGCATCCACAAATATACAACATATACCAAGTGAAATAAATACAGAGAATTTCACATCTAGATACAGTGTAGTGAAACTGCAGAGCACCAGAGTCAACAATAAGTAAAAGCAGCCAGAGATAAAAAGAGACATCACCCATAGACCAACAATAAATTAGATTGAAAGTAGGCTTCTCAACAAGAATCAAAGCCAAAAGACAGTAATGTCTACCAAGTGTTAAGAGAAAATAACGACCAGCCTGGAATTTTCTTCTCAGCAGTGTCTGACAAGAGCAAAACAACATTTTTAGCTAAACAAAAAGTAAGAGATTACTATCTGTGGATTTTCACTAAAAGAACCTTTTAAAAGAGGTACTTCAGAAAGAAGGAAAATGACTCCAGAAGGAAGATTTAAGGTTCAGGAAGGAAAAGTGAACAAAAGAATTATTAAATCCAAATGCAAATCTAAAGTATTGTAAGATTTACATTTACAATTTAAATTTAAAAATAATAACTATTTAATTTAGGGGGAAGAGTCATTTTTGAAAAAAAGGACTGTCTTGCTCTTTTGCTTTGTTATTGGAAGTGGGTAAGGGAGTGATCAGAGTTCCGGTTGTCTATGGTCTTGTAATTTTCAGGAAAGGAATAAGGATGCTCATTAACTTCAGACTTCATTACATCTACGTGGTAAAATTCTAATGTAACCATTGAAAGAATAAAATTAAATTGTCTGGGTTCCAAGAAATGTACAAAAACCACTTATATTTCTAAATAACAGCCAAAAAAGAATAAAACATTAAAAAATAAAGGTAACATTTACAATTACAAAATACAGGGTGTCTGGGGATGAATATAACAAAAGATGTATGAGATCTAACTCTTCCACTTACTAGCAATGGTCCTGAGCAAGGTAATGTCTCTGAACCTCAGTTTCTCATCTGTAATATGGCAATGAGAGTACTACTTACTTAATAGAATGGTGAAAATTAAATCAGAAAAGTAGCGTTTAACACTATGCCTAGTTCACAATAAAACTCTCAATAAATATTAACCATTATTATTATCATCATCATTATTATTAGGTGCCAAGCTAAAAGCCATGGGAGAAACAATGGCCCCAGCACTCAAGGATCTACGAATCTAATAGGAATGATAATGCAACAGACAAATAGTCATCATATGGTATATAAATTGTAAATGTCAAAAGGTGTAATCAACAAACTGTTAGGAAGGAGAGATCAGTATTGGCCTAGGGATAGAAGGATGCGTCCTCAGAAGAAACTTTGTGAAGTAGATGATTTTTGAGCTGGGCCTTAAAATATTTATAGTTAGAATATGCATACTATGGGGAGGGCATTGGGGCCAAAGGTATGCGATATATATATTTGAGTCTACCTTGACTGAATATTATTAGGGCATCCAAGGTGAACAGCAAGGAGGTGGGAAAGCATGATGGGTGATGGGGCGTAGTTCAGCTTGGCTGGCTGAGAGGAGGTGAACTTGGAAGAATAGGGCAGAGGAAGTACACTGAAATTACGGAAGCGAGTTAGCACAGCCCATTGTGACACTGAGCCAAATATTAATTAGCTGTCAGATAACAAGTAAATGTCTGGGAGAATCTCTAAGGTAAGGTAGATACATCCTTTGGAGTAGTTCCTGGCACATTAGTAAACAGGTCTTTTTTTAAAGAACTAATATATAGAGTGCAGTGGGTTCGGAAAATTGTCATATGAGTAACGTCATGTCAAATTAAACTAGGTTATTTTTCCAACTGACTCCCATGATTGAAGGGATAAGTGTATGCCTGGTCTGAGCCAATCCATTGCATCTGGAATAAAATTGTTCTTTTGCGAGAAGCAGTGGAAGGGGGCTTACTGGGACGAAACATGTGGAAATAGGACAGACATGCTAGTGATGATAGTTCCTTTAACCCAAGTACCTGTGCAAGCACAAATAGCTGAACGACACAGCTTGGAGGGTGAGGGAGCCTCCCAGTGATGGAGAAAACATGGGCCTCTGTGCTCAGAATCTCACAGTCTCTTTTCAGGAGCTGTCCTCACATTCCGATAGTTCTTCTTTGAACCACTCGCCGCCTCCACCTTGGAGGCCCACAAGCTAGAGCTGGCCTGGTGCTGCTTATAATGTTGTTTCTGCAGAATATATGGACTATGTTTGTTTCTTATTTCCAAACCATACCTAATTTTTACAGAGGTTTCCTCTTTAATGTTTTGCCCAGATGCACATAATCATTCTGCTCATGACTAGACACAGCTGGGGGAAGAATATCTGCTAGATGAGACTTTAATTAACTTCCTTCCTCGTGAGTAAGACTTGGGATAAAATGTACAAGGATCTTTCTTCCTTTTTTCCTCACAATGGAAGTGGTTTGTTTGCCAACTAGTGAGTAGTGGGATCGGGTGGGGAGGATGGAAGTTAGAGGTGAAAGAGGAGGAGACACCACCTGGGGAAGGATGTCATTGAGAGGATGTCCTTTACTAGGAATATGGACATCCAGGTGGTTGGGGAAGGCCTTGTCCCCCTGGATTGTATTTTTAGTTTTCAAACTGTTCGGCAACAATTTGGAAGTGTTCCTAGGACTTTTAAAACTCTCCACTAAAATAATTTTCGCAACAATGTGGAAGTCTTTGTGACAGTAAAAGCACACAGTGTTTTTAGGCCTGGGAAATAACTGCATATAATATTAATAGTGCATATTGTTCCTTTTACTTAATTATTATTGAACTTTAATAGAGTTTGTATTTCATTATTGGAATATAACCTCTTACTCTTTGAGCTATTACTATTACTGATCAGAACTGAAGCCATTTGATCCAACAAGCATTTTATTCTTCATTTATGTGCAATATATTGTAGTAGGCAGTGTGGAGATGTGAAGAGGAAAGACACAGCCCTGCTTTGGAGGAGTTTACGGTCTAGTGGAGACCGAGATAAAAGAATAGCTCTGGGAAAGGCTTGCTTGCTAGACTGACAGCTACAACAGAGGTACAGACTACTTATTATTGGCTTATAGAAGAGGAAGAAATGGATTCAGTTGGGGAAAACTGGGAAGACTTCTGATTGGGAGTCAGTTTTAAACTAGGCTTTCAAGGAAGAAAAGGACTTTGATAGACTGGGGAGAGTGAGGGAATGCTTTGCAAATGGAATTTTGAACCATGGCCAAGAGATGAGAGAAATAAGAGATGCTTAGGGAAAGTTAGGGTCCTGGAGCATGAAGTACCTTAGAAGTGAGGTTAGAGGTACAGGTGGGCGGTGCAGTATAATGGGCCAGGGCCAATGGCAGAAGCCTTTGATTGTAGGCCTGGACTTGATTCTATATACAGCTTTGTGGTTTTTCCCCATTCTATGGATAGAGAATTCAGAGATCCAGTTGGTTGCTATTTGCTGGCCCAAACTGAAATTTGTTGGAAAATGACCTATTCTCTTCCATCCTCTTGTTTTGTTAGTTTCCAATAATTGCCATCTGTTCCAATATTCACTTATAAACTCCAAGTAGATATATCCGTTTAAGGACCTATGGCACTGTTTCCCAAGCATGTCTCCCTGCTGAAGTAGGTGTTCCACCAAATGAGGGCTTCATGGTCAAGTGTCTGTGTGCACTGCTGCATGCTGCACCCCTGTCTTGAAGAGTTAGATTGTACACTGCCATATTAATGGGTTTTGAGAAGTCAAAATCCTTTTTAACTTTGCATACCAAAGATCCCATTCATCTTATTAACATCTCACAAAACAAGATTGGAGAAATATTGGACTAAGGTACGCTTCATAAATAGTTTTTATATATGTTTCTTATATTCCCCACAACATCCTTATGAAATAGACATTGTTGTCCCATTTTTCAGATGAGAACTGAAGGTTAAGTACTTTTTCCCAAGTTCACAGACCAAGAGAAGAGCCACAATTTGAATCCGGGTTCTCCGAACCTGGGGACCATTCCACCACGTTGTGCTCCCTCTTACATTCATGTATATCATTTCATTGAGTACCAATGTATCCCAGCCTAACTGGCTCTGGGCTCTATCTTTAGAGGTCTTTTAAAAATATCTGCTTCTGCCTTGGCTGTTCCAGTGATGACCTGTAGCCCTAAATCCTTAATCATCCACTGTGTAGCACCTTCCATGACCCACACTCTTCCACGTGGAACTGACCTCTCTGGAATTCCTGGTAACATTGCA
Organism: Tapirus indicus; assembly: GCA_031878705.1. Classification (NCBI taxonomy): domain Eukaryota; kingdom Metazoa; phylum Chordata; class Mammalia; order Perissodactyla; family Tapiridae; genus Tapirus; species Tapirus indicus. The sequence continues at coordinate 18,854,297 of CM062921.1, read as the reverse complement.
CTTTTTTGCACACATGTCTCCATTTTCTGGCTATACACTCTTTAAATATAGGGTACATTTAGTAGATACAGCATCTAGCACAGTTCTTGGCCCGTGGCATTGCTCAGCACGTGTTTGCTGAATGAGCACATGAAGGAGAGCATTTCTCAGGTGTGGGAGTCAAGAAGGAGACCTGAGTGCTCATTCTAATTCTGGTCCTCATTGTGCTGCAGTGTCAGCTTGCTAAGAAACATGTAAGGTGATATTTTTTGTATGTAGATAGTCAGTCATCTGATAGAGAAACATACAGTTGTCCTATCAAAACATGAACACCGTGTAGTAAGCCAATCAATATACCTAAAAGCCAAACTGGAAGCCGGGACCTGTGCTGCCCAAAGGGACCTCAGAATATAGTTGTTTTTTCAAGTTTTACCATTAATGAGCATGAGGCACACCCAGGTAGAACAAGGGCTGTCCTTGGTTTCGTGCTTCCTCTGCCTTTTACTTATTTCTACAGTTTTTAGTTTTGGCTTTGGTAGATTTTAATGCAGACCAGGAGTGCTATTTTTATGTATGCAATCTTGTATTTATAGAACAAAAAGTACCTTAAAGAAAAGAAGAGGTGTAATGAAATCAGGCAGAAGAGCCAGGTGTATAAACAGTCACGTACATATTACTTTATAATGAATTCAGGTAAAATCAAGAAATAAGTGCAAACTGGCAACATTTTAAAAAGAAAATAAGATTTGAAAGATAAAATTATAAATTCCTATAATTTAGATTTTTACCCAGAGTCAACTGTTCATGTAATCTTTGTTCTTTTAAGCATAACCTCTTTCAAACATCTTAAATTTTTTGTCAAAATAGCTCTAGTGTCTAATGCTAATTGAAAAATATGAATTTAAAAGTCTGAAATACAGGTTAGGAGGTAGATTAGTAGAAAGTTTAAGCTATAAATAAGAATAGGCTCTAACTTAAGTTTTCAAAATTCCAATTATGGGTATTCAAGTGCATTTACACAAGCTGGGTTTGTTATTTCTGGAGTTAATAAGCAATTTCACAATGTACTATATATCACTTTTAAAGACATGATAAATTGTCCCTAATGGTATTGTGTGTATAAACCAGAGCTGTTTCTGCCTTGTATATAATTCTCAGGATTGGGTGGTACACCTGAAAAGGCTTGGATTTTAATGGGGCCTTTTTAGCACTTTTGCACCTCGTATGTTCAGGATTATGTTTGATTGATGACTTTAAATGTGCTGGCATGAGAGATATGTAGATCTTAATGCTCTTAAACCATTTGTTTTCCAGTCTCTGTAAAAGGCCCCTCTGTTTTGGGGTAACACTTTATCCTTCTTAAGTAAACAGAAATAGGTTTCTGGATTTTGCTTTTTAGCATTGTAAATCCAGCAGGAAAGAGACAGGCTAGAGGCTTTTAAAAGAAGGCTAAAAACACCATGTTCCCATTTTATTAGAGTAGTCCCAAAAAGTCAAAGTGTGTGCATGTGTAGATATAGTTTTCTTTCTTCTAAACAGTATTGAAATAACTCTTTCTTTCTTCCTTTCTTTTTTTTAATCAGAACTCTGAATCTTTTCTTTCCTTTGGACCACTCGATGCCTCAGCCATTATCCTCAGCCTGCTGGCTGAGAACTCTCCTTGGATCCCGTCATCTTAAACAGCTACAGGGTTGGCTGCTGTGTGGCCAAGGGGATATTCTCCCCAACAAGGTCTTAGAACAAGAGATCGGGGCTATAAATTGAATCCTGCTTCCCAAAAGGCTCTGGGACTTAGTTACCCAAGCCTGGAGGTGTTTTATAATCCATTCCTGCAGGATTCCTCTGACTTGGACAAAATCTTCAGTGCTTCAGGAGGGGCTCGAAAAAACTACTAGTGAGGATTCCTGGTTTCTTATTAACAATCTAGGCACTGTTCGGGGAAAGGGGGAAAATTGCTTCAGCTGAAAGAACGATTGTTTTGAGATTTTCAGAACTGATTATAAAGTTGCTTAGGGAGGAGAGAACTGCGCTGTCAGAGGAAGCCTCTGCTGGCAAGCAGTGGCACCTATTGCCGCAGCAGATCTATTCACACCGGCCTTCAGCCCCGGCTCCCAGTTGTCCATCATCTTTTGAGAAAAGAGACCAGCATGGTACCAACAAGCACATTTTCACTTCCATCTAAGATATGAACTTAGGGGCTTGAGAGTTGAAAGACTAGTGCATTTACCCATATTTATAATATGTTGCTAATTAGCAGTCAGTGTCCTTGTGATCTTTCCTCTGTCGTCCTCTCAAGGCATCTCATTCCTTTTACTTCCTTCCTCTCCATCATCAGCAACGCTAAATGGAGTATGGATTATTCTGGCAGCAGGGCATTTGAGCCACCTGATTAGTCTAGAATGAAATGTGAGGGGGGAAAATGTATGAAATGAGCCATTGCATCTCCTTGTTCTCAAGATATTATTTAGAAACCTTCGTGGGTGGTGATATATTTGCCGGTGATTCATTTTACCGAGAGACCACTAGGATTCCTGTGAAGGGTGGTTTTTTTAAATATACTTTCTCATTTTTATGTTTTTTTATAAAACAGTTGTTAGTAGGATAAATCCTTACAAATGAAGTATGAATATGATAGCAGAGAAGGTAAAAATCCCAGACACAATCTTAGGGCACTTAAAATGACTTAGAGCCTCATAGCCTTCTGTTAGCTACTGTTGTGATTAAGTGTATGAGTCAGCCGTTTCTGATACCTTTTTCACCAAGTAACCCCCAAATTATTTTTCACTTGAATTCTTGAAATTATTTATTGTAATGGGTATTTTATAATAAAGGTTAAATTCATATATTTGACTTGGGTGTATTAATAACCTTTGTATATACACCTGTTTGTGTGTGGGACTGTGAAAGACCGTTGTTGTATCATGCGTAATGCAAAGGAAAAGCTTGTATGTGTTCATATGAGAAAAACAGATTGATAGGGCCAGAAGAGATCTTATAGCCATCTGGTTCAACTCTGGCAGCTTATAAATGAAAAAACTGAGTCTAGTGAAGGGACATATGTGATAGTCAAAAGGAGCTAGAATTAGGTTTTCCAACTGGTTGTCCACTACTCTTAATACGCACTGGGGATATGCTCTGGCCTTTGTTTTCTATCCCCCATATAAACAGATGAAGGCACAATGCAATAATTTTATTAACTGTAATATTATTTAAAAATTCACACAAATGGAACCATGTAGCTGCATCATAACTTTTCACTTCTAAAGTATTTTGTGCTATTCAGACTGTTATAGTGTGTAACCACTCACAAATTAGTTGCAAATGCAACTAGCTGAAATACTTATCCACTAATAACCAGTTAATTCAACTTATCTAATGTTAATTACCCACAATTGCCTGGAAAATAATCAGTCCTCATTAAATACATGTTGATTCAGTCTTCTCTGTCTCAGCTGTATCTTGAGCCAGTTTCTCAAATGGTGAGCTTTGAGTCAGTACCTTGGGTGATATTTTTTTAAATCCAAATTCCTGCTGCCCAACCCCTATTCAGAATCTCTGGGGATAGGCCTTGAGATTCTGTATTTTTAACAAACTAGGCAGGTGATTCCGTGCACACTAAAGTTTGAGAACCACTGCCTAAAATAAAGAGATTGAAATCGTAATTAGCTAAAATATCTTCAATTGATCAGTCCAGTCGAGAAACCAGAGATCCCTCAATATAATCAACAGACATATTTTTAAAGCAATTTTATAGATTCTACAAACTCTAGTCCTTATATGACAATTTTTTTTCTATTTTTAATCATAACATAATTCATGCTTATTGCAAGTTATTCAAACAAGATAGAAGTATATAAAGTAAAAAGTAAAAGGGCCCTCTCCTTCCCCCTACCCATCCATCTCCCCTACTCCCTCTCCCCAAGGACAACCACTATTAACAGTGGGTGCATATGTTTTGAGATTTTTTTCCCTATGTATTTTTATGTTTTCTCTATATGTAAACATATATTTATATGTGTAAATATATATACACACATATGCATATATATGTATATACGTGTGTGTCTATATACACATATATATTTATACTTATTGAATCATTCATTCAACAAATATTTGAGCATCTACTGTGTTCTAGGAGCTGGTATTGAGAAAACACCAGTGACTAGATGAGGTCCCTGTTCTCATGGAACCTACATTCTCATAGTGACATGGAAAATAAATCAATAAAAATGTAAGATAAAGTGTGGTAGTGATGCATGCTATAAAGAAAACCAAAGTAGGCTAAAGGGATAGAGAATTCCAGGGGATTCTACTTTAGATATGGTGGTTAGGGCAAGCCTGTCTGAGATGACTTTTAGGTAGAGACCAGAATGAAGTGACAGAATGAGCCCTGTGCATATCTTGGAGAAGAGGAGGTCAAGTTCTTCCTAGATTATGTGTGCAAAATCACACTTTTTTCTTTTAACAAAACAAAGTTATATTATGCATACCATCCTGAACCTTGCTTTTTCCATTCAACAATGATTTATATACATATTTCTAGGGTCTGTATATATGGATTTGAATTATTCTGTTTTAGTGACTGCTTAGTATTCCATAATATGTCTGAGCCATAATCTAACCATTCACATATTGTTGGACTTTTTTTCCTTTACATTTTACCTTTACAAACAGTACTGCATGAAATTCTATGGATCATAATCTTGATATTTAGGTATTATAGGATTCATATTATAGTTCTATTGCAAAGTGAGATTATTTTAAGTATTTGGATCATATCAGTCACATACAGAATATCAGTCACTGTACAAGAATAAAGGAACCAGACCTTAAGGTACAAAAGTGTATACCATTCATTTTACATGTAGAGGTAAGAGTCAATTAATCATTTTTAATTTTTAATTGGGCCATCAAAGAATCCTAAATCACATCTTTACCATAAAAGACCATATTTTACTGTTTTCCATCTTGTAAAAGTTATTCCACCAACTGCCCAGGCACTGGTTTTCTTTCATAGGATTGAGATCAGTTTGGGTTGGTTTATTTTAATAATATCTGTTTTCTTAGTATTGGATCATCCATTTATTCTTCAGTGCTGCCGCCTTTATGTTGTTCTTTGATCCCAAAGTATTTGACCCAAACTATATTTTGTCTTTTAAATGTAAGCTTTTCTTACTTAAAAATTTTTTTCCTAATTATAAAATTCAAATAAAACTGTATCGCCCAGAAATAACCATTGTTAATATTTTGGTGTATATCCTTACAGGTTTTCTTTTCAATGCACATGGGGGTTTTTAGATCCAGGTTTTCATTTTGAGTTACCCAATTCCAGCAACTATCTTTAATACATCTGTCTATCTCGTAACCTGCACTGAGAACAGACCCGTTAATTCTCTCATATCACCTTTCCATTGCTAGTTACTCATTTTATTATGAACAACCCAGCAGACTTTGTCTGCTTTGTCAATTGAATAGACATGTGCCTTGCAGATTGTTTGCCAAGTGAATGGCTTCTGGGGTGGCAGGTGATGTCACTGCGACACTCAGAACCTGGATACTTGCCCAGTGGCTGTCATCATGGCTTCAGGTCAATCCTACACGTGGCGTGGGGAACGTTTGAACCCATGATTCACACTCCTCCTCAGGGAGAGGGTGCCAGAAAGTTCTCTTATACCCCTTCTCATTACCAGGCCCCGAGGGAGGTTGCTTTGTATTTTCACAGAAAAAAAGATTTCCTCCCACACTACTTCTCATACCCCTTTCATTCTTCCCATTCCCTATTTCACCACCACTAAGCTCTTGGGAGAAGAGTTGGCTTTTAACTGGAGGCTTATGTGTTTTCCCCCACCTTGGAACTAAGAAGTAACACAGTCTTTGAAAATTGGGAGCTAACGCACCTTCTCCCCAGTTAGGTCCCTTAGGAAAGGGCTTCATGTCTTTGGGCTCCCACATAGCCCATGATGGAGCACTGTAACACAGTCTGTGATTTGGGAATGAATGTTTATTTAATAAAGGAATTGTTATTTGAAAGTGAAGCTCTATAGCCGCTGTTTAGTAATCAAAATGTTTTAATTTGCACTTCATATTTCAAGAATGGCTTAAGCAGAATTAAGCTTGCTGAATTCCAAGTGACTGGAGTTAGTAACTTTTCCTTTTTTTTTCCACTGGGTAATTCACCAAACAATTTGGTGGTTTAGATGCAGATAAATCTATTGGCCTTCAGCGTGCTCCATCCTCATATGAGTCAAATCTCCCAAACTTGCCCTATGCAATTCATAAGTACGTCTGTGTAGTACAGTGTACAGTTGTGTGACTAATGGATTTTTTAATGAAGATTTTTTTCAATATTTTTTCTAAAACATCATTTTATACTATTGAAACTGAGAGTAGAGGTGACAAGGACCATAGTATATCAAAGAAACAGGTTAATTGTGCCTAAAGGTGTTTGTTTTTTTAAAAAAATGCCCACTTAGTTTCCAACCGATCAAAAGATAAAGGTTCCAGAGAGTCTGTCTTCCAACAGACTTGATTATGTAGGGAGTCCCTTCTAGAGATGCTTGTTATTTTATGAACACATGCATATGCATAATATATTCTGCCCAATACTCCCACTTTCTCATCTGCACAGTACAACAGAGCATCCCATGGAGTCAGAAAACAAAGAAAATCTTCACTCTGAAATTTTTTTCTGGAGCCAGAAAGAACATTCCTAGCATGGATTGGGCTGGCTCTCAAGGACATTTTAGGTACCACTGGTGTGCTCCCCAGGAAAATAGTATACTTGGAAGTACTGGAGCCTGGGTTGACTTCCTATTATGGTTTCAAGTTTTGTTCCAGACATTTTCCCTATATCATTGTAATTAACCCTCCCAGTGACCCTGTGTTGTAGGTATTGCTGCTCCATATCACACGAGGGAATTGAAGCTCAGAGAATTTGAATAATTTGCTATAACTGTGTAGCTGTTAACTGTTGGAGCCAGGATTTGAACCTCTGTTCATCTAACTCTAATGCCCTGATATTTCTATTCTGAGTAGAAAACCACTCTAGCCCATTCAAGGTGGCTGAATTATCTTTTTCAGCCTATAATCAATTCCCATAAATTCTATTCACTGTAGGTTTATGGCATCCACTTCCTTACACAATAACCAGAAAATGAAAAGGAATAAAATAATATTTGTAACAACAATATGAGAAAGCATATGGAGAAGATCATACTGCTATGCTACTTTCTAGTATATTGGAGAACTCAAATGGTAAGAGCATAGTATAGAGAAAAGAATATTATTTTTTAACCTTGTTTATTTATTTATTTTTAATGAAATAAAATTCACATAACATAAAATTAACAATTTTAAAGTGTACAAATCATCAGCATTTAGTACATTCACAATGTTAGGCAGCCATCACCTCTAGTTAGTTCCAAACATTTTCATCACCCAAGAGGAAACCCCATATCCATTAATCAGTTGCTCCTCTTTCCGTGCTCCACCTAGGCTCTGGCAACCAACAATCTTCCTTCTGTCTCTATGGATTTATCTATTTTGGATATTTCATATAAATGGAATCGTATAATATGTGACCATTTGTATCTGGCTTTTTTCACTTAGTATAATGTTTCTAAAGGTCCTCCACAGTGGAGCATATATCTCACTTAATTCCTTTTTATGGTTGAGAATGTTGATTTGTAAGGGAGAGTTCTGGGCCTAACTCTGCTACCCACTCACTGAAAACTTTACACAAGCCTCTTACGTTCTCTGAGCCTTGGTGTCCTTATCTGTTAATGTGGGGACTCATGTCCCCTGCGGAACATGAGTTCTACAGGAAGCTCTGGAACAAAAGGCCTTCCTGCTCCAATAAGTGTGGGGAACAATGCATGCTGTATCTCCCTCATGGAGATGCATAATGCTCCATGTCCTATAGATTCTGAAACCCCTTACACTCGTTAGCCCAGCATTTCCCAACCTGTGACCTGAGAACTGTTTTATTTTGCCTACTTTTTTCACATCCTGGAACATAGTACAATATTCTAAGACACTGTAATCTATGATCCACTCATTGATGAAACCCCACAGTGTACAGCTTGGCCAGTCAAGTCCATGTTGATCTGGTCTCTAGGTTATTGGCCTAGAGGTATTCTTCCTTGAGGGGAAGTTTTGAACCTTTGTGGGGGCATTTTGGTTGTCCCAGTGATAAGAGTCAAGGATAATAAACATTCTGCAATGCACTGGACTTTCTTTCACAACCCAGACAGTCCCTGGTCTATTACAAACTCTTAAATGTCCTGCTGGTCTCTTATGTAGGTGAAAACACTGTTTGTAATGATCTGAACCTAGTTTTCCATATAAACACAAAGTATTTTTTGCATGGTTTTAGCATCCCCTAATTTTTCCAAGCATATAACAATTGTGTAAAATCAGTGTATTTTTTGCTTTTGCTGAGGAAGATTAGCCCTGAGCTAACATCTATGCCAGTCTCCCTCTACTTTATATGTGGGTCACCACCACAGAGTGGCTGATGAATGGTATAGGTCTGCACCCGGGATCCAAACCAGCAAACCCGGGCCGCTGAAGCAGAATATACTGAACTTAACCACTATGCCACAGGGCCAGCCCCTATCAGCGTATATTCTTAGAAAGCCATTCACCATTGAAGGGTAGGCAGAGTTATGCTGCAGAAACAAATTAACCTAGAAATCCTGATGGCTTAACACAACAAAGGTTTCTTTTTTGTTTATGCTAAAAGTCCATCAAGCATTGTCAGGGGGCTCTACTCACAGTTAATCAGGGTCCACATTGACTCCAGGTAGGGCTCCACCGTGGGGGTTGTCACCAGCCACCTCAGGCAGGGTATAGACGGGGTTTGCACACCACCTCTTCAATGCTTCAGCCCAAAAGTAAGGCACATCACTTCTGACTACAGCTCAATGGTCAGAACTAGTACATAGTCCCTCCTAACCATGAGAGCAGATAGAAAGTTTGGTAATACAACGTTCATGGTAATGCTACTTGTAGTATTTGAGTCATCATTAGAAGGCACATGTATTGGTTTGCGTAACTGTCACATTTATGTTGATTTTACATATAGGCACAAACGTATGCCTACTTAGCTGTGTCTGCTACTATAGCAGTGCCTGCACATTTACGTATAGAAATACTTTTTATTATAAATTACTTTCCTGTATTTATTCTTTATATTACAGTTAGGGCAGTATATCGATTTTTTTTAATTGTGTGTGTCCATAGATTATACTAGCTCTGAATTTCATTTCAAAATGGTAAAAGGGCATTGAAAAAATGTTTGTTATAAAAAGGAAGTCTGATGGGGACGAAAGCCACTTTTCCAGGTCTTCGGCATCATCCAGAGCATATAGTAAGTAGGTCATGGAGAATTATAGGGACTCACATAATAACAGTAAGAAGAATATTAAAGACCTGATGACTTTCTTTACTTGTAAGTATGTAAGCAAGATTGGCTACTTTAAAATTTTTGTTGCACCCTTACTTTCATTACTCAGTCTTTATTTTCTTCTCAGTCTTTATTCCGTAAGAAATACGCTTTCAGTGGCTTATACATTTGGAATTGACTTTGTGGAGTAGTGCAGCATTTTCCTTGCCCATGGCAAGACCACATTGGTTCAAGGCTAAGAAACTAGGCTGGTCCTCCAGAGACCCGCTGGGTGACTCATCTCTTTTGAGATCCTGATTGTCCGTTTTTTGGTTGGTGTTTTCAGCAGCAGTGTGTGTTGCCCCGAAGGCACCCTCTCATATGGTGTTGACTGCACTATGCTCAGCTATTTAATTCTTGCTTTGGATTGTGCCTCGAGTTTTAAGTCACTTGGCAGTACAGATGGTTTCTTTCTCCAAAGTTTATCAATAGCATACCATTCCCTCCCAATAACACCACACACGCGCGCGCGCACACACACACAAGACTACACACAAATTTCATGTTTTCTTTCTTTTAAAAACTAAATGTGATCTGTCTGACCCATCTGGAGAATCCGCTGCTTTTTCAGATTTATGTCCCTGTGACCAGGTAGCTTGTCAAGCTATTTATCTTAATCACTCAACTTCTCCATTAGACAGGCTGTTTAAAAACCCTCCATGTAATTATCTTTTTTGACTCTCAATCTTCCACATTCTTTTCTTTATTGTAAACTTTCTTATGACTTTTTTATATACCTGCCATGTTCCAAAAGGCCTTTAAGCCTTCTTACATTGTTTTGTCTGCTTTTCATTAAGTTTGCCATCAATTTAACAATACATGCCCATTGCCTCCTTCACAAGCTGACTGCCTATTTCTCTGGCGGGTGAACCCTAGGTTGAGTGGTCAAGATTTGCTCTGTATCTTCCTTGCCGTTTGAAACAGGCAAGCAGAGAAGCATCAGAGGTGCTAATTCTATGACTCTTTTAAGGACATTTGCCAGAGTTGTTACTGCCTTGTCATTATCTTATAAAGGCAAGGTTTAGAAGCTGGGGCTGGAGGTACCTTCATTCATAATATAAGCCAGGTATGGTGCTAATCACTTTGGGGGAATAAAAGATGACACAGATCCTGCTTTCAAGCAGCTTTCACTCTGGTAGAGAGGATAATTTAGGCGCATGAATCCTGTTGAGGCAAGACAGAGAGTGCTTGGGAAATTGAAGAGAAAGAGATCTCTTTTGGCAGGGGCAAATGCAGAAGAATTCATGGCAGATACATTTCAGCTGAACTTTGAACAGTGAGTGGGATTCTAAGGAGTAGATTGTCAGAGGCATCCCAGACAGGGAACCACGTGGGTAAAGGCTCATAGGTGCCCAAGTCCAATCTCACTAGAGCAGTGGTTCTAACCAGAGCTGGTTTTGAGCCCCAGGGGACATTTGATAGTGTCTGGAGACATTTTTGGTGGTCACAACTGAGGGAGAAGGGCTGCTACTGGCATCTAGTCAGTAGAGATGAGGAATGCTGCTGAACATCCTACAATGCAGAGGAGAGACCCTCCCATCGAACAAAATATTATCCAGCTCCAAACATCAGTAGGTACTGAGGTTGAGAAACTCTGGAGTAGAGCCTAGACTATATGCCAGAGAGAATTAGGAGAGAAGCTTGAAAGAGTATTTAGGCCTTAATTCTGAAAGGTTCTGAATGCTAGCTTAGGGCCTGGATTTTACTTGGTAAGCAGATAAAGATTTCTGAGCTTGACCAGACTGGTGGTTTAAAAAGACTAAGCAGTCAAGATGTATTGATGATTGGAGACAGTGAGGACAGGGAGACCAGTTAGGAGGGAGGCACTAGTCTGTGTGAGAGGCAACAATGGAAAAGAAGAAAAAGTATGAGAGATATTTCAAAGAAAGACTGGAAAAGACCTGATGACTGGTTCAAAATGGGAAGCGAAATGAAGGAAGATTCCAAATGAATTGATATGTGTCAGTCCTGGGACACCTCCATGATTTGCCTACCCTTAACTGAAGAGAAGAGGCACATAGCGAGATAATATGATTTTTATTCTACACCTGTTGAATTTAAGGAACTGGTGAGACAAGCAGGGTGAAATATCCAGCATGTAATAGGAAACAGGAGTAAAATTTGGAATAGGTTAAGAGACATTAAGCATAGAAGCAGGGTTGATATTTGAAAACCATGAAAGTGAATGAAGATTTCGAAGGAGAATATTTGGAGAATGTAGGGAAGAAATACAAGGTAAGAACTTGAACTGCCAGCACTTATGAGTTGAGATGAGAAAGCAGCATCTGCAAGGGGGGAAGATCTGAGGGCTGGGAGAAGTGCTTTGCTCCCAGTAGGCAGGGTGTGTAGATTCACTTATGAATATATAGATGTCTGTTCCGGGCCAAGTCTTCCACTGCTTACTTCTCCTAAATATGAGAAAGCTTTATGTCATGGCATTTTGTAGACCAAGAATCTTGAACTAACCAACTCATGTATTTGATTTTTTTTTCAATATCAGAACTTTATATAAGGGTACACAATGGCAATTAATATTACTTAATATTGTTGTTTGTACCTGTTGTAATTGCTTGTTAATTTTCTTCTGCCGTTGAACAGTGTGTTGGGGTGGGGGCAGAGTCCTATCTTTTCAAATGGATTATAAACTCCAGCAAGGGCCGAGAATGTGTCTTTTGTTCTTTGACATATTACTGCAGGGCGCAGTAGGTATAAATTAAATGCTAGAGACCAATTCTTCTCTCCCAAAATAAAGAGAAAACAAACAACCATAACAAAACAAACCAACCAAAAAACAGGGTCATTCTGATTTACTGCCATGGATATGGTATTTGGGGTGGGTCATAAACCAGAAAAAACATTTCAGATTTCTTATTTATCGGAAGACTAGTCTATTCTTGCAGAACCTAGAGGCCTCTGTGTACTTACTACATCTCAGAATAGCCTTAACTTGACAAATATGTTTAATTTAACTTAAATAATGATCTGAAAGCTTTTTTGAATGGTTCCAATAGAAACACTAGGAATTGTTTATACCTAATTTTTATTTGGTTTTGTTTTCTTTTTCTAAAAGCAAAACAATTTGGGGACTCACAAAATTTTATAGGTGCCATCTATTTTGGAATGCTATTTATTTTTATGGTGTTTATTCTTCACCCACTGAAGGGTGTGAACATTATGGGTTTCACTGCATGGCTACCTAACGCTATTTTTACATTATACTTTATATATAGTGTCCGTTTTCTTGGAGCTTCTTTTAAGGTTCCCTTGTTGCATGGCAGCAGGAAATCACAATTAGGGGTGCTATGTAAAAGTCTCTCTTTTTCTTTAACATTTAACTCTTAAGGAAAGAGGAAATTAAAAAGTAATGTAAGGGGGCCGCCCGGTGGCGCAGCGGTTTAGTCCGCGCTTGGCAGCCCGGGGTTCGTGGGTTCGGATCCTGGGCGCCCGCGGACGCACTGCTTGTCAGCCATGCCGAGGCGGCGTCCCATATAAAGTAGAGGAAGATGGGCATGGATGTTAGCCCAGGGCCAGTCTTCCTCAGCAAAAAGAGGAGGATTAGCAACGGATGTTAGCTCAGGGCTGGTCTTCCTCACAAAAAAAAAAAGTAATGTAAAATTATAAATAAGTAATTGCACTTTTATTTCTTTGCTGTACATTACATAAAGGTAGAGAATATAATTGCCCTAAAAGATCTAACTGGATAAACTTAAATCTGAATGTGAGGATTAAGGAGTAAAATGGTAATACTAAAAAATTGCCTTGCATACAATTGCTTTTTGGTTCTGTAAGAATGGTTTACTTGACACACATGCTTTTGAATTAATCAGATATGCAAGCATGTGGGCAGGGGGGACCCCGTATACTTTCTACATACGTGAATCACAGATGGGATTTGTTTGAATTACCCTTTAGCCTCCATTGTTAAAATCAGAATTAACTTCTTTGTTTAGTGAAGCATTAATAGCAATCTTTGAGATTGCCAACAAGGACCAGTTGCTGGCAGAGAGTTCTCAGTGTATTATGCTGTTTACCTAAGGGTTATATTCAAGAAGCTCTCTGAACAGCTGGGCTGATTATTGAAAATGCCTCATAGTAACTTCCAGCCTAGGCTGATCGATATCGGTGCAAAGCTTTACATGGGAGGGAGCTATTTAAACATTGAGAGCCCCGGGGATAAAAGAGAATGAAAAAATAATGCTGGACAAATATGCTGAAATGTTCAAAAGAAGAGAGAAGTATCTCGTCTTGCTGTCGGGGGAAAATTCCTAAACAAACAAGCCAGAAAAATTTTAAGCTTATCTTATAATGACATCCTAAAAATTTATTTTACCTTATAGCAACACCTTAAATATTTATTTTATCTTATAGTATCCCCCTAAATATTTAATAGGAGGGGGAAAGACTAATCCAGAATACCAAAGACCAATTTTATTTTCATTATTTTGAGATGTAACCTGTTACATAAAATACTTTTCAGTGATACTGTAGGGAAATATTTAACTTTATTTTTAAGTAGATTGAGCTTCTCATATTTTAAACCTTTCTCTTTCTTAGGATCATTGGAAAATCATAGCACCCATATACTTCAACACCCAAATGTAGGTAGAAAATTCCCATTTCTTTAATATTGTCTATTTCAGAGATCTAGGTTAGAGATATTAAGTTTCCTTTTGTCTTAATCCTAGCAAAACAAGTTGGTTTGTTTGTTTCCAGTTCTGTTTTTACGTAGTTTAATACGATAAATAAAAACCGTACTAGATATAGGAGATCTTATCTTCTAAAAACATTTGGTAAAATTATGACATTGAATCAGAAGTACCAGCATTTAAAAGCCCGTTCCTTTCTACAAATTGGGATAACAGAGAAAATACCCCCCAAAAAAGGGGGGAGAAACCACTCAATTTATCAAAGTGGAAACTTGTGTCAAGAAATCTTACATCTTGTTACATCCAGGATTTCTGACTTTTACTCTGCACATGAGCAACAGACAGGAAGTTCAGAAACACAAAGGCAATCAATATGAAAACTGTGAAAGTCTCTTAATTAATCAACTCACACAAACTCTCCGAGTAAGAGGATTTTACAAGCATTTCAATTAAGGCTTTTCCTTTTTATTACCAAATTTCATTGACAATTAAAAATGCATAATCAAAGTTGACATGATTATAAAAAGCAAAATATTATTTAAGTACTGAGCTTTTGGACTTATAGGAGACTTTGATTTTCTGATGTTTATTCTTTTGATGAATCACATAGACAATTGTTAATTGGATAGGTATTCTATAACAGTGATATTTTAGAAATTTCGAAATGGGTAGGTCTTTGAACATGTTTGTATTTCCCTCCTCATATAAACATCATCATTTTCGCATTCTCATACCTAGAAGCTACGCGACTGACTCATTAATGAAGTTTAACGATAATACATACACAAAGAACTACGAACCTTATTTGGTGAAATATTTAAGAACTGACATTCTGTGATGTTTTTTGACATAAGAGCCCTAGAACAGCCTGAAAACACTCTGAAGCCTTGGCAGCAATTCTGTTTACCTCTGAATTGATATTGGAATACAAGAAACTTATTGACACTGAAAAAGTGTATACAGAATATGGGAATTTTTGTAACAAACAAAGGTCAGTTTGGTCTAACACTTTGTTTTTGCTGTTAAAAGAAAAATTAATTTGAAATCCTCATTGACTCTTGGCTGTTAGGCTAAAGCCTAACAAATTTTAGGAAACTGCACATATTTCGAATGTGGTTTCTGTACATATTCCCAATATGGTTTATGCTAGTTTTCTTCTTTGAAGACTAAAACATAGACCAGGAGACAAAGTATCATTTCATGATTCTGTTCCTCACTTATGACATGGAAAAGTAATTGAACTCCTTTGTGCAACTTTTCTTCACCAGGAAATTGGGAATAATCATTGCCTTCCTTCCACTTTCAGCTGGGATCTTTGGAGAGTAACAATCCAAGGGCCATTTGGAGTTAAAATAAAAAGATGGAATTATTTTTCTTTACCCAAAGAATTAAGTTCATAGAATATGAGAATATCTTTTAAATAGTTTTTATTTTTAAATTCTCATTTAAAAATTTATCATATTAAAATCTATTTATTTTGTGTTTATATTGCAAAAGTACTACAGAGATGCTAAAAATGTCATATTAGGATGTCTTTAAATACCAATATCTACCAATGCTATTAAAATAGTATCTACCTATGAAGCATAAAATCCTACTGTTTTAGGAATGAAACATGGGAGTTTAAAAAAAAAATAATCACAAACTTCCCTGTTTATTAGGAATCATAGCAGCCAATCTTTGAATCTGACTAAAATCTTATTTTGCCAATAGCTTGCCCCATTCCCCCACCCCCTACCAACTCTGATGGAGAACCAGAGAACTAGATCCTTTGGGGATCAGGCATTGCAGAGCCTGGAGGTGGGTAAGGAGGATCTCAGCACTCCAAGAAAACACACACACACACACACACACACACACACACACTAGCTTCTACAGATAAATATTTAAGTGGATCAGGTTGTTCCACTTCATAAATGATTTGTTCGCCTTTATTAGTGTTCTGTTAAGGACTCCAGTGTTGAGTCCCAGTAGAAAAATATAGCTAAAGCATTTTAATATTGGCCCATCATTTGGGAAAAATTGAATTAGGCAGTCATTGTTTTATTTAAAGAGAATCAGTAATCTTGTGTGTATAAGAGAGTAGTCGCCCTGAGGGTAGTCTGAATGCAAAATACAGGGCTCAGTCAAGAAACAGATCGTGGTGTTATTCATTGTCCGGGCTCCAGAAAGATGCCCATGAGTGCTGTGGTTTAGCATCCAAATGGCTCAGTATGAGGGCACAAGTCTCAGTTTCTAGCCAACAATGGACAATCAGGCATATTCTCATTGGCTGTTTTTGTATAACCTCAAAAGAATAGTAAATATTGCTTTGTTGTCTTCTATTACAGAAAAAGCAATAGATTTTTTTCAAGGTAATCATTCTAAAAGGAAGGGAAAAAAACAGCAAAAGTCTCGGATTTTCTCCTGTTGGAAAAAGCAGTATCTGAGCAAGCTTGTAGAGCTGTCAGTTGGGCACTTCAGGCTCTCTCTCTGATCATGCTGTTAGAAAGCCTTTGCAACTCTCCTTCCAGTCCTCCTGCAGGCTCCCGTGATCCAATATGTCCCACATTACCTCCCTGCTACCCCATCCCTCCAACACGCCAAGCTTGCTGTTGATAAAAGAGAAACCAGAATAGCTGCTTTTCTTATTTTTCCCAGTTCAGAAAGGTTGAGGACTCCCACCAGGGCTCATGAGCTCAGAAACTGGGGGAGTTAGAGGTCGTAGAGGTCATAGTAAGCGATCAGGTGATGATGTGCATGCCAGTGTGGCCTCAAGACGGGAGATGACCTTAGCGGGGAGTAGAGGTGGCAGTCCTGATAGTGTGGACACAGTCCCAGGCAGAAATTCCAGAGAGCAGTTGATAAGCGTTCCAGCCTCAATACCACAGCCCTCCTGCAGAAGTCTC
This sequence comes from Tapirus indicus, assembly GCA_031878705.1. Lineage (NCBI taxonomy): Eukaryota > Metazoa > Chordata > Mammalia > Perissodactyla > Tapiridae > Tapirus > Tapirus indicus. Next base: position 18,837,336 of record CM062921.1, on the reverse strand, counting down.
CCTTAAATGATCTTCTCTATCCATTACCTTTAGTGTCCCTGTCCCCTGCAGAGGCTCCTTCCCCATTCCCTAATTATCCGTTTTCAGTGGAAGCCATAGATTACCCAAACTTCCAGTTGTATTTTATGGGCTGCCCAAAGTGCTTACTTTTACAAACCACATTTGACACATCCCTGTGTCAATCCATTGTATAAACCATGTAGAGTTTTTGGTCTACTAGCTAGCTCCTGTGCTTGCACCCCTTGGAATACGAATGGACAACAAAAAGACCGGAAGTGTGTTAGCCTTTGTGAACGACCAGAGCCAGGGTGCCATTGAGCAGAAATTGGTAGCACCGTGTTAAGACAGAAAGATTCTCAAATAACTAAATCACTCTTTGAGCACCAAGTTAACATGTATTGCATTTAAAATGTAATAAATGCAGTATTCATAAACTTATACGTGCCTTGTGACATGTGTGTCAGCAGGGTTTCTGTAGGCCTCTATTTATATCAAATAAACTTCAAATATTCCAGAATGTAGACCGCATCTGGCCTCATTTTTGAAGTGTCCCTCTAGGAACATTTCTAAAATAGTAGATTGTTCCAATTTTTTTCCTGAGAAAAATCCATGTGTTCTGTGATTATTAATAATAATGGCTTCAAATAAATTATTGACTGGTTGCAATGGAATGCACTTTCCAGCAGCTGAGGTGCTCTCTGGAAAAGGATTCTGATTCTCACTGCAAAATGTCTAAGTTGTGTTCCTCTGACGTAGCTACTTCGTCAGTTCCATCAGTTATCAGCCATTCCAAGCAGAGTTACTAAAGAGTCAACGAAGGAAAGATGGGAAAACGTGAAGGAGTCATGGTTCAAGATTATAGTGACATTTAATTAAAATTTTAAAGGAGTTGATTCCTATATTTTTGATATATGAATTTTGGAACTTTTTAATAAATTTTATATTCAACAGAATTCAGTATATTAGCTCATATACACACACACTCATAAACATACTATTTACATATCTATGTCTGTCTGTATGTATATAGCATTGCCAGCAAAGCGGATCATGAAAGACTTCTAGGCAGTGGTGACATTGGAACTGTATTTAAATGCATAATTCTCTGAGCATGTTTTCTATTTCAATTATATTACATTTTGAGAAATGTAAGTCAGTGATCATTTATAATTTTTTAAACATCTTGTGATTTTGTAAGTAAATCTTAAAAACTCCAGCTTTACTCAAAATAATCCAAGACCATTTACTATGATTTAAAGTATTCATAAAGCAGGGTGATTATTACTCTTGAGACCATTGTACAAAGCCCTGAAGTGTGTCAGACATAGGCCAGAAACCTCTCTTCTTTGTTATATCTTATGAGTCTGTTAGGTTAAGAAAAAAGTCCATCCTTTTTTGCTATTCCTGTTCTATCTTAGACACTGAAGAATAGAATTTTATGTGCCACAATCTAAAGGGAGGATCATTGAGTAATTCTCTTTCTGTGTTGCATATGCTACCAGAGACGTAGCAAATCGAGAGAAAAACAGATAAAAATGCTTTGTGCATTAGTATACACGCTTCCATTTTCCTGAAGTTGCATAACTAACTGAATTAGCAAAGTGCGATAAACATTGCATCACTGTTGACATTGAACATCGCGTAGCTGGAAAGAAAGGGATGTATGTATTTTTTCCATTTGCTATTTCAATAGTCTAAATCGCAGTGGCAAATGAAAATACAATTGAATCTCAAGTGAATGGCCAGATACAGCGTATATTTTATGAAATATGGCAGCATAATGAATAGGAGGTAAAAAAAAAATGTCCTAGCTTTCAAGTCCTGATGGTTGTGATGTGATTGAATCATAGTGCATTCTGTTTGATGTCTGGGCATTGCTATTCAGATGCACTGCAAAGTGTGTGCATCCCCCTCGCCGCAAAGTGCACCTGGCAACCCGGCACGGCTGTAGTTTGTTTTTCCTGCACCTGCAAGAAACATATATATTCAGAGTAGAATTTAAGTAGGGGTATTTTAATTCTCCTAATTGTGATAGATTCCTCACACAGGGAAAACTATCAGTCAGCTACAAAAGAAACTGCTTAGGATTTGAAGGAATTTGACAATTTTGTTGTAGTTCCTAGCCTGGCAGGTGGTAATAATGGCTATGCCAGCACTGTCAAAATATGAAAATTAAAGTGACGATGGGTTTTAATGAAATCCATTTGACAAATATAATTAAGGTGTTTTAATATGAAGTCCTGTAATAAAGACTACCGGTGGACTCCCTGAGGTCCTGACTAATTGTGTAGATTGCTTTTAAGCTTTGAATAGTTTTATTGGATAATGAACTGTTAAGAAGTGTTAGATCTTTCTTAAGCAGAATTTGGTTTGAAAAAGAAGAGGAGAGACAGGCCTGAGGTGTGGCATTTTAAACATAATTAGAAGAGAGATTTAAGTTAACATCTTTGATCTTGCTGTCAGTTTTTGATTAGAGCTGTAAATGCTTTAATCAAGTGTAGTGTAGTCATTACATTTCTAACTGTTTTTTAAACTGCGAAATTACTAAGACATTGACATCAATTTTAACACATTCTGAAAATTTGCAGCAGAATTGGGTTTCTCTATCAAGTGTTTGCATTAGAATATCTGATTATACTGGCTTTCCAACCTTAAACACAATGGCAAAATTATACTGTGGTAAGGACTAGTTCGGTTTCCATAGAGTTAGACATAGCAACAAAACAGTACAATTACTTGCTATTTATTTTGCTTTCTAAGAATGTGTTTGCAAGTTGAAAGCCCCCATCGTATGAAACTATTCCATTAAAATGTGTAGATGAGGAGGTAACCTCAAACTATTCGATCAAGAGGATTTTATAATATTAATGCTCTTAACTTTCACTTGCAAAGAACCATTGTTTGCCTAATAGCTCACTGTGATCCTCTGATGCCATATTTGGTTTTTTATTCCCATGCCTCGTGCATAGTAAGCACTCAGTAGATATTTGTTGAATGAACAAGTAATCAGTTTACAATAGCTGAGTATGTAACCTACTTGAATTATTTTCCCCAAATTAAATAAAATCTAAATAAGTGAACTGTAAGGAAAAGTACATTTCCTCTCCCCTCTGCCACCTGTCTTGACCCAGTTACTCATTATAGGGTATAAATGAGTATATATTTGGTATTTCTGACTAATTTCAGGTAGCATCACTAAAATGATGAGTTAGACCAGTGCTGTGTGGGATTCTCCTTGGTGGAAATCTGCCTCCCTAGCATTTCACTCACGGTTGCAGAAGTGAGAGGACTATTTTAAGGAGCCATGCCCCAGGGCCAGTCATTGACTCTAATAACAAGGAGTCTACACTGATTACATGCTCTTGAACTTTCTGCTTGTGTATTGTGTGTTACATAGGATATGAAGTAAAGAGTTAAGAAGTCTGGATTCTAATCCAAGCTCTGCCTGATATGCCATTTAGAAAAACTGCTTTTCTCCATACGATCTAATCCAACTCAAGCAGAATAACTAACTTCTAAATCTCTGCCGACTCTAGAAGCCTATTGATCAGTGTCTAGTTCTCTAAATAAGTCTCTTTACCTTTATTCTTTTAGCCTTTCTTGCTTTTAATATACTCCCCTTTTTAGTTTTCTTTACAGTCCTACTTTTTTCTCTTGACCTTCTCACCATTCATTTATCCATCCATACATCCACACAGACATCTAGGAAGTGTGTATTAAGCATCTATTATATGCCAGGCATTATGTGCAAAAGAAACAACACCAAGGAGCAATATATTGCTTCTTGGTTACCTGATGCCAGAGATGGGGAGTGGGTAGACAGGAGAGACAACTATCTTTTTATCATCCACTTTGATTTATGTGCCACTGGATAAGATATATGTTTGTAAGTAGGAGTAACTGGACCAGATGGCTTTCAACATTTTTACTTGCAGATACTGCTAGAAATGTAGATTATCCAATTATTCATCCCATTGTTTTAAATATTTATTGTTTACAGTTAGTTTCAGGTCAGTATTATGTCTATTCTGAAGCTACAGTGAAAAAAATTAGGGATCATTGTTTCCATAGGTCCTTACCTTTGTCTTCTAAGATTTGGAAAGAAAATGTGAGTTGCACAGTACAGTATCAGTTACAGTTAGGTTGTCAGTAGACACTCAGTTTTTAAATTATGTTGAAAGAGGCCCACATCATTGTGAGGCAGATGGTTATGACTGTCAGAGCAGGAAGGCTGGGGTGGAAGTCATGAAATGTGGATTCTTGGAGACCTGCAACGAAGATGAACAAATTAGTGGAGAGTACCATATTTACAGGTTAGTTGATCCAACACATTTGGCACGGTGTTTTATGCTTCGTTGTGGTGGTGGTGATCTTCCTCTCCTTCTACCCCACTTAAATGTGAGCTGCTACAGGTTGGCAACATGCTTTATTACTTCTTTATAGCTTCACAGTGCTTGCCACATAATTGGTTCTCAATAACGTTTATTGAATTGAATTCTAATCCTACCTCTGATGTAAAATTTGTCTCCACGTACAAATTGTTTCACCTTTCTGAGAGATTTCTTTTTCATCAGGATTTCCAACAAAAAAGTGGGTGGAGAATCCATGGATGAATGAAAGTGACTGCAAATTTTGCCATTACTTCCGTGGGCGTATTGTAAACTACTTAACTCTCCAGCCCACCCCCAAGGAAATAAAGATTCTCCAATGGGACCATGGCAATTTTCACTTTTGAAATATTTGTTCACTGTTTTGAGATCATGATGAAAGACCTGTAGAGTGGGGAGGGATTGTTTAGGTGTGATTCCTTCTGAATCCATGGATATAATCAGAGTCAGTCATCTTACAAAATCATCAACACACTATTTCCCACAGCACTAGGTGTTCTTTTGAAGTCTGTCATACCAAGCTCTGACCTCATTTCTCAAGATGTATCTACATTTTCTAAATGGGAGATTTTGGCAAATATAACACAGCCCCAACACGCAAAATGTTTTTGAATGTTACTTTCCATTTAACTCTTAAGGACATCAATAAGGTAAAATATGATATGCATACTATATAGTGTTAACTGGCATTTCATTCAAGTTGTCCAAACTAAAAGTGAGTTTTCCTCATAAGTTATGTATAGCTTTGTTTATTATTAGTGCAAAATGTTTAGAATGTTTTTATAAAATAGTTCCTATATTGCAACATTGTCTCTGCATTGCTTTTAAAGGGAACAATAAGATAATCTGTGTAGAAATTACGCATCAATTACACATCTGGATTTATTTAGTAGCTTCTTATGAAAAAAATAAAAAGATCTTTCTCCTCCACTGGAATCAAGGTTTAAGAGTAAAAATATGAGAAATGAAAATCAGCTCAAACCATATTCATTCTCATTCCATCTTGGTCCCTCTCTTGTTTTCTCTAAAGGAAGAAAGTTAATGGTTTGTGCCAACTTCTACCTCCATGAAACTAGAGAATTTTTGAAACTTGTCAGAAGATTCTATTTATTATATTCAGTGGCAGTCCTAGGACGTGGCATGCGTCTTTGTTCCTGATGGCTTCGTTGTCAGGTTTCTGCAAACAGTTCTGGTAACAGGCTCAGTGCATCAGCCTCTAAAATGAGTATCATCCACTGTAAAAACATTAAGTCATCTTTAGGGTAAACCAACATTGAAGTTCATGAAAACAGTGCAGACAATTCAAAAAGAGATGCATTTCCCTATAGTACTGAAGAATCAAGAATCATTTTGAATTCCTTCTGCCTTATTCTGTCTCATTTTGTAAAAGATTTGTTGTTATTCTTTTGGTAGGATCCTTAAATGTTCTCTCTACTCAGCAGTCTTTTTTTTTTTTAATTTCAGTATTTTGAGCCTCCAATTTTGTAATACACATTTTTAAATATGGCATTTTGTTTTCAAACAAGAGTTCAGTAGGAGATTAAAATCTCTAATTAACAATTCCTCAGCCTTGGTGAAATATACTTGGTCTGAATTTGTCAGTGGGTATAAAAATACATATTAAATCATTTGTTTAATCATCTAGCAGGACTTTGAGACTTCTGGTTTCACTTACTGTGTATAACAAATATTTTATTTGTATTTGGGAATTTGAGTGTGTGTTTTTCTTAAGGTTTCAGTCACCTGAAGAGGAGAATGGGATTTGCCAGTGATAAATGGGGAAGTTGACTAGCTAGCTAATAAAGATTTGTCTTAATCAAGTATGATTTGTCAGAACAGGAGCGCACTGGGGTCAGGGTGCGCGCAATGAATTATACAGCATTCACAGGAGGAAAGGACCCGGCAAGAGACCTCATAAATATGCTGCCATTACCCACTGCTAATTCGTATTCAAACAGTGCTCTGCACAGCCAGTTTCTTGGTTGCCGATCTGTTCACCAGTTTCCTGAGCTTTCTGTTTGTGTGAAAGAAGAAGTTTCATTATGTTTTGGCATCATCTGGGTTCTCTAGGTGCAATAGTCCCCAAAACTGAATTGGTACCGATAATTTGAAGTGTGGCTTATTACATTACATCACAGATAAGACTTACTTAGTGCCTACTATGGGCTCTCAACATGCCAGGGAGGATACCGATGTACAAGACAAATTCTCTGCTAGAAGAGGTTTCAGATGCTTTCTTATAATCCTCTTCAAGTATTGTCTGTGTACATTCAAATATGGCTACAAGAGAAAAAGCCATCTGCCTTCACATTAAATATGTCCTCCCAGTGAAGAGTTTGAGAATTTAAAATAGGCCTTACTATTTTTCTGAAGTTTGACTTACATTAAATACGTAGAAGATATTTTCTTGTGTTTCCACTAAGCTTGACTTTCTAACCTATGATTCATATTCTCATTTGTTTATATGACTGATTGCTTTCATAGGTTAAATAAGTCTTTTTCCCAGTCTTTATTTTGTAAGTCACTTCTTTGATTTGAAGAGGTTGTTGTTTTGTCTCTTCATATTGAACACAATTTTAAGTACTGCTCTGTGGCTAAAGCAACATTCAAAACCAGCTGATGTGTCATGTTCAGCTATAGTTGGGATGATGCCCTCCTTAGCTCTAGAAAGTCGAGGTAAGGGAGCAGCCCTGTCTTCAGAGTTTCTTTTATGCTTAAGTGGCCCATTGGATGGTTTTCAAATGAGATTATAATTATGACAAAATAGTTTATAGTATCTTGATGTCTAAATTGGGTAGAAAAGATATTGGCATCATCTTTCTTAATGGAATAACCACTCTAGTAGTTGATGATCCCGGGCCCTTTTTGATGAAACTGATGTCCCTATTAAAATAATGATAGTTGTAATAATAATAATTTTAAAAATTGTTTGAGAGTGTACTTTCATATCAGGGGAAAAAATGAATGGACTTTGGACTTCCCACTTACAAGGGTGATCCTGCCAAGAAAAAAAAGGTTGAAATAGAAAGTTAGGAAAGTCCAGTTTATCCATTCCTCCTGTATCAAAGGAAATTTTTCAGCAATAAGGCTATTATTTGGTATGTTTCCTGAAACCTCCTTAGAACCCTGGCCTCTGCCAGGATTGGAAAAGGGACACAGTCCTCTGATTTCTGACCATTCAGAAATTGCCATGACTCCTAACAGGATGTTTACAGTGGGGTGTAGTAGAATGTTGAGATTTCTGTAGTAATGAAAATTTCTTTGTTTCAGGTGGAAAAAACCTACCAACACTCTGAATCAAAGACCATAAGAAGGGGCTTGGGAATGTGGTTGAGCCAGTGCTTACTTAGAACAAGGTCTGAACTTGAGTATAGACAAGTCATCAGTGAAATTAAAGCTTGCCACCCTCATGAGTGACACCAAGAAGATATTCACAAGCCATTGCAGATAGACGGGCGGTGAAAACAGACCAGAGAGATAATTCAGTCCTCAGAAACGAGTGGTCTTTACCTTGGCTGTCACTTTTGTCTCAGTGAGTGTGTAGTCACTGCATGTCTCACAAACAAAACAAAATGCACCAAATCCTGGAGAGGAATTGGGAACTCTGAAATTGAGGGTAGAAGAAAGAGTTGGAAAAATAGGCCGGCTGGGACCAGGCAGTAGACCATAATATGTGAGGCTCCTGGGCCTTGCAAAACTCATCTTGCTTTTCTTTCTTTCAAGTAGGAGTCATTTTTTAATTTTCTCTTATACTCTCGTGCTTGTATTTGATTTATGACATTCAAAAAGTCATAAAATGTCTACCTTCCTTTTTGGTTATTGTTTTTCCAAAGTGTTGCTCCAAAATGCTAGACCAGAATGCCTGTGATGTTGGCCAATTATGGGCTGGTCAAAGCACAGTGTGCGCCAGTGGCCATAACCATCAGCTTGGGGATCAATCAGATATGGGTTTTAAATACTGGCCAACCTTGGGAAAATTACTTAACCTCTCTGAGCCTCAGATTCCTTGTCTTTAAAGAGGTTAGTAATAATCTATTTCATATGGTGGTTGTGAAGATTAAATGTAGTGTCTGTCAAGTGCTTAGCACAGTGGCTGGCATGCAGAGAAGCAGTCAATAAATAGTAGCCAAAAATAAAAAGCCTTCCCTGGAGGAATATATTCACTGCAGTATTTTACACACAGCCTGTAAGCAATAAACTTTTGTTGGATATATATTCAATGAATGAAGTCATTTTTTCATTGCCAAGGGGATAAGCCTACATGCCTTTTTCCCTCAAAAAAGTCCCATATCAACTTGTTAATACTCTTACACGGAAGTTTGATAAAAGACTCAATTTTAGTGGTTCTCTAATAGAGCCTATTGAGATATAATTAAAAATTCTTCTTAGAATTTTGCTAATAAGTTCAATATACAGCCTTGCCGATGAAGCCTAATAAATTCTCTATTGTATTTAGAAACAATAGTGGCTTTGTTTTATTCTGTATTTTAGAAACTCCCAATGTCACAGTGCTTGCTAAGAAAGGCAAACAATAGTAAACTATTTTTTTAGGAGTTTTACTAAAAGAAGTCTCTAAGTGCATGTTTGATGATGTACTATCCTTCTAAGGTCAAACTGATATTTCAGTTTACAAAATTGAATAATTCTTTACTGTCCTTCACCTAACATTGACCAGCAGTTGCCATCCGATCAGCTAGATTATCAAAATCCATACGTATTTAGCCTTTTCTTTAATGTCAGAAGGGTAGCATAAATATTAAGAAATCTTTAGCTCCTTCATATCTTTTATTTTTTTTTTTTAGGAAGACAATAATTTAGGCTCAGTTTGGATCTTTTTTAGGCCATACATCTCAAGTTTAGAAATAACACGAAGGTCACATCACCTCAGAACTCTGACAGAATATACCATCAAATCACCCATCCTTTCTTGTTATGCTTTTCTCCACTTGTTCACTAATTCCCTTGTCTTGAGTTTCATTAATTTCTGCCTTTCAAAATGTCAGTGTCTAAAATTCAGGGCCCCTTCTGCTTTAGAGTTATTCAGGAATAAAATATCTCCATCTTTTTGTGTGCTCCAGTATATAGTGTAAATTCTCCCCGTTGGATTTTAGAGTCCTGTGTAGATTGCTCTGGTTTACTTGTGTGTGTTTGTGTGCTTCAGTTAAACTGTATTTACAAAAACAGGTCACAGACTGGATTGGCTTAAGGACCTTAGTTTCCAGGCTCATACTCTAGAAGAGTGGTTCTCAAAGTGTAATCCAGGGATTCAGCAGGATCAGCAGCATCTGGGAACTTGTTAGAAATGCAACTTCTTGGGCCCCACCCCAGACCTCCTGGGTAGGGGGCGCAGGAATCTGAATTTAACAATCTGGCTTACTATTGTTTATTGATTGATCTATGCCCCATCCACTTCTACAAAAAGAAGTGTCTTCTAATAAGAGATCAGGTAGGTATATCAAGAGCAGAAAAAATTAACCCAGGACAGAAGACAGAAGCCCAGAAGTAAAGGGAAGATTTGGGTGGTAGCGGAGAAGAAATTCTAGAGAAATGCTTTATCAAGGATTAAACTCACCCAGAGCTTCCTAGGATTCAGGCCAAAGAAGAAAATAAGTTGGATTGCATAGCTTGTATTGTTCAATAGTACAAAATGAATTATTTCCTGTACTGTCAAAAAAATTTTTTTAATCAGGAAGGGGAAGAAGTGTGGTGGTGGTTTTTAATAAGACAAGCTAAGAAATGTGATAAATCTTATTCCTGAAATCAGCTTGACTAAAGCAGTATAGAAATATTCCTTGTTTTGTAATTTCTTAAGTAAATCTTATGAGTACCAAAGACCCAGAGTTAAAGGGGTAAAGTCCTGCACCGGGGACAGATATGTAGTACTAGAGAATGTTGAGGGACGAAGCCTCGCAGTCTTGAACAAAGAGTTTCATGTGACTTCTAGAAATTTTTAAGAACATACACGTCTGGACCCCACTTCCAGGGATTCTCATTTAGTCAGCCTAGGATGGGGTCTACACAACTCTATTTATTAAAATTCCTGTAAGTGTGTCTGGTCCAGAAACAAAGAAGCACGCTACCAGGTGAGGATCTTTGCCACTGACTGTCCCCTTTAAATTTCACTCATCTCACTCAGGCTTTTGAAGGAAATGCATGGCAGAAAATTCAAGAATGACAGCACTAGCTGAAAAGTGGGTATACTCTGTTAGTGGAAAAAAGACCCCAGTGCTGTAGATCCAAGATAGCAAATAGGTCTTATCCTCTGTGCTAACTCTGATCAGTTGGAGTTGATTGCCTGGAGCATTGCAAGGAGAGAGTTAGTTGCAAGGTATGTTCAGGGGCAATGTGACTGATTAATGATATCTGCCAGGTGTTTGGGATTAAATGAAGAGTGGCAGCATGTATGGCACACATACATACAAATGTTGACTTTGCTCTCAGGACTAGATATGTGGGTAGCAGAAATATGCTTTGTTGGAATATTAAAGAAACTGACTTATTTTTTCCCTCTGAATTATTATTTCCAAACTTTAATCATTTCTTCAATTTCTATGCCACCTTTAGTGTCCATCTTCTCACTTTCTCAGTTTTCCTCTCAATTTCTAACATGATTTTCTGCCTGATATTTCTTGAATGTTGATCATCCTTTAAGTCAAAACTTTGTGTTTCTTTTTTTTTTTTTTTCCCCAGGGAAAGATTCACCCTGAGCTAACATCTATTGACAATCTTCCTCTTTTTTTTTTTTCCCCCAAAGTCCCAGTACGTGGTTGTATATCCAAGTTGTAAGTCCTTCTGGTTCTTCTATGTGAGCTGCCACCACAACATGGCAGCTGACAGATAGGTGGTGTGGTTCCACACCAGGAAATGAACCTGGGCCACCAAAGCAGTGAGTGCGCTGAACTTTAACCACTAGGCATCAGGGCTGGCTCAAAACTTTGTGTTTCTTAATGCTGAAATTTAGCAGTATCGATGTTCAAGGCCGTTCTCTGCCTGTACCCTATTGTCCTGTGTTTCTTCAGACTCAATAACTTTCTATTTTCCATTAATTCAATATATCCATGCTCCCTCCTCCTGTTTTAACCTAGATGTCTGCTTTCAGTGTGCTCGGAAGGATCAAGACATGAAAAAATATGGTATAAAAATAACATTTGAATTTATAAATCAATGAAAATATTGGTCTAAGTTTTGAGTTAAGGTATATATTAGATTTTTTTTAAATATATAAGATGTATAATAAGAAGGTAACTCCTTCCAGATTACTTCTAAATATTTTGTGTGAATCAGAAGTAGCTCTGTGGCCTCCTACCTCACACCATAAACAAAAGTTAAATCAAAGTGGATCAAAGACTTATGTGTAAGCACTAAAACTATAAAACTCTTAGAAGAAAACATAAGGATAAATCATCATGGCCTGGACTTGGCAGTGATTCTTGGATATGACGCTAAAAGAACAAGCAACAACAGAAAAAAATAGGTAAATTGGACTTTATTAAAGTTAAAAACTTTTGTACATCGAAAGGCACTATCAAGAGAGTGAAAACAAAACCTACAGAATGAAAGAATATATTTACATATCACGTATCTAATAAGAGTCTAGTTCTATAAAGAACTCTTACAACTCAGCAGCAAAATACAAGGCAATTTAAAAATGGACAAAGGCCTTGAGTAGACATTTCTCCAAAGAAGATACACAAATGGCCAACAAGCAAATGAAAAGATGCTCAACGTCATTAGTCATTAGGGAAATGTAAATCAAAACCACAATGAGATATTACTTCACATGTACTAGGATGGCTATAATTTTAAAAAAAGAAAATAATAAGTGTGGCCAAGGAGAAATTGGAACCCTCATGCATTGCTGATGGGAATGTAAAATGGTATAGCCACTGTGGAAAACTGTGTTTTTCTGTTAAACACAGAATTACCACATGATCCAGTAATTCCACTCCTAGGCATATACCTGAAAGAATTGAAAACAAATACTTGTGCTTCATAGAAGCACTATTCACAATAGCCAAAAGTTGAAACAGCCAAAATATCCATCCATGGAATGAATGGATAAACAAAATATGGTATAGCCATTCAATGGAATATTGGTCATAAAAAGGAGTGACACCTGCTACAACAGGAATAACCTTGAAAACATTAAGCTAAGTGAAAGAAGCCAGTTCATATTTTCAACTCAGTGTGATTTCAGTAATTTTTAGTATTTAAACCTGAAGATCAAACACTATATATGTCTATTACTCATGTGATTATGTATTGACATGCATCTACTGCCATATAACCAAATCCAAAGGAGAGAAGTGATTCCATCCTTCAGGCCATCTTTCCCTTCTAGTTTCAATTCAAACCAAGAATAGAATTAAGACCAGGAAAAAAATTAGGAAAAGGAATGTCTAGGCCAAAAATTCTAGTATCAACTTGTATTTGCATATGACGGTTGAGTTTCTATGATTTTATCTGTCCCTGTTTCCATTCCAAAACACTGAATGAAGTGTTCGCCTATTAAGCTGTGAACATGGGTCTCAAGCCAAGTAAATATGTTTTGTTCCCTTTGTGTATACATGAGTGTGTGAGGGGGCGGGGAGGAGGTTATGTCATTTCCTGATTACCTGCGTTTCACAGCAGCAATGATCAATTAAAATATATTAAATTTTCCGTCTCACCAGATTCATTTGTTAAGACTTGCCATTGTGATTAGAGAATGGAGAACAGGGGTCCATGAGTTGAGCATTTTACAATTCTGTATGATAATTGACCCTTAATTTTTTAAAAGAACAAAAATATACTGAAGTCAAAAGGTTTGGATGAGAATATAATACTTCTAGGATTTTTTTTGCTGTTTGTATAATTTGTGAAGAACAGAAAGTTATTCCAGTCAAGACCATGGAATCACAGCATGTCTCTCTGTAGAGTGCTCTAATTCTTCTGTGGGAATGATGTTCGGGAAATGTAGAGACTGTCTCCTGTCAGTCTTGCCCAAATTATTGCAAAAGCCTTTCTTGGCACTGACATTTTAAATGTATGCTAAGGTCTTAGAATGCCCTGTCACCCACACTGTAATGCATTTTGGACAGGATACTTTTAAATTTATTATTATTTTTTTTTTTTACTGCCAAGATCGCCGACTTAGGAGTTGGGAGACTTAGGTCTTGGTTGCAGCTCTGTCGGTAATTAGCACTGTGCCCCGGCTGATCTCCACCCCCGAATCCCTCCACCCTCATTGGCTCATCTGTGCAGTTACTCTTAAGGCTCATATTTCTTCTAAAAATCTGTACTTCTATTATTATAAATTCGTAGAAGACAACCATATTTTCAAGCTCAGAGGTTCCCATAAACAAAAATCTCCTGAGCACCTTCATATGTCAGGCACTACCTCTTAAAATGCTGCATATAGTAAGAGAAATGAGAAATGGCCTTGTCTTTAAAGTAGTTTACCATCTAGTGGGGAAGGAAGAACATGTAAGCAGGGAGCCACAAACTCAAATCCTGCAGCAGCAAAGCAGAAACATAAATGGGTGAAACAGGCCAGGTTGGGGAGGTGGCAAACTCCACCTGGCTCTTCTAAAGGGGGCAACCGTAACTCAGTTCCAGCCTGAGTTTACCACGTGGGAATGGGGACTCAGTTGCCGTATATTCCAAATTTCAAAAGAAGCTAGAGGGGCTTCTCCCAGTGCCATAGTGGTTAAGTTCGCGCTCTCCGCTTCGGCATCCCAGGGTTTGCGGTTTCAGATCCTGGGCGCGGACGTACACACAACTCCTCAGGCCATGCTATGGCAGCGTCCCATGTACAAAATGGAGGAGATGGGCACAGGTTTTAGCTGAGGGCCAATCTTCCTCACCAAAAAAAATTTTTTTAATAAATTTTAAAAAAGACGATGTAACTATTGGACTGGCAAAAAAAATAAAAAGCAGCTAGAAGTCCAGCTTTTTATATGAAATCTCCTGTTTAAAAAATTTTTGGTTGCCAACCAGTTCAGAAATGCTTAAAATAGTGTTTCATAAAAGCAAAACATGGACTGGCCTGGTGGCATAGTGGTTAAGTTCTCACACTCTGCTTCAGCAGCCTGGGGTTCACAGGCCCAAATCCCAAGCACAGACCAACACACCACTCATCAAGCCAGGCTGTGGCAGCATCCTACATACAAAATAGAGGAAGATGGGCACAGATGTTAGCTCAGAGCCAATCTTCCTCAGCAAAAAGATACATTCAATGATAGAAATGTGTATAGTTCACAAAAAGTATAGGTAGTGATTAATTCTGCTGATAGTGATTTCTAAAAAGGCTTTCTAATTACTTTCTGGTCGCTTGTCAATAGTTTACAGCACTTCTTGGTTTTTTAGAATAAGTAATTCATTCAACCCAGAGATCTGCATGATGCTGAACACATCTCCCTTGTCTGTTGAGTAAATACACGTTCAGTAAATTCCACAAGTGAGCCTCTGGAATGTGTTTTGACAGTTTTGCCCATTCAGGTTTTCTATTGCTTCATCTCCTGGCTCTTAACATTCTTTACTGAATTGTGAAAAAAGGGATGTCCTTCCTGCTGCTCTAGTCTTGTTTCATAGAATAGAACAGATTCATTCTCAGTTTTGAATAGGGCTGTAATTAACATGGTTTCTTTTGTTTAACAACCTCAATGTACGTAGTACCTGCTCATTCCAGAGCATCATTATTGGTAGCACAGCTTCATTGACTGATGTCTGAGGACTCTGGGAATAGTGTTTGTTAATTATCTGCAGCAAACCAGGTAACTAAGGGGAGGTTCTGCTACTGTGACTTTGATGAAAGTGGCGCTGACGATGTTTTTAATTGACTAATGATAGATTTGATCGTCTTAAAGCAAAACCGAATACATACTCACCTACTAAGGAGGTAGTATTAAATCATACTTGCTTTAAAAAAGAAAGAAAGAAACCTGGGCCCTGCACTCTCTTTTGCTATATTTCTACTTAGAATGCATGTTTACATCCAGTTTATATGAATGTATAATTTTCTGTTAATGATGTCATCATCAAAGTGCTTGTGAATATTTTGTTCTACACGGTAAATGCAAATGTCCTCAGAGGCCAAGCAGGCTGCTGTATGAAGCAGTCCAGTGGTAGAGACTTGGGAAAACTGGAGAGTATATGACCTGCTTAAAAGCATTTATTTGAGTTGTTTGTTGTTTTTAACATTGTCTGGGAGGCAGAGTATGGGAATACATCTGCGGGCCTGATTTGGTCCTTGTGTTCTAGTTTGCTTAAATGCTGTATAGAAAAAGAGGCATTAAGATTTTATAGAGTCATTGAGTCCTAATATTTTAGAGCCAGCAGGGGCACTAAGATTATCTAATCCAAGACTGTCATTTTGCATTTAAGGAAACTGAGGCCCAGAGAAGAGAAGTGTTTTACCTAAATTAAACCCCAAATGAATACTTCTTTATTTCTTTTAAGTGGGTCTTAAAGACAAGGGGAATTCGGAGATCCTTCTAGAGATGGTATTTCTGTATTCTTCAATATTGTTACCATTAGCCACATGTGGTTACTGAGCGCTTGAAATGTGACTAGCGCTATGCAGGAACTGAATTTTAAATTTTATTTAATTTTAATTACTATAAATAGCCCCATGTGGCTAGTGGTACCATATTGGATAGAGAAGCTCAAGGATTGCAATTTTTATCCCTCACTTATCACAGTCTACCTTGAACAAATACACTACTTCACATATAACTTAAAAACCAGTCAGTGGTATACTTCTATTTACCTACTCTCCATCCTTTGTGCTATGGTTTTCATGTATTTAATTCTGCACATTATTATTTTTACTTTATTTGGATCTAAATTCAGAAGATCCAAATTTCCATCTAGTATTATTTCTCTTCAACCTGAAGAATTTCCCTGAACATTTCTTGTAGCTCAGTCCTCCTGGATAATTCTCTCAGTTTTCAATTATCTAAAATTATCTTTATTTCATCTTTATTTTTAAAGAATATTTTCACTGAATACGGAATACTAGGTTGACTTTTTTCTTCCCCGGCACTTTGGGATATTGTTCCATTGTCCTTTTGCATTGTTTCTGACGAAAATTCAGCCCTCATTCCTATCACTGCTCTCCTGCATGTTGTCTTTTTTTTTTCCTCTGGCTGCTTTTAAGATTTTTTATTTATCTTTCATTTTCAAAAATTTGACTATAATGTGACTATAGTGTGAGGGTTTTTTGTATTTATCTTGCTCTGAGCTTGTTGAGGTTTTTTGATTTATGGGTTGACTTTCTTAAAATAAAATTTTAAAAGTTTTGGCTGTTATTTCTTCAGATATTTCTTCCATCCTATTGTTTGCCTTTCTGGGAATCTTTTTCTGGGAATCTAATTGCATGTATGTAAGGCAACTTGTTATTATCTCACAGATTATTGATGCTATGGGTTTTTTTTTTTTTCCAAACTTCTCTTCCTCCTTCAGTTTGGATAATTTCTATTAACCTATCTTCAAATTCAATGATTCTTTCTTGTATAGTGAAGTATATTCTGTTTAGTCCATCCAGTGAATTGATTTCAGATGCTGTATTTTTTTGTCCTAGAATTTCATTTGGTTCCTTTTTAGAGTTTCCATTTCTTTCCTGAAAAACCCATCTCTTCACCAGTTATGTTTACCTTTTTAAATAAATTATTCAACAGTTATAATAGCTGTTGTGAAATCTTTATCTCCTAACTCTAATAACTAAGTCATTTGTTGATCTACTTACATAGATTATATTTTCACTTCATTATTCTCTTTTTTCCCCCACTTTTTTGCATGTCTTGTAATTTGTACAGTATCCTAGACATAGTGTAAAAAAGAACAGCAGAATCTGAAATATAAACATTTTGAATTTATTTTCCTCTGGAAGCATTTTATTCTACCTTGTGTTTGATTAATGGACTGATTAGATTCTTCCTAAAATTAAGTTGAGCTGATGCTGAGCTGAATCCCTAATTAGATTGGATTCATCTGAGAGTAGTGGACCCTGAACCTGTGTCTATGCTGGGGTTTTTTTTAATCTTATCAGTATTTGATCTGGGAGTGGGTTCGTCTGCAGTTTCACATATTTTTGGTTCATGTTTGAACTCTGGCAGTGTCTCAGAATGCAACTACCACAAGAGTGTGTGGAAATATGTGATTTCTCTTTACTAACCAGCCTCTCCTCCACTGCCTCTTCCTTGGCAAATGTGGAGATGATTGGAAAATTATCAGAACAAGCAATTTCTTTTTGTGTTTAGAGCTCATCTAGATTCACCTCTGTCCTGTAAGCCTGCATTGTCATATGATGTTGGACTGATTTTTCCTCATCCCCGAAAAGTCTCTCAATGGGAGGCCTGTACTCAGACCAGGCACCTGCCCTAGGTATGAATGTTGCCATAGCTCTTTGCTCACATATGAGGTGCTTGTTTCTCTCTAGAATCCTTCAGAGCTTCTCTGCATACACTAGACTTCCCCCAGAAAAGAATGGTAATTATTTTGTCTGGGTTTTTCTCATTTCTATGAGTGGTCATTTGCATCTTTCCACATCCTAACTGGAGGCAGAAGTTCCTCACATGTCTTGAATTGTCAAATAATGGAAGATGGTAAAAGAACTGTCTTTTCCAGTCCCCCACCTTACCAGGTGTCAGGAAGTCAAAAGACTCTTCATGCCTGAATAACATCAATACTGAAGATAACCTGCCCACTCAGGGCATGATACCAAAGTCAGTGTCCAAGAAGGTGTGCTAAATGCCAAAGAATGGCTGACCCAACCAGTCCATGAACAACTCCCTCCTGAGAAAGCTGTATGTGACTTTCTTTGATCTCCCGAAGCATCAAGTTTTTACTTTTATTAATTCGGTGGCCAGAAGTTCCCAAGCCATGTCCAAAATTCAGTGCTCCAAATTGTTAGGAAATATCACTTTGTGTTTTCCATCTGTCTGGTTGGTGTTCTGCAATATACATATGACAACACATGATTCCAAAATAGCTCTTTTACAGTATTTCTATGCACTCCCACACTTCACAGAAGTCCCCATATGCAAACAATAGCTGGATAATTGTGAATGCCTTTTACTCATTACTAAAATTGCTAATGAAGTTTTTGAGTGCCAGCAAATAACCTTACCTTCTCTTAGTTCTTTAAACAAGACTCAATTGGCTGTCTTTACTTTTTAAAATAATTTGTTGGAAATCACATCCTTAATAAAGTTTGTAAAAAAGTTTATGTGTGCTAAGGAATGATCATTATTTTCTGGTGAGTGCACTGCTTATAGCATAATGGCTAAAATCTTTTTTTTAATGTTTTTAATTTATCAAATGGAACATTTTCTTTCTTTTTTTTTTTTTTTTTTTGTGGGGAAGACCAGCCCTGAGCTAACATCCATCGCCAATCCTCCCCTTTTTGCTGAGGAAGACTGGCCCTGGGCTAACATCCATGCCCATCTTCCTCCACTTTATATGGGATGCCACCACGGCATGGCTGACAGGCAGTGCATTGGCTGGTGCTCGGGATCCGAACTCGCGAACCCCGGGCTGCCAAGCACGAACTAAACCGCTGCGCCACCGGGCGGCCCCCAAATGGAACATTTTCTAGTGAATTATATTTGAGGCTCCTTCCTTTTCAGCCGTGTTTATATTATAATATGATGTTAGCTTCAGTCATTTCTGCCTTCTTATACAGAGTATTTTAATCTGCTCATCTCCAAAATACAAGTCCAACAAGTAAAAAAAAAAGTTCATTCATGCCAGTCTTATTATGGTTTAGGTGGCATTAATATTTTATGAATGGAGAGAAATGGTGCTTTCATGGTACAAGCTCCTCAAACTAAGTCTTATCTTTTGTGATGCTGAGCCAGTCCTTCAGGAAGTATCTTGCTAGATTTGTAGTTCCTGGCTTCCTTCTTCATTCTTTCATGGGGCAGGAAAATGTTGAATGCCTATTGTATATTCCCCCCACCCAAATATATTGAAAAGGAGAGCAAATGTTAGCCAAAATCCATTTTGTAGATCATGACCCAATAAAAAGGACTATGGATCAAGGATATGATTCATTCTGGGTAATTGCAAAAACAAAAGCTCACTTTATATGTTTGAATGCCGTACCCCCAGGATGATTCCCAGGACCCCTGTGGAAAGATAGAAGAAGTGCAGGAAGGAACTTTCTTTCCAGGAATTCATTTATCATGCTCATACTGACATGTAGAATTCCAGGATACAGCATCAGTTTTGATTTTCTTTTATGCTTCCCGTTGTTTCTTACTCTGAGGAAGATCCTCACAATCAACAAGTGCGGTATTTATAAAATTTATGATTTCTCAAGTTATTTCAATAGAGGCAGTATGGCTATTCCTATTCTAAAGGCACTATGAAAGTTTAAAGAACTAAAAACTCTGGACTCAGTATATCACATTTGCATTGGTTTAGGCCTATGAGTTTGCATTCTTTATTGGTGTTTTTGGTGAGTGCTTACATCTTAAGTAAAATTATTTAAGAAAACTAAACCAAACAATGTTACTAATTTTTTAATGAAATAATCCATAAGTGTCTAATACTTTTGTGACCAAGGATAGTCTATTTAAAAAATAATCCCCTCTAATTTGTTGTCTTGTTTTGGTTTGGTTTGATTGGAGTAGGGGAACACATAATGAAAAAAACCATACATAACTTTCTTTGCATGAATTTTTTTCATTCCATGAGTGAGCATTTTCTAATATGCTTGGCCTGGAATTTTCTTTATTGGGGCATTAAAATTGAAAGTAGCAAGTAAGACTTGAAAAAATAATTGTTTCCAACAAATGCATGGTATTTGTGTGTTAATACCAAGACGTGTGCACTCTTGCCAATATCTCTTCTCTTGCCAGATGGGGTTAGTACTTTGGATGCTGAGGTTATTTCCCAGGAGGAAAAGAGACTGAGGGAGTGACTTATGACTCCTGAAAAGGCCTGAGCTCTTTGCTTCTGGTTGCATTGATTCCTTGAGTAGCAAACTATAGACCCATTCAGAGTAGAGTTTTTCTCCTGGCAAACCTGATAGAATTGTGGATCTGTTACCTGCATTCCAGTGTTGACTTCTCCAGTGCCACATTTGGTATGCTTTGGGAGCAGGAATAGATCGCAAATCTTTCATATATTCCATTTTTCACTTTATTTTGTTTTCTCATTGCTTTATTCTTTCCACAAATACTAGGAACATTACGCTGGTGACAGACACAATGGTAATAACCTATTTCCTATTTGTTTGAGATTACATATTATAATATATCAATCTTGATAGGAGAAAATATTATATAAATAGTATTTTGCTGAAATAATTACAGTATTGATGGTGTTCATAGATTTTAAGTTAAAATGAATTAAAATTGCTATATTATATTGATTAAAGGAATTTAATACAACAGTAATACCTAATTGTATAGCAAAATTGAATATTGTAGTTGTTTTGCAAAAAAAGAAAAAATTCGGGGCCAGCCCGATGGCGTACCAGTTAAGTTTGGGCGCTCCACTTTGGTGTCCCAGGGTTCGCAGGTTCAGATCCTGTGCGTGGACCAACGCACCGCTTGACAAGCCATGCTGTGACAGTGTCCCATATAAAGTAGAGGAAGATGGGCACAAATGTTAGCCCAGGGCCAATCTTCCTCAGCAAAAAGAGGAGGATTGGCAGTGGATGTTAGCTCAGGGCTAGTCTTCCTCACAAAAAAAAAAGGAAAAAAGGCAACTCCAGTTGTTTCTTCCTTCTCCATTATTGGTCTCATCTTCCACTTTTATGATGCCTCCATTGGGAACCAAATATCTTATTCAGTTTTACCTTAAGGATCAAGTGTATGGAGTTAATAATAAAAAACTAACATAAATCTGAGAGGAGAGACTGTACTGGGAGGGTACTATACTGGTAAAAATTTTCAGAGTTGGTATAAGTGCCAAAAATATATTTACGTTATTGTATTTAAGCATTTTTATTATTTAGATTTCTCTCTCATGAAAGGAATATACAGTCCTTTTTCTGATGTACCATGAAGTACAAACTCTAATGTCACATTTGCCCTTTAACTGCTACATCTTCACTATTAGCATGGAAGTTCATGAGTGCAAGGCTTGAACTTGTTTACTGGTCATGTCCCCAGCATCTACACCTGGCACAGAGTAGGGATGCAATGATAATTTGTTGAATGTATTGCTTCTCATGTACTATACAGTTACATGCACTTGTATGGTGCCCTATAGCTTTCAAAACATTTTTACTTAGGTCATCTCATTTGACAATAACAACAATTTTGTGAGAAATGTAGGACAGATATTTTATCCTATGAATAAAATTGCAATTCAAGTGGGTTATTACAGACCTAGGATAGGAGGGAGTCAAGGTCATAATCATCCATTGGTTTTTTTATATCAATCATCATCATTCAGTAAGTGCTTATTGTTGTTATAGGCCGGTCACTGTGCTAAGTATTTTAACTGAATTATCTTATTTATCCCTTACAACAACCCCATGATATAGAACTATTCTTATCCCCATTTTAGAGATGAAGAAACTGAGGCACAACAAAGTTAGGTCACTTATGTGAGGTCACACTGCTATTAAGTGTCAGCACTGGGATTTGGGCTCAAGCAGTGTGAGTGCACAGCCTAAGCTCTCAATATGGCCTAGTTAACCACTGTGCTACAGTTTTCAGGATGTCCCTCTAGAAAGTTGGTCAGTATGTATACGTGAGCCAAATAACTACCATGGTGATTTCTTAATGACTTTATTAAATTATTGCTATTATTGTAATAGATGCTTGTTGAATATTTCTACAAGTTTGTTTGTAAGCCAGAATTGATTGTTATTATAGGTTATGGGTAAAGAGACAATACACGAGGAAAAAAAAAAAGAAAGAGGGGCTGGCCTGTGGCATAATGGTTAAGTTCGCACACCCCACTTTGGCGGCCCGGGGTTCTCAGGTTCGGATCTTGGGCGTGGACCTATGCACCGCTTGTCAAGCCATGCTGTGGCGGCGTCTCATATAAAGTAGAGGAAGATGGGCATGGATGTTAGTCCAGGGCCAGTCTTCCTCAGCAAAAAGAGGAGGCTTGGCAACGGTTGTTAGCTCAGGGTTAATCTTCCTCACCAAAAAAAAAAGAAAGAAAGAAATGTAGAATAAGGTAGTCAGACAGTTGCCAAGATTACAAAAGAGATAGATTGGCATTCTTCTATTATAGAATAAGGCACCTCCCAGGTGATGGAGAATGAGTCAGAAAAAAATTTATTCAAGGCAGCTGAATATTTGTCAGGTCGGGACATACCTACAGTCTTGCAAAAGAGTCTACAGTCAGAGGAGAGCTGACCAGTGCCATCCATTTGGGATGATCACAGCAGGGGAAAACCTCGCTGGCAGTCTGCAGTGTGGCTTTTTAATGAACGTTCTAACCTGCCTCTACCAGTATAAATGTTTGGAAGTTCTGTGTCCAGCTTGAGCTCTCCTCAACTACTTGTTAAGAAGTGCACCTCACCCTGACTCAAATATCCCCAGCAGCTGAGAACACACTAAACGAGCCCTCGCTAGAGAGCAGAAGCCTAGAGATAGTTGCACCACCAATAAGCTGCCGTAGTTGAGAGTATGAGGACTATTTACATGGGGCAAATACATTAAATCAAAATTGTTCTAAATGAAGTTTGACTTACATATGCAAAACAGTGCAATAATGAAATGGGGAAGGTAGAGCAGATTCATTAACATTATTTATAACCTGTAAACACCAAAGGCTAAATTCCAAGATGACAAAATAGTAGAAAGACTGCTGGACCTGGGCTCTCCACCATCTTGGCAGATAATGTGCTGGGCTGGCCTTGGACAAATCATATCACCTCCAAATTGCCACTACCATGCTGGTCATGTTCTATAGGTTGAATTATAAATCATATCTAATTATACCTAAGATAAATAGGCAAATTTATCAAATAGTTTTTTATTATTTTTCAAATGCACAAATTGAAATAGGTGTCTGATATATAATGTACATTTCTTTAACGTTAATTCTGCACCCATTGTCATTTTGGTACTTGTGAAGGTTATTCTCATTTGCACCCAAACTCATCTTTTCTTGCTCAAATTTTCTTTTCCATAGAGCAAATTGGCCAGGAGATGTTGGAAAACCTCAGTCACGACAGAGAAAAGATCCAGAGAGCACGTGAAAGAGTAAGTAGAAGTGATAGTCTTTTCACAAATTCAGGGAATGATAAGACATGAAGTAAAAGGTCTTGGGCACTCATAGACATTGACAATTATATAAATGTAAGTATGTATAAGAATGGCTAGGATGAAGGAGGGATGTAGAGTCTGGGAAGAGGAAAAAAATAGAATGTGGGATGGAGAAAGAATAAGCTGCATCTTTATGTCCCCACCCTGGTATGCCCCCAGGTAGAAATTTTATTTAGCTCTATTGCTGAGAAGAAGGTCGTTGAGGGAGATTTTGGAGTATGTCAAGTCTTTCAGAGTGAAAGCTGTAAAATACTGATGTCTCATCCTCCCTCGGTTCCTTTTGTTTCCATCTGTATTTCTAGGACTTTGCGCATTCATAAATTGGAGATTAATTACCAGATATTTATTAAACTTTGTCGACCTGTGAGACATTTGCTTTTATATCCAGTTCAAATATCCAGTTTAAAAGTCCTGGGATTTTCTATTACATGTAATTTTCTAAATCTAAGAATTTTCAGGATTGTAATAGGTGTCAAAAATGTATTTCTGTGTATTTAAGCATTTTTTATGGGTTGGATTTTCTGTCATAAAAGAAAAGAATTGTTTGCCAGTGCACTTTAAAAATAATCCAATTGCATGAAGTTTGATTTGTTTTGTTTTAATGCTGCTTTTCTCCTCCTAGCTTCGAGAAACAGATGCTAACCTGGGGAAGAGCTCCAGGGTGCTGACAGGGATGTTGCGAAGGTAAGAGCAAGGTAGGGACCTATTTTCCTCTCTCTCTCTTCCTTTTTTTAAAGTATGTTTTTCATCTAGCTGCAACTGGGCATTTTCGAGGCATGTGAGCATCTACTCTTAGTACCCTGTGTCAAGACCCTTTTGAAATGACAGAGCATTGATATTAACTCTTATTTAGACAGGGACACACACTGAGTAACTTAGATTGGAGAAAAGATTTGAGCTAGGGGGGTTACCTCAAGCTATGGAAAAAATTAGGGTTAGACATGAAGTTTTTTTTCATAGCCTGGGGAAGGCCCCATGGCAGGAGCAGACTGATTTTATTTTCTGTTTCGATAGCCTCCGTCTTATAGAGGGAATGCAGGCTGCAGTATCAGGAGCATGCTTGGTATCAGCTTTGCTCTCTGTTGCCTTGTTTTCATTTCTTTTTTAAGAGATGCCATTTGGGGAAACATTTCGATTTTGTGTATACTTAAAGACGATTTTTAAAATTTAAAGTGTATCTGAATAATCTGAATTCACATGTGCAAGCAACAAATGTTAATGTTTTATATGTGTGACTAGCCTTTGATTGATGGAAAATATTCAGGAGAGTATGTGAAAATAAGTGAATGAGTGTAGGTGATATTCTATATTCTGGCTTTTTTGGAGGGGAGTGAGAAATGTTTTTATTGTTCTGAAAATTGGAGCCAATTTTTGCTTAGGTATATTCAGCATGGAATTATTTTACATTCAGAATCTACCAAATAAGAGTATCATCTAGCATAACCTTCAGTTTGGAACTGTGGATAGACAGGTGAATGAGGAATGTTGAGAATCAACTCTAGAATAGCTTAATTGGAATTTTCAACAGAATCTTGTTTATCATTGATACTATAGGAACAACTATAAAAATAAGTAAAGTCTTCTCTGATCATGTATCTATATATAATAATTTGCTAAAAGTATGCTTGCTGTGTTAGAGATTGATTGCGTAAGAACCAATCAAATGTATAGTTGCTTAGTCTTCTATCGGCTAACATGGCTGATGTGATTTCTCGATCAGGCTGATCAGTCATTGCCAACCAACATGGACCTAACTCCACATGCCCCCCCTTTTCCTGCATGCACAGTTCCAATTCAGAACCATAAACCACCAAATTCTCTGATTAAGAGTAATACATAAATGACCTAGCAAAACTCAAAACCCACAGAGGAGTGGCCATTGAAAGGAATGCTTCAATGCCTATAGACAATAAAAAAGGAAAAAATCCTCTATTGCTTCCCAGGGAGGGCCCCGGCGATGTGAGCTGTAACAAATATTCTGCATATGTCTCTATTTTGTCAAATCTCATTAAAGAGGCCTCCGGCTTTATGTCAATTGAGCTGTCCAGAAATCATTCATCATTTTTAGTGTAAAAAAAATCATGCAGTTATTTAAATAATATCATATTAATGTTAAAGTTCAGCTGTCATTTAATGGTATGGCTTAATCAGATGTAGCATTTAGGAAAAATAGTTTATTCAGGCTCTATGTGGCTTTCAGGTTGGCAGATTCAAATAAGGATTTATGGGTTTCTAAACCGATGTGTTTCTGTCCATGTTTCTGCTTGAGGTACCTCACCCCATTGTGCAGGACACTGCAGACAGTTATTTCAACAAATAAAGCCTCTCCTCATATTGTGTTTGAATAAATTTACAAATCATTTAGAGAGGGCGAAGCACAAACAACGTCTCCAACCTTTGACTGGGCTTTCTGTAGGGAAATCACACAAATGCGGCTGTTTCATAAGCCTACAGAAGAAAATTAACTCTGCTGAAATCTACTTGGGGTTCTGTTTGTAGGCAAACTCAGTCAATCACTGACTCATCTCCTTTTGGGATTTGTCTAGAGTATGAACTGAAATAAAAATCCCCAGATGGACATCACCTTGCTATGTCTAAGCCAAGGACACTCTCAAGTCCACCTGTGTGTTTGGGGGACTGTTTTTTACTAGGCGCAACTGGGGTCTTGTTAATCAGCCAAGTATCCAAGTACTTTTAATCAATGCTATAACCCGAGTCTTTGGGAACCAAATACAGATAGCGGTTTTGTTTCAGTTTCTAATTACTCTCCTCCATGATATACAATTTATTTTGGACTTGAGAAAGGGCAAAAATATTTTACCAACTTTACTTCATTATTTTTTATCATTCCCTGGAAGAGAGAAATGGAACCAGAATTTATGTACCAAAGTCTTTTATTTAATGCTCTGATTTTGCCTCCTGTCTCACATTTTGCTTCCTCCCATTCACATGGCATTCACTTCCAGCACTAGTGAGGTTTTATTTCAGAAAGAGAAGTCACTTTTTTTACCAAAACTGCATAGCTACATTGTGTGTCAACAGGTGCTTCTGATTTAAGAAAAGTTATAATATTGAACTGTGTGCTCATCTGTCACCTTCACAAATGTATGAAAGAAATGAATGTCTTCTTTGTGCAGTGTAGGTGTTTACCTGCATACAATATAAGCTTATTTATTTTCATACAATAAATTCTGTATGACTGAGAATAAATATTCTACAATACACCAAACCAAGAAATTATTTTATTTAAAAGAAAGATTACTGATTTTTTTAATGTAGATTGTTTTTTAATTTGTAAAATAAACAGAAATGGCATGCCATGGCCCCTTATTTGGGTCATTTTACTTATATTGGTCATTTTACTTATATTTACTATTGTGAAGACAGATGAAACCAATATTCCATTAGTGCCAAGGTCTAGACATAAATCCATCTGATTATCTGTAAGACTGGCCAAAAGCAGGTACAGAAATAAAAATGAATAAGGGGCAGCCACTCCATTCATGCTTTTTAATCTTCCATTAACTTCAAATGAGGTAAAAAATCTGTTTCCTTCCTTCCTTCCTTTTTCCCTTTCTCTTTTCTGCTTATTCACTCCCTCAGTAAATACTTGATGCCTGTATACAAGGCCTTGGGAATCCTCAAATGAAAGCAATTTGGTCCTTGTCTTCAGAGTGCTTCAGTCTAGTGGAGAATATGTGCAGATAAAGTGCTGTAGGAATTCATAAAATTATCCAGTTCTCAAGCTATTAAAGATTCTGCAACTCCAGTTAATCCTTACTAATCATTAAAGAGGGCCCCAGGAAAACAAATAACCAATAGAAAACATAATATAAAAAGCTATAAAACCAATGTGTTTGAAAAAAATTAGGGAAATGGGAGATTATTTCTGGAATCACAACATAAACAAATTTTGAAAGGAACTAAACTATGCAGAAAATATTGAGACATATCTAGTTTAGTGAGATAGCAGCTGATTCAACCAAAATAAATCAATAAATTATTCTGCATGTAACTACACTATACATATTACCAAAAGAAAGAAAACAAAGGAGAAAAATTGGTCCATTCAAAATTACAATAGTAGTAAAACTTGACATCAGAATGCAGATATAGCTGATTTCCTGGAAGGTAATTTTTCTTCTGTCTTGACATAAGATGGAGAGCTACCTAGGGACAAACTGGTCATTTCCTGACTCTGTAGACAGAGTTTTAAATAAAATAGGATTCAGATAATAATGAAAATGGTCGTGAAACAAATGACCATTCATGTGGTGCCTGGGGCCAAACAAATGGACTGTTCATTGACTTTCACAAAATTTGATTATTATAATTGGTTGTCTTAAAGTGTCACTATAGCACTGAGAAATTTAAATGTTGCTCTTCATGTATTTGCATGTATGTGTGTTTGTGTGTGTATTTTTCCCATACATTTGACTGGGAAGTTTTATTAGATCAAATAGTGCTGGCTGTCAGTGAAAATGAAAATAGAAGTTTTCCAGATTTTCAGTCACAAGACAAAGGACATCATGATTCTATTTTCTTACTACTGAAGAGTGAATAATTTATCAGTAATAGTATATTTGTTTCAAAAAGTATTTGGATTTCTTAGAAATGTAACAAAGTTATAATTTGAGATCTCCGTTGACATAATTTGGAGGACATGTTACATATTTATGTTGGGTCATTGACTGTGTATATATGCCAGCAAAAGGCTTACAAAAAGAAATGGCATATATAATATTTTTTTTAAAACACCATGTTCTATATGATTACCTTAGCACAAATAATTCCCTCTGTCCTGCACACCACCTATATTTGCCCCTACTATTTCCATCAAATTAAAAAAAATCAGAATGTTTCCTTCAGAAAGTGAATTCTGTTTATCCTTCCAGTATGCATGTAGTAACTTCTTAAGCATGTGGCTGTTGAGAGGTCTTTTGTAATTAATCTGTAATATAAACAAAGCGGAAGGTATTAAATGCAGTTGACCTAGCTAGCACTATTCATATGTTACTATTTAATACACGTATTTTTGTTAGAGCTACTTCTGAGTCAATCTGGGAAAAATTGCCACCTCTCATTGTTATCACATTTTACATTTTAAGCATGGTTTTGTTGCTTTGGTAGAATGACAGGTAAAGCATCTGGAAAACTTAAATGTACTGTCAGAATGATTCCTAAGGGTAAGTAAACCAGGAATACCAATGCAAGATCTATAAGGAACAAAAATATAATTTTTTAAAATAAACAGATTTATTCTTAAGAAATATGCCATGATTAGATGTTTTTAAATCTTCTTTAAAAATTCACCCCCCCCCATTTTGTCCAGGAAACATTTTGTTATATTTTAATTGTTCTTATTACAATGTCTGAAAATTCAATAGTAGAGAGTTTTCAAGACTTGTGAGAAAAATGTCCTTGAGAATTTACTCTCAATTTTTATGCATTGAAAAGTGTATCTCCTCTCGCAGTACCTTACAGTTACATTTTACCTTTTCTCTTTCTTTTTTTTTTCTGCTTTTCTCTATTTATCTCGTTTCTCTTTCTCAGCTTGTTTTTACTAGTGATGAATATGGTCCCTGACCTGAAATTAGTATGGCAAAATCTTAACTTCTAAGATATTCTTCAGCTTTTAATCAAGTGCTTATTCTTTCAGAATAAAATGATTGAATTTGCTTCAGATTCTTTAGACTTCACAGATTTAGGATCTGAGCTTAGAATAATGCTACAAAGAGAACTTTTTTAAAAAAAAATCTTGGTCCTTTTTGTGTGAGTAAATTTATTACTATATACTTGCCTTTGTCCTATG
Source organism: Tapirus indicus (assembly GCA_031878705.1). Taxonomy (NCBI): domain Eukaryota; kingdom Metazoa; phylum Chordata; class Mammalia; order Perissodactyla; family Tapiridae; genus Tapirus; species Tapirus indicus. Next base: position 18,807,913 of record CM062921.1, on the reverse strand, counting down.
ACCTCTTCAAGGCTGACATGGGTGATGTTTTTACCAAACTAAAGAAAGACTTTAGATTTCTTTATATATGCTTCTTTTTAATAACGTTATTGTAGCTTTAAACATAGAATTTTGGTCCTGTGTCAGACATGCAAATGCAGCATCTAAGGTTATCATCTTGGATTTCTTTATATATGTTTCTCTTTTAATAACATTCTTGCAGCTTTAAACATAGAATTTTGGTATGTCAGACATTTAAATGCAGCATCTAAAGTTATCTATCAGTGATAACTCTAGCAGCTGCCCTAAGTGTGTGTCTGACCCTAACCGTGCTTTATACACATTATCTGATTTAAGAACCCTGTGAAGGAAGCATTATGTCCCCATTTTACAGACAAGAATAACCATGCTTAGTGGAGTAAACTATCCATTGTCACATACGTAGAAAGGTACAGGAAGAGGGATGAACTTAACTCGTGTACAAAATGAGGATATGAACTTAGCTTGCTGTTCTGAACGCACTACAAAAAAGGCTCTCAGAGCCAGTTTTCGCTAACTAGTAGTGAAATGAGAAGAGTAAAAACAAACTGGCGAGTTTTCATTATGCAAATTGTTATTGTTATATGCTGTGTTATAATTCCATTTCTTCTGTAAAATAATTTCAGTAGTGAACAATGTCCTTAAAATAGTCGATCGTCATAGCAAATGGAAAAATAAATACTTGGAAGTATGAAATATTAGCAATCATATGTCAATCTTCCCACCTTCTCTCCCTCCCCCCACACTTGACTGGTCTGGGAAATTCAGAACTTTATTCTGCACTATACTGTGTCTTTTAATAATAAGAACACTGCTGCTTATGTCCTCACTGATACCCCCTGGGTAGGAGGCACGGTTCCAGGCACTTGTTATCCATTATCTTATTTCATCTTCGTGACAGCTCTATAAGGCAGAATCATTACTCTCATTTTAAGAAATAAGGAACTGTTGTTAAATAGCATCCAGCTATATATAAGCAGTCTGCCTCCAGAGTCTATTTTTCCTCCTGTGCTGGACTGTTACCATTTTCTGTGAAGACTTAGTAGCCTCACAGATAGTCAGACAACCATTCTGGATGGGCAGACGATTGTTCTTGAAAGCAATGAACAAACCCTACCAGATCCCACTATTTAGAATGAGCTGAAGGCACTTGGTGTGGGCCTTGTGGACTCAAGCTGCTGGGTACCAATGGAGTCCCAAGTGGGTGTGTTTTTAAGGAGTCCTTTCGAATTGTTCTATTTTTGAGCATAGACTGTGTGGCATTAACTAGAATCAACAATAATGTGCAGGAGGGAAGTCTATAATCTCTCTTTACCTCCAGCGTTTGACAAGTATTGTTAGGAAATTTTATTTTTGTATATAACTTTGTATCACCTGGAGCCTTATTCTATTGGAGAAAACAATCCTGCTTTTATTTAATTATTCAAAATGAAATTTCTGTGTATGCCTCAAGAGTATATGCCCGTGTATGCCTTAGTGGATAAGAGGTAGGCTCCGGACCTGGCTCTGCCACGTTCCAGCTACTAGCTTTTGGCAAGAATCTCATTCTCTATACCTCAGTTTCCCTGTCTGTAAAACAAGGATGACAAAATTCTTGTGAGGGTTAAATGAGGCAATACACATAAAGTACACACAGCAGTGCCTGGTACATAGTAAGGTTTCCACAAATGTTGAAATGTTGATTATTATCATTATCATTGCTAAAAAAAAAAAATGCCTGAGAGCAAAGACCAAGATCAAAATGTTAATTAATAGTTATTTTAGGTTGATAAATTTTAAATGGCTGTTTTTAAATTTTCTTTTTTCCACTCCCAAATTTCCCTAGTAATTTTTATAAAATTAAAAATTAATAATAATAGTAAAATTCCATTATTCTTTCCTTATGTCCCTTTTCTGTACTAGGGCCACGACCCTTTGTCCCCACTCCATGACCCTCACTCAGCAGTGCTGTTTGAACTACCCCAGAGTAGTAGACTACTGCTGAGAGCAGAGCGATCCTCCAAGCACAGTCTTTCCCTCTCATTTGGATAATTTAGGGAAGGGAGCCCCCTAGTCAGTCTCTATGCCTCTTCTTCCCCTCTAATGTCCTTCTAAATATCATTGGCCAGTTTATCTTCTAAAGGGTAAAACTAGTTTCTCCCCTGCTTGGAAACCTGCCATGGTTCCCTGTCGCCTACTGACACGTCCTCCTGAGTCTAATCTCCAAGGTCTTCCAGTGCACATCCTAGCTTTGTTTGCTGCTACTCCCTTTGGTTAGACCCCATGTGCCTACTAAAGTTAACTACTTCCCATCTCCAAAGCTAGCCTGAACTCTTCACTAATTCTATACCTTTGCTTTTTCTGTTACTTCTACCTTGAATATTCTCCTTTTCCCGCCTGTATTCATCAGGGAATCTTCTGGATGCAAGTGACAGAAACCCAGATCAAATCGGCCATAGACGAAAAAAAAGCAGTATATCGTCACATGTAACTAAATAGTTCAAGGGCAGAAGCAACTTCAAACACAAGGGAATCTAAGGGTTCCAACAGTGTCATCAGGACTGGGTCTTGCTCTCTCCATCTCTCAACTCTGCTCTCTATTATGTTGGTTCTGTCTTTTGTTAGGGTTTCTCCTTGTGAATACAAAGTTTTTGCCAACCCTCTCAGGGACACCCATTGGATATAGCATTTTTTTCTTCCCGACGGTTCCAACCAAGTCATATCATGGAGTCTTATTGGTTCTGCTTGCCTCCGGTTAGGTAAAAATCCCATTAATCTATGATCGGATGTTTTAGACCTGGGACCTCATGCAGGGATAGACCCTCGGACTGAGAACAGACAAAGCATAGTTCCCTCAGAAAAATCTAGGAGCTTTTACTAGAAAGAGGAATAGATACTAGGTAGACAAAAACAACAGATATTATCTTCAGACTGTTCCAGATGAACTTTTATCTGTACTCTGTATCTCAGGTGAAATACCACTCTGTCCATCAAGCCTTCGTGAGTCTCTCAGCCAGAAATGATCTGTCTTTGCTCTGCTCCTTCATACTAGTTTGTAGTTCTCCCAAGGCACTAGCACCTTCTGCTCTGCATTGTGTATATTGTAGTTGTTAGCAACTATGTCTTAATTTTCTTCTAGACCTTTTTTATCCTCTACCTCATCCCCAAAAGGATTTTATACAGTTCCCCACAATATTGTGCAACCAGCTGAAATGAATAGGGGAAGAAATCCAAGTGAAAGAGATCAAACGAAGCCAGGGAATCGCGTTAGTACCTGTAAAGCATGGACTTTCCACAAACGCCTGTACAGATTGTCCAGACAGGTTGAAATGTCCTACCTGAAAGCAAAGCAGGAAACAGAGGATCCGCAATGTTTATAAGATGAAAATAACCCTTAGTTGAGGTCAAGCATAGCCTTTTTTTAAATTATTATTTTATTGAGGTCACATTGGCTTATAACATTGTGTAAATTTCATTGTGTAATAAAATTTCATTATTATATGTCAGTTTCTGTATAGAGCACATCATGTTCACCACCAATAGTCTAGTTTTTGTCCATCACTGTACATATGTGCCTCTTTACCCCTTTCGCCCTTCCCCCTCCTCCTTCCCCTCTGGTAATCACTAATCTGTTCCCTTTGTCCATGTGTTTGTTTATCTTCCACGGATGAGTGAAATCATACAGTGTTTGTCTTTCTCTGTCGGACTTATTTCAAAGCATAGCCTTTCTTGCTATGGAGACAGGCCCTTACTGGGAGGTGGTGACAGTTCTTGTGGCACATCCCTGCCTGGAAGAGAATGAGGAGTTTCTGTATGACCAGTTCTCTTCAGGGTCCTCAGTTCTGGATTGTAAGCCGCTCGTGGTCAGGAGCCTCGTTGCATTTAGCACAGGGCCGTGTGACCCTGGCATAGGCCTGATCAGTGAATAATAGTGAATAATCAGGGAATAATCTTTGGAAGAATAGTTTCAGAGTTGCTGTCTAGGTCCACACGGGTGTAATTTAGTTGAAACCCTGCAGGTTTTTATGTATTGCACTTTGGCTACAATGTAAACACATTCATTCAAAGATAAAATAAGTAACTTCACAATAACAGAACATTTTTGTCCATTATTTAATCACAACAGAAAAGCGTCTTATATTTTTCTCTGTTGTGAGCCACAATTTGACCTAATTCTTGAATTACCTTTCTTTTATGATTTTTCCGTTTTTCTCCAGGGTACGTGGCGTTCTTTCATGCGATGTAGAATATGAAGGGTGCACTTTACCTTCACCATCAATGCCTTCTTTGAACGCAGCCTTGAGCTGTTAACTTGAGGCAAGGGGCCATAGGCCTTCCTTATAAACAAGTAATGGAGCCCTCAGCCCCCCTTGTAAATGGCTATTTATTAACATATACCATCACCAAACCTTTTACAATTGCAGGCCCCCGCACCATTATACCACTCTCTGCTTCATTGTAAGTTGAGGGAAGCCTTTGGCCATCTGTTTCTTTAAATGCCAGAGGCAGTGAACAATATCTGAACTTTATAAGGCGAGTGTCGGGGCTTCTCCCTTCACAAATCTCCCCCTTCTTCTGCTGCCACCGCCACCACCACCATGACCACCACCACCACCATATTTTTTTGTTTGAACGCTCACATTGTAAATTAGTGTATTCACACGTCCATTTTAAAAGGCTTGCTGTGTTATAAGACGGGACAAAGCAAGCTCAGTAACAGCTCATGCACAGTGCAGGTGGTCGAGCTAGCTGCTCCCCAGATCAAAAGTCAAACAACTGTGAAGCTTCTTTTGAAAGTGCAGTTAGGGAGACAAGGCCAGGCTTATCTGCACAAACAAGAACGAGTTATAGATATACATCGCAAATGCAGGAGGACAAAAAGGCGTTTCATAATCTTGCAGGATAAGAAAACCTTCTAGTGCTGACAATTCTGAGGGCATCTCTGGAATATGTACTCTTTTTTTTTGTAAAATTAGTCTTTTATTATGAGGCGATTGATAATTATTATTTATGCTTTGGTGCTGTTCCTAAAGTAGCTTAGAATTTTTTTAAGCCACCTTGGGGGCAGGAAATGGCTCCTTTTCATGGTTACATTTTATTTTTCAGCAGCGTTTAAGGACAAGCTCCTATTTATACCACACAAGCAGTTTTGTCTGTTGTAAACAAAGTAAGTGGCTGGGAATTGTGCTTTCCCAGAAATGTTTTCCAGGGAAGCCATAATAGGAAACAACTGTGTGCATCTTGAGAATTTGTCATCTAGGTATTAAGAAAGAATTCTTTGCTTTTATGGAAGGAAAAAAACCCCACTATTTATAAAGAAATATATTCAATATCTAAAAGTGTAATTCGAGTATTTGTTAAATTGCAAAAGTTGGCCACCTTGCTGGTATTAATTGAGGTTGCTTTCATTTTTTATTTTAAATTGTCTCTAACATTTTTTGACAAGATAGAAGCTGAAATGACAGGAGGCATCATCATTTTTTTAACCTCAATATCCTATTTAAAAATTAGTGACTTCTTTTGCAAAGTTATGTGAAGAACTTTAGAACTAAAGTATGAATATCAATTGGGAAAATGCCAGAATGGTAAATTTTATGAAAATTTTAAAAAAAGGGTTGAAGAGACTTGGAATTATGAAAGAACAGAACCCACATTCCCTGTACAATTATAGTTTACCTAGGAAAAAGCCACTCTACTTTCCATCTTCTGATGCCCTAATGATTTTTTTGATGAAGAAAAAAAAACAACACTATCAGCTTTTTAATTCCCAGATCAGAACTTGTCTAAATCAAGTCCCTAAGTACTTTCATGAAACCACACTTTCTGTCTCAAGGCCTAGGGCCGTGGGCCCTGTCCTGGGGTGGGCGTCACAGTCTCTGAACCGCTGGAGTTTTTTGAAACTTTCTGTGTGTGTATGTGTATAAGCATCTTTCTGGGAATTTTCCATAAAATTTGCAAAAGAGTCCATGACCAACTTCAAAACAGTTGAGAAATGAGGCATTGTTACAGAACTGTGTACAATGTCCTAGGTAAATATTACTTAATTACTTGGATATTCTGGCTTATTTGAAATGTGTTGGCCTACAAGAAACACTTATTTAGAATTTTCCACAAAGTTTAAAAGAAACTTTGCGGGGATGCCTTCTTTGGGAAAGCAGATCATTTATCAAAAATAAGTCCTAAAAGACAATCCTAGCAATTAAAATTTGTAAAAGACCTTATGGTTTGTAAGGCACGTTCACATATGTTATTTCACTGAATGCAATCTTGATAAGAACTCTGTGAATTGGTATTGTCATTTTTATCCTTATGTTATAGATAATTGAGACCTATGAGAAGTTGAGTCTTGCCCAAGGTCGTTCCACCAAGATGGGGCAAAACTTGAACCAATACCCTGGTTTTAGCCACAGAAACCATCTTCTTAGCAGCCTCTTAGCGGTGACAGCAGCAGCAGCATCTTCTTCAACAGCAAATGTTTAATGTTTACCATGTAAAAGAGAATATGCTAAGCATCAGAGATTCAACAAACTCAGAACTCTACTCCCAGGTAGCTTAATATTTTTAAGAAACAATACATAGTTACTTGTGCTATATGGTAAGTGAGAGAGAAATGCGATGACAGGAAGAAGAAATCCCTGGGGCCTGTGGTCAGGAAGGATTTATCGAGGAGATGGTCGTATCCAGGCCTGAAAGTTACTGCCTACTTCTTAATCCACACGTGAGGTAGGCTGCTTCCCTTTTTATGGCAGCTTCGAGGTTATAACTCCCAGCAGCAGAATTTGAATGCTGGGGGACAGTGTGAGAAAAACCTTTTTGACCACAGCTGTGTTGAGGGTACACAGGAAGTTAACAAACAACTTGTAACTGCGTCTGCTTGTAACGTAAATGTAATCCAAGGGCTTATTGAGAATTTTTTTTTTAATTACGATGGAGTTTAAGATTTTCTTCAAACAAATAAGAAAGGCTTGGAGTCACCTAAATAGTTCTAATTGTAAACAATTATGAAAAACCTTTTCACATGTTTTACCCCAATTTTAGAAAGATATTGAGAATTTTCACATACTTGACTAAAATTACACCCTTATAAAATGTTATGGTGTTTGAAATGATATTGCATGTTGATTATACCTGCTGTACAATATGGTTCATGAATAGGTGCAAAGAATGTTGGCAGAGTACGTGGATTATTTTATTGTGGCATATTAATTAGTTGATAAGTGTATCACTTTAAAACACTGAAATTTTTCATATATTCCAGTTAAATCTTTCTCACCGAATGGGTTTATAGAAATTTAGTAGAAAACTTGCCCAGCCAATAAAGAAAAGCATTCATTTTCTATTCTGTATACATGATCTGAAGCCACCGCCTTTTAGGTCTTTTAATCTGTTTGTTCAAGGCCAGGCTATTTATATGGATAATTTTAAAGCTTCTGTATAAAGAAAAAAAGAACATTTTATTTATTCACTGGGGTTTTTATGTGCCTTGAAATTGCATAGATAAAGTATTTTCAAGCTCATGGATCTGGAAGAGATGAAAGGTCTCCTATTTTATAAAGCTTTATGTAAGCTTTTCAAATATACAGTTTTCTCATGGCTAGAATTTTTTAAATAAAACATTATTTCACTGTTATAATTGGAGTTTGATGTGGGCATCTTTTTCCTTCTCTGAATTACACGTTAAATTATGTGTTTAAGATCGTTTTTATTGCATTTTTACCTTCTGGATTTTAATAGTTCTCTTGTTAGAGAAATTAACTCACCAGTTCTAATTTTTAGTGTTGGACAACGATTTAATATGACTAGGAGAGGAAAACCCAAAAGTCAGATTTAAGAGACAAAGCGTGAAAAGTATGACTTGGTTTTGCAACATATTGGTATGAAGGTAAAAAACTAATTACTTCTCCCTCCTTAAGAACTTTTGCTAAGCCTGGTAGACTGAAAAGGAAAAGAGGCATTTTTGAACTCTGGGGCAACTGGATCCAGACCAGTTTCTGGGTGAACATTAGCTGCTGTTAGCTCTGCCATGTCAGGGCCAAGAAACAGCTTTGCCCGGCTGGAGCATTCCCAAGCTATCACGGCCATCAGACAGGTGGGAAATAAATATTGCAGAGTGGTGGGACATTTGAAGAGAGAGCTCCTGATCCCCAGGACTCAATTTGGACAGGCTTCAGTTGGAGCAAACAGGTGTTCCTGGGAGGAACTGTCCTCAGGTGGCTGGGGGGTGCCATTCTTTCACACACATGAAAAGTTCCCCGTCCCTCTGCCTGCAGGAAAATTAGAATTAACTACAGCTTTTTCTTTTGAAATGGAAAAAGAGAAATAAAAATATGGCACCAGGTTTTGGCTCTGACTGGATTTCCATGGAGCATGTAATCTATGATGAATGATGAGAACTCCTGAAGCCAAGTATGCTTGTGGTTTTTAACATTGGAGATGCTATAAAACCTGAATGAATACAAAGAATCTTTTTACCGAAGTCTGTACCTATAAAATGGAATAGGCTGTCCTTCTATTATTCATTTGTTCATTCACCAAATATTTTGTAAGCACTTGGAATTTTCTAAACACTAGGCTAAGTGCTGGGGATAGAGTGTAAGACAGAAAAAGACCCTGACCTAAAGGGGCTTAGCCTGAGCTGTAGAATAGTAATCAGTTGGATGATGAAAGTGAACCTGACTAGTCTTAGGGGAACTGTGGATAGAAAGTAGTTGCTGGCATCAGAAAGATTTCTTTTTCTGTAATGTCACCATACTGAGGATATGGCTAACATTTTATTTGAGGGCATTCTTTTTAAACCACATTTTTCCTATAAAACATGAAATAGTAATATTGAAGGAGATTTTTTAGAAGAAAAAAAAATTGTTCTTAATCCCTCTACCTTGAAACAAATTACTCCCTTGATGTAAGTATTCTGTTCCAGTCTTTCAGTCATGATCCATTTATTATATTATGTTGCTTTTCTCGCTTAATGTTGTATCTTAAATATATTTCTAAGATTCCACATAGTCTTCATAATTGTATTTTTCCTAATTTAAAAAATATAATAATAAAAGTTTTTTTAAAAACTCGTATTTTGTAGGGAAAAAAAAAAACTGTATCAAGAAACAGGGAGAAAGTTACCCATAATCACACTGGCAAAAGGTAGCAACTGTTAAAATTTTGGCATATTTCATTCTAGTCTTTTTGTATGTATTTTTCTATGTACTTTATTTATATAATTGAGATCATACAACATATACAATTTTACATTCCACTATTTGCATTAAGGTTATATTGAAAGCATTTTCCATGCTGTTAAAAACTCACTGTAATTCTTATTTGTAGTGGTTGTATAATATTCTCTCATGGGAATATTTCCTTTATGTTAAACACTTAGTTTTTTCTGGCTTATGGCTATACGTTGAGGCTATGTGTCTTCATTCGTAGATTATGTTCGTTTCTTGGTGTGGCATCCTTGAAGAGAATAAGTGCTCATCTCGTTTATGACTTCTCCATTCTTGAGTTTTTAACTTTCTATTCTTGTAGTTAGCTGGCATATATCTTCAAGTAACTTTTTCAAGAAAAGTATATGATTTGGATATATTCTGATCCTCACATATAGGAATTGCCACCAATTGCATATGTGTGACACGTACATATGTACGTACATATGTGTCTACGTATGTTGGGCTGGGTATAATATCTTTAGAACCTACCCTTCTTAGGAATCTAGATGTTGAGCTATTGTTTTCTGGTATTTAATGTTTCAGGTCAGCAGAAGGGTAGATCAGTTAATGGTACGCTGTAGTGACATGTTTGCAGGCTTTGTTCTTTGTTTTGGTTTGGCTTTATACATTTTTAGGATTGAACAGTATACAAGGATGTGTTTATGTATGAGTCTCACTCATTTTTACGTGGATTGCAAGAACTTGAAATCGTCAAATCAGGTCTTCCTTCTATACCTCAGGAAAGTTTCCTTTAATCATATCTTGCATTATTGCTTCTGTTCCAGATTTTCTGGTTTCAGGAACATCTAGGATTCTTACATTGGACTTTGATTTTATATCTTCCATCCTTGTCATTTTTATCTTTTTTTTCTCTTCTTTTTCTTCTCATTTTATCTCCAACATCATTGATTCCACTTTTTTGCAGCATCATTTCTACTCTTTACTGCCATGTGAATATTAATTCTGCTGTTGCATACCTGGTTCCCCTGAAATTTTTTATTTCACCCATCACTTCTTTGACTCTTTTATCTTTTTTAAATCTCACAGTTCTTAATTTAAGGGTCTACCCTCCTACTGTTTTTACTGAGGATGCCAAACAATTTTAGAAAACATTTTGTGGTTGCTTTAGCACATAATTTTCAGAATTGCATTCTTCTTCAGACTCTTTAGGATGTCATTTCCTTTCCTTTGTTTTATAGGATCTTTTTTCCATCATCTTCATGTTGTTTTGAGTTTTTATTTGATTTGATTACTTTTTAAAACCTTTTGTTGAGTCTGTAAATGGATGGCAGCTTTATATGCTCAACTTCATCTCGAGACAGTCCTTTGTCTCCAGACTGTCTTTATGGGGATGAAATGGGACTTCTCCCTTCCCCCACTCCTTGGTATGAACAATATCTAACCCTTGGGTGTGCAAATGTCATCTCCTTTACCCCCCACCCCCACCACACACAGACACACTTTATTTATGAGGACAACACTTCCCAGGATTCATTGCATTACACCATACCTTGCCAATCGCTACCCAAGATTGATTTATTGTTTTCCTGGGAACTCTAGTTTCTTACTGGCTATAGAAAAGAAACAAGATGAGGAGTGTGGAGAAAGAGGAATGAATACAGCAGTCCAAATGCCTCTTAAGTTGCAGCATCCACTCATAAGAGATACAGCTGCTCGATTTCTAGTTGTGACAGACCTTGCTTTTTTTAATCTAGTAGCAGACTTTGTGGGAGGTGGACTACTGCCTCCTTTTTTCAGCCCAATTCACTTTTTTGTACTAGTAGAAAATCCTTCCAGCCTCTGGTAATTTGTGATGAAAGTTTTGGTGGTGTAAATTTTCATCACCCTCTCTTTTTTCATTCCAATTTAATGGGCATTTTGATAGGTGGAGCATCAGGAGCCATCAACCAGGCACCATTTTAAACTGGAAACTGTGGGTGATCTTTAAAATTGCCCGAGATAAGGGGACCTTACAAACCATTTCTATAGCTCAACCCTTGGGCTTGTATGCCTGGGTGGTCTTGTTTTAACTGTTGCTTTTTAATTATTGATGATTTACTGACACAAGGCATGGAAGCCTTAGGGAAAATGAAATCCCACGTGCCAGTTTCTTTAGACGAATCTTCTTTGAGGTTTAAGTGTCCTTCTAAGTAATATAGTGAGGCAGGATTTAGGGAGTCATTCCAAATACTGCCTGAGAAAGTCAACCGTGGCATCTCTATTCATTGATGGAGTCTACTGATGCACCTTGAAGATGAGGCATGTCTGCCTGTGCTTCATATCATGACAGCCTCCTACAAGCCGGTCCCCTGTAGGCCAGGCATCCTCACACATTTCCATACTCCCCATTTCCCTTCTCTGCCCCTCCTGGGAAAAAGTCTAATCTCCAATAATAAAAACCACTTACCTACAGGAACTGATTTCCTCTATTAATGTCCTATCCTGGGAAGCATTTATTAGGAAAATGGTAATTCACTCACAAAAATGTGCAAGGAACTTTGCTGGGTATATAGAGATGGAGGATGACTCTTGCCTTCAGAAAACTCACATCCTGACCAGAGAGAGAAAAGGAGTGCAGAAGAAGTGCTCACTTAAGATGTATGGTGATCAGAAACCTCAGTGCACAGTTCCCAAAGTCTAGAGATTATTGCCAGCCTGGAGGAATCGGGATGGGTTTCATGGGTGACGTGGCATTTATAATGGCCCCTGAAACAGACAGGTAAGATTCACCCAGGCAAAGTTAGAAGGGATTCCAGGCTAAGAAAACAGCATGAACAAAGACAGGGAGGCAGCATCTTGCAAGGCAGGCATGGTGGATAATTCAGATCAGCTCTTTATTGTCAACTCCATGATTTCTGCCTTTCGTTTCTGATGTTCCCATTTTAACAGCAGAGTGTGGGTCGCTTCACAAAACGTTTGCAGTTGTGCACAACTGTCATCTCCTTCCCATCTTTACCCCCTGCTGGAAGGTAAAAGCTTGACTAAGTAATAGTGGCCTGAAAATCTAGGGTCCACTTTTTCTCACCATCATTATTCTTTATTGAGCACCTACTGTGTGCAGGGCAGAATGAACCTTATTAAAGGACCAAGTTGTTTCATAGTTTTCATGTAGTTCTTTGATATGTTTCTTTTTCTAAGTTCTTATTTCCTCTTGAACATCACTGGTTGCACAGTGTTTTTCTAAGGATTCTGAGAGGTATTACAAGTACAGGTGAGGCAGTATGTGTGTAAGCAGAATAGACCTCTGCCAAAAGGTGGGATTTTTCTTTAGGGGCACCATGCCATCAAAAATACCATCCTGGGCCAGTGCCTAAAATGTCTCTTTTAGGGCTTGTTCTCTTGATCATTAGGCTTTGCTGGCTCTTCAGATGCTGTGTGGGCCACTGTGTGGCCACTGTAACCTCTTGTCCCAGCTCTGCTGCATATGACATAATCACATTCTTTGCTGAGAATAGGTTGGTATGGGGGTAGAGGGGAGCTAGATCCTGGAGGATTTTAGAAGGCCACAGATCAGAGAGTCTGGATGGACTGGAATCGAACTTCACAACATTAACTGAAACTGGCCTGGGCCTGCTACTACCTTTTATTTTTTTAAGCAATAGGCTTGCTTTAATAGGACTTGAAATTTTTAGCCCAGTTTTGCTTTGGGGAAAAATGTATTAACCGTGTGTCTTGTCAAGATATCACTTTTTAAAAATTTTCTGAATTAGAATTAAAGTCATCTCTCAGCACTGGGGTTCTTTCTAGGTGCACAATGCCTTGTTAATCAAGTTCTCTGACTTTTATTATTTCCATTTGCAAATGAGGATACTTAGCAGCCAGCCTTCGAAGGGGTGGCTGTCCTCATCAGCATGACTAAAGGGTTGATGAAATACTTGCAGGTACCTGGCAGGGTACTGCAAAATCCCTTAGCCTTTCAAATCTGTAAGGGGAAGGAAGTGTGAGCAGTCAACACAGGCGTTAACTGATGGGTGACAGATAAGCACAGGGTCCTGGCTGGTGATCCAATCTGTGTGATTTCTGATTTGTATTTATTACACAAATAGTATTGTCAAAGCAAAAGAAAACATTTTTAAAAAGAAAAGAAAAAAAAGTCACTCGTAACCCAACACACCTACAATGATCTTTTCCTCATTTTTTTTAGTCTTTATTCATTTGTTGACATTTTTCTTTGTGTGGCTTTAATACAATTTTAAGTTCTGCCTTTTTCTTTTTAACTTAACATGATAGCTTGTGCTACTGTAGTCGATTTGATATTGTAGTTAGTCTTTTCTTTTTTAACTAAGTTATTATGACATTTATAGAGGTTCAGGAAAGCCCAGGAGCACGTGGATGGTATGCATTGGTTTTTCAGAAAATTGAAGGGCTGACTCTAATATGTCCTAGAGCTCCTCAGCCAAAGTTTTGATAATTGTCCTGAGATTTATCTGTACCATTCTATACTATCCACACAGACCAGTTGCATAAATTCATTTTAAGCTATTTCATGATAATACTGATGACAAAGTGTATGTATAAACAAAGCAGGCAAGTCACTCCCTGGTAGAGATAAATGTGGTGGGTTCTGGAAATAGCCCCGTTTTCCCAAAGTATTCCCTAATGGACTGAAAGGTAATAACTGAACTTCATGCATCATCTTTGTCAGATGTCAGTACTTGATCATTTAATCAGTGCCAATCATGGCACCTACTTGGTGGTGTGTTAACCAGGTAAAACTTGTCTCCGGCTTGCACAGAGCACTGAGGGACAGCCTGGAGTAAAGGAGGTTGGGAGGAGAGCTGACAGGAAGGGTGGTTTTGGAGCTGCCTCAGAAGAATGAGATGTGAGCTGGGAGCTGTGGGAGGAGGTGCTGCACAGCCAGGGGGCAGCATGGGAGCATTTTGCACCTGATGGAGGAGAGAGAAATGGAAGAAGGGGGCTGAACGCAAACTTCACCATTTTTCCTGAGCCCAGCCTTGAGGAGGATGATGGATGACTTCTTGTCATCTTTTGTATTTCCTCAGGGACGGCTAAAACAGAATCTTTCTACTGAGACCAGAGGTTGAAAACTGGAAGTCTGTGGGCCATAAGCAGCCTGCTGAATTTTTTTTTCTTTTGGTCTACGTAGTTTTGTTTTGTTTTTAAAATTGAGATGTTATGTACATATAATAAAATTCACACATTTTAAATGTGAAGATTAATGAATTTTGGTCATGGTATACAATTTTGTGACCACCACAACACATCAAGTTGTAGACCAGTTTTCTTACTCTAAAAAGTTTCCTCTAGTTGCTTTGCACTGAATTCCCTTCCTCCATCCCTGTCCCAGGCAGCTGCTGATCTGCTTTGTGATATGAGAGCTTTGCCTTTTCTAGAATTTCATGTAAATGGAATGTTATAGTACTTAATCTTTTGTGTATGGCTTCTTTCACTTAACATAGTGGTTTTGAAATTCATCCAGGTTGTTGTGTGTTTGAGTATTTCATTCCTTTTAATTGCTGAGTAATATTCCATAGTGGGGATATACTACAATTTCTTTATCCATTCACCAGTTTATGAACATGTAGGTTACTGCTAGTTTGGAGCTATTATGAATAACGGTGCTTTGAATATTTGTGTACACATCTTTTTGTGAACATGGGTTTTCATTTCTCTTGGGCAAATATCTAGCAGTAGGATTGCTGGGTCATATGGTAAGTATATGTTTAATTTTGTATGAATCTGCCAAACCGTTTCCAGAGTGGCTGAACCATTTTGCATTCCCACAGCAATGTGTGACAATTTTGCTCTGCATAGTTACTCTTAAAACATTCAAAATAACTGTCAACAATTAAAACTCAGAACCCTTTAGAGGGGCACATGGTCTCCAGCTCACTCCAGTTACTATTTGATCCATTTGGCTCATTTATGTTATCCACCTCTCACCTGTAGATTTATGACTGCTGCCTTAGAAATTCTTCTGAGCAACATTATGTCCCATGATGTGTGGCAGGACATCGTGGTTAGGAACAGGATCTATGGAAAAAGGCAAATCTACGTTGGAATCTCAGTCTTACCATTTATAAGCTGTCACTTTGGACAAGTTACTTCTCTCAGCATGAGTTTCTTCATCTGTAAAATGCTAAGGACGCCTTATTCAATGGTTTGTGGTAAAATGAAATAATACAGAGCATGCCAAGCACCTAGCAGGGCCAGGCCCATAGAAAGTGTGCAATAGACGTTGCACATTTAGTACCTATTGGGATCATGGTATAGTCCAGTGATTCTTATATGTGTAGTATCATGTATCAGAATCGTGGTATAGTTCAGTGTGTGCATCAGAGAATCGCCTGCACAGATTTTTTTAAAAACATATACACCTGTGCCCCTCTCTCTAGATCTCCTACAGAATCACAAACTCCTGGGCTGAAGCTGAGCATGTGCATTGTTTAAAAGTTCCACAGATGGTCAGGATGAGCATCCCTGCTCAACAACCATTGGTTGACCAGGAAGATGGTAACAAGGAACCCTACATTTTAAACTCAGTTCTACCACTAACTAGCTGTGTGACCTTGGGCAAATCACTTAACCTGTCTGAGGGAGCAAGTTTAGCTGAAATCTGACTCTAGCAAATTTGGTCTTTCACTATCACTAGGTTCTTCCTGGTAGACAGTGGCTAACAGCTGGAGACAGATGAGTTGGAGGTGATTGAGGGCTATGCCTGCTTCCTAAGTAATATGTCAAAATGAAGGCAAATCTCAGACTGAATTCTGCCATACATGGAAACACATGTTAGCAAGCAGGCACAAAAACAGCCATCCACCTTGTTCTGTAAGCCCAGCGAAGTCCCTGTCCTCTGTCCCAATGGGAGAGTACATTGACAGCAACTTGTGTGAAAGTTTCACTCAAGGCAGATATGAGAATATTCTAGCAACAGGAGTTGGCTAACCTTCTAGCCAAAGTTGGGCAATAGACTCCTTCTTTGAGTGGATGGACACAGGACTAAGTCAGAATCCTAAGCAAAGGGCACCATTCGAGCGGGGATAGACAATTGGGGTCACTAGATTCTGATGCTCCTTCCATGCAGGCTGTGGAAGTGCTGATGACAGTATTTCTAGCCAGTCCACATAGTTTCAATACCATTTCTAATATCCTCATTAATAATTAGTTATGCTAATTAAGAGTAACTAATTAATAAGATAAAGATAGCTGCCACACTTGTAGTAGCTGCCTCTGAAATATGGCTTTTTATTAGTCTTTTCAATGTGAACTAAACACCCCTGGAGTGTGTATTCCCATTAGGCCACATCAGTCATAAACTCACTACCCTGGGGTATGGATTAAAACTAACTAATGCACAGATGTATGTCACACTATCTATACGGAACTATTTTAAAGTTAATTACAGACGGTATAACAGGTGATTCCTAAGTTCCATCCAAACCTAAGATTCAACAATTCTACATTTGAAGGGTCCTAATAAGTGTACTGCTTTTCAGCACCACTTCTCCTCATCCTTAAGTCTCCTCTTTCTGGGAAGTTCTCTAATCCCCCAGGCCATGTCAGTGCCTTCCCCTACCTGTGCTATCCTGGAAGTACATACCTCTTGCATGGCAACTTATTTCAGGCCAAGGAACATACACTGAGGACTCCAACCTTTGTAAAATGGCATCCTTTTTGATTTACCCACACTGATCTGCATTATTTCCCAAAGTTCAGTGATTTGAGTAGCACTATCACAATTTTTTTTGGTCTTATCTACCTAACATCTCTACTGCTGTTTTTCATTTAAATTGGTACACTTTTGTTTTAAACTTAAATGCCTTCTTTATTACACAGAATATTATCCATGGAATCCTGGTTCAAATGTGCTACTTAGGCATTTTTTCACATATTAAAATAAATGTGTGACTAAATATCTTAAATAAAACGTTGAGGGTGTTAACGAACATTTAAAACAGAAAGTAATCGTCTCTATGCTGCCTAAAATCAGCTCCCTTACAGTCTGCACGTAGCACTGTGGGGACCCTTGCTCTGCTATGCTTATGGGATTCCTTGCTATCTCCCCCACTAGCCCGTGAGTCCCTGGAGGGGAGCACTGGCTTTCATCTCTGTTATCACTGTGTCAGTAAGCCTGGTGGCTGGTGCATAATATGCATTCGGTAAGTATTTGAAGAATGAATGTCTCTCTCGCTATCACAAATGAAATACCATTAGCTAATAGAAATATCTGCTATTTCCTCTTACTTTGATTTCCAACCTCTAATAACTTAAGCACTCAAACATGGGACCAAAACGTAAAGAAGAACCAAAACATGTAGAAGTGAAGTGATGCCTGTTTTTCTACCTCCTGAAACTTTTTTTAAATGACAGACTATTTTTCATTTAACTCCCCTAATGTTAAGGGGGCAAAAGTTAAGTGATCTAAAATTGGAGGCAATTTTGTAAAATAAAAATTTACCTGACACCAGGCTCAAGGTACCTATACAATGTAAAATATAAAGAACTTGAAGAGGGAGTTTCCAAGTAGAAAATGGTGATTGAAAAAAGTAGTGATCATATGTCGTACACCTGAAACTAATACAATATTGTATGTCAACTATACTTCAATTAAAAAAAAAACAGTTATCAAATTATTATCTCACTTTTCTGGAGGAAAGACAAAAAATGAATTCAAAGGCCATGGTTACTCTGTCTTTCCTGAGTGCCACCCTTGGGGACATAGGAGGTACTTCTGTACACATGCAGAGTCTCACTGGGATCACGTCAGTCTCTGCGTGATCATCTTCAGTCTCTGCCCCTTGGAGGAACTAAGCATTCCAGACCCCAAACTTAAAATACCTTATCTGTTTTAAGGTGGACTGTCCCCTCGCACCCTGCCCCACCCCACGCGTTCAGGGTCCTACTTGTTTGCTTTATTCTGTTGCACCCAAAACCTTTATGCTCAATGAGGGCCGGGACTGAAACTTATCCTGCTTTAGACCCCCTGTGCCTAGCTAGTTCCTGGGACAGAATAGACACTCAGGAAATATTTGAATGAATGAGTGAATGAATGAATGAACAAACAAACAAGCAGTCAAACAAAAGAACAGGTAAACTACAACTTTGGTTTATGTAAACCTTACCAACTTAAGTCCCTGCATTTTAGTAAAGATCTGGAAGGAAACACACTTAGGAGAAAACTTTCTAATGTCTGGAAGCATGCCTGTGGATAGCAGAGTTAGTCTCATTATTTTGGGTGAGTTTTTACTTCTAACCTTCTTTAAACAAAGATTGATGACTCAATCTTTAAAAAATAATCAATCTTACTCAACCTGAGTTGGTCTCAGAAAGTAAATGTTGCAAAGTAAATCAGTTGACTAAAAGTTATAAATTCATCTTCCACTTATTGGATTCTCTTTAAGTTAAATAGGAAATGTAACACATGAAATTTTTTTGAGGTTGTCTCTCCATTGGTTTCCAAAAATGAAAAGTTTTGGGCTTAGAAAAATATTTATCTTAACATAGTACCTACCTTGAACTTTTCTGCATGGTATTTACTGCTATCATTTCAGATTGAAGCATTTGCATTTAATTATATAAAGAATTTCCAAGTTCAAGATTTCTAATTTGGGGGTTGATTAATTCTATAAGCATTACTAAGAAACATATTGAGTTGAAGAAAAAGAGCATAAATATTTAGATATATAAAAAGCATCTAATTTTCTTAAGCCTTTAAAAATATATTTTTTAAATGTTTAAGGTGAAAAAGATAAATGGACGTATTGGTTTTGCTTTTTTCCCATAATTGCTGAGGTTGTTTTGTTCATAAAAAGGGAAATGGTGCCAACCTCAAGAGGCAATTGCCCAGTCTCCGTTTGGGACCTTGTGAAAGTTCTCTTGCTTACTTTAAACATGCTTGCAAATATGCCGCCAGTTTATTATGGATAGTTCCTTCTTCCACTGTTTAGAATCTTTGTCAGGCTTCTTCCAGGAAAGCACAGAGCTCGAGGCAGAGGGAGAGGACATTGAGGATGCGCTGTGTGCCCAACTAGACCAGCATTTCCCCTCACCCAACAGCCCTGGAGTGAAATGCCCTTGGTTGTGAAATTGGGAAAACTTACTCCTTAGGGAGCCTTTCACTCCACACGTGACCTGTCCACTGAGGTTAATGGTGGTCACTTCAAATAGAAAGCAGAAGAGGCGAAAATTACATTTCTAATCATTTTTGCTGTCTTCTGAAAAGTTTGATTAAAAGTACAAATGGCTATGCAAGATTTATTAAGTACCATATTACTCAACCTGGCATCGTGCAGAGTGCTCTAGGGAGGAATTTTTACAGAACGAGCCTCTTCCCTTTACTTGCTTCCAGTGTGTTTTATTTATTGAGTGATCCACGTCCAGAGAAAAACATGGTTAAGGAAAATGACTATACGTATTCAAACGGGCACATGTAGGGAGATTCAGAAGTATTATCTCAAGGTCGGTATCTCCGTCAGGGTTGTTTATTTTAATCTATTTTCTTTAAAGTGGGGTGTGTTTGTTTGCTTTTTTTGCCTGAAGTCCTTCTATAAACTGGACCTGACTAACAGTTCCAGCTGGTTCTGAGCCCCCAAAAGCATACTCCTTCGTAGTTTTTCCCTCCAGCCCATGAGATTTACAGATGTTTTATAATTTTCGTAACACAGACATTATTCCTGACCCTGATTTACATGTATTTGGAAACTAGCCTCAGTGAAATAGCTTCAGGTATCAGAGTGTGTTTAGCATTGACGAAAATAATGGTCTACATTCTGTGTTCGTTTTGCACTATTGAAAGTGAAATGTCTTAATGAAGAAACGTGGGATTGCTGAAATGAATTTGCTCATCAGTACATTTGTTTTGGTCAAAAATAAAACTATTAAACATAAACTAAAAAAAAACCTATGTGCAACCTTCCTCTATTATTTCCTTGGTCGGATTCTATTTTCTTGGTTTTCTTAATTTGGACTGAGTCTCCAAGACAAAAAAATAATAATCATCGGTTTGTCAGTGTGCACTCTGGAATTTGTTAAAGCAAAGAGTCAGGTCACGGCACTCAGAGACCGTCCTTTTTTCTGCTGAAGAATTGTATTTTCTTGAGTACGTACTGAACTGCATGAACAAATCATTAAGTGACACAAGCGAACAGGAAGAGAAAAGTATTCAAAAATTGTGTGACCTCTACTACAGAGGTGGCTGACAGAAGACATTAGCTTTAATTGTTTGTTTCTCTCTTGCCAGTTTTTGTTTCAATAAAACACTCCTTGATCTTGAGGCAAAAGGTGATTAGGAAGGCAATATTTTGATTCTAATGGTTATATCGATTTTTCTTTATTCAGAATGATCAAAAATATTTTCCTAGGTATAATCAAATAGCATTTATACACAAATCATTCCAGTTAAGCAGAAAGAGCCATATTAATTAGTACTGCATAGGAAATGGAATTTAAACACAAACTTGTAGATCTTTTGCCTTTCTTCTGTTCTTGGTACTTTTAAAAAGAATATTTGATTGTATATTCGCTCCCAGCAGAGAAATGAGGGGACTTAACTAGGTTTACTGGTTTGTTTATAGCTTTGTTTCATAACAAGGAAATAAAATAGCCACCTGAATTTTTTTTTCTCTGTATTACCATATGTATATTTGTTTTAAACTCTTTTCTTCACCCTGTAGAAAGGCATCAACTGCACATTCTGATTTTTGTCTACTTTCATTCTTTTTAAAATAACATTCAGGTTTGTGTATTTACATTTTAAAATAAGAGGATTCATTTGCTTTGGAATGGAAGCTTCCAGCAGCATTGTAGATTCATAAGCTAATAAATTTAGCAAATAATGTCAGAGAAACTTTAAAGCAGGTCTCTATCACATTTTACTGTCAATAGGAGCTGTCAAAATCCCTGTCCTCTAGAACAGTGTTACATATATTTAAAAATTGAAAACAAAAAGCAGAATCCTCACTGTCACAAGGTGCCCTGGATATGAGAGTCACCTCAAGTCAGTGGATCATGTGGCTTATCAGACCTTGAGATCAGTGTAATATGCTGCTGTATCTTCCAAACACTGTATACTGTCTGAACACACTGAGTGTGGTTTACCCCCGGTCTCTGACTGCTGCCATCCTGCATATGGAGCGTTACCCCAGTTTTCGCTTACACTAGCAGAACACCACTACATTTATTGAAAACTGTAGATGTAAATTCTTCGTGATGAAACCAAGAAGGGAAAAAAGAATTGTAACTTCAATTTTTTTTCAGTGTCATAATTTATTGCGTTAAGTTAGGACAACACAGAGCTATTGCTTAGCAACACTGGATTAGGCAGAAAATAATTTAAGCTCCCAAATGAGAAACATTTGTAATCGAATATGCTCTAACACTTGCTTTACCACATGGCTTAACACCCTTTTGCTCACACATGGTTAAACACATGTTTGAACTGATGTTTTAACACCGTCTCACACGTCTTTATGCTCTTTGTTCACATATGCTTAAACACGTGCTTTGACACCCTTCACACACTCACTGTTGAACACAGGCGGAGTATTGTCTTGGGGCTCATTTTCTAGAGTTCATTGGTTAGTAGCATTCAGCCAAAGACTGTGCCTGGTAAAGTCAGAGCTTTCTCTGCTAGATGACCTCCACTCTTGTGTTTCTTCACTCTGTCTGGAGAGGAGAATCCTCTTGGAGATGACCACCGCCATGGTCTTTTGTGTCTACTATACCCCTGAGAGGTGGCCTTTTCAGATATTTCAGCACATAGGTGTGTCACATCACAAAGTATTGTTTTCAACCCTGGCCAGTCCACTTGTGTTTTCCCAAACTCCCAAGCTCTAAAGTCTTACTCACAGCCAGATGTAGAATTGAGATGATTTTTTTTTCCCATCTTAAATATTACTTGGTAATTTCAGCAGAATGGGGTATTTACATTGCAGAAATCTGAACATAAATGGGGAAAGTTTGGCTTAGTCTTTCATTAGTCTGATTGTTTGGACTCTCTTCTTTTTCCTTGTGGTGTGTGCCATCACCGTAGGTGACTGTCTCCTCTTCACTCTGACTGCCTTGACTTGCCATTGGCAGGTTCACAGAAGGTTGGCACTTCTTCCTAAAATTATAAGACTCGGTGTGTGACAGAGGTTTAGAGTGTAGGCTTCTAAGCCAGACTGCTTGGGTTTGAGTCAAGCTTGTCTTTCCTTGTCTGTAGAATGGGAATAATGACGATACCTACTTCATTGAGTTGTTGTAAGGGTTAAGTGACACAATACTTATAAATCACTTACACAGTGTCTGGCACAGTGAGTACTCAAAAAATAGTAGCTCTTAATTCAAGTAGAATAAAATAGTGACAGTAACTTAAATCTAAACAGTGCTCTACAGTTTATAAAATGTGTCTTATCCATATCTTTTTAGATTTCTGTCAACACTGTGAGGTGAAACATTATCCCCATTTTACAGATAGGCAAACTAAGACCCAGGTATCTTAAGAATTCTGCCAGAAACTGCATAGCTAGCAGGTAGTGAGGTTGAATGTTGAATGCTGGTCCCCTGACATTTAAGTCAGTATTTTTCCTACCATGTTGCAAGGCTAAGTTCTGTAAGATGTACAAGGAAGTGCCAGAAATAGCCCTTCCCATCAAAGAGCTTACAGAGGAAGAAACATACTGACAAATGAAAAACAACTTTCATTTATTGAGAGATAACTATGAGCCAGCCCTATACTTGTTGTTGTCAGTGCCATGGAGTGAATTCTGACTCCCAGCAACCCTGTGTAGAGCAGAGCAGAACCCTGCCTGGTCTTTTTGTGCCATCCTCTCACCTTCTGGCTCTATATCAGACAAAGCTGTGCTGCTATTCATAGGGTTTTCATGGCCAATTTTTTTGGAAGTGGGTGGCCAGGTCCTCCTTCCTAGTCTTTCTTGGTCTGGAAGCTCCACTGAAACCTGTCCACCATGGGTGACCCTGCTGGTATTTGAAATACCGGGACATAGCTTTCAGCATCACAGCAACATGCAGCCAACACAGTATGACAACTGACAGACAGGTAGTGTGGTTCCCTGACTGGGAAATGATACTGGGCTGTGGTGGTGAGAGCGCTGAATCTTAACCACTAGACCACCAGGGCTGGCTCAGCCCTATACTAGGCACTTTATAATAAATCATGTCTCTTAATCTTTACAACAACCGATTTGACAGGTGAGGAAACTGAGGCCTAAAAAGCATAATTCACTTACCCTGAATCAAAGAACTGATAAGTAGCAGAACTAGAGTTTGAACACAAGCCTGATTCCAAATAAAACCCATACTTTTAACCATTACTCATATTGGCTCTCAACCAACAACAATAAATGAGTTCATAGACAAACTACAGCTATTGTGTAAATCAATTTTGGATGAAGTATATTCTTCCCATAATCATTCTTGGTTGTGTTGCTGTGTGATTGTTTGTTTTGTTTTTTTCACTTTTAACATTATAAAGTGGATAAACACAACAAGAAATAAAAGTTATGGCTATTATTTGAAAGCATTTGTAAATGAAATCCGCATTTAGTCTGTACCACCACCTTGATGAAATTCAGGGCTGTAAAATGTGCTGCCTGGCTAAATCTTCATGGAAATTTTCTTTTACAGGTAACCTGTGCTCACAATTATCTGAATATAAGAATCATTTACATTCTGTGACTTTCAGGTCCCAAAGAGTGTCAATGGATGATAAATTAAATTATTTGAAAATAAATTCTTCATTGGCTTGACTCTAAAAGGTCAGTATTAAGGAACCAGTATAAAGAATGATACCCTTGAGTTTGGTGATTTGGAAGGGCATTTTTCATTATTGTACATTAATAACTCAAGCTATCTTCGTAGCTGGCTTTAAAGATAACTTAAAGGTGACTGGAATCCTTGAATTAACTTTCCATGTTAAATTGGTTTGGACCCAGATACAGAGACTAACAATCAGACCATTTAAACACAGAACAAGATCAGCCAGAAATAGCAACACTTGGATGCTTGTAATGTAAGCAGGACTTGTAGATGTAAGCAGGAATTAGTGATTGCTTCGAATGGCTGGAAGATCCCAGAGGGAAATTTGGGGGGCTCTTCATCCCGTTTTGCCCTGAACACAGAATTGTTAGTACAAATACCTGGCAACATCAAAATACAGGTGCAGATTTTGAATATAGAAAGCCTCACTTTGGTTTCTTTGTGTTTTAACTGAATTTCACTATGTTGAGGTTCAAGATCAAATGCTTGTATTTTCATGTAGCATTTGCCAAATTTCCAAACCTCTAAGCACAAAATCCTCAGCCTTCGTTTCTTTGCTTGCCTGGAAATCTAGGTAGCACTGAGCCAAAAGTAGAAGTTATGAAGTGAGATTATACTTGATTAGGAACAAAAAAAAGTCCTATGTCCAGAAATGCAGATGTGCACGGCAGTCCTAGGGGAATGTTGGTATTTGATCTCCAAGTCTTAAAGGTTCATGTTCCCAAGGTTAAGAGATGCAGAGAGCCAACTTTTATTTGTAACTAATGCTGAAATTACTCTGGAGATTCAAGAAGTATTACATTACAAATCATTCAGCTTTGGAAATCCTACAACTAGTGAGTTACAAATATCACTGTGTGAGAGAAAGGGGCGATAAGTGAAGGACGTCTTTCATAAACTTAATTTATACTGTTGCAGCATGATCAGGAGTATGCTGTGTGAGAGTTTTCGTCTCG
Source organism: Tapirus indicus (assembly GCA_031878705.1). Classification (NCBI taxonomy): domain Eukaryota; kingdom Metazoa; phylum Chordata; class Mammalia; order Perissodactyla; family Tapiridae; genus Tapirus; species Tapirus indicus. The sequence continues at coordinate 18,783,036 of CM062921.1, read as the reverse complement.
ATGAGAAAAGGAAAAGGGAGCATATGAAGTCCACGAGTCAAGACCCCAACTAAAAGAACAGGAAGTAGAGGCCTCCTTGTGTAGGAATTTGGGTGGGGGCAGGGGTGCAGCAGTCCAGCTTGGCCTGCAATATCTTCCCCCTTTTCTAATATCCAACTTCATGACCTGGGGCAAGTCGCTTATTTATTGAGCCAGGCTTCCATTTTGGTGAAAGTTAAAGCCTAGGTATTTACAAAATAATATCCTTCAACAAATATGGTGCCTATGGCCATCTATGAAAAAGATACACAGCAGATATTTCACCTCAAGGGGGAACTTTGTTGGAACCAGATCCAACATGAAAATCAAGAATAGAGACATTAATGTGTCAGCTGCCTTTTTTTTAACCTTAATATGCTATATTCCTATAATAAGTACTTGGTACCCTCTGGTATTAACTAATTGGGCTTCCTTTTGGACTAGACCTTTCTTATTTTTTTAATCAATGATTTTAATTCCAACAACAACAAAGAACAGATGGATAAATCTGTGTCTTGGTTATAGGAGTAAGCTATTGTAGGCAAAATTATACCTTTTACACTTTTCACCACTACTATCTACTATTGGATGTGTTTGTTTTCATTGTGAGGTTAATCTGCCCTTGCTATAAAATGTTTTTTCTTTAAGAATTAAATTCATGAAATCAGCACACTTTGGGAAGAGTTTTTAAAGTGATCAGAATGCATGATCTTAAAAATATTGCTAAAATTTGGAATATAATACTTAATATATATATTTAGTATACAACATATAATTATAAATGTATGATATACTTTCAGTGGACAATACATAAGTGAAATATAGGAAAATGAAACACCCCATATATATCATTTACGTTACACTAATAAATTCAAATTCAGGTTGTGGCATGTGAACATTTTCTACTTCATTCATCCTCACTAATGATATTTTTCAGATCTTAGGTTTTCAGAGATGCACTGTGGAGTGTAGAAATAATCATTATTTAGGTAGCTGAAAGATAGCTTGCCAAAATTGATAATGAAAGTTACTCAAGATGTTCTGTCAAAATTCCTTTCCAATTAGTGTTGAGGTCTTGAAGAGCCAGACTTCACTTTTTATTAATATGTTCAGTTTATTAATGTATTTTTGATATATGCATACTGTGACTATCTAATACATCTCATGATATTGCATAATTATGGTGCTTTTAATTTGTTATACCCCAGTCTATTCTTCAGTTTTATTTAAAATCCCAAATTACTTCGCAGTTTTACAACTAATAACTCATTAGGAAGCCGTGCAGTGTACTTGAGGTTACCTCTAAGGCAATCCATATTTAATAATAAACTAGAGAAATATCTGACTACTTGCCCGTCATTGACCAGTTTAAATATTTAAAGTTATCATCTGACCCTTTGTCTAACCACTTATACAACATGAAATAAAGATTGTGTATAAAATGGAGGAAAGAGAAGTCCTCTCAAGTAGTCTTTTCTAAATGAAGAAAACTAGTGCTGTCAGTAATCAAATCCTTAGATAATACTTATACACACACACACACACATATGACATCATGCTGACGATGTATTATTTTTAAAGATAAAGGGCCCAGTTTTTCTTTTTTCTCGTTATTTTTCAACAGGACAGAAATTTAAGCATCTCATTCTTTAATGATCAAATTCAGACTCATTGTTAATCATCATCATAATTTTACATTCCTGTCTTTTCTATTATTTCTTAAAAGATAGCTTTTGGCTTGTTTCTGTCTTTCCCTCCAAATGACAAGAAATTGATGCCTTTTTTTCTCTACCAGATAAATGAACATAGTTAAAAATTACAGTGGTTCAACTCTTGCTTATTGAGGTGTTTCTTACCTGAGTTATTTAGACCTTGTCTTGCTATCTAATAAGTAACTGAATGATGTTAAAATTAGTCCAGCGTAATGCGATGGGTACAGGGGTATGATTTAACTAACATTTATTCAGTATCTACATGATAAAAGTAGTATTAGGTTCAGTAGGGATACAAACATGGGGTTGAAGATACCTCATATGAGGCAATGAGATAATTAGGGTCTATTTTTAGATGCTGTATTGGTAAGGGTTCTTACATTCAGGATGATAGAATCATCTAGCTAATTTAAGCAGAAAGAGATTTATTAGAGTAGCTTATAGACTCTATGGGAAACCTAGTGAAGCTCTTTTGGATGCTACACAAGGCAGAAGAGACCAATCAGAGTGTCCTGGGAGAGCTCACTGCTTCAGTCTTACCCCACATGGCACCCATGATCAGGAATTAGACTCCATTGTCTCTACCAGAACTGTCCCAGAAGAACCAAATGCAACCCCCTCCCCTGTACACACACACACACACACACCCCGAAAGTACCCTTCTCCTCCCATGCAACTGCCTCATATTGCTCACATCCACTTTCTAAGTCTTGCACAGACATCTGCCTCACAGAACCTGGGCCACATCTGGAATCTGCTTATAAGAGAATCTCGAGAATGTAGTTCACTTCACAGTGAAAGAAAGCTGCTCAAAGGGATCCGAACTTGTGTGGAATGAGCCAATGCACGTACCCTCCTGGGATGCTGTGAAGTAGTGATTATCAAACTGTGTTCCAAGGAACCCTAAAATTTTGCCCACCTACCTAAAGGTTGCCAAGGAGGAGGAAGAGACCAAACAGGTAGGACTTCATCTGGAGCAGCTCCACGTTAATCTGGTCATCTCTTGGGCATGTCTGTAATCATTTGTTTGAAAAAAGTTTTCTCTTTGTTTTTTTTGTTTTCGTAAGTTTCAAAACCACTGCTAACCTGCATATATGCCTCAATCTTTTCATGTTAGGCAGGTTATCACAAATATAGCCTAGCATTTCTTTTTATAACAAGCTTTTTATTAGAACATCATCACTTTCTTAGCCAATATTTGAAAATAATTACAAATTATACCCCTCTCTCACATGCCTTATTAGGGAAAGTGCTGCTAACAGGCCCATTCATGTTAGGGTTTTTAATGTGAAGCCACCACCTCCTGAGAACATGCCTTTGAGTTGTTTCAAAGCCTTTCCAACATCTTCTCAGAAAACCTCAGCACTGGAGGGCTACCCAGTCATCATAGCCATAGGGATGAAGAGACTGGACACATTTAATTACTCTTCGACTACTTTATTTCATTGGACTTCAAAAACAAAATTGGCAGTAGCAGAAGACAGTGGTTACATGGGGTTAAATTAATCAATGTGCACTAATTAAAGAACTGTTGTGCCTATGCCTTTAATGCCTGTTTCAGATGGTGGAGAGCTCCTAGTAAGTCTTACCTACTTAGGTCTCTCCGCTTTGAATATTTTGCCGTGCAGACTACACTGAAGGGAAACAATCTCTGAATTAAGTAGGAGAGAGACAAGGCTGTTATCTGCACATCTGTTGGTCCTCATGAAAGGCTTTGGTTGGAAGCTTTTTTCCTGTAGTCCCTCTCGAGCCTCTCCCACCAAACCACGTATGGTCTTTCCCACTCTGAACCATAACTGCTTACAACTGATGTGCACTAAAGAAACTGGACTTCTGCTTCCAGTCCACTCCTTCTCCATCTTTCCTTTATTTTTGGGATAGCCTAACCTCACCCCTACCTGTCATGCAACATTAAAACCCACACCTGCTCTGCCATCCCAGAAACAGACCAGCAGCCCAACATTGCCATAAAGCAGTAGAAGCCTTCTTCACGTGCACAGGCAGTGTTTGTCATGTTGTTTCCACTTACTTACAATAGGCTTCAGAGTATTTCATTTTGTTATATTTTCCATAGTTTTTCTCTATCAAAAAAGGTGAGTTTTTTGAACTACTCATGATGAAAAACACATTTTGAAATATTAATCTCATATTTATTGTTGAATATCTTGAAACTTCAGAAAGGTGTAGAGAACAAAATAAAACTCCCCTGTAAGCTTCATCATCCACTGAACCATTGTTAACACTTTCTTATGCATTCTCCCTGCCTTTTTTCTGTGCATATTTTACATACAAACAATTGAATATTTCATTGGCATTTTAAGTTTTAGAAACCTGTCTGTGATTTACTGTTAGTATGAATAAAATTTTTAAAGTTATGTCCTAACTTGGCAGATGATGTATTTTAACAGAAAGAATATAGAATCTGGCAGAATTATTTATTTTAGTTTCACTTATAAACTATAAAATCTGTTTGGGTTCACGTAATTGCCTTTTAGTTTTTTTCTACCTTCAGCTGTAAAGCATCAAACCAAAATTAGCAGCTGCAGTCCTGGTTGCACTTTATTAAGTATGTAGTCAACTTTTTCACCCCTGTTTCCGGCGAAGTTTATTTAGGTAAAAGGTTGATAACATTCTTCACCACAAAGAAAGGAGTTTTTTCTTTCTTTTTTGTTAGACAGTTGTATCCTGATAACATCCAAGAAGTTAAACATGAAGAGTCATTGCTTCTGTCTCATATAAATGGACCCATCCTTCCACTCTGTTAGCCAGATTTATAAAATATGTAATCTCACATACAAAAGAGAATAAGTCTGTAGTGTGTGTAGAGTATGTGTATTACTATGTGTTTGTTGAAATGCAAAATAATCCAGAAACATTTGTATTTTGAAAAAGACTGGGCCTCCACCATGCATTGATGTGCAGTGTTCATAATTTATACGTGTGCATATTTAGATAAGTGAAGTAACAGGTCTTGCATTGATTATGAAAGCAAAAGTAAGTTTGGGAATATTTGTGTTTTTCAAGTAAGGCCCTGTGCATTCCTTACATAAAGGACTGTTTTCCTAAAAGTGGTAAAAGTGGAAACACACTCATCTGTAATGTTTTATGCCATGCCAGCTACATCCTCAACAAGATTCTTTGTTTTAGTTATTCTTCTTATTAGAGATATTTCTCAAGGGGTATGTTCTGCATACTAATTGAAGCATTACACAGTACTTTTGACAGAAGAGTCACTGAATATTCCAGGTAAGAATTTTTTTTAAATTTGCATGACCTGGCATATTTCAAATACTTCCGCCATTCAGCAATCTAGTTTTTGATGGCCAGATACAACAATAAATGCTACTCATCATATTTATACAAAAATTGTGCTGTACATATATTCATTTTGTAGCCTTTCTCACTTAGCAGTTTGCTGTGAACATTTCCCCTTGACATTAAATACGTTCCTAAAAGGATGTTTCTTACACAGTTTATCTCATAGGCATGCAAAGAGCAATCCTTAGTTTACAGTTAGAAATCCACAGCTAGAAAGTTTGTGCTGTTCACATGGCTGCCAGTGGCATTCTAAACCACGGGCTTGCTCTCTCTCAAATTTCTGTAGTAAGTTTTCTTAGAGATTAGCCTGCTGGGAGAGGAGGTGATGAGAGGGACCTCTGTACAACCCCTTCCTCACCTCCATCGTGTTCCTGATAAGACCACCTTCTCTCCAGCATCTTTTCTCCTTTACCTCACTCACCTTCCCCCTTACACTCCTGATTATTCTCTGCCTTTGTTTCCTTTTAGTCACCATTTGTTCCCAGTAATTGGTTCCCTTTGGGGGGAGGGAGGGCTCCTCTTTTGTCAGTGTCTGGTTGCTTTATTGACAAACACCTCAGGAAAGGGACAAAAAGTTGGAGCCCTATATTTTTATACGTTAAGAGTTTATGGGTGAAGATTTTGCCCTGGTTCCCAGTGCCACTAACAGTGTCTATCTTCAAACAGAACTGTCCCCTCCGTGCCTTGGGCAGGCCTCTGTTGGGCCTCTGCATCCTCCCCAGCCACCCTCCCCTCTCATCACCTGCATCCCACCAGATCGAACTGCTCCCTACTCCCCAGACATGCCTCAAGCTCTTACCTTGCTGATGCTATTCCTCCTGCCTGAACACATACCTTTCCATCTCCCCCATCAAAATCCTACCCATCTTTCAGTGTCATATCTCCATGCTACATCCTCAAAGAAAGGAGATCACATTTTCTGGATCCCTCCAACAAGAGGGACTCCATATTGCTTTGATTGTACTGCTCCTGCTGATGTATAAGTCTATATTTTATTTATGTCGGTGCCTGTCTCATTCACCCTACTATATGGTAGCTCCTTGAAAGCAATCAATATAGCTCTCATTTTTAACTCTCAAAAGCACTGGGCACAGTTGCCTGCACATAGAAGGTGCTTGGTAACCACTGGCTCATGAGAATTTTTAAACCTCTGATTTGAAACCATTGATTCTCTCTCCAGTTAATGTCTTTAAATTTTCTTTATTTAATGATATTATGGAGTAAGTTTGGAAATTGTAGATGGTTTATATAAAAGCACAGAATGAGCTTTCTTGGTTATATCTTTAAGCAATGCCCATAGAAAGGCCAATTCCAAATTGAGATTTACACTGGGCTCATGCTGTTGCCTGTTGATGTTTTTCGAGACAAGTGACATAACTTACCTTGGAGAGTCTTGAGCCATATGCCTTAGCTCTGATTTCCAGAGTCTTCCTCAGCTTTGTTAGTCAGTCTGCATTGTTGTTCTTTTGTGTGTGTAAGCATGGGGACCTTGACTTTTGGAATAGTATGACATTGCAAATAAAATTCTGCCTCAAAAGAACTTTTCTTCCACAATTTCCTGCATTTCTGAACAGGTTATAAAATGTCACAATTCAGTAGGGCCAATTATTAGATTTTCATTTAATGGGCAGTTTTAATGTTCTCAGGGAATCTGAATAGTAATAGCATTTTAAACTACTGCATTCCATTTAAAGACTCATAACCAGTTCTTCTCTCTTTGAGCGCACATAGTTATATTTTTGGGTATCATTTAAATGCAGGCTCCCAATCTGTAGGAAAATCAATGAGTTAATGAATAGCCTCATTTTTAAAACTTTTCAGATATTTTATCCTAATTGTAAGGCATATCTGGTGACATTAATTTGATGAAATCCCAAATCATCAGATTGTGCAGAATAGCCATTACCGGGGAATAATTTAGAGCATTTTCATTTTAACATATGTACAGTTTTTTTAGGACCAGATCATGACTTTGCTTACTGTGAGAAAAAATTTCTACTCTTAAGGTTTGGGGTCCATGTCAGTGGAGGTCAAACTTCATGCTTTTTTTTCGTAGTTGTATTTGTTTACCATGTTTTATTTAGCCTATTAAGTGAAAAGCATTCCTACTGCTAATAGTAATCACCCCTGACATTTGTATAGCAAATTCTTTTTGGTAAATCACTCCCACATGCACTGTCCCCAGGCTTGGTGAGCTTCACGGTTGCTCCCTGACCATACAGTAAGTAAATGGTAAAGGCAGCACTGGAACCAGAGCTGGCCAAGTCCAAGACCAGTGACCTTCCACACTCAAATGGTGCATGTTCACATAAACCACCTCAAATCCTATGGGGAACAAGATGGAGAATAAACCAACCACATGATCACTATTTGAGTCATTTATTTTCTCCTGTGTCATCCACAGCTCATAGACTGTCCTCTGGGACAACAATAGAAAATGAATTCTCCAAACAGATTGAGGCTACAGTTTGAGAGAGACCCACAAAGCAGACATCATCTCAGTCCTTTCTGCAGTCCGGTTGCTTCTGTGTGGTTTCTCTTTTAATCTTTGTCCCTCTTTATCCTGATCAATTCTCTATCCACTCTCCAGTGAAGACACCTGACACACAGTCTCAGGGAGGTAGAAATCACTTACAAGTGTTGCTTGATCGATCCTCACGGCTGCCCAGTATGATAAGTCCAAAGTAGAGTTCTCAAACCCCTCGTTTCTCCTTCAATATTTGAATGAGTGACCAAATTACTGATCAAACCTGGGTCTCCTGATTCCCTGTCTGCTTTTCTGTTCATGGCCTACACACTGCCCCACCTACTTCCAATACATCCTGCCAAGCGTGTCTTCATTCTTCTCTCACACTCCCTCACCAGCCAGAAAGTAGTAGGTGTCACATTATATTGGGCTGGCCAGTCAGTAAACTAAAATTTATTCTTGCATATCTCCTTTTATTGGACTTGTACAGAAGCAAGTTAGAGGCCTGACGTGTATTTTTGGTAAAAGCTGATGACTGTGGATTACAAAAATCAAAGTCTTCCTGGAAATGCTCATCTTCTTAATGATTTCTCTGCTAGACCCACAGTAGGGCTCAATAACTGTATGTGGACTAAATGATATAATCCAGCTGCATGATATAAATCATTATATCACACACACCTATACATATATAAATGATATAAATCCAACTAACTGTATAATCCAGAGGGGGAAAAAGGAAAAAGATCAAATGCATGGGGGAGAGGTGTAGGCATTTCCCTTCCTAAAGAAGCTGTGCTTAGTGCAACGCATGGCCTATTAAGGAAAATGTGGCATCAGGACAGATTTGCCCACACCAGTTTTCCACTTGCATTTCACTTCCACATCTCCCTCCCCCAAACATGAACTGATTTGCTTCTGTTGCTAATGGAGACTGGTGCAGGTTCAAGGGATTTTGATTACATAGCATCTCATGGTGCTATGTGCAGATTTAATGGATTCAGACCGTCAGGATGTGCTTTCCTATTGTTTTTAAATTTGGGGTGACAGATGTTGAGCACCTTTAAAATTCAATGGAGCAAAAGCTGCAGCTAACTTGAGGAGGCCTCTAAAACCAGCCCCAGATGCGAGGAACACACTCCACTGACCTCCTGTCTCCTGTTCCTGATAGAAGACCCCCTGTCCTAGCTCTAGGGAGCCCCTTTCTGTGTTTCCGTGTCTACCTAAGACTGCCTGGAATGGCCCCACTGCCCATCCCATTCTGAACCTCTTAGATTGGAAGCTGGGCCCGTGGTCCATGTGGATGACCCTGCCCTCCCTAGTTGCGATCTCTATCTGACCACTGTGCTGCCCTCACCAGCCCAACAGAGTACTAGTATTCACTTATAAAACTATAGTTTTTACTATTAGTTATTACGTAAGCATCTTAGGAATCTAGAAGCCAGGGCTTTCCTTCTCGGTTTCAGAACTGAAGAACCTTGCATATGATTTCTTCATCATTATCTGTGATTGCTGTTGTCATCTTAATTGCCATTTATTTTAAGAGCATTTAAATGCTAAGTGCTATATAATCATTATCTCATTTCTTTTCATTTAACCCTCAGAGCAAACCTATAAGGGAGACATTATTATTTTCTTTTACAGATGAGGAAACTGAGACTTAGAAAAGTTCAGTAACTTTTTCAAAGTCACACAACTCTAAAGTCTCAGCCAGGATTGCAGCTCCTCAAGCTCAGCTCTCCTTGTCTGAAACCTGATACCAGCTGGGTTCTCATCCTGCAGGCAGCCTCCAAGGAGCATAAGTAACTGTATGTGGTCAAAGTGACGCGTCTGTTTGAAAATCAGATTATGCTTCTGTTAATATGTTTCATTTAGATTAGCAATGATGTTTTCAGTCAACAAGTTAGGAATCAGATTTTTAAGAAATTTTTAAGGAGCATATTTACCAACTCCTCTCACCCTAAATGGGGGGAAAATGCTACAGTGGTCCTGAACAGCCCATGTACATGTGCCAAGGTTGGCATATGAAACAATTTCCTTCTGGCCCATGGAGATTGCTGCCCACACCAGAGGCAAAATGGCAGAAGAGGTCTTTGGTACTCCCCATGTTTTCTGGCGTCCAGCCCTTGCCTTCCATTCTTCCCCTCCCCAGCACTTTCCGTCACCTTCTGGTGTTCTAAATCTCCCCTCTGTAAGCCCATCCAGGCCAGCCTGTCCCAAAAGTGCAATCCCCAGTAAAAACTCTTAGCCCATGAGAGACAGTGATCTTGGGGAAAGCAGTCTGAGGATGGTAAATCACACTGAGACAATTTTGGGGCACAGCTGAATTTTATAAGAAGAGTGGAAATGGAGACAGATAATATTGTGAACTCTCTAGACCTTTTCCTCTGCTTAGAATAGTCCTCTGTTTTCCATGCTGTTGGATCTCTGCTGATATATGCATCTCACCTCTCTGTGTCTTTCCTCTGTTTCATTTTTCTTCATAGCACATATCCCTCCCTTGTTGTTAGTATGATAGAGTTGATTCCAACTCCTAATCAGACCACTACTATTCATAGGGTTTTCATGGATAATTTTTTCAGAAGTGAGTGGCCAGGTCCTTCCTAGTCTGTCTAGTCTGGAAGCTCTGCTGAAACCCATCCACCATGGGTGACCCTGCTGGTATTTGAAACACCAGTGGCATAGCTTTCAGCATCACAGCAACACGCAGTCGCCACAGTGTGACAACCCACAGATAGGTGGTGTGGTTCCCTGACGGGGAAACGAACCCAGGCTACGACAATGAGAGTGCCGAATCTTAACCACTAAGCTGCCGGGGCTGGCTTCGTCACTCCCCGGATTGTATTATATACTTGTTGGTATATTGTCATCTCCCTCTGTGGAATGTAAGCTCTGTGAAAGCAGGAACTTTGATTTGCTTGCTGCTATAAACCCAGCATCTGCACGAGGGCTTGGCACATCGTAGGTGCTTCGTAAATATTTATCAGATCAAAGGAGCAGGCCCTTGTCGTGCCTATTCTGAGCAGGGCAACCTTTACTTTAACCCAGTTTTTTTCCAAAAGAACTAATTTAAGTAGCCATCAAACCCATGTTCTTACTGCTATTATTGCTTGAGATGAGGTGAATTTTTTTCTTTAAAAGGCCAATTTCAAGTCGCGATAAAGAAAATACTGCTAAGTAAATACTAGCTCAGGTGGTGCTCAGGTGCAGTAAAGTCAGGAAAATGGTATCTGAGTGTCTGGAAAACACTGAGATCAAAAAACACTGATCTAACAAAATCTACCATTATGTTAGTGGATAACCTTCATATGAGTAAAAAAATCGTGGTGGTCTATGTAATTCATCTTGAAATAATCATGAGCCAACCTTTTCAATCTCACATGATGGTTACTGTGTTCATGGTTCTCTTAGAATTATCTTTGGCTTTGGAAGTTGTAAGTAATGTGCATAAAATTAAACCCAAAACTTATCTACATTTGAGTCCAAATATTTCCTCTTTTAAGGTGTACCCATAACTTTGAAGTCAGAGTTAAACCACAGGCTTATGTTTTCTTATAATTTTTTTTAATATTTGGATCCAATGATACCTGGTAATTTGGCATGTAATGATGGGGTAGGCTCGAGAATATTCAAGAGCAAATTGTACCATATTATTATGTATTCCCTAATCTTACAAAAATTAAAAACCACAAATTACTGAATTTCAATATCTCCTGAATCTTCCAGCAAAAAGAAGGAAGATAGCACTAATGACTAATTTAACACTAAAAAAAGTGGGGCGGGGGGGTAGAGGGGGAAGATAATCCCAAATAAGCCAAATTAGGCTGCCTATTATTATGATTGTTTTTAAGATCACAGTTTTATGGAAAAAAAGAATGTCTTTTTGTGGTACCAGGTTTGAGGGATCTTCTTTATTAAAACCATTGTAAATGAAATTGTAAAATTGAGGCTAATTTCTTTTGCAAGCATCTTGGGTTGGGAGGGTAAGACGGGTGAATGAATAGGGGGACAATAAATAGTGGGAGTGGAACCCTCTTGTTAATAAAAATATTGTCTTCCATATGTTAAAAAGAAAGATATCTTATGCTCTCCATCTAGACCTGTAGTCAGTGAGCTTGTGTACTTCCTTTTCCCTGCCAGGTATTTGTTCCTGGCTGGAAGACATTTTGTGATATTTATTTGGTGACACACACCTGCTGGGTAGATGAAAAGCAAGTGCTCCCGAGGATGACCTACTTCAAGGGCACAGTAAGCTTCTGAGGACTTTGGCAGGTTATCCTTAAATCATTTGAGTGCATCTTGATATCACCTGTTGAACATACCTAAGACTAGTACATTTGCAGGCTCGTTGGAGGCAGAGTTGCTAACCCCAGGGAAGAGATTTCAGAATCAGTAATGACTTCATAAGTGCACTGAGACAGGGAAGATACACTGCTTTACCAAACCTACCCCGAGCGTAGGAAGTGCTGTTGTCAACACTCGGGATAGGAATCGGCCCAGGAACCTGCCACCATAGAGTGAACTGTCTAGAAAGAGGATCTAATAGGAATACCCGTAAGTATGATCCCAGGTAAAGAGATAGGCCCAAGGTGGAAGGTAGGGAGGATGAGGGTCCAAGGTGAGGGAAAGAAATTCTGCCATGAAAGAAATTCTGATGACGTATTCTGGGAGTTTACAGGACAGAGAGAGATTTCCAACTGAGGTCAGGGAAGAGCATGGGATGTTTGAAATGTATGGAGACATTGTCACCAAATTCATCTTTTGAAACCAACTTGTCTTGATGTGTTTATTTCCACAAACCTTTATTGAGCACCTGCTATTATGACAAAGCAGGCCTTAATTATACAAATATAATTTATATCTATCTCTCAACATGCACAGTCTAGTGAAAAAACACACTTGAGCAAGAATTTTATTATAAATTTAAATCCAACAATAGATATACACAGGGAGTTCTTAGCCCTGTTGGGCTTCCTGGAGTAGGGGATGCCTGGCCTGAGTTTTGAAGAGCAAGTGTGAGTTAGCCAACGAAAAGAAAACAGGCACCTGGAGGCATTAAAATAATATGTTGTGCTAAGGAACTGCAAACTGTTCGGTTTTACTCCAGCAAAAAAAGCAAGGCGGGAACCAGTGGTTGTACCAGTGCGTGTCTTAGAGGGGCTGTAGCTTCCTCGCCCATCTCATGCACCGCTCACCACCACTGCCAGAGCCGCACCAAGCAAACATGTAGTCAGAGTAAGAGGACTGTGCTTGCTGCATTAACGCAGCTTCAGACCAAGTTCCCTCGCATCCCTTGCTGCCCTAAGCTCCTCTGTAAGGAAAATTTAGAGATTCCACTGAGGAGACATTGACCCACTGCTGAGGAGTTATAAGCTCTGAATTATGACTGAGTTGGGGCATCAAGTGGTGATTTACAAGGAGTCTTTCTCTATTACTTTTATCTGTGTGTCTAGAGGTCATGGATTGAAAGACTTGCCTCCAAATGTATTATTAACGATATGAGTCTCCTTTCAGGTCTCCTTTCCTGCTCTTCCAGTTATCTATTGCTGTGTAACTAGTTGTCCCAAAATGTAGTGGCTTAGAACAACAATCTTTATCTCTCACAATTTCTCTGGGTCAGGAATAGAGGAGCAACTTGGCGGGGTGTTCTGACTTGAGGTCTCTTGTGAAGTTGCCTTTAGACAGAGCCTGGAGCTAAAATAACCGAGGAGAGACAGGAGTAGTTAGGGACTGGCTGGGCATCTCTCCCTTTCTCTCTTCATTAGTCTCCAGGCCTTTCCATGTAGTCTCTCTGCATGAGCTAGTTTGGCTTCCTTACAGCATGGTGGCCTCAGGCTTGGCAACTCAGGGCCCCAAAGATGATTTCCAAGAGCAAGTGGCAGAAACTGCGAGGCCTTTTCTAACCCAGCCTAGGAAGTCACACAGTGTCACTTCTGCTGCATTCTATTCATCAAGACAGTCACCAAGTTTCAGTGGGAGAGTGCATAGACTCCACCTCTCGATGCAGGGGTGGCAAGGTTGTGAAAAACCAGTGGGATGGGAAATACTGTTGTGACCAATTTGGGAAAATACAATTGCCACACACCCTTCAAGAATATTTCCCTCTACTCACATAATCCTTTAAATTACCTAAATATCAATTCACTTATTATGGTGTTGCCTGCAACCTTTCTTGCTCCCTTCTCGCAACAAAATCCAGGTGCACACACACAAACCAAAAACGTCCATTTCCGGAGTGAGAGTCAGTCATCCTAGTGTATAGTGTTCCCCTCAAGATGATAACACTTTATAAGTATATATCCTGTTGCCCCATCTTCAAGGAAGCTATACTTCGATCAGGCATTATTAAAGCCAAATATTGCTCAGATCTTTCACTGAATGGCCCCCTTTTATCTAACCACAGCAAACTAGAGCCTCAGGAATGAATGATTTCAAATCTTTCCTTTTATTTGCCATGCACTTGGTAGATTGATGGTGCTCTCATAACAAGTTTGGTCAGTGTCATTTTGCGTAGTACTGGATGTTTCAGGGAGTGAAGAAAAAATAAAAGAAAGGCCCAGACTTAGGGATCAAGGAACTTTAAAAACTGAAGTGTTGGCATGTTCTTGGTAGAAAATCTTCTGATGTAAAATTAAACTATTGATGTAAATTTTACATTTTTAAATAAGTACTGTTGCAAGTGTGCTATCTTTAATGAGGACTCTAATTCCAGTTTTTATACATACACAGTGAACAGAAGTTGAGTTCTTCAAATATTTTCTGTTAAAAATATATGATACATAAGCACTAGATTGGAGGGTTTTTTCGCCCTTGGATAACCTAGAAAAGAATATACCTCTATTTTAAAATCCCTTCCAGTTCAAGAGTTATCCAAATAAATAGTGTTGACCAAGGTGTTGAATGCACCGCTAATAATAATGCTACCCTTTCATAAGCTAAGTAATCAGGAATAATGCTGAAAATAAGAAGACAGTCATTTATTTACTCTATTGGCATTGTTAGTACTAATAATGCATTTCGACACAGTGAAATTGCTAGATAATGCTTTTGTGACTTTTATGCAGGTTATTGTTATTTAAATGAACAGTCGACTGCACTGTAATGAAGAAATGCATGCTTTTCCCAACTCAGTTATCAACCAGAATTCTAGGAAAATGAGAATTTGTGTCTGCCTTCATTCACAGAGCAAACCGGAGGTCACTGTTTTCAATATGAACCTTTTTTTAGCTTTTCAACAGCGAATAATTAGAAGCTGCTGCTTCTGAAATTACCTGTATTCACTGTAGAGAAGGAAAGACTTTTATCTTCCACGATGAAATACATTTTCTCATTCAAACTTTGTCATTCTTTTTTTAAATGGCATTTTACACCGCTGAGTCAATCCTAGGTGGTAAAATAAAAGAAATATATTTTGTGTGCTGCAATAGCCTTGTTTATTCAATTTTACTTTCTTAAATTTCAGCTTCTCCTTGAAAAATGATCCAAATGCAAAAATGGGTTTAAAGCAGTTGAACATATAAAGCAATTATCCGCATAAAATACTATTATACAAACACACATGTTCTTTGCACTTTGATTTAAATTAAATTGATCCTTGATCCTTATAATTTAATTATTATGTGCTTCTACTGAGTTTTTTAACGGCTTTATTGAGATGTAATTTACGTACCATACAATTGACCTATTTAAAATGTACAATTCAGTGGCTTTTAGTATATTCACTAAGTCGTACAACCATCATAACAATCAATTTTAGAACATTTTCATCACCCCAAAAAGAAATCTGGTACCCATTAGCAATCACTCCCCATTTCCCACCAGCCCCTGACAACCACTAATCTGCTTTCTGTCTCTATGGATTTGCCTATTCTGGACATTTCATATAAATGAAGTCATACAATATGTGGTCTTTGTATCTGGCTTCTCTCACTTAGCATAAGGTTTTCAAAGTTCATCCATGTTTTAGCATGTATCAGTACCTTTTATTGGCGACTAATATTCCATTGTATGCATATACAAATTTTATTTATCTATGTATCAATTGATGAACATTTAGGTTGTTTGCACTTTTTGACTATTATGAATAATGCTGCTATGAACATTCACATACAAGTTTTTGTGTGAACATATGTTTTCATTTCTCCTGGCTGTAGACCTAGGAGTAGAATTGCTAGGTCCTATTGTAACTCTATGTTTAACTTTTGAAGAACTGCCAAACTGTTTTCTAAAGTAGCTGGGCTGCTTTATATTCCCACCAGCAGTGTGGAAGGGTTCCAATTTCTTCACATGCTCCCCAACACTTGTTATTGTCTGTCTTTTTAATTATAGTTATCCCAGTGGGTGTGAGGAACTATCTCATTGTGGTTTTGATTTGCATTTCCCTCGGGGCTAAGATGTTGAGCATCTTTTTATGTGCTTACTGGCCATTTGTATTTCTTCTTTGGAAAAATGTCTGTTTCTATTGAGTTTTTTCAAAATTCTGTTACCTCACCTCAGGAATGTGGCTAGCAGAACTAAGTTAGGAACAAATATATCTTCCTAAAGGGAGTAATTTTCAAACAAACTTACAAATTGAAGATGTTGTTTTTACAATGGTAGTATTTTTTGTATTATGGACTAATTGAATTGCTCTCAGGAATCAATTTACTTCTGAAACTTATTTTCAATTTGATTAGCGATATGGATATTGGTGGTCCCAGAATCATACCTAGAAAAGGGCTTAAAGATCAGCTTGTCCAGTTAACTCATTCCACAGGGGCCTAAGAGGTAAAATATGTGGGTCACACAGAGAATCAATGACAAGAGTTGGAACTGTCCAGGTGGAATCCAGGTAACTGTGAGTGTCTTTATTTACTGTAGAGAGAATATAATGCACTTTTCAAATGGGTTCTCACTGAATAAAAAAACAAATAATGGTGAAATTCTCTGAAATTAGAATCAACAACATTTATTGTTGGGTCCCTAACACATATGATTTTATTTTATCCTCATAGTAACACATGGAAGATGATAGTATTATTCTCTCCTTTTACATGTGGGGAAACAGGTTTGCAAACTTATTCAATGGTGCCTACCTAGTAGATGGCAGAATCTAACCCAGACCTTCTGATTCCAAGTCCATAGTCCTCTTTGCTTCTTCTGCTCTGTCAGACGACTAAAAGACAGCATCAGCACATTAAGATTTTTATAATTCACTAAATCACTGACGCAAGTAACCGATAGGTGGCATCATGGAGCACTCATTTAGCATCATTAATATAGTTATTTAGCAACACTAATATACCTAACTTCAGAAATAGAATACATGTTTCAATTGACAGAAGAATTGTTCAAGTATAAAAATATAGTACCTTAAAGTATCTACTAATATAATAACATATTTGTAGAGTACTTTTCAGTTACAAAGCTTTTGGCTTACACTTTTAACTTAATGTCCACAATTACGCAAGCCAAGTTTTTCATTGTCTTTATGTATTTTTCATACTCGTGATGACACTAAGTCCTAAAGGGCTTTCACTGCTACAGTCATAAAGTCTCAAGCAGAGCTACCTCTCAAATCCAAGTCTCTTGACTCCCGTATAGTCCCGTGTTCCCTCCAGTGTACCATGCTCCGCCTTAATGATGTGCTGAAGGACACTCATTTGAACGACAAGGAGACTTTATGCCATTATTCTAGACAACAACAGTGCTATGAATAAGTAGAAGTTATAGGGAGGCAATTTTGAGCCCATATAAAGAAGACTTGATCTGCCCAACAATGAAATGTGTTGTCTTGTGAAAGAGTGAGGTCTCTTGTCATTGAACTGTTCAAGCCAGAACTGAATGACAATCTGGGAGGATGCTCTAGGAGGGATTTCTGCATTGGGGTGGTGCATGTGTGTGTGTGTGTGTGTGTGTGTGTGTGTGTGTGGTGCCAAGAGAAATTAAAGGTCCCTTCCAACTATGAGATTGTGGATCTTTGTTCTTAGTTAAGACAGTAAGCTGGCTTAAGGGGTCCTCTGTATCCTTTTTGAAGAAAGAGACTTTGGCTCTGATAAACTCTCGTCCTGCCCAGTTAAAGGTGCAAGCTTTTCTGTTTAAAAACAAATAACCGGGGGCCGCCCGGTGGCGCAGCGGTTTAGTCCGCGCTTGGCAGCCCGGGGTTCGCAGGTTCGGATCCCGGGCGCCCGCCGACACACTGTCTGTCAGCCATGCCGTGGTGGCGTCCCATATAAAAAGGTGGAGGAAGATGGGCACGGATGTTAGCCCAGGGCCAGTCTTCCTCAGCAAAAAGGGGAGGATTGGCAACAGATGTTAGCTCAGGGCTGGTCTTCCCCACAAAAACAAACAAACAACAACAAAAAAAAAACAAATAACCAACTTTATCAACCTGAATTACTGGTTTCCAAATGGTTAGAACAGCAGTTCCCATCTACGTTTATAGATCCTCTGCACAATAAGGGGTTCCACATTCAAATAAGTTTGAAGATAAGCCTTTAATATACCATTGTCCTTTGTGACTGTCCGAGAGAGAGAAAGTTTGCAGCAATTCCAAATTTATTTTTGCAAAGCAGAAGCACGTTTGTCGGTCTCACCCAATGGTTCTCAGCTCTGGTTGCGCATGAGAATCACCTGGGGAGCTTTTTAAAAATACAGACGACCAGGCCCCACCCCAGACCAAATGAATCAGAATCTCTAGAGGTAGATTCCCAGCATCAGTATTTTTTAACATCTCTCCAGGTGATTCTTATATGAAACCAGGGTTAAGGAGAACTAATCTAGTCTGAGCATGAGCTCAGGCAAAATCTGGATGTTTGCTTTTGTAATTCAGGTTGCCATTTAGAGTTCGGATTATCAATTCAGAGCCAATGCTCATAAGTATGATAAGAGGTGGTATCTCACAATGGTTCACACTGCTGCTCTTGTGCCTGATTTTGCCCACTTACTAGTTTTGTGACTTTGGGCAAGTTATTTTAATCTCTTTGTGCCTGAAGTTCTTAATTTGTAAATGGAAATAATAATAGCACTTATAAGATGAAGGCTAAAGTAAAGACCCAAAAGAAAGTAAAAATTCTACGTATTGTGATATTACGACCATCGTCATCACCATTGTTTTGTTGTTGTTGGTAGTAGTAGCAGTAGTTCTATTAGGGATGGTTGCTAAGCGCCAATGGAGAAAACGGTCCTCTCTGTACAGGGCTGCAAAGAGGACCTGACCTTACTTGAAAACTAAAGGCTCTTTGCCACGTTAACAGCGTGCTTCCTCAGATTCAGAACTTCTCAGTGAAGTGGAATGTTTTGGATCAGGTGTTCTGCAAGAAGCTGAGGCTTGAACCAAGTAACCTCCTGCAGTTCCATCCAGCTCTTAATTCTGCATTGAGTACAGTCGCTAGCTCTGCCACTCAGGAGCCTGGACTGAAGGTTAATGCTGGGTTTCTGTTGGATGACTGGAAGAGGCATGTACTGTATGGCGGGCTGACCTCCTGAATCCTCAGGACAATATCAATTTCAAATGGCCCACCCTGCTGAATGATCGGACCTGTGGTTCAGAGAGCATGGTTGCTATTGAATAGGAAGCAGTGGCTCTGTATGCCAGTGTCCTGGGCTAATCGTGCAAAAAGTAAACACAATTTCAATATGTGGGATAGCCTCAGAGAAAAATTAAAGAGCACAATTAGGCATAGTTTCTATTTAGTTTTCAGTTAATGAAGGAGTAATTTGAGGTAGCTCTAGTCATTGAGGGTACAGTGGCAAGAGTCCCTGACTCTCTGGGGTTTAGGACAAGTGTGGACATTACATGGATATTACAGGTTCTTTCGCACAGTTTCCATCAAGACAGCCTCCAATGGTAATTGTGGAAATTGGTGGAATATTCCTAGGAGGAGCTCAAGGATTGTAAAGCTGAATAACATCTTTGTGTTGAGAACTTATATGAGAAACTGGTTTTTTTCCCTTTTCTCCTACAAGCATTTTGTGGCTCACCGTTGCAGACACTGCATATCTTTGTATCCCACACAGTCCCCATGTTAATAGTTGTTTGCTGGTTGCGGTCATTTAATTGAAAAAAGCTGACATGGAGATATTACAGGTCCCAATAGGTCGTTTTTGCATCAAGTATGGTGTTATTGCCTTTGACCAAACTCCTTCCAAGTCCAAATTTATTACAGTTCTTTAAATGCATTAATACATAAGAGGATAGACAGAGGGCTGAAGGAAAGATGTGTGTGGCCTTTAAATATGCCAATGGTCTACAATTCTGAGGCTTGCTTGCCATGGCAAATTGCCAGTGGTGCATTACAGAATTCCAGATGGCATGGTTCTGTTGGTACTTATTTTGGATTTGCTCTGGGAATGAGGTTAAAGAGGATGCTAGACCATGGCTGGGATCCTCTTGCTTACATCTCTCAGAGAAGATTCTGGAAACTTCTGTCTCCTTGCACCAATCAGAAGGCTGCCCCATCCTCTTTTGGGGATTGTGGACTCAGCACAATTTCTCTCTCTCCATCAGTTTCCCTGCACCTAGTAACCCTATACTACAGAGGCCAGTGAGATTGAACTCCCTCGTGTGACCTGTGCTTGCCCTCCCTCAGACCCAGGGGCTGGGGCAAGTGTGGACTTGAATTGAAAGACTCAATAGATAAGGGTTGTGTTTTTCATCAGCTTGCCCGTCACGCTTGCTTTATTTTCTGTGAGATTGTCTTTTAAAAAAAAAAAAAAAAAAACTTTTATTACAGAAATTTACACATACACACACACAGAGAAAAAAAATAGTGTAGTGAACCTCAGTGTCCGCAACACCCAGCTTTAATAGTTACCAACATTTAGCCATTCTTGTTTTCTTTCCCTTTTCTTTTTCTTTTCTGTTTTGCTGGAGTATTCTAAAGCAAATCCCAGATATCTGATTTTATCTGTAAATATTTCAGTATGTATCTCTAGTACACATAGCATAACTTTTTAAAAAACCTAACCACAACACCCTTATCAAACCTAACAAATTTAATAATAATTGCATACCCTGTCCAGATTCAATTTTCCCTAATTGTTTCACAAATGCCCACAAATGGTTGGGCAGTTTAAATCAGGATCCCAACAAGGTGCACCAGTTGCGTTTGGCTGATCCATCCTTAAGTGTCTGTTAATCTATTACAGATTCTCCTCCTGTTTTTACTATATTTATTTGTTGAAGAACCTGGATCATTGTCCTGTAAAGTTTTCAAAGTTATGTATCTGGCTTATTGCATCTTCATTGTCCTGTTCAGCATGTTCCTCTCTCCTCCATACTTCCTGCAAATTAGTTGTTAGCTCTAAAGACTTAATGAGATTCAGGTTCAACTGCATCACATCAGGAGACACAGAACAACTTTTATGGATGTCAAGACTGATCAGTGGGTTCAGGTATGGTCAGCCTGATTCATCCATTATGAAGTTCTCTATCTACCTGTTAACTAATAGTTTTAGCAACCGTTGATGATCACTGCCTGTGTCCGGTAGGGGTTACAAAATGGTGACTTTCAATTCTATCGTTCTTTCTGCACTTATTCGCTATTATTCTATATGAAAGAGCTTGTCATTATCAACTATCTGGTTACTCTGAAATACAGTTCATACAAGAAAAGCGGCATAAATGCCTCTTTCCATTTACTTATCACTTTTCAGAACATTGAATTGCACCAGCAACCTCCAAAAGTGACCACTGAGGCTTGTTTATTTGTTGTTGAGTAGCGTTATAAACACTTGGGTTTTTATCTATTTCATATGTGTCGGTCTGTTTTAGTCATTCCTCTTTTTGATGCTTAAATATCCCATCTTTGATTGGTGGGAGCCCCTTCTAGTTGCCTCTTGTCATCTTTTAATATAATCCCACTAGTCTTTTCTGGCAGGATAAGATACCCCAGGCTCCTGGCTCAAACCTGGAATCAGCTATTTCTACAGGAATGCTGGTTGCTTTCCATGGGAAATAGTATGTAAAGACCACAGTCTGGGTACTCATGGTAGATTCCCTCTTGAAATGCTTATGTTTGTGTTGGAATGCTAACCTCATCCTCCTGGATGTCTCATTATTCCTGCTCTCTGTGGGCATCTGGTTCCACTTGGATACTCCCTCCTCCGTGCAGACTTATAACAGCCAGTGCTTGCCTCTCCTCCAACCAGACCCTACCTCCTCTCTCAACCTTTCATTTATCTTTCCCTTCTAAGTCAGATGCCCTCAGTCATATCTAAGCTTCTAAGACACTAATGTGGGGAACATTTCCATAATGCTGAAGAATAGTGATACCCTTTTTTTCACAGACAATTTTTACTTTTTTATTTCTTGAAGAGATTTAACCTCCTGTTGCTATCTAATCCTTTGGAAGACAAATCTAGTCTCTTTCTTAACTCAGAACGACAGTGCTTTGAAACAAACACTATGGAAATGGTCAGCCCAGTCACCAGAGCTTCATAAAACCAACAATCCCCTCAGGTATGTGTGTTTTCCAGGCCACATACCCATTTGAACATCAGATGAAAACTATGGACCTTCTCTCTAGAAAAATGCACAAATGCACAAAATTTTATAGACTATTTCATGGGCTTCAAGGACCTCAAACTATCTTGGAGTTGACTTTGTTTTCACAGACTAGGTCCTGATTTTCACTGGCTTGTTGGAGGTGGGGCAGGAGTCTGGACAAAGAAGGCATAAAACTGGAACCAGGGTGCTGGCTTTAAATTGCTCCACTGGACATTATTCATTCTTTGGTCTAGAGCTACTCCTGGTGCTGGTCCATTAACTGTTTGCTACTAGTCCATGACATCATAAGCATAGAAATTGAGAGCAGGCATTAAAAAACATTTATAGCAATTCGACATTGCTGCAACATCCAAGCGCCTGGTCGGTGGACTCATCTCATTGACCAGGGCATCAACCATTTTGGGTGCTATGGAGTACACTTGGTGAGGTGCATGTGGCAGGAGCTGCATGCTTGTCATTTGAATAGGACCCCTTATCAGTCCTCAACAGGTTGGAAATTAAAAACCAAAGCAAAAATTGGTCCTTTGCCTCAAATAGTCTGAGAAGCAACAGCAGTGAAACCCCAAATGCTATTGTGTCTTTTCAGCCTATCTTCCTCCATTGTCTACCTCTGTAAAGACTACCTAGAACAAGGCACAGCGTAGGCAGTCTTCTTTGCTGAAAGAAGACAAAGCAGAGCAAAGCTACTCTCCAAAGAGAGAAGCCACATTCTTTCCCTAATGATACCCTGCAAAAAAAAAAAAAAAAATTTCAGATAATTCCTAAGAAGTTGGAGTTACATGAAAAAAGTATGCTAGGAAATAGATTATAAGCCGTCATTATTCACTGAATAGTCTCGTAGAACGTGAACTAAGCAGAGTAACATTAAGTAGCTGGTCCTCACCATGGAAGCTGAGTCTTTCAGGATGGTTTGTGTTTCAGCATACACACCGTGTGAATTAACAAGTCATGGTAGCAAATGCGGTCCATTTGCAGGGCAGAAAAACTCGAGTGGTCTCAAGTATAACAATACTAACAGTGGGAAGGAAATAGTTTATTTAATCTTCAGAATAAGATTTTTATAAAAGAAGAGAAAAAAAAAGATACAGTAGTGTATTCTATGCCCAATTTTTCCCTTCCTATCATCTCTACCTTCCCTGAGGATCTGGGATTAGTAAAATCCACTCTTAGAAGGAGTCCACAATCTAGTCTTTAAAAACTGGGCTGGTGAAAAGTCACCTTTAGCTCTCAAGACTCCTGGCAGCCTGAGGACCGACCTACCTGAGGAGGACTGCCCTCCCCCACTCCCACCACCCCGGTCCCAGTAAAGTCCATCCCTCTCGGCGTGCCTTGGACCACTCTGCAGCCGCCCTGACACTGCACAGCACATCTGTGACACAAATAGGCTGTTGAGGAGACGGTGTGAGCTCAAAGTGAGACACCACCTGTCTCACTTCCCAGAGAAAGGGATTTTACCTCAGGACAACTCAGATTCTGTGGTGCAGTCCCTACTCAAAGAGACAAGTATCCTTCTTTCTTTCTTTTCTTTTTAATGGAGTAGAATCAGAAATATTATCTGCTAATGGTAAGAGAAGAAGAAAAATTGAGAATGTCTCACACAGCTGATGAAATCAGCAGTTGGTGTATAAGTATGGGTTGCAAGAGTGACAACCGGCTTATGTTTATCAACAACTATTAAGTGAACTAGAAATTTCTGGAAATAATTTTGCTTTTTAACATACCTTCTGAATAACACAGGCTGTTTGCTCTATCTCATGAAAAGAAAGACAAAAAAAAAAAATTGTTCTACTTACCACGCACTAGGGGGATAAAGGAGCTTGTCCACAGAATGTGGGCCCAGAAAATGCACAATTGCTGGACTCTGATATGACCTTTGTCTCCACAGATAAAAAGATTGATAACCCCAGGGGCCACTACCACAGTTTTTAAACACATACATCACAAAAGGCTGAGCTTAATGACTATTTTCAAGTACAAACAAATTTCCTGAAATGAAAGAAAAGAAGTAGAATCATGCTATGTCCTATGTAAAGAGGGGGAGAATTTGGAGTAAGTAGGGGCTTCAGTTACCCCTAGTGTTCTCCAACAATATCTACCAATAAAGCTTCCCTGCCCCAATGCCCTGACTCCTATGTGGGAGTTTTATGATTATTGATAGTACCATGATTATGGTAACCATTTATTGAGTGCTTCTATGTACCAGGCATGGGCTAAGTACTTTATATTAGTGGATTTTTAAAAACCTTCGCAATAGCCCTAAGAGATAAATGTTTTTATTATTCCATTTTTATAAGTAAGGAAACAAATCACTCAGATCAGGTCCGTCATAAGGGGCCAAGCTGGTCTGGGAACCAGGTCTGCCTAACTTCTCAGCCTTAACAATCATGCTGGCCTTTAGGGGATTTTTGTGTTTGTTTCCTGCTTTTTCTTAAAAGTTTAAAAAAGAGAGGTTCCTCTGCTCCTTGACTAGAAGGCTTCCAAACCACTTTTTATCCTAGAACTCACACAAGTCATCAGAGGGAATGGAAACTGGCCCCAGCACTATCACACAAAGGTAATAATTAATGAAAAAGGTGTCACTTAAAGAGATCAGTGACACGAAGCGTATGTTTCTCTTGGATTAACTTTTCTAACACTCTTTAAATAATGTGTTGATATCAGCAGAGACCAAAAAGAATGCAAACAGACCTGAACAGTTTAAACCTCTGGGAAGAAAAATATGAAAATAAAGCTGTTCTCATAGCCTTAAACAACTACTTACACTTCTTTTTCTGTGATAATAATTGTGATAATTACCACTTACTGTGGGGCTTTTCTGTGCCAAGCAATGTGTTTATCTTTAATTATCAACAAGCCCAGAAGATAGGAATTGTTGTCTCAGTTTTACAGTTAAAGACACTAAGGCTCCATGAGGTAAAGAAGTTACATCTCTATGTAGAATCTTAAAAAGATTTCCCTCCACGAAATTGAGCATATTCAAAATAACAGAAGTAACAGGAAAAACGCACAGACTGAGGAGCTTCTGAGGGATCTATACAAAAATACCCTCTAACAAGTCACAAGTGATGAAGGAATAGCACCTCCTATGGAGTGGCACATTGTCATTGATGGGGACATGCAGCAATTCAAATACAGTCAGGTCGGCACTCCGTTTGAAAATTGGCTGATCGTGGGCTGGACACCCTGGGTGTAACCTATAAAATGCTCTCTACAAAGACTTAGAAAAGGGGACTTGTGTCTCCTGCAGGGCTAGAGACGCTGGCTGCAGTTGTGCTGCCATGTCTGGGAGCAGTTCTGGAAAGTTCCTCCAACCCTCTCTGTGGGTAGCAAACCTGATACTCTCCAGAAAGTTCCAGGGCCAAGGGCTGGGCATACTGACCTCAAATCCAGGACCCCCAACCTCAGGACCTCTCCCCAGCAGACTCACCTGGGATGAGTTATTTAGTTTGTCTAGACCTGGATCTCATTGACTATAAAAGAGGGCATATTTCTCACCAAGACGGCATGAAAATAATGCTAGCCATTTGTACAGATCACACTGAGCTCCTTAGAAGAACACATGAGCTATCTGGGTTATTTTAAAGATGGAAATGGGCTTGTTAGGGGAGAGAGATTATGGCCACCAGTAACCCATAGGTTTCCTCCATTCTGTGACTCTCATTTCTCTTCATCTTTAAAGACTTTGCTAGAACTTGGGTGTTCCATTTCTACTTGTGAGAATGTGTTTCTGGGAGTTTATTGATAATTGCTGCCCTCAGCACACCTTGTAAAGCAGAGAGAGGGTCCTGCCAATTGATAGTCAACTTGTGACTTAAACCTGTCAGTCCAAAAGAGCAACTGCAAAAGGTGCCTTTAAATCCATTTAGAGTGAGGGATGGTGTGGAGCCAGCGTGCCTGAGTGTCACTTCCTGCCAGTTCACCAACACATGGAGCCCCTTTGACAGGTGACCTGTTGACACTGGCAGTTCGTCTCTTATCAGTCTCTGAGACTGAGCATTTCTCCTTCCTATTTATCACAACTTGTACCTAAACTTCTTCCCCCCTTTCATCCTTGTTCTCTCCTGTCTTTATCCTTCTTTCTTCATCTCCTCACCTTTTTTTTCATTCTCTCCCTTTTCTCTCTCTCCCTTTTCACTTTTCTTCTCAACATTTTACTCAACCACCATTGTCAGTCTCATAAGTGACCATGAAAAGACCAATTCCAGCTGTCAAAATGGCAGCACAGTCTCAGCTTGGAAAAAACTTGGGAATACAAACTTAAGTCATCAAACACGTAAGAAGAGTTACTAGAAAGATGGCATTTGCTGTGAGATATATTTTACAATGAAAATCCTGGTATAAAGAAGAATCTTTTTATTTTTTTCCCTGATATAGTCTGAATAATTTATACCCAATGCCAAGAAATTATATATAATTAGTCTGGGTAATGTATAATTTCCATTTGATTATATATATTAAAGTGATTAAGGAACTTCAGTTTTTCACTAGTAAATATCTGCCTTCTTTGTTCCATTCTGGGTCTGTAATGACTATTTGTATCAAGTGTAGAATTCGTTCAGGACTGAAGGGAGCAAAAATTTGAGTGCTTTTACCAAGCTCAGTTGACTGATGTCTGTGAATCTGGGAGACAGTATAAAGGTAGCTACGTGTAGGGGGTAAAAACTGAAGGGAGGGGCCGGCCCAGTGTCATAGCGGTTAAGTTCGTGCGCTCCTCTTCGGAGGCCTGGGGTTCACAGGTTCAGATCCTGGGTGCGGACTGAAGCACCGCTTGTCAAACCATGCTGTGGTGGCATCCCATATAACGTAGAGGAAGATGGGCATGGATGTTAGTCCAGGGCCAGTCTTCCTCAGCAAAAAAAGAGGAGGATTGGCAATGGATGTTAGCTCAGAGCTAGTCTTCCTCAAAAAAAAAAAAAAGAAACTGAAGGGAGATTTACACCCAATGTCTAAAACCGTCATGTAATTTTGCATGACTTCCAATAAAAAAAATTGAGTAAAACAGTGTAGATCGAAAGGCTATTTAAAGAAAGTTATTCAATAAAGTATGTGACATCACCAATACTTTTAATATTGCATGGAATAAAATGACATTTTTGACATTTCAGTTTTTAATTAATGACTTCCATTGCTTTTGAGTACTTCTATTATGTTTACTACCGCATATTTTATAGCAGTTTTTCTTTTCCCAATTAGAGGATAGATTTCATCCTTTATCTTTGCAGGTAGCTGATCCAAGACATTTTTATGTAAATGGATTAATTAATTGGTAGCCTTCATTTGAAACTTAAAAAGAAAGTAATCCTTTTTGAGAGGCATTAACTGTTTTTTAAAGCCATAAACAATTCTTTACTTAAGCACTTTGTCACACAATTAGAAATTATTTGACAGCAGTAATCATAATAAGAAGCATTACCCCTTACCAAATCACCTTTTTTTCAAGGTAATTAAAAGAACCCATTCATTAGAAGACTGTACAGCAACTTCACTTGTAAAAAGTGTGTTTTTTGGTACATATTGACAAAACTTTTGAGCAAATGATGTCACAGGTTAAATTTCCTGTACAGCCTTTGTGAGAAGGCATCTAGCTACAGAACTGTTCTGGATTCAAGGAAAGGCAGCTACACCTGGCCTCCCTTGCACTCCTTAAGCCTCTCTGCCTTCCAGCCCTATGATTTATGCAAATCAGAAAGCTTTGGCAGTCTTCACTTCCTGGCTGGGCCAGCATAATCCACTTCCTTCGGGTTCATGTGACTATGCAAATTTGAGCACTCCTGAATAGTCCCGGAGGGGCTGTGCCTCTCATTATTCCTGCCCCATTCTCTGCGCAGTGCAAGCATTCAGACTATGAATGGACAAGGGTTTAATTACTCACCACATCTGTCAGATCAGATTCAACTTGAGAATGAAGAGAATCCCAGACAAGCCCAGTCGTTTCTTTGCAATGTTCTTTATGGCCGAGGTCATCCAGCTCTGTCTTCGAGGGAATATTTTCCACTCCTTGTTTCATGACCCTTCTGGAAAACAGAAACTCCAGCTTTTGGAGATCCATTTCTGAGCCTTTCACATTGTGTGTGGCCTTTACAAATGTTAATTAATCTTCCTGATGATGCAGTGAGCATCAGGGAGCCCTTTATTCCCCCAGGGCTACTGATGACCAATATGAATGCCAGAAAGTTTTCCTTACTGTTTCCTGACCTACATGCTCCTCTCTCTACGTGCTTTGCTTCTTTGTCCCCCTCCCCCTAATATGTCTCCCACATGACAAATTGACTACTCACATTACCAGGTCAGCCAGAGTTTGACATAGTAAAGGCGGATGGTCCCCAAACATGGGACATACCTACAAGGAATAAGGTTCTTGCCAATTAAACATTCCCAAGGCTATAGTCCAGGCCTTCCAAGGAAAATGTACATAATAACAGGTAGGAAGGAATGCGTCCACTGGGAACCAAACAGATGGTTACACTCGATGAATGGGCACCAGCAAGCCTTCCCTTAATGTTTCTTTCTGTGTTGGTATCTTTTGGGTTTAAGAGGAGGTTCTTGGTCTGTACAGCTCTGGAATACAAGGTTCTATTGACTGCAGTGGTGTTTTTTGGCTTTTGTTTTTATTTTGTTTGTTTTTCCTTTTCCTCTCTTTTTTTATTGAGGTGAAATTCACATAATATAAAATCAGCCTTTTTAAAGTGTATCATTTACTGTTATTCTGTACATTCACAACGTTATGCAACCATCACCTCTGTCTAGTTCCAGACATTTTCATCACCCAAAAGGAAATCCTGTACCCATTGAGTAGTCACTTCTCGTTCCCTCCAGCCCCGTCTCTATGGATTTAGGTATTCTGGATATTTCGTGTAAATAGAATGATACAATATATGACTTTTATTACTGTTCTTTCATTTAGCATCATGTTTTTGAGGTTTGCCTTACTGTTTTACTATGGCATTTCCTGATGTATGCGTGCACGCGCACGCGCACGCATGTGTGTGTGTATGTGTTTATCATTCTTACCCTGTCAAAATTATTCCTCTTCATGTGTTCTCTGTCTTGGGTAATGTCATTACCATCCATGGAAGCCTAACAATCAGCTTGGACCCATCCTCTCCTCTCACTCCTGTTGTCTACTTATTCTCTAAGTTCTGTTGATTTCGCATCTAAAATACCTCAAATCAGTTCTCACTGCTCCTGCCCCTTTTCAGACACCATTCATTCCCCAGCTAGTCTTTCTCGAGCACAGATTCATCTTGATCATGTCACTACCCCTGCTCTTCAGTGGTTCCTCACCACCTTCAGAAGAACAGGATTCAAGCTCCTCACCATGCTGTCCGTGGTTGTCCACCATTGGTTCCTCCACTCCTCTGCCCTCATTCCCATCCCTCCCTGATACACCATATCTATCCAACCACATTAAACTGTTCCTAGGTCTCTGGCGAAGGTGCACACTTGCTCCTGCATGTCTTTATGTGTCTTATTCCCTCTCCCTAAAACGTCTTTTCTCTCCCCCAACTGCAGGAATCCATTCCTCCACGATCTATTACATTTTACTTTCTCACTTTCTCTGATCCGCTAGTCAGAATGAATTCCTCCTTTCTGTCTAATCCCGTGGCTTTTTATTTATCATGGACTTGTCATAGCCAGTCTTTAACAAAGGTTCTTTATAAATCTCTGTCCCTTCCCCACTAAACTCTGATCTTCTTGAGGCCAGAAAGCTTGCCTTACTCGGTGGTATCTCTAGCATCAACGACTGTGTAGGTCCTCAATAAATATTTTGTTGAATGATTTGAATTTTCTTCTCCAAAGAAAAAAGTATGGGCCTGGGCCTGTAAGGAGCCTAAGTCATGGAGAGAACTAGTCTGTTGCAAAGTAACAAGGACTAACATTTAAAATAGTAATTATTTTGATCTTCTGTTGAATTTAAAGTTACCCACAATGACTTACCAGTTACAATTAGCAGAAAATGCAACTTTGCTTTTTTTCCTCCTCAGATTATGTTCTTCATTACAACTCAAGAGTTTCATATGCAGTTGCCAAAAATCTTCTTTTTGACAAATTGCACAGGAGGCATTTTGGGATTGTGTGATAGAGTTGATTGAATTTAGGCCAAGTTCTGTACCCTGATATTGCTCAGAACAAAAACACATATGTAGGGCTACTCAAAAATTTATCTATTTATTTTATCCCAACGCTCCAAATTCATCTATCTTTAAAAATAATCTATTGGATTCTGTTAAAATTAAATGCCAAGTAAACAATGCAAATAAAACTATTTTGTTTGCTGAGAAGTAATTGAAAATCTGCAACTAATTACACATTGGCAAGCTCTGAGCCTACAAATAGCTGAAACACTCTGCTGACGCATTGTTTACAGCTGGGTTCAAAACTGGTTTCCTTACACCAGCCATCCACAAGTTATTAATCAATACTTTGCCAAGTTCTCTACCTCACCTTCAAAAAATGGTAATAAACATTTAATTTTCAATATGGGCTTCATAAACAAAGCTGTTAAAAGCTAGAGGAGGAGGGGTAATTGGATAGAACACACAAAGCCTGTCCTTGAGTTATGTGAATTGGCTTTTCGTTTAAATCCCCTGTTCTTCCTTGACTACTCAGGAATCCTGCAATTTAGTTGAAATTAATATTCTGTCAGTTTGGTCACTGAGTCCCCCATGGCACTCCACTGATATATTACAAGACCTCCTTAATTGAAATTCTGGGGAAAAGCAACATGTTCATGGACCACAGAGAGACAGGGATCAACAAATTTGATTTGCCATTGCTACAAGCAAGTAAAGGTGAATTTATAAATGACTCTATTCTGAGTGAAGTTATATATATACATGTGACCCTGCCATACCTCTTAGACTCCATCTCCTACTGTTCTTTCTCTCCCAACTGACCTACATTCACTCTTGCTCAGTCTTTGCCCTTGCTGTTCTGTTTTTCTGGAATGTTCTTACTCTAGATCTTCACTTGACTGGCTCCTCCTTTTCCTTCAGGTTTCAGTTTAATGTCACTCCTCAGAAAGGCTTTCCCTGTCCCCCTTACCTAATATCTTATACTTTATTCTCTTTATTCATTTATTTACTTGATTATTGTGAGATGCCTCCACTGGATTGTAAGCTATGCAAGGACAGGCACCTCATCTTGTTCACTACTCCAACCCTGGTCCCTGGAAAGTGTCTGGCACATGGTAAGTTCTCAATAAATATTAGATGGATGGATGAATGGAGGGTAGATGAATGGATAGATGGATGGGTGGGTAGATGGATGAATGGCTAGATTAAGGGATGAATGAAGGAATGAAGTTATGTTGGTTGGGACAAGCAGTTCAATTAAGACAGAAATTGAATACTAAGAAGGGCATAACTCTAAAAGCAGCTCCTTTAATAAGAAACCAAAGCCTGTTCTAAATTCCAAAGTTCGAGACATGTCTAAACTGGGGTGCATTCAGACCTGAGAGGTGGTAAGAAGTACTACATAATGAATTCTCTTTGACTTTCACAAGGGTTGTTCTCTAGAAAAATTATTAGACCTGTCTCTGTGGCCCCAAAGACTTGATCCAGGACCAGTGGGTAGAAATTACTGGAATACATATTGTGGCTTAAAATGAGAGAACTTTCTCAATGAGAGAGCTGCCCTGAATGGAAAATGAGTAGTGAGATTGTTGGTGGGAGTATTTATACATAGAGTGCCCAAATATTTGGCAAGGATGCTTACCATAGAGAGTACAGGCATCAAATGTGCTGTGGTTCTAGATAATTTGTCTGGTGCCTTCCCATCTTGAAGCTCTATGATTCTATAATGATCAAAGGAGAAGCTCACTCAATAGTTGACACTTATTTTAAAAAGGAGAAATTCCAATGAGATGTGAATTATTCATTTTGTCCCATAAGGAGATAACTAAAAAATGATAAAAATGAACTGAAAGTAAGTGTTCTAGCAAAATAATAGAGCTGAATTTTAAAAGTCTCTTCCCCATCTTCTGTTCCCTAGGATGCCTTAGATAGGGGCATGCAGTATTTTAGGTACATTGTGAGCAAGGAGCCTGCAATCCCAGGGGGTGGCAGAGGCGGCATGTAAGGTCTCAAGCCAGCTCTGTGATCTTAAGGCAAAGCCTCTATGTGTGAAACACAGTGGTACCTCTAAAATAGAACAAGAGCACTCCATCCATGCGAAGATGACTGACAAGGTCACTGAGACCTACAGTGATCTGGCAAATTAAAGCTGTCTGTGGCAGCCTTTTCTTTCAGGACATACTTCTGGAAATCAAAACAAATTATAAATTGATGATTTTCTGTTGCTGAGTCATTTTTCTTGCAGTTCCTTTTTTTTCCTATTTATTGTTGGTTCAATATCTGAGCCATAGAACTGCTGCCTTCCGGTGGGCATGAGGGAGAGAGCCCAAGATGGAGATCTGCCCCCAGGAGGCAGATCTAGACATAGATATGTAGGCCTTCCTGCAAGTTCACAAATGTTCAGAGATCAAGCTTAATGTCCTGTCTGGTTAATGAAGTTTAGATTATTCACTGCACCACGGTCCAGTTCTTTCCCTCGCCAATCACTGGGGTGACTGGAGTACTGAGAATGGAGTGTGGGAAGGGAGTTTAGGTTCCTCACCTGGTTTCCAGCCAGTCTGATTCACTGTCTTACAGGGGAGGCCTCAGTTGCACAATGTGTAAAGCAGAGTGGTCACTGGCAAAGCTCCCCTCTCTTGCTGCGCCTCCTTCCAGCTAGGTAGATCTCACTCATCTTGCAAGGCCGAACGTAAATGTTACATTCTCCTTGGAGCTCTCCCAGGCCCTCAGGCAGAATAACCATTCTTTCCTCTGTGCCTCGTCACTCTCCTCTATTGCACGTTTATCAGTTCATGTCATAGGTTATTCTGTACAGACTTGGCTCTCCTCTGAGGCTGTGAGATTCTTGAGGGCAGGGACTGTCTTCTCTTTTTCTTTATATCTCCAGGATTCAGCACAGTTCTTGGCACATGATAGATTCTCCATGAATGCCTGGTGAGTTGGGAAAAAAATGACTAGACACCTGAAATATTAAAGGAATTACTAGTTCTTGGATGGAAAGTAACCAAGACGTGAGATTCAAGGTGAAACTAATCTTGTCTCCCTAATCCTGATTAAACAGTGACAGTTTCTTCCTCTCATGAGCCATCTGGATCTTAATGGTTGTTTTCTTACAAGGTTGTTGAGTTTACAAGATGACAGAACTGTGTTTACCTTGGACTTGGGGCTGTCGTCTACTAAGAAGCTTTCAGCAGAGCCCGGGAGTCAGGTTATGGTATTGTGGGCAAAAAGCCACTGGGGAAAAAGCCCTCCTGGATAAGAAATGCTTTATCATCTGGTCCCTGAGTCTTATGGAATTAAGCAGTGACCTAGCTGAATTATCCCATAATGAGCCCTCAATGCGTTCTGAAGCCTGAACTTGCTCTGAATGGGCTCCAGATTCCCAATGATGCACACAGCCCCTTAGGGTCAGGGGCCACCGTGCTGCCAGTCAGTTAAGGCAGGTGGAATGTTGCACAGTTGCAACCCTGGTTGCATTTCCCAACACCTCCCTATCCCACGATGATCAGTCGTTGGCATGCTATTTCTGCCACCTTGTCGTACTTGTCTGGGGTCTCAATGGCTGTGCGTGTGGAGAGCCTGTCCCCAGTCCTTTTTTCTCAGGACAAGCTTAACTTTACTTCCTCCGGCCTTATCAAACCCTTTGTTTCCAAAATTGTTACTCGGCCACTTGGGGAGTTGAACTCCACTCCTCCCTCCCTACATCCTCCCAGCTAAAAGTAACGAGAAAAACAATTGACCATGGTGAGGATGTCCATCTTCCCATTCTCCCCAGTCCACCATGACTTAGAGGGGTAAGGCTGTAGAATTTTGTCAGCTGCATTTCATACTGCTGGTGATGATTTGGCCATCTCTGCTTCGAGCCCAGCTTAAAGAAACGTATGGCCCCAGATTCTTCAATGCAGATATGGGACTTTCCCATGTTGAGAGACTTAACAGATGAAACCTCTTTTCATTTACCGTCCAAATAACAAGTGATGTCTTGTCTTTCAACAGAGACGCTCTTTTTACTCAGCTATTCAACGAAGAATGTGCTGTTGTCTTTGCTGTAGATTTTTATTTTATTTGTAAATTGTGCGTGCTGCAAGCTACGGAATACTGAAAAGCCATACACCCTGGCTTGTTAGCTGACACACAGTATGTGTGATTACAAATTGTTTGAATAACAGTGGACTATTGAACTGCCATCCAGATGTGTGTGGAATTAACTGTGGGAATGTCCACAAAGGAGGATTATCTTTCTTGTTGCTGTGTCCAAGCCTCCCAGAAAGTGAAAACATAAGCATGGAAACTACTCAAGTAGAACAGTAGCTGCAAATGGCTCTTCAGAAGCCAAGTTAATGATTTTTTTTAAATTACACATTGCAATTAAGACTGAGTTTGTTTTCCTAAAGTAAATCATGCAAAGAAAATGCCAAACAACAACAAAAGAAGTTGCAGCTTTGAATGGTCTTTGGGAATGTTTTAGTCATTTTATGTCTTTAAAGGTCTAGAAATTCAGAACACTGTAGAATCAAGATAAGACCCTGACCATCCCAAGTCTCTGAGCTGTCTTCTTGTGTACTTTGTCCATGTTTCCTATACTTCCTTCCATCCTGTCTGCTATACAGGATACCACAACCATAAAATGGTTGACATTCACAGTACTGGTCATGGAAAAACAATGAAGAAATCATCTGTGAACGTTTTCTTTAAAAGATATTTGAACCACATTGAGATACCACTTCTAGGATGGCTCAAATTAAAAAGCCAGACAATAACAAGTGTTGACAAGGATTGTGGAGACATCAGAACCCTCATACATCACTTATGAGAATGTAAAATGGTGCAGCCACTTTAGAAAACAGTTTACCAATTCTTTAAAATATTAGACATGAGCTGCCATATGTCCCAGTTTCCACTCCTAGATAGATAGACATATGTATATACCCAAGAGAAATAAAAATATATGTTTACACAAAAACTTGTACATGAATATTCAGAGCAGCCTTATTTATAATAGTAAAAAGTATAAACAACCCAAATGTCCATCAACTGATGAATGGATAGATAAAATGCAGTATATTATTCAGCCATCAAAAGGAATGAAGTACTAATACAACCTGGATGAACCTTGAAAACATGCCAAGTGAAAGAAGCCAGGCACAAAAGACCACATATTGTGTGAATCCATTTGTATGCAATGTCCAGAATAGGCATTTCTGTAGAGACCAAAAGTAAATTAGTGGTTGCCTAGAGCTGTAGGGGTTGAAGGAAAATGGAGAGTGACTGCTAATGGGTATGGGTTTTGTTTTTTGGAGTGAGGAAAATTTTCTAAAATTGTGCTGATGATTGTACAACTTGGTGAATATACTAAAAACCATTGAATTTTGTACTTTAAATGGGTAAACGCATAGTATATGAATTATACCTCAATAAAGCTGTTTCAGAATGAAGGCAAAATAAAGACATTTTCAGGTAAAATTTTTTAAATGTATTTGAAGGTGATTTTTCTTTAGAAAATCATGCCTCAAATTAGGATATTTTCAAAAATCATATATCTGACGTTTTTTGGCAGCATGAAAAAGAAGGGGAAATGGTTTTAAATTTAGTAGCTTATATCTCTTTTTTTTTTCCTCTGGAATGAAAGATCTGTTACTTGTTCAACAGTGTCAACGCTTTCTATCTCTAGTTGGAATCTACAGCAGTAAGTTGGCACCCAGCCATGAAATACCTAGATTTACCTTTGTGCGCTAAAACTCCCTGTAGCAACTCATGTTGAAATATATCATTTTGAACCTATTTTAAATTCTGTAGCAAGCAAGTCAAAAAATTTTTTAAATCATGAAACATCCACCAAGTCAGAGGAAACAAAGAAACGAATAGGAAATCCTCTCTAGATTCTGTTCACACTCCACTTTCTATAGTTTAATCTAAAGAAAAATGTGGAATTTCCTGCAGAGTGATTAATAGGCCAGTGTGGTGACATACAGGAACTCTGAGCTTGACCTTGCAGGTAAAGGCTAACTGGTATGTTAAGTTGATTACACAATTTCCTCTAAATAAGTTGACAAGTGGTTTGCACAGTTGCCTTGACTTTTGCCCTTATAAATGCACACTTATGAATGACTTGCTTTTTCAGCTAAAGCAATCCTTATTTTAGATGTGATATGTGTTAAGTAAACAGCCTGATAGGGGAACCCTGGCTTCCTAGCCTTCATACCCACGTCACATTATCTGTGTTGTGAGGGTACAAGAGTTTGGGGAGCCTGACCTCAGCTTTGAGATGTAACTGTTCTCACAGGGCGTAGGAAACCCATTCATGGGGCACAAGAGACTCTTTTCCTTCTTCCAGTATGGCGAAGTAGACTGGTGGATTTGAGAAGATGATTCCATAAATGGCTTGAAAAATTCCAGGAGTAGAGGCTGCTAAATGGTTTGCAGTAAGTGACACGTAGGCTTAGTTCTGGTGTTTTGTACAGATCTCCTTTCAGGATACCAAGTCTGTAAGAAAATGGTCTCTGGTGTTTCTTCAAAAATATCATGGAGAAAAGGTTTCTAGTCAGCATTTCTGTTCTATGATCATTTTCACAGAAAGAAAATGTGGTCCTTTTATAGTCTAGAGAATATAGTTTATTGAGAGATTTTTGTGTACAGATGTACTACTTCCTTCTATTAAGGAGAAGATTACAAAAAACTATTATAAGTGAACAGGAAATGTAGTTTCAGATTATAAATCAGAATGCTGCTTAGGAAAAAAACTGTTTATCTATAGATTAATAAGTCAAGCACCACTATTGAACCTAATATATCCTGATTTGATAAGCAAAAAGAGCTTTGCTAGCATTGTCGATTTAGCTGGGATCTATTCGTGCATGTGTCTCTTCCTGAATGAGTTAAACATTTGGAAAATGAATTGATTTTTATTTATATATACAAAGATAATACCATTTATGCTTTCCAGGTCTAGAATATGACAAGCCTTGAGCTCATCTGGAAAACAGAACATTATTAAGACACAAAGGTTAAATTTACCATCCCATCATCAAATCTATGAACGTCCCTCTGAAACAACGTGCAGACCCATTATAAATCATCTTCATTCAGGTTAACTCTTACATAAGATGAAGCTTGTCAGCCTGAAAATGTTTACTACTTGCCAGAGATGACTCACTCAGCATTCTTTTTATTTATTTCATTATTTCACTCAGTTGTCTATAGGTATTTGTAACAAAAAGGTTGCCATCCACTTTCTGGCTGGCCGTGTGCTTGGGCGAGGACTGGAGCTAATCTGTTCTGCAATGTGGCTTCTCGTTGCAAGTTGTC
Organism: Tapirus indicus; assembly: GCA_031878705.1. Taxonomy (NCBI): domain Eukaryota; kingdom Metazoa; phylum Chordata; class Mammalia; order Perissodactyla; family Tapiridae; genus Tapirus; species Tapirus indicus. The sequence continues at coordinate 18,745,653 of CM062921.1, read as the reverse complement.
AATACTCAGTAACCATTAACTATTAACAACAACATCCTTGGCTCATGTTTCTGAGCCATTTCACTTCCTCCCCAGCTGGCCATCGCCCTGTTTGTCATACTCATGAGGCAGGAGGAGATTTTTCACAGCCAACCCTTTCTGCTTGTGGAAAGTTAGGATCTCCTGAGGTTTGGCTTTAAACTCTGCATGGCAAAAGTTTCATGAACTTCCCCCCATGGAGGAGCACAGACGTTTCTGCTGCCTCTCAATTTTCTCTCTCAAGAGAGTCCTCTCTTAAAAGAAAAAATAATACTTCTGTTGTATACATTTTTAATCAAATATTTCAGAAATTAAAAATATAGGACATAATATAATGAACATCCTTCTGTCCAGCACAAGCTTAAGAATTAATATTTCACAAATACAAGTGAAGCCGCTGTTCAACCTCAGAAAGTTATAAGACCAAGTTTGCAGCACCTTGAAGAAATCCAGATAAAATATTGGGATCTGCCCTGTGAGAGGAAAGGGAGGTGATGCTCATGGAGGGAAAATGCAGTTTTCCTTTATTGGTTTGAATTTTTTTATGTTCCAAATATTTGAACCATAAGAAATTCTGATATTCAATTATTTTTGATCTTCAAAAGTGACAGTTTTATATGGTCAGCCTCATAGCAAGGAGACAAATGTCCCTTGCACCATAAAGAGGAAACCAAAATCAAGCTCACATTTTCTTTTGTCTGGATCATTAGCTTAGCCTCAGAACTGGCTTCCCTGCCTCAGTTCTCAACTCCTTCCAATTCAACCTCCACTCTCTTGCCACAAGCATATATATATAGGGTCAAGCTGTTACTTCAAGCCACCTACATTACAGTGGCTGCCACTTTATATAACTCATCTCATTCACCCTCACAAGAAACTATGAGATATCCAAGGGCAGACCCAAGTTTTGTGAGATCTGAAGCTTATACAGTTTGGGATCCCTGCTAAGGTTAAATTCAAAATTAATTATTAATGTTTGTTTAGGTCAAGAAAAGAAAGTACAACAAAATAATAAAAATAGGCAAATACCCCAAGCACCACAAAGTCCTGAAAAATCACATAGTTTTATTCATTAACTGCTTGACACATGTTTATAATACTTTTTCTTCTGTATCTTTGGCTACATATTCCTTGGTCATTTCTTCATCTAATAATAATTTCATAATATCATTTTCTATGGAGAGGATAGAAAGATACTTCAGTCTTACTTCTAATATGGTTGAGCAAAACTTGTTTTTTTATTATTGAGACTATTTAAAAAGTATTTTTTGCTTCATTGTTCAGTATCAGTAATATCATATAAGTTTTTAAGATCGTTGTCAAATGAAAATGTTTCTCACTTTATTTCCAGATATGAGCTGTAAGATTTGGAATTTTTTTTTCCCACAGACTAGCTTATGGCTTCACACATTTTTTTCTCTACCTCCCACATACCTTCAGAGCCAGGTGCTCTAAGATGTGTTCATATCACAGTATGACCTCTGGCCCTGCTCCTTCATGTACCAACACTCAATGAGTTGGCCATTTCCAGCCCAGGGCAGCTAGCAATAATTTAACCAAACACGGAAATGACTGTGAAACACATAAACATATCCCACTACATCCAAAGTAAATTATCCCGAACTCAACTTTCTCTTAGCTGGATCCCAAAAATGCCACGGCCACTCCAACACTACCCAACACAAGAGAGTCAGAGTAACAAAAGACAGTAGCCCTAATGGATTGCAGTTATTATATCTTATTTTGACAAATTGCACAAGATATTTGACCAAGAGAACATATTTTTAGGGCCTTGGAAGGAGCTGTAACAAGTGAGAGACTGACCCTGAAGGCTTAAGGGAGCTAAAAAGCTGCATTCGCTTTATAGGAAACTTGCTCAAGGTCACTCAGGTAACAAGAGACAGAGCTAGAATTTGAACCCAGTCTTTAGAGGCCAAGCTCTTACCTATTAAATGAGGTTAATTCATATCTTATTTTACAACACCTTTCTTTTTTGTATCCCAGCTTAGCTCTCAGCATGTAACCATTAGTCAACATTTGCTATGCAAAAAATGGACATCCAGATCTCAAAACAGATATGCTATATTCTTAGTCACCCTTGGGCCAACTGCTTTTAAGACTCTGGAATTTAACTTCTGTTTGAAATAAATTTTATCATGATATAAAATTTCAGATTAATTCTGTGTTCAACAAAATTCACTACCCCTACTCCACCCATGTTCTACAAATCCTGTTGCTCTTCCTCCAGCTAGGAATATTTCTCAGTCTGCCCCAAGGGTTGATAAATATAGTACAATCCTCTTACGTTTATTCTGATGTCCTAAAAGCCATAGTTCAGAAATGGTGGGACAGTCCTAATTAGAAGGGGGACAGCCGGCAGGGGCCCTGCTTTCAATATGTGGGCACCTGCAGAAGAAAGGCTTTCTCTGATAAACCCTCCAATGTCTGTAGCCCTCGGTTGTGCACATGGGCGGAACTCTATCTCACAGAACAAGTGTGTTTGCCAAATGAGGGGGTGAAGTATCTTGCAAGTCCACTTGTTCCAGAAGAAAGACAGGATAAGGGAAGTGGCAGAAACAGTGATAGGAAAGGAGTTTTTCACACTAACAAGTGTGAACTGATAAGCCTGACCTGTAAGACAAATGTTGAGGGTCCTAAGTACACCTCTCAGGTCAAAATTAGCTGAGCAAATTTGATTTGGCTTTCCATTTTATAATGGAAAAAAATTCCTAGGGAGAAAGAAAACTCAGCGTTTATTGCTATCACGAGTGACAGATCTGACTGCTTATCTGCTAGATTCTCCTACTAAATAAGTCAATGGAATCACTTTCTAATATGCCTGAAACATAAGGCATAACATTAATAAAATATAGTAATAATATTTTAGTCCTTCCTATAATCCAGTCCCTGGGCTGAGCAACATTGCTTGTTGCATTTAATCTTCACAAGAACCCTGTGAGGCTGGTTCAATTTACAGATGAAGAAAATGAGGCTCAGAGAGATTCAGTCACTTACCCAGCCCAGCCACACAGCCAACCAGTGGCGGAGGCCAGATTTGAACCAAAGCAGCCAGACTTGGAGCCTGCATACTTATCTACTCTGTTGTACACGGAGAGGTCCACATGCATTCTGTTCCTGTCTCCCTGCTCAGGACTCACCTCTCCAAACAGTTCCCATAGAAGGGGAACCGTTCCCATAAAAGGGTGCTTTGAGAAACTCCCTGAATGTTACTCTATAGTATGTGTAAAGCAAACAAGGGCTATTTTTATCATCTGCCACAAGCTGCCCTTATTAGCTAATTTTTATTCTCTTAGAATGCCTAGAATAAAACATAAGAATATTGGTAAGGAGGCAAAATAAATATTTATTGATCCCTGAAAGCCATGATATATGCTTGATTCTTCTCCACCCTGGCTTGGAGGCCCGGGCTGTGCAAAAGGAAACCCTTAATGAGGATTAAGGAGAGTGTAGCTGCTTCCTTCTGGCAAACTCAGGTTGCTCTGAAGTGCTGAGGTCATGGCGCTGCCTCTTTAGGGGCTGAAACAGGGTTCCCTGTGTGTTACCTATTTATGCCTAAAAACTCCACCAGGAAGTTTTTGAAAAGTTCTCAGGAGGGGCAGCCATATTCACGTGGCCCAGATGTAGAGTACGGTGGCAATCCAATGCGCAGACCAAGGGTCCTGGGGGGAAGCACTGGGGCTCGTAGTCACGTTGGAGTAGAAGTGATGGGCCAAGGCCAAGGTGACAAGAAGAGAATATGTGCTCCAACCCCTCATTGCATAAAAGGAGAGACTGAGGCCCAGGGAGAGGAAGTGAGCTGCTGCTCGTCATTCAGCTAATCGTGGTGGAACCAGCACTAAGATTCCTGCTAAGCATTGCTTCTACCATAGGTTGCTGACGCGCCCACCTCAGGGCAGCATCACCCAAGCAGACTGGTACCTTCCACAGTAAATCCTAAATACTTCATGTCAGGTTAGTCATCCAGTGATCTGACTTGGGGTTGCACTTGAGAACTGTACTGAGAAGACTGACCAAGAGAGGCTATGCCCTTTTTTCTCAGGTGGTTAGATTCCCAGTGTATAGCAATACAAGAGCTATTTAAATAAGCTCTCTATTTTATTCCTACAGTTGGTGACTCACCGACACTAATACATGTTATCGTATTCCCTGAGCCAATCAAGTTTTCTCCAGACTTATATTCCTTAGCTGAGATGTAGGGAGATTGCCCAACAAGTTACTAACTGCTTGTTCTGCAAGCAAGAAGTGCCCTGGATGACTATACACATGTATGAGTATTTCACACAAATGACACTTGTTACTCTTTTGCTCTTTGAGGTACCTTGTTTAACTAAATATACTCGGAAAGAATTGGGAAAAATCAAACTATTGTTCACATCAATCCATCTTTGCCAATAAAATATTTTATAGAGAACACTTTTATCTTATAAGCTTTAAATTTATTCTTTTCAAAACCTTGGAGCAATAGATTTAGCTCATTCAAATTACGGAAACATCCACTGTATAACCTAATTAGTAGAACCAGGCTTCACTGCCAAACAAGCAACCAAAGTGGACTCATTTTCTGATAGAACAAGTCTGACTTCATGTTTTCAATTTAAATGTGTTAGCACGTGTCCCTAGGACAACCAAGTCACTTCTGAATTCTAATTCTAGGGTAGGTGGGAAGATAGTAGGGAGGGCTTAGTAGATGTATAGAGCAGAGAGGTTCAAGCCTCTCTGTGAATTTCCCACACGGGGGACATAAGGCGCTGCCCCCGTCAGCACATCTTACTGACGCTCTCTTTGCTTTGTCCACACAAGACTCGCAGGAAAGCTGCATTCTTTGAAAATAAGTTGGGAGATGAAAGAGGTGAAGTCATTATACTTTCAATGAACAAACATTGTCAAAACTTGCACCACTCCACTCTACAGTATATCTGAATTCAGACCATCCCAACACGGGCTGAACACCGTGCTTCACCTTTAACAAGAATATATGTAAAACAGAGAGAAACTCAAAACTCCGGCTTGGATCTGTGGTCCTTGGTTTAAGGAGCAGCTACTTACAGCAACAGTTCCTGTTGTCTCTTGTCTCATTATTTGGCACTGTGGAAGCTTTTAAAGCCCAGGGCAGTGGAATTAGTGAGTGGGAGAAGGCAATTGAGGGAGGACAGTGGTGCAGGGATCACAGGCATATTCTCAGAAGACTGGCTTTCGCGAATAATACATGTGAAGTAAGGGACCTGGAAACTGATTTTCTTAAACTTAACTATACTTCAGTTTGAAGACTTCAAGAGAAATCCTTACAAGACTTCTTGGGTTGAATGCTGTAAGGCCTTCAAAAGGCCATGTACCAGGATGTTCACTGCAACTCTGGAATAGCAGAAATTTAGAAGCCACATAAATATTCATCAATGGGGGGGGGGGTCAATGCAATCGAATACTATACAGCAGTTAAAATAAATGAGTCATACACATGTGTACACACATATGCATCTGGGAACTATTATGTTGAGTCAAAAGATAATTTTCAAAGTGCTGCTTATAGAGTATTATGTTAAAAAATAGCACACATGTTTATAGATACATAAATATGTAGTAAAAGTATAAAAACATGGGCAGAAGCATAACCTACTGGGGAAGGAATGTCAACTGTATTTGTAACGTGTTATCTTTTCAAAAGAGCAGCTCAGCCTTCCGTGCTATTACATTGATTATTGTATTTCAAGAGGAAACAAAGAGACTGATTTTAAAATATATGGCCTGTGCAACAGTCCAATGGGAGAACAGGCTTTAGAGTTTCAACTTAGGCTTTTGTGGGGGAATACACAAAACGAGCTGGCCTTTCGCCTAGGCCACTACAACTGCCCAACTACAGGTTCAAGAGAATTCCCATCTTGGAAGGGCTGAGTCTGGTTAAATTGCTTATCCCAAAGTCATCCCTGATTTTTGTTTTTAATGAAATTTGACAAATAAAGTGTGTGCATGAAGGCTCCTGTAGAATGACTTTAATTTGTGCTCAGGAATGCATAATTTTATCAGGGTCTCTGTAATTAGATATTGTGCAATAGAATAAAAAGCAAATACTGCTTGTTCCATGGCAACAACGGCCTGTAGTGCCTCACTATCTTTGAGATAACGAAGGTTTCCATAGACACATGTATCGCATGGGATTTTTTAAATAGACGTCCAAGAAGAAAATGGAAGTTTCCCAACTGGTTTTCCCCTATTTTTAAGGGTGAGTGTATGAACATGTGTTTTGTTCTCTTCTTTTTCTATTTCCTCCTAGGTTTGGGTTGTTTTTCCCCCCCTCTATCTGCCTGAACTGGAAATGTGGATACTGAAGGTTTAGTAGTCCTGTAGAAAAATGTCAGTGTTTGGTATAAAGTGCCTATCTTTTGAGAGGAGAGAAAAGAATTAAGATTGTGGTCACACTCTGCATAAGGATTGAGGGAAGGTTTGGAGCAAATGTGGTCTGTGTTTTTAGCAGAGGGAGTGCTGATGTGCCAGAGCAAGCTTCTAAAAGGCAGGGAGCGGCCTCACTCACCTCTGTGACCCTGGCATTTAGCATTGCAGGCATGCAGTAGGTGCTCAATAATTAACTCCCTGCTGGTTAGCGAATCATATAGAGGGAAGACAGCAAAGTTCAATGATTACTAAGAAGAGACCTGCAAGTGCCCCTTTGCTTCCAGACCAGAGGTCTGATGCCTGTGGAGCAGGTGGGTTACATAAATGTGCAGGGGTGAGGCTGGCCAAATGTGACACAATAGGAAGTGGAGGGCCAGGGGCGAACCAAGGTATGCAGGGCCTATCTTATAGCATTCAACCCAAGCTTTTTTCAAACACCCAACTAGGCCAAACAAAACACAACAATTTGCATTTCTGCCTAAGCTATGAGGAAAGTTAATTCCAGTACTGTGTTGTTGTGTTGGCCAAATCCCAAGCAAGTTAAGGACCATTTCTACCAAGAGCCAGTTTTAAGCAGGTAACTAAGCAGGAGCATTGCTCTTTACTAAGTAGTAAGACTTTGGGCCAGGCCAGCTCTGTGCAGGACCAGTCCTGGACACACCAGGCTCTCTTTTTCTCATAAGCATTGGTATCTGGTTGAAATCCATTTGTAATGTTCACCAAGGGCAGGCTGGAAAGGGAGAAGAATACCCAGCAAAGTAGCCTGCATCTTAAGAGGAAGGGTCGTTGAAAGACAAGAGAAGCAACCCCATGGATTTGTGATCTGCTGACACGCACGTGACCCTCAAATCATTGTTTTAAACACCAGCTGGTGAACCACTACCTTCTGTCCTGCTGCCTCACTGGGGTGATCTCCTAGAGTCTGATTAACTGCACCACCAAAAATAGCCTAGTGGTTGTACCTAAACATTTCTAGTACAGGTCCTTTTGGCCACAAGATTTTTGCTTTAAGAACTATCAGCCCAAGTACCTCCTGTTGGAATACACGGCCTCAAATATTTGTGGATGTTCCTCCCAAGATACACCTAAGCTGAATTCTGGGAACTCTTTCTTTTATCTCATTCATTTCATTAATTGCATTTAATGGTGTGATTGGAATTGTTAGGGCAAAGCCTTTGGCAATTTTATTAGCACTAAGCAATTTTAAATGTGGTAGTGAAGTGTGCACTTTGGGAGAATATTAAAAACATTTTAAGAGATGAAGAAATTGCTATGTAGTGAGAAGTGCAAAGGAACAGACGTTAATTATCCCTGTAAATTCTATAAATGTCTTTGTAGAAGCATAGAAATCATACCATTCCTTACATTTACAGAGTATTCTCTTCTAAGTTACTCAGGAGGCAGTTAGAGGTGTTGTCTTATCTTCATATGATCCTGAGAGATAGGGAGGAGCAATTGTAAAACAAACTATTCAGACCCTGTTAGGCATCAGGGAGAACATTTAAGACATCATTTAAAATATTGTCCATTTCTTCTAAAATCTATAGTCTTATTGGTGGCAATTATAGTCACCTTTGTAAATAGGGTCAATAAAAGAACTAAAATTGTCCATTTCTTTATTGAAACAAAGAACTGGAATAAGAGCCTAGGCCTTCTGAGTGCCATCCTAGAGATTGTGCATTTCAGAATGTGCAAAAAGCAAGCTGTAGAAGAGGATGCATTTAACACCATGTACCTGCAAAGGTGAGGAGTTGATCTCTAACTATTCTCGTTGGTTGTACAATCACTGTGAGGTATTTAAACCCTTGCAGGTGGCAGCCCGTACTTCCTTTGCTCAACCGTGAGCTTTCATAATGGTAGAGTAGGCAGAGGTTGGGCGGCATTCTCTGATGGCTACAACTTACCTAGTCTTATCCAATCAGGCACCAGGTACATCTTCTTAACTACAACTGAAGAGTTCTTTTAACTCAGAATTCAGAGAGAAGGCAGGTCTCTCCTCATGTTGAGAAGAACCAAAGTCATAGGGTAGACATAACTATGCATAGGTAACATAAAGAACTATAAACTGGAAACAGGTATAGAGAAACCATAATATGCAGTTATGAGGAGCTTGCAGGCGCTAATTACCAATTCCTCCCCCTGAACTATGGTGAAACCCATGGTCAGGAGCTACCAGGCCTGAGCCCAGTCTGGCTCCAACCAGAGCCTCCTCCTTTGTTGTCGCACTGATTCCATTTTGTCCTCTGATCCTCCCCGTGTGCCTTCTTGGTTCATGCTCTTTGAATTACACTATTGACTGCTCTGAAAGAGAGTTAATATCCTAATTACAGACGAGTCTCCGTCTCACCAGCTGCAATTCCTGAAAGAATAACATGCAGGTATCATCCACTGCATTTCTGTTGCTCTAGCACTTTCTGACCTTCGTACTATTTGAGAACTCTTTGAAAATGCTGAAGGTATGATTCTCCCTTAGTGGAAATATGCTTTGGAAAAATGCCCACTAAAGATGTATTTCCTCCCCTGCTATGGCAGCCAGGGTTTTATAAAGCCTGCTTGGTTTAGGTGGGTGAAGAACAGCTTTCAGATTAAATGTCCCCTTCACTTAGTAAACCATGGATTGTTTTATGTATCAAACTATCCAACTCCAGTATCAGTGTATTGGGGAGAAAGAACTATAGTACCTGGTTGGTGTTCTGCTCTTTACCTCCTTAAATTCCATTTCATGGGGGTTATGGTGGTTTAGCTGTCTCTCCTTTGGGAACAGTGCAGGCTTCTCTTTGGTCCTTCATTTCACTTACATGGACTTTTTTTTTTTTCTCACTTATGCTTTTTTTTTTTTGGTATGGTAGAGATCTGTAATTTGTGGACCCTGAAACCATATTTTACAAATCAAAAGTAAGATGTGTGGCCTGAAAAAGGATTTTTTCATGATTTATACATGTATTTTACAGAAAGTTTCCTGTAAGTTAAATCAGATTTAGTTATACATTGGAAAATCATCTTTTAAAAAGGTAAGATTACATAAAATAGACACTGCCCTAAGAAGACGGCAATTTATGGACATTCTACCTATAACATATGCAGGAAAGTATTATCAGCTGTTAGACTTAACAACTTATTTTTGCAAAAAGAATTCCTTCACCAGGTTTACATACATGAGAGAAATAACCAAGAAGCTTCACTCTTTTGAATATAATCATAATACAACCCTTTATCCCACAACCAGAAAGAACAGATGTCCCCAAGTCACTTTCCCCAACTTTGAAAGGGGAATGAGTTGGATTTTTTTTTTCAGTTACTATTCTCTGAATGGTAGAGAGTGTGTAAACCCTAGAAAGAGTTTATTCTGCTTAAAAACTGAGCATTTTCCATCCAGAGTAATTGTTTGCTGTTTGCAAACCTACAATTACTGTTATCTAACAGTTTTATAGCATGCCATGCATTATTTGCAAGGGATTTTTTCCATCGTTTTTTTCATTGGTCGTTAAGAAATACAATTCGGTGATGAAAATTAGCTATTTTCCCTTGGTGTGGGAAAAGAGACTGTGCAAGGGCAAAAATAGATTCCCCCTGCCCCCAGATTTATGTTCTGCCTGCCCAGAATTGAAGTAGCCAGGAATGGACCAGGATTATTCTCTGTGAATATATTATATGAAAAGAATTTGATATTTCTTTCTCTTATGGATGGGAAAGCCTCAATTTCAGCCTATATCCGTGACTTCATGGAGATTGTAAAGAAACCCATTAGGAAGGAACCCGTTAGGTCAGAGTGAATCAAACCATCAGAGAATTTCCATGCGTCCTTTCCAGGGTCAAGTCTAAATCCTTAACAAGAAGAACTCTGTACACAGCACAGATGGGAATCCAGGAGCCAAGGAGAGATGGAGCACACAAACATCTTCCTGCAATTTGATGTAGCTCCTGTCATTATATAAATGTGCAAGCTGGACCACCAGAGAAAATAGGGCTGGCATTCTGTTGGGGCACTGTGCTTCTGCGTAGACAAAGAAAACTTTTGGCAGAAGTTGAGCCAAAAGAATATAGACATTCCCTAAGAGGGGACGACCAAGGGGGAAGGGACTGTTTACTTCTCAGGAAGTTATGAAATCTCATATGTAAAACACAGTCATATTTTTGTTATTACTTGATTTAACACTCCAGGAACTGAGCCCAGGCCAGCTGTGACTCTCAGGCTGCCCTGCTCATTAAAATTTCCCCCTTCTGATCAGACCGCTTTCTACCATTACTGAATGTTGCCAGCCTATTGTCCCTAAGTCAACTCCACGTAATTCAGGAATGTGCCTGTTCAGTGCTCCCAAGAAGTTTCTTTTTAATAGCATATTCCATACCTACAAAAGTAAAAGTTCACTGTAGAAATTTTGGAAAATTCTGAAGAGAAAAAAAATACATGGCACAATAATTCTATCACCTGTACGTTGTGCCACTGTTAACACTTTGCTAATATGAAACTGTTATCTTTTTAAGCATTCACACTAATCCTGAAGATACAGGAGCAGATGTGTCCAGACCCTCTCTTTGAGGGCAAAGGTCATATCTTCTGTGTCTCGGTGCCCTGGCAGCTGGCCCAGCACTTGGTGTGCACGGGCACACTATGTGTGTGGCATCCATAGACCTGGGTTTTCAGAGGAAGAGGAAGGCAAGACTCTAGAATGGGTCCAGGAAAGAAGAAATGTGTTAGTAATTTTTCTCACATAACAACTATAAAATATATTTCTCAATAATGACCTTTTTCTGGAATTGTCTAGAAATGTCAAAAACGTGTTTATAAGATGATTTGGGCACTGGGGGTTGAAGAGAAGGTAAGACATTTCCGAGACTTTGCTCAGAAGATAAGTTTACTTTAAATCCGTGGCATATCTTTAGAACCCTTGGCAGGAAGATGCCTGCCTGGGAGAATGGACTCCCAGCAGATGAGCCGAGGCTGTGTGAGAAGGGGCCAGTGTCTGCCAAGGCTGGGGCCACACTGTCTACCTTCAGTATTTGATTTGAGGTGGGGTACAGCTTGAAGAAGGGTAGTGGAGGGGTCAGAGTGTTTGCTATCCAGGCCCTATAACCCACCAGGGCCTGTACGTGGACCAAATATCCCTGCACGGAGCAGCGCCCATAAACAGATTACAGAACTGCCATTTGTTAATCCCAAAACAGTTTTCTGTCATTTAATTAGAAAATTCATCTTATTTTGCCTCCAGGCCTTGTAGCCTTATTGCATTTGCACATATTTCACAATGTTTCAAGTACTGACCAGATAACATTAACGAATATATTAGATAGGCAAACGCTTTTAAACAAAAAATAATAAACATACTTGTATGTATATATAAAAAAAATGTTAATTCTGTCTGGAGCCAAACAGGTAATTTTCCCTTCAGCATTTTTTCAGTCAGCTAAGACAGGTTGGCCTAGGAGTGCAGTCAGCCTGTCTGCAGACTCTGGCTTGACTTGCATACCAGGGTCAGATTTTCTGCAGAAACAGACAGCGAGATGATCTGATTGGCTCGGGTCCAGAGCATGCTCACAAGGACTTCTTTGATGAAAGGGTTCTTGGTAAGTACTGTACCAAAAGCAGCCTGCCACCCTCCTTTCAAAGATACCCATTTAGAGTAATTCCCAGAAAGGGAAAAAACAGCAAGAAAAAGTGACGGGGGTGGGGAGAAGGGAGAGAGCCCAATACGGGATTACCGCAAGAATAATTATGCTCCCTGGCATAGAGAAAGTGGGAAAAGTCATTACAAGTAAACTGCTGGATGGTGAAGTAGCTGGTTGGCAACTCTGCAAGAACATAAGGAATGTGCAGTTAAGCTCATTAAAACATCATCATTATGCTTATCAATCTTTTTCCAAAAGGGGTGGGGTGGAGCAGTGTGTTAAGGCATGACTGCTTTTGCAGATAAAGATCCGGGGCTACCTCGTTGCTTCTCTCAGCAAACAGAATCAGCTATTCAGTTCCACACAGCCCTGCAGTTAGGCAGGCTGGCTCCTCCTCACACTGGAGTCATTCCTGAACTCTGGGAGAGGCATCCAGCAGGCTGGTTCCGCTCAGCGGGCATGCTTCCTTCTGATATGGTCCCTATCAAACAAGCAAGTCTTTATTAAGCACCCACTGTGTGCCCCTCACTGGTGTTCAGGGAAGTTCAGAAATGTTATATATGATGTGAGCCCTGCTCTCTAGGCACCGTTAGCTTAGTTGGGGAGGTGAGACCTGAGTCATTCATTCATTATGCAAAAAATATGTATTGAGAGGCAGCCATATGTGGGCACTCTGCTGGGTGCTATGGGTACAAGGGTGACCGAGGAGGACACAGCCACTGCCCTCACCATCAAGCAGAGACTCAGTCAGCCAGGTACAACTTCAGTGACGCAGAATTGCTGCATGACAAGTGCTGGGAGGGGGAAGGTCAAGGTGCAGTGAAAACACAGGATAGGAGTAACCAGACACAACTTGCTCCTTTTCCACATTAAATTTTCAGCTCCTTGAGGAAAAGCAGTGTCTCTCTTTTTCTTTTGCTTTCACTTTTTCTCTTTCTTTGCTGCTGTTCTTTTTTAATGGCATTTGTAATATGAAAATAAAGTTTTTATGAAAATAAGTGACATACAGAAAAATCTAAAAAGAAAATAAAAATCATCTGTAATCTGACCACCCAAAGATACCCACTCTAACATGCAGATATATTTTCTTCCAATCTTTTGTTTTTATTTTTGTTCTTTACAAAATCATATGAAGATAATTATTTTTTCCTCTTTCCACTTGACATAATGTGAGCATTTTCCGTATCATTAAATATGCTTCAAACCATTGTTTAGAATGTTGGCACAGTTTAATCTTCTACTCCTGCACATTTTGTTTGTTTACTGTTATTCACCATTATAAATATTGCCCTGAGCATCTTTGTGTGTAAGAATTGTCACTTATTTCATATCCCCGCAGTTATTTGCAATAACCACTTGTAAAATAAAGGAAAGCTATCTAATACAAAGCAGAGTATAACTGTGGGACCCACACTGGAGCTGAAAAAATCTGGAGAGCAGGAGTTCTCTGGGGATTAGTGCAAACAGGAAGGTTCATGGAGGAGGTGGCACTTGAACCAGGGTGGTCTAATTTTTTAGAGTCTTGTAATACTGTGGATTGTCTCAAAAACCCCAGCTTGCACTTTATTCTGAGCATCTGTAAGGAGCACCCTTTTTCTCCACCAGCTCAGTCCTGGCCGACTCCATCACCCATGTCTACACTACGTCTTTAGTTCAGTAATCCGCAAACGTTTCTCTGCTTCAGAATCACCTGGGGTGCGGGTTAAAAAGACAGATTCCTGGACCCTATCTGAGACCATACTAAATCAAAACTTGTGGGGTGGGGTCTAGTAATCTGCATTTTTAAAACACGCACCAAGGTAATTCCAGTGCAAGGGTTCGAAGACCCAGTGATGCAGAAGGAAGTGCAGGCTGCAGCTGTGATGCTGGGCACATAGTGGTCAAGAGCAAGGGCTCCGGGCAGAGAGGTGTGGGCTCAGACCCTGGCCCTGCCACTCACCACTGTATGGCCTTGGCCAAGTCACTTTGCTTACTGAGCCTGATTCCTCATCTGTAAAAGGAAGGTGATAATAGGAGAGCCCTCCAAAGTGGTTGTGATGATTGCTTAAGACTATGGTGCTTAGCCCAACCCATGGCCAGTTTTCAATGAATGTTTTTCGTAGTTGTTATTTTTGTTCACGTGTATCATTTCTCTTTAAAACGTGAGCAGCATGGAGACCTCCTTCCTTAGCTTTTTTTCTTCACTGGAGCTGAGCTCACCAATGAGACATGTTTGGTAAAAGTGGCCTCAGAGATCAGTGACCCTGCCAGGCTCCTGCTGTGACTCCTGCCATGCCTTCTGCTGGTGCCTACTCTATTTCCCTAGGCCTCCTGGCCACAACGGGGGAGCTGTGCATCTGATTGGTAGAAATGCATCCTTGGTTGGGAGCCAAGTTAAGCTAAGGTGGGAGGGAAAGATAAGCCTGAGGAAATGCTGATGTGAAGAGGTGTGACTGGAGAAACAGCAGTACCCTCCAGGACTGGAGGGAGCCAGCTTGAACTTTAATTCCTAGTTTGATCAAGGTAGTGTAAAAATGGACCCCAAAGGTCTTTAGATGGAAAACTAGGTTTTAGGTTTCACATATTAGCTGTAGTTAAAGCCAAATGTTCATTCCACTCAAATTGTGTAGGTGGATCACTTTCCTCCCACTGTTGAAGTATCGTGTTTTTAGCTGCTAATAAACTTAATAAAATCCATTTCTTATTTCCCCTAGTGTATTAAGTTCGTTCACATGCACTGCTGAACCAACGTTTAGTGACACAGCGTTAGAAAGTATTTTTGTTGGAAACAGACAACGGGCACAGTTCAACTGCAAAACACTTCTCAAAAAGGCTTCTTTTCTCCAGCCCCAAGCTTGCAAAGAGCCATTTGAATTCAGGGAATCCTCCCAGTCAACCATAACACCTACACAAAGTATGAAGGAATTTTGTTTTATTGGTTCAAGAAGCAAATTCAAAGGAACTGCATGCTTTTCTGCTCCCACGGAAGGTCCCACCTGTCCCCGCCCCACCCACATCCCCAAAGTCCCATTGCCAACAGCCGCAGGTCTCCTCACTGTTCCAACACTCCAAGACTGCCCTGACCAGAAGAGTCGGGGTGCATTTCCAGGGCCTAACCAACCCCAAGAATTCTGAGTGACTTGGTGACTGAATGTGGATGCTGTAATCAAGCAAAACAAAAATGCACTTCTGAGAAGAGGGATGTGAAGAGCAGGGTGGGGAATACTGGAGCTTTCTACGTCTGGGTGGAAAAGAGCCAGAAATAAAGAAGGGGGATGGCGAAGATACAAACAAGAAAAAATATGCAAAGTCCACGTGAAGAAATAGAATCTAGGGAGATAGAAGTAGATATTTGACAGTTTCAGTGGTTCTAAAATTTCAAACCGTGGTGTTGAGACCATCCTGATGCCTTATGTTTGTGGATTATTGGTCCGTATGTGTTGGGGCGGGGACACAGATGAGAGTTTATTTTAAGAAAAACCAGAAAGTTGGAAACAATCCGGATGTTTGTTGATCCATAATATTGATTAAGTTCCCATTTGATTGAAGAATGCAGAAATAGGACAGAATGTCCTTCCTTGTCAGTCCCGCTCTATTTTAGTGACAGGTGAACCCATTTTACACATGAGCATAATTTTTCTTTTTTACCTTTAAGGTCATAAAAAGACCAAGTCCGCTCTGTACTCAGGCTTATGCATAGCATGACTGAAAGTCATGAGGAATCTGCTCATTTTTAATGAGATGACTGAGAACTTTGCTCTTCTGTAAGGTGAAAAACTAGAAAATTATAATGCCATGCCCGTGTTTGCAGAAGTGATCACCCTTATATTGTGTGGGGCTTATCTCCTGGTGTAATCAGCATGGCCCGCTTAAATAGAGCTGTCTTAAAAACCCAGATCTACTGGTAAGATTTGTTTTAATTTCAGTCTAACAGCTTTAGGACTACCCCTCAAGACTATATCGTCAGGCTTTTGTATGAACAAGGAGCTTACACAAGACTCCCATTATAATGGTAGGTTGGAGGGGGACGGGGCTTGTTTGCTTGATTGAGTTATGATTGTATAGGGAACAAATAAAGGCTTTCTTTCCTTAAACATAATGGTTATGTCTTACTCTCTCTAATAATGCCACATATTCTTTTAAAATAATATTTACACAGCCTGACATTATTCTTAAAGTTAATGTAATATGTTACCTCTAGGTTGAAATCCAGTTTTAATCCCATAAGCTAGAAAAATATGTTTGATTCTACACAACTGAGTTTTGAAACTGTTGATTCTGTTGCTATATTTATTACCATTGATGGTTGGTCTCTCCCTCCACCCCTTCCTCTCCTCTTCTCCCTCCTCCTCCTCCACCACCTCATCTCCTTTCTTCTTCTCTCTCTCTCTCCATATATATATATATATATATATATATATATGAATTCAATTGATTAGAGGTATATATGTATACACCTCCTATCTCTATATTTGTATCTATACACATGTATCAATTTCATTCATGCTATAAAAAAACTATCTTACTTCATTTCCTGGGTATCTGCTCTGTGATTTTTATTTGTTTATTTTGTGTGTGTGTGTGAGGAAGACTAGCCCTGAGCTAACATTCATTGCCAATCCTCCTCTTTTTTGCTGTGGAAGATTGGCCCTGGGCTACATGCCCATCTTCCTCTACTTTATATGGGACACCGCCACAGCATAGCTGACAAGTGGTGCGTCTGTTCACACCCAGGATCCGAACCTGCGAAACCCCGGGCTGCTGAAACGGAGCACGCGAACTTAACCGCTACGCCACCGGGCTGGCCCCTGCTCTGTGATTTCTGTAAACTCTTTTACAATGAACTGATTTACTACAGACCTAGACGGTATTATACTTTCTCCTGCCTTCCTCCCCACAAAAGTTAAATGGCTGTTCTTTGACAGTTGTGGCACTAGGTACATTACAAGTTTACTTACTAGATTTTATTTACAGTCTGTTATAAATAAAATGGATTGGACAGTTTTGGTGTGGGGTGTGTTATGTGATTTCACTGAGGGGTAGCCAACCACTGGTATGATGGATGCTGCAGGTCTCATTTCAGACAGCTGTAGGGGCTACAGGCACGTTCTCTGAAGCTGGGCTCACAGGGCATGCTAGAGCTGATCGTACCACAGCCAGTGTTCCAGATGCAACTCTGCAGCTGCAAGGTGTCATTGGTGGAGTCCAAAAAAGAACCAAAGAGTGAAATCAGAGGTGAAGTTCTAGGCTGAGAGCTTTTGGGTTGTTGTTGTTTCAGAAATGGAAGCAGATAGCAATCCAGAAACAGGAAGACAAAGAGAGGTTCCTACAAATTGAAATAGGAGCCATAGCAAAGGCTTTTTAAAGCGAATTTGAAATGATTTTGGCCCTGACACTAAGTGCTTTTTGAGTTCTCTAAATCCATCTTTAAACATAGGTTCTGCAAGTATATTTGGGCAGTGGATTTGAGTTAGGATATTATAACTTTAACAGGACTAATTTTAATCAGCTAATTTGGTATTTTGAAAGCACTTCAGGTCACTGTCATTATGCAAAGGATGTGCAGTCATTAGCTCTCGATATACCAATTTCTCATTAATATCTACCTGGAAAAGAGTCGATGAATGTGAGGCTATCACTGCCTGAAAATGAACATTTTCACTTGAAAATGTGGCCTCTTTTCACTCCCGGCTGCTCCCAGAATTGATGTAAGTGCTGGGCCTGGACAGCAGTGCCCTTTAGGGTTCAGGAACATCTCACACACGTGTAATGGATCAAGACATTTAAATATCACTGATCCAGCTTATCACAACCAAAAGATCTGGGGAAGGCTAGTTTAAAAAAAAAGAGTCACAGCTGGAGGACGCTTGGCATAGCCTCCACCCCTGCCCTCAGGCACCGCAAACTCTGTACCCAGACTGTGCCTGCCACTTGGCACCAGACTCAGAAACCAATTAGCAGTGCCACTTTGGTTAGTAGAGAATGAATGACTGAGCATGTGGCCTCTTGGTAAACTTTAAATGTGCCACCGGCCTTTGTTACAAATCTCCGTCCAAGCATAATTTTACACGCCCACTTACACTAAGGTGATGAGGTTCAGTTGAGTTCCTGCTTCTTTCGCTGCTTGTTTGTACTAAGAGCATGTTGCCCTACTTTGTAGCTTCAGGAAATGAATTTAATGGCCAGGTGCCAGTTGGGACACTGCCTCACTGAGTTATGGGACTCTATAACCCCATGTTTGGGAGTTTTGTGCATTCTATTGATATAAGTTCTCTTTGTTTAGAACCTATTTTATGCTTAGAACTCATCTCAATTTAGCTCTCAGGCATTGTTTTATTAAAATATGCTACAAGGTCATTGGGTTTCTGCCTTTGACCTCCAGCCTCACTCTTTTACCACCTCCTGCCATATGACACCAAGAACATGGGATGAACTGGGTGCCAATCAGACACCTGTGCAGTGGCCTTTACAACCATCTCAACGGTTTATTCATTTGGTTCATGCCGTAGCACCCAGTCTGGGACACAGCATACCAAGAATGTGTATGGTTTCAGGGACAGAAGACGGGAGAGATGGAAGGAAAGATTTTTAAAAGCTGCGGTTATGCCTGCCAATAACAGTGTCTCCAGCACCCCTACTTTGTTATTTAGAGGTCCCGAGTAGACTGATGCCCAACCTGCAGTATTGGGCTGGACGCTCACCCCCGTGGATGTGGCACCCTCAGGAATTCTTAGTTAAGGTTGGGGATTGTCCTCTTCTGTGCCAGAAATTCTTGGACGCAGTTTGCGTGCATGCTATCAGTCACCAGCTACTTAATCCCATTCAGTGCCTGTAGTTCTTGATGTGTCCATCATTGTAGCCAGCTGCAGGCAATTCTTGATTATCTGTGGGAATGGAGAAGACTTGTGTGTGGTTAATCTAAACCAGTGAATAAAGTAAAAGAGTCATATTTTGAGAATTATCTTTAGTTGGCTTTGTTTTTATAAAACTGCTTTACCTTCTAGTTGTATTTTGCTTAAGCTAAACTTGATATTTAAAATATTATATTTTAAGTTTTTATATTATATTGAGTAATGTATTTTTAAAAATTAGAAAATTATAGGAGACTGTGAAGGAAATAAAGATCACTTATAATCACACCATTAATAATCTTTTGCTGAATATGTGTCTTGACAGTTTTCTCTTGCTATATATACATATGGATATAAATTTTTTAATTAAATTGATCTTTTTGCATTTTAGTAAATATTGGGGTCATGGTTACACATCAGTGAGTTCCTCAGCTTCATCATTTTTATCGGCTGCATGTTACTTGGTGTTATGGCACCACAATTTGCTTACACAAATGCCTACTGATGAACATTTGCATTATTTCAAAATTATAGTTACTAAGAGTGTTACAGTGTTCTCTCATACATCTGTATACCTGTGCACATGTTCTAATAAATCCTTAGAGTTAATGACTAAGGGTGGCATTACTGGGTCATTTTCAATTTTCAGAATGATGCCCAACTGCAGTCCAGAAAAGCTACACCAATGCACATTCCTGCAACAGCTATTATCCATGTGTCCTTGCTGGGTATTATAATTCCCTTTCATCTTCACTACCTGATAAGTGGGGAGGAAATGGCATCACATTATTTTACCAGTTTCTTTGTGTAATAGTTGAGGTTGAGTGTATTAAAATATTTACCACTTCTGTTTCTTCTTTTGCAAATTACCTGTTCATCTCTTTAACTCATTTCTTCTATTACAATATTTGTCCTTTTAAATGTTACATTTGTTTATTTTGAATTTTTTGAAAAATATTTATTGAGCACCTGTGATATACTAAGCACTGCTTGGTGCTGGGGAAACAATGGTGAGCAAGAAAGACACAGATTCTGCCCTCAGTATAGAAGGGGAAACAGACATTAATCAAACAATCACACAAATATGAGAATGTAATTGTCATGAGCACCCTGAGGGAGCACCTCACAGTGGAATATGACTATATAAGCTTTGTCAGGCATCAGAATCACCTGGAGGGCTTTTTCAAATACAGATTGCTGGGCCCCACCCCCATATTTCTGATTCAGTAGGTCTGAAGTGAGCCTGAAAATTTGCATTTCTAACAAGACCCTGGGGTGGTACTGATGAGGCAGGTCCCAAGACCATGTATAGAGAACCTCTGGTCTAGAGATTTCATCTCAACAGGGAGACTAAAGCAGGTTGCCTGAAGAAGCGATGCTTGAGCTGAGGTATGAAGACATTACCTAGATGCTCCTGGCATAGAAAAGAGCTTGTGCAATAGCTTGTGGGAGGGAACATGGAGAGAGCAAGAGACACTTAGGCCAGTGTGTCTGGAGAGACAAGAGAAGGAAGAGAGTGGAATGGGATCAGGCAGAACTGGTAGCCAGGGCCAGACCATATAGAGGTAGTAGGACATGTGGAGGAATGCTAAGGAATTTGACAAGGTTCAGCATAAAAGGAAACCTTAGGCAATAAAGGTGTTTTGTAGAAAGAAACAAAAATTGAAGTTAAAAATTGACTATTAGCAGCACACCAAGTGTGTAAACTATACATAAATAGTGAAAAGCTAGAACTTTCAAAGATAAACATTATTATTACAGAATTACTTTAAATTTCTGTTTATAATCTTTGCTAAATTCCATTAAAAGCTATTTTATAAACTTAGGTTCAAATATAATTTTAGACCTAAGAGTTAGAAAGAGGGCCGGCCTGATGGCGTAGCAGTTAAGTTCACACGCTCCGCTTCGGCAGCCCGGGATTCACAGGTTTGGATCCCGGGAGCAGACAGACGCACCGCTTGTCAAGCCATGGTGTGGCAGCATCCCATATAAAGTAAAGGAAGATGGGCATGGATGTTAGCCCAGGGCCAATCTTCCTCAGCAAAAAAGAGAGGAAGATTGGCAACGGATGTTAGCTCAGGGCTAGTCTTTGTCACAAAAAATTTAAAAATTTTTTTAAAAAAAGAGTTAGAAAGAGGCTGTTTCTGCAAGTGGTTGGTATCTGATTCTTACCTACTGGTTGCTCCAGGCAACCTCACCTGAACAGGAAAACGTTGCATTCAAATTCATAGTCAGTAGGAAAAGCAGGACCCAGATTCTCATTGGAAAGAAGAAAGTGTTAGTGCCCTTCAAAGAGGAGAGAAAAATACTTGCTTCAGATTAACAAGAAGTGCTCAAGGGATCCTGTAGTCCATAGGACCAAAACCTCTCATTTGATTCCTGTCATAAGGAAGAGAGGTAGTGTTGGCTTTTAGCAAGTGTGCTGGCAAATATGTCCTGTATGCTTCTTCATCAACCTTTCCTTAGGGAAAAGGAAACTTAAAATAGCTTAAATATCCTAAGTATTTTAAGAAGCTCTGAGACTGGTTTAGTGGCAGGTGAATTGGATGAGAAGGAAGCCAAGGATTTCTATGTTGGAAGCCATAAAGAAAAAAATGGAAACAGGACAAGATCTACACCAGTTCTGGTTTAGTGAGAAAGGCATAGCAATATTGCATTCAAGTGTTAGTTCTTTAAATCTTGCTCCATATATACAGTAGTCTGCCCCTCTACACAGTTTTGCTTTCACTTACCTGTGGTCAACCATGGTCTGAAAATATTAAATGGAAAATTCCAGAAATAAACAATTCATATGTTTTAAATTGCAGGCTATTCTGAGTAACATAATGAAATCTCACGCCATCCTGCTCCATCCTGTTGGGACATGAATCATCTCCTTGCCCAGTGTATCCATGCTGTATACACTACCTGACCATTAGTCATTTAACCACCATCTTGCTTATCAGATCGACTGTGGCGGTATCACAGTGCTTGTGTTCAAGTAACCCTTATTTTACTTAATAATGGCCCCAAAGCCAAAGAGTAGTGATGCTGGCAATTTATTACAGTGTATTATTATAATTGTTCTATTTTATTATTATTGTTAATCTCTTACTGTGTCTGATTTATAAATTAAACTTTATCATAGGTGTGTATGTATAGGAAAAAAGTATATATAGGGTTGTGTACCATCCACAGTTTCAGGCATCCACTGGGGGTCTTGGAACATGTATGCCCCACAGATAAGGGGGGACTGCTGTGTTACATAGCCTTCAAAACAGAGTTTAAAAGCTACTAATTTCTTAGCCATATGAGTTTTTATTCTTTAAAAGGGAAATCCATCAGCTTCCCAATCTGTGGCTTAAATCTGACTTTTCCAACCATGTTGTAATAATAATAATAGTAACAGTAGCTAATATTTATTGAGCGTTATATGCCAGGGACTGCGCTAAACTCTTATCTCATTTTAATTCTCAGAGCAACCTTAGGGGTGAGTACTTTTATCATGGCCTGTTACAGATGGTAAAACCAAGGCCCAGAGTCATACACCTAGTAAGTGGGGATTTGGGGAATTGAATCCGGATGGTCTGACCGCAGAGCCCACGCTCTTAACCATTTGGCTCTCCCACCTCCCCAGTCCCTTTTTCACCTGGGGGCAGCAAACCCTAATTGCAGACGTAGTGCCTGAAAGGATATAAGTGCCCATGCAGTGCCAAGTGTGAAGTAAAAGTTTTCAGATTAAAAGCACAATAGAGAAATGATTCTAGTGTGTTGTACAAAATATATTTGTCCTAGTCCTGAAAACAGGGAGGCAGAAACTAATAACAGTGTGGCACATGATGGGACAATGGGAGCAAATGCCCTCTAATGTAAAATGCGTTTGTTTCAGGGTATTCAACTAAAGGGGCCTGCCTGCCTGCCTGCCTTCCTTCTTTCCTTCCTTCCTTCTTTTCAGGGTATTCAACTAAAGGGGACTGCCTGAATTCCTTCCTTCCTTCCTTCTTTCCTTCCTGTTTTTCTATATTCTCCCAATTTTCTTAGTTACAATGAAAACATAATAATTTTTTAAATTGTTTGATTATCAATGGAACATTTAACCAACTTATTTTAAATACTTACTCCATACAAGACATGGTGAGATGGTATAAAGCCCAGAATGTTCTGGGCACTCAGCCCCTTCCCGGGACCAGTCTTGCCATCAGGCACCTTGAAGAGAGTGGCTTGCAGGTGTCTGGGAGACTCTTGGTTCTCTTTTTACCGAATCCAGCAAAGCAGAGCAGGAAGTGCATAGGGCAGCTGCAGAGTGTCTGGTAGGATGAGGATGTGGCATCTGTTTAAGTCCCCCAGGAGCTCAGATAAAATGCATCGCCATGCTTTGTGCCATGTGCCATGGAGCACTTGTGTCATGCAAATGTGACCCCACGTTACTTCCCCCTGGCATCCCAATGCTTTCCTGGGACTCCTGTGCCCCTGTCTCCTCCTCCACCCCAACCCCATATGATAGGTGACCACCAGGACGAAGCCAGGCGTCCCTCAGCCCCTCTCTGTCCTGACCCCACATATTCCACATCCTATTTTGACCTACAGAGGCTTGCAGCTCCCTGCAGATATTTGAAAAGAGAATGAAATGATTTACGTAATTAAAACAAATTGCTTGACGAGTGTGAGAATCCATTGTTGTGGTATAATGGAATGATTTAGATGCTTTGAGAGACACAAGGCTGGGGTGGAAGCTGCTCTCCCCCACTGGAAATGCAATTATGGCTCCACAAAGCTCTTTCTGGAGTGACTTTAGGGCAATTAGAGCAGGACAAGGCAGTTGTCTCTGGAAGAAAGCATAAGACCAAAATAGAAGACTCTCAACTTTGCAAGTCTGCCTTCTCAACTTTAAGCATATGATGCAATTCCCGGAGCAACTGCTGCAGGCTAAGGGAACATTTGGTAATTCCCTGCTGACCGTATACCAGTTTACCATTACGTTTGAGGATTATTTTTCTTTTTTTGCGTGTTTCCACCCTCTTCCTCTATCTGTTCTTGTTCTCTGGTGCCACAGAGAAAGCATCTTTAAAACCACATTTAGGATCTACTCTTAAACTTCCTATATATCATACAGCAGTGTCAGCTATAGTCATCATGTTGTACATTACATCCCTAGTACTTATTTATCTTATAACTGGTCATCACAAGAAGAAATGTTTTTTCTTTTCTTCTTTCTTTTCCTTTTGTTGTACCTCCATGAGATAATATATGTTGGCTGAATCTATCATGGTAATCATTTCACAATATTTGTAAATCAAACTGTCATGCTTTATGCCTTAAACTTATACAGTGATGTAAGTCAATTATTTCTCAATAAAACTGGGGAAGAAAAACCCCACATTTAAGATTTCAGATTAAATGAGACCAAAGGGATATGAAAACTAGACAACTAAATGCACTGTGTGATACTGGATTGAATCCTGGAAGAGAAGTGGAGATGGGAGCACAGAGGAAACTATAAAGGACATTATTAGGACAATTGGCAGAATTAGAACGCAGGCTGTTGATTCGATGTTAGTATTATATGCCTGTTAAATTTCCTGATTTTGGTACACGTGTTATGATAACGTAAATCAGATGCTTTGTGAGACACAAGGCGGATAATGTCCACAGCTGATTCTCAAATGGTTCCCAATGAAATATGCATTTATGCTGAGAGAGAATGGTAAAGCTTAAGGGGCAAAATAATGGCAATTAGTAAATCTAGATGAAGGGCATAGGAGCTCACTTTATTATTCTTGCAACTTTCCTGTTAAGTTTGAAATTATTTCAAAATAAGAAGTTAAAAAAAAATCACAGTAAGAAGTAATTCTGGCCTCGTAGGACTGACAATTACTCATTTCTTAAAAGAAAAACTGAGAGGACTAGAAAAGAGAAATAACATGCATGCTCTAAATAATTTCTGTGTGAAGTAGGGAGAGCTGAAATTTGCAATTAATTGTATCCACAAGTAAGATGAAAATCCAGATCCCCACTGCAGCCCTGCTGACTTTGGAACACAGAACACAGGCCTCGCCTGTGCCCTGCACAGGTGCAGCCATCTCAGGGGCTCATTATAAGGTTGTCACAACCAGGAAGTGTGCCCTTCATGTGCGTGGAAGGACCTGCGCTTCCTCTGACACTGTCAGGGGAGGCTTTGTCATTTCATTTGCAGGGTCTTTTTGTCTCCCCTTCTCATAAGGAAAAAAGTGAGTTGACTTGGAGTCCAAGTTCATTTGGAATGTTAGGTGAAACCATGGGATTTCCATCTTCACATTTTTAGCAAGCTAGACTTGCCAACAACGGCCTCCTAGTTTATACCTGGATGCACCTCCATCTATGAGCTGGAGGTCCTGGGTAAAGGAAAGCAGTGGTGAGGGCTAAAAGCCCTCCAGGTGTCTCCCTTAGGTTCTGCTCTGGGTGTGGTGTCAAGCTTGAGGGCCAGAGTGGTATTCAGAAGGGTTTTTCTTGCCTCTTGACGTTGGCAGCAATCCACGTTGGTGGATTGCAATCCACGCAATCACGTTGCTCTGCATCATATTTGGAAAAGTACATGGCGAGACCCAGGTGTCTCATCTCACTTTTACCTTCCTGTTGGAACGCTGCAAACCTTAGAGCATAACCTGGGAGAGCAGGTAGGAACCTGGGAAAGGATCCAGTTCAGAGGCGGCGCACTCAGATGCTCATGGGAACCAGGAGGTAGCACAAATGAGTAGAATGAGCCAGAAGGTGATGAGGAAAACTGGAGAGTGAGTGCCCTCTCGAAAAGGCTTTTTGGAATCCATTCCACTGTTGCTGTGAGGGAATCTGGGCCTGCTGAGGTCAGATCTTCCAGGTTTTTCCAGAATGTCTGAATTCTAGATTACAAATCTCCCATTTGTAAATCTTAGCAAGGAAATTTTTTTTAAATTAACAACTGAATAGGCCAAACCAACACATCTGGCAGGTGGGATCTGGCCATGGGCTGCCGGTTGGGAACCTCTGATCTGATCCAACCCACTTATATTACGTGTTTGACAATTATAGTCCACTAACAGTTGTTGGACAGTTGTTGGACAGGGTGCTGGCACCCGGGGAGGGCGAGGGACTGCCCTACGATCATACCGCAAGTTAATGTGGCCGAGGTGGGCACACTGCATCAAAGTGTTAAATTTGTACAGTGAATATTCTGGTTTGATGTGAAAATGAAAATTTGGCTAACAGATGCAGCCTCATGAACAGGAGTAATTAATTCCAAATGTTTTTAAAAAGAAAATTAATTCCATCATTAAATTTTGTAACATCCTACTTCTGTCACATGTTTATAGAAATACCTCCTTACAACTCACCAAGTATGTTTTTTCCTAACCACAAACTGGTTTTCACAAACAAATATGTGTAAAGATGGGGTTCAAAGTGTCAGCTACAATTGTTGCAGGGAAAAAAGCACCCCCACCCCCATTTTTAAATGACTTGTTTTAGAAATGAACAGGATGAATAGGACTTCTCTTGAAGCCAGTGTCTGGCTCTCCCAGGGAACACTTTGGGTATTTTAGAATGAAGAGGCCTTCGGGATTCCCGAGGCCCCAGGGGGAAGGGGAGACTTCCATGTGCACACACTGGCCCCCTTTCCAGTGCAATGTCACATGTTCACACATAACTAAGGCTCACGTGTCCTGATTCTGGAGTCACATGGACTTGGGTTCAAATCCAGGAGCTGCCACTTATGAGCTGTGTGACTTTAGACAAGTTACATAGACCCCTTCAGTTTCCTCATGGTTAATGGAAATAAGAAGGGTGCCCCTCTTGGAGGGCAGTTGTAAGAATTAAAGGAGGTAACTTCTGCACGGTACTTAACACAGAGCCTAGCACGTAGCGCGTGCACAGCAATGTGCAGTTCTCATTACCGGTGCTCCTTCTCTCCATCACTCAAGGGGTGAACAGAGAAAGCACTTTTGAAATGAGCAGCATACCTGCGCAAGTGGGGCAGACCCTTGGAAAGGAATGTGGGGAAGGATTTGCCCACTGCCAGCAAAGCAGCCACACCACAAGAGCAGTTCCTAAAGCACAGTCGTGTGTTTGGTTGTTTCAGGAGTTTTCCAGTAAGGTTGTATTCAGATATACTTCACATACCCTACAATTCACCCATTCAAAGTGTGTAATTCAGTGGTTTTTCAGCATATTCACAGATATGTGCAGCCATCATCACAGTTAATTTTAGAAAATCTTCATCATCTCAAAAAGAAACCCCATAACTTCTAGCTATCACTCCTTAATCTCCCCATCCCCCCTAAGCAACCACTAATCTTCTTTCTCAATAGGTTTACCTATTCTGGACATTTCATATAAGTGGAATGGTATAGTGATCTTTTGTGACTGACTACTTTCACTTAGCATAATGTTTTCAAGGTTTATCCATGTTGTAGTGTGTATCAGTACTTCATTCCTTTTTACGGCCAAATAACATACCACATTTTATTTATCCATTCATCAGTTGATAGGCATTTGGGTTGTTTCTACATTTTGGTTATTGTGAATAATGCTGCTATGAACATACATGTGCAAGTTTTTATGTGGACATATGTTTTCATTTCTCGTGGGCGTAAACCTAGGAGCAGAATTGCTGGGTCAAATGGTAACTCTATGTTTAAGTTTTTGAGGAACTGCCAAACTGTTTTCCAAAGTGGTTGTACCATTTATATTCCCACCAGCAGTGTATGAGGGTCTGATTTCTCTACATCCTCACCAACTCTTGTCATTATCTGGCTTTTTGATTCCAGCTATACTCGTGAATATGAAATGATATCTCATTGTGGTTCTGATTTGCATTTCCCTGATGACTAATGATGACTAATGATCTTTCCCCATGATCATTGGCCATTTGTATATCTTCTTGGAAGAAGTGTCTATTGAGATCCTTTTCCCATTTTTTTAATTGGGTTGTCTTTTGATTATTGAGTTGTAGGAGTTCTTTATAAGGTCTAGATACAAATCCTGTATCAGCTATATGATTTGCAAATATTTTCTCCCATTCTGTGAATTGTCTTTTCACTTTCCTAATAGTGTCTTTTGAAGCACAAACATTTTTAATTTTGATGAAGTGCAATGTGTCTATTTTCTTTTGCTGCTTGTGCTTTTGGTGTCATATTCAAGCATCCATTCCTAAATCCCAGCTCACAAAGATTTATTGCTATGTTTTCTTCTAAGAATTTTATAGTTTTGGCTCTTGCATTTAGGTCGTTGCTCCATTTTGAGTTAATGTTTATATATGGTATGAGGTAAGGGTCCACTTCTCTTCTTTTGCATATGGATATCCAGTTGTACAGCTGTATTTTTAAAAGAGGAAAAAGAACTGTGGAGTGATGTGGTCATCCACTAAGACACACCTCAGCCCAGTCTGCCTTGGAAGCCTATTGGCCAATCGTAGCAGGACAGGCAGGGTCACCTTTCACAATAGGAGAGCCACTTCAGCTCTCAGAAGCTCTAGGCAGCAAGCCATAGGGTGTAACTCTAAAGTTCATAAAGTATGCCCATAAGTGGATGATATGATAACCAATGGGGTAGTGGTTTAATCACCCTAACTTATACTTGTCTCTTACCTCTCTGCCATCTCCAGGCTTTTTGGGGAGAAGTAGGGTGTAATAGAAAGAGAATTGAGCTCTTTGTCAAAAGACTAACAGCTGGTTCTTGTCCACCCTGTGCCCGTAGACAAGTCACTTAACCTCTCTGAGCCTTAGTTTTCTCATGGCTAAAGTAGAGTAATGATACCAAGTTCCCGGTATTATTGAATGGGTTAAAGAAAGCACTCCCAGGTGTGGGAAAGCACATAGTACCTGGTGTCAATTGCCATACAAAACATGTGTGTTCACTGTCACCACACTCCTCTCCCCTCTTCCACTGTTGATGAAGCTCAAAGCTAACTATGTGTCTACCACTTCAGATCATAGAGGCCGGAACCCTAGAATCCCATACAATAGCAAATTCTAAAAATAAAAACCTGCCCCATAAGCTAAACTGTGCTAGCCCTATTCCTCCACCCAAAGCATTAACCACTGGAAGGTTTAGAAAAGCACGATGCTAGGGCCGGCCTGGTGGTGCAGTGGTTTAGTTTGTGCTTTGGCAGCCTGGGGTTCAAGGGTTCAGATCCCAGGCACCTGCCGATGCACTGCTCGTCAGTCAATGCCTCTATAAAGTAGAGGAAGACGGGCACGGATGTTAGCCCAGGGCCAGTCTTCCTCAGCAAAAAGAGGAGGATTGACAACGGATGTTAGCTCAGGGCTGGTCTTCCTCACACACACACACACAAAAAAAGCCCGATGCTCAGACACACCTTGACTCAGCTGAGGGTGTGCTTGGAAGGTGCCCAGGCCTCAACCCATCTCATTGTTGTAGGTGACACCCCTGGTGCCTGGCGTGACACAGTTGATTGGAAAGGAAACTTGTAGCCATAGGACTGAGTGACTGTCCATCCAGTGCAGCCTAAATGTTGGAAAAGAGGACCAAGAGGGATCTTTAAGTTGTGAGTTGAGATTTTCCCCTGGACCTGAAATTCCTTCCAGTGGTGCCCTGCCCTTGTGTTAAGGCATAGTGTCATTTTCAGGATCTGACATTTTATCTGGGCTGGGCAGCAGAGAGCTAGTGGATGTGAAGACACTGGGAGCAGTAAGAAGGGCCATACAAACATGATAAGACATGATAACCTCTGAGTAGCCATTGGCATAAATCTCAGCTAGAGCTGAGAAGAAACATCCTTAGAAATCCTCTACCCGACTCCCTCATTTGGCAAAAGAAGACAGCTAAGTCTTAGAGACACTGGCAACTTGGCTGAAGCAATACAAGGAGTAGCAGCAGAGCTGGGTACCTAATCCACAGGCCATTTGGCCCTGAGGTCATGGCACCTGGAACTGCAACATTTTGATGTGGAGAGTATTAGAGAAGGTGTCACAATAAAGAGGCTGAGTGTTCAGGTCTGGAGCTGAGAGCACCAGAGAAGCCGGTCAGGAGCTATTTTGTTGAGGAGAAGGAAGCCGAAATAGGCTGAGGCAGAGGCACAAAGGCTAGAAGCCTCTACATCGCCATTTTGCTGAAACTTCAGGACGCCAGGAAGAGATGGTAGGAAATCTCTGACCCAGGCCTGCCTCTGCCAGTGACTATCCGGGGGCTCCAGAACCACTTCTGCCTCCCTGCCTCAGTCTTGTCACAGCAAATGAGATAGGAGTAAAGTAGGTGAACTCTGGAGGCCTGTGGTTCTGACCAGCCTCCAAGCTTAAGGCCAAGTCGTGCTTGAGGTGACAAATTAATCTGAGGATGAACAACTTTATGTGAGCATATTTAGAAATAATTTTGGGGGTGATGATTTTAAGTTCCACCTTTTTTTATATATCCATTCAGGTGATACATTTGACCTGATTAATAGAAAGTACACAGGCCTAATATACAATATTAGGAGATAATTGCGATGGATGAAAGTCTCTTGAGTCAATTAACTCTTATTACCTGGAAACCATTTATAAGAGGCAATAAATTATTGGGACAACACAATTAGCAGTCCCACAATAAAACGAGTTTCATGTGTGTGCATGTAGGCTCCCCCCCACCCCCCACCCCGAGGGCCTGCCAAGTTAAAGGGTACGTGTTTGAGGGGATTGCTGGGCCCTTTTGTGTTCACAAGAGTGTGTTAACATGCAGCAGGGCTGACATATCCCAGGCTAGACCGAAGCAATGAAATAAGCTTTCCGCGCCTGGGAACAATGATGCCTGTGTCACAGCCAGTCAATGGCTGTTTCAGTGCCTTGTACCTCATAGACTCTCACCAAACGTTGACCAATCTGCTGAGTGATATTTGGGGTTGGATCTTGTGATTCTGTTTAAAGACCGTTTCTAACACTCCCACCATCGAATTTAAAAACCGAAATCGCTTAGCATTTAGAAAGACTTTTTTTCTGTCAAGCTACGGGTTCTTTGCCAACGTGGACAGAGTTGGGACCAAAGAAAAGTTTTGTATAAGGATTCTAGAAGGTACTGCTACAGCAGCAAACAAGCTGTAAGAGCCCCATTGATCTCTTACATTTGTTTTCAATCTGTGGAAAAAGATTGTCTTGTCCCCGAGCTGGCCCGAGCTTACTTCACTGTGTCTTAAGGCAGTAGGAGCCTGGGCCCCTGAATCTTCACACCATTTGCTTATTAAGTAGGAGAACTACCGTAGAATTCTTTTGCAATGATCTGAAATAACCTAGCATTTTCTTTCACCGACCTTTTAGTGTTTCTATCACCTAAAGCATTTTTCCCTCCGCTGTTGCATTACAGGCAGGATTCAAATTCCTAACAGCAGAAGGAAAAAAACAACCCAACAAATCCCAGAGTACGACAATGTTAATGATCAATGTTTTATTTTTATCAGGTTGACTGTTTCACCTACAAGCTTAAAGAATTATCAAGGCAGACTACATTAGTCCAAATAAGCTGGAAATAATAGACTGACCAGAACTAGTGCTAAGAAGGCAAATTTATAAGTCGAGTTATTGAAAGTGTAATAAAGAAGGAAACAAGTCACCACAGAACGTGGCTCTCTCTTTTCTGTGTGTGTCCAAATTCATAGGTTTTTTTTTTTAATATCACCAGATAATTTTATGATAGTCTATCTGTGACTTCTCCAATGATGATAAATGTGCAATCTGATCTTTTAGAAGAATAAACAGTTCCTTGTTAATTAATTTATACAGCTGTCAGTGCAGCTCTCTCTCTCTTTGCGCTCTAAGTGTTTCCCTGCCATAGATTTTTCTTGCCGTTCCTGGCAAACCTCCAGTGAGAGCCTGGGATTTATTAGGCTGACTTGGTGCAAAGTCTATTGATTGTGGCCCCGAGGGTAATAACTAAATAGAGCCGGAGCAACAAGTCAATAACACCATTGTTGCTGCAGCCTGCATTCACTCGAGGAGTGAGATTGTTTTACAGCAGCCGAGGGTAATCACGGGCAGATCAGTGTGTTCAACACGCGCTGCATGCACCGTGTTAGTGCTGAGGACTGTTTGAAAGCTTTCAGCGGGATCGCTGGAGAATCAGGGTGGGGTACTGGGATTATGAACCCTGTGAACTCCTTCATTACAGCTTAAAGGTTTCAACTTTAGTTTTTAACATCTGCTGCAACCTCAGGGAGCTCAGAAGCAGGGCTGGTGCAAGGGAGTGCAGAAATGGGCCCTGGGCCTTAGCACGAAGCGGTCTCGTCTGGTCTGTGTCCCAGAAACAAGACGGTCATAAGCAGAGAGATTCTCTCACAGCTGGTGTCTCTCATCCATCCATCAATCCATCCGGCCGTC
Source organism: Tapirus indicus (assembly GCA_031878705.1). Taxonomy (NCBI): domain Eukaryota; kingdom Metazoa; phylum Chordata; class Mammalia; order Perissodactyla; family Tapiridae; genus Tapirus; species Tapirus indicus. The sequence goes on along the minus strand of CM062921.1, from coordinate 18,713,498 downwards.
CATCTGTGTGAGGTGCTAGCCAGCGGTGCCGTCCCTAGCTTCTCAAAGCCTAGAATATGTTCAACATTAACCGTCTAAACGGGACCTATTGTTACCCCCGAGGAAGTCACGTAATTGTAATTTTCTCGCTTCCAAATCTTGAGTTGCACTGACTTAATTTTAAAAACCATCTTCATCAGGCTTGATTAGAAAGAGAAACCAATCACATCTTTCAAAGCTCTTCTTTCCTAACTGGTAGAAGTTCAAAACTCTGACTGTCACATACCGGGTGATTGGCTTTTTAATTACAGTAAGCAAAATCAAAGTCCACATCGATGCCTGTCTCTCTTTTGCCTTTTGGAGAATCGTTGCCATGCCTCGTGGTAGAAACCTGTTTCTGTGTGTAGAGGACTAGAAAGTAATGAGACAGGCTCCTGGATGTGGCTAGTGCCAACCAGTCTCCCAACCTCCCAGCCTCACCGTATCCGAGTGGTATTTGAATCACTGAGGTGGGATGGATTGCTTAGGCCCCCGTGGAAAGCTCCAGGACACTGGCACACAATCTAGTACTGAATTGATCACTGACACATAAATGCCTTCTCTTCAGGTGGGAAGGTGGAGACAGCCTTGGGGCAGCCGTTTTTTACACAGAAGTTTGTTCTTGGAGTCTTTGACATAGAGCATTGTGGGAAAAAGGCAGTCTCTGGGGCTGTGGAGTCAAAAACAAGACTTCACCAAAAGGATTTTATGCTGAATGTAAAATCTACACGGTTTAGAGAAACCTTCCTCGGTAGTCCTTTGTGGTTATCGCATTTTGATTTCATGCCTGACATTCCTCAGAGATAAAACTCACCTGCAGGGAGGGGGACTAACCATTCTGGAGATCAGGAAAGCCCTGGGGTTCCCACCCAGTCTCCGCAGGTCTCAGTTTTCTGGACATTGTGGCATTTGTCCTCTGGCTCCTTCCCAAGGAAGTGCTGAAGTTAAATTCGATTTTGCCTATACTGTCATTTAACTTGCACAGAAGCAAATAGAAAGTGTTGATGATGGCAGGTCCTCCAACAGTCTTGTTATTCCTATCACTCCAGGAAGGTGACCTTTTCGATCTCAGACCTGGAATTACCAGTCACTGGATAAGCACCACCTCATTTTTAACTTAATCCCAAGGCCATCATTTCCAAGTTGTTGAACTGAAGAACCAGAGAATGGCTTCAGGAAAGGCAGGCACCTCTGAGCAGGTGTTTAGGTTCTGCTGAGGCCTCATTCGTCCTTCTGATAAGGGATGACAGCCACTGTGAGCTCTGCCCAGTGTGGCCACGTGAACCAGTTACCCACAAACAACGACACATCCCTGTGTGACCCAGTCTAGACTGGATACAACTCTTTCACAGAGTCTTATATTTTTAAACAAATTTAATTATTCTCTACAGGACTAAGAGTTTTTTCCTGTTCACTCCTATTTTACTGAAAGAATCCTTGGCAAATCTATGGCAAAAAATAAAACTTGGGAGGGTTTTTTAAATTACTTGCAGTATGACTCACTTTAATGAAAGGTTCAGAAGCACAGAGCAATTCCATCAGGTAGCAGTCCTTCTGGAAAAAAAAACAATTTTTTTGAGAGTTTCGTCAATACTAACATATAACTTATGAGCAAAGGTGGGCCACTTCTTCCTCTGCTGGGAGACACAAGTAACTTCTCATCAGATATATTTTTTGTCTGAATAGAGAAATTACTGTCTAATCTGCTTAGGTTCAACCCTGTGATCCAAGCCGTTTTTGACATATCAAGATGACCTAAGAGCTGATAAGTTTTGGCACAGGAAAGAAATATGCAAGAGAAGTTCAGGAGCTGCGAGAAAAAAAATAATAATGATAATCTAAGTTGATTTGTAGAATACTTTCAAATTCTCAAAGAAGATGTTTTTGTTTGGGCGGCTGTGGAAACCTCACGTTTGCTTTATCACAGCTTGAAAAGGGAAAACCCCAAAGAATACACACATTTGCTGTTCTTTTGGATGATATGACCAATATCTCATCTCAGGGTTTTCAAGAGTGGAGGCCAGATATTTTTGGTATTATGCATTCCTCTAAGTGTCAGAGGTAGTCAGAATCATCTCAGATAGAATAAAAAGGGGATGAACAGCTGAAAAGAATAGCTTTGTGTATTTGCTAGATGCCGAGAAGTCAAAGGGAGTCGTCGGTGAGGTCCTAAAACAGTGGCTGCTGGATTTATCTTTTTAAGGGGAGACTGAATTTGGACACAGAGACGAGCATGGCAGAAGTAGTACAGTTGTGAAATGACCAGTGATTTCTCTAACTGCCACCAGGAAAACAAGTCCATTGTGAGTACATCTCCATAAGAGAGACTGTCCTCTTTTCGCTTCGTGGGGCAGGTGATTCCAAACTCATATACACTCCTGAGGCCAATAGTATAGGAGCTGGACTTATTTTCAGCCGTTTCAGATCATCTGAAATTGAATTTAGAGACTATCCCTTATCAGTTAGCACATGCTCACCCACTTTGCAAAAAGATGACCATCCAGGAAAAAATTTTCTTTGACAATCAAATCTGCTTCAGCAACTACAGCCAGCATTCATTTTTTTAATCACTTTATGTTTTTTTGTTTCCTGCTTTTTATTGTTTGGAATAATCTGAAAATAGATATCTGAAGGATTACTCACATAAACAGGTGATATTAGAGAGAGAGAAATATCCATATTTTCAATACTGCTATTCCATAGTAGCCTTCAGGCTCTGTATAGCCGCATTCCTCATTTACAATGTGCTGTTCTGGCTAAGAGCTCCCCTGTTCTTTAGATTTCTCGTGGACTGTTTTTCTGTTACAAGCTATTTACTACTTATTCAGCTCTGAATTGCCAATGTTAATTGTTTAATTCTAAAATTACTTGTATGCCTGGAATTTTAATAATTGAGGATTTGGCTAGCTCCATGACCTTGGTGGAAAAGGATTTTAGCAATTTCATTTATAGTTTGCTCAAATGCATGCACATTATTTCATAGTAACACTAAAATCTTTGAAAACAAAATTTATAAGTCCATTTTTCTCTTCTGCTTTCTTTGAGAAGGCATTTCCACTTGAGGTTTTCTATTGTACCCAACATTTACTGAGTGTTGCCCACATACTAGGGACTAGATTAAGCTCAGTATGTCTAATCTCATTTAATTCTCATGTTAACCTTATAAGTATATATTATTGTTCCCATTTTATGGACTAGGAAACTAAATAGCAGCGAAGTCAGTAACTTTCTCAAAGCCACGTGGCTAATAGACAACAAGATCCTGACGATGGTCCACAAGGCCAGCACAATCTGATCTCTGCCTCCCCTTCAGCTCACCTCCTTCCCATCATTCTCCTCTCTGACCACTCTGCCTTCTCTTAGTCCCACCACATGCCACTCCAGATAAAGGACCTTTGCATTTGCTGTACCACCTGCCTGGAATCTTTTTCCCGTTCCCACCCTCCTCGCTTACTTATTAACCTAGGGCATCCTTTACCTCTCAACTGAACATCATCACCACCTTAGGGAAGCCCTCTCCAGGCCCCTGGATGACCTTAGTCCTGTTGCAGCCACGGGAGTGCAGCCGTCCAGCTGCGAGGTGTGCTGCCGCTCCCGGTGTTGGCACCTTCAGGTACCCACCTCAGCATCCGAACTGAGCCAACCTCTCCTGGCAACCCCCAGCCATTGACTGAACACAGTGGGGGCCTAGGGCCCAGCCATTTCTGCCCTCTGTGAGATTGCTCTAATGGAATGGAGCTGTCTTTGCCCCAGAGCTCCTCATTGGGTTGGCCAAGACTTGGTCACACCTGCAAGGTGGTCTGAGGCTCTACCTGCCTATTGCTGCTTCTTCTCCCTTTGCTTTCATAGGGGTCAGATGTGCAATGTGGTCTGAAGCCTTTCCCTGCCCAATCCCGCCTTCTCCCACCTTTTACCTTTCACAGGTGTTACCCTCCAATAAACTTCTTTCACTCCAATCTCCATGTCAGCATCTGCTTTCCTAGAAGTCCCACTGACACAGTCTCCCCTTCTAGACTCATAGTTTCACATCTGCATCTTTTGTGGCACTTGACAGTTTTGTGGTACTTACACTTTGAAACTTTATACTGTGTGTGTGATTGTTTTGTTAAGGTCTGTAAGCTCCATGAGGACAGGCACCTGTCTGATTTTGCCCATCATTGCATCCCCAGACCTAGGTCTCTTGCCTTTTACCCCGGAGTAGAGAGGCATTCTCAGGAGTGGAGCCAAATCACTTCCCATCGCCCTGCTCCAGTGCTTGCTTGACCCTGTGTGTCCAGGGCCACTTCACTGGTTGAAGCCAGTTGAGTGCTAAGACCGTCAAAGCAGCACTGAGAGCAGAACACTGAAACCCAGCGCTGACTTGGAGAGCACGCTGGAAAAGGATGTTGCGATGTGGCCCGGGTCAGACCAGCCCCTGTGTTAAGGCCCTTGGGCTTCTTTTTCCTGCATGGAAGTGCAGGCCCTTTCTCCTTGAGGAGAAGATAGGACTTTAACGTTTCCAAGGCCTTCTGAGTGAAAACATCTGTATCTGATTGTTTCCCGTCGCAGCGTATTAGTGAAGTCCTGCTAAAGAGCAGCTTGTAGTTGACAAGACTCTCATCAGAAGGTGTCACTGCCAACACCTGGAATTACAGTGGGGCAGTTAGAGCTGGTGGCCTAGCCAGATGCCAGTCTGTGTAATTACATTTGGTCTACCTAAATTCCCTCCGGACTTCTCATCGGACACAGTATTCTTCATCTCTGCCCTGAACTGCTGGGGAGTGTTTGCTAAGAGCCTTTCAGCTGCTGCCATAGTTCATTCCAGAAATGGATGCATTCCTGAAGGACCACTTGTCAGGGGGTGTTGTTGGGGCGGGGTGGGGGATTCCTGCTTGGGAGAGGGGCTGCCCTGATTAGATGGCTCCTAAGGCCCCTTCCCCTTCCAATTCTGATTCTGTGATTATCACCTTCAAAATGTAGTGTTCATGGAACTGGTAAGAGCCTTATAAATGAAAATACTGCCAGATCAAAAGGGGTAGAACTTAGTAGGAGTGATGTTTAAATACACACACACCAAAAAGACATGGACCCAAATCTGGATATCCCTGGGACCTAGAAACAGTCACAGTTGTATTTTCTCTCTCGAGTGGATTTTGAAGCCATAATTAAATGAAGACAAAAACATATATATGTTGAATGAAAGGCGTGTAATCTTTGGGATAATTCTGATGTAATTAACACAGCAGAGCTGCATTAAGGCCAATGTGCAATGAGTGGAATTTTCCAACATTGATTAAGCTGGACTCGAAGAGAACTGAGTCTTTGTCTGAAAGCTGCCAAATGAAAACAACTTTGGGATATTTAAATTCAGGTTGGAAATTGGTTTGAGTAAGGGATATTTAAACCACAGCTGTTCATGGGCTGAAAACATATGAGAATATGTGCGTGCATGCACACACACGCACACACACACACACTGCCTCCTAAAAACAAGTTAGCCAAAGGTGTACATTCCTTCTAAGTTCTCATGATCAACAGATGTAAATGTTCACGGTGTTCAGATGAATTATGGACCCTAATGAGATTTCAATACTGAGCAAACAATAAAAATTTATGCATTGCATAGTTGCCGTGGCCTTTGGCTCCATGGCTAGTGTTCCACCCTTTCAACAGCTTCAGTAATATAATATCCAGCTGGCTTTGGAGGTAAGGAAAATTCGAGGAGTGAATTGAAATTGTGAGAAATTATTTGATGGATTACTTTGTCAGAGTAATGCATGGCCTTGGCATAATTACCGTGGCTACCTTAACCCATGTGGCAGGTGGTGACAAAGGCCTGCAGGGCCTAGGTGCTGAGCTAGTTCCCACATGGGCTCGCTCCTGGTCCCCGTGTCCATGGAGTCTAGGCTGTCCTGAACAAATGCCGAGCAAGCACATTCCTGTCCTAGTCCAGCAAGCGAGCGGGACAGTGGAAGGGCTGCGCTTTTCCCGAGAACTGTTGTCTGTGTCAGAGTGAAAGGAACCAAACAAAAGGCAGACCAACCTTGACATTAAATGGGGCGAAGACGGGGAAAAGGATGAATGATATCTTTTAAGCAATACGTTTCAACACAATGGTGGACACAGCCACACTAATCCTTTTTCTCTTATCTCTCTCTCTCTTTTTTTTTTTTTTAATCAATTCAGACCTTGAGCTTAATGGTTGTCTGCCTTGTACTTTAAAACGTTCAAATCTTAACATGTGATTAATAGCAGATTCCCCGTGTGTACATGTCAGAGACCACATCTGTAGCAAATCTGCCAGCATATTTCTTACACTAGTTTTACTTTGGAACCATAAAGTAATTCCTGTTTTGTGAGTGAGAATAAACCTATTATGCACTAATATAGCTACACCCAGCGTCCGCTCTTCAGGGAAAAGAAGTTGCCTATATGATAGGGCAGCTCAAATTTCAGTGTTCTGAAGTGCTTTTCAGCATGGACTTCAACAGCGAGAAACCACTCCTGCCCATTGCTTGGTTTTATTATGATAACAGAAATATATTTGCAGCATGTTGACAAACTCATCTGGAGTAAACAGAGTAGTCTTAATTGTAAGTTCTAATGTTTTAATGCTAAATCAGGCGATAAGTCAGCGTTTCAATTTGGCTCAGTCAACCGCATGGTCTCCAAAAATAGACTTTGAAACTTTTTAAAGCAAGTCAGTGGTATGTACTTAGGCTGTTCACAAAAGGCTTCATTCTCGTCTACAAATGGCAAACGTCCCCTTCATCCCAAGAGTGCCCAACTCAGGTGAGGCTGGAGACAAATAGACACTTCCCCTGTTTTAAGGCATTTCTCCAACTCTTAACACTTGTCAAAAAGGAAAGATTTTGAAGTATATGGAGAAAGCATGCCTAAGAAAGGTTATCTTGATTTTCATTTAATACACCCTCCCACTGACTTTTTTAAAGGTCCGTCGTAACTATTTCTGCATAGCTGAAAACACAGATTCCACCCGGGAGAGATCTCAGGGCTGTTCATGTTACACTCCGAAGCCATGTGTTTTCACATGATGGCAAAACCCAAGATGTAGGCAGATCCCTTGGCCCCTGTTGGCTTTGGATTTTAGTCTTTTCATTGTTCTCCACTGTAAACTTATACAGAAAAAGACCTCCGTATCCCTGAATATAAGCACAACCAGTAATGTTTTCCCACAGATGCCAGCAATGTGGTTAAGCAAGACCCAGGAGTGGTGGGAAAGGGAAGGAAGAGGGGCAGAGGTCCATGAGTGCTGTAGATGGGAGTGAAGCGCTCCCTGGGGTATCCCAAGGTACCAAGCACTTCCCTAGGTGGCTTTGTCAGCAGAATGACCATGGAGGCTGATGCAGAGAAGCCCCTGCCCAACATAAGCAGCTCTAGAGCTTGTAAGCCCCTGCTTCAAAACCATACAAGGGGATGGTTACAGAAATAATACCAACTCTTTACTTTTATAGTGGTCACTATATGCTAATCACATCATATGCTTTATCTCATTTAATCCTTACTACAACCTTATATGATAGGTATTGTTATTATCCTGAGGCCCAGAGAGGTAATGACTTTGTCCAAGATCACACAGCTAAAGAGTGGCAGGGAGCCAAGGTCAAACCTAGGCAGCCTGGCTCCAGGTCTCACACTCTTAACCTCGTACTCTGCCATCTTCCATTCTTTGGAGGTTGCCTACTCTTGTCTTTTTTAGCATAACCTGATCCAAATTTTTCTGCCTCGTAATGTTCTCTTCTACTTAACAGTATTTTAGCGATGGCTATAAGATTTTATTATAAGTTACTAACTTCAGGTAGCTCACTGTTCTCTTGAACTGTTTTGCTTAAGTGCCGAAGCAGTTCCTACCATGGTGCATTTGTGCAATTTTGATAGCTGGGGTAAAAAGATGATTCAGCTGGCATGTTCCCCGTGGGATCATGGCCCTGCTGCGTTTTGAGGTTTGACCTAATCCAGACATCCTCAGGACTTACAGCTTTCCATGCTGCTCTCCAGGGAACTCATCCTGCATACCTGTCTAAGTGTCCCTGGTCCTCAGTGGCTTTCACTTATGCTTTGTAAATATCTTCCACGGTCCAGTTCGGTGGATGGATTCTGTAAATTAAATGCCCCCAGTCCTTCCCTCTGCTTCCCCCTAAAACAGCTGTTCTCAAACTTTTAGGTCTCAAGACCCTTTTACACTCTTAAAAATATTGAGAGCTCCAAAGAGTTCTTGTTTGTGTGGGTTGCATCTATCAATATTTTTCATATTAGACGTTGAAACTAAGAAAAAGTTAACTATTATTTCCTTTTAAATAGTGATAATAAACTGATTACCTATGAACAAACATTTTTATGAAAAATAACTATATTTTCTAAAACAAAATTAGTGAGAAGGGGGCACTGTTTTACATTATTGTAAATCTCTTTAATGTCTGGCTTAAAAGCGGACAGCTGGAGTCTCATATGTGCTTCTGCATTCAATCTGTTGTGATGTCACACATCAGGTAGCCTCTGGAAAGCTCCACTGTATGCTCCTGAGAGAAGGAGAGTGGAAAAGGCAGATGACATCTTAGTATCACTATGAAAATAGTTTTGACTTCATGGATCCCCTGAAAGGGTCCTTGGACCGCATTTTGAGAACCATGCCCTAAAATATGGCTGATATTTACAAAACCACTCTGATCTGAATAAAGGAGGAGCAAGTTCTTATGCAATAAGCAGGTGATGTCCCAGGCTGTGAATCAGTTTACCTTTCAGCAGCATCTCCTGTGCTCTTCTGGGCTCACTGGCACTTGGTTCTCTGCCCCTTTCCTCCAGGTTTGCTGTAGGCTGGGCTATGCTACTCATGCTCATTAGATGTCAGGATACCGTGTCTTGTTTTCCACTAGACCGGGAGCTTCTTGAGGACACAAACCAAGTCTGTTTAATCTCATTCCCTAGTATCAAGCACATAATGCCTGGCACATGGTAGGTAAATTTTGCTAAACTGAATAAGGTTCCATGATAAAGATATTTGCAAACAATCCAGGCATATGAGTGTGTTGATGTCTTTAATGAAAACTCAAATATTTCTCCTGTGTCTCAACATCATCTGCTCATCAAATATCTATTGATACCTACAATGTGCCAAGCACTAGAATGGTGATGGGCTAGAACAAAGACCAAGGCAGACTTGAGCCTTGCTTTTATACAATTTCATTTCATAGAAGAGACAGTGAAGAAACAAATAAATAATTATAGATTGAAGGAAATAAAGAGGCTGTCATTACCACAAGGGGAGACAGGAAGTGGGCTACTTCAATCTGAAAGATTGACTTTACCTCCTTACTGCTAGTATGCCTTCTCCCTTGGAACCCAAACAGCTATTTGCTGGTCTGTGGACTTTTTGTTTAACAGCTGTATTGAGATGTCATTTGTATACCATAAAATTTACCCATTGTAAGCATACAGTTCAATGATTTATAGTAAATTTATAGAGTCATACAACCATCATCATGATCTGCCTTTAAAACATTTCTGTCAGGGCCAGCCCCATGGCCTAGTGGTTAAGTTCAGCACACTCCGCTTCGGTGGCCCGGGTTCCGTTCCCAGGCGTGACCCTACACCACCCATTGGTGGCCATGCTGTGGCAGCAACCCACATACAAAAAAATAGAGGAAGACTGGCACAGATGTTAGCTCAGGATGAATCTTCCTCAGCAGGAAAAAAAACATTTCTATCACCCCAAAATGTTCCCTCCTGCCTGTTTGCATTGAATCAATCCCTGCTCCTACTCCCAGCCCCAGGCACCACTGATCTGATTTCTAGAAATTTCGTATAAATGAAATCATACAATTTATAATCTTTTATGTCTACCTTCTTTTACTTAACATAATGTTTTTGAGGTTCATCCTTATTGCAGCATGTGTCAGTCATATCTTACTTTTTATTGCTGAGTAGTATTCCATTGTGTGGCTGTACCACATTTTGTTTATTCTTTCACCAGTTGGTGGACACTTGGATTGTTTCAAGTTTTTGGCTATTATGAATATACTGCTATGCATTTGCGTACAAGTTTTTGTATAGACGTATGTTTTCATTTCTCTTGGGTAGATATGTAGGAGTAGGACTGTTGGGTCATATGGTATGTATATGTTTAACTTTTTTTTCTTAACTGCCAAACTGTTTTCCAAAGTAGATGTACCATTTTACATTCTCACCAGCACTGTATAAGGACTCCATGTCGTTAGTATTGTCAGTCTTTTTTATTTGAACCATTTAGTGGGTGTGTTGTGCTATCTCATTTTAATTTGCATTTTCCTAATGACTAATGAGATTGATCATTATTTTCATATGCTTATTAGCCATTTGTATATAATCTTTGGTAAAATGTCTATTCAGCTCTTTTCTACTTTTATAATTTTTTAATTGGGTCATTTGTCTTCTTAGTATTGAATTATGAGAGTTTCTATTTTTATGCTTCTGGATACAAGTCTTTTATTGGATATATGAATTGCAAATATTTTCCCCCAGTCTGTGGCTTGTCTTTATATTTTCTAAATGATGAATTTTGAAAAGTAAAAGCTTTTAATTTTGGTGAAGTCAATTTATCAATTGATTAAGAAATCAATAGATCATGGTGATGGTTGTACACCTCTATAAATTTATTCTTAGTCATCAAATCTTTGCCTATCCCAAAGTCACAAAGATTTTCTTCTATGTCTTCTTCTAGAAGTTTTATAGTTTTGGCTCTTAAATTTAGGTCTTTGTTCCCTTTTGAATTTTTGTGTATAGTATGAGATAATGGTCTAAGTTCATTTTTTTAAAATAAGGGTATCTAATTCTCCTAGCAACATTGAATTGCTGTGGATCCTTTGTCAAAAATGAATCAATCATGAATGTAAAGGTTTATTTCTGGAATTTCTATTTTGTTCCATTGATCTATATATCTGTCCTTACACCAATACTAGTTGGTGTAGTTCTTTCCATTTACATATACATCCAATTCTAGTTCTTTCCATTTACATATACATTTAGGGATTCACTTTTCAATTTCCACAAGAAAAGTCTGCTAAGATTTTGATAGGGATTGCATTGAACGCCATCTTAACAATGTTGAATTTTCCAATCCGTGAACATGGACTTTTCTCCATTTATTTAGATCTTTAATTTTTCTCAGCAATATTTTGTAGATTTTGGTATACACCTCTTATACTTGTTTTGTTAAAGTTATTCCTAAGTTTTGTATTCGTTTTGACGCTATTGGGAATTAAATTTTCTTAATTTAATGTGCATACTGTTCATTGCTAGTATGTAGAAATGCAATTGATTTTTGTATATTGATCTTGTATCTTGCAACCTTACTAATTTTGTTTATTAGTTTTAGTAGCTTTTTTGTAGATCCCTAAGGATTTTCTATATATAGGATCATGTCATCTGTGAATGAAGATAATTTTACTTCTTTTTTTCCAATCAGGATGCATTTTATTTCTTTTTTGTGCCTGATTGCACTGGCTAGAACCTCCAGTACAGGGTTGAATAGGAGTAGTAAGAGCAGATGTTCTTGCCTCGTTCCCAATCTTAGGGGCAAAGCATTCAGTCTTTCATCATTAAGTATAATGTTAGCTGTAGGTTTTCCATAGATGCCCTCTATCGGGCTGAAGAAGTTCCCTTTTATTCCAAGTTTGGTCAGAGTTTCTATCGTGAATAGGTGTTGGATTTTGCCAAATGTTTTTTCTGTGTCTAATAAGATGATCATGTGGTTTTTGTCCTTTATTCTGTTAATGCAGTGTATTACATTAACTGATTTTCATATGTTAAACCAACCTTGCATTACTAGGACAAATCCCAGTTGGTCATGGTGTTTAATCCTTTTAATATGTTGCTGGATTCAGTTTGATAATATTTGTAAAGGATTTTGGTGTCTTATATTCACGATGGATATTTCTTGTGATGTATTTATTTAGCTTTTGTATCAGAGTAATACTGGCCTCATAGAATGAGTTGGGAAGTATTCTCTCCTCCTTTAGTTTCTAAAAGAGTTTGTGTAGGATCAGTATTATTTCTTCTTTAAGTATGTGGTAGAATTCATTATTTAGCCATCTGGTGCTGTGCTTTTCTTTGTGGGAAGGTTTTTAATTACTAATCCAATTTATTTACTTGTTATAGGTCTATTCAGATTTTCTAAATCTTCTTAAGTCAGTTTTTATAATATGTGTATTTCTAGGAATTTGTCCATTTCACCTAAATTGTCTAATTATTGGCATAAAATTGTTCAGTATATTTCCTTATAATCCTTTAAATTTTTGTTAAGTCATTAGTGATGTTCCTCTTTCATTCTTAATATTGGTAATCATGTCTTCTTCCTTTTTTCTTAGTCATTCTAGCTAAAAGTTTATCAGTTTTGTTGATCTTTACAAAGGGCCAACTTTCAGTTTCGTTGATTTTCTCTATTGTTTTTTGTTTCCTATCTCATTGATTTCTGCTGTAACTCTTACTCCTCTATTATGCTTGTGTTGGGCTTAATTTGATCTTTTTCAAATTTCTTAATGTGATAACTTAGATTATTGATTTGAAACTTTTCTTTTTTTCCTAATTAGGCAAATAAATTTCCCTCTAAGTTCTGCATTAGTTGCAGCCCACAAATGTTGGTAGTTATTGTTTTGTTTTCACTCATTTCAAAATTTCTTGTTTGACTCATGGGTTCGTTAGAAGTATGTTACTTAATCTTCTGTATTTGGGGATTTCCCAAATTACTTTCTTTGTTGTTGATTTCTAATTTAGTCCCATTGTGATTAAAGAACATACTTTTTATTATTTCAATTCTTTTCGGTTTATTGAGACTTTTTTATGGCCTATATATGGTCTATACTGGGAAATATCCATGTGGTTTTGGGAAGAATGTGTATTCTGCTGTCATCAAGTGGAGTGTTCTATAAGTGTTAATTAGGTCAAGTTGGCTGATAGTGTTGAAGTCTTCTATACTGATTTTACTGATTTTCTGTCTAGTTATTCTATCAGTTTTTTGAGAGTGGAATATTGCAATCTCCAAGTATAATTATTGAACTTTCTATTTCTCCTTTCATCTGTCAGTTTCTGCTTGACGTATTTCGGGACTTGATTGTTAGGTGTGTATATGTTTATAATGGACATATCTTTCTGATGCATTGACCCTTTCATATTTATGAAATGTCCCTCTTTGTCTCTAGGAATACTTCTGTCTTAAAGTCCATTTGTCTGATATTAATATAGACACTCCAGCTCTCTTATGGTTACAGTTTGCATGGTGTGTATATTTCCATCTTTTTACTTTCAACCCACATGTGCTTTTGAATCTAAAGTGTGTCTCTTGTAGATAGCATAAAGTTGGATCTTTTTTATCCAGTCTGACAATCTGCTGTTTGATTGGAGTATTTAGTCCAGTAACATTTGTACGATTTTTAATCCTGTTGGATTTATGTCTGCCATTTTGCTATTTGTTCTCTATATGCCTCGTCTTTTTTGTTCCTCTGTTTCACCTTTTCTGCTTTCTTTTTTCGAATAGATTTTTTTTTGCATACCATTTAATTCACCTGCTGATTTTTTTTTTTTTTTTTTTTTTTTTTGTGGGGAAGACCAGCCCTGAGCTAACAACCGTTGCCCATCCTCCCCTTTTTGCTGAGGAAGACTGGCCCTGGGCTAACATCCGTGCCCATCTTCCTCCACTTTATATGGGACGCCGCCACGGCATGGCTGACAGGCAGTGCGTCGGCGGGCGCCCGGGATCCGAACTCGCAAACCCCGGGCTGCCAAGCGCGGACTAAACCGCTGCGCCACCGGGGGGCCCCTGATTTTTTTAACTACATTCATTGTAGTTATTTTCTTAGTCTTTGCTCTGGGATTTGCAATATATATTCTAACTTTTCACAATCTACTTCAGCTTATTACTGACTTAATTCTAATAAAATATAGCAACTTTATTCCAATATATCCAATTTCTTCCCTCTTCCTTTGTACAATGATTGTCATATCTATATATGGTATAAACTGAACAATACTGAATTATAATTGTTGCTTATGTAATCTTTTTGTTTTTTAAAGAAATTAAGGGGAGAAAAATGAAAATATATAATCATACAGTCTTTTGTGTTTGCCCACATATTTACCATTTCCACTGTTCTTCATTTCTGTCTGTGAATTTGAGTTACCATTTCACGTCGTTTCCTTTCAGCCTGAAGGACTTCATTTAGTATTTCTCGTAAGACAAGTCTGCTAACAAAAAAATTCTCTCATTCTTTGTTTATCTAGAAATGTCTTTATGTCACCTTATTTTTGATGGATTCTATTGCTAGATATGGAATTCTTGGTAGACAGGTTACCTCCATCCCCACCCATTTTACCACTTTGAATTTGTTGTTCCACTGTTTTCTTCCTCCATTGTTTCTGAGGAGAAGTCAGCTATCAATCATACTGTTGTTTGTCTGTACAAAATGAGTTGTTTTTGACTTGCTGCTTTCAGGATTTTCTCTTTCAGCTGTTATTTCTTCAAATATTTTTTTCTGCTACTTTCTCTCTCCTTTCTCCTTCTGGGACCTTCAATGCCTGTATGTTGGTATGATTGTTATTGTCACATAGGTCTCTGAGGCTCCGCTCATTTTTCTTCAATCTTTTTTTCTCGTCTTCAGATTGAATGATTTCTATTGATGGATGTTCAAGTTCACTGATTCTTGTTTATGTAATTTATCGTACTTTTCAACTCTGGAATTTTTTTAATAGTTTCTCTTTCTCTGTTGAGAGTCCCTATTTGTTGAAGCATTGTCATTATAATTTCTTTTAATTCTCTGAGCATAGTTTCCTTTAATTCTTTGAATATATTTATAATAGCTGCTTTGAAGTCTTTGTCCACTAACTCCAACATCAGAGCCACTCAGATTCAGTTTGAATTGACTGCTTTTTTCCCCCAAGTATAGACCATACTTTTTCTTTTTTCTTTTTTTTTTTTTTTTTGATCATGTCATAATGTTTTGCTGAAAACTGGACATTTTAGATGATATATTTTAACAACTCAGGGTTCTGGTATTTTTAAGTAGCCTGCCTGAATGTAATCTGCAGGATCTATGTCCCCTGCAGTCTGCTCAGTTGTTGCTTTTTTTTTTAATTCTTACTTTTAGTTTATGAGCCTGGCTTCCTAGGGGTTGCCCCTTTGTGTGCATAGCTTAGTGGTCCCCCAATGATTGAACAGAGGTTGTGCTCAAAAACCTTGAACCCATAAGGCTTCCATCCTCTGCCAAGTGATCTGTATGTGGGTTGAGGAGAACATTCAAAGTTTAGCCAGTTCTCAAATCTGCCTTGGCTCTGACTTTTCACTGGGGTCTCTCAAGTCTCACCAGCACATGCATATACTTTGCCAATCAACAAGAGATGTGTAGAGAGCTTTTCTGGCACTTCTGTGGCTCTCTCATTTCCAGGATCTCTCTGTCACATTTTTCATTGGTCTGTCACTTACCCCAACCAGGACTGTAACCTCATACCAGGGTAACTGTGGGTTTTCCCCCATTCATTTCCCTATGGAGTTTGCTACTTTTACTGACAGTGCCACTGGGCACAGATTTTGCCCTCTGCTCCAAATCAAGTCAGCCTTCTCTGGCAGCCCTGCCCTGGTAAAACCATCATTCTAGCCAACTAAGCCAGGGGGTGGGGTGGGGATGTTCTTACCCAAAAGTTCCGCCAGCTTTCTGTGAATAAACACTTCTCAATTTGTTTTTTGCCTTCGATCATTATCCAGAGCCCTGAAAGGATTGTTTTAACAACTGTTCAGTTTTATACTTATTGTAGGGGGAGTGAATTTGCCAACCTCTTTACTCATAGCTGGAAGTCCCCTGGTAGAAGAATTTTGCTAGTCTGTATAAAGTGCTCGTATGAAGTATTTAGGATGCGGTTGTAATGAAAGACTTTATCCTTGACTCCTTGTGGATTTGAACCCCTTATTTCCCAGTATTCCAAGCCCTCCTCCTCAAAGAGCTTTCAGTGCCTGAGGTGCTCTGCAATGGGTAATGACCAGCTCTACAAGTGTTCATTCCACTCATTCCACCATCGATAATTTGACTGCCGAAGTCTTATCTGCATGTGCTTCCATCAACTTCAAATCCAGGGCAGCTCATTGCCCATTAACTGACCCAAAGGCAACAGGTGGGACCTGTTTTTGGCAGAACTGTTGAAGAAAAATGGCCTAGTCATCAGCTTCTTTCACTTTCATTTATCTCTGTCATCTGGGAATACAATATAGATAGTATCAGGCCCAACAAAAGGTACATTCTGATATTATTTTCAGTTTTTTGTCCAGACAAAGAAGACTAAGCACTTGGATATCAGAACTACCTACCACAAAAAATAAGAAAGGTGGGCTCAGTGGAAGGCCAGAGGGGGGTAGCACTGCTTGTTCACTTTCTCTATATATGTTCTTTTTTTAAAAAAGAAAAAAGTTTAAACTCCACCACCCACTCATCAGGTGATTGGAGACTGTAGTTGTAAAAATGTGCTGCAGGCAGAAGTTCTGAAAAATCCCAGAAAGTGTTGAAAACATCTCTAAACAAGGTATTTTTCTCCTGCACCTTTCTTGCTAAAGGTCCCAATTGCTGCCAAGAAAACTAGTGAGAATGTTAGCTGCCAAATAAAAAATTTATGACAGTGTTTGGCAAAGGACTATCTCACTGCTTGTTTTATACATTTCCACAGGGCGCTTGAAGGCAGCCTCTTTTTTCCTTCCCTTCTTCCTCCCCCTTCCCCCCCGCCCCTACTTTGGGTACATATGCCTCACTGATCACTGTTCTGGGTCTGTTCTCTAATAAAAGAGCAAACTCCTATAAAGTAGGATTAAGCCATATAACTTTTTTCCCCTTCAGTAACCTCTGAAAATGTTTTCAAATATGATGTGTTGCATAGAAGGGGAAAAGAGATGCTGGATTCGCTGGTTTAGAAGAGACACATGTATAAGAAAAAGAAAAGGAACCCTTCAGTTAATGACTGTAGACTCTTAGTGACAGAAGGAATCTTAGAAATCCCCCAGTCTTTTGCACACCCCCACTCCCAACACTTTTTGGACCAGGAAATGGGGGCCCAGAAGGAGACAGTGTTCTGCCTAAGGTCACACAGCCAAGCCCACCTGGGACTAGAGGCCGGCCCTTGCCTCAGGACCACGCTCTACCCCCACTGCACCCCAGCCCAACATTGCTTTTATTTGTTGAGGTTCGCACACACGCACGCACCTACAGCATGTTTTTTGAGCATTAGAATTCTGGGCTACTCTGTTTTATGAAAATTAAAACGTTTCCTTTCCCTAAAACTTTTTTAAAAACTAATGCATTAAAACAGAGTTGAGATTGGGCAATAATACTACTGAAACAGCATTGCCTCCACATATCAATTAAACCTCCTGGCTGTGTCGTTAAATATTTAAAAGGGGGGCATTTAAAAGGGGGCGGTGCTGAATCTAGGAAAAAAGTTTTCTTCAACCGAGTTTGGATGTTGATAGTAATAACGACATAAGCCGGTCAGTGAACACTCTGAAATATTTTGCCTGCCTGTCTGAGGAAGCAAAATTATCTGTCTCAGTCTTTTCAAAACAGTTATAAGATTATGCTTTCAGTTGTTAATTAGTGCTGTTTAGCACGCATGTCATCATTCTAACTTATTCAAAAGCCTGGCTGCACCCCTGTTCCTTGCCTCACTTCTGTCTGTAGCGGCGTCTGCAGTAATTGTCACACACTCGACGATGCTGAAGCCTGGGGCCAGGGCTGCGGCTGCCTTTTGCTGTGGCTGTGTTAAGGAAGCAAGTGTTATTTGATATAAAGTACTGCGGACAGACCAGGAGTAAGCGGATTATTTCAGACAGCGTTAGGAGGTAACCGGAGGAAGATTAGCTCGACATGAGGCAGATATCATAAGCAAATTAGAAAACCTCCCCAATTAGTACAAGAAACCCAGATTTGTGCTGTTTGTGATCTTCTGCTGAAAGGCAAAGTGTCGATGTTATGGGCTCTAGTCTTGATTTAAGTTGAAATGTTGGCATTTCCTATCAGTGCATGTTAGCATCTGAGGCTGTGTACTGGCCTAATAAATGAGGTAAATCCCTCTTCTCCTTGGCTGCCAAGTATTCCCCATTCCGAGGTTCTGTACATTGGGTAATGTTTTATTTGGCCCTGGAATAATCTCTAGGGCATATTATAATATTTCTATACTAGGAATATTCGACATGACTCCAATGTACTGCACTTAATCTCTCCTTTGTTTGTTTGTCTGACGGAACATGTATCATGCTGAAGTCATAAAAATGGAGTGTGCAAAATGCCAGATGCTACAAATGCAATTAGATACTTAAAAATAGCTTCCTTGGTGGCACTGCTTGAAATCTGAACTGGGCCTTGTTTTTCCAAACAGGGTGGCACTTTTCTGCTAAGCTACTGATTGTGTGCTCCGACAGGAGGCTCGGGCCCCTTCTGAGGCCACCTTGCAAACGATCAGATCATTCTAGAAATCAGACCATGCTCTATTGTCCTTCCAACACCATGGCAGTCCCAGGCATGTGGGTTTTTTTCCTCCAAGTACCCCATGTAGCCTCCTGCTTCTTGACCTGTGATGATTTACAGTCAAGTTGTATGTGGCAAAAGCCCTCAACAGACTGAGCCCGACTCATGTAAAGAAAATGGGGTCTCTACACTCCTCATTTTAAGATTTGAAACTCATTCCAAATAAACTTTCATTTCACTGGAATTCAAACCACCACAAAGCTCAGTATTTATTTTGCAATCTTATCCAAGGAAGAAGGTGATGTTTTTGTATATGTGTGTGGAGGCTGAATTTTTCTTTCTGATTGTAAAAATGGTGCATATTTATTACAAAAAAATTTGAAAAATGTGGTGAATCATAGATTTTTTTAAAATCACCATGATCGCAACACCTAGACACAATCATTACTTTCATTTCAATGTATATCTTTCCAATTTTTGTTTATATATGTATTTTTCTTTTTGCAAAGTTGGGGTCATCATATCCATACTATTTACAACCTTTGCTTTTTACCTAATATATTAAGGGCAAGAAAGTTGGTGTTCATGATGACGAATAAGACAGGACAAGATCTCTTACACCTTCTGAATCATCAAGAACAAATACTTTCAATGTAGTTTTAGTTTAATTCTATTTTAGTGGGTTTTTTCCTTTAAAAATTATCAGTATCTGAATGGCATTTGTGGCAACTCTCAACCCACCAGTATTATATGAAATATTATCATATCACCACATTCCTTTGATCAGAATTTTGCATTTCCTCTGTTTTTACATGCATGAACTAATTTGAACATCTCAAGAACTTATAAGGTAGAAAAAAAGAACAGATGTTATTCCTCGTTTTATTCATAAATGCAAAGTGAGCTAGAATGTAAGATGCACTATGATACAATGCCAGCCGTTACTCTTCCCACCACGCACAGCCTGTGGTCTTTGAAATCGGACCTGATTTTAAATACCAACTTTGCCACTGACTAGCTGTGTGATCTTGGGCAAAATAACCTCCCAAAGCCTCAGTTTCCTCCTCTGGAAAATGGGAACATTGATACCTTTGTCATAGATTTGTTATAAGGATTAAATAAAAGAATTTGTGTGAAGTACTTAGGCTAGTATAAAGCATAAAAAAAGGTTTTAAAAATTTTACAGTTGTTTTTCTTTTTTTCATACATTCCCTCTTTAACATTGTGAATAAATTATGATTTTTTGCCCCAATTTACTCAATTCTTAGTTTAACATCATTTTAAATAATAATAAAGTATGAAATAATATACAATTCAAGAAAATGTAGAAATACAGAAAGAAAAAAAACACCCATCACCCAAATACAAACACTGTTTAGAGTTGGCTACATTTCCTTCCAGTCTTTTTTTTTTCCTTCTGTGCAAAGGCTTGCCACTTGTTTTTAGACACATCAGCTAGTGTCTTGAACTAATGAAATGTAGGTGGTAGTTAAGCAATGTGTTCTGCGTGCTACCACACCCTGCTCTTGCTTCCAGGTTATAAAAGAGGTGCCCCTTTGGAATCCTACTTCCATTGGCAGGAAGCCAAAGTAGGGGGTCAGATGGGTGGTCACGATGGGGGTGCAATGAGGATGTCTCAAGAACCGGATGATCCAAATGCACTGCTGAGTCCCTAACCACTGATCCTGTGGCCTTGGAGCAAATTGTGTAAAACTCAGCCCACCCATTCACAAAACCAGATTCTTTGTCATAAAAGGTGAGTGTTGACAAGACTTCAGCAGAGGCCACCTTCTGTCAGACCTGAAGTCAGCCTTGTTGTCACCCAGGGCATGAGCAACTCAGAATTACTGCACTTGAGTATCTTCAACCACTGGGAGGAAGAGCTTTGCCTAGACTCTTAAAAGGTGTTCTGTTCAGGCTGAAAGGAAAATTCCTACATCCAAGCATCTCCTGTCAGCTCATTTGATAGTTCTCTATCAAGTAAACCATTAGCGAATACATTGATTCTTTTTTTTTTTTTTCTTTCTTTCTTTTTTTTTGCGGTTCTGCCTTGGCTATTCCCAAGATTTCTCTGAACCAGTTGGGCAAAATTGATTTTTATTAGTTCCACTGGCCTTGTGGAAAATTATCTCATGAACTGGTTTTTATAGGAAGACTCAAAGCACAGCACAGGGTAAGAAATAAGCCTATAGCAGTCAAAACTGTTATCTGAAATGTCTTCAGACTGGAAGGCTGAATTTATTGCACAAAACAAGTACGAGCAAGGCGGAGGTGTGCAGTCCTGCTCATTATGACTGGAAAGGGGAACCAAAAGCCGAGTAAAAAATTAAATTTTAATAATGCTAGTGATATTTTCTAAATCTTTCCTGACAGAAAGATTCTCATTATTTTTATCTGTCTCCGAGTAGGTTCTTTTAGTGCCATCTCAGAAATGGCCTCAGCTATGATTGTTTTCTAGGCTTTAAAGCATCTGAAAAACCAAATATATACAGAGAGAAATATGCTTTAGATTGTTGAAGGAGGGGCCGTGACCGTGGTAACATTTCGGCTATTGTATTTGCAGCCAACATTTGCTGGGAACGCCTTCAGCATTCACAAAAGAGGTCCATGTTGCTAAGACAATTGCTGCAAATCCCCCAAACAAAGGGGCCCCACAATCCACTGCTCTTGGCCACGGAGGAACCCGGGGGCCCCAAGTCTCAAGTTTGGGCTGGTTGTAGAAACCGCCCCATGCTGGCCATGAAAGGAGGTGCAAGAAAACATGGAAATATCCTATTGTTTTGGTAAACGTGCAAACTTGCCTTCCAAGTATCACATAGTACAGAATCATTTGGGGAAATGAGGACAAATAAAGCCAGAATCATTAAAGTAGCAAACCCAGGAGGATTGCGAATTCTTTCTGTTTTCTTAGGTCCTTGGTGCCTGTGTATATAAACCTGTCTTGGTCCCAAAAGGATTTATAGCAATTTACCTAAATGTATACAATACAATAGATTTTCTATATATAGCGTGAAGTCAGTACACTCACTGGGGGCTCACCTATACATTTGTGAGAGGTGGGTCACAAATTTATGTCTGGGCATTCTGGCCGCTGGCTTAAAGAGGGAGATGGTTTCAGTTCCAGGAGTCAATATCCGTAAGGTAAAAACACTCTCGTCCCCTACCCCGACGAGAGAACACCTTCCCGTGGGACCTCATCGCAGGGACACATGCTGTGCAGGGTAATAAACAACGTGCTCAAGAGCATCCTTACAGGAAATACAAGTTCCGCGGGGCTGTCTCTTACTGTGCCTCTGTGTAAGCTGGTGGCGTTGCGCCAAGCGCAGCTGGGAGTACATGTGCGAACCTAAACCTCACCGTGCTGGGTGGACTCTGGGGGCTCCGCTGCTCCAGAGCAAGACCCTAGAGTCTCCAGGAGAGGCCCCATTCCGTAGGCCCCTCATTCAACGGCTTCTCCCAGCTGTACTGTGTGATACTTGGAAGGCGAGTCTTCCACAGGGGAGTTGAAGGTTGTACCCTCTGGCAAGGACCTGGAGTGGCGCCACCTTATATTGATAATTAGGAGCTTTCCTGTCATCTAGTAGTGAGTCGGGTTGGACTTCACCATCCTCTTGTGAAAACTAAGGGCAGGGAGCTTGAGGGCAGTACCCTGAAGAATGACAGAGAAATGGTTCCTTCTTTGTAAGATTCAGGCTGCTTTTTGGCTCAGTTCCTGTAAAAATCCCTCCTGATTTATGGTTGGTTTTTCTATTTATTGCAACTAAATAAAGGACCTGAGAACGTGTTCAAAGGCCACTCTACTCTCTGGCAATTTATTTTCTTTATTTTTATCAAGTCCACAGACATGGTCCTTGGCATCCATTCTTAGGGGTTCTTAGATCACATATATTTTAGAGATGGGGAAACTGAGGCCTATTTACTTGTATTTCACAAGATCACCCAACAGATTGGGAGTAGAGACGATCCCGCAAACCTCTCTCTTTGCCACTCACCCTCCAATAGAGGCCACTTGGCTTCCCATCGCAGGCCTACTGACTTATAAGACGTTGCATAGAAAATGTACACTATCCTCCTTGAGAATTGCCAGCTGGTCTCTCCAGTGCATTCTGCAGGCTGTGAAAGTCAAGTGGGCTACAGATGTTCAGTCCAGCCCTGACCTCTGCCTGTGCTTTTCATCACCTTGTGAGAGGTCCGCAAGGCACACACAAGCTGGATTGTGGCTTCTATTGACCTCTCTCTGGCCTTTGAGCCTGTGGTTAGGAATCAGTTATGGGCTAAGTTGGATGCACTCAGTGTAGACCCTGATTACTGATGCTCATGCAGAGGCTGAACTTCATACTTCTGCAAGGTCAGGAGGGCTGGGCTTTTCCCGCCTCCGAGGGAATCTCCAGGAACATAGGGCAGGGCTACGCTCACCCACTCACCCCCTTCCTTTCCATTTGTTCCTTAAGAACTAGTCAGAGGGCACAGACTGAAGACCTGCAGGCCCACTCTGCCCCACAGACATGTTTGTCTGGCCACCCAGTGCTTTGGAAAACTTTTACTTAGTTGCCAATTTTTCAAACTTGGGAAATTTCACAGAAAGAACACAATTTCTGGCTTCTCTTGGCAAATCAGAAGATCTGGGCGCACTGAGCCCACTTGGAGTCCCAACAGCTATCAGGAGCAGCCCCCCAATTTAGGAAAAGAGCAAGCACTTCCAGTCTCTCTCTTGATACACGCAGCCCTCAGACTGGACAGTCCCCTCCTCCTTGCAGGACTTCCTTCCTTAGCTAGAGAGAAGAATCATTTGCGTTCCCAAACCAGCAGGGGCTGTGACTTCACCTGCAGAAGCCTGGGATTCCTGCTATCTGGTCATCACCCTGCCCCCACCCCTCCCGCCTGAAGAACTGTGAGTCAACCATTGTGCTCATCATTCATAAGCCTTCAGAGGAGGCCTTCTTAACCTGGGGCTCACCTGCTGAGAAATGATTAATGCTGCTTTGGGGTATGAAAATCAGTTTAAGGTAAAAGATTGTGAAGGAGATATCATAAGTTTGAATAGATAGTGCACACTCTGCTGGGTGCCTCATGCACTCTCCAACCAGGAAAACAGAGCAGCCCCAGGATTAGCATCAGCAGGAGGTCCTCCACCTGGACTGGGGGACAAAAGAAGGAGCAGTGTCCCCAGAGCCCAGGACTAGGGTCACCTGAAGGAAGCTAGAAGCATGCCTGTTAGGAGCCACAGTGGAGACAGAGTTTCTGGGAAGACAGAGAAGGAAAGGGAAGAATGCCCTGGCTTCTCTCTCCCTCCCACGCCCAGGGTCCTGCTAGTCCCTCCCGTTGGCTGAATGCAGCAGGAAACCAGCTGACAAAGGTTGGGGTGGCAGCCGGAATTAGCCTTTCTATGATGCAGAGCAAAGTGACAAGGGGACAAGAAAAGGATCTGAAGAGAGACAGCCTCAGGACTGGCACAGTGGGGATAGAGGTAAGACAGATCCCATTCAGCTTGCCATGGAACCAAATCTGGATGAGAGAGAGAAGTTCTGATGTTGTGATCTAGAAAAAGTAACCACATCCCTCAAGAGTTGACAGAGATGCAGGTGGCTGATAAACCTCTGCCAAAATGTTTTATTCCACCCGACATTAGGAAAGAAAAAAGGTATAAATCCAAAACTATTAGGAGATGAGTACCTAATGTCCAATTGTGCAGGGAAATAATGTTAAAGCCCACCACAAAAGCCGAGGCAGCCATGTCTCCACCAGTGTGACATCAACCGGCCATGATCCAGAAGAAGCATTTTGGCTGTCAAAGGGTGTCCCCAGGAAAACTAACAGAGCTGGAAAGGGCAGCCTCCACCTTCCTGGGTAACTGAGTAGCTGCTGAAGATGGGGGCTTCCAGGAGGGTGGCTCAGCCTAGACCCCACAAGGCAAGCTAATTAGGGCCAGAGTGTGCCCTGCAGGGATCTGAGAGGACTCTGCGGGCTTTCTAGGCCAAGGCACCTGAAGCGGGGACTGTCTAGTGGAGGGAGGCAGCCAAACGAGGAGGAATTTCAGGGCACATTGTGGAGACCTCGGTGAATGATAATAGGAGCGGAGTAAGAGTAATTATTATTGTTAGTTACTGAGCTGTTTATTTACAGGCACTGATCTAAGCACTTCATGTTGAATTCACTTATTTATTAATGTAATTCATTGACTGAGGTACTGCTATTATTAGCCCCATTTTTCTGATGAGGAAACCAAAGCATTGGTTCTTTGGAACTTTCAGATCCCTTGTATCGGTACTTTTGTTTTTCTTTTTAAATAGCAGACTGAAGGACAGTTGTCCACTTTTTATTTTGCCAAGTAAGAGAGAGTAATTTCCAAGGAGAGAGTACATTTCCAATGTCCAAATAAGGACACTGGGTAAAAACACTGACATCTACTATCACCATCACTCCACAAAATAAAGAACATTTTCACACTGAAAGAGTCAAAAGGACATAATCTCGGAGAAGTAATGAAGTAACTTACCCAAGGTTGCACGACTGATGTGTGGCAGATCCTGGATTCGAATCCAGGCAGTTTAGCTACAAAAATGAAGGTGACTGACCAGCTTCTGCCTGAATGTAGTTCATGGCCTCTCTAGAGGGTGAAGAGGGTGAGGGACCCTCAGCCAGGGAGGAGCTGGGGGGTGGATAGTTCAGGAGGGTAGTAAGGTTGCTTCACAATACAGGAGCAGGACCTGGTGGAAGTGGGGAACCTCCCTCAGGGCACCCAGCAGGAGGGAACACTGGGAGTTCAGAAGGGGGTCAGTCATCCTGGCCTGACACCAGTGATGGTCTGCCTTGCACTGAGAATTTTACCAGGGCCACATCTGGAGTGGGCTTCACCTTCTCCTTGGGTGGGCCTGAGCCACCCAATCTGGGTGCTAATAAATCAGGATTATTGTGAAGATTAAATGACATCACATGTGCAAGAAACATCCAAGACCAGAAAAAGACACCCTGCCTTTTTAAGACTATCTGGAAGTTATATCATTGCCCATGCTTTGTGTGGAGAATACTTGAGAGAGATTCCTTTCTTATATTTCGTGGATGGCTGAACTCAAGAACAGAAACTTTTAGTTGTTTCCTCAGATCACACAGGGAGTCTGGCTAATTCTCCCACCAGATTTTTTCTGTCTGCACTCTCTTCCAACAGATGCATTAAATTAAATTTTCAGCAGACCTAGAATCTTTCTATAGCATATCCTCTCATTTTATACTTAGGTGATGTAGACATAATAAAAAATCGTGTGGTTCGAGGTCACTGGGCCAGGGGCATTCCCTGGTGAGCAGCCCCCAGAGGACAATTGTCATACCCTCTGTCCCCAGATCTGGTGAGGGATCAGGTGATCATGCATTTACCTAGAAGAGAGAGGCTGAAAGGACACAGAAAATGTGCCAGTGACTGAAGAAAGCTGACGAAATATGCTACTGAAAAAAATATGAATATTATCTTATTAATTTACTGTGTATTTACACTAGGCACTAAGAAAAGAGGTGACTTTGGTTAATTAGTGTTCTGTACTTTCATTGCATTCCCAATTACTTTGTCTATGGAGAAGAATATAAAGATGAAGATGTCAAAGACTCACCCTTCAAACAACCCAGGAGAGTCTGGTAGAGAACATAGGATACACCGGTTATGTAAATAACCACTTTATTATTTGTGTGTCCTGTAGGGGTAGAAGATAAGACTGGAGGGGTGGTTTGGGGCTTTGAGTACCTCCTCTGTAAGAATGGGGATGATAATAGTCTCCACGTCATGGGATTGCTGCGAGGGGTCAATGAAGTGTAGAAAATGCCAGAACATGCCTGGCCTGGAGTAAAGGCCCAGTTAATATGAGCTGCCTGTGTGGGTGTTGCTGCGGGTGTCATGACTGTCATTGATGTTCTTGCTGCCATCGCCGTGGTCACCACATGTAGAGGCCTGAAGAGGAATCTCCAAAGAGTGGAGCTAGGTGGGATTTTCTAGCTTGGGGGTTCACGAACTTTCACATTTCTTGGATTGGGACTTTTTCTTTTTAAATAGAGGACTGATGGAGGATTGTCCACTTTTTATTTTGCCAAGTAAGAGAGAGTAATTTCCAAGGAGACAGTCCATTTCCAATGTCCAAATAAGGACATTGGGGAAAAAACCTGCCATCTACTATCACCATCACTCCATAAAATAAAGGACATTTGAGCACCAAAACAGTGCACAGACAAAATCTCAGAGAAAAGGGCAGCCCTTTAAATTGAGTATTCTTGTTTTCAAGAGAAAGCAGCCTTCTCCGTTGCTCTTCTTTTCTTGCTTTGGTTCAGCCTGGACTTTGGGAATCACTGCTCTCAGTCATCGCGTAGCCTCTCTTCGTTTTACAGGGAAGTAGGATTGGGTTGGGCTCAGTAAGATGTGGGGGTGCTAGGTTTTGAGTTGTGTTCCTCAATTATGTTGCACAGTCCCTATTAGAAGACATGTTTTGAATTGCCATTATGTACAGTCCGCCATCAGTGGCACTGGCCACTTGGATGAGAATGAGTAATACAGTGAAACAAGAGCAGGCCTGAGGGTCAGAAGACCTGGCTGTGCCCCGAATGGTTGATCTTGGGCACATCCCTTCACCTCTCAGGGCCTCGGTGTCCTCGACTGTAAAATGAAGAATCCAGACCAGGGTGTGGAGACCTTTTCCAGCTCTAACAGTCTGCAAACCTACAAGGGATTAAGTGTATACCTTGCATTTCTAGAGCATCATTATTTAATTCTCTTCAAGTTCTTTCCAAGCCCTTTGTTTGAGCAAGCTGCCTTGATCCTATCTGAAAGCCCAGGAGCCAGCAAAGCCACTTTCCAGGCCCTCTGCCATCATCGAGTCCATATTTAAGAATAGTAGTGGCCGTGGTGCCCAGGCTGAGATTTGATGTACATATTTGGCAATGTAGAGAGCAATGTAACTACATATCACTGATCAAAACCCATTGGACTTATCAGTGAGCTCTGACAGGTACTCATTGGCTGCCTTCCCAGGCTGGAAAGGTATCCCCAAGCCAGCCAATGGGATGCCCTCTCTTCACTTTTGATGTTTATGCCACCACCTCAGAGAGAAAGCTGGGTCCTGCTGGGGAGAGTGTCAGCATGTGGCCCAGAGAGACACCAGCCTGAGGGAACAAGAAGCCTGGCAGGTTTGGGGCGGCAGCAGCTTCCTGGACTCCTGCCTCCACCTTCCCAACCAGCCACTGGAAGTTTCCCGACAGCTTCTCCAGCCTCTGACAACTTTCCTCTTGCTTCTGCCCTTTCCTGAAATGGCTTCTCCTTTCACAGAATGATTTGCCAACTGCACGCATGTAAAGGGCTTTACCTTTTCAAAGTGCTTTATAATCTTTAATGAGCTAATCCTCCTCTCCCTGGGGTGGTTGGTGAGCTGGCTGCTTTTGTTTGGGAAGAAACTGAAACCCAAGTGTCATGGAGTGACTTGCTCCAGGTCACCCCAGGCAAATCCACGACTGTGGGCACGCAACAAATTGTCCTGGCGCTAGCATTACTCTAATTACGGCCTTTGTTGTCAGGCTGCTGTAATTGATTGCTCATTGTGACACTGTAAGCTCCCACAAGGCAGGGACCCTGGGTTTCCTTTTTTCTTCAGAAGGACTTGGCCAGACCTGCCATGCCCATCTGTGTGTGGACCAAAGACCACCACCTTCTCCACCGGAGGAGGGCCCGCCTTAGATAGCTTTTCGCTTTTAGACCAGGAGTGGGCAAACCACAGGCCAGACCCAGCCTGCTGCCTGTTCTTGTATGGCCCATGGGTTAAAAATGGTTTTTGCATTTTTAAAGAGTTGAAAAAGAAATCAAAAGAAAAATGTTTTTTGACACGTGAAAATTATATGAAATTCAAATCCCAGTGTCGGCAAAGAAAATTTTCTTAGAACACAGCCATACTCACTCCTTCACGTATTGCCTATGGCTGCTTTTGTACTACAAGGGCAAAGTTACAACTGATGGTCCACAAAGCCTAAAACATTACTGTTATGGGTTCAACTATATTCTCCCCTCCCCCTCTCCTGTCCCCCAAATTCATATGTTGAAGTCCTAACCCCCAGTGCCTCAGAATGTGACCTTATTTGGAAGTCTTGTCTTTGCAGATATAATTAGTTAAGATGAGTTCATTGTGGAGCAGGGTGATCCCCTTATCTGACTAGTGTCCTTTTGAAAAGAGGAAATTTGGACATAGGCACATACACGGGGAGGATGCCACATGAAGATGAAAGCAGAGATTGGGATGATGCTTCTACAAGCCAAGGAACCTCAAATATGACCAGCAGACCCCAGAAGCTAGGGGAGAGGCCTGGAACAGATCCTTGCTCACAGCCCTCAGGAGGAGCCACCTGCCAACACCTTGATCTCAGCCTTCCAGCCTCAAGGACTGTGAGATAATAAGTTTCAGTTGCTTAAGCCACCCAGTCTGTGGTACTCCGTTACAGCGGCCCTAGCAAACTAATGCATTTACTCTCTGGCCCTTTGCAGTAAAAGTTTGCTGATCCCTGTTACACTAAGTAGAAATTTGGAAACGGTAAAGCCGCTCTAGTCCTCGCTCAGGACCTGACCTAGGTATGCTGGGGCTCAGGTTCTGGCTCCTGTCCCCTCAGTTCCTTGCTGGAGAGCATGCTTATTTCTCCATCTTTCAAAACTTTTCCCTTCTGTGTCCATTCCCTCAGGGCGCCTGGACAACTGACCGCTCCTAAACTCAGGTCAGTACATGGGGGCTATGAATGGTGGATGATGGCTTAGTGAGCTGGCCCAGGGATAACACCTGGTTTGCTTCTGTTTTAAATGGCTTAACCCAGAGGCAGGAGTCTTGTGAGCCATGCCCCCTCAGTTCCCTCATCTCTTATGGCTTTGGGCAGCTGCCTGCTCTGCTCATGAATGGAAATTCTCATTCTGAGATGAAAGAATCAATAGCTCCTGAATACTGTGACCCTTACAGCTGTCTGCGAAGCTTCTAGGGAACCAGGCTGGGAGAACTTTGTACAGATAGATGGTAAATTTGTGATGCAGTGATGGGAAAGGGGGTGGAGACGTGGAGAACCGTCATCATGAGGCAAAGATAAGATGTCCAAGTCCATATCCTGGTCTGGATCCGAGAACTCCGTGTATGAGTGTCCTGGTGCTGCTGTAACAAAGTACCACAGACCAGGTGGCTTAAACAACAGTTCTGGAGCCTTGAAGTCTGATATCAAAGAGTCGGTAGCGCCATGCTCCCTCCGAAGGCTCTAGGAAAATATCCTTCCTTGTCTCTTCCAGATTCTGGTGGCCCCAGACATTCCTTGGCTTGTGGCCACACCACTCCAATCTCTGCTTCTGTCTTCACATAGCCTCCTTTCCTGTGTCTCCCTGTGTCCTCTCTTCTTATAAGGACACCAGTCATTTGATCTAGGGCCCACCCTACGTCCAGGATGATTTTATCTCAAGATCTTTAACGAATTACATCTGCAAAGACCCTATTTCCAAATAAGGTCACGTTCTGAGGTTCCAAGTGGACATGAATAGGGGGTGGGGGGGTGGCACTATTCAACGCAGTACGATCAGTATGGGTTGAAAGTGAGAGAAGTCCTAACCAAACTTGCTCAAATCAAAAGGGAATTGTTTGATTCCAGTAACTGGGAAGTTTAAATTTGACTCTTCAGGTCTCAGGCATACAGCAGGATCCGGGGTTCGAATAATGTCTTCAGGAATCCATCTCTTTTTCTTCATCTCTTGGCTCTGTGTTTCTCAGTGTGGGCGTCCTTCAGGAAGGTTCCCCTCCTGCATGGTAATAAGAATGGCCCCTGGCCACTCTAGGCTTCCATTGTCCCTACAGTCAATCCCAGTAAAGAGAGTATCTTTTTCTTGATTTTCCAAGGAAAATCCCCAGGAGACTCAATCTGGCTTGGGAGACATGCTAATTCCTAAACAAATGGTTGTGCAAGGAATAGAGAGCTGTAATTAGCAGGGCCTGCCTGGGTCATATGTCCACCTGTGGAATCAGAGTGAGGTCAGCCCCACCTTAATTCTTGGGGCGAGGTTGAGGATCCCTCCCAAAGGTGCAGGAATAGGAGACCCTGGATGGGCATTATCAGGTGGCGTAACAACCGCACAACTCTAGCTCCGAAGCAACCATGTACCCAGCTTTGAAAATAATGCTTCAACTTAAAGTTAGTGTTAGAGGTGGATAACAATGGACCATTTCCCCTCCTCCTGTTTTCATCTCCTTCTGATGAATACTCCTTCTGATGGATATAGAACTTGGAGAGCCTTTCCCTGGGCCCTTGTTTCGGGGATGTTCCCAGAGAGTTGTGGGTAGAGACTCCTTTTCACAGGGTTTATCTCGTGCTTTCCTGGTTGCTAATTGTCTTGCCAGTTGTTACTGTTCTGTCAGACCCCAAAGGTGGGGCATCATTATTCAGGCCTGGTCGGCCAGGCAGGAGAGCATGTGCAGGGTGGGGCGCTGAACCTGTAGAGTGTCACGCACTCTCCAGCTAATGAATGCAGGCTTGTAAAAGGATTTGGACATGGTTGGCATCCTTAATGGGAGGGTGGCTGATAGCTAACTCCTAAAGCTGTGCTTGTCTACAAGCAGCCCTTAGAAACCAGGAAGATACTCCGTGAACCTTCAGGAGAGCATATGTGAGTATATTCTCTCCTTCGTGCATTCAGCAAGCATTTTTGTAAGAACATCTATGCCAAGCTCTGTTTTAGGCACCGGCAGTACAAAAGACAAAGGAGGTTCAGACTCTAGAAGGTCCACTTCTCATTGGAGAAACCTGCACAGAAACAGAAAATTATAAATCCGTGTAGTAAATGTAGTGTTAAGACAGATGCACAGGGAAATACAAGAGTGAGAGGGGGCATGGTCAGCAAATTCTTGGAAGAGGTGGGGAAAATATGCCGGAGATCAAGGACTTGGTTTTGGAGTCAGGGTGAATCAACCTAAAAATGCTTTTGGTCACAAATAACAGAAGACCTAACTCAAACTGACTTGAAAATAAAGTTAATTTATTTTCTCATATAACCAAAAGTCCAAAGGAAGGGTGGTTTGATATAGAGGTTCACTGTGTCTTCAGGACTGGGGTTCCATTTCTCTGCCATTCTTTCAACTCTGCTGTCCTCCATGAGGCAGCTTCTTTCTTAGGGGGGCTTCCCTCATGGAAACAAAATGACTGCAGCAGATCCAGGCCTAACATCCAGACACCCCATGGTCCAGATGACCCAGCATTCCAAGCAAAGTTTCTGAGATTCATCTATTAGACTGGTTTAAGTCACATGTCTGCTTCTGGTCTAGTCACTGTGGCCAAGGGCATGGAACTCACTGATCATCTTTGCCTAGGTCATAACTCTACCCCTGGAGCTAAGGGTAGCATCAGATGTTTGGAATGGAGAAACAAATGCAGCCAACATATGTCTGGTATACATGGGAAGCAGAGTGCCTAGCTGAGCTTGCTGAAACATTCACCAACACACACTGGCATTGGTTACAGCTGGAAGAAGCTCCTGAGTCTTCAGTGAGAAGTATCATGACCAACTGTAGACAGAAGAGGATCCCAGCTTTTGAAAACCAAGAGGCAAAAACCTATTCTTTTTTTTTTTTTTGAGGAAGATTGGCCCTGCACTAACATCTGTTGCCAATCTTCCTCTTTTTCTTTTTTCTCCCTAAAGCCCCAGTACATAGTTTGTGTATCATAGTTGT
The DNA here is from genome assembly GCA_031878705.1 of Tapirus indicus. Classification (NCBI taxonomy): domain Eukaryota; kingdom Metazoa; phylum Chordata; class Mammalia; order Perissodactyla; family Tapiridae; genus Tapirus; species Tapirus indicus. The sequence continues at coordinate 18,681,310 of CM062921.1, read as the reverse complement.
AGAGTTGTAGCTCTTCTATGTGGGACACCACCTCAGTATGGCTTGATGAGCCGTGAGTAGGTCGGCACCCAGGATGCAAACCAGAGAACCCTGGGCTGCCAAAGCAGAACACGCGAACTCAAACACTACGCCACTGGGCCAGCCCCCAAAAACCTATTCTTAAAGAAAAGAAGTCGTATCAGCCCTCATCACGTGTTGGCTTCTGGAATACATTAAACCACAGTCCCACTTGGCTTGGCCAGACACCCCATCTTTTGGAGAAGGGGGGCGGCAGTGTATCACTTAGGATAGCTGACGTTATGCTGCAGCACCAAACAAGCCCCAAATCTCATTGGCTTAATACAAGTCCACTGTGAGTCCAGGTGAGTCTCCTGCTCAGTGATCCTCCATGTGATGACTCAGGGATCCAGGCAGGAGGAGTCTCCACTGTCCTGTAACTACACTCCTGGAACATACAGCCTCCTAAATCAGAACAGCAAGGGAAGAGCCGGCCAGAGAGTCAAACACTGGAAGTGAAATGCCTCCATCTGGAAGTGCCATCTAGCACTTTTGCTCACATTTCATCAGCTAAAACAAGTCACGTGGCCATGCCTAACATCAAAGGACAGGTAAGCACAGTCTGTGCCTAGAAGTAGAGGAGAACTGGATTCTGGCGAATGTGGTAGTGCCTGCTACAGTGGAATTCCTGGGCTCCTCAAGCAAGAGCAGAGAGCTGTGCCAGGTGCCACACCTGCCTCCTTCCCTTCAACCACTCTTCTGTGATTCCGGCCGCCACACGCAGGAGCTTGTTTCCAGAGGGGGAGGAGACTGGCGATGGAAAGAAGATTAGCCACTCCCTGGGTTCCACACGGGGATCAGTATTTTCAATAGTACTTTGTGAGTTCAGCCTCAAAGTAAATGGTTAATTCATCTTGTATCAACAGCACTGTGATTCATAATGTAAACTTGGAGAATCCTTGATGTTTCGGGCCCACATTCCTTTTAATTTGGCTCTGCATTCTTTTAAAGCCACAGTGTGCTCACTTAATAGAATGCAGCATGCAAATGCACAAGTTTTTGCCTGGAGGCAATTTAGCCTGGCTGTTTCAATGGATGTCTTCTTTCAAGTGTATATTCTTTCTTAAATTATTTACTGGGTAAACACACTTTGCATTTTCAAAAGGGAGATTAAGACTGCTTGCTGCAGACCTAGTTGAACATAAAGCCCCCCTTGCCCAAAGTTAGAAGGAAGTTACTTTGGGCTTTCCCCAAAGTTCCTTCTCTGGCTCACCAGCTGGGAATCCCTCTTGCTGGCTCGTTTTTTTCTGATTCTTTCCGAACTCTGCATTCCTTTCTGCTTTGCCTATAGCAATACCTGCTGGCTGCCCCTGGCTGTGAGTGTTCTCTGGGCTTCCTCACCAGTGCCAGCCTCTGTTTCCCCTCCAGGCTGGCTCTGTCCTATCCACTCCAGGCTCCAACAGTTCCCTTTTCCGGGCCTTAGAGGGGCTGTATCTGCCCAACACCTTTGAGGTCCAAAGCTGGGTTGGTAGCCCTGCCAGAGTCAAGCTTACTTCCAGCTCTGTTCCACTTCTTCTTTTGCCCCTCTCTATTGTCGACGCAAATAATCCATAATCAATCTATAAATCAAAATTGGGGTGAGTTTATTATGAGCCAAATTTGAGGACCATATAGCCAGGGGCCTTCCTTCCCCAAGGAAGGAAGGGCACCAAAGAAGTGGGGTGTACAGAGTGGTTATGTACCGTCAAAGAGCATATATCACATATGATTGCAATGTCCTTTTTACTATAGTCACGAGATTGCCCTGTCAGCATAGTGATTGATGGGCACAACAGGTAGGAGGTCTGTGGTCTTGAGTTGGGTGGTCACAAGATGAGCACAGCAATCAAATCCTAGCCTAGGGAGAAATGCTTATCCTTAAGGAAATGCCAACGTGGGGGAAGTTGCATCCTTATCTTAAGGGCATTTGTTCTTGTCTTTGGGATGTGGTAAATGCCCAAAGCAGCTATACAATGCATGTTCAAAGGCCAAGTCAGGACCTCTTGGAAAAACAAGGTTAGGCTAAACTAGTTTTACACCAAATGGCTTCCTCATATACTCCAATATATCCTATTGCTTGCCATTTATTCATCAATACCCTTCACCCCAAATATCTGCCAGCCTTTGGTTTGAAAGCAAATGCTATCTCTTGCTGACCTTCTCCATCACTAGCACATGCCTCAGTTCCAAGAAGACCATTCTTCTCCTCGCTTTGGGGAGAAGACACAGTAGTGCTCTGAGAAGGCATGATGGTGTGAAGGTCCATCTTTAGGGGGTTTACTTCAGCTTTTAGCTTCAGCCTTTTCTACACGGACTCCCTGAGATTTTCCTGCAAATTAAATTTGCACAGATTTCTTCTCCATTCTCGCTTAAATGGAGTGATTATAATTACGGAGGCTGCATTCTTTCATTATCATCCTTTGGACAGTTCTCTTTCAAGTGCCCGTGTGACAGCAACTGTGCCATTTGCTGGGGCTGTAGAGGTGACTGTGGCTGCACCAAGGAGGGAGTGGACAATTTGGTCTTTCTGACCGGCTGTGACCCTACGGTGGGGTCGCCCATCTTGGGGTTGGGAGTGTGCTGAGTGAATTAAAGATATGAGCTGTTAGGAAAGATCATGGGCGAAGCACACTTCTCTTTGCCTTGAGATGAGGGAAAGCCCAATTAGGAAGGCCAGGGAAGAGCTGAGGATTTTGGGATTCCTGTGTATTCGTTTTTCTAACCTTGCCTCAGATTAAACAAGTAACACCCACAGTTAATCCTTTATAAATTAGCATCATGGCTGCCTTGGGGCCCTCAGCCCACAAATGAAATGGTTGTCAACCAAGAGACACACTACCGTATATTACTTAAGGCAGAATTTTAAAGAGTCTTCATGCTTTTAATCTGTTTCACTGCTGAGTTTCAATTTTGCTGATTTCCTTTGCAAGTCTGATGTGGATGACTGTGGTAAATAGAGATTTTGACAGTGACTTGGGCAAACAGGATGTGTAGGGACTGTTCCGAAGACTTCTGCCCCTTCTAGAGAAAAGGAGGAAGAAGATCAATTTGGGTTTTGAATCGAGCCGCCAAATAGCACCGATCAGTGTTCATAATTAGCCTCACTTTAACAAGCCGAGAAGTCCTGTTTTTATTTATTTATTTTGGGGACAGAGAATCTTCCTGCCTCCTAAGTAAATATGGCCTGTTAAGTCTGAATTAGCTGTCATCGCATAAGAATTAACGTCAGGGCACAGCCTTTGTAGTGGGGAAGGGAAGAAATAAACGAGACAGATCTTAGCTGAGCCTTCAGTGATAAATGAGGACAAAGCAGATCATTCATCTCCTTCGAGGAAAGTGGACACAGGCAGTAAAGCAGTTTTGCGGAAGACGTGTCAGCAAATGTGATCATTTTGTAACCTGTCAGGAGGAGAGGGAGCTCGTCCTTCCAGGGGGCCACGAGGGAGTGGGCTTGTCTCGTGTGACTGTCTCCATCCATCCGTTTATGTTTGGGGAAGAAGGGGTGGGCAAGGAGGAGTCCAGCTGAAACCACAAGGATGTCGTCATCCTTCCAAGAAAGAAACTCATCCAGAAGCTAGAAAAGGCTGTGAACACCCTGCATAGATTCCTTCGAGAAGATTCGAAGTAGGAGGGTGGGGTCCCTGTTAAATTGGGGGCCTGGCTAGTCCCACCTTACTCCTCCCTATGGAAGCCCCCGTTCAGTGTTCCATGTCTGGACTAAGGCAGCAGACCTTTTCTGCATGATATTTGGAGGATGGGAGGATGAGATTTGCCGTGGGGTCTTAGCCAGATGGACAGCCAGCTAGACCACCAACCCCTCTGTCTCTCTTTCTGTGTGGTGGGTCTGTGAGAGGATCCTGGGCAAGGCTGTCTGACCTGGGTTCCCTTTGAAAGTCTCAACAAAGCATTCTGATATTTGGCCTCTTTTCTCAGAATGAGGTAACGAATTATGAAACAAGTTCATCAGAAGCTCTCTGCAGGCATCTGGGAGCGTGTGTCTCCACTCTGGTTCTCCTTCTGAGCTCCCAGTTCTCTATCAGCATTTGGCAGAGCCAGAGCTGAGGGGGTGGAATCCCTAGAGGTGAGGGCCCACCAGCCGAAGCAAAGGAGACACTTGGGTACTTGGCAGCATTTCTCATTTCCATCTTTCTTTGCTGTGGAGCAAATGTAACGTTTCCTCCTGGCGTAACGGCGCCTGAGCCCCAGTGACAGATGACGTTTTCACTGCCTGAGCTACAAGTTTGACACTTGCTTCTTAATCCTGTCCTTTTCTTCCTAAGTCTCTCTTTTACTTTTCCCTGGGTATTTTTGTACAGGTAAGTACCTTACTGACATATATTTCCTTGGAGTCTTTTACTTTAACAGGAAACACTGCAAAAAAATGAGGCTTGTCTCACATTTTAAATTAAAAAGAGAAGCTTGCATGGGGCCCTTGATCACTTAAAGATTACTACATGCTACTCCAAGCCTAGAAAGCCATTTGATTCGCTGTAGCTTTGCAGTGAGCATTTCTCTTGGTACAGTGTGACAATCACTGTGGAGTCCGTCGTCTCCTGGTGGATCCTTCGTAGAGCCAAAAAACTGCGTGGTCACACACACACACCAGGCTCCCCACCCCCCACCTGCAAAGCCATCGTTTGATTAGTCGGTTTAGTCTTGGATGATCTTTAGAATGTCCTCCTTTTATCTGTGTGAATTTTTTTTCCTTTGCTCTCTCCTAGAATCATCCAGAACCGCATCCTGGTTGTCATCCTGGCCATCATCGTGGTCATCACCATCCTGACGGCTATCACTTTTTCTGTCAGAAAACACTGATGTATCTGCTCTTCCTTGATAAACAGCAACAACGGCTTGTCCTGAGTAATTAAGACAAAATGGTCACATGAATCATCTTTTTGCGCTGACAGGCCCTGAATGACCCTCCCTCTCTCTCACCACTGTTCAGCTGAAGTGCAAAGAGTGTAAAAATATTTTCTATTCCTGTGTGCATGTGGGTTGGTTTCCTTTTCTAGATTTGTCTTCATCCAGATTTGTTTTTTATAGGGGAAGGTGAATGTTTATTTGCCATTTGGTAGCTTCATCTACTGACCAAAATAGCCTGGGTGACATTCTTCTTGCCCTATGGACATGGCAGGGGTCCTGGTTTGGGAGAGGCCATGATGAGTCCGTCACAAGGCTTCTGATGGGCTGTTCTGTTTGTCACACACCTCTTGTCACCAAATTGTGCTTCTGTGATGTCTGAAGATAAAAATGCAGAGAAAAGCAGAGGCCAAGAGCCAGTGATCAGGTCCAGCAGACCAGCCCCCTTCCTCCCCAGGCATAGTGAATAGAGTCAGCCTGGCTGAGCGCGTTCATTGTAAAGGTGGGTATTTAATGTCAGGTGTGCAGGAAATTGACTTAGCTCATTCCCTGTTTTTCCTGTGCATAATTTTTTTTTTTTACCCGAGAATACTTTTGCTGAGCCTGCCCAATATCCTCTTTTCACAACTTTGATTACTGGCTACAAGAACTATTCCCCTACTTTCCAAAAATCCCATACTCCCCAGAATTTGCTGGCACGGTATTTAATTGTGACCTCCTCTCCCCTGACCTGTGTAAGCAACTCTGTATCCTTTCGGTTTTAATATTTGCACTGCCAAAAGCAGCCCTCAGACATGCAAAAGGTCTGACAAGTTTCTCTCCACATCCATTCCAGTATGTAAAGAGAATATGAATATTTCAAGAAGAGCAAGAACATGACTCCATCAGTGTGAAATTTCAAATGTGATTATAAATATGGGGGAGTCCTATAGGATGATCCACTAGAAATAAACTTTATGGAAAAGGTTCACTAACCTCCTTTAAAAGAATAAGGGATTGCAGCGTGTTACAAAAGGACAGCTTGGGTTTTTTTTACTAACAAATGTCAGCAAAGGCTTCTTGAATTCACTATGTGTTCAAACCTCTAACGTGCTTTGTGATTTTCTTTGGTTTCTTTCTGTCCAAGGTAACCAGGAATTGCGTTCAAAATGAGTTCATTTATGATCAGGCTTAAAGTCGCCCAAGCTGAGGTCATTTTCCCCCGGTCATAAAGCAAAATGTTTTTTTCTTAAGACTTCATAGGCACTTACAGGGTCCGTACTGTCTTTTGAATATAATTGGAAGCTTTGAATCCTTGAAAAACAAACCTGTTCTCTTCATAAAAAATGCTAACCACCTGTGCCCATGGATTGGGATCACCTGGCTGCAACAGTTTTTTTTTCACCCCAACTCAGAAGAGAACCATTATGGTTTAGAGAGGAAATGCAGAATGGCGAAATCCACCAGAGAAATCGTACTGATCGAAACAGGCCAGGGCCTGCATGTGTTCGGATAAATCATTTAGTATTGTGGAAATAAAGCTGCAGCCTCTACTTCGCAGGGGGTGTGGGATTTTGGCAGAGCAAAGTAGGACAGTGAAGGAGTGGGAAGGCTGTGCTGACTTTCCTATCAGCTTAGATCTATCTCAGCAAGCATCTTTTATTCAGATAACGGAATTCTGTATGTGCTAAACACATCGAAGAAACCATTAAAAAGCAAGGAAACAAACAAATCATCTCCTTCTCGTTCTGAAACACTCACGGTGAGCAAGTCTTATACCAGTCTCTCTGGTGGCTTCGTTGGAAATGTTGAGCTTCACTAAAGAGCATAACCAGTTATCCAGCTACACCTCATTCCTCCTGACTCTTCCCAAGGCCGCCTGGCAAACCTGGTTGATCTGATCATCTAAACTTGCTGGCTCCTAAATATTTCATTAAAACCTTGCGTTCATGTCGAAGTCGATGAAATGAGGAGGGAGTGCATCATTCATGTGTCAATGGCTTTTTCTTTGGGGTTCCATCTCTTTATCAGCTCTTGCCTGAAATCGTGCCCCAGTTCAACCTTGGAAGTGGGAAGAACAGGAACAGATAACTGTTGGCCCGACAGCCCCATCACATGCAGCTCAAGAGAGACCCCCTGGCCTGGAATGCTTTGTAGGAAACTGGTCCAAAGGCCCCCTGACCTCCTGCCTGGCCCTCGCAGATGCCGCAGGACGGACTTGAAGGAGCCCCCATGGAGGCAAATTGTTCTCCCTCCTTCCCTGCTCCACTGGGGAAGGCAGAAAGCCCACAAATCCGAAGCAGGTCATAGATCTGCGAAAGGTTCTAGAAACTTAATTTGTAGACTTCGCTTGATGACCATTTCTAAAGTCGGGAGCCTTTGTTAAAAACGATGTTCGAAGGAGGTGGAGGGCGTGAAGGTGAAGACGCAGAAGAGGAAGAGGAGGAAGCCCTTGCCATATAAAATTCATGCAGACTAAACAGTTTCCCTGACAGAATAAATAAAGCAGATGCGCCCCTTCTCCAGAATCAAAAGCAATTTAATTAAAGTCTCTTAAGTTGTAAAGAGTTTTAAATGTTCCACGGTGAAGGCGAATGCCTGCAAATGCAGCGGGCTTGACGTCAGCTGCCAGGCCTGGGCCGGGAGGCCATTTGCTATTCTGTTTAAGGCAGGCTGGATTGTCTTATTTTGGAACCAGCTTGGTGGGGGGTTTGCTTTGCTACTGCTTCTGAGCCCTGAGCTTCAAAGGCAGAAATTAATGGTGAACAAAATTGTGCGGCTCTGGCCGTCCCATGCGGGGCAAGCCCATTGAGGGTTATCATTAAGTAAAGAAATAAAGAGGGGGAAAAAAGCCTGCCTGTTCCAGAAACCTCATCAGATAATGACCTCAGTGATTGGGTTTTCATTACCAAACAGCATCCAGAGATTATCCACTGCCTAGAAGAAGGGAGGGGGAAGAAAAGAAAGAAAGGAAAGCAACTCTCTTTCTCTCCCTCTTTCTCCTTTTTTTTTTTTTGCACATCTTTTCTTTAAAACTGTCAGATCATTTCAGTATTTCAAATCCGAGGAAAACAGCCTGCCTGCTGCTGTATTTGAAGTTGTAATGGTGTCAAAAAGTCACGACTGACTGACAGCCGTCAGTCCCAGAGGGGCTCATTAAATCATAAAAACTTGACAAGGAAATAATTGCGCATCGCTAGCAACTTGGCGCCTGTTTAGACGTTTTTATTTTCTTTCATTATTAGTCCCCACCATTACGTTCATTAACAAATTGCATTAAACAACTGTTAAGGGCTAATGATTTGTTTATCGCTTTTTTTATTATTATTATTTAAACATTAGCTGTGTCATGTGGTACCCCAGCAGCCTCTTGCCATCATCTGACTGAATATTTTTCCACTCTGAGCTCTGGGTACTGTTGGAATATGAAATAGATTATTCATTACTCTCCTCTTTGCCACTGATTTGGTTTCATGTAGCGTCTTCCACAGAGAAAGATGAAAACTTGTCAAAAATAGGTTATATCTTATTCGAAGGGGCAACAATAGCAGCAGGTACACAGGCACATTTAATATTTAATTAAGGTGGATGTTAACCCCTTTAAATGACTTTAGCTGTAAGTTCTATTCAGATGCAGAGGAGAAAAATAATTGTTCTTAATTTGCAACCTATTCAGCAGGCATTCTTCATGGAGTTAGGTGGAAATTTAGAGCAGAATTTTTAAATAATGAAATTTCCCATCATAAATATTTATAGCCGTTTGTCTACGTAGTTGAGAATTAACTACCAGCAATGATTTCCTCATCTCTTGGGTTTGAACTGCCAGCCTGGTTGGGCACTCGGTGCTGGGGATGGAGATGGCTTTCCTGGGAGAAATGTGTATCCAGAGCCAAGGATGGTTGGTTAGTTGTGGCTGAGGCTGGTTTCAAAGGAATCACTGTGAGTCCCCTGTCTCTGGTCCACTTGTCTCCCCCTTTAGCTGAGTGTGTGGTTGGAGGACTGTGGTCTGGAGTGAGAGTTAAGTAGGAACTTCTTAAAGAAACACTTGTGTGTCTGGTCGGCTGGTGCAGGGAGGGTGTAATGGGGAGATGTCTGGGGCGTCTCTGTGTAGTCAATGAGCTCATTGCAAACAGTGCTTCCCTAAGAGACAACAGGAGCAATGCTTTGCTGGGATTGACCTGCCTTTTTTCCTTTCTGTGACTTCCACTGGTGAAATGATCAACTTTTCCATGGGCTATGAACTTGACAGAAAAAGCTCCATCATCATCATCATCATCATCATCATCATCCCAAGTCAGAAGTCAATGGCATTCTCCATGCTGTAACTGCTGGCTGCATCTGGTCACCCTGTTTGATTCAGTGAGTTCACGTAACCATGGAAGCCACTCTCAGAGGCCTGGTTCATTGGTACTTCAGGGCTGAGGTGTTCTGGTCAATATCAGGAGACAAGGAATACTTTCTCCCAGCATGTTTCCACTCCCACCCACTCATCCCCAAAGAGACCAGACCCCTTGGGCAGCTATGCCACGCATGTGAAGGGGAGAGATGGTACATGTTCCTTGCTCAGCACAGCATCTCTCAGCATCACCCACCCAAGGACAGACGATCCTACAGGAGCCATCACACAGGAGGAGCCAATCCAGCAGGCATGAGCCAGGTAAGGCCTGGCCTCAAGCCTCATTCGTCACTGTGGGCATAGAAACAACAGACACACCAGGGTTTAGGGGGTCTCAAGCCTCCATTTCAGTCCACTCCAAATTAGCCACATGACAACTTGCCACCTTTGGAATGGCCTCCACACCTCAGCAGAAGGCACAGTCAGAGTCGTTTTTCCAGAAGGAAGGAGGGCTGTGTGGTAAGCCATCCCCAGTCCAACTCCCAAAGACATTGATTGAGGATGCTGCCTGAGAAGAGACACCTACCCTCAACTTGACCTCTCCCCATGGTGTAACTCACTAACCTTAAACTAAACCCCAGGAGACATTCTTATTTATGTGGCTGTACTCTGCCTGCAGCCCATTGCACTCAAACCAGCAGTATCTGCCAGAGGCCATTCCTGTGACTAGTCAGGTGGCTCTCAAACATGATGTCTTTTGAAAATGGGGCAGCTGACTGTGTGGACAGCTAAGAAAAGTTCTTGAAGCCACAGGCAGGGCATCCGAGAAGGGAGACATTGTAGGGCAGCCAGGCATAGGCAGGAGAATTGTGTGTGTGATTGGAGCCAAGGCTGGATGCAGGATCCCGAAATAGGTGATGGAGCCAGGGTCAGTGTCCTCTCCTGTTGTGGAGGAGGGAAGACACAGGGAGTGCTGAGAGAGACTGCCCATCTCTGTTAGGATTCCAGGTCAATAACAAGGTGAACGTTCCAGAGCCAGCTTACCAGAAGCAAATAGGGCAAAAACAAAATGGCAGAGTAAACCAAAATGGGAGGACAAATGGGTTGAGAATGTATGAGGAGGTGAGGAACAGATGGTTTGCAGGTTAAGGATGGATTCCCCAGCATCAGGGGTGAGGAGATGGTAAGTGGGATTCATCCCAGGGAATACCAAGAGGGAAGGGCACAGGCAAGTAGCCCCACTCTGTGCTGCCCTGGGCCCATCATTGCCTTCTTCAGGAGAAGCCAAAGGAGGGGAAAGGCAGGGCGCGTCTCTCCCAAGACCCCGGCCCGAATCACACACAACCCTCGTTGCCACGCCTCGCGGGGCTCCCAGCATGCTGTGGGGAAAGCACTTCCTTGTCCTGAATCACCTCGTTACTCGCACTACATAAGTAACGAAGCATCACAGAGAGAGGGGGAAATGCCAGGAAGCAGAGCTCTGGACTGTGATGCTGTGAACTCGTGCACCCCCTCCTTCCCTTCATCCAAACAAGGCCCTTTGGCGTGAATAATAGCTCAGCGGCCCCGAAGCCCGTATTGATCGGCTGCACACGCGCTCCACTGAGAGCTGACTGGACTTTTCCTGGGGCCAGAACGGGCACCACTCAGTGCAGCCCACCTCCCGCAGCCTCCCCCAGGTGCGCTCAGGAGGGGACAGTACCGGGGGGGAGCTAAGGCCCTTCTCCAGCTCAGTGCTTTGTTGCCTCAACTTTTTTGTTTTTAACTTATTTTGCCAGGGAAAGCACTTGGGTTGGAGAGAAATGTTTTTTACATGATGAGGCCCCACAGAGTTGAGAATGAATATATCCTCGGGCTCCAGCTTCCTCCAGAAGGTTCTGCCAAAGACCCAGGCCACAGAGCCATCCTCAGCTGACACTCATGGAGGCCTACTGTATGCCCAGCACTGGGCTAAGCACTTTGGCACTCCCTGCTGCATTTTCCTGGTGTCTTACACCATCAGAAGGGAGAGGAGCCGAGGATCTGGCTAGAAGCCATCACCCCTTTGGATGATGGGAGCTGTTGCTAAATTCAGTGGAGAAGCATCAGCCATAGGCCGGTGAACAGGCAGGGACTAAAGCCTGCCAGCCCCCCTCTCTAAGGCTGTGACCACACTCTCCCCTTCCCTTGTTCGCTTCTCTTCTGGACAGAGGAAGTGGCCAAGGCCTTAGTCCTCTGAGGAGGTTCAATTGGAAGGGCAGCCAGTCCCCTGCACGGGGACACCCTATAGGCTGGTAGATACCTGAAATCTCACCTTTAAAGATTCACTCCTTTGGTTTCTAACCTTGAACCCTGTGAAAATGCACATTCATTTTCCACTAGGCAGCTTCAGTCCCATCAGCCACTGATCCGTCTGGGTGAACTGAATTCCTGGGGGAGATTTTGGTTTTGGGGGAGGAGAGACTCACTACTTACAGCAAGTAGTGGTCTTTGGGAGAAAGGATAGAAGGGAAGGGGGCCTGCTGGCTCCCTGGGACCAGCTCCCTGGAGGTTTTTCTTGGGATCAGCTGCCCTTTGGGTAATGGATGGGTTACTGAGGACACAGCCTTGCCCTAGAAGACCACACGCACCCTGACCAGGGCCCGGGGCTGCTCAGGCAAACATGGGGGCTCTGCCAAGGAGAGGTAACTGGTTGAGGGCCCTCTGGCACATTCTACATGGTGCCCTTGCTGAGGAGGAGAGAGAGCGGGAAGGCAGGGGGTAGAGTTAGAACAGTTAACCTTGGGGTCCAGCAGATTGCTTCCCTCCGTGGGTTGCTCCAGCCTCGTCTCATCCCAGCCCTGCTGAGGGTGAGAGGAGGCCAAGGCCACTGCAGTGCACAATTTGGCATTTGGGGAAGAGCCCAAAATAGGTCATTTATGTCCTCAGCAGACCCTCCCCACACTGCCCTATCCAGGGTTCTTGGCACAGCAGGGACATTGTGACCATCAGAGCCACTCTCTGCTTAATTTCCGTTTTCTCTTCTTCGTCCAAGCCCACCCCTCCCCAGAAGTTACAGAGCAAGGAGAGCTAGATGGTTTCAGTGAGCTCATTAGTGTCCCCAAGACTTCTAAATAATCAAACCTTTCCCTGTTTGAAGGATGAGAGGTGTAATCAGATTTATTCCTCTATTCAATAAATATTCATTGAGCATCTACTAAGTTCCAGGCCCAAAAGACACATGGTGAATGAGATAAGACAACAAGTAAGACAGTCCCACAGCCTGGGACTGCAGGTCAGAAAGCTGTGTTCATTCCCAGTGTCCTGACTTGCTGTCTGATCTCAGGTCACTCTCAGGGTCTAGAAACCACGTGGCAATGCCCCTACCTCTGCCACCTTCCACTGCTGGCCCTCAGATTAATGCCCCATCTCCACGAAGTGCTTGGTAAAGCCCTCGCCAAATGAGAGTGCCGTGTGTTCATTCGTCCTTGCAATTTCCATGGCTACATTTGCAAAATTGCACGATTAGGATATGACTAGAGTTGACACTTGATTGCAAGTGAGTAAGTCCCCATCAGCACTGGCCCCTTGTCCAGAACCAGCCCAGGAGAGGCAGGGGACAGAAATGGGGACACTTAGACTGGGACTGACTTGGAAGATTTTTTTTTTTTTTTTTGCTACTTATTAAATGATAAAGGTTTGACTTCCAGGCAATCGGAAACCCAAAATATCATAAAAGGGAAAACCGTTGCCGAATGGCTAAGAGGTGCACCACGGGAGTGTCGCGGGCTCGGCAGCGAGTGAATTGCTGAGCAAATGGAGCAGGAGACGTTTTTCAAAGGCTTCTGTCTCCTTCTTCTCCTCTCTCTGTCCCTCATGTGGAAAGGAGAAATAGAAGCAGAATCCAGATTTGGGCACTTGACTGATTTGGTCACCCTCCCCCACCATCACCCCCCAGACAGTGGAGAAACTTTGATGTCTGGGTAAGTGGCATTCAGGAACAGGGGACAGGAGGAGCCTGGGCATCCCAGCCTCTGGACAGGCCTCCCTGAGCTCCTTTGTGAGGGGAGATAAAACCCACAGAGCCTGGGAGAGCAGGGTTTTGAAATGAGGAAATGTGAGATCAGAGTCCCTTGAGCTCCGTGCTGGCCTCCTTGGTGACAGTTTGGATGGCAAAAGCCAACCAGGTGGACAAGCTCAGATTCATGGAACCCTCGAGCTGTATTGGCTTTATGGGCCATATAGGCCCACCTGCTCATTTTCAGATGGGGAAATGGGGCTCAGAGAGGGAATGAGACTTGCTCAAGATCACCCAGCAAATCAGTGGCAGGGCCAGAAGTGGTCTCCATGTCTTCAGCCTCCAGTCGGGCTTCTCTCCTCTGCACAAGAAGATGTAACTTCAAACAGAGCCACATTCTGGAAACCACAGCCTCCTTGGTAGTGTGGCCTTCACACCACGGGGGCTAATGTTCCTCAGTTACATTTTTTAAACCAACATATGCAGAAAAACTCAGTTCCATCCCTGTTGGCTATGATCATTTTTTCCCCCAAATGTCAACTCTTTGCTCTCTTGAGAAATTGGCAGAGGACACGCTGGGTCTCTCCTCAGCTGAGCTACTAACATCATCTGGAAGAGCATTTCTGTCCTCAAGTCCCCGCAATCTCTCCTGACCTACCACCGTCACTAGTCACCCCCTCCACCAAGAGAATCTTGTGAGAAATAATTAAGTAATAATTAGAGGCCCCACCGTGATGCTGAGCCCACAGGAGACTCCCAGAAATGCCTTGGCTGCTGAAGCTAAGAGAATGCTGCTTCAGAATTGGGGGGAAGCCCTGAAAATGCTCCTGGGTCCTGGTGGTTGTGGCTGCAGTGCATTCGCACCCAGGAACAGCCTGGCCGGGAGACACCATGAGGCTTGGCTCTTTTCCAAAGTCTGGCATCTTCCATGCTAAGATGGGCCTCAGGTACCCAGAGCTCTGGGCCCTGCTGTGCCACCAGCCTGACACGTGGCCTTGTGTGAGTCATACCCTGCTCCGGGCTTCAGTTCCTCATCCGGCAAATGGGAAAGTCTCAGGAGGGAAGGTCTCTGCCAGCTCCAGTCTTCCATGGCAGTGAAAAGCGAGGGCCAAGGGCCTCAGGATAAGATGTCAGCCTCTGGTGTGTGGAACCTTCTAGAAGATCAGGAGGCTTGGCGAGCTGAGCTTCTGAGTTGTCTTAGATGTGGGGCTGGTGTCATGGGCGTGTGACCATGTGGTCACGTAGAGCACTGCACTCAGAAGGACCCCATGCTTGGGGTTTAATGCTCTGCGGTTGCTGTCTTAAAACTCTTAATAATTTTATCTTTGTAATTGTGTTTTGTAAATGAAGTTCAATGGAACAATGGACCTTGAACTGGGGGCTTGGAGCCTTGGCTCATGGACAGTCCTGCCTGCCACCACCTCCCTGCTTCTGGGGTCCATTTCTCAGCTGCTCGGCCTCTGCCTCCTGGAACCCCAATTCCACAAGGCCTTCCCATCCCCACCTCCACCCAGCAACTGCTGACAACCTGTCCCCAACCTGGGCACAGGCATGGGGAGGGTCAGGGCCAGGCGTGTGCATCTCACAGCATCTTGGGATAGGGCACGGTGACTACAGTCCCCGCCCTAGGCTCACAGCATCAGGGCACGTTCAGTGGAGAACTCAGCAGGGACAAGACTTTAATCCACCCCGATCCTGGTACCAAGTGTACGTAGTGCCTCCCGGCACAAAGGTCGCCATGACCCTGGGGTTGTTCAGGGTTCCCCTGCCCCTGGCACAAAGGTTGCACTGCCCATCTGCTGAGGGTTGGGCCAGGGGGCCTGTGGAAGGGGGAGATGCCTGGCTCGACCTCCTGCCCCAGGCCTGGGGCACAGCATGTCCGTCTAGCCGCTGGGGAGGAAGGGAACCTGGCCGCCAGGCTCGAGGGCAAGTGTGTGTCCCAAGTCACGAGGCAGGGCCCAGCACCTATGGGGTCTGCACGCCCCCTGGGAGAATCCCCACGTCTGAGGGAGCACCCCTTGGGCCAGCTCCATGCCTGGAGGAACCCTCTCTTCCTCTTCCGACCTTCCTGAGTCTGGCTTGTCAGTTCGAGGCACCCTCTTGAGACAAGCCACAAAATACGGTGTGTGTCCTGGGTGACTCCACACACATGTTAAATATTCTATTTGCCTTTAAAACCGGCATTGCACAATCTAAAAATGAATGATAAAATTCATGCTAATAACTTAAAATTCTGACTTTACTTCCAACGACATTAACTAGGAAATTTACAGCACCATGACAAGTCGAGAGAGAGAGACCAGGGAAGAAAGGAAGAAGCATTTTTTTTCTTGCTTTTTGAACAAGGGGTTCCACATGTTTGTTTTGCTTTGGATCTCGCAAATTATGGAGCCAGTCCTGCCCGGATGAGTCACTTTCCCTTTTGGGCACTGATTTCCCCGTATCAGGAAGCCAGACCGTTAACACTGTGCTTGCCCCTCCCTGGCTCAGGGCACATTATGAACGTGCAGTTGGACGAAATCCATGAAAGAGATTTAGAAACAGTGTGTGGGGCCACTCGTCGGCCGTGCAGCCACAGCCCTTGTTTCTTAAAAGGGAGTTCAGCCCCCCTCACAGAGGTTTAACCACCATTGCCAGGTCAGTCTCTCGCCCAGGTATTCTCCCGAGGAATTGTGACCCGGAACTGAAGCCCCAGTCTGAAAGCGCCCCCATACATACAGAATAGAGGCATAAGCACCCAGAGAGATTTAATTTGGAATCCAGGCAAGTTGTGACATGGAAAAACATCGGCTGGCCTGAGAGGACTCACAGTGTGCAAAGACCAGTCATTGGTCTCTGCATCCATCTATTTTATTGTCCAGTGAGGCCCAGGACTTCAGAGCTCAGTACAAAGGTACCAGCACCGAGGAGGGTGGGTGCCAACCAGGTTTGGGTTGAGGGATGTCGTCCTCTTGAGAGTAGTAAAAATCCTGATTCCACTTAGACTTCCAGGGAGAAGGTATCTCCATTTCAGAATTGTTTCCAAAGCAACCATTATGGGGGGTCCAAGTGCAGCCTTCAGTCTGCCTTGCCTGACCTTTGAGGACTCAACTGTCCAAAGGTTGAATGGCTCCAAAGTGGCAGCCTGTCATATTCTGTAAAAGTACTGTCACTTTAAGATAACATTTATGGAATGGATGAATCAATCAATCAATTTAGATCAAGTTGTCCCAAATGGAGTCCAAATATTAAATTGCATACTCAACAGTGTCATTGCAGGAGGAAAAATTAGATGACCTTCATTTGGCTTCTACAGCTTTTCCCGGATAGTGGATGATGTCGCTATCATTTTAAAGTTTTGTTTCCTTACGTTTATCTTATTTCACTGCATTTCATTTTGAGTGATGTCTTCTGGTTTCAGCTCAACTTCCTCCAGATAATTCATTAGGCCTGCGAGCTGCTCCAGAGTGGGATTAGAACCCGTGTAATACATCGTCACTTTAAACTGAGATCTGCTAATTAATCGCTCTTCTCTGTGTAACGGAGCGATTGCGCTCCTTCCCCGAGGAATTGCAATTTCATGGTTCCTAATGACGGTACGATTACATTATCTGGATCACTTAGACTGGGTGTTGGGAGCGGTGCTCAGAGCCTGTCTCGGCGATGGGCAGAATCATTCCTAAAACCAAGGGGACGAGGGGAAGGAGTGAGAATGTCTGTTGCTAATTTCATTAATGTGCTGCTGTTTCTTACACCTCATCCAGGCATTATTAGCTTCAAGTTCCAAGTCCTCCCGGCTCCACAATGCCTCCTTCCCCAGAACCTCACATTTTTTGCTAATAGACATGGTTATTTTTTGTAAAAATCTATTTATTTGCTGTATTCTACAAAGTAATTTATTTCCAGCATTTATTTTCATTAGATTTCTTGGAAATGCGGTTCTACATATTATTAGTACAAATAATACATTTTGATTGTTGTTTCCTGAACTAACTTGTATTATTTGATGAGTTAAATAAAATGCCTAATTCCAAAGTCTGCTATTCCCATCTTTTGCATGTGAATGACTTACCTTGCATTCCCTTTCTAATTGAAGGAGAGCTATAAATCTTCAGTTCAGTGCTCTGCTACAGTTTTTGTACTGTAAATATAGACACATCATTTTTTTGTAAATGATGAACCCTGGAAGGATCACGTTCAAGTTGCTTTTGAATAAAGGTTTTTTCCTTCTTCTTTGACTGCTCTGAGAGCTGGAGTCACAGAGTGATCACAGACCCAGTTCCCTCACTGGTGAGTTGAGATAATCTACTCACCTCCTCACTGAGCCTCAGTTTCCCTGACTGTAAAGTAGAGAACATATCACCCCACCCCCAGGACTGACATGAGGATTCAGTTAGGACACCCAAGGAAGGTCCCACCAGGTATGTGATAAACCATCACCATTCCGCTCATCTTGCTTAAATGGGCTGCTCTGTAACATCGTGGTGGATAAATATGATGGGGGGTTTGTTTTGTTTTCTTTAGTGATTCCTCATGATTTGGGCCTTAAAACATCCCAGGGATGCCTTAGATTAATAAAAGGAAGATATTCATTTCTTCATTCATTAAAAAATTTCATTAAAAATTTTTTTTAATTTAAAATAATAATTAAAAATAATCCACCATGGCACCAGGGATTGAAACACAACATTGAACCACAAATCCTGGCAATTTCCTGCCACAGGAATTCAGTCACAGAGAGACCTGGAAAGGCAAGGTGGTCTTGGTTGGTTGGGCTGACTGGAGCCTACCCAATGCCAAAGGTATGGCATCCTGAAGGAGATTTAAGGATACATTTGAAACATTAAAAATATGTATAGTGACTAAAAAAATGGAGACTCTGAGAAATGATAAATGCTGTGATAAAATGCTTCTAGATGAATTAATAACAATAACATCTATACACAGTTGAAAGATTAGACGTGTACAAGATCTAGTATTCATTCAGTCTGCAAATAGTGCCTGAGTTCATATGGAATCTTGTGCCCTTGGTGACTGAATGGTCCCTGAGAAAGCCACCATTATGGGGGAGGGGTGGAGGAGGGGACAACAGATCTGTAGAACAGAGATTCAAATAAGGATGGACCACCAGTGAGCAAAAATGGTGCCTGGTGTCCCCAACTTACTGTCAGAAGGGAAGTACAGGAGAAATAACTTACCTGTAACTTAATAACTTACCTCTCCCAGTAACACCAGTGGGATCCTAGTCCCCTTTTCTCCATTCCCACCACCCACCCTAGTCTAAGCTGCCATCACCTCTCACCTGGACCACTGCAATAGCCTCTTAGCTGGTCCCTCCATTTCTACTTAGTAGGTTGTCCAAGCTCACAATAGCCAGAGTGATTATTTGAAAATGAAAATCAGATCATAGAACTTTCTGGCTCAAAACCTTTTGACTCGGCTTAAACTTTCTAATCATAATTCCTTCCCATGGCCCACAAGCCCTGCATCACCTGACACCTGCCCCGTCTCTCCCCCTGCTCCTCAGTCTCCTGCTCCAGCTCCCTCACCTCCTTTCCTTCTCCAACATTCCAAGCTCTTTCCCACCCCAGAGCCTTCTCCTGTGCTGTTCCCTCTGTGTGGTATTGTCCCTTCCCCCTCTCCTCTCCCTGGCGAACTCTTGCCAGTCCTGGTCTAGGGTTAAATGACACCATCAGAGAAGCCTTTGCTAACCCATCCCCCAATCACAAGATGATCCATTGATTCTTTCTCAGCCTACCTTTTTCCTTATCACAATATATAGTCAAGTATTTATTTCTCTGTTTATTTTAATGTTCACCTCCCCCACTACGCTGTATGCTGTACACTCCATGAGGCCTGTTATATTTCTCCATTTTGGTGCCTGAATTGAGCATGGCACATAGTGGGTCCTCAGTAGATTACTATTGAATAGATGAATGAATGAATGGGAGACAACTTCTATCATTCCAGGCCACCTGCTCAGCCAAAATATCGCCACCAGGAAGTTCCCCATGAAATTACCAGGTTCCCATCCAAAGGCAGAGGCACTGTGGATGGTGTGGGCAGAAGACACGTGGGATCCACCTCTCGCTGGACAAGAGGTAGGATGTGGAGGAGTGCTGAGCCGCCGGCCCGCCTGCTCCCGGCACCACCGGTGCATCTCAGTTTGTGGGTGGACCGCCTGCCTTGGAGGAAACAGTTTCCTCCAGGAGTCTCCTTTTACCTGTCTAATTTGGTCACCAAGACACTCCTCCGTCTTACGAGGGAGCTGAGCAGCGGCACGAGGCTTGCCTCGTTTGGATGCACAGCACAACGAATTTGTACCCACCGAGCCTGCAGCGCTGATATTTCAAAACCTACAGTACACTAAACGTGAAACTTTTGTTCAAATTTCAAGGATTTTGATAGCCCAAGTGAATAGACACTGCCTATTGATTTTTCCCTTACAATGACTCTTGGATAACCTATTTTCTCATTTATTTTTAAAGACAGCTCATGAGATTTCATAGCAATTCTGCCCAACCTCCTAATATCAAAATCCCTCCTTGACCCTGAAAATTGTAATTCTGCTATAGATCACAGCTGCTGAATATTACCTTTTACTAAGCTGGTTAAATAAAATATGTCCAAATCACTAGATCCCACAAGCCGTGGCCTGCAAGTGTAATGATCCGGGGGCTGAGGTTTCCGCAGCTGCTCGCCCGCCAGCCCAGCGCTCTGCCGGCCAGCCGGCACCAGAGTGTGGGAATCGAGAATATCCACCAGGGCTTGGAATTTTAGGAGGAGAAGAGAGAAAGGGGAGCTCGGCTGGTCTCCACTGATTTTCTTGTAAAACTTTTATAAGGGAGACTTGGGCTGTTTGATGTGTTCTCCACAATCAAATGCCCTCCGAGTCTGCGGCACAGTGGCTGGGGCTTTCTCCCAAGCGAAGAGGGGGTGTTATTAGATGTCGGGCAAGTTCAAAACTCCCAAGACCTTCCACGCTGGTAGGTCAGATTACACCCACGGGGCGGGGCAGTATGACACGTGAACTGTGAACAGGACCACCGACCTGGGAAGTGTCATCTGCTCGTGCTTTGGCTGGACAGGGGGCCTCCGAGAATTTAGACCCAAGGGGCTAGAACCCTCCCTGAGCCCCCTCAGCCTCTGTGCTTTCAGTCTGGCACCTGCGCTTCATCCACTTTAGCCAAAGGCCCCACAGATCTCCCGCCTGCCCAGTTGCCCAGAGGCTCCTTCGTGTCCGACCGACTTCTTCTCTTTCTCAGAAGAATGAAAGACAGCACTGACCCAAGCTGGTTCCAAGGGAGTTTTGAATATTTCAAAGCCAACACTTAGATCAAAAGCCATATAACCTCTGGCTTTTAGATTGTCCTCTTGCCTTACCTGGGCGGCCCCCATGTCCAATATGGTAATGTGTCCCGGAGAATCTCACTCGTTACAGGTGAGCGGAGTCTGAAATGGCTCTGACTCAGCAGAAATGTGGCCTCTCCCGGCAGTGGCCATTGGAGCCCATTTGAAACGGAGGAGACAAGGGGCTCTTCCCCGGGCCTGTGGAGCTTTGCAGCTGAGCCCTCCTCCTGCCCAGGCCCTCTGTGACTGCTGGAGCCGCTGCCTCCCCTGCAGCCAGGCTTTGGCAAGTGACGGGTCCCGTGGAACAGATGCAGGAAATCTGCTGATAACAGCACCAGGTGAGTCAGAATGAGCAGGAAATTGCCCCAAAAAGAGAAATTAATAAATAGCACCACTCCCCAATCAGAATCTGTCAGGAGGTCAAACGAGCTAACACGTGTTACTGTCCCTTAAGCCCACCTTATGGCAGAATGACAAGCATGCAGCAGGAGGTCACCTCCTTTCCCCCACGTTCCTGGCCGACATTGCTAATTGATCCTGGCTCTCTTTCGTCCTCAGAATCCTCTTCAACCCAGCATTCCCTGCAGCCTCTACTCATCAGTAAGACTTGATGTGGGGGATACAATCCATTTACCACCCAGCCCACCATGTCCCCACACCTCACATCATATGAATGCCACTTCCTCTACCTGAGGGTCCTCACACTCCCCCTCCCCCCCTCCCCGTAGCCTGCTTCTGCTCCTTCAAAGTCCCAGTCAAGTCCCTATTTCCTTGAAGACTTTTGCCAACCACCGTTCTCCTCCCCGTCTCGCCGGCCACTACAGACCCAGAGAGAGGAATGAATGAGAGGCTGGGAGTGTGGAGACCTCTAAGTTCCGGCCCCAGCTTTGTTTTAAACCAGCTGGATGACTCTGGACAAATCTTTTTGCTTCTTTATGCTTCTGTTTTCTCATCTGTAGAGTAACGATTAAGACTCTATGATCTCTAAGGTGAATCTCAACTCCTCCATTTTTGTGATGCAAATTCCTTTACAACTATCCCACTCTTGGAGCCCTTTAATATGGCCCTTGTCATTACTGTCTTTCTCCACCCATGTGAGCTCCTGGACAGCAGGAATGCCATCTGGGGCTGACTTGTATTTCTCATTGGGGCATCAAAGTGCTGGAAGCCGAGTACTCAGTACCTACTGATTGCATGTTCAATTCCTGGGATGTTGATCATCTCCCAAGGAAGAAGAGGCCCTAGAAAAATGCAGTGACACCAAGTTAAGCATCGTTCCAAAGGGAGTGACTCCATCTTCTACTCCTCCAAGGGGCTTTTGAGCCACTGTTGGGAGCTCAGGACTGTGGGCCAATGAGAGGTAAGGGAGATGGTTCAGCATGGTGGCCAAGGCTCAGGCACAGGAGTCAGGCTGCTGCCCCTCTCACTAGCTGTGTGACTTAAGCAATTTATCAACCTCCCCACACCCTGCCTCCCTTCCCTGCAAGTTAGGCATGGCAAGGTTACCTTTGTCAGGGTAGTGCTGTGAGGATTGAATGAGAGACCCACGTGATGCACTTAGCTCTGAACCCGGACAGTAGTAAGTGCTCAGTAAAGGGAAGCAGCAGTCACAGTCCTCACAGACGCGAGCACCCCAGGACAGGCTCCGCCCTCAAGGCCTCTCATCTTTTCATGAGACTGTCACCCAGAGGGGCTTGTTCTCTCAGTTCAAGCAAGCTGACTGCCCGCTCTGTGCCAGCCACTGGGCTAGGAGTACAAAGGGGAGTGAGCAATTCTTGGGCTGAAGGAGGAATTTAGGACATCAAGAGAAGTAACTAGATGAGGTCAGACAATGATGTCCAAATTCTGACAGTCCCAAATGGACGTAGAGATACCACCCCCAACCCCTGACCAACTTGTAATTGGCTCTGTGCAAGGAACCCTCCCTGTGGCAAAGCCAGTGCCTGGGGAAGCAGAGCCCCTTGCCCAGTGGCAATGCCACCTGCCTCTGGGGAGGACGTAGGCTTCAGGGCAATAAATTTTAGCTCTCGTTACCACCTCTCCATTCTCTTCCATCACTCCCTCTTGATCTTCCTCTCTCTGCTGACAAGAAGATATGGTTGGCATGTAGTTGGGGATTTAAAACCAGGAGAGCTTCTCCTCCCTTTGGGCTGGACGCTCACTCCCTGGCTCTCTGAGGCCTCTCGAAGCTGGGCACTTGATGAGTGCCAGGACACCGGCTCCCAAAACCGGAAGGGGCCTGCATTGTTGGCCCAAAATAGCAAATGTGTAACATGAGTCTCTTCAGGGGCCCTCAGCAGGCTGGCAGCTTCCGGTGGGTGCTCGACACAAGCCAGCCCATGGAAGCAAACTGGAGTGGCCCTCACTGCCACTTGAGAGAGCCCTTCTATGTACATGACTGTCCTGTCCCTTAGCTAGATTAGCTCATCCACCTGAAAGTGGACTTGAGCTATCCTTAGCAAAAAAAACCTGCATGTCTTGGTCAAATAAACCAAGCTCATACACATGGCCCATGTGCTTCCTGGATGACTTAAATCTTCCCATCTGGAATTTGCTGCCCCTGGATCTCCCAGGACAAAAGAGACCCCCAAACCTAAAAGGACCCTTTTCCCATGGATGGCAGCCACACTTTTTCCCACCCTTGAGGCCAGAACGCAGAGTTCCAGGATGCCTATTCTCTTCCCGGGTGGCACCCAATTGATTACTTGTCAACTTCCAAAATGTTTCCATCTCTGGAAGAAACAATGCACAGAAAACCAGTTCTGAAAGAGGAATTAAGAGGCTTGTCAGACACGGGCCTTGGGTCAGGGTAGGTGGCATATCGGGGGGGGGCCTCTGAGGAGGCATGCTGGGTTTTTCTTTCAGGCCAGCCCTCTCCCCTGCAGTTCCCGCTTAATGAAGCTGTTGTGCAAGCCCCTTGGAGGGCCCACATGCTCCGAAGTAGTAGCAAGTGTCCCATTACTGTAAACGGCCTTTTATTTTTAAACTAATGCTATATTTGGAAACCAGTAATCCTGGGGAAATGATACTGGGACTAATGGGGAACATATTACCTTTCGTGTGTTTTTTCATGTTTCAGGTTTCTTTGTTATTATCTGAGCAGCGAGGCTCCGCGCACGCTCTTGGGCAAAAAAATCAGAATAAGCCTTAAAGCAATAATATTTTAATAAGCATCAAATGTCTTCAATGAGATAAAAGTATTGTATGGTGTTTTGATATTGGGCTTTAGTTAAAACCTCATTTAAAAAAAGAAAATTTCTCAGATGTATCAGGGGTGGGGGAGCAGTGATGTATTTTTAAATTCAGGTGGAGAAAAAGTTCCAGTTCAGGTCAATTATGCTAATTAAATGTCACAAAGGGCTGACATCGCCAGCAAATGGACGGTGTTATTTGTCGCTTTCACTGTTTTCCATTGATCAAAAACAGCAGCTAATGACACTTGAGCCTCCAAAACCTGAAGCTCCAGTCTAAATAAACATCAATGCCTGGGTGCCAATCACAGCCTTGGTGGCAGGACTAAGCTGTCGTCCGGCCCACATCCGCCCTGTCCTCTTCTTGGGTGAGGTTTCCGACAGCCGAGTCTGCTGGCCACCTCCCTGAAACTCAGATTAGCTTGGTCAGTGAGCGCCTGGTCCTGTTCCCAGCACCAGCCGGGAAGTGCTGAGGGGCCCAAGTTATGAAACGAAACCAAGTCTTTGATTTCTTCACCTCTGGCCGGGGACCAAGCCAGAATCATGGGCTCTTTAGAAGTGAAAGGAGGAGCCTTGGACATCCTCCACTTGGTTTTATAAAATGAGGAAACTGAGGCTCAGAGAGGGGAAGTGATCTGCCCAAGGGCACACAGCAAGCTAATTGCAGAGCTAAGAATAGAACAGTAGCTTCCTGATTTCCGGTCCCGTGCCCCACGTGCTCTCCTCTCTAATATTATAAAACAGAGCTTCAGCTTTCCTCTCCTCCACCCTCCCAGCAAATTCCCCGTAGCTTTCTCTTGTCATGTCAAATCTTAGTTGGGTGACATCAGCACAAACCAGCAAGACTTCAAGTTTGAATCAGGCCACGGGTAGCATGACCTGAGTCTGTCTCTTCCCATGGTTGATCTAAAATGCGAGTCAATTTTCAGTTGCAAAATGAAATGCATTTAACTTCGGATAGATAGGACATCAAAGGGGGGGCGGTGGTCAGTGGTTTCAGGCTGACATGGGGACTCCCCTGTCCTGGCTTTATCCCCTGAGTTAGAGTAGAAACCATACTCCAAGCTGTGGCGATTCATTCTGGTGACCTCCAGGCAAATAAATAGTCTCGGAGAAAGTTTGCTGCAGGAGAAGGAGTCGAAGGAGATCAATAATCTGGTGGGGAGAGGGTGGAAGGTTTTAGATGGGAGCAGTTAAGGATGTCATAAAGACACCTCTTCATTTGCCATCTTCTGAGGTGAGTCCTGAAGGCCACACCCCTATAGTCGCCCCGATTTCCAGGTGTTGGTGGGTGGGACCCACCCTCTGCTTCTAAATCAGAGCTGCCAGCCATCATGCAGAGAGCCACACTAGGCCTCAGAAATCCTGGTTCTGCTCCTGGCTCTACCATGTGATCCTGAGTAAGTTGCTTTCCCTTTGGGTCTTGGTTTGCTGATCTGCAAAATGGGAGGGCTTGGTTTGGGAGTAGAATGGCTCCCCAGGAGCGTTTGCTGGTCTTGGGGACAGAGGACAAGCAGCTTTGTTATAGCCAGGTCCCTAGAGATGTGTAGATAATTCCCAGCCACGGCTATTCCTGAAGTCATATTGGAGACTTTGCAGGGACTGGGTTTGTCTTTGAAGCAGTAGGGTCAGAGCAAGCATCTGAGTTGAGATTGCCTCAGGGTCATCAGGAAGTGAAGCCATCTGAGGGGGGCAGTAGAGAAGGAAAGGGAGAGCGCCTGGGGATGGGGGATCACGGGATGCCCAGCCCAGTCCAGGCCTGGGCAAAGGGTTTGAGGCTAAAGTCCCGCAGCATTAAGGAACTGAGTCCACGCTCTTGGCCTTGCAGTGCAAAGGCCCAGGCACGTGGTTAAATGGCCTGGCCATGGGCTCTGAGCACTTCTCCCTCTGCCCAGGGTTATTCGAGTGTGCTCAGGGGACCCGGACCAGCCCTGCCCTGGGCGAGGACAGACCCAGGAGGGCTGGGCCGAAGCTGCCAAGGCCAGAACCTCTCCCTGCCCTGCCCATTCTGCCCCCAGGGGAGGCCCAGGTAGGAGAGCCAATCCCCAAGGAGGCCCTGGGACAGGCCTCGGGTCGTCCTGGAGTCAGAGCCGGAGCCCACCCCAGACAGCTGCGGGGGGACCCCAGGGACCTGGGAGCTGAGCCTTCCACACAGACAGGCTGAGCAAACGCGAGGACGTGGTACCTGCTGAGAATCTGAGTTCTTGAAGAATAAAAAGTGCGCATAAACTGTATAACGTTATGTCAAGCATGTTGTGGAGATTACTGTTGGGAATGATCCCGTAGTGTAGATTTTCTTTCCTCAACTAATTTGTGTTTAGTGTCTCCAATATTTTGTTGAAACCACCTAGAGATCCCCACCCCATGGTAACATAGGGCCAGGAGTGGGTGGGTGGTGCGGGAAGACCTCAGCAACCCTACGTTACCCCCCCCACCAGGTGACAGCAGGTTGAAATGAGCCTCGAGGGCAGGAACAAGGACACAGGAGGAGCAGGCCTGGGACACAGGGCGGCTCACTGTGCTTCCAGGCATCTCGCAGAAGCACGCTGCTCAGAGGCAGGCAGATCCAGCTAAATCCCAGCTCAGCCCCTCACTAGCTGGGGCTTCAGATGAATTCCTTAACCACCCTGAGCTCACTTCACAGCCTGTGGCACATGGGTGATGGTGAGACTGACTTTGGGGGCTGTCACCAGCATTGGACAGGATCCAGGAAGTCATCCAGCCCGGCCATTCTGCATCTGACCCTCAATTACTTTGGGCCCCTGCTGTTGGAAACACCCCACTTTCTCCCCTGAGGGCTGCTTGCTGAGTCACTGCCCAGCTCACCCCAAGGAGGGGAGCCACAGGTGGCCACCACAGCCTGAGGCCGGCTCTGCCCAGCACCGTTTCCCTCCTGGGAGAGAGCTGGAGCATCATCTCAGGGATAAGAAGAGCAGCCACCGGAGGAAGGAGTCAAAGACTCACTCACTCATTCATTCACCAGATACTTCATGAGCAGCTGCCATGGGCCAGATACTGAGAACACCACAGACCAGGGTAAGTCAATCCCCTGCTCTCATGGAGCCTTCAGTCTGTAGGGAGACAGACAATCCACAAACAACTGAAAACCCCTTTGGCTTCAGATTGTGAGAAGTGCTGTGCAGGTGATGAAGGGATGATAGGGTCCTGACCTGCAGGGGCACCTGCTTGGGCTAGAGGAGGTGATGACCGAGCTGCATCCTGAAGGATGCTGAGGACCAGGAAGGTAGTTCCAGGCAGAGGGGAAGGAGGAGTGAATGCCCTGAGGTGGGAAGAAGCAGGGTCTCAGGAGGCCTGGGAGGAGCCAGGGGGAGGCGATAAGGCCCCAAATGTGGGCCAGGCTGAATCTGCCAGCTTGTGGGTCACAGGGGGAGGCTGGATCTTACTCCAAGAGAAAGGGGCAGCAGCACTGGGAGGTTTTAAGGCAGGGATTGACGCCATCAGATTTATGTCTTCAAGGATCACTGGCTGGTGTGTGGGGATGGATTAAGAGGAAGACAAACATGGAATTCGAGAGAGGCAGCCTGGGATGGGACCTGGCAGGCCTCCTGGCTTCACACACCCATCCCAGCTGAGGGATTGCAGGCACGTTGGTTGACTTCCCTGGGCCTCAGTTTCCTCATCTATAAAATAGGCTGCTGGGGATTAAGTGCTGAGAGACTGAAAACACAAGCACACAATGGCCAGACCACACATAAAATAGAACTTTGACTCACAACCCGCAGCAACCCCTTATCTCCAATAACCAGCCCAGGAAGCAGGTCTGCTGTCAGTCAGACGCGCAGGAAGTCAGGCTGCTCTCTCTAGTGACAATGAGGAAGCTACACAATAACTTCTGTAGGAGTCAGCCCCAAACAGCCAGGACTCGGTTAGTAACTGACAGTTTCCCTAATTTTTGTCCCCACCTGCAACTTAGGACCAACCAGACAAAGCCAAATATGCTCCCCTGACCAACCACACAGGATGCCCCACTTCTAGTAAACCTGCCTGCAGCTTCCCCAGGCCAACAGCCTCCAATCGGGGCACACCCAAAGCTTCCTTTTTTCCCACTATAAAGCTTTCCCAACCTCTGCCTGCCTTTGTGTCTCTGCCAAAGCGCAAGTGATGGGGGCTGCCTCTGCTGCTGGAGCAAACTCAGAACAAATAGCTTTTGTTTTTCTCATTTGGTTCATTCATTTATTTCTACGGTGCCAACATATGAAAGTTCCTAGTGCCTGCCTAGCATGTAGTGGGTGCTTCATGAGCTTCTGTCTCTATCCACAGAGAGATCCATGGGCAGCTGCCCCACAGCCTGCCTCCCCAAGAGGGTTCAAACCCTGAGCGGTCAGGCAGGCCAGGTGCCCTAAGAATTAGCTGGTTCTCAGAACATCTGGACCCTTCTGGGGAAAGTGAGCCTGAGATGATTTTCTATTTCCTAGTGTATGGTGCATGTAGGGGTCGAGAGGGAGCCGTATTTTTGGGAAAGAGCCTAGGATAGTAGGAAGAGACTGGGTTTTGCCTGGGTTCAAATCCCAGCCCTAAACTGGCTGTGCGGCTTTAGGCAACGGTTGTCTTCTTTGTGAAGTGGAGAAGATTAAATGAGCTAATTTGGGTCAGATGCTTAGCCCGCCGCCTGGCACCTACAAAACGCGCTGTCAACAGAAACTGGCAGCCAGTAGTGGTGGTGACGACAGGAACGCGTGGTTGCCTCAGGAATGTGAGTTGTCCAAGGTTCAGAAAACTGGTCAGGAGGACGCGTGTAGGCACCTCCTCAACTGACGCTGTTCCTCAGTGGGGCGGTCTGTACCCCAGGACTTTCTTAGGGGTGAAGCAAAGACAAAGACGAACTGGGGGACCCCTGGGACCCACAGCTGTGACCCTCTCCCAGTCTAGGCCCCCACCTCAAGGAAAGCAAGGGTCATTTCCCAAAGGGCTGACAGGGTGGGTGATATTCCACCATAAGGCATGGTTCACAAAAATGGTAGTGCAGCGTCCCAAGGAAGAGAGCCAGATAGGCTGTTCTGGAAAATGATCCAATTGCTGTTCACTCACAATGAGGAAAAATTGATGGAAAAACTTGGTCTTTATATTTTAGTAGGAAGCAAAGCCCTAAGTCAGAGAAACTCATTTATGTGGGATTTTAGGCACTTGGGTAAAAGGAAGTGATGCTGGATTGAGAAAGAGGGACCTCTGAAGCCACACCACCAAGATGGAAGCAGCAATGGGCATTAGTCATGTGGCTGGCCAGCATCAGAGCCCTTTGGAGGACCCCGCTAGCTGCCAGAGGTCAGGGAAAAGCGGGCATCTGGCCTCTCCAGATGCCTCAAGCAGATGATGGAATCTGGAGCTGGCATCCCAGAATAGAAGGTGGCGAACAATTCATTCTCAGAGTGCCCATGGTGGCAGCAGTCACTTGCAGAGGCAGAAGTGTGAGAAGGGGGTGCAGCATCCAGGGGCCGTGCCAGCAGTGGGCGCTCATGCACCCAGGGTTTGGCAGCACCCCTGGTGCATCCACTGTCTAGGGCCTAGTTTTCAAGCATAGCTCTCCTGCCTTCTGGATAATTCTGTTGTTCCCCAAGAGCCTTCCAAAAAATTCCTTCTCTCCTAAATCTGTGGCTTGCCGCTAGGACTCTGATCTGACGCAGCCCATAACCCCAAGTCCAGTGGAGGCAAGAGGATCAATACAATAAGAAAGCAACACAGTTAATTTTGACTCCCCTACATTTCCCAACAATTGGATACAGAAACAAGGATTTTTTTTAAGACGTGTTGCCTATTAACAGGTGGAAACATGATAGGGTTTCCATGGTAGTTAGGATTAGGGCAATGTGGTTTTCATGTTCTCCTGCTGTCAGGAGACCTGCCCCACGCTGCTTTCCCCTCCCCTGGGCACAGCCGAGAACTCACGTCCATCACTCCACTCACCTTGGCTTCCCTTTCCAGCCAGGTGTTTACTACCTCACATCAAAGAATCCAGCCTGTTACGGGATACATTTCAGCTTGGTGTTGCCTTACTTGCAAGCTCATATGAATACCCTTGTTGGAGACCCTAGGGACCAAGGACCAGAGCTGGTCCAGGTCAGCAGGCCTGGATTCTAGCCCCGGCTCCGGGACCCACTGGCTGTAACTCTCCTTTCTGGGCCTCAGTTTTTCCCATCAGTAAAATGAAAAGAACCCATATGGAATGCTCCCTCGCATTGCTTCCTTTTCTGCATTCTGTGTAGGTGGACCACAGAAAAATATAGAAAACAGGAAGGTTAAACTCAACAAGAATCTGCCTTTCGTGTTTAGCAAGGTGGGGATGTCCATCTTGCTGCCCAGTTCTGTTCTCTGCCCTCAAGGTTTTAATGTTGTTGTAGCCCCGTCAGAGGGGTTGGTCAGGAAAACAGAAGCCACTCTAGGTATTCCAAGCAGGAAAGGTTTTAACACAGGGAACTGGAGACCTGCACCATTGCTGGAAGGGCCAGGGGAACAAAGGTCAGGCCAGCAGCTGCCAGAGGCAGGTGACTTACAGGAGCTCACCCGGAAGCTGCAAAGTACCCGGCAATCTCAGCAATTGCTGCCACCACCAACCTCAGCAGCCTGAGGCACCCGAGCATGCAATTCTCCAGAACCTGAGTTTTGCCCAAGCGTCTAACTGCAGCTGACAGCAGCGCTTCTCCTCCACCTCCCAGTTCTTGCAAGAGTGCCTCTCATTGGCAGACCCTGACTTGGAGCTGTACAGGGAAAGGGATCCTGAGAAATGCAGTCCCAGGCTTCTCCTCTGAGATGCAGACTCTCAAAGCGTGTGGCCATGATGCCAGGGGACTAGAGACAACGAGTTTGGTTTCACAGCCACGAACCAGGAAGAACAAAGAGATTTCATCCTAAGGGACAGCCCTTGATTAATTGGCAATGGCTGCCTGGAGAGCTGTTTTGAAAATAATTTTGAGGTTGTATTTGACTCAGCAGGAAAAGGTGCTATGATTGATTAGCAATGCCTGTCATGGGTGTAGAATGAGAGGGGGGAACTGTACGCAACAAATTTGCAATGGTGCTCTAAGCTGATGATTGAAAGGCTTCCTAAAGTCACTGCCATTTGTGGTGGTTCCTTTTTCCCTGAGTCAGATGTATAAGTTGTAACCATTCACGTGTGGAGTTATCCCTATGAGCCTCAAGCTCAAGAGGGATGAAGGAATTGGAGCAGGGAAGGGACAGAGGGATCCTGTGGAGTCTCCAGCCTCCTGGAACCATGCTCTGCAGAGCCACACAGTCACACTCCTCAAGGTCATCTCATGGAGAGTTCTTTCACCACCTCCACTACCCCCTACCCACACCTCACTTCATTTCCAAGTTTCTAGGTCCGTCTCTGCTAGGCCTTTTCCTCATAAAGGAGAAACCTTCCAACTCTTCTCCAATGAATCACTTCCCTCTCTGTACCTCGGTTTCCTCATCGGCATATTCAGGAGTTGGGCTGGATCTGTGTTTTGCAGACCGTGTGTTGGGGAGCTTGGGGTGTTCAGGACGAGGAGGCTTGGAGGAGTGCCACGGCACGGGCTCTGGGAGGCACCACTGTCATTGGTTTTACATGGTGAGCTTTTGCTTAAGATGCCACTTTGGAAAAAAAGCAGGGGAGGGTCTGATGCTTAGCATAGATAAACAAATAAGTGAAAGGCTTGAGAACCTCTGGACAAGTCCTCTGTGGGGTCTCTCCCAGGTGTGACATTCCTTGGAGGCACCACTTGGTTTGTCCGCCTCTGCAAACACCAGCCCCTTCTCTCTCCACTTCCTTTCCTCGTTTCGTTCTCCATCCGCTCTTCCAAAGATACCCACTGCAAAGTCTCCTTCTTCTACTCCAACGTGGGTTGAATTTGAGAACCAAACTTGAAGCCTGGTTCTTGTCATTATGGCATGCCATGAAGTCAGGTAAAGGAGAAGGGAAAAATAAAATCAACGTGTCATTTCCCCCATTTTCCAAAAACCTAGTGTTATTCTTTTTATAAATGAAAAACACATTGAACCATAGATAACTTAGAACTTGACATCTTGGAGTCGAGAAGTACTCTCACTTTCCCCTCCCCGTACTGTGCGGTGCAAATTTTTGAGAAGTGGGAACATGCTGCTTTTGGTTGTCATTGTTGTTTTTAATGACACCGCAATGACTATCTGGTATTTATCATTGTTTTTTTAAGGCAGGAGGAACCATCCGAATAGGTTTTTCTGCTCAGAATGTACTTTGGAGTTCCATCTTGGGGAATAAGAACACTTTTGTTCCTCTTCTCACGGCAGTTTCACTTAGCTCCCACTAACACTAGCTCTAGGAGAGTCTGAGTCAGCCATAAAATATGTCCATTCAGGAAAACAAGTTCATTTTCATTATTCCCTGCCAGAGGGAAAGAGACAGATTCGGGGAGAGCCCTGGGGGTTGTGTCTGAGGAATGGGGGAGAGCCCACCATGCTGCCCCTGCTCTGTGGGATCCTCCTTGGCTATGGGGCTTGGCTTGAGGAGGATGTGGCTGAAACCGCGGCCCCCACCATCCCCCAGGAGCAGCCCCTGCCTGGTGCAAGTGCCAGCACTAGTGGGGTCAAGACCACCCTAATACGTGACTCTGGACTGAGGCCCTTCTGTCCTGGCTCCGCCCCGAGAGGACCCAGCGTGTGCACTGAGCATGTGCACACCTCACCTGCTGATTGGCTGGAGCCTGAGAGGCGGAGCCTCCTCCCTTTGCCTGGTCCAGATGCGCGGAGGTAGCGGGAGAGGGCGGGGCTTGCGGCCAGCAAAAGACCTCCGACTCACCTCTCGTCTGGGTCCCACATTTCTTCAACAAGAAGGAGATCCTGCTTGAGCTTCACGAGTCCCTGCCTCTGAAGAAGTGCTTTCAGAGGTAACATATGCTTCAGCACGTCTCCTCCCCGAAGGCACAGTGACCCACATATAGGAGAGCAGGTGGCCTCGCCTTTCTGAGAAATTCTTGGAGACAGAGCTCTCGGTTGGTCAGGGACACTGAGGGCCTGGCGACGGCCGGAGGAGGTGCCTCAGCGCGAGGAGGAGGGAAATCAGGGCTATTTCTCTCGGGACCAGCTCCAGGTTCACCCAGGGTGGAGCTGCTCCCCAGAGGGCAGTAGTGGGGGACCCTGGGGTCCTTTCTGGACAAGAGAGGAAGGCCTGAGGCAGAGCCTGGCATGATCGGAACTTGCCTCACGGGCAGGAGAGTTTACCCCCCAAAATAAGCAAATCTTCTTCCATCCTGTTTTCCATTTCCTTTGGGGGTCTTTCCCCACGCACTGAGGCCTGAATCCTGTTAGAACTTTCTTGTTCAGTTGAATGTCTTCTTGAAATGCAATTCCCCAGAAGGATGGCAGTAAGTCACATCTTACAGGAATGGATACTCACTGGCCTGAGAAGGGAAGTGACTCGCATATGCACAAGCAGGAGGGACGGGAAGGTGGGCACAAGCACACATTATTGATACTAAAACTATTATCATCCGCTAGAACTTTCCGTGATGATGTCCAATAGAACCAATTTGTGCTGTGTAATACTGTGTGGCAATTGAGCTTGAAATGTGGCTAGTGTAACTGAGGAACCGAATTTTTTATTTAAATTTAAATAGCCACATTGGCTAGTGGCTATCATATCGAACAGTGTAGTTCTAGAAAGTCTAACTTGGAAAAGACTCGAGATATTCTTTGGTTCAGGGAGTCCCAGCAGGTGTCCTACCTTACTGGGCTCTCCAGGAGATACAGTTTGCAGAAGACTATGCTTTATAATTTTATATTTAAAAAAAACACACAAACCCCTGGTTTTGCATAGTACAAACCTTGAGGGGGCTTAGAGTTTTGTGTTTGTCAAAAGGAAGCAAAACTTTACAGTATAGTCCTGTCCTTTCATATGACAGGCTGAGCCCGAGAGAGGCAGTGACTGTCCAAGGTCTCACAGCAACACTGATTTCCCTGGGTTGCCTGCTCTCATCCCAACAGACCAGAAAGATAGAGTGGGATCTGTTAGATAGTTAGATAGTAGGGTCCTGAATATAATGCTGGTTTCATGTCACAGTGGCCTTGGTAGGTGGACATATATGTGGGATGATGATAATGATATTTGTTCTGAGTCCCCATCCTGTATTGTTCCTGCATCCTGAACCCCACTCCCGGTCTTCTCGGGTTCCCACAAGTCCCAGGTGGCTCACAATCTTCCCAGGTGGTCTTGGCTTTTTCAAGGCAGGGACAGCCACCCCACTTTTATGCTACTGTGGTGGACAGATAATGGCCTCCCCAAAATATCTACATCCTAATCCCCGAAACCTGTGAATATGTTACCTTTTATGGTAAAAGGGACTCTGCAGGTGTAGGTTAAGGATCTTGAGATGGGGAGATCATCCTGGATTATCCGGGCGGGCTCAATATAATCACAAGGTCCTTTTAAGAGGGAGGCAGGAGGGTCAGAGTCAGTAGTAGGAGATGTGATGATGGAAGCAAGAGGCTGGAGTGACGCAGGAAGGGGCCATGAGCCAAGGAATGCTGGCAGCCTCTAGAAGCTGAAAAGACAAAGAAATGGACTCTCCCCTGAAGCCTCCAGAAGGAACATAGCCCTGCTGATACCTTGACTCAGACTTCTGACCTCCAGACCTGGAAGAATAACTCTGTGTTGTAGTAAGCCACTAAGTTTGTGTAATTTGTTACAGCAGCAATGGGAAATTAACACAGCTGCCATTCCAGGGGGTGGCTGCTGCTGTCACCAGGATCCACAGAATTGAGAGAAATGGATGATAGCAACTAATTTCCTCCAGATCTGTTTTGCTTCTCTTTTACTGTTTCCTCCAGCCAAAGGGTCTCTCCTCCTTCAGGGTAGGTTTTGACTCTTGTCTGGGTCCCCTTCAGTAGTTGGAGCAGCCTCCATCTCCTTTGGTGCTCCATGGAGCTGGCCATCACCCTGATTTCCCTTTGCCTTTCTCCCAAGAAGCCTCAGGCTATTCAAGCAGATTTCCCAGGATTTGTCTCAATACCCCCAAGTTCCCGTTTAATCCCTAACTTTCCCATTCTCTTCGTGGTCATCTCTTCCCTCCATCCCCCAAAAGTCCAACAAGCAAAGCCAGAAACTCAAGCAAGAATAGGAATCAAATTCCTGTTTCCAATCAGGAAGCAGGAGCAAGGAGATCAGGATCTCTCTCTGGTGCTTGGGATGACAAGAGCCACAAGATCATTCCACCTGTCCCTGTCCTCACAGTCTGACCAGACCCCAGAGGCTGCATTCTGCAGGCAGCCTCTACTTGCTGCCAAGAAAGAGGACGAGGTCCCAGGCCCCATCTTGATGTCCCCGGGGAACACTCTTTCCTAATTCTCCTGAGAATCTTCATCACCAGCACAACACCCACCACTCACCAGGTCAAGGACCCATAACTCCAAACAGAACAACTTCGATGTTCTCTCTCACAAACCCCAGGCTTTTATGCGCACTCATTTATTCATTCCACCATTGAACACTTCTCCAGAATTTTCCGGGGTGCCAGACACTATGTCTAGTGTCTGGAGAAACATATCTCCAGAAGCTATGTGCAAAGAAGCCATCGTGGATGTTCCAGCAGGTACCAGGTAAAGCCGAAGAACCACCCAGCCAAGCCCAGTCCACGCTGCTGAGTCGTAAGAAACAGTAAATTGTTGTTGCTTTAGGCAGCTAAGTTTTAGGAAAGTTTTTTACACAGCAATAGATAATTAAAACATTTCCCAAACCCCGCCCCCACGTAAGAATGGAGGGCTTGTCTTTCTCTTTCAGCGGGCTGTTCCTGAAGGAAGGTAGTTCTGTAGCAGGCAATGGCACTGTGAGCACCTGCCCAACCAGTTCTTTGTGTGACCAGGTATAATTAATTAATTAGCCGTTTGTGAGTCCCAGACAAAGGGGGCATTGGTCCTCAGTCTCCTTCTTTGGTGAGGAGCCGTTGGAGCTGGAGCCATTAAGGGCTGGGCAAGGATGACTCTGGAGCAGTCCCAGACATAGAGCCCTGCTGTCAGTTACATACGATGCCCTGATGACACAGTTGCCATGACAACAGGGCCACTCATCCCCAAAATGTATGGGCCAAAGGAGCTTTTCATACCCGTTATGCTCCAGAGAGCAGAAGACCTCAACATTGCAAGGTGTGGGTGGGGCAGAGGCAAGCAGAAAGACCTGTTGCTTCCATTTTTTCAGATTTCTCCCACATGAAAGTGGCAGCTCTTTGAGGGCAGAAACCCAGCTCATTTGTTTTGGGTGAACAACGTGGAGGAAGTTAAAAGTTTCACCAGCCACGTGTGTGCCTAGAGAGGGGCACAATGAGCCATCTTGGGGCAAGACTTACCATTCATAAATGAAACACATGAGGGGCATGTGTAGGTCAAGTAGGCAGCTATGCCCTGCAGGGAAGGGGAGCAGACACTGTATGGCCCTCAAAGGCAGCTTCTTCCCATCCCATACCTCTTGGAGAGCAGGACTGGTTGCTGGGCGTGAAGTAGGCAAATTTGCACAACTAAAGAACCTCCTAGGAAGAAAAAAATCTGGGCCCCAATCTCTTCCCTTTTGAAGACCACCATTTCTTGGATCTCGCTGATGCATCTGGAGGGTCCCCAGTA
This sequence comes from Tapirus indicus, assembly GCA_031878705.1. Lineage (NCBI taxonomy): Eukaryota > Metazoa > Chordata > Mammalia > Perissodactyla > Tapiridae > Tapirus > Tapirus indicus. The sequence goes on along the minus strand of CM062921.1, from coordinate 18,645,021 downwards.
AATTAATGGGCAGGACACTACATCCAGGCCCTGGAGGAGTCAACGTGAAAGAAGAGGGAGTTTGGGCAAATGACCTGATCAGACCCTGAAGAGAGGAGAGGCCTCAAGGCAGAGATGTATGGGGAGTGTCATGAGAAATAATTGAGAAACAAAAGCGATGTGACCATGTTTAGTACCACAAGCTGGGGAAGTAGATCACAGAAGTTTACGGGAAATCATACATTTACTGTGGATAAAGTCACCAGGCTATTACCTTATTCAATAAACAATTCAGTTATTCAAGTCAGTAAACATTTATTAGGGCTTGGTGATCACAGCCGGGAAGGGAAATCAGAGAAGCAAAAAAGTGATTATGACGCCACATGACAGTGCAGAAACAGAAGTATAACAGAGCCCAGAGACTGCTAGGGAGGAAGGGAATGACAAATTCTAGGGGTGTTCAGGAAGGCTCCCAGGAGGAGGTAACCAATGAGATGGGTTTTGAAGGGTAAATGGGAGTCCACTAGTCACAGCAAAGGGTAGGAGCTCGTCTTTAATGGTTGGCAGCCCATGGTTTGTGGGTGGGTCTACCTGGCTTGAAGAGAGAGGAACAAAGTCAGCTTTCCATATTCAATTTCCAACAGGCAAACGTGTTGATCTGCTGGTGGGTGGAGGTGAGCTCCTGGACTCATCATCAATTTTGGAGATGATAACACCCACCCGGGCCCTGGCATGAAGCAACCTTAGAAGTCACTAATGGAATCAACGGTCATAAAGGTGGTAGTTTCCTCTGAGTCTTTGTACATAGATAGAAGGAACCAGGAAGAAAAATCGAAGACAGCCCATCCGAAGCTGCTCATCAGCAACTGATAAGATTGCCAAGTGGTAGCTGTGCTGGCCCAGGGCCCCTCCACCTGCTAGAGAAGTTTCTACGTTGTCTTCACACGTGGGCATTCATCCCTCGGTGTGGCTCTTTCTGCCTGAGCCCAGAAGCAGGGTTATCAGTTCTGAGACTCTTTTTCTGGAAATGGCCCCTCTAGGAAGCTGGTGCCTGTGTCAACCCCTTTCCTTCCTCAAGGGAAATAGACTGAACCTCCAGTGCATTGACCAACACCGGTCTTGAATGGTGACTCAAGTCTCCTGGTCTACGGCTGGTCCCACCTTGGAAAACCCACCTTTGACTATGGAGGGCTCTGTCTGGGTATCCACTGGAGGGGGCAGCCCTGAAGTAGATATTCCCCCTTTGAAAAGAGCAGATGTCATTCTTGTCATTTCACATTAAGTTTAGCTAAGAGGGACTGACAGAAACATGATGCTGGGTGAACTATATTTGACTGATATTCTGTCAAATATCGCATGGGGTTGTGATCCACAACTTTTCCCATCTGCTGCTCCAGTCTGAGTCACTGAATGCACAATAGCATAATTACCATATTTTGTTTGGGTTTCCCACCATCAGACCAGAGCCTGTGAATGTGAAATGTGCCCACAGAGAAAGGAAACCCTGGCGGGTGGGTGTAAGGGCGAGGGCATCCTTTGGGGAGAGCTGGGAAGCAAGAGGGCTGCCCCAGAAGGCGTCCTGGCCCTCGCCAAGGAAGGTGCACATCCTGGAAACAAAGGAGGAAGGTGGAGGATCAGGAATAAGGAGCAGGATTAAGATCACACAAACCTGCAGCCCTTAGAAACTGGCTTAATCCACTTTATAAAGAGTTGGGAGGGTTTTTCTCTCGTTGAATATAATACCTTGCACATCTGATCAGCTTTTTTCCCAGAACATTTCAAAGCTCTCTGCAAATACAGCAGAGTCTCCGCAGATTAGAGCACGGCCTATTATTACCTGGCTTTGGAGACACCCCAGGTCAGTGGGTCACATGGGGCCCTCTGAAATAAGACAATTCCCTGCAACAAAAAGCCTGGTGTGATGTGGTTTGTCTAACGAGTGATTTTCAAACTACGTGAGTCATGGGACCCTTAAAAAAAAAAAAACAGCCTGAGGCTCAATTCCTAATTCAGAACAAAGTGGAACTATTCTGGTTACAGCAAAAGTGGAATGTGAGGGGGAGTAAAGATGGGTCCACTTGATACCCCCATCCGTTGGGCCCCCAGGCCTCCCGGACAGCAGTTGGAAGATACTCTGGGCGTCAGTCATGCCCCCCCGCCCCTCAAGCAGAGGCAGGTTTTCTGTGAAGCTAGTGTTACTTAAGTTTCTTCAGGGTACCTTTCAAGGCTTGGTACCTAATTTTATGTCTATCATTTTGCGTTGTTTTTATATAAGGGACCCGCAAATGATATGTTGCATGTAGGACCAGCTACATAATTTGCACAGCCAAATGCAAAATAAAAACTTGGGGCCCTTTGTTCAAAAATGATGAAGACTTTCAAGATGACGACAGCAGAGTATCAAATGGAGCACAGGGCCCTCCTAAGCATGGGCCCTGTGGGACTGCACTGGGGGCACGCCCATGAAGCCGGCCCTGGTTTCACGCCTGCAAAACCTGGATCTGCCCTTGTCTCCAACTTTCCAAAGAAATGCAAGTAGGTTCGAAGGAACCTCCACTTCCCCTGAGATTTTCTTCCATTCCACTGAGTCTGGCTAGTCGATTTCACAGCCCCTTGAGTCTGAGGCTCCTCCCCGACACAGGGCCATGCCTCCTGGCACCCTCGCTTTCATGTGGAAAAATGGCCCTGAGATGAATGATTGCATTTGCAAACAGAAACTACAGCAGACCAAAGATCTGCTGTATATTCAGGGCTGGGGACGGGAGCGGCCCTTGGCGGAAGTTGTGGATCAATCCTAAAACCCCAGAGTATTGGATGGGATCATTTCAGAGTGCTCCTTGAGGGCCTGGCCCTCAGATACGCCTTTTGTCGGTTCCCCATGATACTAGGCCATGGTATTGCTGAAAACATGTCTGTTGAATAAACATAGCCTCTGCTCCAACTAGACAACATGCTCGTGGTTCTCTGACTATGCTGTACTCGCCACAAATGACAAACATTTGTACGTTTCTTCCCCTGCCCAGAAAGTTCTTCTTATTCCTGTTCAATCCACACGCCAAAGCTCTGCCAGACTGTTGCCTTCAGGTGGCCCTGCCTTTGAGATGGAATAGGCCACCCTGATTGGGAAGTCAGGAGTGTCATTCCTGGGATGTTTGGGTTGAGGCTGGATGAGTCTACTCAGGAAACAGAAACCACCGGAGTATTGAAAACAGAGGGCTTGAATGCAGGAGTTGGTTTTGCAGGAGCTGGGAGAGCTGAGAAGCCAAACAGGGGGCATTGAGTCAACCCAGTGAAGAGCAGGGTAGGAAGCCAGCAGTACCCTCGGCCAGAGGGACAGAGGGAGGGGGCGGGGTCACCAGAGTGATCCAGGGCTCCTGGGCAAAGCTGCATCACAAGGATCTCTCCAGAAGAGCTGGAACCATGGAGGAAACAAGATGCCGCCAGAGTTTCTGTCCACGGCAGAATGGGGTGGATGGGGAGAACTCTACACCCCTTCCTTACATCGTGCCCTCTCCCTCCAGTGCTGTGCACTGCCTAACCCAGCAGGAAGCCTGAGAGATGCAGCCAGCAGGGGCCGGCGCCCTCCAAGACAGAGCAGAGCAGAGGCAGGGCGTGGAGAGGATCCGAGGGCAAACAAGTCCAGGATTGCATACAGGGGTATTGTGGAAGGGATGCTCCAACAGAGGCAGGGAGAAGCATCTGAATTTGATAACCTTTGGGAACCTTTCCAGCCCTGAGAGGGGCACTTAATAGGAATACTTTACTTCCCACAACAATTCACATGATAATGGCTTTAAAAATAATGTTTTTCGTGCTTAGTAAAATTACGGTGGAAAATCTTTCCTTTTGGATATGTAATGTCCCACTGGGTTAATTTCTTTTTATAACTTAGGAGAAATGTTATGTTTTCTGACTTGCAGATTCAGTTCCTTTTATGAGACAATGAAAATTATATGACTCATCATGTTTCCCTTTTTGTCTTAGCTGCCAGGAAGCTCTGAACTAAATTTCAAACTTCCCAAATAACAGGTTTTTAATTGTATACTGTCCCCTTCTACATTTCTTTAAATCCACAATATCTAGTTTAATCCTCTCATTGATTAAAAGTTGTATAATATCAGACACCCCAAATACTTTTAAGTAGCAGATAAAGTATATCTTGGCTTCTTTTTCATTTAAGATGATCCCAACAGTTCCTGTCCCTCTAATTCTTCCTCACATTTGGTCCCTGCCTGTTCCCCTTCCCCCACAAAACTTCCTAGTGATTTGTCATTTTCCCACGTTGAGAAAGCCACAGGCCCTTCCCACTTCTCCATGGCACTCTCTAACTCTCAAATTGTCACTGTATCTCTTTCACTTCCCCTTCCACTGCTCTCTTTGGAGATTTCCTCTCCAGCAGGACATGACCCCTTCCCAAGCAGTGCCAGCATCACGGGGCCCACCAAAGAGGAAGCCGAAAGCCTGGACGGAGAAGTGAGGCCACTGGAGGTGGAGGGCTGGTGTGTGGGCATGACGGGCAGCCCTCAGCTCTGCCACTCACCTACTGTGACCAGTGGACATCTGCTGTGCCTACCAGCTCACAGCACAGAGTCCCTTCTGCTTTTGGTAACAGCACTCCAATTTTTCTGTAGGGATTACTCGTCTCCCACTGCATCCAGTCGGCATGGGACTGACTTTCAAAGTGCCATGTCCTCCCTGCTTGAGGCCTGGTCGGGTGACCCGGCCAAACCCATGAGACTGTCACTTCCAAGAGGGTAAATCTTGAGTGGGGTGACAAGTTGGAGCTCATTCATCTTGCCTAAAACCCCCAGTGAGCTTGTCCATCAGCTCCTACTACCTCCAGCCCCCAAGTGGACCACATCCTTGTCCTTGCACGGCCCGCATGCTCAGCTTCCCCTCGAGTTTTTAAGAATGCGTTTTTGTTGCTGCAGCCATCAGACTCCAAGTGATGCAGGGCCTGTTCCTGGGCAAGTAATGTCACCTCACTGAGCCCCACATTCTGCATCTGTATAATGGAGAGACCAGCTCGTATGTCATGGGATGAGGAGTAATGCTCTTAGTCTATCACAGGTGCTTCACAAATATTTCATCCCTCCTTCGCTGCCCTGTGGAACAAGTGACCTGCAAAAGGGATGGAGCCTGCTCCGTTCCACAGGTGGCCAGTGGCAAACATCAATGGTGAAGTCTCCTGAAACCCCATGTGCTTCTTCAGGAGCTCTCTGCTTTTCAAGGAATTCCTTGGGATCTCACCAAAGGGTGAGCAGTGGTTTACCCATTTCAACGTGGGAGAAGCAGGATTTTGAAAAAACTCGTCAGGGGGAAGGAAGGCATCAGATTCTCCAGCTGTGGCCTTTGCCAAAAGCCCTGGCCAGGCTCCTACACAGCAGAGCATGCTCGGTCGATTCCTCTCCCCGTACCACTGCAACCAGTTCTGTTTTAGAAGCATATGCACAAGCAGACTTGGCTTTGAGGGGCCTGCTATTTCCCACGGTGACCCCTTATTGGTGAGCAGTGAAGATCTTCCTATCCTCCAATCCTCCAAGTAGACTCAGCAAGCATCCTCCACCCTGTTCAGCATGAACCTGGAGCTGGATGTGGCTGGACATGCCCAGCTGCTTCCCTGGGTCCTTGAATTACACTGAGCTGGTCTCCAGAGAGCACTGTTCCCATCGAGAGAGGGGGAGCTAAATCGTGATGTTCCTAAGCCCACGGTGGGCTCCATGGGAAACTCATTGGCTACTCCAAGGGCTGGCCACAAGTCTTCTTAAAATAATAACTACTAGCGATATCATAGCTATTTATTGCTTCACATCAGGTAGAAACTAAATGCATTAGTCCTATTTTACAAATGCAGAATCAGGCTTACGCAATTAAGAAACTTGCCAAGGTCACACAGCTGTTAAGGTATGGAGTCAAGAATCTCACCCATATCTACCTGACTCGAAAGCCTGTGCTCTTAACCACGTGCTATACTGCTTCGCTCATTCTTCTGGGGGGAGGCCCACCAGGACCCCCATTCACAGCCACCAGGTGGGCACCAGTCACCCGAAGATCACAGAGAGTGAAGACAACTGACTTCTGATGCTGCTGCTTGGCAGCTAAGTGGCTCTGGAAAGTCGCATTTCCCCTCTGGTCCTCAATTCCCTCCTTGGTAGAGTGGAGACCACTGTACCTCCTCTGCCTCAGTGGAATGAGATCATCTATAATATTCTACACAGAAGCACCATGATGGGCGTTACAGCTCAGAGAAGATAAGTATGGAGTGAGGAGACACCAGCAGAAAAGGGAGAGCAATGAGGAAGGAACCGGAAGGAAATGGTTCCTTAGGGGTCTGCTGGGATCCCGATGCAGTTCTTCCCCCCTGCCTCCTGCTGCTCAAAGCTGGCGCGCCAGCAGTGGTACCAGCTGGGATGCTTCCTCCTGGCCTCCTTGAGGGAGGAGCAGGAACCACTAACGGGTCAGAAACAACAGGATTCTGTGAGTACACAGGGAGTCTTCCTTCTGTGGGCCTCCCAGTAGTTCTGCTGGTTCTTTTTCCCAAGTCAGCTTGGGCTTAAAGATCTTCCTGCATCAACCAGGAAGGAGTTGAAGAAGCTTGAGATGGGATGGGAAGGCCAGGCCTGGGACTTCCTGCTCTGTCACTCCTCACAGACCCAGTGACCACAGTCTTTCTCTGCCCCGTTCTAGCTGAGTGGCTTACCCTCACCCACCCCACCCCCACCTCCTCATTACAGAACAAAGGAACCTGGCTCCTTCCCTCCAGTCCAGAGAGGGTTCCTAATTGGCTTTCCATTAAAGAGAAAATAGACTACTGTTTCCACCTCATTATTTATGAGCCTTTCTGGAAGTGCATTTCCATGCACTCTGGGATTACTCACGCCCATTTTGCTTGGCCATATTTTATGATCTGTTTTATTTATTCAGGGCCTCTATTGGGTACTCACATCTGAAACCAATTAAAAACTAAGAAATAGGAAAAACCAAATAAACACCTGGAGATGTCCAAACCCAGTCTTTCTGAAGCCTGGGGGCCCGACATGGCCATGCCAAGAGTCTAGGCCATAGGAAATGGGGATCTCTCTCCTAGAGACGTCAGGTGATAAGGCCACCCAAGATGGCAGCACATCGATTCAAAGACCTCCTGTTGACAGGGCTTGGTCTGAGGTTGCTCGGTGCCTTGGTCCACCTGGGATCTCCCTGTGCAGGGCAAAGGTGTTGCTCGTTCATTTTTGGATCCCCCTCTCAGCCTGGCACATAGGAGGGACTCGACAACTGCCCAGCCTGTTCTTCTCACCACCATCACCGCTGTGAGCACATGTGTGTTTACACACCATCACACAATTTTGAAGCAACAATATGGAGAACCATCTCCACGACTTTGGGAATGGTTTGCCTTTTATAAAGGCAGAGTAGAGGCAGCTCTACTCCAGAAGGATTCTTAGGGGTCAACACGCTCCCTTTCAGTCTCAGAAGAACAGCTGCCAAGCTTGTCCCAGAGACCAACAGTCTCATCAAGACTTATCCAGGTGGGGTGGGGTCTCAGGGAGAAGAAGGCAGGCCCTCACTTCTTTTTCAGGGGAGTCCGAAACCATTTCACACATCTTTGTGGGATGTGCTTTGGAGCCTGTGTCCATGGACAAGCCACTCTGCATCTTGTTTGTTCTTGTCAGATGCAGAGAAGCCCCTCTTTCATTCTGCCTGCACTCCCCTTCTCCCAACTTCAGTTCCTTCTGGATCTGGAGGCCCCTCTCTGCCCTACTCACCTCCTCTACCCTGGAGAGTCCGTACACTGGTTGGGGGTCTCTGTCCTGATCCAAATGCTCCCTTCTTCCCCTTAGGCTGAGCTGGGTGTGTGGATGGGTGGAGAGTGACAGGAGCAAGGGGCACTGGCAGCAGTCGGCTGGGGCAGGCAGAGAGATGGTGTAAGTGCCAGTGCGTTGCGGAACTTCGTAGAGTTTCTGTTGGTATTAAAAGAAATGTTGCACATCACATCTCTGATGTTATTTCCTCTCCAGGATATTCCTGATGTTTATTGTAATCTGATTTCATACACACACGCACACATACACACATTGGGGGATGGGACTGGGCCCCTGAATCTTAGGGATAATGCTGCTCACAGACTTACCCCTCCCAATCTCTACCTTCCCTTAGTAATTTACATGAATCCTTCCCTCCTTCATTCATTCATTTCCTCATTATTTGAACAAACAGTGTGTTGAGTGCCTCTATGTGGCAGGCGCTGGCTGCACATCTGATACAATGCTAAATAAAGCCTTCTTCCCCCGCTAACAGTTCAGCCTGTGCCTTCTCTTGGGAAAATGCATTTCAGAGGTTTACTCCCCACTTTGAATATAAGAACCATAAAAGCCATCAACTCTTGAGACAGGAGGGGAACTAGGAAACTGACACAATTCTACTTGTCCACAAACCACTGCTTCCAAATCTGAGGTCTGTTCTCCTATTTCTTGGTCACATTCTGGCAAACATGACAATTTCTGCAGCTACTAGATGACTGGCCTGATGCTTCCGAATATGAGAAGCAAAGTCACCCAATCTCCTGTCCTCTGCTGTCTTTGCAGCGCATGGGAACTGATAATGGCGAGGATTCAGGGAGCAAATGGGCACGCGATGTGTGGGACTGAGGAGGAGACTGCCAGCACAGCCACAGACTGGACCCTACTCAGAAGTTTCCAGAGTTTGGCGACATCAAGGCAGGCTGAGTGAGGCTGAATTGTTCTGCATGATAGTTAAAGAAAATTTTGGAATTCCTATACCATTGGTGCTGGGGACCCCATTGGCTCCCTAGGGAAGGCCAGGAAACTCTTCTTTGATTAATACTTCTAAATGCATAAAACAAAATATGTAGGATGAAAAGGAAACCAATTATATTAGAATGCAGTTATCAAAATATTTGAAAAATTGTGGTAGAATAATTTATGTGCTACTCTATAAATACATTTATATAGCAAAGCAATATATTTAAAATACAGGCAACTTCAACTTAAATTTTATTTTTTAAAGACATATCCATATGGAGGCTGATGTGTCTTGGCTTGATCCTGGCCAATGTGACATGCTTGTCTTGGAAAGGGGAACACACATATCTTGTTGAACACTCAGTTGATTTTGCTTTTAATTTGGATGGTTCCCAGGGTTGAAAATCCTGACTCACAAAGATAAATTTTTGCAAATGTATCTTAAAAGTCCACAGCTTGCTTTGCAAGGAACACCCGAAACCTCCAAGGTTTATGGAGTTAAACTCCAACTGTGAGAATGTACAACTTCACCCTTTGGTGCCTCGACTACTAGGCCCAGAGCTACTCAAGAGACGGCAAGTTACGTCTCGTAAGTATCTGCAGACAGGAACACTGTGAGATTCTGCAGTTGAGGAGCAGTCAAATATCTAGCATCATGTCAAAGTAGAGCTTAAATGATATTTCGAGATCTGCAATGACTGTAATGCAATATAAAAACATCCAGATTTCTTGTGGTGACAAAGCCATGAATACTACTATTACTACTATGGTTCGTTTCCCACACTCACAAGAGAAAGAAATACTAAAATTCAGTTGGAGGCTATCAAAAAGATGCAGTTTCCTCCCATCCAGGTTCACAGACCCCACAGAACGCCTTAGAAGACCATGGATGCCAGATTAAGAACCACTCTGCTAGAGAAAGGAGATGAGGAGCAGAGATGAAAGTCAGCCAGACAGCACAGAACTGGAAAATTCCAAACACAGGGCAGCCCATGGAACAAACCCAGCAAGCATGCGAGGGCCTTTAATGAACAAGACCGTCCTCCCCGTTATGTTTGAGCTGCAGTGACGCAGACCCCTCTGCTGCCGGCAGAATCCTCAGCCAGGTCTCCCCGACTCTCATCTGTGCTTAGAGTGAGTGGGGTTTGTAGCACAATTCAAGGAAAGGGCTGGATTTCATATCTGAGTCAATCCAGGGGGGATTGTAAGTCCATCTGTCAATAAAACGGATTCAGCTGAAGTGGGAACCAGGTACAGAGAAGCGAGGCTCACCTGAAAATTTGCAGACCCTCGAATTGGCATTGGACCTCCACATGTCGTGGAGTGCAGGTCCAAGTTGATCTCATCTAGATCTCAGGGTCCTGGGGACCCCTGCAGATCTTGGGCGGCATCTAGAAAGCTCACAGGGCCTTTTGCACAGGAGAAGGTCAGTAACTTGTAGCTGTGATGTTTGGGAAGCTGGAGGAGGTTGAGGAACAAACAAGCCCTGCGGGTAACCCTCTGCCTTCTCAATTGCTTTTTTCATGGCACACGAGCCTTCCCTGTGGCTCCAGCATCCACAAGAGAGGCAAGGCCTTATATGGTTTGTGGTGCTCCCATCACCATAGCTAAGGGTTTGGCCCTTTCAGAAATCTGAGTGAAATACTGGCTCCTGGCAGTTGCCAACCCAGGCAGTGGTTCCTGAAGAAGCTCTAATGAGAAGCCGACAAATGAGTTCCCTTCTCCCTGCCCTGCCTCCAGCAAGCCCGCCGCTTCCCCATACTGTCTTTGCCACACTGTTTTGTAACTTTGCCTCCTAATCTCAACCTCAATTCCTCTTTCCCGTTCTTCTGAATGTTAAAGTCACGACCTTTGCGGTTTATGGGCCACCAGAGACTGAACTAAATGTGTTAGCTCTGAGTCCAAACAGTAATAGCTGGCCAATTAAATTAATAATCCATATTGTTACAATGTTTAACCACGGCTGTTTCCTCAGCGGTCTGTTTAAATCACAGCCAAGGCCTGACCTATTAAAATGAATAACTGGAATTATGAGAAACTCCATTTAATAAACACAGCGAGGAACGCAGCACAATTGGGCATGAAATATTTATTACCACTTGAAGCAGAGAGCTGTTTGGGACTTTAAGATGGGATTAATGAATGCGTTTTAATTTCTGGCTCACACGGTGGGAGGTGGGGCTGGGACTGAGGGAGGGCCCTATGGCAGATTCCTGGAAAAATCAGCTCATGTTATATTATCACATTGTGCTAGGGCTATTTGTTTACATGAGGGCTCTGCCAATCCACTGTAAGAGCAGGAAGGTGGGCATCTGATCACCATCCTTTCGGGGACCTAGTACTTGCTCAGTAAATGTTTGCTGGATAGGTGGATGGATGGATGGATGGATGAATGGATGGATGGATGGATGCATGCACGGATGGATGGATGCATGGATGGATAGACGGATGGAAGGATAGATGGATGGATGGATAGATGGATGGATGGATGGATGGTTGTGGGGATGGATGCATACATGGATGGATGCATAGATGGATGGACTGATTAAACATTTTGACACCTCAATATCTACACTTCAATGATATAGGACAGATAAAACACTTAGCACAGTGCCTGACACGTTCAACATCTTCAGTAAATAGTAACTGTCATTATAGTTAGGAGAGCCAAGTCTGGTTAATTCACTAAAAAAATCAATGCTTACCTTGGCAACTCTTTTGGAGTCCCAGAGGTGCCCCAGGACCCAACTTCCACACTGACTGGCCCATTTGTCTTTGTGTGTGCTTGGGAGCCTGTTGTAGATTAGATGTTGTTGTTTAACTATTTTTGGGTTTCTCAGAATGAACTGCTTCTTTCCCTGTTTTCCCAAAGCTCAGTGTCTTATCCATACATTTGCCCCAACACATCCCCATTTTCCCAGGTATGGCTATATTTTACAAGATCTGTTCCGTTTTCCCAGACATCAGTTCTGAAGTTATGATAATGGGTTTAGAAAATGTGGTTGCCATAATGATAGCCCTTAGCAAGTCATGTGAGCAAGGTGGTTATTGGGGATCTATGGACAAGATAACTGGGCTTTCCCTATGGGAGAGCCCCAAATGGGAAAAAGATGGATCAGCTCCTGCCAGAACTTGCTTTCTAGAGAACGGGAAAAGCAGGCAGACCAAGCCATATGCTGATGGAGCACATTTGACATTATGAGGGCTGGAGGGTGGGAAGGTAGAGACACAGAAAGGCTAGCCTTGGTTTCCCCTTTGAGAACCAGAGGGCATCTCATGGAGACCACAAAAATGCCTCAAGTTCAGTCACTACATCCCCAAGTCCAAAATTAAATGTATTATTGAATGCAAAGCAGGCAAAGTGTAGTCTCATTTTGAACAGGGAAAAATCTTGAAAGTGAAAATAGAAAAAGAAGATTAAGCTCTGTAAAGGAAGGCAGATCTCATATGTTTGGGAATGATATTTTTTTCTTTCTATGAGGAAAAAATGGTTCTAATACAACTATTGATACTAACAATCTGATTTTATAGGCAGAAAATGAGAGTGGAACAATTGTCATATCAGAAAGCAAATAATTGTGTCAAAAAGGCATAGGGCCAACCTGAACTGGCCAAAGGTGAGGAAATTTGAGTATAAAAATAATAATATTTTTAATGGGGCCAGCCTGGTGGCATAGCTGTTAAGTTCATGCGTTCTGCTTCGGCATCCTGGGGTTCGCGGTTCAGATCCTGGGTGCGGACCTACTCCCCGCCTATCAAGCCATGCTGAGGTGGCATCCCATATAGAAGAACTACAGTTTTACAACTATGATACACAACTATTTCCTGGGACTTTGGGGAGGAAAAAAAAAGAAAAAAGAGGAAGATTGGCAACAGATGTTAGTGCAGGGCCAGTCTTCCTCAAAAAAAAAAAAGAAGAAATGTTTAAAATAATAATAACAATAACTGTATTGAATCAAAATACACCATATATTGTCAAATCCATGAGTTCATAATAATACTTAAAAAAAACTCATAGATAATTTTTGGAAAAAGCTAGAGAACTAATTCATTTTCTGAAAACTGGCAAATTAAGAAAGGATCAAGTAATTGAAAGTAAGACGTGAAACCATAAAACTCCTAGAAGAAAATATAGGCAGTGCAGTCTTTGACACCGGTCTTAGAAGGATCTTTTTGAATACCGTGTCTATTCAAGCAAGGGAAACAAAAGAAAAAAACAAATGGAACTTCATCAGACTAAAGAGCTTCTGCAAGGCAAAGGAAACAGGAACAAAACAAAAAGACAAACCACCAACTGGGAGAAAATATTTGCAAATCATATATCTGACAATTGGTTAATATCCAAAATAAATAAAGAACTCGCACAATTCAACAACGAAAAAACAAACAACCTGATCAAAAAATGGGCAGAAGATATGAATAGACATTTTTCCAAAGCAGATATACAGAGGGCCAATAGGCCTATGGAAAGATGTTCAACACCACCAATCATTAGGGAAATACAAATCAAAACTACAATGAGATATCACCTTACACCTGTTAGAATGGCTATAATTACCAAGACAAAAAACAACAAACGTTGGACAGCGTATGGAGAAAAGGGAATCCTCATACGCTGCTGGTGGGAATGCAAACTGGTGCAGCCACTATGGAAAGCAGTATGGAGATTTCTCAAAAAATTAAAAATAGAAATACCATATGACCCAGCTATCCCACTACTGGGTATTTATCCAAAGAACTTGAAATCAGCAATTCAAAGAGACTTATGCACCTCTATGTTCATTGCCGTATTATTCACTATAGCCAAGATGTGGAAGCAACCCAAGTGCCCATTGACTGATGACTGGATAAAGAAGATGGTATATATATATATATATATATATATATATATATATATATATATACACAGTGGAACTCAGCCATAAAAAAGATAAAATCATCCCATTTGCAACAACAACATAGATGGACCTTGAAGGTATTATGTTAAGTGAAATAAGCCAGACAGAGAAACAAACACCACATGATTTCACTCATATGTGGAATATAAACAAATACATGGACAAAGAGAACAGATCAGTGGTTACCCAAGGGGAAGGAGGTTAGGGGGTGGGCATAACGGGTAAAGGGGCACATATATATGGTGACTGACAAATAATAATGTACAACTGAAATTTCACAATGTCACAAACGATTATGACCTTAAAAATAAAATAAAAAGGATCAAGTATTTACCTGCCTTTTTAGCAGAAACTATATCAGAATAATGAAATGGCTGATATAGGAAAGTTTTTAAATAGATTTTCAGCTAATCAATGCAAAAGAATGACAGATTTGGAATATTACCTTTTACAACCCCTGACAAACTAATGGATCCAGGCAATGGCCAGTGATGGCTCCTGAGTTCACTCAGTGAAAAGCCAGTGGGAACTTCATAGAGAACAGACCACACTGGCAACATCCGAGCCCACTGATCAATCTTATAACAAGTAATGTTACATGCCGCCTTGCATCTAGTAATACATACTACACAGGACTATTTATGAAAGGTTCTTGCCAAAAAATCAAACCTGAATTGGATCTTGCTTCTAGCTCTACTGACCAATTTATAGAAAGTATAGGAGACAGAGGAACATGTTAAACAACACCCTGGTCGTGCAGTCCGTAAAATCCAGAATGCGGGTAACTCAACAAGACAATGATCCAGTTTTTTCAACAAATAAAGATCAAGAAAAAGAAAAGTAGGAGGAGGAATCTGTCAGTTAAAAATGACTTAAGACCAGACATAAAAGGTCACATATTATATGATTCCTTTTATATAAAATATCCAGGATAGGCAAATACAGAGACAGAGCGTAGATTCATGATTGCCAGGGGCTGTGGGGAGAAAGGAATGGGGAATCACTACTTAAACAGTACAGGGTAGTCTTCTGAGGTGATGAAAAAGTTTTGAAACTAGAGAGAGGGGGCAATTGCACAACATTGTGAATGCACTAAATGCAACTGAATTATACACTTTAAATTGGTTAATTGTACTTTATGTGAATTTCACTTCAATAATAAAAAAGAGAGAGACATAGGAGACATACCAACTGCATATAAATGTGTGGACATTGTATGGATCCTCATTCAATAAACCATCTATAAAAAAAAAAAAAAAGAAACCATGAAACAATCAGAGATATCTGAAGAGAGAGCTGGTATTGTAACAAATTATTGTTGTTTTTAAGTTTGATAATAATATTATGGTCACGTGATAGCAAAATAAAGAATGCTTCTATACTTCATAAATTGAAAATTTATGATTGACATGATGTCTGGGATTTGTTTTAAAATAATTTGATGTATTCGTCTATGTGAAGAAGGGGAAGGAGGAAGATATTAGTGAAACAAAATTGGCCATGTGTTGGTAAATGTTGAAGTTGGGTGACGGCTACATGGGGATTGTCTCTGCTTTTGAATTTTTGAAAATTTCCATAATAGAGTTAAAAAATAAACCCGAAAAGTTGGCCAACCAACATTTTAAAAATAGTTAACCTCCCTTATGATCAAAGAAATGCAAATTAAAATGACAAGATGCAATTTTCAATCTATCAGATTGGCAAAGATTGTAAGAATGTTAATAGCACTGCCAAGGATGAGAATAACAGGCTGTCTTGTGCATTCCTGGTCTAATTGCTACGGTTTTGGTATCACCTCACTAGAAAACATCTTGGCAATAAATAGAAAACCCATAAATATATGGGTGCCCTTTGCCTCAGGAATTCTACTTCTAGTAATTTACCCAAAGGAAATGATCAAACAAGGGTACAAGATATCTGGTCAAAACTGCTTATTACAATGTAATTATAATGGCAAAAAAAAAATTAATCTAAATACACACCAAGAAGGAATTTTAAGGCTAAGTTTTGGTTTTAAGACTAAGGTATATCCATGTAATGGAAACATACAGGGCCATTAAGAACTCTGATGCAGGTACATATTTATTGTCATGGAAAGATGTGTCATAGATATACCAAGAAGGGGAAAAGCTAGGGGCCGACCTGGTGGCGTAGTGGTTAAGTTCGTGCACTCTGCTTTGGAGGCCTGGGGTTTTGCAGGTTCGGATTCCGGGCACGAACCGACGCACCGCTTGTCAAGCCACACTGTGGCGGTGTCCCGTATAAAGTAGAGAAAGATGGGCACGGATGTTAGCTCAGGGCCAGTTTTCCTCAGCAAAAAGGAGGAGGATTGACAACGGATGTTAGCTCGGGGCTAGTCTTCCTCACAAAAAGAAAAAAGTGGGTGGGAGGGGGAATCAAGTTTCAAAGGCTATAGATAGTAAGATACTGTTTTGTTTTTAAAATGTGGAAGGAAAAACTGTTAACAATGATTATCTCGATGGTGAAAACATGGATTATTTTTATTACTTTTCTTTCACTTAACTTTATTTTTTCATTTTTCTAAATGAATTTTGAGTAGTTTTGGAATTCTAAATAATGAATTCCTATGTAATTAAAATAGCCTTTGCCTGATGAAATGACATGGTATCTGAAATTTACTCCAAAGTCATCTAGGGTTGGGCTATGGATGAAACAAGTTTGGCTGTGAGTTGAATGCCCTTGTAACTGGGTGACTAGGTACCCAGGGGTTCATTTTACTTTGTTCTCTACTTCTAGATGGATTTAGACTTTTTCATTCTAAATTTTTTCTTAATAAATAATCTTTTTCAGTACAAAATGACATCTTGTCCTCTTTGGTCTCTGCTCCTCCCACAACACACCCCCCAGAGGTCACCAAGGGCCAGCTTCATGACCAGAGATATTAACACTGCCTGGGGCTGGTCTGTGGCATAATGGTTAAGTTCAGCATGTTCCGCTTTGGTGGCCCGGGGTCATGGGTTCAGATCCCAGGCATGGACCTACACCACTCATCAGCCATGCTGTGGCGGTGACCCACATATAAAGTAGAGGAGGATTGGCACAGATGTTAGCTCAGGGCTAATCTTCCTCAAGCAAAAAAAGACAAGGAAGCTTGGCTACAGACGTTAGCTTAGGGCTAACCTTCCTTAGCAAAAAAACACAAAACACTGTCTAATATTTTGATTACTAAAATGGCTCACATCTCCAGGCATCAGAAAGGCACTGAGTTGGAAATGATCCTCCTGTGAGATTCCTCCCCTGCCCACCTACACAAAATAGCTGGCTGGGGCCAGGCAGGCAGACTTCAGCCAAGAGCTAACTGACCCATGCAAGAAGCAAACTCACAGCCTTAGCACCTTCATCAGTCTGACTCCTGTGTCACCCCATATGTGATGGCCTGCCATTGCTCCCTTCTGCATGGGGCCATCTCTTTCTCAGAGGAAAGAAGTATGAAGAGGTTAGCGGATTCGGCATTTCCAGCCTAAAGATTGGTTCTTCTCACTTGGCCACTGCTCGGTGCTGCGTTCTCACCCAGGCATGTTGGCTACAAAAGTGCCTAGAATGCGGAAATCACTACGAATATTCATGAAGTCATTATGAATAACACTTCTTTAAAAATGAATAGCCTTCTGGCTATTCGCCCTGGAAATTGAATTCTTCTCTCACACTTTGAGTCACTTGGAAATTGTTCACTGCAGTGGTCAGCAAACTACAACCCGGAGGCCAATTCTGATCCACAATCTATTTTTATATAGCCTACAAGCCAAAAGTGAGTTTTACATTTTTAAACAGTTGAAAAAAAATCAAAAGAACAATATTTTGTGACACATAAAATTAAATGAAATTCAAATTTCAGAGTCCATAAATACAGTTTTATTGGAACATAAGCCACACTCCTTCATTTACATATTGCCTATGGCTGATTTCCTGCTACAATGACAGAGTTGAGTAGTTGTGATAGAGACCATATGGCCCATGCAGCCTAAAATATTTACTATCTGGCCCTTGAGAGAAAAAGTTTGCTGACCTCTGGTCTACAGGCTTGAGATTCTGCTAACCACTCTTGTGATTCCCTCTTGTCTAATAGAGCTGAACTGCAATGCCACACTCTGCCAGTAGGTGAGGCTGTTCTCCACACATCAGCCTGAAACCATCCAGATTTGAGGCTTGGGTTTTAGAAAATTCATTCATCCATTCAACAAAGATTTAATGAATGTCAACTTTGTGCTACACACAGATTTCAGTTCTGGATTTATAGCAGTACACAGAACAAGTGAAAAACCTCTGTCTTCCCAGAGCTGAGGTTCTACTGAGGAGAGATGACCACAACAAGATGAATATCAATACCCAGTGTGCTAAGTGGCATTAAGTGCTATGGAGAAAAACAAAGCAGGGCAGGGGATACAGAGGGTCAGGGAAGGGAGAGTAGCAGTTTTAAATCGGGTTAGCAAAGACTTCATTAACAAGGTACCATTTAAGTAAAGACTCGAAGGAGGTGAGAGAGCAAGTCATGACTGTATCTAGAAGAACATTCCAGGCACAAGGAACAGCAGATACAAAGACCCCGATGGGCACCATGCCCACTATATTCAAGGACTATCAGAGCCAGTGAGCAGCAGCAGTTGAGGTCAGGGAGGTAGAGGGTAGAGAGCAGATCCTAGGGGATCTTGCAGGCCGTATTGACAACATGGCTTTTATTCAGAGTGAGATGGGGAGCCAGGGGAGGATGAGAGCAGAGAAGTGACATAATCTGATTTCCAATTCCTTATTTAATGTCTGTCTGAAATATTTACAAGGACTCTATACAAATGAGGCATACCTTTCCTTTATTCTGATTTCTTGTTTAAAGAAGAATTGAAATATACGAGGACAAGTATGAAAAGTTGAGTAAAAGGAAGAAAGCATGTCAGTGAGTGTTTCAGTTATCCATTGCTGCATAACAAGTCAACCCAAAGCCTAGTGGTTAAAGAACAACGATTTTTTGTGTCCCATGATCCTGTGGGTTGAGTGGGATCAGCAGGGCCGTTCTTCCGCTTTCCTGGCATCAGCCAAGCTTGCTCATTCAGCTGAACTGGGCTAGAAAGCCCAACACTTCCCTCACATCTCTGGGACTTCACTGCTGCCCCACGTGGCCTGACCTCGTGGCCAGCTCAGATTCCTTCACGGCCTGATGGTCTCTGGGTATCAGGGTTTCTGGGACTTCCTTTGTGGAAGGTGGCTTCAAGAGAGAAAGAAGCTGTCAGAACTCTTAAAGCTTAGCCCCAGACCTGGCACAGCTTCCCTCTGCTACTTCCTGTTGGTCAAAGCAAATCAAAAAGCCAACCCTGACTCAAGGATAGGAGAGAGAGACTCCACCTACTGATGGTTGCTTGATGAGCTGAGCAGCGTGCATGGAGTTGGAGGGAAGAAGTTGATGGTGGCCATCTTTGGAGACTCTCAGAGTGGGCAAGAAACACCGATTTTCCTCCCCACAGAACCACGAAACTCTCCGAGTCCCCTCCTCTCCTTTTGGCCATTGTGGGTGCATGACATTGGTAAGTTTGATTGGCAGACTATAATTGGTTAACTTTGTTCTTGAATCATGAGATTCCCTAGTCTTGAAAATCATTCTGAGAACTATCTGGAGCATCCATGGAGCCTGTGTTCATGTTCCTCCACGGCCCTGCAGGCCCAGCTGTCTGCCTGAGCCTCCGTGACGTTCCTGGGCGCTGTCACACTCAGCAGGCAGCTGCGCTGACCTCAGAAAACAGGCGGGCGGCGCGGCATTCTGCAGAATTTTGGGAATGTGATGCAACTCTTTCCCCAGAAGAAGCCAAAGCTGCCCAGACTGACCAAATGTGCAAGCAGGCCCTGAGGCCGCCCCACCTTCCCCAAAGGAAAAGACATGGAGGATTGGGCATTTAAATTACCTCTGGACTTTAAAAACAAAAACAAAAGCTTTTTGGGGAAATAATTTTAGATTGACAGAAGAGTTACAAAAACAGTACAGAGAGTTCCCGTATACCCTTTGCCCAGCTTCGTCTCACCTCACATATCAGCGCCTCACATAACCACGGTACATTATCAACACAGAGACGTTAGCATTGGTACAAGACTATTAATTAAACTACAGACTGATCCAGACTTCTCCAGTTTTCCCACTAAGGTCCTTCTTCTGGTCCAGGATCCCATCTGGGATCCCCCATGGCATTTAGTCGTCATGTCTCCGTGGTCCCCTCCAGTGTATGACACTTTCTCAGTCTTTCCTTGGCCTTTCTGACCTCTACACTTTTAAAGAGTAGTGGTCAAGTGTTTTGTAGAAAGTCCTCAATTTGGGGTTGACTGATGTTTTCTCATAACTAAACTGAGGTTATAGGGTTTGAGAAGAATATTATAGAAATGATGTGCCCTTCTCGTTGCACACGACATCAACCTGTCTTATTAATGGCGATGTCGACTTTGATATTGACCTTAGTTAAGGTGGTATTGGCGTGGTTTCTCCACTGTAAAGTTACTACATTTCCCTTTCCGTTCTCCATTCGTTAGAGTTGAGCCCGCACTCAAGGGGAGGGGAATTGAGCTTCTGCAGGGAGGAACCTCTGAGCTTTTAAAAATACACAACGCACTCGGGCAGGGCTGCCAGGAGCAGGGAGGGCCCCGGCCCTGCCCACTGACTTGCTGGTGACCTTGGATGAGTCACTCAGCCCTCAGAGCCGGGATTTCCCTCCTTCTTATGAAATCCCCAATGGCATCTCTGCCCCACAGCTGTCTCCCGGGAGCCTGGGTAGGTTTCGGCCATAACACTTTGAGCTGCTGGAGTGTAGACCTGATGGCAGACAAAGGGTCCTTGTGAATGACAGCCGAGGCCCTGTTCCTAGTCTGTAAACATCTCCAATCCTGATGCCGATCACCCACACAGCACGAGTGCCGCCTAAGAGTGATGGGGCCATCACTATTTCTATAAAATGGTCTCATGTTATTAACACGCTAACAGGGGCTTGGCCTAGAAGGAAATACTGCAGGCAAATATTTTTGCCAAGTGAAGCATTACTTTGCAAAGTGAACAAGTCCCCTGAATCAGCCTTTTTGTGTGAAGTCACCTCCACTTGTTGGATTTGCTTAAACCAAGGAGGTCCAGGAATTCCTTCCAAAGTACACACTATCTTTGTGCAAATGCTTCTAAACAGACAATGTTTTCTACGTTGATGGTGATGAGTTACCTTAGAATTGTCAGTTATAGTAATTATTCCACATCCTTGGAGGTTGACTCCTGGTGGAGAATCCTGGCCAATCTCTATTTCTGACACTTGACACTAGTGAGAACTAAACCCCAAGAGTATTGCTGTTTGGTGATTTTAGCAAAGAGTTATGCTGGTGAGTTATGTGTTTCTGGGGGTAGGTGTATCTGCTGGGACTGGACGTCCTCCTCCGCTTCTTTGGAAATCACACCGCTCTACTTGGGCCGCCATGTCTGGGCACACAGGCTTTGCCCTGCACACCACAAGGGCTTCATTCACAGGGGCTCCGAGGTGGATGGAGCTCCCTGGAGTTCAGCAACATGGCAGCCCTGCCTCCCATGCTGCAGAGAGCACTGCCCAATTCACCCAGTCACGCACCCAGGGTCCAGCCCACTGATCAGCCTAGAGCAGGGCTGACGTAGAGCACAAACGCCGTTCGGCCAAGACTTTGGTGTTATCTCCAAATTCAGCTCCACAGACAATCACCGAGGTTCTGTGACAAGATGAAAGAAGACGTTCGTCCTGCACCTTTCCCTTGTGGCTATGACTGAACCACACAGCTCCGTAATAATAACGTACATTATAAATCCTCCAATTGTAATGACACGATTGCCTAGGTTGTGTTGGAGGAAAGGTGTTAAAGTGTTTCTTTGTTAAAGAGTTAAAATAAACAAGAATTTTTAGCACTCTTTTGGTATTTCTTCATTTTATCTACAAAGAGCCTCAAAAATGGAAGTGACCCAGCGTCTCTGTCACCCTTGGAAAGGTTCGGGCCAAGAAAACGCCCCCACTGTTCCAGCCTTCTCGGTCCTCACAGCCAACGTCACTCTCCTCTGTTCTCAAACGCTTCCAACCCTTTGCCCTCACCACGCCTTGCCCCCTGTCTGGAAGGCTCTCGGTCTTTCTTCTCTGATTATCTAATTCAGGGCTTTTCTTCAAGACTCAGTTCAGCCACACGGTCTTTGGGAGGCCCTTTCTAACTGCCTCAGCCCCAAATACTGTAGGACGGTCTCGAAGAGGAGGACACATGGCGTCTTATCACCACGCATTTCTGTTGCCATGCCCTTTCTTGTTAAATGAGTGCAACACTGGACATGCTTTATTTTTGCCAGTCCAGTATCCACTCCTCCTTCTTCTGGTGAAGGATGCGATTTGCCTTTCGGGACATACCAACACTCTCATACTCTCTCTCACACTCTCTCACCCTCTCTCCCCTGCCTCCCAGCAGCCCAGTCCAGAAGAGCACGTGTGACCCAGGCCAATCAGCACATTCCATGCCCCTGGTCAGATGTTTGGTTCTGGAGCTATCAGAGTCACCACATGGGAATGGTCTACCCAGGAGTGGAGCCATGTCAGGGGAAAGCAGAGGAAAGAAAGTGTGACAGAGCAGAAATAAAGATGATGGCAATGTTTGAGCCCCTGGATTCAGCTGCACCTGAAGTCAGAATTATCCTTGGACTTTTCTGATGTTTAAGCCTATGTGTTCCTGATTTCCTTTAGCCAATTTGGTTTCTGCCAGTTGTGATATAAAGTTCTTTGCGGACAGGGATCAGGTCTTATTTACCTTGACGTTCCACTTATGGCAAGTACAGTGCTTTGCATATATATAGTAAGTGCTTCATAAATTGTTATTGCTGATATGGGGCAAATATGCTAAACCAGCCAATTCAAAGGGGGAAATTTTTATTTTTTGGAAACCAAACAAATCACAGTGGTTTTTCACCTCTCACCTAGAGACCTAGAGGTCAGGGAGGAGCCTATACTTTATCTCCCCATCTTCCACTCCCCTCCTCTGAATTATGGTTTCTTAACTAAGACTGTGTGCTCTAAATTTAGGAGGCCTGGCTTCAAATCCACGTTTTGCTGCTTATAAGCTCTGTGTCCTCGGACAAAGTATTTAGTCTAATGCTCAGTCTCTTCAAATGGGAAATGGGAAAAATAATAGCACCTGTCTCTGGGTTGTCATGATGAGTGAATGAACTGTGCATCATATATAGAAAGGGCTGACAATGCTATTATTATAATTCTTAAAACGCCCTCTGAGCCCTTCAGCCCTCCCCTGAGGCTCCCTAGGTGGGACTTTGGGGCGGACCATGCTGCGAGGAAAGGGGTGGGCACAGAGTGAGAGCTGGAGAGAGTTGGCCAGAAGAAAAGGAGGCGACATCCCAAGTAACAGATAAAGGAGAACTCAGGTTCCCATGACGCCAGCCAACCTCCACCAGGAAGAAGGACGCCATGCCTTTAGGCTTTACAGATCCTTTGTTCTCCTCTATGGCCTAGCAATAGCAGCAAGAACGGGACCTCTGGAGCAAGACTGATGGTTCAAATTCCAGCTCTGGTCCTTCCCAGCACTGTGACCTCTCCAAGCCTCAGTCTCCTCGTGTGTGAAATGGGGGCTACAGTACCAACTTCAGTGAGGACATCACAGAATAGTAAGAACTCAGGTCATTATTCAACACAGACGTTTTGAGCCTAGTCGATGCTGCAGACCTGCTGACACACGACAGGGTGAACAGTACCCATGCACCCTACCCTCGTGGACCTTAGACTGACGAGGAAGGGAGTTATCAGTCAACGAATTCTAGTAAACATGGTGAGTAATTTGATAGGGAAAGTACAAGGAACTGAAGAACTTACAATGGGAGGTTCACCTTAGGTTAGGCATTCAGGAGATGAGTAGAAGAGGAGTTAAAGGACTGACAAAAAGCAGAGAGTGAAATAGAGGAAAACAAGGAGAGTCATGGAGTATGGGACATTATGACCATCTTTCCAACATCCATTCTGCCCCTCAGCCTTGTGCTTTAGGATGGATGTCCCTCATCCCTAGCTCCACGGGTAATTTCAGCTCCATGTCATAGTAATTACGTGAGGTAGCCCAGACTTATGCCAAACAGCACACGGCCTTCCCCTGGCCATAGCAAGTGGTTAAAGATGGTCAAATTAGAGCAAAGATAAAGATTCTTTCTCCTCCATTGGATATGATACAAAAAGCTCATTTATTGTTGGAAGCCATCTTATAACTATCAAGGAAACCAGACTGAGGACAAAGCCAATATATCATAGAGAGCAAAACTAAGAGAATTGCAGCACCAGAGCCCTGATCAAACTGTACCTGAGGCCCACCTACCACTGGTCTTTTGACTGACACATGAGCCAATAAATCCCCTTTGTTGTTTAAGCCAGCTTGAGCTGAGCTTTCTGTTATTTTCAATGAAATTATTCTAACCAATACCCAAGGGAAGAGTAGTTTGAAAAGTAGGGAGCAAACACAATGATGCCTGATGATACCGTATGTCAAGCAAGACAAGGACAAAAAGTGTCCATTGTGCAGGCTTCTGTTGGACATCTGAGTGGGCAGAGGACCCCCTGAAGCCATGAACCCTTGACTGTGCTTTGAGGGCCACAAGCAATCCTAGTGTCTGTCACCACAGAAAGATCAGATTTTCTAAGATTTTAGACATTCTGTCCCATTGTCCCCGCTATCCATCAAAACATTCCCCACCCCCAATCCTTTAACTATCTGGGTTCTATGCTGTCCTGTAGGTTTAACTATAGAAAGAACAGGATTGAGAGTACACTGTGTAAGAAGCTTCCATCTCAGTTGACCAGTTGGATTAAGTTCTGGACATTTTCCTTCTAAGGCAGTTTCACTGCTTTCTACTCTTTTGGGGCAGGGAGTCACATGGCCCTTGGAGAATTAGATTAAAAACAAGGGAGGGGCCAGCCCCGTGGCATAGTGGTTAAGTCCAGCATGCTCTGCTTTGGTGGCCCAGGTTTGCAGGTTTGGATCCCGGGCGCAGACCTACACCACTCATCAGCCATGCTGTGGTGGCAACCCACATACAAAACAGAGGAAGATTGGCACAGATGTTAGCTCAGGGCTAATCTTCCTCAAGCAAAAACAAAACAACAAATAATGATGGACCCTCTCTGTAGGAGAGAAAATGCCCCAAATTCTGCATACGTGTCTAGGGCTTCACAAGTCCTGTGAAGCTGGCCTTGCAGATGATGTGGGGCACTGTCCAAGCATCCTGTCATTTACAAGCTCTAGTGAATCAGTTTCCTTAATTGGGGTCTTGTTCCAATGAATGAAGGATTCCAACCCATCAAACTAGCTCCCTCTTCCTGCCAATAGCTCCTGGAACCCCAGCTTTCTCCTCCGCCTTCAACTGATCAGGGAAGGGTTACAGCTTTCTCACCCTTACCAGCCTTGCCTCTCCCTGTTCTTCTCCCAACCGCTCCTTCCGCAGGCACAGATCTCCAGCCACAGCCTTGGTGAAAGGCTTTGGATTTAGGAGGTGTTTATGGTCATCACTCTCATTCACTCGTGCCTTTATTCCGAGGATCCTACCTGCACAGTGAGCCCCAGTTCTCGGACATCTGTCCCACACAGCCCCTGGAAACCACGCTCGGATCAGGTGGTGGTGAAGACACCCCAGTGCTAGACTGCCACTAACACAGTTCCCTGATCCCTACCGGTGGCCTCAGTCATTCTCACTGTGGTGACCTGTCAGCATAAAAGAATTCACTTGTCCCAAAGTGCTGGTTTCAGCCTGGCTCAGGGACTCACTGGTGAGGGGGAGGGGATGTATAATCTGAGGGCGGCTCTTGCTGTCTGGCCTGGAGCAAACTCCTTGCCCTAACGGTGCGCACTTCCCACCTGAGCCGAAGAAAGGGGTCTAAAATGTTTTGTGTTGACCTCTGTTAGCACTTCTAATTATGCCCTGCTTGTTTGCATACTCGCCAGTCATCCTCACCAGCTCCTTGAGGGTGCAGCCATGAATAATTCACCCTCGTGCCCTGCAGAGTTCCGAACAAATAACAACGTTAATAAGAGCGAATGTGGACTGTCCTCTCCCTGCTCTCAGAATGGACTCCAACGCTGTCTGTGCTTATTTC
This sequence comes from Tapirus indicus, assembly GCA_031878705.1. Classification (NCBI taxonomy): domain Eukaryota; kingdom Metazoa; phylum Chordata; class Mammalia; order Perissodactyla; family Tapiridae; genus Tapirus; species Tapirus indicus. Next base: position 18,619,269 of record CM062921.1, on the reverse strand, counting down.
CCTCACAGCACCACCATCTATTATGAACCCCACTTCAATTTTTTCTTAACTTTTCATTGTGAAATAAATTCAGACTTGCAGAAAAGTTGCAAAATTAGTATCAAGAATCCCCATATAGTCTTCACCCAGTCCCCCCCGCCCCGCCATGTTAACATCTTGCACAACCACAATAAAATAGTCAAAACCAGGAAATCAACACTGAGACAATGCTATTAACTAATCTACAGACGTCATCCAAATTTCACTAATTATACCACTACTGTGCTGTTTCTGGTACCAAATCCAGGATCTCATGTTGCATTTCGTTGTCTTGTCTCTGGTTTCCTTTCATCTGAGACAGATCCTCATTCTTTCCTTGAAGAGTGCTGGCCAATTGGTTCTGTAGAAGATCCCTCCATTTGAATTGGTCCCATGTTTCCTCAAGATTAGATTCGGATTACACGTTTGGGGCAAGAACACCCCAAAAGCAATGCCGTGCCCCCTTCAGTGCATCCTATCAGGACGCACATGATGTCAACCTACCTCATTACTGGGAACATCGGCTTTGGTCACCTGATAAGGTGGTATCTGCCAGGTCTCTCTACCATCAATTTACCATTTTCCCCTTGTAATTGACAAATATCCTCTAGGAAAACACTTTGAGACTATATGGATATCCTGGTTTTCACCATACTTTGGCCCACTGATTTTAGCATCTATTGAAGATTCTTGCTTGAAAACAATTATTACTGTGATGTTTGCTGATTCTCTACTTACATATTTCCTTCTACACTGAGAATTGGAATTCTACCATAAGGAAGATCTTTTCTCCTTTTTATTTACTTATTCATTTACACCAGGATGGACTCATAGGCTATCAACCTCATTTTACAGATGAGAAAACCGAGCCTGAGAGCCGTTAGATAAGCTGTCCGGGGTCACAGAGCTAGGATGAGGGAGAACCTGGATTTAGTCTCAGCGACCTGACTCCTTCACTGATACATTCTTCTTCCTGACGAGGTGAATTTTGTAACTTAGCACAGTTCCGTCTTTGCTCTGGTTCCCAGGAAGTTCAAATTTAAAACCACCTTTAGTATTGTTGCCGGTTCTTACAACATGCAAACTTTGCCTTCAACATGCTCCTATTATTATATCCTATTTCTCTCCTGCTCCCGTGTCTTTATCTGTGTCATATTTTATTAACCATATTCAGCTTTGGTTTTTTTTTTGTAAATCACCTTACATCCCTCTTTGAGAGAAAATTAGTAGTAAATAAACACATCTCTGAGACTAGAACTTGGTAGGTTGTCTGTTATTGTTTGAAATAAATCAGTTTGATTGCCGCAAGATTGTTTCCTGACAATAGTGTCCACAGAGTGGTCCTCGAGACTTGTTCAAGTGGACAAATTCACAAAATATGTAGAAACACACACCTTCTCTCTGTGCCTTCCAACAAATGAGGGTGTCCAGACAGGATTATCAGAGGACACAATTATGACAGCCAGATTCCAAGTGCTGAAGGCCCAAAGTTGATTTGGAGGAATCATTGGTAATGATGCCCCATGCATCTTTAAGATGAAATTCCAAAGGGCTTATTCTGGGGTGTACTTTGAAGATTAAAGGGGTTGAGGTGACAAGCAGTGAGCTCTCTGAGACTGCAAGTATTCAAGTGGAGGCTTCCAGAAGACAAAATACAAAGGCGACTGCAGGCCATGCCATGTCACTTGGAAGATGTGGATGGTAGACCTCTGTGCTTTGCTTCCCAGAATCCTTTTTCCCTCCATCTGGGAAGCTTGTCTAAAGTTCCTTTGGGAATGCATCGCTCCTGCACTCTCAGCTGTGGTTAGGGTAAGCTGAATTCACTCACAGCTCCAGAGGTTTAAGCCAATAAGCCTAACCCACCCCCAGCCATAATGACTGGTTCAGGTATGGGCAGGTAACAACCTCAGAGCCAGAGACACGACAGCTAGTTTCTGGGGCCTTCTGAGAGAGAGAAGCTTGTCTCCTCCATGGAACATTATGGAAGAGATGCTCTCTTTTCCTCTAATAGTGGGGTAAGCGGGTGTGAGGTCAGGAACCACAGCAGCCATCTTGTGATCTTGTGATGGAATTTGCCTGAAAAGGAGATTAAACCAGAGAACGGGAGCTGAACAATGAAAATATGTTGGGGCTGTGCCTCTCGCTCCATCAGGAGCCAGATCACTTCCTGACTGTTACAAGAGCCAGTGAATTGCCATTTTTTTATTAAAATAGTTTGGGTAGAGTTTTCCATCATTTGCAAGTGAAAGCACCATAAATGATAAAACTAGATGAACTAAAAGTCACATTTAGTTTCAGAATCACTGGGGGAGTTTGTTAAATGCACAGATGCCCAAGGACTCTGAGTGTCTAATAAACACCAGCAGGGATTCTGATGCACACCCAAGCCTGGGAATCACCAATCTCTGCTCATACACATTAGGACTGGCCGTCAGGAGGTCCTCCATGTGTCCCCTCTGCTTCCTCCCCTCCCGCCTCTCCTCTCCCAGGTGAGAGACCCTCAGGGAGGAGCCCTGGCCCCAGCACCTGAGCTTCAATGCTTTCTATTTATATGTGAAGTTGCTTGCATTTTCCTAGTTAGTGGCAGATCTGCCTGTCTGATGTTAATGAGTTTGTGAACCCCACAGAAACATAAAAGATGAGGCTCTTCCAGAGAGAGAAAATAGAAAATAAAGTGCCATCCAGAATGGGACAGCTTGAAATCGCCTGGATCTCACTAGCCCCTTTCTCTGTCTTCCCAGTGGGGCCCCTTTCATCCAACTGGAGAAATCAAGAGAAAATGCCATCCCAGTGAATATCCTGCAAACCAAACCAATCTGATTTGTCTGGACAAAGAAAATGAAGAATTTGGCTGATCAAAGTGGGCACAGCTCCCCCTTAAACTCCTCCCAGCACATTAGGCCTCCTGTAGACAAGAGACACACATTTCTCACACGCGCTCAGTCGCAAATAGCCCCTTGCATCCCGGTGCAAACCTTGGCTGCCTCCTAACAACCCACTTTAGGACGTGGATGTTCTCATCTGATATTATTAAATGGAAAGTAGCCGCTTTCTAATCTGGAGAGAGACAGGGGCATTTGTAACAGCGAGAATCAAAGGCCTGGTCTCTTCTGTTCCTAATTATCAATAGTGTTTTATAATCTTATTAATATTGATACACAGTATACTGCAGATCTGTTAAGGCGTAATATATGTGGAAGATAATTAACAAGATCCGAGTCAGATCAATCGCCTATTTGACAGCCAACGGTGTGTGGCTTATAAATTATACATATTCTAGGTATTGCTCAAATGTTTAAAGTTTCAGTCCAATCCTTCCCATCCAGCTCTGGGGAAGGCATGAACCTAAAGGTACCGTCCCCAGCCTATTGGCGCCTCCTCTGCACACACAGGACTCACTCTTACTCAAAAATCAAAGGGTTCCGTAACCGCCAAGATCTACACACAGCATAAAAACACACCCTCTCCTTGTAAAGTGCAGAAAAACAAAAGGCGAAATCTTGTAAGAAAAGAGATGATTAATAAAAGGAAGGCAATTCGCCTTTTGATTTCTGAAAGAAGGTAACAGTTGGATGTTTCAAATGGCAGAGCTGATCTTTCCTGCGGGCGCTGGTCTGTAACACGGGGAGACATTCGCTTGCAGTAAATACAGTGAGAAATCCCAATGAATGTGTGTGTTTGGGTAGGTTCAAGAGCTTAAAATCTCCTGGTCAAGTACGTGTGTGTGCATGTGTGTACATGCGCACACACGTACTGTGAGGTCAGTGGACATTATTTTTCCTCTCGGACAGCATTCCTTTAGAGACAACCCGTCCCCCGCTCTATAATAATCCCATTCAGTCTGAGGGGTTCAGGTGGGGCTGTCAATCAGAGCCCATCTCGTGATTTATTTTTCAGAGCCATTGGAAAAGACGGTGCAATTTCCCACTGGGGTGTTAAGCATGAAGGGCACAAGCCTCATGCTGAGGGCGGTCCCTTTGCCACGAGGTGGAAAGAGCCTGAGAAGAAGCAACCCAGAGCCATGAAGAGAACTCCATCCTGCTGACATCACATGAACCCCTGGATCCAGCTGTGCCTGAAGTTCACACTTGGACTCCCAATTACCTGAGCCAATCATTAATTCCCTTTTTTGCTTAAGGTAATATGAAATGGGTTTTTATCACTTAACTGAAGAAATTCTAGCTAACACAGGAGATTAAGCCAAGATTTTTGTCCCCTCTTCTTTTCCTTTCCACAATGCAGATGAGAAAGCTAGGCAAGACATTCAGGTTCAAGAGCTGGAAACAAGGATGAACCACAAAAAAATAGGGTGCAGCAGATTTGTCAAGACAGCGGGGCTGTGATGAGGAAACTGACCTGGTGCCAAACCTCGCAGAATCTCCCAGCATCCATCAAATTTAACTGGGAGACTGCGGCATTCTACTATGGAGCTTGCAGCCCCCATCAGAAGGAAGCCAGGGTCCCAGAGAGCCCCCAAATCAAGCAGTGTCCTGGCCTGGGCTGGGGGAAGTCACAAGTCCAAAGGCACAGCTCCAGGAACCTGAACACTCGCTGGGATGGGTAATGGGTCACTGTGAGGACTCTGAGTGACGTTGAGGTACCCCACGCATTGTGGTGTCAGGTTCCTAGAGGGTGACCATGATGATACAGTGAAACCTCATCCTATTTGCTGGCCGGTTGCTAAGATCAGCATTAAGGTCAAAGTCACTGGTGGAGCAGAGTGGACCTGCTGCTAGCCTCTACAGGGCCTTGGCACAAATTAGAGAAAGGTGCCCACTTTGAGCAGATGGATTAGAAAAGTGGTGGAAAGAGAAGCTGAAGCAGGATTTTAGCCCTCATTTGCCCCATTAGCTGACATCTTGTGCAGCATGCAAACTGGACAACGAGATGTGGCAGCCCCAAGTAGAAACTGCAATCAGCCTCCCCAGCTGACTGATTCATTGCCCACTCTTCCTACCTCTGTAAAATGTCCTGGGGTACGTGTGTCCATGGCCCTCTGAATGCTCAGCATTTGTAGTCTACTCTCTAGTGTGTCCACGCGCTTCTGCTTCCCTGGCTGAATTTAATGCTCCCATGAGTCCACCAGGTTTGTACCTGTTTATCCCACTATAAAGCAATCACCCAACTTAATTAGAAAGTATGGGGCCGGCCCGGCAGCGTAGCGGTTAGGTTCTCGCGTTCCACTTTGGCAGCCCAGGGGCTGGATCCTGTGGGCGGACCTACTCACCGCTCATCAAGCCATGTGGAGGCAGCGTCCCACATAGAGGAACTAGAAGGACCTACAACTAGGATATACAACTAGGTACTGGGCTTTGGGAAGAAAAAAGAAAAAGAGGAAAATTGGCAACAGATGTTAGCTCAGGGCCAATCTTCCTAAAAAAAAAGTGTGGTAACCAGTGAAATAGAAATAAGAAAAGAGAGCATTGTGGTTTCTATGAAAACTAAATGAATGCTTTCGAAAGATAAAGGCAAGCTGCTAAAAAAGAAGTTCTTAAAATTAAGGAATCTTTTGAGGGTGAAGAGAATGCATTGTTTTATACAGCTGTATAAAACTGTACACAACTGTTAAAACTCATGGAGTTGTGTACTGCAACTAGATGCAGTTTGTTATATGTAAATTATTCCTCTATAAAATTGATAGGAAAAATATTAAGTGCAAGTGAAACAATACAAAAGATGGGGGAAATAAAACATAAAATCCACAAAGAGTCTCACATTCTGATTGTTCCGCACACGTCTTTAAGATCTCACTTCACTTTGAGAAAGCCACCACTGGAAATTATAAAAGATGTGCAGTTGGCTTAGGCAAGAAAGAGAAGCTGGAACTGCAAAGAGAGGACCCATCCCCCAGGAAAAGCCTTGGTTCTATGTCAAAAGATCAGCAAAGAAAATGTACATTTATCATGTTTAAAATTTAAAAAGCGTTTAGTGTGTATTGTTTTATAAGGATTCCTCGTTTTAGCTGACTTTTTGTGATTAACTGCCAACTTCTGCCCAGATCCCACCACACAGCAAGGCTTCCACAGTGGGCTTCGTCACCCTGGAAAACCCTGAAATCATCCTTAAAGTGTGCCGTAGTGCCATATTTCAATAAATCCAGCACAATCTATTTTTCCTCCTTTCCTCCAGGAGGAACAGGTTGCTCCTTCTTCACTTGAGCTTGTGCATAGGGGTCGTGTTGCAGAAAACGTTGGCCCCCACCCTCACTGTGGTGAGATGCTCACATCGTGGGTGGCCTGTGACCAAGGGAACACGGGCTCACCCAGTGAAATGCAATCAGCTACACCATTTAAGTTGCGCGCTCTCTCTCTCTCTCTCTCTCTCTCTGTATGTGTGCTGTGGAGTCCTTATAACTTAAATGTTTACATAACTGGAGTCCACCACATATCCACTTATAAACAACAGCTTGTTCTCCATTACAGTCATGCACTGCATAATGACATTTCGGTCAACAACGGACCGCCTATATGATACTGGCCCCATAAGATTGGTACCGAATAGCCTAGGTGTGTAGTAGGCTATTCCATGTAGGTTTGTGTAAGTACACTCTATGATAGTTGCACAGTGACAAAATTGCCTAATAACGCATTTCTCAGACTATATCCCAGTTGTTAGACGACAACGCAGGACTGTATTTCCACCAACTCCTGAGCTGTGTGGTGGAAGGATGGGCTCTCCCACTTAGAATCATCGAGCACTAACAATGGGAGTGTGGCCAATGAGGTTATTGTTCCCACTTCTTCCCTCCCTCCCTTCTATAGAATTATAATCCTGCTCCCAAGTCTTCACAGGGGGCATGCTACCTCTCTGCTCCTTAGCATTGGGCTGAACTATTGATTTGGCCAATGCAAGCATGACGTGAGTAGACCTAATGTGTTTGTGCATTTGGCTTGCCATCTTTGGTTTCTGCCACATGCCATGAAAAGAACATGCCCTAAGAAGCCACTGGTCCAAGGAGGATAAGGGACACATGGGGTAAAACTAGACCTCACCCACTGCCTGGAGCCAAGCCCAGTCAACCTACAGCCTAAAGCAGAGACGCCTTGGCCAGCTCATATAACCCTGAGCTAGAAATATATGCACTTGTTGTTGTAAGCCACTGAGACTTAGGAGCCATTTGTTACGCAGCATTGTTGAGTAAAAACCTTACTGATACAGCTTCTAGTCCAACGCATTGATTTTACAGATGAAATTACTTACTAACTGTGATACTGGGCTAGATAGTTTCTCATCTCAGTTCTTTCATCTGTAAAATGAAAATACAGTACCTGTCTTACCCAGCTGTCAGGGGTGTGATCAAGAGAAAATGATATCTGGGAGAAAGCATGCCCCCTGTCATAATCACAGTAACACTGCTGTGAACAGTGTTGATAGTGCCCTGTTGTTCACAGAATAAAGTCTGCATTGCTCATCATGGCACACACGTCCCCTTTATCGCCCTACCACAACCACTGCCCTTCTCACAACACCCACACGTCACATTGCCTCCACTTGAATTGTTTGCCACATCCCAAGCTGTCTCTGATCTTTCTTCTCTCCGTGACTTTTCTCACTCTGGACTCTTCCCTTCGAGTGCCTTTTTCTGCCATCTCAACTTTTGGAAACTTTCATTGTGTAACTCAAATGTCACATCCTCCAAATGGCTTCCTCAATCCCTTTAGCTAAAATTAAGTTATATTTCCTTCTGGACACTCAGGTTTTACTTGTATTACAGGCGTTGGGCCCACATGCATCACCCACACCAAGCGAGAATAAGCTTTCTGAGCACAACGATCAATTTTTGCTTATTTTCATCTCCCATGGACCCCAGCCTGTGAAGTACTCTATACATGCTTGGTGTTTACTGAGAATGAAATAACATGTCCTACCCCAGCTCCAGGAAGCACAGTTACTGGAGCAGACTCTGAAGGTGTATTTCTGCCGTGTTCTAGCATACTCCATGGTCGACAAAGAATGGTACTGACACACCACCCATGACAACCCAAATACCTGCCACTTATTGAGCACTTACTCTCAGGGCAGGATCTGTCCTAAGCACTCTGCATGGATTGTCTTATTTAAATCTCATAACAGCCCTCTCTGAAATTTTCCTCACTTAACTACGAGATGCTGCAGAGATTGCTATGCATTGTCCCTTTCTTCCTAGATGCCCAGCTAGACCACATTTCCCAGAGGCCCCGGCAGTTAGGTGTAACCACATGACTGGGTTCTGCCGATGGAATGGGACAGGAGGTAAGCATATGCACTTCCAGGCCAAGCCTTCCAAGACTTCTGCTGCAACGCTCCCTCTTCTCTCCTGACAGTAGCTACAGAGGATCCAGATGACGACATTGAGGCCCAGAGGATGGTGGAGCCACAAAATGGAAGTCCTGTGGAAGGCCCAGGTGGAAGGTCCCCTGCTGAATACCTCTGTGGTGGACAGTAATATGACTGAGAAATGCATGTCTATTTTGTTAAAACACTGAGATTTTACTTACTTGCAGCTGCTATCTGAGGAAACTGAGGTTCAGGTTAAGTGATTTTGGGCAAGTTACATAAAAGTCGGGGGTTGGATTTTAACTCAAACTTAGCTATCGCCACATCTTGTGATTCTAACTACTATGCTATACTGCCTGTCAGCTAAGAAAAAATATATAAACAAATGAAAACAAACCTCTTACTGGGGCAAAATCAGAGTTTTCCAAACCAGACTCCCCGTGGCTCTGGAATGTCGCACCAGCAGTTCCCATGAGGTGGGAGGGTAGGGTGGGGGGGGGCGTTGTGAAATTCCTGAGTGGTTGCCCACTTTAAGGCAAAGGGGAAGCAGAAGGGAAATGACATGTACCAAGTGCCTGCACATGCAAAGCACTTTACACACATGTTATCTCGTTCACTCTTCACACTAACCCTCTGGGAAGGTGTTATTACCCGCAGGCCCAGAGAAGCTAAGCGACTTGCTCAAGGTTCCACAGCTAATGAGCAGCAGCACTGGGATTTACACTCCTGTCCATCTGACTCCAGGTCTGGTACTTATTCTGTCCATTACCACCCTAAGGTGGACAGCATTTCATTCATCCATCCATTCATTCATCCAGTCAATGTTTGCTGGGTGCCCTCTACAGGCCAGGCACCCTACTATGGATTTGATCTCTGGGGATCAGGACCAGGACTATGTTGGTGCAAGAAGGGCAGCTAAGGCAGTGAATTTAAGGAGGCACTCACTCTCCGGTGCTCACCCTGCACTCCCACGCCCCTGCGAGTGAACACCTCCTTAAATTTGTGCCTTAGACACCCTGGCCCCAGCCCTGATAGAGTAGTGAGCAAAGCCAGTTGTGGACTCTGCCCTCAGGGAGCTTACAGCCTAGAGTCGAAGACAGACAGGCCACCAGCTTTCCAGTTACTCCTGCAAATTTACAAATCACCCCAATCATAATACCATAAAACCACAACCATTTCATTGTGCTCACAGAGCCTGTAGTCAAGAATTACCCTCTGTGGGAATGGGGGATGGTTTGTCTCCGTCTCACAATGCTTGGATATGCAGCTGGAAGATTTGCAATTTGGGGGTGACCAGAACAGATCTGGAGCTTCGTCACTCACACCTCTGGCATCTCAGCTGCGATGGGTTGAAGGTGAGGCCGAGCTGGGACTGTGTCGGCTGGGGCACGGCATGTGACCTCCCCCTGGGCTTCTGGCTGAAGCGGTCACTAGTCTGCCCAGATCCAAGAGGAAGGGACAGAGCCCCATCTCTCAGTGGAAGGAGTATCAAAGTATTGGTGGCCGTTTAAAAACCATCACAAATAATGACAAAAAGGAATGCATAATTCTTCTGTAGAAGAAAGGAGCATTATTCTATGAGACTGTGTAACAAGTCTTGTGAATTGGTAATAGCAAATACGCCTCGTTCATTCATTCATTCAACCAACCACCATTTATTGAGCACCTGCAGGGCACCAGGCCCTCAGCTGGTCACAGGGAGGACCGGTTCTGCCTGGGGACGGGAGCGCAGGTCTGCCCCTGCTTTTCTGGGGCTTATCATTCAGCCCTACAGTCGGTGCTGACCCAGGACGCAGAATTGGTGCAAATGCGTGTGTAAAATTGCATCCTGAGTCCCTCACACGCACTTGCCCTGCGCAAGGAGTTGAGGGTGACACAGAAAGGGCAGGCCTCAACCCTGGAGAACTTGTCATTTGTGCTGTTACCGTCAGCAGCACCGTTATCATCATCAGGAATGACTATCATCGATGGTGCCTCGGTGTCCTTGAGAACCCTGGCGTATGTAAGGGATTATGGGTTCGAAAGCTCTTCCACACTCTTTACCTCACTTCAAACCTGTAGGGTGGAGGGCAGGCACGCCCCACACTCCCCTTTTCCAGATGAGAAAGCTGAGCTCAGCGAGGTTAAACCTAGGGCATGTCCCAGGTAAGAACGCCAATGATAGCAGCTCAGCACCTGCCGGCACCTTTCTCCCAAATCCTTGCCTTTTCCCTGCCGTCCCTCCATCCTTATTTGCCTTCAGGGCCAACCACTTAGAAATAAATGGATAAAGTTTTACACACCTGTGAGCCGGGCATCACGCAAACCTCTCAGCCTGTACTAGCTCATGAAATCTTCCCAACACTCTAGGACAGAGGTAGACCTACTATCATCTCCACCTTACGGATGGGGAAACCGAGCTTAGGAAGGTAGAACAACTTTCTCAAGGTCACCTCACAAGTAAGTAAGCTGTGGAGAAGAAACTCAAGCCCCCATCAGTCTGACTTGAAGCTAACGTGGGCACCTTTGCACTGGGAACAGCCCAGGGCTGCACATCCTCCATCTCCAGCTCCTCAGAGGATAGGGGGAGTCTTTGTCCTCAAAGTGCCCGACTGAGGTGGACGCTCAGTGACCAAGACTAAGGTGCTCTGTCCTTGCCTGTGACGGAGTGAATATTCACTGTCATTGCCAGCTTGGGATAAAGGGCCTCACTGAAGTTATCAATTATGCATGGTCCCGGGCCAAGCCCATACCCAGGGAATTGAAGGGACAAGGTGCTTCCAATGGGAAAGGAGCAGCCTGTGGGGTCACTCGCCTCTCACTTAACTCTTTCCCTGCTGTCCCAGCCCTGGTGACAAGGGTTTGGGCCTGGAGTTCTGTTTTGGGCCAGGGTTTGTGTTGGGCAAGCAACAGCTGGATGTCCGCTCCCTGGTGTCTCAACACGTTGGCCTGGCCAGCTAGCCTTGGCCATTCCACTCCTTTCAGTTCTCATTAGAGCCTGCAGCTTGGGTTTACACAGATGTAAATCAGGTCATTAGCACCTCACGGTTTGGCAAAGAGGTGTGGCCAAAAGGGAATTTAAGGGGGGAATTTAAGGGGGGTGGGGATAGGGAGCAAACTTTGAGCCCAACTTAATGTTTAACCTCTCTGACAATGGGATTGCAAGCCTTCCCCACCCTATCCCAGGCAGCTTCTTGGGTAAAAGAGTTGATAAATACATGTAGATAACAGATGGGGCCGGGTGGGAGGAACCGGATTACTAAATTAGACATCAGATGCAAGGGTAGCTGGCCCGGGCCGATAGGAAGCAACTTCTCCAGAGACAGGCTTTCAGGAGCTCTCAGTTCTCTCCCTAACCACACTCCTCCCTTCCTTTGTCCGGGAAGAGAAGCCCCTGAATGCCTCTTAACACAGTGCTAAATGGTACTGAGAGGGGGGAAATTGAAGGGAAGACAAATCCAGGAAGGGGGGAGGAAGAGAGAGAGAGAGAGAGACCCATTTCTGGTCAATAATTAACAATAAAAAAATGTCTCCCTCCAAAAAAAAAAGAGCCCAGCAGAACTTTCAACTTCTCTAATTTGGAAAGTCAAAAGTTTAATTGGGCGCCAGGAAGCTGAGGCCAAGAACAGGTTCCAGCTGAGTCATGCTGGCCAGGCATGAGCTGTCACCCCAGATGTGGCCATCTCTTTGAGAAGACAATGGTGTCCGGCGACAGCGGATGGAGGCCTCAAGCCTCCCCTCTGGAGACTGAGGCAAGAGGGCAGGACTCCAGCATCGCTCATCTCGGATGTTGAGGATGCCCCCACAGAACTTCGTAAAACCACCAAGTGTGTTCTCAGGCTGGTCTCAAGTCAAGACATCGGAAGCATCAGTTTTGGAGTCAAACCTGGGTTTCCATTCTGGCTTACTCATCACCTGCTGTGTAACCTTCCACAAGTTACTTAACATCTCTGAGCCAGTTTACTTAACTATAGAATGGTGTCAAAGGAACTGCTTTTGCAGAGTTGATGCCAGGATAAGACATAGTATATGTCAAGGGTCAGCAAACTATAGCCCGTGGGCCAAATCTAGCTGCCACCTGTTCTTTTAAATGAAGTTTTATTGGAAAACCATCATGGTCCATTTAATTACCGATAGTCGATGGCTGCTTTTATGCTACAAAGGCAGAATTGAGTAGTTGCAGCAGAAACTGTATGACCCACAAAGCCTCAAATATTTACTCTCTAGCCTTTTGCAGAAAATATTGCTGATCCCCAGGATATGTAAGGATGCAGCCTGGTGCTTCATAGAAGTTCACCAGGTGGCAGAGGTGGTGGTTCATTTCATTAATATCATCCCAGGGCACTCAGGGGCTTGTCCTTCACTTTCAGAAGTATAGGTCTTCCTCCTCTTGCATGTTTCCCTCCTCAGAGCCCCTGGCCACCACTCACACTCTAAATGCTGGTAATCACACTGGGGCAGGGGCATTTCCTTAGGCTACAGTAGGTGCTAATGACACCATCTCTCACCCTTGTTAGGACCAGGACCTCAGCCCTTGGAGGCCACCAAGTCACTTGACAGATGGCAACCTGGGGGCCAGGAAGAAGAAACCACAGAAGCAGGTAAGAGCAGAGCAGGCCTCGGAGGCAGACCCGTGGACTAAGGATCGCCATGGCTGAACTCTTCTTGGGAGCTGGTGTTTGCCTTGGGATGAGGGACAGTGAGGAAAGAAGGAAGCGACCCAGCTCTTCTAGACCAATCACTGGAGCACAGCAGCTGAGCTACCTCGGCTGTGGAAGGACAGTGCAGACCCTTCCCCACAAAGGAGCAGGACAAGTTCAGGCCACTGCCACACACCCACTCCTGCCTTCTTGAACCCAACACCAAGGATATGAATTCAGCAAATCCTTATAAGTCAACTAAAGCGACGTGTTGAACTTGGCCAACTGAGAAAGATCCTCTCAATAAACTTTGGTTGATTAGTAATACCTCCTATCCTTTGCACAATTTGCCCTTCTCACCACAGGTGTCTCATTTAATTCTCACGGCCCCTCTGGGGGTAAACACTGTCCCTGTTTTACACGTGAGGAAACTGAGGCTCATGCAGTTGAGAAGAAATCTCTGCTCTCCAGGACGAGGCAGCAAGATTCAAGCGGAAGCCCTCAAAGGCGTGTCGGCTGCTTTTCTTTCTTTCAGGTTGCTTCACGTGACGTATACACACTGGACTAAACTGCATGAATCATTCCCTCGGAGCAGCAACGGGAACTTGAAAAGTAGCCTCGCCAGCCCTGCCCACAAATACCCCAGCCTGCTCTGTGGCCCATTTGGCCTCCTGCTGGCCTTTCCCTATAGGCCTGCCTGGAAGAAGTGCAAGGCACAGCTGACAGCCAGAGGGCCTCCTGCCGGAAGTGCTACAAGCGGTGTTTACACATCAACTTCACGTTTGTGAGGCCCGGACGCCTGTCCAGTTGTACCAGCCAGAAGTGCCAAGTCCCCAGATCCTACACACCGGCCCTTGGCACCAGGAATTGAACACCTACCACGTTCTAGGTGTTATGTTAAGGGCTTTACATACACTAGTTCACCCGTTCTCAGAGTCCCAGAGACCCTTTCAGGGGGACTGTGAAGGCAAAACTATTTCGTAGGGGCTGGCCCGGTGGTGTAGTGGTTAAGTTCACACACTCTGCTTCAGCGGCCTGGGGTTCACAGCTTCAGATCCCAGGCGCGGACCTACACACCGCTCATCAAGCCATGCTGTGGCAGTGTCCCACACACACAACAGAGGAAGATTGTCACAGACGTTAACTCAGGGACAATCTTCCTCAAGCAAAAAGAGGAAGATTGGCAACAGATGTTACCTTACAGCCAATCTACCTCACCAAAAAAAGAAAAAAACTATTTCATAATACTTTTGTAATATTACTAAGGGATTATTTGCTTTTTTCACTCTCATTCTCTCTAAAGTATATGATAAAGTTTTCCAGAAGCTGCATGATGTGTGATGATGTCATCACTCTGATGGCCAATGGAATGTGTTTTCTAGAATTTTCTAAAGTGAAGTCTCTGGAGTGCTCAATAATTTTTAAGAATGCAAAGGGGTCCTGAGATCACAATGTCTGAGAACTGCTGTACTATTATCATCTTTTTGTTTTTCTAACCCTCACATGAGGTAGGTACTATCATCTCTAGTTCACTGATGAGGAAACTGAGACTCAAAGAGGAAAAGGGACTTGCCTTGGTCACACAGGAAGGAAGCAGCTGAGCTAGGACGGGAAGCTGGTACTGTCCAGGGCCAAGGACAAGCTCTTCACATCCCATCCGTGTAGAAGGGCATCTGTTCAGCTCTCATAAGAGGACACCACTCTGGAGGCAGAGATCAGGACTTGGGGGTGCCCAAAGTGGTTTATTTGACTGGTTCCTTCTCTTCCGAGAATTCAGGAATTGCCTGACTCTTTGGGCCTGTTTTCTGCTCATTCAAATAAGATGAGGGGAGTGGTCCCTGGGGCGATAGCTGAGGTCCTTTCCAGTTGGCATACCCCAGGCCCAGAGCCCAAAGTCCCAACCTATGAGGACAGGTGAGGGCAGATGACAGAGGGGCCAGCCAGGATGGCACAAGGAGGTCAGGGGATCCAGCACATCTGCCCATTGCCTTCCCTCAGATTTCAATTTTCCTTTTTTCAGTTGGATGCAGAGTCCAGTCAGATTTCAATCCAGTGGCTTTGCCAAGAAGAAATTACTTAAAAAAAAAAAATCGAAACAGAACAAAACCTTTCCAACGTTGAAAGATTGGCCCAGCCTTCCCTTCCTGCCTTTCTCTCCCTGCTAATGGCTGTCCCCAGTGGCCTAGGCCAGGACTCAGCTTTGTTCCCTGTGTGAATGAGAGAGGAGAGCACCTGCTCATCTCTTAAACAAACAGCACCATTTAAAATGGGTCTCGGCAACATTACTGGCTAAGGAGCTCTGAGAAAAAGAATCCTGACGTTTGTTGGGTTTTGTGTGTGTGTGTGTGTGTGTTTCACTTTGTTTTGTTTTAGATATTTTGTTATTCTGCATCGTTCAAAAGAGGCTTGGGTGGCCCTGGGAAGGCCTGTATTCTTAGCTCATTCTCCTCCCATGGGGCTTTTGTGGACTTGCTTCTCGTGTTGGTCTTATTGTTCTTGCCCAGAGATTTGGGCTGTAAAATAAAGAGACTGGATTTTTAAAAGGAAACAAATGTGACCAGAATGGAGGTACCTGAGCAGCTAAATTATACCTGCAAGTGTAGAGTTGTGGTAGCCCATGGGGCCTGCATCCACCTTCTCAGCCAACAGTTGAGCATCCACCGAGCCAAGTCAGCCGGAAACCTGAGACTCATCCTCCTCACCAGCCCATCCATTCCACCTCCAAGGTCTGTGGATTTCATCTCCTTCATTGGTCTTGAGTGTTTGGTGTCACAGAAAGAAAGAATGTTGGTATGGAACAGGCCTGAGTTTGAACCCCAGTTGAGCTCCTTCAACTTTTAGCATGACCTTGGGCAAGAATGCCCCATATTGCCCAGGCTCACCTTCAAGTTCATCTACTGACGATTTCCCCCTTAATTGTCCAGGGTCTTTCTCTCTACTTATTGACCAGAAGGCTTTCCCCGGTACCAAGGGAGCTTGCTCAGCCCTGGAGCAGGGTAACCAGAGTGCCCTGGATTTAACCCTCCAGAGAAGGCACCTCCCAAAGAGGGACCGTGATTGGTAGCACCTCAGCTTCCTTGTCCCCTTGGGGGGATGAGTTGATACTGGGCGCAGGATTGCTCAGAGGGTCCCCAGCGGGATTAAGTTCCAGCCGTCCACAGCAGTGCCCACAATACCTCTCACCTCCTCACTCCTTCACTCATGCTTCCTGGGATCACCTCCCAAATAAACTACCTGCTCCCGAGTCCTTGTCTTGGGATCTGCTTTTGGGGTGAGGCCCAAACTACTCCAGCAGATTACTTAAGTTCTATGAGCCTCAGTTTCCCCAGCAGTAAAATGGGGTGGCAGTATCCCCCTCGCAGTGTTGTTAATAAGTAATAATGTGTAATAATCCTTACAAGGGCATCATTTATAAGTGTGTTGACTGTCCCTCCACACCCATGTTTGCTGCAGGCTCTTTAGAACCATGGTGGGCATTTCATGAAGTCTCATTGCCTAATCCCTGTGGGTTAATATCCAGTGCACACGCTCTAGGGTTTGGAGAATCCGTGTGACACGCTTGTGCTGATGTACTCATGTTCTAATTTGGGCCCTTGTGACAAGTGAGAAATGGCTACTGTAGCAAAGAAGGGAAACAGAGGTCTCTGGGTGAGAAGACGAATTCACTATTCACGTGTCAGACAGACGTCTGATCCTTTCAGAAGTAGCTGAAGAACAGAGAGGGAGTGAATCCTGGCCCCATCACTTAACGGCTGTGTAACTTTGAACCATTTACTTGATCTGAGCCTCAGTTTTCTGCCCTGTGGAATTGTAGTGAAAATTATAAATAATATCTGTAAACCCTGAGAACAGAGGCAATTCTATCATGGATGTGGAAATGAACGATATGGTCTCTGCTTTCAAAGATCTTAGAATTTCACTGGGAGATAATATGGGACACTGAGAGAGCAGAAGCAGGATGTGACCAGATCCTGGGACACCAATGTTTATTGAGCCTCTACTATGCGCTAAGAACTAGAACAGAAGTGCCTGCCAGAACATCCTCAGGACAGTCCTCCCCAGTACTACCCACCTTGAGAGTCTGCTGTCTTCCTCCCCCCCTCCACCTTTTTATCTGACTTCCTTCCCTCTCTTTCTTCTTTCCTTTCTTGCTTGTCTTCTCTCTCCCTCCTTTTCTCTTCTTCTCACCCATATTCTTTCTTTTCTTCCTCTCTAACTCTGTTTTTCCCTTCTTCCCTGCCAGCATCATAGGCTGGCAGTAACCAGTAACATGACTTAACTTCTGAGCAACCGCAGGTCTAGGCAATCCCAAGCCCCGTAGATCCCATTCATCCTTCAGTGTAAACTGGGGGCAGCCTTCTTCCACCCTCAAAGTATTTGAATTTAGATGCAAGAAGGAGCATTAGCACCACTGAATTCATCAAATATCCCTTAGTTCCATCACATGCAAACCATGGTATGCTGGGGCCAGCTCATACTGGCTTGTAAGAGCTGATTCTTAAATTTTCAGGAATTTTGCAAGTGGTTGATACAACATTGGTAGCTTGAAATCAGTCGTGGTGAGAATACTTACACTACAGAAATTGGCAAACACTGCAAATCAGGGATTTTCTTTCTCTCAGAGAGCCAGTTGTTAAACATTTACCAGCACACCACTGTATAAACTGTAGGTAACACAAGAGGGACGGATTTGTATAGAAACAGGCCCTGCCTTCAAGGAACTACAGAGCAGGCTTGATGATGATTATGTAGAGAATGTCGCTGATTTACAGTCAGGAGATAAATTTCATGTTCCAGCTGAGTAACCCAGGGCAGGTCACTTTCCTTCTTGCAACTCAGTTTCCCGTCTGCTCAGTGCGGATGCAGATTACAGTAATACCTCCTGCTCTTTCTCACTGGGTTGTTAGGTGACTCACCAGAAGTGATATAGATGAAAGAAACCCAATTATGAGCTATACGGGGCTGATCCAATAACCATAGAAACATCTGGAGAGTGTGAGACCATCCTCTTGAATGCCTCCAAGAAATGATTTAACCATACACAGGAGCTGCCTGATGAACAGTTGGAAACCAGGACGAACAGCAACGGAGTTTTATCTCCCCTGGTTGGACCAGAAGCAGCTTACAGCACGGCCCTGTCTGCCGTTTCTTTGTGCCCCTCAGAGTATAACTAAACAGACGAGGAAGGAAGAGGGCTTGGGGGGAACCTGTGGTGAGTACGCCCACAAAGCTGTCCTCACAGGTGGGGGCAGAGAAAGTTCGGTCTTCTCTGCTCCGCTGTGGGCAGGCTGTGGGATTCTGCAGCTATTTGAATGATTAAATGGAATGTCCTTGATGGGTGAGGAGGAATGACTACAAGCACGTGACTTCGCTTGGGATCTTTACAGAAATGGAGAGCAAGGCAAGAGTGATTCGCTTTCTAGATTGCAGATTTCTCCCTGGGCCACTAGTCTAGCAACATCTTTAAGGTCACCCAGTCAACTGATTGCCCCACTCACCTTCTCCCTGCGCCCAGCCATGCGTCCTGCACTCTCCCTCCGTGAAAGTCTCGGGTTACGGCATTTACATTGGGAACCACACACTCTGCAGTTTAATTATAGGAAAGTACTTATGTCTTTTTCTCTAATGATTTAATAGTCTGTCTTCCCAAACAAATTGTAAAACCCTCCAAGGCATGGAATACTGTCAACTGATTGTTTCTGCTGAGCTCCTCGGTGCCCTGGGCGCAGGACGTCAGAAGAGTTACCATTGACTGAGCGCTCTGGGGGGAGACCACACTTAGTACGTTGGATGCAGCATCTGCAGGAGCTCAGAGGGCAGCCAACCTGAATTTGCTGGCCAATTCCTACAATGAGGCGGAAGGTGTGAGCAGGTCCTTTTTACACTAAGGAAACTGAGGCGCAGAGAGGTTAACACACTTGCCCCACAGCACAAAGTAAGAGGCAAAGCCAGAATTCAAACTTCAGTCTGTCTTAAAAACCTATGCTCTTAAATACCATGTTTTCAGGCAAAATTGAAGTAAAGCTGTGAGTCTACTGAGTGAGTACAGCAGCCCGCCCTTATCCACGATGGACACGTTTCGAGACCCCCAGTGGATGTCTGAAATGCAGCTAGTACACAAGCACTGTGATACTGCGACAGTAGATCTCATGACCGAGATGGCTACTAAGTGACTAACGGGCACACACGGGCAGTTAGATACTGTGTGGATCCGCCAGACAAAAGGACGATGCACGTCCCTGGTGGGAGGGCGAAAGACTTCATCACACTTCTCAGAACGGTGCACAATGTAAAACTTATGAATTGTTTATTTCTGGAATTTTCCATTTAATATATTTGTACCGCGGTTGACCCAGGGTAACCGAAACCACGGAAAGCAAAACCGTGGATGGGGGGGTCTACAGTAGTCCTATGCCATTATCCCAACTTAGCAAACAGAAACGGAGGCAGTGGGTGGTTGAGATGACCTGCCCGCTTGGGAGCAGGCAGTCTGCACCCACAGGGAGGGTCCTGGAGGGAGTATGAACTATGAAGACCTGCTGGGTCCAGGAACAAGGGCCTGGAAGGTGCTGGAGTCTCAGACGACATTGCTCAGGTTACCAGCAGCTTGACTGTGGCACGACTTTAGATCTGCTGGGCTCCCTCGTCCTCCCGGTTAGGTGGCCCTGAAACCCAGTGTGGCTTGGGGCAAGTCTCCATTTCAGGCCCTTTTTCCTTCCTCCTTCCCTTTGTTCCTCCTCATGGAGGGCCCAGGGTCTCTTTGGTTTTTGTTTTTTCGCCTTCTCTCCTGCACTGTTTGACTGTGACAGAATGTTCCTGGGACATCCAGTCAGAGAGCTTTCAGTGTGCTCCGGGGCCTGGGGACGCGCTGTCCTCCTGGGCCAGGCAGCCACCGGGGACTATTAACATGGCGGCAGCACTGGCCTCCGAAGGGTTAAGGGGAGCTGGGGTACAGTGGGTGGGCCTGGCCTAGTCCCTTGTGGCAGCCCCAGTGGCTCTGGGGACAGCGTCACGTGGGTGTTGTAAACCCAGAAGGGACCAGAACCGAGATGAAGGCCAAAGGGCTCTGCATCATCCCCCTTTCTCCCCGAGCCTGACTCTGCACCAGGCCTCTCCTTGGCCTACAGGAACAGCCACTGGGGTCCAAGACCAGTCCCGGGACTTAGGGTGTCTCAGTGTCTAAGTCTCAGGACTTAGATCCTCGCCTGGCCCATGGTAAGTGTTCAACAGATGTTAACTGAAATTGCCTCTTTAAAACAAGATAATGATGATTCATCCATTGGTCCTTTTTCAGAATCCTCACAGCATCCCAGGGAGGGAGGGTGGGCAGGCACTGCCCTCAGATCCCTTATGCCTGAGACACAGAGAAGTTGTGTTGGGTCCACAGAGGTTTAGGGCTAGAGCTGGGATTAGAACCCCAGTGTACTATTTCCTGGTCCAATACTCACTTTCCCCCCAAACCACCATGAGCCAATATCTTTGTGCGGCCAGATGAGAAGGCACAAAAATATTCAAAAACCATCATAGGAGTCCCCTGCCTCTCAGTGAGGAGAAAAGAGTTATGACTTCTCTGTCTCACATTTCCCCCTTGGGGATGCGCTGTGTGTGCATGGGTCTACAGAGCTAAAATTCAAAATACGAAGCAACCTATTGGGCGCAGACACAGCCAATCAGAATGGACACTGGTCCCAGTGCTGGAGCAGGGTTCTGAGGACCCTCCCCATAAGCCAGGCATCAACCCTGTGATGACTGAATACTTAGGAGGTCCAGGGGAGTGGGGGTCCAGGGTAAAGGACAGGGGCAGTAGGGGACCCTCAGGGAGCTCAGGTTGTGGCTCTTTGCCAACCAGGACAGACATATTTCAATATTTTAACAGCCAGCACAGCCATTTGTGTTGTGAACCTCAGACCCATGTACCAGGGTGTTCCCCTAACAGACCGTCTCCACCCACTAACAAAGAAAGGTTGACGGATGGTGTGCTTGGTTGAATCCCCTGTAAACTAGGGAACAGAGCAGGAATCATAACTGCTGCAATTAAACACTTAAGATATGCAGGCGCCAATTCCTGCCAATCCTAAGAGGCCCTTGCCATCAAAGTCTCATAAAACATGGCTAGCCTATGTTATTATGATTCCAACAAATCTAGAATAACTGTGTTATGCTGCCTCAAACAAGAATAATAATTGTGAAAGTCTTTTAGAAAGAGCCCTTGACCCAGACATTGGGGACTTAGATGCTAGTCCAGTTCTGTCCCTGACTATGAGAGTTTGGGCAAGCCATTCCCTGATTTTGGTTTGTAGAAGGAAAGAACCAAGTAGTGTATCAGCCATGACTCTTTGGGTTGCAAATGAAAGACAAGAAACTCAAACAGGCTTAAGCCAAAACTTGGATTTATCAGCTCACATAACTGATAAGTTCAGAGATAAATTTGGCTTCAGGGACAGCTGGATCCAGGGGCTCAAACAAAGCTCCTATGATTTGGTCTCTTCCTCACACTTTCATACTCAGCCATGCTCATTCTTTGTGGTGACTCCAGGAGTTTCAGTCTGACATTATCCTTACAGCTAACAATTCCATCAGAAACAGACCTTCTGTATCGCAATAGTTCAAAAAAATAAATTCTCATTGGGCTGAAGCAAGTTATGTCTCCATTCTAAAATAATCAGAATCACTAGAATCAGAGGGCCAGAAAATGCCCATTGGCCAGGCTGCGTTATATGTCTGGCCCACAGAGCCAGGGGCTAGGTCAGCCCCACTCAAAGCTCTGAGGGTGCAAGAGCTGGTTTTCCAAAGAAAAACCAGGGCACTGTGAGCGAAAGAAGGGAGAAGAGATGCTGGGAAGACATGAACAGCAGGTGTCCACTATAGATGGCTCTCAGGTGACTTCCAGTTCTAAAAGTCTACGATTTTAGGGAATAAAGTTTCTGCTTCCTGTGCTTTGGTAACTTACAAAGAGGAGTACATGGGGAGAAGGTAGTGTTCTCCTTTTAGTTCTCTACTGCTGCTTATTCCACCCATTTCATCACTGTCGTGTGTCCCCTCAGGAAGAGAGCAAAACAGAGAGTTGACCTTGTAAAAAGTCAAAAAGCCACTCTTCAGTGGAATTTACGGAAGACGTTCTGGATCATCCTTCCCGAAGAGCGGGTCTCCATGCCAACAACTCCCATACTGATCCCGATAAACAAGGAGGCTTGCACAGCATCAGCATCCACCGCGGGCTGAGAAGCCACATTTTCACTCTCAGCAACAGCATTTTGCCCTTCTCCCTTCCCTCAGCATTTACCCCGAAGAGTCCTCTGGTCCTTGAATTAAGCTCCCCGCTGATCTGTATGCTGTAATGGTGATGTGCACCGTCTGGCTAGAACCAGATCCAAACACCAAATGGTGAATTATTTGAGAAAGTGCCGCTTTGTGAGCAACAGTAGAAGGGAAAATGTTAATAAAGGGCAGTCTGCTGAACAGAGGTTAAATACTTTCATACTTCTCAGCTAACCCAGAAACTTCCCTGAATTCTCATTAAAAAAAAAAAAAGTTCTCTGTAATCTGATGTTTTACCTCATTAAATGTTGCAATTTGAGAAGCAAGGAAGGACTGAGTGGAAAATTGGCACCTGGTTCAGGTCACTGAGGTGTTATTCTGGGGCTGGTGTGCTGGTTCCCCTGTAGCAGAGGGGTCACTGAGTGCCAGGGAACTAACTGGACGGGGTTCGAGATTTCCTGTGTCCTCCCAGAAGCCTTTTCCTCTTTCAGCCTCAATCCGCAAAGCCCATTCTGGTTCCTTCCTCAATAACTCTCCACGGCTGCTCAGAACAGTTACATTCTGCCTCTGCCTTTGGGGGAGAAGCCGCCATATTGATTTTTGAGTCCTGGTCAAAGATTGAGAAATTCAGAAGCAGTCAGCTCCCCTTCTTTTGAAGTAGTTGACTTCTTTTTTTCTGTCCCTGCCTCATTTTCTCCTTTCTCTTCTACTGTCTACTATCATTTTCTTCTATATTCAATTTTCTTTTCTTCAGTGGCAGTACTGAAATTTCTAATAAGAAAATATGGACCAATTTAAAAAATTAACAATGTAATATACCAAAAACCATTCAATGGGTGAATTGTATGGCATGGAAGTTATATCTCAGTAAAGCTGTTTTTTTTTTAAAGAAGGGGAAAAGAAAGGATAGGAACTGCAATCTGGTCGAATGGGAGATTTAAGCTGCATTTACATAGCAGTGTTCTTAAGACAGGATCCCTAACGACCCACATCCCAAAACGGGCTGAGTGGATGGGGATGGGGTGATATACTCACTAAACTTGGAGCCGCAACCATTCTTCTTCCTCCTTTCCAAGGCCAAAATGGCCGTCGAGTTTGAGGTAATGGCCAACATGGGGTGGGGGGAGGTGTCTGTGTACAGTGTGTATTCGTGTGGGTGGCAATCTGTCCAGCGCCACATACACTTCCATCTCCTAAGTATTCCAGTGTTTGGAATCTCAGAGGTTAAATTTAAGTAACAATGGCTTCCTTTTCTCAGAACTAGCTGCTTAAAAGGTGTGTGACTCATATGTGTCAGAGACAATTTGCTTTTATCTGTCTTTTTTCCTCATTGACATCACTTCCTCCTCCTTTCCATCTCTCAGAGGCGGCTATGGGATTTGGCAACATGAGCACAGCAATTTACAGCGAAGTTATACAGAGTTTCTTGTTTGGCTGCGGCGGCGGCCATACTTGGAGAGAAGTCTCCGGGCTCCCCCGTGCTACCCCAGGCCTCCACACACCACCTGCCCCAACTCACACACTCAGTTCTCCATAGGAAATTCACCACTTTACGGCCTCGTGTAAAAGTGCCATTCTGAATAAACACAAAAGCAATCAAATGCTCTTGAGTCGTTGGTCTTAAATATCAGTCATGCTTCATTGCAGGCGCACGGGACCTGTTCCTTGCATGATATCGTCATAGAAAGAGTGAGGGCCTTGGGGGCATCTTAATGAGGTGATAATGAGAAAAAAAACATTCTGGTTTGAGGGTGCAGCTGGTATTCACTGTAATGTTCAAAGTGGATTTAATCTTACCTTGGACTCTTTGCTATACAGTATTAAGAAAGAAGAGTGAGGGAGGGAAACGAAGATGATATTGAGGTAGGGGTGTGTGTGTGTCTGTGTGTCTGTGTGTGCGCATGCGTGCAGTGTCTTGAATTTTATTTCTTAATCTGCCTTTTATTGCTCTTGAGGATCTGCCCGTATCATGAGGCTTTTCTTTTTACTCAGGTTACCCAAGTCCTAGAGGAATGGCTCCAAGGAGTTTCCTTCTCCAATATCCAGAGCTCTTTATGTTCTCTTCCTCTGCATTTATGCTGCCTTCCTTGCCGTATTATGCTGTTATTGTTTTTGCTTTGTTTTCTAAAATGCCCTTTGTTACTCTTGAAGACCTGCCATTATTTCAAAACCTTTTCTCTTTATATGATCCATTATGGAGCAATAGGGCGAGGGACCTTCCTACTTTGCCATACAGATGGTCTTTATTCTCCCTTCTTCCTTCTTTCTTTTCAGACACTTGGAATAACTAAATAGTTGAGAAAGTTCTTTGAAATGGGAAGGGACAAACCCTGTTTCTAACTAAGTGATTTAACCTCTTTGGGGGAAAAAAAAGATTGTCTAGAAACCAAGCTGGTGTTTCTGTTACTACTGAATAAGAACAATATATGAGTTAAATCATTCATTCATTCATTTGTAACCTAAATGTTCCCCTGGGGGCATGAGAGGTCTTCTTTATATTTATGCCAAAAATTATATTTGTTCTGAGTCTTTACCCATTTTACTAACAGGATTCCAGGGTCTTTTTTTCAGTGATTCTCCTATTCCAAGAATTCCAAAGTTTTCTTAGTCATGCCCATGAATCAGTCCTCATTTTTGCTCCCTTGCTGCCATTGCGAATTAATTCAGTCCACAATCATTCATTCATCCATCCATCCATCCATCCATCTATGCATCTATCCAGCCATTCATCTGCCTATCCGTCCATCCATCCATGCATCTGTCCATCCATCCCTCCATTCATCCATCCATTCATTCAACATATATTTACTGAGCACTTAGTATGAGCTAGGTCCTCAGCTAGGTGACTAGCTAAGGATACAGTGGTGAGTCTGGATATCTGTCCTCTGGCAGGATATAGTCTTGTGAAGAATGTAGACAAAGAAATAGACAATACAATACAGTCAGGTCCAGTGCGGAGCTCACTGGGAGCACAAAGAAGGGGAATGCAGTCAGAGGGACTTAGAGAAGTGCCCCTAAGGAAATGCTATCTAAGCTGAGACCTAAAGGATAAGAAGAAGGAGGAGGGAGAGGAGTGGAACATTTTTCAGAGAAAAAAAAAAAAAAATCCACAAGTGTATCTACTACTCTACTGAGCAAAGGAATTCATCTTCTGAATCCTGAGCCTCTTAAATAATGATGGATTTTCATGTAGAAAGAACTTGGATTTGGAGACAAACAAACCTCAGTGACTTAGGGCAATCAGCTTAAACTTCTCTGGGCCTCAGTTGCCTCATTTGTAATAGGAGCAAGATAATAATTCCTAGCCTACAGTGTTGTTGGAAGGGTTAGGTGTGTTATAGGCAAAGCCCTCAGCACATGAGAGACCTTCACAAATGGTAGATTTTATTACTATGAAAAGCACAGAAACGCATCGTGGTTCTTTAGGGTGGAGGTGGGGGTGGGGTGGGCACTCCCAGGAAGCTTTAAAAAAAAAAAAAAAAGTGAGGACAAATAAACAAACACACCCAGGCTCCATCCCAGGAGATTCTGAGTCACTAGGTCTGGGGTGGGTCTTTAGCATCTGGATTTCTCTAAAAGCTCCATAGGTGATTCTGATATTAGCCATGGTTGTTAATTACTGCCTCTTTTCATGCATACTGCTGCCACTTGAAGTACATTAAAACCACATCCGAGAACATAGTAACCATGATTTAAAAGTAACTATGAAACAGAGTCGGAACAGCATGCTGACGATCAGTAACCATCCTCCCCCGGTAATTGAGAAGCGACTTATGAATCAGTGAAAGTGGAACTGCAGAATTTCTCAGGCTCTTAGCAATGATGTCTGTAAAAATGTCTGGCTTGAGTCAGAGTGGAATCTAGCTGTCATATTTCTCTTGACTGACCACCATAACCCTTTGGTAATTGATCTAGTAAATTAGTAACTCATATCGTACAGCAGCTTAAACTTTCTAGAGTTCACGATTGCTTGCTGAAAATACACATCTGGCTGCAGAATCTCCCGCGTTAACCAGGAAGGAAGAATCCAGACAGGCATTTGCTCATGAAAAGTCTCAATATTTCAATCCACAGTTTGAAATTTCGGTTGTTTGGGGTGGAATTCTTAAGGGTATGTTTGTAAATGTTCTCGAAGGGAGGGAGTCCCGACTCTTTGTCTCTTTCTTATTCACTCCCTCCTTGTAAGACAATACGATGGTATATCATTGAAGTATGAATTTGCCCAGAGCTTGGGAACACTTACTACCTAGGAATTGCTGGAAAAAGCTCAAGAATAAGCAAGCTTTAATCTTCACAGGTGGCTTTGTTGCTCTGGAGGTAGAATAAGAGGAGACTAAATATTCTTGATTTGACCTGAATCATTCCAGAAAAGAATAAGCCTAGAATATGACTTCCTCCAAATATCCAAATATGGTCCAAGGAACATGCCTGAGAATCACCTGGGGGAGCCCATTAAACATGCCGATTGCTGGGCACCATCCCAGCTTTACTAAATCTGAATTTCTGGTGGTGAGGGCCAAAGCCCCCCACGTGATCTTAGGAGTCGCAACTACCTCATGAGAAGATGAAAATCTTTTTTTTAGTACACTGTTCATTTGCCACAATGGAATTATATTTCTGCATTCAGATTCAGAAAAAAATGAATGAGTTAAGAGCATGAGGCCTGGAGTCGCTCATTTCTGCTCCCTGTTCCTTTGCTAATTCCCATGAAGAAGTCCTATTAACTTTTTGGACTTTAGTTTCCTTTTCTATAAATGGCACTAATAAGTACCATAATTAAAAGGGGAGTTATAATTCTTGCTCTCCTTACTTTAAAGAGCAAATGAGAAAATGGGTATTAAAATACTTTAAAAACAAAAAATACTCAGTTCTATCTTATACTCATTTTATTTATGAAGTATCTGTAGTTCAAGATGCCCAGCTAATGTTTTTCCTGGCCAAACGCTAACCAGGCTTCTTCATTTGGCTGTTTTTATTTGAAGGGAGGAGGATGTCGGTACACAATGAGCCATCAAGCCCTAAGCATGAATAAGATGGCTCAGATGTTGCAAAGAAACAGACAAGGATCACTAAAGACCTTAACATATCAATCCAGAATTGCGTAATTCACGTCTAGGGCAGCTTCCAAGGGGGGCGGGGGGCAGCGCTGACTATGTTCCCCAAAGCCTATTATGTTATCCACATCCAGGAATCCGCTTAAATCAGAGCTTTCTCAAACCAAAGCAATGTCCACTATCTTTGACTGCTAGCCTGCTGAGATTTTTTTTTTTTTTTCTGTTTCTGGCAAATAAATATCTGGCTGTAGAACAAGCCAGCCTGATGCATTTTCTGACAGATCTTTCCTAATATCCTAATCTCTCAGGCCCCAGACATCAGTACTCAATAGAGGTGGAAAGACTTTGTCTAAAATTTAATTGATGTATAAGAACCCTCTATTATCTGCCTTCAATTATCCATCCTTCAATTAT
The DNA here is from genome assembly GCA_031878705.1 of Tapirus indicus. Lineage (NCBI taxonomy): Eukaryota > Metazoa > Chordata > Mammalia > Perissodactyla > Tapiridae > Tapirus > Tapirus indicus. Next base: position 18,591,650 of record CM062921.1, on the reverse strand, counting down.
CCATCTAGGAATGCACAAGCTGCATTCCTTGACATTTTCAAAAGTTTACAAGGAGACTGAGCAATGCATTAAATAGTCCTGTATACAGCTGTTCATATTTAGTCACCTGAGATCTCTTGCATAATCCTAGACGAGACTGTCCAATTTTTTGCTTTGAATAGATCTGTTTTCCAGGCCTAAGAGAAATAACACTGATGACAGAACTCTTGCAAGGGCCTACTTAGCCCTGGTAGGAAATGAGGAAAGGCTGGTGGAAAGGGAAGAGAGAGGGAAGAGGGAAGGGGGATCCTGGCTTAGACTCTTTGGAGGATGAAATGATCGTCTGGACTAAAATGAGACCTCACGTTCTTTCTGCTCATCTACCCAGTAGTTCCTTCCATTCATTTGTTCCCAGGCCCCGGAGGAGCAGGCTCTGTGCTCCCCCCAGGTGAACATTGCTGAGGGCACCGCCACAGCCTGAGTCGGCAGCCACAGTATTTTCAAGTTGGGGAAGTTTTCCTCTTGCTTTGTTTGGGAGAACAAAGGACTATAAGGCAAACTGTGCTAAAGCAACAGGGGAGGAAAATCCAGTTCCACCTGGCTCCTCCTGCAACAGGCTCCCACCCCTTTCTGGGGCAGGTGGGGCAGTCAGAGCCCCTAACTGATGGCGCTGGCTGGAAAGGAAAACGCTGGAGTCATCTGATCCAGCTCTCAGAGCTGCATTCTACCAGAAACTAGACGGCGCCTTCCAGGGAGTTAACCCTCTTGTTCACAAGTACAGGATACAAGACCTTCAAGGCACTGAGAGGACACATTGTACGAACTTGAAAAAGATGCTGATGTGATGATGATGGTAAATACATCCCATTTATTGTACCTTTACCATGGGGCAGGAGCTGTTTTATGTGCTTTACATGTGTGATCTCCTTGCATCCACTCAACAACAGCGTCAGATAGATACAATTATTATCCCCATTTTAGAGATAAGGAAAGTGAGGGTCAGAAAAGTTAAAGATCTTGTTCAAAGTCATACCACTAGTAGATGGTAGAGCTGGGCCAGTGTCTGCTCATCTTTCCCTGTTCCTTTGGTCCACAGAGATTATAAAATAAAATGTGCTTCTTTCTACTTAAAACATTTCATGTAGCTCCTGCTCTGTGTTCTTCTGTGTCAGATTATCTATCTAGGAGTTTTCTGTGTAGCATAGATGGTCCCTCTGGTCTGATTAGACTTTCTTGGTCCCGGCAGTGCTCTAGGGTCACTTACTGACTAGTGAAGGGAAGCACGAAGGAATGTGAGCTTGAGGATTCTTTGGCCAGTGTTTTGAGGCCTCCCAAGGACCAGCTAGCTCTCAGCCCTGAAGACCCAAGGACTCAAGATCCCAGTGGGGTAAGCACAGGCAGTGAGTGACATGGATGAAAGAACATAGAAGGACAAAAGAGGAAGCACAAAGGAAGCCAAGGAGAGCCACGGGGAAGGCAGAGGTTGTCCCAAGGATCAGCACCACTTCTTTTCAAATCCGTCAGTGGTGACCAAGTTTCGCTCTTCCCAAGAGGGAGGAACAGCTCTGCGAGGGCCTGCAGAACCAAGTCTGGTGAACTGGGCTGGAGAGAGAGGTGAGAAATGCCTCCATATGTTAAGCAAAACCCATGCCAACTGGTGAGTTTTGAGGGAGTTGTGGAACATGCTACAACTCTGGAATGAATGTCTCACTTCCTTTGAAAGGACACAGTATCTACTTAAATGTTGCTACATGGTGTCTCTGTTAACGAGTCGAATGTAAGACTTCCAGTGTTCCATGGAATGCTGTGTTTGCATCCTAAGCACCTGTCCAAGTTTCTAGAACTGCGCAGACCTCAGTCAATGTGCGTGGTTTAAATGAAGAGCACAGCACTTAGATCTGGCAGGGATGGAGCTTGGGAGATAACAGAGCAACCTAGGAGGACACAGGAGGACCAGCGGGCAGGTGTCAATGGCCAGGCCACTGATTAGGGAGGTAGAGAAGGACTAAGTGGATGGTCTCAGTTGGAAAGTCCCACAGCGTAGAAAGAAGTGGCATATAGGGACCATAAGTCTAGAGAATGAAGCCAGATTGTGAGCTGGAGGTCAGAACAGACAGAGAATGTTCAGGCCAGGGATATCAAGGAAGGTCCCAGGCGTTACAGTGTAGTGAAGAGAGTTTAGGCTTCAGAGTTAGACAAACTGAGATTGAATCCTGCCTCTGCTACTTACTGGCCTGAGCTTCAGTTTAATTATTCCCATCTGCAAGGTAGAAGTTGTAAAGTCAACCTATGCTGATTACTGCTGTGCAACAAAGTATCTTAACAATTTAGCGGCTTCAAACAAGAGTCATTTTATCATATCTTGCAATTCTAGGCAGGGCTTGGCTAGGCGATTCTTCTGTTCTATGTGGCACCAATGGAGGTCACTTGGTGGTATTCAGTTGGCTGGTAGGCTGCTCTGGGGGGTCTTGATGGCATCATCATATGTCTGGAGACTTCACAAGGATGACTGGCAGGGTGGGCTCAGCTGGGACTGTCAATTGGAGCACCTAGACCAGGGCTTCCAGCATGGTGGTCTTAGGATAGCTGAACTTCTCACATGGCTCCAGAGAACAAGGAGAAAGTTGCACAGCTTTTTATGACTGAACATTTACTTTTCTCTACTGGGTGAAATACTCACAACTCTTCCCAGATCCAAGAGGGAGGAACATAGATTGCACCCCTTTTTTTGTAATGAATCATTTTATTTAAGAGAAAAATCAGATTGTTATTATTCATGCATACAACTTCATAAATTATTGCTGGGCTCAGTGATTATGAAACTTCACAGGTTAAAAATACCCAAAAAGATTAGTTATGAAAGAATGACCCCACCTCTTGATGGGAAAAGCATCAAAGAATCTGTAGTCGTGTTTTAAAATTAATACAGTACCTCATGGTGAAGATTAAATGGAAAGAATTTAGCACAATGTGTGGCACACAGAAGGTGCTTATCACATTAGCGTCTCGTCCTCATCTTCTATTCACAGGTAGAAGAATAATCTAAGTATATGATCTGGGATTTCACAAAAAGAGGGCTTGTATCAGTTAGGGCATTTTAACCACAAGCAATAGAAAATAGTGCCTTAAACAGTAATATGATTTACCTTATATGACAAGCGGACTGGAGTTAGAATGATTCCAGGGCTGGTAATTTAGTTGCTCAATGACGTCTTTAAGGAAGCAGGTTACTTCCATCTTTTCACTTAATTATCCTCAGCCTGTTAATTTGTCCTCTTAGGTGAGATTCCCTCATGGTCCCAAGATGGCTGCTATAGTTCCGCGCATCCTATGAAAATGAGAACATCCACTAAGCAATCCATGTGAATGCTGGGTTAGGCTCTTGGATTGTTTTTCATGAGCAAGGAAAACTTTCTGAGAGGCTCCCCAGCAGACTTCCCTCACATCTCATTGGTTCCAGTCCAAACCATTCATTTGGCAAGAAGGATGGGACCACTGTGACTGGCTTAGATCTGGCTTCAAGGTCCTGGGGCTGGGGAGAAGCCCAACCTTCCTGAAAGGCTGTGATCACCCACGTAAGGTGAACAGAATCAGGATTCTATTAGCCGGGAAGATAGGGGAGAATGGCATTGAGAACACTGAGCAGGCAGCCAACAGCGCCTTCCACAGTCCACCCCCTTGGTTTATCCATCACTCCTTTTGTTCTGTACATGGCCTCCCCATATGGGAGGGTACTGGTCCTGGCCCACAACTTGGCCACGTTCTTGGTGGGCACTGGAGGTCATTCTCTTGGTGATCAGGTGATAGAGAACAGAGAACGAGAGGGAAAGAATACAAAGTTCAGAGCAGAAACCTAAATCCAAAGAATCTGAGACATGGGGGCAAAACCAAGCCACTAGAATGGAGAGCTTGAAAACGCAAAGGGACCAGATTTTAGTATGATCTTCACTTTTAGCCATCTTTTAACTATCCTGGGTTAGGAAGAACTAGGATTAGCATGTAGGTAGAATTGAGCCTGTAAGTGGGAGAAATCATTTCCATCTTCATATGGAAGAACAGGAAGCTTGACTTTTATGATCCTGTTTTCCCCTTGGAAACAGACCCCGAAATCTATGGACAGCAGCCTTTGGGAGCCTTTTGGGAGCCTCTGAACTTAAGTGGTAGGAATCACTTTGCTGGTCCCTCTACTGGTTCCCCATTGCTTCTAGAATAAAGACCATGATCCTTCCACTGAGGCCTTGTAAGATCTAGCCAGGGCCCCTCAGTGTGGTTGTGTAGGTGTGCCCTTGGTGCACTTGGCCAAGAGAGGAGTGAAGACTGAAATCCAGCCCTCACTCCAATTGCCAGGCCAAGTGCCCCAGGTCTTTGTTTGCCCAGAAGGGGTGCTTTTTCTAGAGTCATTGGGCTATTTTGGATCTAGCCCTTTTCCATTCTCAGCCCACAGTGTAGAGCTCTAGGTTTTGTGTGTTCTTTTCCACTGGTCTTCCCGTAGTTCCCCATACACACTGTTACCTACAGCTACAGAACCGACCACTCTCATACTTAGTGGCTTAAAACGATAACAATATTTATTCTGCTCACAAGGAGGCAATTTGGGCAGGGTCTGGTGGGGGGAGTTCACCTCTGCTCCACTTGGTGTCAGCTGCAGCGGCTCAAAGGCCGGATCCGGAATCATCCGTAGGTTCATTCACTCACATATCTGGAGGGTGATGCCCTTTGCCAGCTGGGTCTTCAGCTGGGACTTTTCCACGTGGCTGTGTGGCTGCCTCACAGCATGGTGGCTGGGTCCCCAGGGGACCAGGTGGAAGATGTTTAGATTTAGTCTTGGAAGTCATATGGTATCACATTTGCTGTAGCCACAGATGCATGGAGATTCAAGGGGAGGAAACATAGACCCCCCTTCCATGGATGAGTATCAGGGTCACATTGTAAGAAGAACTGTGTGGCATCCTATAGCGGTGTAGTCATCATTAGAAACTACAGTCTCACACACACACCTGCTTCCTCAGGCCACAGGGCCTTTACACATTCTGTTTCCTCTACCTGCAACATCCCTTCTCCTCTTCCCCTAATTAAGGCCTACTCATCTCTCATATCTCAGCTGAATCATCATGTCTTGGGAAGCCTTCTCTGAGCTCCCTGACCAGGTCAGTTTCCCCTAGTTTATGGTTTCAGATTCTTATCACAGTTATATTTTCATATGTGTGTAAGTAAATATATGCATATAATTATATATGTGTGTATATATACTTATGTACTTATATACACACACATACATAACACGTAGATGTGTGTGTGGACACCCCCCCATGTCGGTTTCTCAGTTAGATCGTAAGCCCCACATAAAGAGGAACCGCAGAGTTTGTTTGGTTTTGCTCATCACTTTATCCTCAGTGCCTAGTATAGGGACTGGGATACGGTAGGTGCCCATATATTTACTGAATGAAAAAAATGCATGGATGCCAAGATTGGATTTTGGAGCCCCTTGTTCTGGGCTATGATATGCTGATGGCCATCTTACTCATGGGGCAGGACCACTAAACCCAGGCAAGAAGAAAGATTCAGAGAAAGATGCTTCTGAGCTTGGTGCTGGAATAGCAGCCTAGTTCAACTCCGGGGGCCACGTCAGTGTGAATCTACAGCCCTCATCCCTCTTGCCTGGCTCCCTCAGACCTGCTTACCAATGCTAACGAGTCCATTTCATTTGTCTCTACAGGGCAGCCCAGGTAGTTCCAGTCTTCCAAAGGGAATTAGGAGAGACTTGGAATACTGGGCAAAATATAGGACTAATGAATAGTTTCCAGGTAGGAGGCAGCCCCGCCTCCAGCTCCTTTGTCAGTCAGATGTGGGAGAGACCTCCAACCTGTTCTGACTTTGCACCAGGATTAACAAAACATGCTCTGCTAGGGCTTGTGTGGATTCCTTCACCAGGCAAAGGCGTTCAGGTTCAAGAAGCTTAAGCTCTAATTATGGAGCAGGGGGAAATGGGGATGGGAAGGGTTTCCAGGAGGGGCATGGAGAAAGAAAAAAAAGAAGCTTAATAACTAGTTTCGCTGTGAAATTAAAACTGCATGACACATTTGCCCACAGCATGCAGAAGATTTACAAATCTCTCTGCAAGAAGCAAGAGAGACACAACCAATGTGGAGAGATACTGTGTAGAGTAGAAATCAGGTTCCTCCTACACGGACCCCAGCAGGAAACCCCGGCCTTCCAAGGACCACGCTCACGTTCTCATCCGTGCTTGGACCCCAGCTTCTGAGGGCTTGAAGCAGTGCAGGCCTTGTCCCAGGGAAAATCTATGCACCTGGAGAGGAGAGAGGTCAAAGACTATTAACTAATACCTGAGGTGCTGAGCAGCAATTCTTAACCTTTTTGTGTGTCATGGTCCCCTCTGGCCATCTGGTAAAGGGTACGGACATCTTCTCAGAGTTCATATATTTTTTTAATGCACTAAATAGAACATATAGGATTGATTGCAGACTTCCACTACCAACCAAGATTGTTATAGGGATCAGATTTACTCTCCTGCCTGAAACAACTAAAAAGCCAGACAAAGCATACAAATCAACAGTTTTCAAAGCATTGACTATAAGGCAACAAAAGGCAGTGATCCTGAGAGATGGGAAACAAAGTAGGTGAGCAGTATGATATTGCCCAGCTTGCTGCCTGGAGAGTTTCCAAACTGTGTGCAAGGAGGGGGGCTGGTGGTCTCCTCGAGTTGAGGGGAAGAGGCTGGGAGAAAGGGGAGGCCAAGATGCTGGAGTTTGACAAGAGAATATCAAAGAGGAGAGAGGCTCCTCTTTCTTTCTCCGCGATTGTGGTGTGCGCGGCCCTCCCTCTTCCTCGTCATGTCTTCTCACAAGACTTTTAGGATCAAGCGATTCCTGGCCAAGAAACAAAAGCAGAATCGTCCCATTCCCCAATGGATTCGAATGAAAACTGGTAATAAAATCAGAAAGAAGGGTGCAAAATGTGTCTCTGGATCTACCCCAGGTACAACTCCAAGAGGAGACATTGGAGAAGAACCAAGCTGGGTCTATAAGGACTCTCAGATGAGCTGGCACACACATTTATGCTGTATCAAGGTCACTTGCATCTTATACCTGAAACCATCACTATCTGGACAGTTGGATGTGTTTTATTCAGGAATTGATTTTACTCTTGGTTTCTATGATTCTGAACTAATGGGTTGGTTCAATAATAAATATGTGAGACCTTTTGTCTGAAAAAAAAAAAAGAGGAGAGAGCTGCACCCAGAGAGAGCTCTTGAGATCCAGAGCGGGTCTCCCTTGACTCTTCAGCTGAGTACCAATCAGCACTGTGTGAGGAATCTGAGCAAGATCAGGAAAAGAACCATCTGGAAAGATTAGAGGGGACAATTCTTGGAGCTCACACAGGGTGGGGAACAGTTCCCCTTCTCATCAACCAGAGTAGAAAAGCTCATCCTCCACAGGGCATCAGGTCAAGTCCTCAGCATGGTTTTGTCTCAGGAGTGGGGAAAATTGAGCTCTACACTAAATGCTGCTCTGGTCTCACCCAATAAGGCTTAAGAACAAGACTGAAAAAATCAAACTGATTCTGAGTAACTTCACCATGTCCCAGAACAAAGCTCAAGAGTATTTAGAATATTTATAAGAAAAGAATACAAAAATATTCAGCACCCAAAAAAAGTAAAATTCACAATGTCCGGCAGGTGTTAAAAAGTTACCAATTATGCAAAGAAGCAGGAAAATACAACCCATAATGAATATGAAGATCAAGACTGATTCAGAAATGACACCAATGATAGAAGTAGTAGACAGGGACATTAAAACAGTTATATTTAAGAAGATATAGGAAAGATTGAGCATATTAAGTAGTGACATCAAAGATATATATTTTAAAAGACCCTACTCAAAATGCTAGAGATGAAAACTATAATGCCTGAGATGAAAAATACACCAGATGGGATTAATAGCAGATTACTCACTGCAGAAGCATGATTAGTGGACTTGCAAACATAGCAATAGAAAGTATCTAAAATAAAACACAAAGATAAAAACGATCTTAAAAAATAGACAAAGCATCATTGAGCTATGGGACAACTTCAAGCAGTCCCAAAATATGTAATTTGGGTCCCCAAAGGATAAAATATTTGAAGAAATAATGATCAAAAACTTCAAATTTTAGAAAAAATACAAACTGAAAGATCCAAGAAGCTCAACAAACCCCAAGCACAAGAAGCATGAATAAAATCACACCACCAGGGCATATCTTAATCAAAAGGCTTAAAACCAGTGATAAAAAGAAAAATTTAAAGGCAGCCAGAGATAAACAATGCACTGTTCACATGGGAACAAAGATAAGGATGACAGTAGAATTCTTGTCAGAAACAATATCAGCCAGAAGAGAGGGGAGCAAAATCTTTAAAAGTCCTGAAACTGAAAAACAACAACAACAAAAATAAACCCTCACAACTGGCAACTTAGAATTCTATACTCAGAAAAAATATCTTTTAAAAACAAAAGTGAAATAAAGACTTTTTTTAGACATACAGAAGTTGGAAGAATTCATCACCAGCAGACCCATATTATAAGAAATGTTAAAGGAAGCCCTTCAGGAAAATTTTATTAGTTGGAAATCCAGATCTATACAAAGAAATAAAGAATACCAGAACTGTTAACTACATGGGCAAATATAAGACTTGTTCCTTATTATTTAAATATCTTTAAAAGATATTTGGCTGTTTAAAACAATATTAACAATGTGTTGTGAGGTTTATACTATAAGTGGTAGTAAAATATATGACAATAATAACACACAGGCTGGATGAGGAGTAGTGGAAGTATATTATTGTATATATATGGTATAAGAAACCATATGTAAAGAATAATAATATCACTTGAAGATAAACTGTGATATGTTAAAGATATATACTATAAACCCTAAAGCAACCATCAAAATAATCCAACAAAGAGTTATAGCTAATAAGCCAACACAGGTGAAAAAAATGGAATGATGAAAATGTTCCATTAATCCAAAAGAAGGAGAAAAAAAAGAACAAATAACAGATATGACAAATAGGAAACAAATAGCAAGATGGTAGATTTAAACTCAACCACAGCAATATTCACATTAAACGTAAATGGTGTAAACACCTAATTAAAAGGCAGAGACTGTCAGACTGACTAAAAAAGCAAGACTTATCCATATGACGCCTAAAAGATGTGACTTTAAGTGTAAAGACACAAATAGGTTAAAAGCAAAAGAAGTGAAAAAGATATACAATGCTAATATGAATCAAAAGAAAGTTGGAGTAGCTAAATTAGCCACAAAATAGTTTTAGGAGCAAAGAATATTACCAGAAATAAAGAGGATCATTTCATAACTGTATTTCTATATATTAGCAAGGAACAATTGGAAATTGAAATGTAAAAAATACCATTTACAATAGCATAAAAAATATAAGTTCTAGACTAGCACCAAATATGAAACACTTAGGGATAAATCTGACAAAAGATGTGTAAAATCTGTGTGCTAAAAACTACAAAATCTGATAAAATAAATTAAAGGTCTAACTCCTCATTCTTTAGGTATCAGCTGCACATAGTGACTTCCTTCCAAAGTGTACAGTATGGAAAGATGAAAAAAACAGAATAACTTGACAGTGGAGAAACCTGACAAATGCCATCTCAGCCAGAAAATCAAGACCAACAACAGCAGTCATAAATCATTTTGATATATGTATGTTTGATATGATGTGATGAAAATGGCGCTTTATTTCTGTGTGGTTTTCCTCCCTAAAACCCATATCCTCAGTCCTAGGAGAAAAATTCTAACAGTGGGACATCCTCCAAAATACTTGACCAATACTCCTTAAAATTGCCAAGGTCATCAAAAACATGGAACAATGGAGAAATTGTCATAGCCAAGAAAACTAAGGAGATATGATAACTAAATATAACCTGGTACCTTGGATGTGATTCTGCAACAGAGAAAGGACATTAGGTAAAAACTAAGGAAATCTAAATACAAATGGACTTCAGCTAATAATGTTATATTGATATTGGTTCATTAATTGTAATAAATGTATCATACCAATGTAAGATAATAACAATAGAGGAGACAGTGTACAGTATATGGGAATTTCTGTGCTAACTTGTCAATTTTTCTGGAAATCTAAAACTGTTCTAAAAATTAACGTCTATTTAAAAAAAATCTGAAGAAGTCCTAAATAAATGGAGAGATTTACCATGTCAATGGGTGGGAAGACTCAATTTTGTGAAAATGTCGGTTCTCCTCAAACTGATCTATAGCAGAGATAGGCAAACCATGGCCTGTAGGCCAAATCCAGCCCACCACCTGTTTTTATAAATAGCGTTTTATTGGAACACAGCCACACACATACGTTTCTGCATTAACTGTGGCTGCTTTCACGCTACAATGGCAGAGTTGAGTAAGTGCAACAGAGACTGTGCAGTCTAAAATATTTACTGTCCAGCCCTCTACAAGAAAAATTTGTTGACCCTGTACCCAATACAATGCTTATTAAAATACTGGGGGGCTGTTTTATAGAAATCGACAAGCTGATTTTAAAATTCATATGAAAATACAAAAGACTAAGAAGAGCAAAAGCAACTTTTAAAGAGAAGAATAAAGTTGAAAGACTAACACTATCTGACTTCAAGGATTACTACAATATGGTAGTGGTATAGAGATGGATAAATAGGTGAAAGGAAGAGAGTAGAGGGTTCAGAAATAGACTCACACATATATAATCAATTAATTTTCCACAAAAATGCAAAGGCAATTCAATAGATAAAGCATAATCTTTTCAACAAATGGTGCCAGAACAATTGGATATCTATATATACATATAAAAAGAACTTACATCTATACCCTGCTTGCATCATATGCAAAAATTAATTCAAAATGAGTCACAGACCTACATGTTAAACTTCAAACCATAGAACTTCTAAAAGAAAGCACAAGAGAAAATCTTTGTGACTTTTGGTTAGGCAAAGATTTCTTAGATCTGACATCAAAAAGACAATCCAGGGGCTGGCCGGGTGGTATAGCGGTTAAGTTCATGTGCTACACTTTGGTGGTCTGGGGTTCGCAGTTTCGGATCCCGGGCTCGGACCAGTGCACCACTTGTCAAGCCATCTGTGGCAGCTTCCCATGTAAAATAGAGGAAGATGGGTATGGATGTTAGCACAGGGCCAATCTTCCTATGCAAAAAGAGGAGGATTGGCAATGGATGTTAGCTCAGGGCTAATCTTCCTCACAAAAAGAGAGAGAGGAAAAAAAAGACAATCCACACACACACAGATATTGATAAACTGGACTTTATCAAAATCAAGAACATCTGCTCTTCAAAAAACACTGTCAAAAGAACAAATGGACAAACCAAACAATGGGAGAAAAATATTTGCCAATCACATATCTGATAAAGGATTTGTATCCAGAATATATAAAAACTCTCAAAACTCAATAATAAGAAAACAAGCAATCCAATAGAAAATGAGCAAAAAATTTGAACAGACACATCACCAAAGAAGATATGCAGATTGTAAATAAGCACATGAAAAGAAGCCCGGCATCATGAGTCACTAGGGAAATGAAAACTACAGCCACAGTGAGATACCACTCACATCTAGAATGTCTACACTTAAAAGGACTGACCACGCCAAGCGTTGATGAGCATGTGGATCAACTGGAACTCTCCTACACTACCGGTGGGAATGTCAGTGCTACAACCACTTTCGGAAAAAGTTTGGCAGTTTCTTACAAAGTTAAACACATAACTTCTATTTGATCTACCCATTCCACTCTTAGGTAATTACCCAAGAGAAATGAAAGCCTATATCCAGACAAAGACTTATACACTAATGTTCAATGCAGCTTTATTTGTAATTGCCAAGAACTGGAAACAACACAAGTCTCCACCAACAGATGAACAGATAAGCAATTGATGTTTATCCACACGATACAATACCACTCAGAAAAAAACAAAACAAAACAAAAAAATAAGAACAAACTATTGATACACAAAGCAGTGTGGATGAATCTCAAAATACTTGTGCTGTACAAAAGAAGCCAGATTTTTTAAAAGGTACATTCTATATGATCCTATTTATATAAAGTTCTAGAAAATGCAAACTCGTCTATAGTGACAGAAATCAGTTCAGTGATTTCCCAGGGACTGGGGTCTGAGGAGGAGCAGGAGGGAGGAATTACAAATGGGCATGAAGAAACCTTTGGGGGTGATGGACAGGTTCACCATCTTGATTGTGGCGATTTCACGGGTATATACTTAAGTCAAAACTTATGAATTGTACAATTTAAATATAGGTAGCTTATCGTATGTCAATTATACCTCAATAAAGATGTTAAAAATAAAAAATAATTTAGGGGCCGGCCTAGTGGTGGCATAGTGGTTACGTTTGCATGCTCCACTTTGGTGTCCCGGGTTTGGAGGTTCAGATGCCAGGTGCAGACCTATACCACTCGTCAGCCATGCTGTGGTGGCATCCCCCATACAAAATAGAGAAAGATTGGCACAGATGTTAGCTCAGGGCCAATCTTCCTCACACACACACAAAAGATTTAAATAAATAAATAAATAATTTAAAAATATGCATAGGATTACAAAAGAGCTCAATTATATTGAAATGCAGCTATCAAAATATTTTTAAAAAATGAATTTGTGATATCATTACCTAAGTGCTTTTTTATTAAGGCAAGTCTTATAACTATTGCAATTTAGAATTAATGATGAATATGCATGATATTTTGAGGTATCCATAACCATTATAATATGACATGAAAATATCTGTGATTTCTAGTAGTGTCAAAGTCAGTTGCTGACACCAAGGAAGCCAAGCCAAGAAGTGGGGAGAGAAACTGAGTTTTACTCACATCGTCAGAGCCTGATGATCTGAAGTTTTATTTTTATGTCTTGTCACGATCTAGTTTGGGTTGGGGATTAAGATTAACCTCATAAAGTGGAGTAGATGGTTTCTCAACTTTTTCTGTATTCTAAAAGTTTGTTTATATCATGTGAGAAATACCTTTGGGCCTAGTCGTTACTTGGAGAATCATAGATTTCTGTTTTTTAAAATTATATTTTATTATGAATTATTTCCATTATATAAGTAACATGTGCTTGTAACACATGATATATTTAAAAATGTTTAAATATAAAGTTAATAATTTTTTAAAAAGGTCACAGTTACTGCCAATTCTATTATGGTTTGTTGCCTACATTTATAATAGAAGAAAATGCTAAATTTCAGTAAGTGCAGTAAAAATAAAGACGCAGTTTTTTCTCAAAGTTCACAGACTCCTGAATTAAGTCCATATCAGGAAGCCCTGGAAAGCCATTGGGATCAATCTAGGGTAAGAGGCTCTGTTCAGTGAGCAAAGCTATTTCTCAAAAATGGCACTCACCCATTTTTACCTTCCTTTCCTCAGTGAGGTTGACCACCCCAGGGAATAATTAATAATAATAATAATAATAATAATAATAATAATAATAATAATAGGGGCCGGCCCGGTGGTATAGCAGTTAGGTTCGCATGCTCCGCTTCAGATGCCCGGGTTTTCGCAGGTTTGGATCCTAGGCGCAGACAGACGCACTGCTTGTCAGCTATGCTGGGGCGGCGTCCCATATGGAGCAGAGGAAGATGGGCAGAGATGTTAGCCCAGGGCCAATCTTCCTCAGCAAAAAAAGAGGAGGATTGGCAACGGATGTTAGCTCAGGGCTAGTCTTCCTCACACACACACACAATAATAAAATTAATAATAATAATAATAATAGCCTGGGCCCTGGGAACAAATAGTAGGCTTCCTCAGGAGGATGAATGGGATGTGCACACTCCTCCCCCTTGACTTACTCTCCTGAACACATCTCAAGCCTTTGGTTCCCTCCTAATAGCCATTCTTCTGTCAGAGAGGAAACATTTCCTTAATAAAGGCCACCCCCAGCTGCTTCCCGGGAAAGTAAGCTTGAGTCCACAGGGCAGACTTCATCTTGTGGAAATTAAGTAGAGCAGAGTTAAACAGAGCCTGGAGTTGCTAGGTGCCCCTTGGCTCAGGTATGGAGAGTATAACAGTCCCCTTTGGTTCCAGCACCTTCTATGAGCTGTGATCACAGGAGTCAGCCCTCCTGAGTCCTTTGTCTCTGAAGGGGTCAGGTCTTTCCTGTTGAGTTCCCAGTGGGAGCTGCTGGCTTTGGAGTGTAGAACACAGTTAACTCTGCCGTCTTCCCCCAACACTGCCCATAGGAGCTCTACTTCCTTTTAAATGCCTGTATTTGGCCTGCAACAGGGATTGAACTATTTCTCTAACCCGTTCGTGGTCAGTCTGTCCTGGAGGCTCACCTCCCACCCGTCTGTGGTCTTCCTCCAGACTCCTTTTGTTTGCTCTAAGAACATCCTTTGGTCCTGCACCTCTCGGCTTCTCCTCTTACAAGGTCCAGTAAAAGTTCCTTTTCTGCCTCTAGCCTGGTCACCATAGAAGCTTATCTCCCTGCACCACCCCCAAGTCAAAAACATACACCAATGCTGCCAGAGATTCCTGGTACCTTTTCATGTTGAGTATGTTCTCAGAGAAATCTCTCTCAGCCTATCTACACTCCTTTAAAATGTCTTCAGAACCCACATTTGCATTTCAATTCTGTGCCTTTGAACCCCCACACTTGGAATCCCCCACCTATTTAGGAAAGGGCTATTTGCCACCCAGGAAGGCTTCCTTTGGCTAAATGAGTCCTAGGTAGGAAGGAGTCCTAGGTAGGAAGGTGTCATCTGAGCACCTTGGGTTCTTTGCTGGAGGGGTTGGGGAGTAGCTGGTGCAGGAAGCTGGAGGGAGAATGTATCAGGAAAACTGAGGAGTAAACCCCCTTATCCCACAATGTCTAGACCCCATCTCTTGCAGAAGTTGTGATGGGGCTGTCTGGGACAATAGTCCTCAATGCTGGAGGTCAATGTTGGAGGCTGGGGCTCCCTGGGAAGGGTGGGTTGTTCTAATTTGAGGTGGTCAAGGGCAGGAAGAACCAGATAATGAGCTCTAATCCTCCCACTGGGCCCAGTGGGAAATCAAGATTACTTGACACATCCCCAGAAAAAGAGCCTTCCTGGGCCAACGGGAGGGACCAGGAAGCAGGAAAAGGAGTTCTGGGTGGTTACTAGGAACAGAGCGGAAGAACCTTCAAGAGCCCAAGTTACATGGGTAGTGGGCTGGGCTTGTTTAAAGGTCTACATTCTGGACCAGCACCAAAAGTCTCCAAGAGACAGGCATTGGAATTGAAGTGGAGGTTGCTGTTCCTTCACTGATCCACACCACCTTCCCCAGCCGACGGAATTGGTACCTGGGTGTTAATTATGTGATTGGTGATTGATGGGAAGAGCTAGTGAGGCCAGCAAAGCAGAACAGTCATGATACAATCGGGTACCACAAAATTCATTCATGGTTTATTACTTGTCCTGTTACCAGCATTTCAGCTGCCCCAGGCATTTTCCAGCCACTCCAAGTGACTGGACAACGCATCTTTGCCACCACTGACTTGGTTGGAATGTAGGCTCTTACTTAGCACAGGGATCTGCAACTCACAAAAGACCCAGATTTCAGTCTCTCTCTTTGAACCTTCAATCAGAGTTGCCCCAAAGGAGTAACACTTGTGAGTGTGCTCTGCATCTCCCCACCCCGACTCTGGAGGACAGGTAACAAGCCCCAGCCGTAGAAGTAAATCTAAGTGGACTTTGCCCCTAAAGGGAACCCAAGGAGACACTGTGGGCGGGGGCAGGAGCCATATGTGGATCTGGGCAGACCACATGGAGTGAGACGCTAGACTGGGAGCTCAGAGAAAACGACCTCCACACTGAGTTTTAAACTCAAGTTTTCAATTCTTAGCACAAGGCATAACGTCTCGGCACATGTGAAGATTCTTGGTAATTCTTTATTGGATTGAATGGAACTATTTAATCATGATGTTAGAGAATACAAATATAGATTCTGTAGGGTTATGAAGCTGGGAAATAATTTAAAAATTAATAGGATGGTACACACCATAGACAAAGAAACAAGTCCAGTAGCTCTAAGTGTGAAAAAAATAAAATGAAAATGCTTCTAGAAGGTAACATGAGAAGATCTCTTTATAACGTTGGGGTAGGTCAAGATTTCTTCACACACACAAAAGCAATAACCGTAAAGGTTACTAAAATTTAAAAATTCTGTTCATCAAAACATACCATTATGAGAGTGAAAAGTCAAACCACAGAAAGGGAGAAAATATTTGCAAAACCTATGTCTGACAAAGAACGTATATCTAGAATATGTAAAGACTTCTTATAAATCCATAGGAAAAAGACAGATAACCCATTTTTTAAAATGGGCAAAAGACTCAAACAGGCATTTCACTAAAGACGACATCTAAATAGCTGATAAGCATGCGGAAAGATGATCGACAGCATAAGACAACAGGGAAATGCAAATTAAAACCACAATGAGATACCACTATACACTCACCATAAGAGGGGGGAAACTGACAATAGCAAGGGAAGCAAGGGAACTCTCTGTGTATTCTTAAATAAATTGTTTCAGCAACTTTGGAGAAACTTGATACTATCTACTAAAGCTGAACATATGCATACCCTGATATTACAGAAATTTTACTCCTAGGTATATACCCAAAAGAAATGCATTCATATGTTAACAAAAAGACATGCATAAGATCATTTATAGTGGCCCTGTTTGTCTTGGCTAAAAACAACCCAAAGGTTCACCTACAGTAAAGTAGATAAATTCATATTCATTGTATATGTATATATATTTACAATGTACAATGAATAAACATTCATTGTATAAATTTACATTCCATTGTACACAGTGGAATACCATACAGTAATGAAAAAGAACTGCTGCTACATTGTTGAATCTCACAGACACAAGGTTATGCAAAAGAAGCCAGAACCACATGATCTCATTTCTATGATGTACAAGAGTAGGCAAAACCAGTCTAGAGTCATAAAAGTCAGAATAGTGGTTGCTTTTGGGGTAGGATTGTCAGATAAAACAGAGGCTACCCAGTTAAATCTGAATTTCAGATTAACAAGTAATTTTTTATTATAAGTATATTCTATGCAATATTTTTATTTGCTAAATCTGGCAACCCTACTTTGGGGGGTATTGACTTGGAGGGCGTGCAAGGATTGCTTCTGTCATTTTGGTAATATTCCATTATCCTGATCTAGATGGTAGTTACATGGGTTGTCTGTTTCTAAAAATTCATCAAGGTGAATGTTTAAGATTTTTGCAGTTTTCTGTGTGACTACTTCAACAAAAAAGTTTTAATAGAGAGATAGAGCAATATATGAAGAGTCAGGAGTCCTGGGTTCAAATCCTAGCCCTTACTGCTTTGAGTGAGTTTGGTCCAGTTTTCTAAGTCTCAGTTTTTCCATCTGTAAAATGGAAATAATTTTTACAAGAGCTATTCTACTAACTCCATTTTATGCAAGAGGGAATAGAAGTGTGAGGAGGTGAAATACCTTGTTCAAGGCAACCTAGCTGGTGAGTGGCATTCACAGGTTGAAACCCATCATTCTAGAACCCACTGGGTTCACCTCCACACCCTACTGCTTGCCTATTGGAAAGTGCTACTAAAATTGTAAAAGACTTAATAAGCATAAGAATCTACTTATGATTATGCAGGGCAGGAAATTTTAATTAAAAGTCTAGAGAGTATTTGCAAAAATTTAAGTGTGAGTGCATTTTCCTGGTGAGAGAGACCAAACGTAGCTTCAGATTCTTGAAGGGGTCTCTGATATCCTCCCCTAAGAAGTGGAAGAGTTAGAAGACCCCCTGGTCTAAAGGAGATGTACCAGCCCGGAGTTGCCAGTGGTAGCCCTAACTGACCCATGCCCCTGAAGTCCTGTGACCCGGAATTCCTCTCTTCCCTTTTGACATAGCTTCCTCCTTTCTTTCCTCTTTAGCCCCAGGCAAACCACTTCTCCTGGGAGCCACATCTTAGTCGCCTCCCATTTGAAAGCAGGAGCCCGGGTGGGAGGGTGGCCTGCTGCCCTCACCAGGGAGCTGTGCTCTTGTTTAATTAGTGTTTGCAAAGGGCTGAGGATTATTAAATTACCAGACAATTGAGATGAAGCCTTGGGGGCTTTCGAAATCTGTCGTGCTGCCCTCCCTCACTGGGTGGGACCGTCTTGCCTGAACGGACAGAGAAAGGAGGGTGGTTAGGGATACCTTATGGTGGGGCCGCCCCTCCCAATGGAGAGCACCACAAAGAGATCCCAAAGAGTCTTTGCTGCAACTGTCCAGCCTGTCTTTGGTTTGAAAGCCATCTTTGCAGGTGTGTTTGTTTTGAGTTTAGACACTTTTCCTTTCTGTAATCCAGCTACTCTTGAGAGGAGTAACTAGGAGGGACAGAATTACAGTGATGAGAGTTAAGGCGTGCTGAGCACCCCCCACCGTGCCAGGACTATGCTAACTCCCGGCATTCGACCTCCATCCGCAGAGGGGAGGCAAGAAAGGAAACTGGCCCTCATTGAAAGCCTCTGTGATCAGGGCAATTTTATGTTATTTCACTGAATCCTCACGATAACACTCAGATGTAGATGTTACGTCCCTGTTTTATAGATAAGGAAAGAGTCAGAATGATTTATGGACAGGTCCCAGGTCACACATTCATACATGGCAGAGCCAAAATTTGAATCCTTCTGGTGAGACCAAGATGCTCTCTTGTGCAGGGCACAGGATCTCAACAGGGAGTGGAGGTGGCACAGTTTGAAAAAACTCCTCAGGTCATTCTGATACAGCCCCTGGTTGGCTGGGGGAGAGGGGGCCCCCACACCCATCAGAGAACTGACGTACTAAAGTGAATGAGTTTATCATATTCCTTCCAGGATGGGGTTCGGTGTAGAGCAGTGGTGCTCCACCGGGGGGGATTTTGCTTCCCCCGACCAAAGGGGGCATATGGCAACTTCTGGAGACCTTTTTCCTGTCACAACTTGGGTGGGGGGGGGGTAACACTGTCAACTAGTGGGTAGAGACCATGGATGCTGCTTAATATCCAACAACATACAGGACAGCCCTACATAACAAAGAATTATTCACTCCAAAATGTCAATAGCACCGAGGTTGAGAACCTCTGGAAGTGTTTTGAGGTGAGGGGGTGAGAAAGGGGATAAATTGAGGAAAGAACCCTGGGCATCCCAGAAGAAGCATACGTTGAGGGAGGAACGGATGGGCCTTGAAGATGAATGTTATCTACTTCACCACGTAGCTGAGGGCCAGAGAAACGACTTATATTTTTGCCAAGATCTTCTTTATGTCTCCAGAATATCACAGAAAAATAGTGAGGGCTGATTCTGTTGTTGGGTTGACCCAGGAGCCAGTAGCAAAAGAAGACCCGGACCTGGAGTCAGGAAACTTGAATTCCAGTCCTGGCCTGGCCATCACCAGCTATGTGACGCCGGGCCAACCTAGATCTCTTGGAACCTCAGCTTCCTGACCTGCAAAATGGGGTTAATTATACTTGCCCTTTCTACCTCACAAAGTATTGTGAGTAGCAAGTGGGACACTGTATGAGAAACGGCTTTGTAGAAGGACAGTCCCCTTAAAGGACAGCATGCTGCCGCCGTGAGACCTGCATGCAGTGGGTGGGATTCACTATTTATTTTCAAATTAAAGGAGAGAAATGTGTTGTTGTCACAAATCCTTTGTCATCCATGTACTTTGAAATTCAAGTATGAGAGTAAATTTGACAAAAAAGAGATTTAAAATTGTATATTGGATGCAAAGTAAGCAACAGCTACCTTGAAATATCCCCACTTTGAGCAAGGACAAATGGACATGAGAGAGAAGGGGGAGGAAAGTCAAAGCATTTATTTCTCAAAATAGAAAGAAGAGCATTATCTTCCTTTCTGATTATGCAAATAATCTGTGCCCAGTTGTTAAAACCAAACAAAACCAGATAGTACAGAAAAATATAAAAATGAAAGTTAAAATTACCCCAAATTCTGTCATCTAGAAAAAAAGTGCTGTTGACATTTTGGAGCACATCTTTTCAAATATTTTTAACAAACAGTTATACCTATTTTTCTTTAAAGAACTCTACAGTACATGCTGTTTCGTAGCTAGCAATAAAATAACATGAACAGCCAGATCACATGAGAAAGATGCTTCTTGTGCAGAGAGGTGTGCAAGGTTCCTTCATAGACGACAGGCTGAAAGACATCAATATCAGACTCTTCTCTAAGAAATGCCCCATCTGGCTTCCAGAGAGTCACCGCCTTTGCCACTGGGGGGTGGAAGCTGGCGGCAGGGCCTGGCAGAGGGTCTCACAGGCAAATAGACCCATCACTCACAAAGCCTCCAGCCCTGATGAACCCTGGTAGGAAGAAGGGAGAGGCGGTGGCGCCTCTGCTGGTTCCTCCCCGCCCAGGATTGGGTTTCTTCAGGAGCACAGCTGGGTGGGAGCAAGGCATAGGCACGCCTGCGCTGCGAACAGACCATCAGGAACCTGGGCCATCTCTAGAAAGCGTGGGAGAATCAGTGTCTGGCTACACATGCAGAGAAAGACCACGCTTCCACGTGAGGGTCTGCTGGGAGGGGCACCTGTATTTCTTATGGGATTTTGGGGTCATTATAACCTCTCACTCTTGGCATCCTGGAACCTTTAAGAAATAACGATTAATGCCTTCCCGCCTGCTCTGGGTATTTACAGTGTGCCCTGAGGCTACCAAGAAACGGAGTTCACTCAAGATGACAGTCAACCGGAAGCCTCACTCCTTGCTGAACCCTGTGCTGCAGGCTGTTGTCTATACTGCCATCCAAATGATCCCCGGACCCTGGAACTCATCATGTATCCTTCTTCCCTTTCCCCGTCCAAATGAGTGTTTCATTAGGAAATACAATCCACGACTATCATTGGAATTTACAGAAACGATTGGGATTTTTGCAAGGGAAGGCGGGGACGGGGGGGGGGGGAGCTGATTCTAATCCAGTCTCAAGTGATTTGATCAACACAGATTTAGTCCTTCCTCAAGGACAGACTGGGGCTCAAAGCTGCTGTGGATTCCTGGGAGGACCAAGCCTGAAATCTTTTTACACTCTGGACCTGGGAGTCTCCTTGGATCCTTAACCTCCTCCATCCCATGATGCTTTTGGCCAGAAGCAGGTGTGTCAGCCCACACCTAGATAAATTACAAGGGAACAATGGTATTGTCCTCTCCTGAAATTTCACCTGCTCTGTCCCTTGAACAGTTGCAAACCACCCTGTGAGATTGCTCAATGCTGGCTGACATCGTCTCTGCCTCAATTTAAAGCGCCCATGTTTTTGTGGAAAGTGCTTTGGTATCCACGACATTTCTGAACACAACAATGAGTCTGAGCAGGCAGGCATGCTCCGTAAGAAAGGATGGGGTCACTGAAGCTATTTTTTAAAAAAAAAGGAAAGAAAAGAAAACCTCAGGCATTTTAATATGTTAAATACACACCCAATTATTAATTCTAAGGACTTCTACAAATCAACCTAGATGAAACTTTTTTTCACCTTTTTCCTGCCATTTTCCCCCTTCTCAGAAACATTTAGACCTACCCTATGGCAATGACTATCGGGAAGTCTCTGCCCTGTATATCAGGGTAGCACAAATAATTCAGCATAAAGCAGCCGGGTTCCTGTAGCCTGGCATTAGGATAAGTATATCTTAAGAAAGTTCTTATGCAGACTTGGCTTCAGGCAATAAAACGTCATAGACGTATAACTGTAGCAAGCGAAATTTCTAGGGAGCAAATTAGGCTGAAAACATCTTCTAGAGACGGCTAGAAAGAATCGTACACCACCCCAAAATAAGGCAAGTTATGCAGTAAATGTTTCATTTATTGGCCTTTTTCCATTACTATTAGGGTTAAAAGACATCTTGTCAATAAGAAAGGGATATTTATGGAGGACTGATGTCTTTCAAAAGGCTGCTCCTGTCACAAATGCCTATGGCGGCAGTGATCAGCTTATGAAGGCAGGTGACGAAATCCTGTACAAATGCATACATCCCCCCATTAACCCTTGGATCATCAGGCATTATTGTCACTTTATTACCTGGACCTGTCATTAGCCGAAGCAAGGTGATCAAGCCAGGCATTTCAGAAAAATGCTAGAAGAACAGTCTTCCTCAGTGTTTCGAGAAGAGGATGTGTGCCTTTCCACATCTTTTGACAGAATCAATGGGGGAAAATAAAAGGATGCCTGTGAAGCGGGCCCTTTTTGCCTACCCCTTCCTCCTGCTAAAATTGAAAACTCTCAGGTGTCCAATTTTTAGTGTTCCTGTGTTGGCTAAAGGAGTAGCTTTCCTGAAGATCCAAATAAGGAACCATCACCCACGCAGAACAAAAAGCAAACAGAAAATTTCACAGTGGAATCAGGACTTTGGCTTCTAAACATTTCCCCATTTTATAGCTTCCTTATATTTTCAGATTCTTTTTTTTGGCTTCCTTCAGTCAGCACACTCCCTGCATAGATAAGACCAACACAGTGGGTAACAGATCATCCATCTTGGAGCTCGGATCTTTAAAGAAAAAATCATATAGAACACGTATACACACACGGATGCATCACTGTCAAGGGTAATTTAGCAGAATCTTGCCATGTGATTGGGGGACCCGAATATGGTTGTCAACATGTATTCCCTACTTCTGGTGAATCTGAGCAGACGATCCTTGTTTTTCCTAAGTTTCAAAGCTGAACTTCCAATATTCCTTGTCCCCTTTGCTGGTGTGCCAGTGAACTTCTTAGCATAACTGGGGTGTAGACTGAACCTATGGAATCACGGACTCTCTGAATGTTAAAGAGGACCTAAGAAAATATCCAGACCAACTACCTCACTTGCCAGGTGAGACTGGACCAAAGGGCCACAGGGAATGTGGCCTATGGCCGGCCTGTTTCTGCTGTCCCCATCAAGCACCTTCCCATATTTCAGAGGGCACCTACCACTCTGTCATAACTCCTCCATGGGGAACTGACACCTGAAGGGGGATTTATATAAACTGAAACTTCTTTTTCACACTCTTCAATAGGGATGAACAAGGAAGCACCCCTGGGAGAGGTAACTCATTCACTTAATTTTTAAGGTAAAATAAGGTGTACACTGATATCAACACAGGTCCACAGAGATTTAACAGAGGGATGGCTGAAGGGGAGAAGGAAACAGAAGTGAAGAAGCAGAAGGGGAGAGGAGGAGGAGGAGAAGGGGAAAGGGAGGGCGAGGGCCACTCTCCTTAGAGTTCAGGACCTGGGCTGGCCCGAGGAATGGGCTCCAAGGGAAGCAGTCACAGCTTCTCCCCCGTCCTGTCCACCCCCCAATATGCAAAACCCCGTGGCTCAGGCTAAAGTCAGAACTGGTCTGGCTTCCTCCCTTTGTTTGCAGAGCCCCTGCTATTTGGGCAGAACTCTTGGTCCCATAAACCAGGAGTCATCAATATCTAGAAAGAGAAGCAGCCTCGACACCTGGACACAAGCCAACTGTTTAAAATTTCACACCAAATCTATAAATTACATGTTCACATTGCAGACCAACCTGACTTTTTGTTGTTGTTGTTGTTTAATATATTACCTTGTTTTTTGCCCATTTCAGTTTCACGTCCTCCCTCACTTGCCCCGCATCCTGGCATCACCTGAAGCCATTTCAGAGACTCAGGGGTGATTGACCCTCTGAGATCTTGCTGGTCTCCCCAAGCCTTTTTATGGCACAAAGCAACAAAATTAAATGTGGCATGTTGGCTATCACAGAATAACTTTTAATTGCTTAATTAAATCAGAGATTTAAAGAAGGAAAGATTCAAGAGTTCCCTTTGAATGAGAAATACAAGGAGATGCCAAAATGGATGAGGTTACTAATCAGAGGAAGAAAGCCCTTAGTATTTACATATGATAAAAATGCAGGCCAGGACTTTAAAACAATAAGTCCACCTTAAAATTCCAATTCAGTCTATTTATGAGCTTTTATTATCCAGGTAGTCCTATAAAGGACAGAGAAGACCTCATTATCCAACTTAATTCAGATCAGGGTTAGATTTAAAAAAATACGACCGCCCAGGACAAAGAAATTGCCATAAAATTGAGTTACTATAAATGTGTTCCAGTTTAAGTAAATAAGCCCTTAAAACGGGCCTGAGGAAAGTCTACACTGTACACAGACTCAGGCACGCTAAGTATACAGGTGACAATTAGCAAGTGTGAAAAGCTATGGTCATTCGCTAAATGTGTAAATCTAAAGGCAACCGAGTGAAAAGATCCAAAAAAGGGAAACTGTTAAATCCATTTGTACATGGATTTAACAGTGAAGCATTTCATTCTTCATGTTTTTACTTGGTGTCTTGAAATAATCCCCTTTCTGTCTCCACTCTCCCTCTTAGAAACTGCGCCCGCCTTATTTATTTATGAAGTCTGAAGGTTAGTCCTACCTGCTGAGACTAATTAGCCCTGTGCTTTGTATCCTATGCAATCCTGTCTGATTAAACGTACACATTTGTTTTACTTCTTTTCAGACTCCTTCTCACTCTACTTCTGATTTTCCGATTAATATTAAAGTTGGGAGTTACAGTGATTCCCCTCTGCACTCCCACCCCCATTTTTATTTTGCCTGTATCTTTCTCTTTAGTGTGCAAATGTGGTCGTGAATTTTTTTCCAGTGCAGGGGAATTCACTGGCCTTGTCAATCTTGGTAACATTATTTTTAGAAGTCTTCTTTCTGAGACCTTAGCCTATAAAATAGTTTTGCTGAAACCCCAAACTCTCTAAATATTACATGGTAAATTTGCCTTCTTTTGGAAACCTTAGGTGGTAATGGGCCAGCTGAAAGGCAGGTGAGATGTTTTTAGGCATGGGTCGGATAATTTAGTACATCATGGACTCTAGATCAACACTACTCCTAATAGACAATTTGCTAATTTCTATTGATTTCTTTTTTTCTGATTCTTTTTGTCTCCTTTTCATGGTATAGTTTCCAGTCCACTTCTCATTGGATATTTGCAAAAAAAATGAGTGTTCTTGCTCCATCATCCAGGGACACCGTGTTTTGGGAGCCAGGCCTTTTACCCTTTAATATAATTCTGTTCCCCACTTTGTAGCAAATCAGTTTGCTCCCCAGGTGCCTAAAAATCAAATACCTGCCTCATAGCCCAGGTTTCCCATCTCCTCCATGAGTTCTTCCGGCATCAGCTTGGTTAGCAATTTCCTGCCAGAGCCATCTACATCTTGATTATTTGGTCAGTCTTTCGGGGATTTCATTTCAGACCCCCTTCCAGAAAGATTCCGGCACCACTGAGCCCAGGGGTTGGTGAACTTTCAGTTTTATTTTCCCCGGCGGTGTTAACGCCCAAACTTTTCACCTCCAAAGTCAGAAAGGACTTTGAATCCTAGCTCATTTCCTACCACCTCAACGTCAGTTAAAAAAAACCAAACACTCTATATTGAAAAGAATCGTGTATTTTTCCTCAAGGATATTTTTAATGCCTCTGACAAACATTACAGTATTTGATTGTTTTTTGGATAAAAGTCACCTTCGCATATTTATTCTAGTGAGATTTAAGATTTAATGAAATGATTCACTATTAATAAACAAAATGGGGAGGGAAGATCTCGTCGGTTAATAGTTTCTTTCACTGCAGATGACCAGGAACTTTGCCCAGCCCTCCACTTCCCCAAGCTCGCTGAAAGTGGAAGGTTGATCTTTCTTCTTGACCACTTCTGTTCCATCCCGCCCAAGGGTGGCTGATTTCACTGCTGAATTAACCACTAAGCACCCCCCCTCCTCCTTTTCCCCTTCCTTAAAACTTATTTCTAATATTTCCAAAGTGCACTTTTTCTGGGCCTCTCCCCATCCCCGCCCCCCAAGTGGGCTTTCCTTCCGCCTTCCCGGGCTCGGATTCCTGACTCGGTCGCCACCCCCTTCCCCTCCTCTCCCACTCCGCATTGTCTTTCTGAAGCCGCCCCCCCCCCCCCCCCCAGAGCGAGTCCCCGTCCCCTCGCCCAGACTCCCGGGCTCGCACACACTCAGCGCAGGCCTCTCCCCCTGCACCCTCCTCCCTCCGTCTCGCTCCCCCCTCCTCCCCCTCCCCTGTCCTCCTCCCCCTCTCCCTCCTCCCTCTCCCGGCGCCCGAAAGGATCATTGTTAGCCGCCCCCGCCCCGCCCACCCCGGCTGTTTATTATGCACACGTCACCGGGACGGCCCCGCCCCCCGGCATCTCATTAAGCGAGTGTGTTCCTCTCGCCCTGTCAATAATCTCCGCTCCCAGACTACTCCGTTCCTCCGGATTTCGATCCCCCTTTTTCTATCTGTCAATCAGCGCCGCCTTTGAACTGAAAAGCTCTCAGTCTAACTTCAACTCACTCAAATCCGAGCGGCACGAGCTCCTCCTGTATCTTCGGCTTCCCCCCCCTTTGCTCTTTATATCTGACTTCTTGTTGTTGTTGGTGTGTTTTTTTTTTTACCCCCCTTTTTTATTTATTATTTTTTTGCACATTGATCGGATCCTTGGGAACGAAAGAAAAAAGAAACCCAAACTCACGCGTGCAGAAGATCTCCCCCCCCTTCCCCTCCCCTCCTCCCTCTTTCCCCTCCCCAGGAGAAAAAGACCCCAAAGCAGAAAAAAAGTTCACCTTGGACTCGTCTTTTTCTTGCAATTTTTTTTTGGGGGGGGGGCAAAACTTTTGGGGGGTATTTTTTTTTTTGGCTTTTCTTCCTCCTTCATTTTTCTTCCAAAATTGCTGCTGGTGGGTGAAAAAAATGCCGCAGCTGAACGGCGGTGGAGGAGATGACCTAGGCGCCAACGACGAACTGATTTCCTTCAAAGACGAGGGCGAGCAGGAGGAGAAGAGCTCCGAAAACTCCTCGGCAGAGAGGGATTTAGCTGATGTCAAATCGTCTCTAGTCAATGAATCAGAAACGAATCAAAACAGCTCCTCCGATTCCGAGGTAGGAAAAGCCCCTCGGGCTGGTGGGGTTTTTAATCTATTTCCTGGGCTTTGGCAAATGTGGCTTCAAGGGGAGAAATCGGGGCCGGGGGCGGCGGCGGGGCGCCGCGGGGCCGGGCGGGCGGCGTGTGCGTGCGGTGCCACCATTGCAAAAACTTGTAACCCTGTTTTTCTCTCCCCCCGAACCCCCCCACCCCGCTGATTCTTCTTCTCCCCCTTCTCCCCCCTCTGCGTGGCGTTTGCCCCTCGCCCTCCCCACCTCCACCCCTCCGGGAAGGCGGAAAGACGGCCTCCGCCTCGCTCCGAAAGTTTCCGAGATAAATCCCGGGAAAGTTTGGAAGAAGGTGAGTACGCCCCGCGCGCCCCGCAGCCGCCCGGAGCTACCCCCCGGGCCCGCCGCCCCGCGCGCCCCGGCCCCGCGCCCCGCTCGGCCCGGCCGTGCGCCGCCCGGGCCGGGGCGCCCGGCCACTTGGGGCACTTTCTGAAAAGTTTCTTCTCGCTCTCTCCCGCTCCGCGCGGCCGCCGCCGTCCCCTCGCCGCCCCGCCATGTTAGCGGCCAAGAGGCAAGATGGAGGGCTCTTTAAGGGGCCACCGTATCCCGGCTATCCCTTCATCATGATCCCCGACCTGACGAGCCCCTACCTCCCCAACGGATCGCTCTCGCCCACCGCCCGAACCGTAAGTGCCTCCGCGCCCGGCCCCCGCCCGCTGCCCGCCTGCCCGGCCCCGCATGCGGCCCCTGCCCAGCCCCCTCCTCCCCTCCCCTCCCTCCCCCTCCCCGCCTCCTCCCCTCCCCGCCTCCCCTCCCCCGCTCGTGGCCCAGGCAGCCCGAAACTCTCCAAACTTTTCTGCCTTTTGTGGACTGGATTTGTTTGCACTTCGCCATGTTCTTGCTTTCAGTTTGCTGCCTCGTGATGTTGGGGAGATCTTTCTTTCCAAGCAGGGCTTTGTTGGGGGGGAAAAATCAGAAGAACTTTCTTTTGCGCTCTGATTCCCCCCTCCCCCTGTGGTGGACTTGTTTGTTTCTTCACCCTGGGAAGATGACTGTGTGGCTCTTTTCTCTCTCTCTCTTCCTTCCCTCTTCTGTGGCGTCTTGGGCTTTCCCCGGTTAACTCCTTGGCTGCCGCTGCCGGGGGACTGAGTGACTGGCCTGTGCCCGACGCGCGGGTAGAGAGTGGGTTTTCCTCCAGGCGTTGGACTTGGGAACTAGCGAGCGCGCGGAGCCCGGGGCCCTGGAGAAGCGCCTCGGCTTTCTCTTTCGGCCGGTTATTTATTTAGCTTTCTAGCGGCGATCGCTGCCTCTCAGCCCTCCTCCCCTTTTCCCCTGGAAGGTCACGCTTCCCAGACTGGTCCCACTGCAAACTTGGGGGCTCTGGGCGTCCTTTTCTTTGGCAACCCCGCAGGGCCGCGAGCGCCCTGGGCGCCGTAGCGGGCTCGGCT
The DNA here is from genome assembly GCA_031878705.1 of Tapirus indicus. Classification (NCBI taxonomy): domain Eukaryota; kingdom Metazoa; phylum Chordata; class Mammalia; order Perissodactyla; family Tapiridae; genus Tapirus; species Tapirus indicus. The sequence continues at coordinate 18,563,268 of CM062921.1, read as the reverse complement.
GCCCGGCGCGCAGGCTGCGGGCTCTCCCCGGCCGCGCGGGGTGGGGAGGCCCCTGTGGCCGGGGTTCTTGGTTTGTGTGTAGCCAGGATGGCCTCCTCCGAGCCGACTCGATGTATTTCTAGGGAATTTTGGTGCCTTGGGATTTATAGTGGGGTCTGCGCTCTCTAGCTTCCGAGAGGATCCTGAGGGGCCAGAGACCAGGGTGTGCGGGGCCCAAAGGAGTGTAGAGGGTGAGGGAGGCCAAGAGCGCCTCTCCTTCAAGGGAATGGGCTGCTGATCGCGGGCCACCCAACTCTGGGGCCCCCAGGGCAGCGCGGGGTGCCAGGCTCCCGGCGCGCTTCCCGTAGTGTGCGTTCCGCGCCCACCCCTGACATTTGTCAATAAGGCTCATCCCCTTCCCCGACCGGCCTCTGCCCTCTGCCCTCGCCCTGAACCCCCTCCCCCATCCCACCCTCCTCTAAAAAGCCTGAATTACGAATCTCTAGATGTTTGTGCCCGGTGTTCCGGGATTATCATTTTGCACCTTCTCTGGTTTGGTCCCCCTACCCTTTATGAACACACTACTTTTGTTTTTTCTTTTTTGGTAACTCGGTGCTAATGGCCGAGGGCTTACCGGTCGGGAGTCGATCAGATCTACAAGTGTTTTTAAGCATTAAAATATTAACTATCAGGTTTGACTTGTTTTTTGGGCCCTGGCAAAAATGGCAAAGCAAAGGCATGCTAGACCGGTCATTTTTTATGGCCAGGAAAGAAATAATTATTCCCCCCTCCCCCGTGCCCAGGCTTCTGCATGCTTGGGAAGCTGGGAGAGCGTTTCAGGCCGACCTCCTCCTGCAGGGCCAGCTCTTTCAGGCTAAGGGGCCGGGCTGTCGGTTGCAGCTGTAGGGGAAGCACTGTCCGGTTACGTTGTATTTTTCTTGGGAGCTTGTGGGCATCTTAAACCGGGCTCATTCGGCTCAGAATCCGGAGGGTTTGTGTACTAACCAACCCGACCAAGCAACATTCCAAAGTTACCCTGAGAATTTCTTACTCTCCTCCCCTCCCCTTGCCATGGAAGCCTCCCTGGTATTATTTAAAATCCACTTAGCCATCTGAAAGACCACCTGAATATTGAGCTTTGATGGCCGGCTTGCTGGCCTTCTTGACTCTTTGCAAACTCCTTGTGACCGCTGGCAATCTGGCTGTATTTCCTAAAACTTGAACAGTTGTGTTGTAATTAGGAAACAGAGAAATTGTTAAAGGCAAATAAATGATTTCCCAGTGCGAAAAGGAAGGCTCCCGACCATTCGTCCCCTTTGTGGGCATTATAGGACTAGACGGCATGTAGTTATTTTTAATTGTGGATGTAGCGGGTGGCTTTGTGCTGTGACATCAGATTGAGCCGGAGAAGACATTTCTGAACTCAGTAGGCAGTTTTAGTATTTGCATGTCAAACACCAACAGACATCTTTGTGTATTCTGCTCCTTCCTCCTTCCTATCTGTTACCTGAGTTAGATTACGTGCTCCCAAATTAAAGTTATTTATTTAGGCTGGTAAGCAGAGCAATGGGAATGAGGACAAGAGGCTGTTTTGTGTCACTCCTGATGTCTTCGATCAGAGGGCCAGCTTGCAATTCCAGATTTGATACAGCTGCGGCATAGGCAAGATAGCGGTCTTTTCATGCTCATCTGAAATTCTTAGTGTTTCATAGTGTGTGTTTTTGAGGGCAAGGTGTAAAGACAAATTAGCTGTGTGCTTTGTTCTTTTCCCAACCCTCCTTGGTGGTGGTGTTTTTGCTACATTTTCTGTTACTTCTGAGTGTACCTGTAAGCAGCTGCATCCTTTAAAAAGCAAACTCTTTGGATCCCTGACTTCTGCTTTTCTGTTTAAGAATGTAAAGAATTAAGGAGTATCATTAAATCGGCTTGTGATGAATAATACATTATCTCAAGAATAATGCTTTAATTGATGAAGACGCCATAAAGCTAGATGGTAATAATTTTATTTTAAAACGACAAAGATTTCTGCATAACATTAATTTAGTCTTTGATACAGTAATAGGAATGGCTTTGAAAAAGACGGATTCGAATACAAGAATGCATTAAGGAGAGAGGTCTAGTGACGTCGATGGGAAGTCATAGAACTGCAAATATTAGAATTGTGGTTATGTTTGTATACTAAAATTAAGAATATGTTAACCATATTAAAGTTGAAGGGAAAAGTAGTTTTCCATTTCTTTCTCCTTCCTGCTGAACGAGAAATAGGAATATGGTGGTCGAAATTCCAGTTATGTTTGACATTTCTTTGTAAGGACTTGATTATTCGAGCTCTCGCATCTTTTATCTAAAGTTATTTGCTTTTCAACTGAGCTATTTGCTACTGGGTTGAACAAGTAAATAAGTGGCATCTTGAATTCATTTTTGAACTTGGAATCCAGCATTTAAAGGAGACCAAGAGGGGCCTATTCATTGGGGTTTTATTTAGCCGGGCAACAACTTCTCTTTCTGCCTTGTGAAAAATGGACGTCTCCTCACTCAAACAACATAATCCTTTTGAATACAAAAGATTTAGACCTTGGCGTGTGAAGGGTTAATGGTGGTCTTTCCCCGTTGTCCTCCCGCCCCCCCACCATCACCCCTCATTGTTTTGACAACACTTTTCAAAGTGTGACATTCTGAGCCCCTACATAACAATGTAATATTACTGTAATTACACAGGTCATTACATTTTAAATAGAGAACAATAAAATGCTTATCGCCCTGAAAAAGAACAGGTGTTCTTGCCTTTCTTTGGTATTTATGCTAATTGTTTTTCATCTCCTTCAGAAATATTTATGGCGAACATGTTTAGATTTCAATCTCAATGCAACAGTATTAATTCCGTGCTAATCTTTATAGGTTGGGGTTTAATGTCTGCAGTATGGATTATGGGCTCAACATTCACCCAATAAGTCATATTTTAATGATTATAAATTTAATATGCCAGCGCTTTGCAGTTTGTTGAAATTAAAGCTTTATGAAACCCCAGAAACAAACTGCTAGGCAGTTGGGAGCCTAAAGTGCTTATCTGGAAGAAGTGTTTCTGGAAACTTCTGACTGCCTAAGGGAAGTAGCTTTCACTCGATGCCCCCTATCTGATTGAGAAAAGATCCCGGTTCTTGCTAGGAGTTTTCCACCTTGATTTTAATTTTTCTGATATGGATTTCATTTAGAGTCACTGCTGGAAGCTGGTCAGCTTTCTGTTTCTTAGCAAGCTGTGAAAAAGTTACAGGAAGGTTTCCGGGGGCTGGCAGATCAAGAATGCTGTTCTGTTAGCAGTGCAGGATAACGGCAGTTCTGCACGCCATTAAAAAAATATTTGCTTTAGAAAACTAGCATTTTAATAGTTGCACCAGAGGCTGTGCAGTCTTTCCAGGTTTTGAATACCTCCTTACATCCCACGAGGTGCCCGTGTGCCGGCAAAAAAGTGCCTAGATTTCTTGGTTGAGAAATCCTGGTGCAACTTCTCTTACACATGCACAGTGGGTAAACTAGAAGGTATCTAAGAGGATTTTACATTTTGTCAGATGTTTCACAACAGGGGCCCCCGAATCACATTAAAAATGCACTGTAGAGAAAGGACAGCTGCAAATTTTTGTGTGGACGCGTGTTTCTGGACCATGACTAAAACTCCGAGGACCTTTTCCCCAGCTGTCTAGAAGTTATGTGGAAGTTGGTTTATTGGCAGTTAAGTATGAGACAACCTGGATTTAGCAAAAGCTCTCTCCTACACAGGAAGTAGATGACATTCTGGGGCAGGGGGGAAGGGACGAGACTTCAGGCAAGGAGTGATTTACTCCTTTTTTGTTTTTTTAAACCATGGAGTTGCCAAATAAATAAGCACTTTCCAAGGAAGTAGGTGTAAGCTTTTTAGTCTTGGTTAAGTGGAATTAGATAATATCTTTAACCGCATTTATAACTGTTTGGAGGCGACACATTTCAGAAGTTTTGAAAAGGAGGGGTAAATCAAATTCTTGAGGCTTTTATTTTTGAAGGGGTGTGTGATGTGGGTGTCTTGAGTTTCTTCTGGGAGTGAATATTGGCAACCGTGTAAGTAAATCTTCAACTCTGACTTATAATTGAGCACATTTGTGAAGGAAATGGTTAATTTTACAACCAAAGGCAAACTTGCACCTCGACAGGTCTGCTGAAAGAAAAGTGCCCCAGTCCTTTGCTGGCAAGCGCCACTGGGTCATAAATCCACAGGCGTTATTTACAGCCCATAACACTTATGAATGTTAAGATATTTGACGCCACGTTGGCCTTATAATATTCAAGGTCCGCAGACATTGGCAGTAGCTCAAATTTCTCTCACTAATTATAAGCAATGAGATGGGGGGGATGCCCATGGCGAATGCTGCCCTCCCCTCTTCTCTGACCCCCACCTCTACAATATGAGCTTACTGAGACAGACACCCCCTCTTTTGGCAGCTGATTTGTACTTTTCCTCTAGGCTATTGTTACACACATTTATAAAGAGATGGAAATTCAGTGGGGGGCTCTGCACAAATGCCTTTTTCAAAAGCAAAGTTGCTTTAGGTGTTTGCATCTTTTTCTTTTTCTTCTGGTTTCTCTCTTTTTCCTTTCTTTCTCTTTTCTTCCCTTTTTTTGGAGACTATGTTGTCTATATTGTGATATTTCCCAGAATACTTAAACCTGATACGGGAGACTGTTCTTTAATTTATATGGTGTTCCATTGAGCGGGCCGGGAAAAAGACACACGTTGCGTACTGCATTAGTTAACATGAGGGTTTGAAAAAGAAAGTGAGGGGGGGGCGAGGAGAGTTGATTAAAAAGAATTTGATGGATGAAAAAAGAAAATCCAGATTTACGTTAGGGATGGGAAGGATTTGGGAAAAGTGTACCAGTATCTGGGGGAGGAAGCGCAGAAAAATAGCCAGGGAGGCAGAATAAATGCTTGACTAAGACAGATTAGAAAAGTATATGGGAAGATGGGATGAAACTTTGGGCTTGAGGGAATGGCTTGATTGAAACTGGAGATTGGAAGTTTCTTATGGGAGGGGGTACCATGCGGGGACAGCTGTTAAAAACTGTGTTGCTTGGCTCAGCAAAGACAGGTTCCCATCTACTCCTCACCCAGAGCTCTATCCAGCCATAGATGTGTTCCTATCAGTTATTGTGTGAGGATCTGGGGGTGGGGGCTGGGGCGTCTGTGATTGAGACCCCAGTGTGAGAGTGGAGGCCAATGATCTCCCCGATTTTAATTTATTTTTAAAAAGTGGGCTGTTCTGGTGTGTATGTCACAAACTGACCGCGTGGTACAGGGGGAGAGGGAGGCTGAGGCGCCTGGGTAACTGTTGAGGGGGGCTGATGGCTCTGTCATTTCTGGCTGGATCCTTCCTCCTAAAACCCCAACTTAAAGACGGAGGCTGAAGGGTTTTGTTTTCTAATCAATGGAATGCAGAAACTTACTAGCTCTCAGGGACAGATATGAATCCCTTAACAGCTCATTACAAAGATGGGGCTGTGGGATCTTTGAACGGGTTATCAGCCTTGGTGTTCTTCGGTTTTCCCAGGATAGATTTTTCTTCCTTAGGCACGTCTGATTTCGGGCTGGTAACTCAGCTGGTTGAATCATATTCTTTTTTGTCATGAAGTAGCCCCAGTTTGGTCTACAGGGGAAGGAATGGCTGTGAGTGGGATCAGCTCCGAAGGAGTTAAAATTGCTCGCTAAAGTTTGGCATCATGAAAATAAATTTGAGGCCTGGTAGGCATTAGCAGGGCACAGCACATTTACAGAGCTTAATTAGTACGAACTGTAATTGTTCATGGTCTGCCAGAAGAAGTAATGTTCAGGAAAAGTGGAGTCCCTCTCTTGCAGTCTTCAGTTTGAAACCGATAAATCACTTGCATATTTGTGTAGTGATTCAAATGGAGCTAAGACCTCTCCCATCCCAACATGTGGTAAATTGTAAAGTCAATGAATTGCAGATGTAGGCTACAGTGAGATTCTCTAAGAAAATGCAGAATGAATGGGAGAGAGTGATGCTATAAATATTTACTGAGAAGATAACTAGGTTCCTCGTGCTGGACCAATTAAGATGTACTAAATATATTAGTAAAATGCCTAAAAAATTGAGAGGATTTGTGTGGGTCTTTGGGTGGGTTGGTTTGTTTTGGAATGTGAAATAAAAGGCACTATATTATTGTTGTGTCAGTTTTATTAAGCCTGAATCACAATGGCATACCCAGGGAGGGACACATGAAACCCACATTAATGCAAATTAATTCGTTATGAGTTGCCGCGCTGTGACTGCTAAATGGAGTAATGATGGGGCATCATTTTAAGAGTGTTAGTGTAGCAACTTTTAATGAAAAATGCTAAGTTACGAACATGTCTCAGCACTTTAGCCCATGTGTTTTTATATGTTAGAAATGTGTTTTGTACAAGAGCAGGAAACTTGATTCACTTTATTTCCCTCCCCCGCCCCAACATTTTAAGAACTTTAATTCTGTTTTGAGGTTTAAAGAAAATCATCTAGTTTTTCCTCAGAAATCAACCCAGAAATGCCTATTACCATAACCAAGTTCAACTTCAACTTTTCTCCTTTTTTTTTTTTTTTTTTTTGCAAGAGATTGCAGCACAAAGTGGAAAAACAATGACTGTAGCATCCCCCGGTAGACCTATAGATGTAACTTTCTTGAAGCGATTTTTTTCCCGTTTTTTTCTTCTTAGAGGATTTTGGTCTGAGGCAATGTTGCAAGTCAATACTTCTTTCCCCCAATGTGAGTAGGTGGATGTGTATGGAAGCTGTAAAAGTTAATGATCGTTCTCTGACTCATAGCTGATGGTTTCAGGTTGAGGAAAAGAAAAGAAGAAATTAATGAGGGTAAATAGACATTTGATGGAACATGGAGACAGAAGGAGAGATTGTTCTTGTGTCTGAAGGCATGCATTTTGTTGCAGCAGAATTTCTGAAGGAGAATGCCAGGAAGTGGAAAGGCAAAGCCTTTGTCAAGTTGTTGTTTTAGGATGGCACAAATGTTCGGTGTCTAGATCTTTGCAGGAATGTCTAAGCCGGGTACCTACCGGTCGGTGCTGGTTTTGCCTTCCCACTGGAAGTTAGAGGTCCCCTTGACAATTTTTAAAAGGGCAGGCATCAACCCGGAGTCCTGGACAGAAGTTTATTTCCCATTAAATGTAAAAGAGGCTCCCGACATAGGACTAGGGGTGCTGTGTCCGTCCTGAAAAATGACCGATGACCTCAGAAAAAGTCGTCTTTTATGTTAATAGCATGGAAATTAAACTTCAAGAGGTTCATGGTGGTAGCTACAGGGTAGAAAGGAAAGTGAACCAAAAAACCTCTCAAAACCAAAACCTTTTAGGAAATAAATCTGGGTTTTTTTTTTTTTTTTTAATAAAAGAGAAAGCCAAGTGATTCATAAAGCTGAAAATAAAGCAAATGCCCCACCTCTTCCCAATTTAGTGGAATGAATAGGCATAAAAAATTAATCTTCATCCCACTGGAAGTTCACTTCATGCTGGAAAAACCAACATAGGGTTTCAATTTCTTTAGTCACCTTTGAGGCTGAGATCATGTGGTTGAAAAAGCCATTCCCCTCTCCCATCTCCGGCTATCTCTGATGTCATGTATCTGAAACATCAAATTTAGGGCCCGTAGTAGTGGTGAGAAATAAAACGAGAGAAATCAAGATAGGATCATAATAAGGGAAGCGTTTCATGGTAAAATGTTGGTTTTTCAATTGCCGGAGAATTGTGCAAGCCCAACCCATCTTTGTGGTTCTTCCTCTGGACAAGTGAGGGAGGGTCATCTGGAGGTGTCAGAATGGGTGGGTGGGCTTGGCTATTGTAAACAAGCACGCAGGAAGGGAAGGTTTATTTTGTTGAGAGTTTCATGGGAAGGAATTAAATGAAAAGTACCTGGGAGTTCTCATTTGGTGACACTCCAGGGCACCCCAGGGAGGGAGGCACCATGTTGAGGGCGTCTTGTGTGCCCAGGGTGTAACAGCCACAGTTGCTGGCAGAGAAGTGACGCCAACTGCTGCAGGTGACCAAGAGCAGGGCGGTCCCAAGAGTCAAGGCAGGTGGGCACCTGGTTCTTAAACTCAGATTCAGAGTTTAGAGCCTTAGCTAGCTGTCTTGGCTTGGCTCTCTCAACCTCCCCATATCTTCCAAAAAAATAAAGGGCCAACCATCTCTTGTTCTCTCCTTCCTTGAAGCTTTTTACAGAGATATAAATAAATTATTGTTCCAGTTTAGAATGCCAAGTTTTTACTGGGTCCTTGTATTTTATCTTGGTTTTAAAAGGCTAGACTATAATGAACAAGGCATCTTTGTGTTTTACAGGGAAGGGAACAGCAGTTTAAAGTGTGTGTTTTAGAGAGAGTATTGGAGAAAAGAGGGGGTGGAAACCCAAAGGAGACACAAGAAAATTGTAAGTCTTCCTTGCTGTAGCTGGGGGAAGTTTAGCTCAAAATCTCTCCAACACAGTGGTGACTGGCTGGGAGTAAAGATCTGATGGGAGCTTGGGCCGTGTGTCTTTATGAGCTGGTCTAGGGTGTTCTCTGTGGCTGGACACCAGAGGAGAAAAGTTACATTGCTTGCGGGTGTCAGAACAGTGTATGTGAAGGTTAAATTAACTTTGTCCTAGATTCTTAAGGACTTTGCAGCTGGATTTTGACTGTTTTCATTGCAACATGCTCTCTGGGGGTGTGTTGCTGTTTGGGTGGTTGTGAACGCCGGGATTAAGAATGGAACCGGACAAGTGCAAACTGAATTTGGATTAGCCACAGTTTCATTAATTTATTCATAAGACTGTGATTATATGAAATTTTGTTTCCACGACATATACTTAGTTATCAGGTGTCCATTCAATTTTAATTGACAATTTGAGATTCCTGTGGTTACCCTGAGTGCAGATTGCCTAGGGCTCTGCAGGGTTTGTGGGAAGAAAAGCTTGGACAAGTTTTCATTAGGCTCTGAATCAGGCAGTTGGAAAAAAGGAGAATAAAACCAGCTGAAAAGGGGGACAAGTTGTTAGTGTTGCCTTCTGTGCTTAGAAGGAGAGCCCCCCCCCCCCCCCCAGACAAGAGCTGCTCTCTGGCCAAGAATTCCAAACTCGCAGAGGAACCTGTCCCTTGCACAGAAGTTGTCTTAACATGATGCAGAATTGTCACAGTAATTAGTGCAATCTATACTTACTGACTGGCAGTTTTCACAAAAAGGACAGGGGGGCCAAGGGTACAAATTCATCTTGCTTTTTCAGCAATTCACTTTAGATGAACTGCTTCTGAGTGTGTGTGTTGGGGGGTGGCCGTGTGTGTGTGGGGCGTATCTTCAATTGCTCAGCGTTCATCTCTTGTTTTAGGAGTGTGGTTCATTACTCTACTTTGACAGATAAAGGAATATTTTTGGGGGGCCCCACTTTTATTGTGTCCCCTTTTAACTTTGATTAAATATCATGTTTTGGGGCAAGCAGTCTCATAATACATATAGGCAGTGTTTTTGTTTGTTTATTTGGAATAGATGAAATGATCTCAGAACCCACTGTATCCTAAAATGGGGACTTATAGCCTTATCCCCCTTATAGCAAGATGGATTTAGACTGTTTTTTAAATTTGATTACTACTATGTTGTGTTTATTTTGAGTTGGTTCAAAAGTTCTTAGGTAAATTTCTTTTTTTTTCCTCCCTTTCTTTTTTTAAAAACCTGTGTGGACTGAATAATTTTTCTTGCAGGGAGCAAGATATAAAATCATTGGATCTAAAACTCTCTTGCAGTCTGGGTTACGCTTTGCTATCAGAAGTGTCCTGGTAATACTAATAGTTTAGCAATAGTTTGTTATAATACAGATCCGTGTTTGGAAACTCAGCTGATTTGCCTATTGCTATGTGGTGAATGGGCGGCGATTCCCTGGGACCACCTGACTCTTCATCATTTGTTCGTGTGTGGCAGATGAAAATGCATTTTCAGATATTGTTGAGATCCTTTAGTGATTGTTGTCCTGTTTACAAAATAGATCAGCAGATGGTGATTGTTCTCCCGATTGGTGGGATCCCAAGATTAACAAGTGTTATTTGGGAAAAGAAGAATTTGGTGAGGAATCTTGGTATTCCTTTCCATTTGGAGATTCCCACTTCTTTGGTGGGGGATCTGCAGAGCTTCAGAGGGAAAGGCCCTGGAGAGACTTCAGCCTTCTGCTGTGGAGGGTCTGGGAGAACGAGGGACGTACATTCACCCAGGGGCCACCGAATAGGTGGTCTTTAGAAAACTCGGTGGCTCTTTGGCAGCGGCTGGCTCCCTCTTTGGGGAAGTGTGGCTTCCTAGAGTGCTGGCTAGAGAGCTGTCCTGGGACGGGGAGCTTAGTCATTGTGAAAGAATGTGTAAGGCATCGGGTGGCCCCTGAATCGGCCTGACACGTTTGTTTTCCCCAAAATAGAATTGTGTTTGAGAGCGAGAGCCCAGTTATTAGAACCGTGGGGGGCTTGTACCTATTGCAGTCTCGTGGCTTCTCATAATCCTCTCTCACTACCTCTTCCTCTCGCCTCCGTGTCGCAATTCTGATGACTTTTTGCAGCACACAGTTAATTTTTCTGCAGCATCCTGCTCAGCACACTGGCTTCCTTTATGTCTTAATGGGCATCCGTCTTTCCTTTTCATGTCATTGATTCTCACTCCTGTTCCCTCCTCCCTCCCTTTTTGCTTACTGAATAGGCATTTTCTTTTTTTTTAAACTTCACCTTAGATTATTGTGAGCATCTTATTCGTAGCCACGAATAAAAATACACAGGTCTTGATTGAATGCCAAGGCTGCGGTTCAGTCTGGGAAGGTTTGTCTGCTATTCATAAACTGCTTAAGATGTTTTCTTGTAGTTTGTGACATAAGCAGAACGCTTTGATTTGGTTTCTTTCTACAGCTCCATTTTCAGTCCGGGAGCACACATTACTCTGCGTACAAAACGATTGAACACCAGATTGCAATTCAGGTAGGAAATGCAAGAGATCCTGAAGTTTGAATTGTCAATATGTAGGTCTCTTGTGTCTTTTATTCTCCACCCCTTCCCCTAACCCAGATGGTGATGGTGATGATATTGATGGTGGTGATGATGATGATGATGATGATGATTGTGGTGATGGTGATGATGATGATGGTGATGATGATGATGGTGGTGATGGTGATGATGATGATGGTGGTGATAATGATGACGATGATGGTGGTGATGATGATGATGGTGGTGATGATGATGATGGTGGTGATGATGATGATGGTGGTGATGATGATGATGATGGTGGTGGTTGATTCATTGGGGGAGGTGGGAAGCCAAGAAAAAACAAGAGCAGAAGACATGCTGCTAAAATGATTTAAAGATACGGAAAGAAAGAGAAGCCTGTGTTTTTTGTTAAGAATTTCATCAGGCGTAATGGGCATCCAGACCCCAGCTTGGCTACTGTTTTTTGCTTAGGGAGGGGTCTCAAATTGGGAGTAAAACGAGGTGACAGAATGTGAATGAGAAGAATTAAGGGGGGAGGAGATGGGAGAGGAGGCTGTGTGGCAGCCAGAGAGTTGTTTCCGGTGGATCAAAATCATGTTAAGTGATGCTAAGAATATCACTTTTGACCTGATTGTCCTGAAATGTTGGTTTCTCTTGGACCTATTGATATATGACATTGAAAGCGCTGGGAGGGAAAGGCGACAGATCCCAGCACCTGATGAGGGTCTTGTTTCCTGGTCACGTCGTACTTCCATTCTCTTAAATCCGAAGGCTAATTAAACAAATCACAGACTAATGTAGACTCAGAGCTGAACCGATGCCAACAGAATGCAATCGTGGAGCGAGAGCAGACTAATACGATTTTCGTCTGTCTGCCTGGCCTTGCCAGGATGGATGTACCTCGTGGGGTAACTAATGGTACCGAAACTTCTTGAGTCTTCTGGTTTAACCCTTTGAAGGGAGGCTTTTCAAAACCGGTGGTTGTGATGTTCAAGTCTGGCTCTCGGGTGTTCTCTTCTTGGGAGTGGGTGTTGGTTGGTTAGACCGCTGCTCCCTTTCTCGTAATTACCCCTTGCAGGTGACGCGTGTACGTGTATGTGGTCTCATGGAACTCCAGCCACGGCGCAGCTTTGTAGCTCTGCTGTTTCAAATCTGCATCTTCCTGGATAAGTCTTTCAGATAGCTGTTAGCTCCAGGTAAATGGTGAGTCATTCCACCAGAGAAAAGTATGACTCAGCAGTTTTATTTGGTGGATCCCTGATATTTTTGTGCTCCTGTCAAGGGAGTCACTTATTTAAAACATATTTTGATTACTTCTGCAGTTGAGCTGCTGATGTGTGTGTGTGTTTTAGGGGAAAGTGCGACTCCCCCCTCCATCCCCAAATGTTTTCAAGCCTGGTCTCTTTAACTGATGCTGCAGTTGTCCTTGCTGGCACACTTCCTGGTGGACCCTTCTTCCCTTTGATTAACAGCATGGTGACTCTTATTCCCAGAAAATGGTTTAGACTCAGGGCTTGGTTAGAGAACAAGCCAAACCCTACCTCTCCATGAATGGATGGATGAACAGACAGTGTCCTGAGGCCCACTGCAGCTCGTGGAGTGCTGGAAAATCCTGTTGCCTGGGGTGTGGGAATTGTTGAGGTTGAATAGCATAGTGATCTCTATCTTGGTGTGGAAAGGCTGGCTGGGGCCATGTCACTGGGAGACCAGCCGAGACCAGACCAGCTGTTGTGTCTTTACACCCGTTGCTGAAGCATCCCTTGTTAGGCCGAGCAGTTCGTCTTTCTCCAAACCACCTGGCACGGTGCAGGCCATGTGAAGCTCTTTCTCAGGAGGAAGATGGAGTAAATTACAGAGCTCATTGTTTGGAGGACTGAAACCATTACTATTTCTCTATGAACAGGTAGTATTGTTCTCCCCCGCTTCTGTTTGCTAAGGCTTGATGCCCATGTGGGCAAACAGAGAGACATTTTATTAGAGATCCAGCACCGGCATGCTTTCAGTGTTCATTCTCTCCCAATCTCTGCTAGGCCAGGACGAGGCCAAGCCAAATGGCATCTAGCTGTAATTTTAGTTTGATCATCAAAGGATAAATGGCAAAAAAACAAAACAAAAGAAGCAAAGGGAAAAAAGAGGACACCTCAGACACAATAAAATTGTTCCCAAAGCACATGGTGGCTCAGCAGCTAGGTGGGGGTTAGAGGAAAGGGTGACCCTGCTTCAGTGTGGGGTAGAGCACACATTTTCCTTTCGCTCCTTTCTGCAATTTAGGGCTTAAATGCAACGTGATTGTTGGGGCAGAATTTTCTTCCCTGGAAACTTAAAACTGTTTAACCTTAATAAATACTGTATTTCAATATGAGCTGAGCTTGTTGCTCTCCTAAGCTATATCCTAAAATAACCTCGTAGTATGATACCGTGCATCACATGAGATTCATACCCCTTTCCCTTCCCAATCCTCATGTAATCTCAGAACTTGGGCAAGTTCACCATTTATATGAATGGCCTCTGGGTGATTCTGTAGACATCTTGTGTTCTTGTAAAAGGTTTGGACACGATATCAATTGCTGTGTTCCCCACTTTTGACAATCTCTTGACTCCTCTCAGTTTTGAAAAGACAAGAGTAACACAAATGGCCATATTCTCCCTAAATGGTTAACACAAATATAATTGGAATGAAAATTAAAAGGCCTCTGTTTTAGACATAGTTATTTAACTCTATTGACTTTTAAGGAGTTTCATTGAAATATAATGTAAATACAGCACAGTACACAGATCCTTAGTGGAGGGGCGGTTGAACTTTTACATTTGTGAATATCCATGAACTCGTCACCCAAATCAATATATACATGGGGTTCGTATGCATTTTCTGTAAAGGTCCAGATAGTAAATATTTTAGGCTTTGTGGGACATACGGTCTTTATGGCAACTACTCAACTCTGCCATTGAGGTGCAAAAGCAGCCCAATATAATACCTAAAGGAATAGATGTGGCTGTGTCTCAATAAAACTTTATTTATATAAACAGACGGTGGCTGGATTTGGCCCACAGGCTGTAGTTTCCTGGCCCCTGTTAAAGAATATTACCAACTCCCCCAGAAGTCTTGCTTTTTCCCTTCTCTTCTCAGTCATACGGCTTCCCCCACCTCCAACAAAAATTCTTGCCATGGATTAGTTTTGCCTATTTTTTTAGCTTCTTAGAAATTGGATTGTACAGAATATACTGTCTCATGTTTGGCCCCACTAAGCATTATGTCTGTGAGTTTCATCCCTGTTATTGTGCGTAGTAACAGTTTGCTCTTTCTTATTGCTGTGTAGTATTCCACATAGGAATATGCCACAATGCACGTTCTTTCTATATTATTGGATATTTGGATTGTTTCCAGTTTTCTGCTGTTATGAATACAGCCCTAATAACATTCTCACCCACATCTTTTGGAGGAATATATGTGTTCATTTCTCTTGTTCACACACAGGAGTGGACTTGGAGAGGCATGGGGTAATATGTGTGTTTAGCTTTGCATTGACTTTTTGAGAGAGACTTGAACACTGGATTCAAGTGTTGTCATTGACATGCACTCGCATAGTGGTTGTTGGGTGTGTGAGTGATACATATGAGGGGGAGCAGTAAAATGATCTAGGTGTGGTCAGAGGCCAGTTTGCTCAGGCTCCAGTGCAGGCCCCTTCACACAGTGGTTTGGCTTCAGGCCCCAGCTCCTAGGAGCTCCTCCCACTGTCTGCATTACCCTGGGAAGAGATTTTGCAGGCTAAATGCCGTGGGGGACCCACATTGCAGATGCCTCCCAGGCATGCCCTGCAGGTGACCGTGGATAAATGTTTAGACATCTCTGCTGCCTCCCTGAAGAGAGCTCTTCCAACACTCCTCTGCTCATCATTATTCCAACCCCAAGAGCAGTGTTGTAATTAAGGTCAAGACCCATAGAAGATATTTCCCTGGCTTTTCAGAAGGGCTACTTTAGAACCAATTAAGCCTTTGTTTTAAGAGTATTTTGGCCAAAGGTTGATGTTTTAACACCAAGTCAGATGTGATTTAGGAAAAAAAAACTCCACAAGCAGCAAAAACAAACTTTGTGGACCTTTCTGGGTTGTTTTTCTTTTAAGATGTGAAGTGGTGTGTGTATGTATGTGTGTGTGCGCGTGTGTGCATGCACGCGCTTCTGTGTGTGCACAGAGACAACTAGGAGGGGATCCAGAAGAAATGGACCATTTTATTTGTTTACACAGCTGAGCGGTGGAGACTTTTGCAGTGGGTGTTGCTTTCCCTCTTGTCCTCAGGCTTGCAAGCTCCCAGCTGAGTTTTACCAAAGTACGCCCCTTCTGCTTGGTCTTCCAACTCGTCTGCCATGATTCAGTAAGGCCTCGTGGACCTTCCTCCAGGGCCTGGGTGCTTTCTGGAGTCAAGGAGAGAAGGCTAGAAACTGGAGAGCGTCCTGGTCCCATATTTTTGGATGTGAACCTGACGTTTCGTCTTGTCTGTGTCTTAAAATCGTTAAGATTCCTGAGGTGCTATGGTTCGGAGTCCGTCTCTTTGCCTCTTATGCAAGTAGACCCTTGGCATTCGTGATGAAAATGGCCAGAGGTTAGTATCAGTGGATTTGGGCAGGATATTTGGGAGGGCTCCTGGCTTTCTCCCACTTCACACTTCTGTTGGTAGTCTCTTGTGTTCTGGGCATGTCCCCTCACCACAGGTTCCCTGGCCTTTTCAGTTCTCACGAGGATGTGCTCCTTGAGGAGCAGGCCTGGGCTCAGTGGGAGAAACAACTTCAGTTCTTGGTGCCGTTGCTTCTTCACTCTTCCTTTAGGCCCATCGCTAGACCTGGCTGTGAGATTTCATGTGCACTTTCCACAAAGAATGGAGAGTGTGTGTGTGTGAGAGAGAGAGAGACACACACACGCACAGATGTCATTTCACTAGAGTACTTTGACAAAGCCTATGGATGCCAGTTAACTCATTCAAAAGATTTCATTCGTTTGCTACAGTGGTAAGTTTTAGCCTAATTGTCTAATTTAAGTCCACATTTCAGAATGTTCATTCATTCAAAAATATTTATTGTGCATCTACTGTGTGTCAGGCCCCTGGGAAATTCATCGATGAGCAAAACAGATGAAATCCCTTGCTCTCATAGAGCTTAAATTCTGGTGATGTTTTAAACACTGGTTATAAGCACCCCACTCCCCTTGGTCTGATTGAGTAGGTTTTGGGTACAGTTCGACATTTTGCTTTTTTAATCAGTGTTCCGATTTTCAGCCTACTAAAATTTGAGAATTGCTACCCTAGAGTCTTCTGAAATCAATCAATTGATCATTTATTGGCTGCTGAGTCAGTTTCACTTGCCGAATAAAAATTGAGGGCTGGCCAAGTACTTGCTTGGGATAACTTTTTCTCGTTTTGAGTGTGAAGCTAGACTGCCCTGAGGTTCCCATGAGCTTTTGAGGCCCTTCTTTCTCCAGGTTATATGAAGACAGCCAGAAACTTCTGCAAGGGTCAGGAAGAGGTGTTTCTTTGTTTATGAAAGAGTAGCTTGGACAATAATATGCTTGGTCTTAGGGGTCAGAGGCAATAACAACAGTTGATAATAATAGCAGCTTATGCTTATTGAATTCTCCTGATGCATTGGGTCCAGTGTTAAGTGCTGTGTGTGAATTATTTATTGATTCTTCATAACCACACAGAAGGTATAGTTACTGTTATTATCACCATTATCCCCATTTTATAAAGGAAGAAATGGAGAATCAGATATCTGAGATATTTTGTCCAAAGTCAAGAAATTAGGATTCAAACCCAGGCAGTCAGACTGGAGAAAGACTGCACCGCACAGCCTTGTGCTAATTACTGTCTGCTCAAAATGATGCTCAGGAGGGTCCAAGGGTTTCCTGAAGCAGTGGCGACCACCCAGCTCTCTGAGCTGCATACAGAGGAATCCCCTGGGAGCTGCTTGGAAATACAGACTCCCGGGTTTTACTCCTGGGAGATTTCCATTCATTAGGACTAGGTCAGTGTTTCACAAACTTGAACAAGCATCACCTGAAGGGTTTGTTAAGATGCAGATTGTGGCCCCACCCCCTGAGATTCAGGTTCTGTAGGTCTGGGGTGGGTCCCCACATTGCAGCTTTAACAAGTTTTCAGGTAATGTTGGTGCCCCTTCTCTGGCGACAGCACTTTGAGAACCTCTGGACTAGGGCAGTGGTTCTCAACTCTGGCTGCACATTCCAATGCCCTGGGGCGCATTAAAAACAGTGCTCAGTGGGGCCGTCCTGGAGGCGTAGTGGTTAAGTTGGCAGGTTTGAATCCCGGGCATGGACTGACCCACCACTCATCAAGCCATGCTGTGGTGGCATCCCACATTAAAAATAGAGGAAGATGGGCACAGGTGTTAGCACAGAGCCAATCTTCCTCACCAAAAACCAAAACAGTGCTCGGGACCAGGTTTCACCCCCAGCCCACCTGGATCGGGATCTCTGGGGCTTGGACATCCGTTTCTAAAAAGCTTCCCAGGCGATTTTAATGTGCTCACGGGGTCGAGGAACACCTGTCTAGGGGATCCTTCCTCACTCTTCAGATGATTCTGATGCATGTGGTCTCCTTAGAGAACAACTGGTGTGAGGTCTTTTGTTTGTTTGTTTGTTTTAGCTTGACTCTCTTTCCTTGGGGGAGAAGAGGCTGGTTACACCCCAGACCACTCTTGGAGTGGAGCACAGGTAGAGTCTGTTTCGAAAGGTGAGGAAACAGAGCTGGAGAGAGGCGAATTGGCTTGTCTGAGGTCCCACAACTTGGTGGAAACAGGGCTAAGACAAGAATCCAGGGATCCAACTCAGCTTATGTCTGTCTTTCAAGGAGAAGTTATTGTCTTGTCTAAGCCAATAGCAGTTGCATTACATTGGCCAGATAAAATAAAACAGCATAGTTTTACCGTTTTTACTTATGTCATTTTTAAACATATGTGTGTTCTAATTGTATCATTGTATTTGTACAAGTTGAGATATTCTTTACCGTTTTTACTTATGTCATTTTTAAACATATGTGTGTTCTAATTGTATCATTGTATTTGTACAAGTTGAGATATTCGGGTCTGTTCATTCTCCACCGTATTAAGGGACTTGGGGCCCAGCCTGCATGCTTTGTAAGAGGGCTGGTAAGGATGCAGAGAGAATGTCTGATGGTCCTTGACAAGAACAGCCGGAAAGAATGAAAACAACCGTTCTGTCAGCCACATGTAAGTAGGTATAGAGGTCTGATCTGTGGCAATCAGCTGGTTGCATTTTCTTAGTAACTCTATATGTTGCACTTTATAATATTTACTTTTTATAAAGTCCCTGAGAATCATGAAGCCGTTGAGCTAAGCACAGAAATTTCTAAGTGGGTTGTGGCTAACATTTGTAGGCTTATCAAGCTTAGCACTCAATTTGTTTCTGGAGTTTGGTTTGGTTGCATGGTATCAAATCCTGATCAGACTGATAAGTGGTCGCAAATCTTTTTTTAAATGGTTTACCTTGAAATCTCAGCATACTCTTCAATTAAACAGAAATGACAGCAGACCATTATTCCTGAGGGTTCCACCAAAACCACTGGGTGGGTGGCATTGTGTTTAATATTTAATGAATAACGCATTGAAATTTAAAAAATATATAAAGCTTAAAAGTAGGTACATGTACTATATCTCTATAACATGTTATAAAAAGAAACATTAGAATCAAACATTTGTGGACTCTTTGAAGCATCTTCACAAAACCCCAGTTTTTTAAGGGGTACAGCTGGAAAAACTCTCTTGTTAACACCAGGTTCTACACCGATTGGGGCCTGGACTGGAAATTGGCACGTCTTTAGTTAGTAGTGGGGCTGGATGAGATAGGATGGCTTAGTGCAGCGTTTCTCAATCTCAGCACTATTGACAGCTTGGGCTGGATAATTCTTTGTTGCACTGGGGACTGTCCTGTGAATTGTAAGATATTTGTTTAGTACCATCCTGGCCTCTACTCTGTCCATGCCACTGGCACCCAACAAAAATGTGACAGCCAAAAATGTCTCTTGATCTTGCCAAATGTCCCCTGGGGGTCCAGATCGCCCCCGATTTGAGAGCCGCTGGCTGAGTACAACAGTTTAAAGTGTGCGCCCTGCCATTGAGACTGTAGTAACATTACTTTTGCATTTTACAGGGAGGAGATGGGTGATTCAGTTCATGCTTCTGGAGTCAGATAACCTGGGTCTGGGTCCTGGTTCTGCCAAGCCTCAGTTTCCTAATCTGTAAAATGGGGATAATGGCAGTACCTGTTTCCAGAAGGTTGTTTTGAAATTAAATGAGATGAGGTATGTAATGAGTGGCACGTAGAAGTGTGCTTTTGATAAATGCAAGCTACTGTTTTTACCGCTGAGAGCTACGTGAAGTACTTGTTTACAGATTTAGAATATGCCTTCTCCCGACATGCATTGTATATTTTTTATTTCCTGTCAAGAACATCACACATGATAAATTTGATAACCTAGACTATCTTTGCTGGGTAACAAAGATTTATGACTCCTGTTGGTTGCTGTTTGCATTTCTCTTATGTCACTTAAAAACTCTGCCTAGTCCTTGTAACATTTGACTAGTATATAAGCTCTGCTGAGATTGGGTCTTACTCATCCCTTTTTCGGGGACTGTGTAGGAATGCCTGGGACGTAGGAGGTATAAAACAAGGGATGTGAATGGGTTTAAGTAATACCTACTGTGGGCAGAAAGGGAACAGAGTACATAAGTGAGATTGGGGTGGGTGTGTATTAGAGGTAGCTTTTTGCATTTTTCTCATAAGAACGCCTTTCATAACATGAGAGGCCAATAGTAATTTTCTTTTCTTTTTTGATACTCAACCAAATAATTTGAGATAGACCTTCAACCCCTTTGTTAACTTGATGTTCTTTCCCAGGTGTCTTATATTTTGGTTTCAGCTCTCCTTCAGTGCATGAATTTGCACACTGTCTTAATGACTCTGGCATCGCACAATGGGTAACCATGGTTGGACAGGTTTGTATTTATATGATTGTCTTCTAATTTTCAAAATGCTTGGAGGTTAGTTGGTTTTTAAAAGCAATGTTAGCTTTTTTTTTTTTTAATGACAAGTAGTGTTACCCACTGGATCATGACATTTTCTCAGACTTTGACAATTGTCACTAATTTCTGTAGGGGACTTCAAAAAAATTAAAGTGTTTTCCTACTTGGGTATGGATGAGCCCACATAAGCAAATTCATTCCTTTCTATTCCCAAACCTTGTGCCTTCCTGAATTTTGAGGTTGAGAATGAGGCACCAGAATGAATAGCTTCAGTTGAAAATCAGAAATTGTCCAAGGCTCGAAAATGGATGTGTGTGTGGTGGTAGCCCATCCCAGGGGCACTGGAGGATTCTTTTCCCTGGGGCTTTGGTGAGGCTGCCCTATAGGGAAGATAGCCTTGTGTCAATAGTTTTTAAGTTGATTCAGTAAGCGTTGTTGATGATTGAAATTGAAGAATTGTGAAGACAATTCATCTTGAGGAACAGAGAGCATCGAGTGTGAGCCAGGCTGCTGGGAGCAGACATTGACATACGGGCCGTCATCAAACTAATTGTTGTTTGAATTACCTGTTATGATCCGATGACAAATCTGCCTTGCTCCTGCCACTGGAGCAGAAAATGTAGCTTGAATTGGCGTGATGTTAGCAAGTGTAAACTGTACTTCAACAAGATGGATAAACCCAATTATGGGGCAGACCTGTAGAGAGAAAATCCATTTAAATCTCGTAATGTTAAGCAGAGCTGTGTTTAATTCATTTGGACCAATTTGGGAATGATGTATGAGTGTTGGTGGACATTAGTCGAAGGGGGGACCACTTGGGGGAGAGGGATGCGCCGATGCTGCAAGCCGCTCTGGGGAGGCAGCTGGGGTGTCGTCTTGGCAGCCGGCACTAATGGCGGGGAAAGGCAGAAATGACAAAACGATGTACTAACTGCTGTTGGGAGAGCAGCGCTGTGCAAATGAACCAATAAGGAAAACATATGAAGCAGAAATGAGAGGACGTGTTTTTCCTAAATGCTATTGACAGTCCAAAATATAAAGGAAATTTGAGGTTCCTCGTTTGTGTTTCCATCCCCGGATACCCTTATGGGTTTTTCCAAGCCTTGTAACAGGAGGCCTAGAAAACGCTCTTTACTTTTGCTTAATGATGATTTAAAAGAGAGAAAGAGAAAGAAAAGGGACAGCTAAATTTAAGTTGAAGTCTTGGGGCATTTGATTGTCTATTGGAAAACAGTTAAGAGGGGATTATTATTCTGAAATATATATGTTATGCATATTTGGAAGAGAATTTGGAAGGTCTTATCTATTTAAAAATTTCTATTTTTTTTTTTAATAGCTACTGAGTGGTGACTCAGCTTTGCACATAGTAGGCCCTCAATCTATACTGATGAGGTGAATGGAAACATTGAACTTTAGAGAAGTAACTTTCGGGGCTAACTACTGGTGTTTCCCACACCTAAACTCGTTAGGATCTAGAAGGACCTCGCATCCCAGTTTCACCCAGTAGTTTGCATTCCTAGGAATTTTATGTAAAAATTTATGATTTTACTTTTTACCCCTCCTTCTATAGTGTTGGTTTTGCCAAGGATGTCCTTAGATTTTATTTTGGGAGGAGTTGATAAAGCCCCCAAATGAGTTGTTATTGTTTAGTTTTTTCCTTTTTGGTTAGGGGGTTTCTTCTTTTTTTTGTGGAGTGGACTGGACTTGGAGACATTGCTTGTTGAAAGGAGAATTTAAAAGACTGGAGGGCATAAGGAGCTTGCCAGTGGACACCAAGAAATTCATGACTGTGCAGTCTTACCCCCTGTACCCATAAATCTAACCATTGGGAGTGCTGGGTATAAATGGAGGTTACAGCCTTAGAATATTTTTTTCTGTAATTGGGGTACAGTTCATTGTATGGGGTGGTGGTGTACATAGTCTCCCTTCCAGGCAAATCTTTTCTCCTAGAGGCAAATTTATTAGGATTTTACTTTCTGCTTGTCTCCAACTTTCAACTCAGTTGAAGAATCAATACGGGGATGATAATAAAAAATTAAGATTTTACAATAACGATTCAACACTGAATTCTGACAATCTGGATATTCTAATCTAGTTTACTGGTGGAAACTAGGTAAAATACTTTGAGATAATTTAAACTACCATTTCCACCAAAAATTGCCAGCACATTTAGCCCTCAATTTGACCCGCCCAACAGTAGACCTCCAGATCGTTTCAGAACAAGTCAGTCATGTAATGAAATGAACTTGGAAGAAATATTGAGATGTGCTTCTGAATCTGAAGATCTTTACGCTGAAAGAAGGAGCATCCTTTGCATTCCATGAGTTTTATGGGGGCTCTGTCTGGTTTGGCTTGAAAGCAGTTGTCAGATTTATACTCCTGAGGGTGGGATATAGACAATGTGAATTGGGCAGGCTGTGAATAAGGGGATTTCTGGAGAACAGACTCTTAAGGAAAAGAAAGCATCTGCTTTGTGGGTAGAATGGCCTGTGCGTGTTAGGGGTAAGTCTTTTCGGGGCCCTGGAGGGGTGCTTTCTTGATTAAGTTGTTGCTTTCTGGTGTTATAGAAGAGCTGAAATCTTGCAGTAATGTGTACAAGGAAGATTTTTTTGGTCCTTTTGATTAGATCCGAAGATATAAATATATAGCAAAAGACCTAGGAATACTTAAAATATGATACAGAAATGAAAGTGTGATAATATTAATTCTTTAGCTTTATATAAACTATTTTAAAAAAAATCAGCTGCCCTGTGGTATCAGGTTCTAGATAAGGGCTTTATTGATATATGGGATCTAGAAGACTCAATTCAGGAGTGTTTCAGGCGTCACAAAGTTCTGAACTTGAGTCTTATCCTTAAAATCAAAAACAGACCTCCCCACTTCCCTCTTCCTGGTCTTCAGTTGCTTTTTTATTCTGGATCCAGCAGCTTTTGTTTCTTAATCATTGCTGAAGAAGCCAAGGGTTTCTCTGTTAATTTTAAAAAACTCACTGACCCTATGAATCCATTTTCTTGAAAGAGAACTTGAAGGTTCGAAAATGCCCCTAAGCTAAAGGACGTGTTTACCAAACCACCAGTGTGCTTCATGTACCCTATTTTGTTTTGTGTTTTTTAAAAAACTTGTCACTGTTGTCACATTTTCATAATGATGAGTGAAAGCAGATGACAAATGTCTCCCCACAGAAGACCTGCCTCTCGAAGCCATTTGTGTCTGAAGACTTGGCACTCAGGGCTTGAATTCTTGAGCGAGGAAAAGGCTTCGGTAATGTGGTGTAGGCCCTTTTTCTTGGAAGAGAATCCTCCTTCCTCCAAAAAAGAAAAAAAAAAAAAAAGAAAGAAAAAGCTGTGTTTTGCTTGGGTGGCTTTTCCGTTGGGTTAAATTTGCCAGTTTATCTCCATCTGAAAATAAAGCCTAATGTACTTATTGTTCCCCCACAAATGTGCTGCTTCTAACATGATTTTGTCATTTTAGGATGGTTTTGGAAAAGCACTAAGAGAGTTGTTTTTTGTAGATCAAGTTGGGTGCCCCTGCCACCCCCAACTGTTGATTTAATAGTAATAAGTGAGAGTTGTTCGGCGTTGCCTTCCTCCACCCTTATTGGAATTTTTGGCTAAGATGCCCCTCTCCAGCCCCCCTGGTTTGCATAGCAGTTAAAGGAGCCGGACGAAGACTTCCACGTGACGGGAACCGACGGGCTGACACGTAGAAAGTACACACACAAAACCACATGGCTGATGCAAAGCAGATATGGTTTTGATTTCGGCCTCAGTGGTTCTGTTATCGTATCTTTTTCCGCGAGAGTGGGTTTTTATCTTTCGGTTTGACTTCTGGTTCGGTTCGTGGTTTGTGGTTTCCAGTCGCCGTCCCAGCTCATGAAATCGGCTGCTTGGGGACTGAGGTGCCCAGGGCTCCTGCCCATGGGATCTGAGGAAGGGGGCTCTGGGATGGCAGGTCCTCTGTCAGTTCCACAGTGGGACTGAAGATCCTGCGTGGGACCTGGGTGCCCTGGCAAGTGGCTGTAGCGCCGTTGTTCCCGTCCTGGATCCTCAGCTGTCACATGCTCCCCCACCTGGGGCTGCTGCTCTCTCTTTCTGTGTTACTTATGTAAGGCCTCGAAGGACTATTTTGGAAGCATCTAGAGCAACTTGTGATTGATCTTCTGTTCTGTGTATTTCCCCTGATTCCTCTGCTTTCCTCTCTTCTCTTTTGGCAGGAAATTTTTTTTCCTCATTAACTAGTTTCCAGGTCACAATTTCCCCATAAAGTATGAACTTTTTTGTATCCCAGTATTTGATTTCCACCACCTTTTTTTTTTTTTTACGTAAAGCTGAAAACTTTAAATTGGGCAAATTGCTTAATTGCTCTCTGCCTCCGTTTTCTCATCTGTGAAACATGGGTTTAATGAAAGAACTTGCCTACTGTGTGGGTTATTGTGCGATTATGTAAGAGGGTTTACCCCAGTGCCGGGTACATAAGAAAGGTTTAATGGTATTATTACTGTTAGAAATAGGGTGTCCCAGGAAACCCATCAGCCCCAGGCAATCTGGGACAGTTGGTCACCCTGACAGCACTGTCACTACACTCTTGCCAAGGTGACAAGTTGGCGATACATTGTGTTGCATATCTTTTTGCGCTTTTCTTTCTCATCCCTCTTCTCCCCACCCTCCCAAAATAGTCGGTTTTGAGTTATTTCTCCTGTAAGAGAGTAGGCCGAATCAGGAGGCCAGGAAACCTTTTGAAGAGTGTTAGGGTGAAAGTCTGTGTTGTGACACAATTTATCTCCCTGGGGAGGGCAGACAAAAAAACCTATCACGCAGACTGGACTTAGAATTATTCAGCTTCTGATGGGCATGAAATTAGTGACAGCAAGACAGGAATTTGTGGCCTTTTACTTGTAATGTCTGCTCCCTTCTTTGGTTGAATTTCGATTGCTTCGAACTTTATTAAAAAAAAAAGATTTAAAAGGCATCCTTTTTGGTTCTTGAAAGGCAGAGGGCTGGCTCCTGGTTTTCGAACCTAATAACGCTTACTTCTTTCTTTATGAGGGAGTTTCCTTGGCCGCTGTGGACAGGCTATTCTTTGTCTGAATTTGTAATAAGCGCGTAACAGCCCCCTCCTCTTCCAATTGGCCTCAAAGACAAGTGGCGCTAGTGGGTTCTGAGGGACAAGAGATCTTTGAGACCTGTGATTGGAAGCTGATTGCTCTGGGGCCCCTGGGTGCTGGCACCCATGGGATGAAGGGCCGCATCTCTGTAGTGGAGTCTCTGCCCACCATGCATGTCAGCCCCCTGGAACTTTCCGGTGGGGCTCTCCTGGGCAAGAAATCAGTTAGTGGACAGCGCACTCAGGCCTGTTCACACTTCAACTTGGATAACAGCGATGCAGTAAGGAGCTTGTCCAGAATGATTTATTCTCAGTGGTGGTTAAGAAATGACGTTGATTCTCCCAATCGACTTGACAGCAGCCATTGTTTCTTTAACACCTCCTGGTTCCAGAAGGTATGGTTCAAACCTCCCTCATCTGCAGAAGGCCGAATTAAAACAGTGTTCGGAGATTTGTCCGTTTGTATGGCTCTCTTTCTTTAGCTTTTCAGAGGCCAAGGTGAAAAGAGTTGGAGTGAAATAGGAGGAATCAGAAAGCGGTCTTAATCAATGGACTGTTTTTTTTTTTTTATGCTTACTCCCCTCTTTTTGGCTTTGGGAGGTATAAAACAATAGATCAGTGTGATTACACCCTCCTATCCTCCCACCACCCCTTTAAAAAAGGACTTGTATTTCAGCAGGCTTTGTTAATCAGAAAGCTGTGGTATTTTTGTTGGCATTGGCCGGACTTTTGTAGCTGTTCAGTGGCCTTAGGCTGCGGAAGGTGCCTCCATTTTCCTCTCCCTTTTTTGCAGTTTGTCCCGGGCATCCTGGCTGATGGCGTAGGTTTTAGCAAGAGCAGTGCTGTGCCTTTTTAATTGGTTCGTTCCTCTAAGTGATGATTTATTCCATACCTAATTAGAAATGGCTTCATCTACCTCATCTAATAATTCTGCCCCACTTCTAGTCCCATCCCCCCTCCCCCCCAAATTAATACCAACAACAAAACTTTCCCCAGGTAGCGCTTGGTGAGACGAAACATTTTTCTCTGGAGAGGACTCTGTCTTTGGGTGTGGCAGTGGGGAAGAAGTAATTAAGGGAGAGGATGAAGCTGAATGATGAGAGCTTGGAACGCTCTCAGTTATAGATGAGAGGTTGTAGATGGTGTGTTCTCTGGGTCTCTGCCCGTCTGTGAAATGCCTCCATGGGACGTGTGTAGTGGGGCGACCATTAGAAGCCATAGAAGTGCTGTTGTATCTAGAGTTAGAAGTTTTTGCCGTGAAAAGGTGGCATTCTAGGAAGATGGATCAGAGCTCTGGTCGCTGACACACCTGGGGTCTCAAGTCACACCCATTTATTGCACGTGGGACCTTGGCCAGTTACGTTACCTCCCTGAGACTCAGTTTTATCTACAAAATGGGGCTAAAAGCCATCTTAGAGGATTAAATGGGATAATATACTGTACCCCTAACACAATGGCCAGTGCTGCGTGCAGAGCATCGGTGGTTACTTTCATTTAAAGAGGAATGATACTTGTAATTCTGGTAAGTTCTGTGTCTGGGGTACTTGGTCCATTTCGCTACTTAGTGAAGGCAAGTGGACAGACTTTGTGGCGGATTTTCATTGTGCCTTTTCGTTCCATCTTTTCTGGTTAAATTTCTTCTGCTTCTGAGAAGCAGTAAGAGATGAACCATATTCCACTTGTCAGTTAGATATCAAAATAGGACTTTGAAATAAACTCCAGGATCCTTCCATAGAATGAAACAAATTCATTTGCTCCCCAGGTTTTAACTCACATTTTAACCATCCCCTCCCCCCAACACATACATAAACACATACATTGATTTCTTTCGTTTTTTCTTGTTTCACTACAAGGATCAGTTTCTTCTGGCCTAATTCCAGAAACAACATGCCTGTCTTTTTTCATCGTTGAGGAAAAACAGTCTGAAGGCACCATAATTCCTTAAATTGGATTTCAATTCTTGATCCCCTTATGTTCGGTAAACAGTGTTCTATGAAACATCCTTGTTTGGGAGCAAGAGGCTGGCAGCCTTGCTTTTTCCAGAACGAGAGGCACCGTGTTGGAGCCTCCTGGGATGAGGCTGTGGGAGGGGTCCTCTAGAGGTGAATGCCCACCTTCACTTGGGAAGAAGACATGAATCCCTTTCCAAAAAATGCTGGTGAACGTTGGCAGGGCTGCCTGGTAGCGAGCAGAGCTTATCTTGGGAAGAAGCCTGTAGTTGTGTGTGTGCGCGCATGTGCGCTTGTTAACTCTATTAGTGCCATGGGCAGCCGCCACTTGAAAGCCTTAGGATTCCTATATTCAAATCAAAGGTGCCCAGAAGCAAAGATAAAGGGGACAGTGTGATCTTCAAAGATGAGGGTCTAAAAAAGAAGTGGGGAATATTTTCTGGGTAATTCTGCCCGCCCTGCCCCCTACCCCCCCCCCCCCCAAGAAATATCAAGAGTGTTAGCTGCTTCCTCTCACTTGATGGTTAGGCTCCGGTCAAGCCATCGGCAGTTTATGGAGCAGGAGATGGATGACTTGCAGAAAGCAAAATGAAAACATCTTGGGCCGGTTCTGAGCTTGCTCGGGGACTGAGTCAGCCAGGGTTTCTTGGTTTCTCTCTTCCTCTCTGGCCTTTCCTCCTTTCTTCGAGCTAGTTTCGCTCTAAGAGTCCAGGCTTGGCACCCACTTACCCAAGAACTGATTAGTTCCTAAAAGAAGCAGTAAGTTGATTGCTTACAGAGATGACGTAAGCTTTGCTCTGGGGTACATCAACTTGGATTTCTCAAGCTTTATCTTATAAAGCCTAAATTAACAGCTGGTTTGGTTTCAGTTCTCCGGGATCTGACTAAGGGATTAGAGTCCATTCTCAAGTGAGTCAATCTAGTTTAATTTATTTCAGGTCTATCAAAAAAGATCAATCAAAGCTCTTTTGAAAGTAAAGCTATAATCAGGCTGCACACTTAGAAGTCACTGTTCTTGCACTTGGTGTTTCTCTCTGGTGGAGAAATGCTTCGGCTGTGGTTAAGAGGATGTATTAGAGCATTTTCCACGTACCTCCTTTTCTTGCGGCCTCTGCTCCTCCCCAGGAAGATTTTGAGAAGGTGTCATGTTAGAGAACTCCGCCCAGGTGGGTGCTGCCCTGACCTCCTGCTCCCTTGTCTTTGGATCCCTGGTTTGGAAATTTCTAGTTCAGCGTAATTTGATACCTGGACCTCAACAGATCTAGCCCATTTCATTTCACTGGTTTCCTTCCTGGGTCTCTTTTGCAGAGATTGGTGGGGGAAGATATGCATTGAGTTCTTTTTCTAAAACGTCTGCTTCGAGGAGTGCTCACCTAGTTTGCAAGGCCAAGGTGAAGCCTTCTCAGCTATGGTTGATCTAGGGTTTTGTGAGCAGGGGAAGCTGCCACCTCAGTCACTCATTTCTTTTGTGTTTCCATTTAGAAAATACTTACTGAGCATCTACTAGTAGCTAAGGACTATTATAGATGCACATGATTTACCAAGGGAAATATCAAGAAAAAGGAAGTGGTTAAGAGCTCGACTCTAGAGTCAGACAGACCCACCTTTGAATCCTGGCTTTGTTACTTTGTGACTTTGTATGACCTTGAGTAAGTACTTCCCTAAACCTCATTTCCCAGTCTGTAAAATAGGCATAATAAAAATACCCCTCAGGGACCGGCCCAGTGGCACAGCGGTTAAGTTCACGCTCTCTGCTTTGGCGGCCCGGGATTTTGTAGGTTCGGATCCCAGGTGCGGACAGATGCACCGCCTGTCAAGCCATGCTGTGGCGGTGTCCCATATAAAGTAGAGGAAGATGGGCACGGATGTTAGCCCAGGGCCAGTCTTCCTCAGCAAAAAAGACGAGGATTGGCAACGGATGTTAGCTCAGGGCTGGTCTTCCTCACACACACAAAAAATCCCTCAAAGGATTGTTGTGATAACGAAATGAAATAACACTACATCTTTTGCTTTTTTATCAAAAAACACTATAGGGGAGATACCAGGAAGCTGAAGCTTTTTTTCCCAAATGCATTCAATGGAAACAGATATTCATTTAGGGTCTGCAATGTGTCCGTTGCTCTGGGGATGCCTAGATACAACAACATAATTCCCGCCTGTAGGAATGTAGGAATGCCATGTAGGAATGTCTGTTGGGAAAAGAAAACACTTAGCAGAGGAGAGTGTCTGGAACTGTGAATCTTATGTCTTATGTGCCACTCATCTTGGTGGCACATATTTGTCTTTCTTCCATTTGACTGAATGCGAATAGTGTGGGTCACTCTGCCCGCCTTCCATTAATGATTTCTTTCGGCCACTCACCCTTCCATTACTCTGACTTCTTTTAAGATTTGAACCTTAGTGTCATCACTGGTGCGGGTGTGAGTCTGACCTCAGTTTTTCTAGCTGTGAAGTGGGGCTGGCATTATTCCATGGAGTGTGTGTGAAGGGAGGTATTTCTGAGGTATTCTTGTGGTTCTGTTGTGAGTGGGAACTTAGGCTTTGTTTATTCAGCAGTCATCACTCCAGAGAGAACCTTAATATTAGAACAAAAAGAAAAAAGAATAGATGTTGTTTGTTGAAGCTTTGAGGTGTGCCAGTTTCTAGAACATTCTATATATTTTTAAACTTAATATATGTCCTCCCCATTATGCAGATGAGAAAACTGAGGAAAGTGAGGGGACTTGCCCAAGGATACATGGCTATAAATGGCTGCACAGGTCTCTGAATCTGGGCCTTGCCTGATGCGAGGGCCCTGCCGTGCTGTAAGGTTGTTGCATGGACATGGAAACGGGGAGGCTGCTGGTGAGAATATAGTTGGGCTTCCCTTTCAGAATTCTCACGTGGACTTTGAAGGCGAATTAGAATCCTTTTGCAAGTGAGTAATTGGATGCGGGTGCCTGTGTCTCCCTCTAAGACAAGAGCCTCTTTTCTCCTCCTTGGTCCAGTGTATCTGGTTCTGGGCGCCTCTGGAATTCCTCTGTCTGGCATGAGTGGCGGAGGCCTTGCCTGTGCACCCGTGGGTACCTTCCCAGGCTGCGTGCACCTGACGCTGGTGAGGATTCGGCATCCTCACGTGTGACTCTCCTTCGCAACCCCGCCTTCCTGTCTCTGCCTCTGGGGTTAACCATTAAAAAAAAAACAGCCAAAGCACTTCAGAAAGTCGCAGGCTGGGTTTCTGCTGTGTCCTAGAAACTGTCTTAATTCATTTTCCCCTTTACTCTTACTCGAGTAGAAAGAAAAAAAATGGATAGTCAATGCTAATAATTGTGGCATGTCGTGTAATTGGAAGTGTTTCGTTGACATGCTCATGAGAGTTTTCGGCTTCATCTTCGGGCTTGGATGTAGCCCTAGACTTGCCTTGAGTGTCTTGCGCGAGCCTTTGATGCAGGTAGACCATATTATAAATAGGCGCGTTGCTATGGTGAGGATGGCAGTCCTTGCTTGCTGTGGGTAACCTTTTCTACCTTCTCGGACACTGTTTTAAAACACAGCAGCGTGATAGCATTTCATTTAATTTGGACCGAGGAGGGGTAGATGCATCGGTGAGATGGAGGTCTAAAATTTTTTTTGAGATGATGTTTTGGGGATTTCTGCTCACCTAGCGCCGGGGAATATTTCACAGATTGGGCTTTCTCATTATTTATTTAGAAATATGTTTTCTAATGGATGGGGTAGGGGGATGGTGGTGGGCAGAAGGCTGGTCTCTCTTCCCTTCCCCCTCCCTCCCTCCTTCCCCGAGCATTTCTGCGAATTTGTTGGCTTTGATGCCCAGCAGCTCATATGGTGAAATGAAAGTTCAGGTTGGCATAATGCAGAGATGATTATTCCTGGTAGTGTGTCCCCATTATGGTTAATAATATAAAGACAGTTGCCTGCTTCTCAAGACTCCTGCACGTGGCCGACAGGTAGTTATTTCTCCATGGAGTCAGACACACAGCAGTGGGGACTGGAGTGTTTTGTTAGTGGCTGTCCTGCAGATCCCCAGGGTAACTCAGATTAGGCATAGATTTCTTTATTTTTTCCTGTTGCTTGAAGGGTAACTTTTAATTACATCCATTAAATATCAGAGCAATTCAGGTTTGTAAAATTTGTTTCCCCCTACCCCCGCCCCGCACCTTTTCCCTGCCATACAGCCCCATCCTTTAAATTGTGGGGCAGATACCAATCTCAGGATCCAAAAGGATGTTAAAAATTAACTCATCAGCTGCTTACAGTTCTTTTACATTTCCAAGCCCGTTTCTTACCTTTAAAATCAGAGTAATGTTTACTTTTCATCCCAATGGGTAGTTTGGAGCACCAGAAGGGACAAAGTTTGAAGAAGCCCTCTAGGGGAAAGCAGTATTACTAGGCAGGCTTTTAGATTTGAGACCATTCCATGTCTTTTGGTCAGTTGGCATCTGAATCCTGTGTTTTTATAGCTCAAAGCTGCCTCTCTCCTTCTAACTCCTCCATTGAGGTGGGCACTGTGGCCTTCCCCAGGAACCCTCAGGGTCTGGGTTCCTTCTTGCCAGGTGGAGCATGCATGCCGAATTGGGGATCCCAAAACCGTGGCCACCTGGCTTCTCTCAGGACCTTGGGGGACTCAGTGTCCCTCTCTGGGAAGTGGGGATGCTACAGAGATCTTGCTAATGGGGTACACATCCTGTATATGGTATGAGGATGTACCCCAGGCTTCTGCGTGGTTCAGAAAGCAGGGTGCCCCTTCCCCAGGGTGAGAAGAGCCATAGAGGAAGCCTCTCCCATTGCCAAGGGGGGGATCAGGCTGAGACACCATTGCAGGGACACTGGTCTCTCTTCAGGGTGGTCCCCATCACCCAGCCAGGGCTGCATTACATCTGGAGCAAAGATGGCGTGGTCTGCCATCTCCTGGTGAAGGCTTCTTGTCAATCTGTTCAGCCACAGCCGACTGTCCCTCTCTCGTGGTTTTTGGCGAGGGGGCTTCGGAAGGAGGGCATGCTGTGAGCACCTGGCTTCTCTGCCTCCCGGCCCCACCCTCGTGAGCCTGTGGATTCTGCCTCTGATTCCCGAGGAGACCTCACCGTGAACGTGGAGTGAGCCATTCAGTAGAGGTGGTTGTCAGGGCCACGGCGAGGATGAAATGCCACGGAGGCAAGCCTTGTGCCGAAGCTGGGCTGCGTATAGACCTGGGGATGGGCTGGCCTCTCTATTTATTTGGAAGTATTTCTAGAGGGTAGCCTCACGAGCTAAAAAGCATGTCTGAACAAGAGCCCCGTTGTTCGTTCGAGCCCTGGTGTACTGGCAGGATGTAGACTCGGGCAGTCTGTCCGTCAGGCCTTGGATTCAGAGAGCAGCAGCCAGGTGGGGCGGGGCCAACGCCCTCCAGGATGCCCCATGCCAAGCCCAGGGAAAGCGCTGCCCATCCGTCCCCTCGGGCAGTGGGATTGGCCAAGCCGGAGAGCAGAAAATGCAGGTCGGTGGCATAGATTCCATTCCGCACACCACCCTCGCCTCCTCTCCCCAGCCCGGGGAGGGAAACATGGCCTCCAGGAGACACCCAGACCTGACAAAGAGACCTTTGTTGGAGCTGGAGGTGAGAATCTGTGGGCGTGGGGATTCCTGGGTTTGAGCTCCAGCTGACTGCCAATCGCCTGGGCGCCGGGCTAACATTTCTGGAATCAAAAGAAGTGCAGCCTGCCCAGCAAGGCCTATGGGAGCTAGACGCTGCTGGGTGCTAAGATTGCGTTGTCTTTGCCAAGCACTTTGAGCTCCTGGGAGGAGAGAGAGAGTCCTAGGACACAGGATAGGAGGTGGTTGCAGCATCTTGAGGAGGACTCCGTGTTTCTGTTCTGGCCCCTGGAGGCCTCTCCTGAAGGATCAACTTCCGAGTTGATCCTTCTCGGAGATTCTGGAATAAAGTGTTACTTTATTACACTTGGGTGTTTCTCCGACTTTCCTGACGTGGGACTCTTACTTTGCTAAAAATTGAGATTCGTCGTGTGTCTTCTCCCCACCCCACTTACTGAATCAGAATCTTTGGGGTAGGACCTGGGAGTGTGTCTTTATTATCACACTTGTAAAAATGCTCTTTGCCACGTACTGTCTCCTGCTTCTGCTCTGTGCTGGGCTCCGGCCCTAGATGGTGAGTTTCCTCGGGTACACCTGGACTTGCACTTGTCCGTGAGTTGCCTGCCGAGCACTTAGCACATAGTGTTGGCCTGTTGGTGCTGCTCACCGAGGGAGACCCAGCAAAAATCACACCTCCTGCTTCTCAAGCTGTTGTGAGGAAAACCTCAGATTCCTTCTTTTTTGAAAGCAACCACCTGCCTGAGATATTTACAAACCATACAGTTCTCTTATTTAGAGTGTACAATTTAGTGATTTTTAGTATATTCACAGAGTTGTGTAATCATCAACACTATCTAATTCTAGAACATTTTCATCCCACCCAGAAAGAAACCCTATACCCATTAGCAGTTACTCCCAGTTTTCCCCTCCCCCAATCCCTGGTAATCCCTATAGATTTACCTATTCTTGACATTCCATATAAATGGAATCATAAAATATGTGGCCTTTTGTGTCTGGCTTCTTTCATTTAGCATAATGTTTTCAAGATTCATCTGTGTTTTAGCATGTGTCAGTTCTTCATTCCTTTTAATGGCCAAGTAATAGTCCATTGTGTGGATATACCACATTTTGTTGATCCATTCATCAGTTTCTGGCTATTGTGACTAATGCTGCTATGAACATGTATGCAGAAGTTTTTGTATGGATGTATGTTTTCATTTCTCCTGGCTATAGGCCTATGAGTGGAATTGCTGGTTCATTTGAAAACTCTGAGGAACTGCCAAACATTTCACACCTTGGATTCTGTGATGTGCCAGTTGTGTTGGGCAAGATAGCAACATGTGACTTTTGTTTGCCAGAGACAATATAAGGATTGCCTATAAGAAAAGTGGTCATTGTTGTATTGGATGGACACCCATCAGTTACATTCCTGTAGCCCAGGGGTTGTTGACCATGACTGCATAATATAATCATCTGGGACCCTTTAGAAAACAAAAGCCTCATCTCCAGGTCAGTTAAATCAGAATCTCTAGCTACTAGAGTTTCAACCTGATTCTTCACAGATTGGTGTCATCTACTTCTCCCTCTTTTTCCCCGTGGGTGAGAAGAAAAGGCACAGATGGGGTGGGTCGCGCAGGCCAGAAAGAACCTGGGAAGATCCCATACACTTTTATGAGGAACCCTGGGCTGTTCTTTTGGGTGTAAATGGGAACCTGGGACCGGGGCAGGTAGATGAGAGGAGCTTGTGAGAAGTGACCTGTGGCTGAGATGGAGAAGAATCTCCTAATCTATGCAAAGTTTGGCTGTAATTTTTTTTCAATCTGAAGCGCATGATCGCTCACAGGGGCAGGTGCTGAGAAGTTTGTTGGTACCCTGACAGTGCTGGGAGTTTTGTTTTGTCGTCATTTTTCTGCCTCAGCCCTGGGGACATGAGTGGCCACCCACTCTCTCCTGACAGGGGCTGCCTTCATTCGCTGCCAGGAGCAGAAGTGACTAGGAATGGAGAGACCCTGACCTGTGCTGGCTTTCACTAAGTACCTGTGTGATCTTGGGCACGTCACCACATGTCAGACAGTTCAGAAGGAGGGACTGATCTAGAAGGACCTTCCCCCTCTGCTATTCTGTGGTTCAAATTGTCTTCTCCTAAGCCCACCTCTGCTTGGTGTTTTGGTTAAATTAGCTTAAATGCCACTCCCTCTGAACCATCCTCCTCCTCAGAGGTACTCACCTTGCCCACGCCTACCCGTTGGTTTCCTTTTGTGAGATGGTCACACCCACCCTGGCATCTTCCTTCTGCTGTGTCTTCCCTTCCTCCTCCTGTGTTAGCTCCGAGAGGGTAGGGAGGGCCTTTTCATGGCTTCATCCTCATTGTCTAAGGGCTCCAGAAATATTTGTGAGTAAAGAAATGTCCGTTGACTGTAGGGTTATAGCTTTGAGCGCCTAGGAGCTGAGACTTTTTCTTTTTCTCAATTTAATAAATTATACTCAAGAAAAAATAATAACAGTTAACATTTATTGAAAACTTTGTGCCCAGCATGGGGCTAAGGACTTGATATGTATTATCTCATTTACAACCCACAGCAATCCTAGGAGGTAGTCATTCATTTATAGAGACTCCCGTTTGACAGATGAGGAAGCAGACCAGTTAGGGGAGCAGCCTAGATGAGGACCCGGCCCAGCTCCTGAACCCTTAATGCTCTGTTGCCCCCAGTGAGAGAATGAGCAAATAAAAGAATCCTGTGCATTGAAAAAAAAAAAGAGACACTTGGGGAGGAGGATTCTGACCCTCTTGGATATGGCAACCAAAATGATTTGGGCCCCTTATCAAAGGCATCCATTATGGTGCTAAGTGAGCCTGTGTTGGTTTTTGGTTGAAACCCGGAAAAGGGGCAGTGTGGAGGTCCGTGTGCCTAAGATACTAAAAGAGGCAGCTCCATGGAGAAAGCCAGTATGTCAGGCCAAGGAAGGACAGTCCAGGATCCGAAAGGTTATTCTCATTGTCGGCTGCTGCCCAAGACCAGGGCTCCCTGAGCATTTAGCGATGGCCACAGACAGCGATAGCACATGCTTTGGTGAGGCCCTTGGTGGAGGCTGCAGTGCGCACTAGTGATCCTTGTCTAGGAAGGCCAGAAGGTCACGAATGCCCACCCTCTCCTTCCTCAGCTGGTTCTGGGGGGCACTGGGCTTTCTGGCCAGCAGTTAGCAAATGGGAAACCAGCAGGCTGATGTGGTGTGTGTGTAGCATGCCGGGTTAGAACTTTCTAGCTGAAAGGGGCCAGAGAGACTTTCACTCAGCCTCGTTGTTCTCAGATCAGGGAACTGAGACCAAGATAGGTAAAGGCCATGGATCCTTCGAGGCTGAGCTGGGGCTAGAGTCCAGGGTTCTAGGGGTGTAAATTTCTACAGGTTTGGGGGACTTTATAAGGACGTTCTCTCTTCTGAGACTGTGGGGAGAGACCCTGTGTTCCTCAGAGATGTTAGAATTTAGCTTGGAGAAAGATAAAACGGAAAAGGTGAGGTTCATGCTCTACCATGATTGTGGGTAGTGATGGTGGTGCTGGTGAGGAACTGGGCTGGATTCCAGCTGGTTCCAAGGAATTTAGCAAGACTCCTGTTCAGGTATCCTTTTCCTCAAAACATAGTGAAGCCATAGGTTTCTGAAGAGATCTTAAAGAATGTTTGCTATGGGTTTGGTAGTTAAGTTAAACGGTTAGTTGGGTAATTTCCTCCCTTCCCCCCATTATTGGGGTGACTTAGTCTTGGTAATTAGAAGTCTTTGAGCATCATCTCCAGTTGGTAGAATATTTTTCAACTTGGAGCAAACCTCCAAGTAGATTGGTTTAGACAGGCTACAGGTTTATTAGCTTTTGGAAAAGCAGGTGGGAAAATTATGCTTGTCTTCATTTGAGTCATGATATTTTGTTTTGAATTCCATATAACATTAGGGAGGATTTGAGAGTTTTTTTTGTTCATCCACAGGGCAATGGGTTGAAGGCTGCGAAACACCAGCCCTGGGGGATTCACTGTGAGATAGTTGGGGAGATGACAGCGAGACCATCTGTTGATAGTCACTTTTCCATCACCAAGAGGCCAAAAAGGACCAAGAGACCTGTGGGCCTCCCGGGGGAGAGAGTTGTAGAGCTGCCGCCTTCTGGGAAAGGGTTCACCCCTCCCCTCGCAGGCAAGAGTGGGCAAGGGACCAGAGGGGACCGCCGATCAAGTGATTGCATTGCAGAGTGTCTCCTGGTCTCAACCGCCCTGTCCTGCCTCTAGGGATTTCCCTTCTCAGGCCTGAGATCAAGCTGAACTAGGTTCCATATTGGTTTATTTTCCACTGAGTCTGGGCTGTTGTATGGTGACCCTGTCCCATACCTCATGAATTCTGGTGCTGCTCTTGGTGGTGAGGGGTGACCTCTTTGGCTGAGCAACTTCATCAGCAACCGTCTACTGTAATCTAAGGATCCCTGGCGTGCTTCCCCATGTCCGTTTATTCTGATTTCCAGCATATTGCAAGCCCCTATGGAGGAGATGGTTAATCAGTGGCCTTGACAGTTAAAACAAAGAAGCTGGGCGGATATTTTGATGATATTCCTGATTGACTATAGAAGATGCAAAGAGTTGTGTGGGGGCTGAGGGGAGGGGAGGAGTCCTTGATGATGGGAATAGCCCTGGCCCGAGACACCAGAGCCCAGGTTCTGTTCTTGCTTCGTCATTTTCTGGTTGTACAAACCGGGACCTTCCTTCTGGACCTGTTTCCTCACTTGTAAATTGAGTTGGACTAAAGCAAACATTCCCAGGTTTTTCACATATGGAGATCTGCCCCTGCTCTTTTAGATATACGTAGGTTTTATTGGAGGGTAGCATTTGTGAAAGGAAAAGAGGGGAAAAGCAGGATTGAGCGGGGGAGGCACAGATGACAGTGCAAGAATGATGAAGTCTCTACCAGCCCAGTGAATGAGAGGACCCATTGTTAAATGGTGAAGATGGCACAGACTCTGCCTGCCCCACACTTAAAACACCTGTCGCCTACTGAGTGGTTACCAAGCTGAGCGCTCTATAGACATTATGCAGTTGAGTTACCGTGTGAAGCGTGCTCCTTTTCCAGATGAGGAAGCCCTGGCACAGGAAAGGCAAAAAATTGGTTCAGAGTCACACAGCTGGGAAGGAGTGAGAAGTCTGAGCACTTAACTGCTACATTTCCTCTCATCAGTATAAATTTTTACTCTGTGTTTTTGCTGACTGGGAGCACTACACGGTGACCAAAAGTTTAAGAATTTGGTAATGCTTTTTCAGGGCTTTGTATTTTTATTAGTCATCACAGCATCCACATCAAATTAAGAGACAGCATTCAGTGGTGGGAGAGGTTATTTTTCCATGTTGCTCCATCAGTATAGCTTGTAGATGGATTTGGCCCTCGGCAGTAATGCTGGGCCTTTACCAGGCTTTCTCCATCTGTGTGGGGCTTTCCAGTTAATGGGGTTCTTTGCTGCAGGAGGACCCTGTCTGTCCAGGCCTGTGTAACGGACTAATTGAAACGGTCCTGTGTTGTCTGTGTTCCGCGGGGCTGAGTGAGCCTTTCCACGACTTGGTAGCCCCCTCCTTGACTTGCCGGAGAGGCAGGGAGGTGCCTCAAAGTGCACTAGATGCTGGGCCTGGAGGAGTCCGCCTGCTGCCGATGTGTTGGGGTGGGGTTATGAGCCCCTGTTATTATATAACAGTACCTTGTCTGAGCGTGGTGCCTTCCTTCTTGGAAGTCTCTGCACTCTGCAGATACCATCCCAGTTTGCTTTCTAGGAGGAGGGGAGGGAGCTGCCCAAGACATGTGAGGGGTTCATATACAGGTAAATGGGGTTGCTGGTTAATTCTTCTCATAGTATGGCTGAAAAGTTGAATGCACTGAAATTTCAGCTATTGGTCACATAAGTAAGTCATATGTAGAAAATGATCCTGGCCTAAGGATTTCCCCGTTAGTAGAACTTGCTGCTACTTAGTGGATGTTGGTTATAGGTCTCTGGAACTGTGGGGATCCTTGGAAGTCCCAAATAACTTGTAGTTTTGGCCACTGCTGTCTTGTCTATAAACACCTCTGTCTATATTGTGTTAGAACTAGAAAGATATGCAGACTGGATTCAGGAGAAGCTGGCCTGGAATTCAGGAGACCCGGGACCTAATCCTGGCTGTCTTGATGTACCTCCCCTGGGGCCCGTTTTCTCTTCTGTGAGATGAAATGTGGGGAGCAGGCTGTTGTCATATATGTTCTCCAGAATGCTTGCCCTGAGAGTTTCCTCAAAAATTCTATGGCTAGTGGTTCTAGGGGATTCTGCATAAGCTGTCACTCCTTGGAGAGTTTAGATGTTCATCGAAAGGCCTGAGAAGTCCTACAGTTAAAGAGAATCTGGACAGCTCTTTGTAGGACCGAAGAATGCACTCTGGGAACTGTGGGATTAATTAGGTGGTGGTTGAGCAGCCTTCCAGATCTAGGATGAGTCCCAGCCCACATTTCTTTTTTCCAACTGTGATGGGTCACAGGCATCTGCTCAGTCAAGGGTTGCTCGCCATCTTGGGAGGGTAAACATGGCATTAATGCTCATCTAATTCACAACCCAGTGTGCAGGGTGACCAAGCTCTGGAGGGAAGAAGAGAAACTGAGACTCACCTGGACTGGGACTTGAGAACATTGGCAAATAGAAGTTGTATGACTTATACTTCATACAGTTTATGACTGGAAGGGAACTGCATAGTCCGGCCAATCATCTTTTTGAAGGTGAGCAGTCTTTAGGTCCAGAGAGGCAAAGTGACTTTCCCAAGATCCCACAGTTAAACAATGGCCCAGATTTGATGACTACTCAGAGCAAGACACCAGACTATTTAATCTGCCAAATGGTGTTAGGATGATGTCTTTCCTGCATAGTGTAAGCAATGATGTTTGCTTAGGATGGCCTTTGGCAGTGCTGCTGTTGTCCTACCACTGGCACACCATCTTTTGGGCCTGGAGGGGAGGGCAGGAAATTGTATTTCTGGTAGAAGGCTCTGAGTACATGAGCGCATCACATGGGTGTATTGGCTCTGCCCATGCGATCGATGGCTGAAGATTTACTGCACTGCCTTCGGTTAGACAGGCACCTTTATTTTTCTGTTCCTGGGTATTTGATATGGTTGGGTCATATTTCTCCTGCTCCAAATTCCCTGTCTGTTCTCCACCCTCCACTCCCCAGCCCTCCACTGAGCCATGGCCTCCTCATCTTCATGTGCAAACTGGGTTTTGATAAACATGATTGACTGGGTATTTTTGGAAGGCTCTGGAGGCACGCAGAGCGCTCCCTCCAGAGGGCAGGCCTGGGGTCAGGAATGTTTCCTGCAACCTGTGCATACAATGGGGTGTGCCTTCCTCACCCTGCCCTTGGCTGGCCAGTGCACTGGCTTGGAGGGCAGGAG
Organism: Tapirus indicus; assembly: GCA_031878705.1. Lineage (NCBI taxonomy): Eukaryota > Metazoa > Chordata > Mammalia > Perissodactyla > Tapiridae > Tapirus > Tapirus indicus. The sequence continues at coordinate 18,523,176 of CM062921.1, read as the reverse complement.
AGCCACAGAAGGTTTGAGAACTGCAGGCTCCCAAGCCTTCGGAAGGCTTATATGAAAGCGGGACCTGAAACTTTCATCAGCACTACTTCAGGTGAAAGACTTTCATTTGGCTGTGCTGGTCCAACAAAGACTATTTTATTTATGTGTTTCCAAGCCCTTAAAAATTCTTTTAGGGCACATCAGTGGGGAGTTAATAGAAACTTTGAAATAAGAAAAATGCCTGCGGGGGAAGTAGAACCCCAGCCAGCCAGCTCTGAGTTGTGTGCTGTTAGCTGGTAGGTTGGTTCTCAGAGAAGCGGCTGGCTGGACGGGTTACTGAGCCAGACTGTTCTCTCCAGCGCCTTAGTTTTCAATGATTAAGTGGATTTTTTTTCCCTCTTTTTGGTGCAGAGGAAGGACTACTCTAAACTTTTCTCTGGGCATGTTAGCTCCTGAAAAGGTCCCCTAATCTTTCCGGAGGGGCTTGTATAAGAGATGGCTTGTGCGTCCCCCCACCCCCACCCCGAACCAGATCATCCTAAAGATACTAGGAAATACTAGTTGTTAACAAGAAGGGAGTTTTTTTTATTGTCTTCTGAGTGTTGAGTTTAAAGTTAAACAGAAGAGCTGTGAATCTAAGCCAGGCATCACTAAGATAGTCAGTTTGTTTGTTTTCCCCCAAAGTAATTTCCTAAAGAATTAAAAACCCTTCTGTCATCCGACACTGCATTGTTTCCGTGTATTGGCTTAGATTGAGGGGTGCTTTAAAGTCTGAGCCCAGCTGCTTAGAGGTTAGGAGACTTGAGGCCATCCTGGCATCTCTCTGGGCCTCAGTTTCTTCATCTGTAAAAATGACATGATAGTACCCACCACTGAAGATGAGGGTGAGAATTAAATGGGATGACAGGTTCCATCTCCTAGCCTGTTCTTAGGGAGGAAAAGCTGTGACTTACGAAACGTGTCAGTTGTATTCAGCTTTGTGTGAGGCCTGGGACAGTGTCAAGGTGGCCAACTTCAGACCCAGATGTGTTTAGTTCAGTTAACTGTCCTTGAGTGCCCACAGTGTGCCAGATAAGCTGGCCACAAGGAAGGCTGCTGGGGGCTTGGCTTCTCTGTCGTTCCTTGGGGCTGCTGGGTCCACATTGTTTAGTTCAACGATTTTCAAATGGAGGTGATCTTGCTCCCCAGGGGCATTTGGCAATGTTTGGAGACATTTGGGATTGTCACTCCTTAGGGGTTGCTACTGGCATCTAGTGGGCAGAGGCCAGGGATGCTGCTAAACATCCTTCAATGCACAGGACAGCTCCCACAACAAAGAATTATTCAATGTCAGTAGTGCGGAGATTGAGAATCCCTGGTGGAGTGTCTGGTATGAGTGAGCGTGTGTGTTTCCTGTTCTACATTTGGTAAAGGGAACTTACACATGCTGCCCCCCTGATCACTGGGGGATGCTCATCTGTGCCCAGTCCTGGTGTTGGTTATGGAACATCAAGATTTAAGCAGGCTTGTGAATGGCACTTAGCTCTAACAGGAAAAAGAATTTAATCTGATTTATTTAATAGTTCTGTTAAATTGTTTTTGCTTTTATTTTGAGACTTTCTCTTTGGGAAATACAGTAAAACACAGAAGAAAAGAAAAATTACATTATCCCTCCACTTTTTCTTGGAAGGGGGCATAGTGGAGAGGTCAAGTTTCTTCACTTCTTCAGATATAACCACTATTAACAATTTGATATGTCTGTAAATTTTGCTCATCTCTAAATTTCGTTTTAGAGCCTTTGTTCTTATATATATATACACACACACACACACACACAAGAATATATCTATATATACTCATATATATGAGAACTTATATATATTCTTATATGTATGAATATGTTCTTATATATATATGAATAGGTATAGAAAGAAATTAATTTTTGGGAATCTTAAGCCATCAGAGACTTATGTAATAATCAGAGGCAGCCCTGATTATGTATATGGGCAAAGCATTTGTGAACAGTGTCTCCATTGTGTAACATACAAAACAAGCTTTTCTTCAACATTGGCCATGCCAGTCAGCCTTCTCCACTAAGGGCCTCTCTCTATCCCTCCCACCTTTGAGCAAACATTATTTATTGTGGCTGATGTGTGATCAGGTCTTGATTTGGGGCTTCTTTTTGATGTTCTTCCTTTGTGGGATCTCACCCACGTGCCCCTGGAGACCCTTTGGCTGCCAGGACCTTTGTTTCCAACCAGCCATGTGGTGTCAGTGGCACCTGCTTTGTGGAGCTGTCCCCAGAGCCCCAGAATGGCCTCGGGATGGTCTCCGTGATTGGACTTAGATGGCTTCTGGAGTCACTTTTGGGCTCAGACATAATGGCTGTGCTCTGTTCCTCCTCCCCTCCCCTCCCTGACCCCCTTTCCCAGCCTGAACCATTTTTAGCTTTGTTTCTGGTAACTTACCAAATGTTTTATGGACAAGAAGGGAGAGGGAAGGGGAACTCATCAAAGATAACCCACTTAGTGCCAGCCACTGAGCCCAGTCATTGTCCCTTCAACCCTCTGAGGCCAGTAGATGGGATTCTCATTGAACAGTGAGGAATCTGACTGTGGCTTCTGTTGGAGAACTTTGCCCAAGGTTCCACAGGCAGCAAGTGTCAACAACAGGACCCCTGAGGTGGTGGTGGACCCCACTGCTTTTAGATGGCTCTGAGCTTGGCGGAGCAGAGGCTAAAGCTGGAGGCCATGCACACCCACAGGTCACGGGGACCCTGGTCGCGTGCCTTCTATGTGGGGAACCTGGAGAATGGACGCATTAAAGAGACATTTTAGGGACCCTTAGCCTGAAAGAATCAAGCAGAGCCTGGAATTGGTCAACCATTGGGACTTCACAGATTGAAGAAACAGAGGCGGAGAAAGAGGAAGTTGATTGCCCAAGATCAATCAGTTAGTTTGTATTTTGTGAGTGAGAAGAGATTTCCCCGTTCCTTGAGGAGAGAGTGGACTTTTGATCTGTAGGAGGAGTGCCAGGGACTGGGGAAGGCTCTGGGGTGGGGTGTTGTTTGGGGCAGGAAGTACAGTGTGAGCCACTGTGGGAGGAAAATGGAGGAGTCGCGTAAGGGAGGAGCAGGGAGGAATCGAGGCCAGCATATGTACTGGGTCTCCGTAGACTCTGGATGAGCTACGTCAGTATTTTAGGGAGCTGTGAAAACGCTGCAGATGAGTGCGGAAGTTAGAGTTTAAACTGATTTCAGTAACCAGTCCTTCCCCTGGAGAAGTGCAGCTCAGTGGACAGTGGCACTTTAAGGTCCTTTGGTCATTATTTAGACTGAGAGATTAAAAGAGTCCAGGTATGTCACAAATCAGAGATGGCAGCTGGCTGCAACAAAATAAGAATCCTCCTCTCAGAAATCCTACATTTACTGGAAGACTTCCCTGTCTGGAATTAAGATGGCATTTTTCTTCTCCCAGCTGTGACTCACCATATGTTTTCAGACAATTAATGTGAAATTTCCCACACTGAATTGAAGTGTACTTTTGGGTGTGGGTCTTTGCACCGCTCCATTTCTTAAACCCTCTGTTTGATCCCTTGGAATGTCTTCCTACGTGAGCCTCTGCAGCCCTGGTGGTTCAGGGGAACAGTGGCCTTTGTTTTATGACGCTCAGACCCTAGACATATTTCCTGGCACCTGGCGGGTATTGGGCCAAAGATGCATGAATGAATGAGTGAATGGATGGATGAGGTTCTTGGTGCTCAGGTGCTCTTGTAGATGGTCTGACATACCGTTGGATCATTTTGATGGTGCCGGGTGAACGTGTGAGCAGAGGACCCTTCCACTGTCCATTTAGCGTGGCGGGAGTTGTGTGATGTGCTGGGAGAAAGCTTGGTTCTCGGAGGATGGGTCTGAGGTCCGTCTCCGCGTTAGCTGGCAGGGTCACTGCAGAGGAGGTGCCCCATCTCGCTGGGCTTTAATGGAGCTTGAACTGGCTGAATCTTAAGTCCTTTCCGACTCTGAGGGTCTTCATTGGTGTGATCTGCTGGGCTCAGCTCTGGCTTTTGGAAATGCTCTCACCCCCTGATGACCCTCCAGCTGGGAGCAGTGATTCTTAAAGTCCCCGAACCGCTTGGCTACAGGCTGCTTCTGTGATTGTCACACTCCTTCCTTGCCACCCCTGCCGCCCTGTTTTGCCAGAGGTTTGAGATTGAATGGCCACTGCCTGCACTGAGGGGTGAGGATTGCTCCCGAGAGATGGTCTGCGAAGGGGATGGGGGAGGGGAAGCAGGAGGAAGTCATTCCTCAGTGTCTGTCCTTGTCATCATGGAGTGCTTGCCTGGAATCTGAAGGAATGAGAGGAAAAACCACTTTTGGTTTGGGCGCGGATTTCGGTTTATGTGTCGGGTGGTTCCCCTCTGTCACACTTGTTTTCTTTTGACCAGAGTCTGGGCCACTGTCATTGTCTAAATGTGGAACGTAGCTGTTAAATGTTCTGGGAAATAAAAACCAAGACTGGTACAGGGGGCCCACAGAGGTAGGAAAAGAAGGGGGCCAATAGGAACTTCCCAGAGAGGTGAGGGGAAGGGAGAAAAACAGCTCCGTTGGTATCCTAGAAAAAGAACTTGCTAGATTTGGAGAGAGTGAAGAGGATTTGGCCCTAGGGCCTCCTTTTAGAGACTTTTTTTTTGTAAAAAATAAAACGGAACACAGAAGATATAGCACATTGGGAAACAGCACATTCTGTCCATAATGAAAGTTATCCCACAAGAACTTCTCTATTTTATCCCTTTAGCCAAATTTCTGTTTCTAAAAGGGGAAAGGGGCTAGAGATAGGCTTGTTTATTTTCTTAGTTGAAATCTTGGTTTTTATATTTCAAGCCCATTCTCCTGGGTCAGAACAAGCAAAGCCCAAGAATTGGTTCACTGTGGTGAACCAATTGTTCTAGAAGCTGTCCATGCCCACACCCTCCCACACTGGAGGAGCAGGCAACAAGGTCTATCGATGTAACCCTTTTTTTCTTTTCCCCCCTCTTATTGGAGTATAACTTAAGGTGCACAGACCTCAGGTACCTAGCTGTATGATTTTTACATGCCCACACCTATGTAACCATGACCCAGATCAAAATAAAGGACATTTTCCACCAGTGTCCCAGAGGCCCTTTTGTGCCCCTTCCCAGAGAGAACCAGTTCTGATTTTTAAAACCATAGTTTTTCTCATTTTGAATTTCATATACATAGAATCATCATTGGTGTCTCAATTTTAACTTCATACCCTTTTCCCTGTCAAAAACCAGTGTGTTGGAATCTTTGGATGTTTCTTTATAAGAATGCTTTTTGTATGTCATCTACGTGTCAAAGCATTCTAGGTGGAAAAACCTAGGGCACACTTTGCCTGGGACGCTCGAGTCCCCACTGCTGCTGGAACCCTTGTGGGGCTGGCCTCTGCCCACCTCTCTGCCCTTTTCAATTCCTCCACTCTCTTGCTCCTTCCCACACCAAGCTAGGTCTTTGTGCATGCTGTCCCCACAGCTCAACCTGCTCTCTTCCCTCCCATCCTCTACCTCCCCCATCCTCGGGGACGCCTAGGGTGGCTGCTGTCTTTTGCACCCTCTTAAAGCTAGTCTTTTCCCTGCAGCGTTGGCATCTCTGTTTGTGATCATCATTGCCTGGTGTGATTATTTGATTAACATGTGCTTTCCCTCTAGAAGAGAGCAGGGCAATGTCTGGTACACAGCGGACCCCAGTTCAAGTTGGTTGGATGATTGGATGGGGGTAACTTGTGAAGGAGAAGGGCTCACAGAGAGTAGCATTTGGCTCTTTTGGGGTGTGTGTGCTGGGGGGTACCATGCCTGCCAAGGCAGTTAGTTTTGTTCTTGGGGGTTTTGTGTGTTCCTAGGTAGAAGATGTTTCAAGCACACGGATTGTCATTGGCCCTGATGTTGGTGTCACAGGTGACCCCATTTCTTGTCCAGCCTTTTTCCTGCACTCCCTGCTCGCCCCAGGCCTCTCTGGAGCAAGCTCCCTCTCCTGCTCGCTCTCTTGGCCAGGATTTTAACATATATCACAGGCTGGTAGGCTAAGAGCTTGGGACTTCCCCTCACCACACTCAAAGGCTTTGATCTTTTGCTTTGGAGGTAACATCAAAAGGAAGGCTGAGGAAGACAGCCAGGCTGTGAAGTTCAACGTTCAAGTTAATAGCTTGACTGAAGGTTGTGCTGCGTCCCAGCAGCATCACCGAGGCTGAAGTAAACACGGCGATTCCGCCACATTTTCCTGGAAATGGAGCCTAATATTGTAAAAGGGCTTCATTTGCATTTGGAATGACTTCGGGCTGTAGCGAGAGCGAGCATCTTTCCCCTTCACCCCCTTTCCTTGGAAGGGCGTAGGGAGGGGGAGGTGAAGCCCAGAGAGAGGATCAGAGAGGGGGGTGACCCCGTGGATCAGCACCCTAGAAGTTTCCCTTGCCCCTGTTCGGGGTTTGCTGTCTGCCTTTTGGCGTGGTGTCTCTGTGCCACTTACTGTTCCCGCTTTAGCTGGGTGTTTCCGAATTCTGATGGAATTCAAAGAAGGCCGCGGGCAGGCAGCTTGGCCGGGGCTTGGGGAAGTCGTGTGCAGCCCAGACACTGCAGCGGGGAGAGAGCAGCGGGCCCGAGAGCTGGAGAGGGAATTACAGCGGAAGCAAAAGTGAAAGCACCCATCCGTCTCCTTGCTGGGTCTCTGCTGAGCTTCGCAGATGCTTGTTTGGTCATTGTTTCATTTAACATTTTATGCAGCGCTCCTTTTTTGAATTTTAATTCAAAGCCGTGTTTGAGTGGTTTTCTAACACATCCTGGCCTCAGCACTGTTTGGTGAATGATTCACTTCGGGGGACAGTTTTGCTTTCTTAGGCTGCTCATCTTCCCCACACTTGCCTTGGGTACCTTTTTGTTGTGTGCCCAGAGCTTTGCTTCTGTCACCATCCAGCATCATGAGCCATCACTCCCCTCTCCCTCTGAGTCCTGGTTGCATTCACCTGTCTCCCCGAAGGGCACTTCAACCTCCCCTTTCTGTGGGGCCTTTCAACCCTGATGATGTCAGCACTCTGCAGCCAGAATTCCAGTTGGATTCTTTTTTTTTTTGCGGGGAAGACCAGCCCTGAGCTAACATCCGTTGCTAATCCTCCTCTTTTTGCTGAGGAAGACTGGCCCTGGGCTAACATCGTGCCCATCTTCCTCTACTTTATATGGGACGCCGCCACAGCGTGGCTGACACGCAGTGCGTCGGCGGGCGCCCGGGATCCGAACCGGCGAACCCCGGGCTGCCAAGCGCGGATGAAACCGCTACGTCACTGGGCGGCCCCTCCAGTTGGATTCTTTAGTGTGGTTTCCCAGGCTTCTCTCATCCCCACATTTGTACCACCTGAAATCATGTTTGGTAGCCCCACAGTTCAGGAAACACTGCTTTAAGAGAGAGTCCCCTTTCCTTTCCCTCTTTGGTGGCTTGCAGGTTTGGGCATCTGTTGACACCTAGCCCTCTCCAGCTGACCCCTGCTCAGCTCATGAGTGGATTCAAAATTCTGTACATGGAGTGGTCTCAGGCTTCTGGAAATCAGTTTTATAGCGACTAGAATTCATTCTGGATGGGGTGGGTTCCTCCTCCATTGTTTTTCGTGCTGCCCCTCTAAATCTGGAGGTGCATTCTCCAAGTCCTCACAGTTTTTCAGATGGTCACCATTTTTTGCGGTGGATGGTGTAGCCTGTGATCTCTCTGGGTTGAGTTACCTTCTGAAAGGTCTGGGCAAATCCCTGCCACCTCTTGATCAGCGTTGTTGGCACGAATACCCCGTGGTTCTAGGTTTTCAGCCCTTGAGACTCTAAGCTGCATTCATTATACATGTCCATTTGGTTCCTGTTGAAAAGGCAGCTCGCGCCACTGGCGGGTGTGGGATTCTGGAAATTCCTCAGAAAATACAAGAATCCAGCTCTGGGGAGGGGTCTCCAGAGCTTCAGGGACACATCTTGGGTGTTGAGGAAATGCTGCTCCTGGGAAAATGTTACTGCTTGCCTTAACCCTTCGAGCTGGTTGCCCAGACTACTTTCCTTAGATGGGCGCTTTTTGCCCATACTTAAAGCCGTAAAGGGCCATTGTCAGATTTGTTTAGCCTCAATTCATGCTCCTTAGAGGATGGTGAATTGAAGCTAGCATTCCTGGACAGAGCCTTTCATACATTTAAGAAAACCCGTAGAGTCTCCTGGGGGGAGAGGCGAGGGAGAGATGAAAGGGTTTCTCCAGACCTGCTTGGTAGCATGGACTGTTCTTTTAGGTAATTAAGGGAGACCATAAAAGATGAGCGCATGCGTCCATTTACCTTTCACTTGGGGGTCTTAAATCTCTGCTTGGTCTCCTTTAACTGTATACCTGTGTGTCACCCAGGGGCCCCTGTGGGCTCCATTTTCATTGTTCCCCTGTCTGGTCTGCTGGAATGCACCACTGGGGACTGAAGAATGGGGGGTTTTGGGGTCTTTGGGAACTTTGAATTTTCCTGTAGAGTTCTATAGTTTGCTTCTGTGTTTGCTGGGCAGGGCCTTCTAGTGAGAGTGGCTGGGGTCCGACAGCCAGGTGAGCGGACATGGGAGCAGGTGCAGCGGGGTGCGTGTCTGAGTCATTCTTTGTGACAGTAGCTCCAACTCATGTGTTAGGACAGTGGTTCCCCAAATATGCGGCACATATGAATCACCTGGAGAGCTTTTATAAAAATCTCAAAGCCCAGGTCCCACTGAGCCAGGCATCAGTAATCTTAAAGATCCCTAAGTGATTTCAAGGTTTAGGAACCACTCTATTAGGATAACAAGACTTGAGTCATCTGCATTCTAAGTTGATTATGCTAATCATTCACCAGGCTGTCTTCTAAGTGTTTTACATACATCATCTCAATTAATCCTCATGCAGTTAAGGAGGTAGATGGTATCCTCTCCATTTTATAGGCAAGACAGCTGGAGCTCAGAGGGGTTTAAGCACCTTGACCAAGGTCATTGAGTTAGTCTGTGGTTGGAAGGAGGCTTTGAATCCAGGTGTATCTGCCTGCAGAGTCCATGTCCTCTCTCTGGCATTAGTCCTTATCCCGAAGAGACCCAGCTTTAGTTGGAGTGTGCTTAATGGCTAAGGGCATGGGGGGTAGGGGTTGGGGTGGGGGAATTATACCTGGTAGACTGGAAAGAATTTGGTATCTGAATGCTTAAGCCTTGGTATATGTCTTACACAGAGATTAGGGAAGGGCATCCAGGTGGAGGAAACTGCACGAGCAAAGGCACTGCATCACGGAGTTCTCAGAAAGGCAGGGTGACTGGAGAAGTGTGTGCAAAGGGAAGCAAGAGATGCGGTGGTGGTGGTAGATGGTTCTGAAGCTAGAAAGGTTGTTTGGGAGTCTACCGTGAAGGGCCTTGAATGCTGTATGCTAAAGAGACCTCAAATTCTAATGGGCACTTGAATCCTCTGGGGCTCTGATTAAAATGCAGATTCTCATACAGTAGGCCTGGGGTGGGGCCCGAGAGTCTGCATTTCTCCCAAGCTCCCAGCAGTTGCTGCTGCTGTTACACCTTGAGTATGAATCTTTTTGGCAGTGGTTCCCAAACTTTGTTGCATGGCAGAATCACTGGGGAAACTTAAAATCCTAAGCCCAGCTCGAACTCCATTCCAATTGGATTAGAATGTTTGGGGGAGGGGAGCCAGGCATCAGTAGGTTTAAAGGATACCCAGGTAACTCCAAGGCATGGGAACGATTGAGAAACACTGCTCTAGGGGGTGGGATGGTCAGGGGACTGACTGCTCCATTCACAGAATGTAGGAGACAGATTGGAGCGGAGTTGAGAACCATCACGATGGTTGTCTTACTTTATTAATGAAGTCTGCAATATTTGTTGATGCCTGCAGCAGGCTGGGTACTGTTCTAGGGGCTGAGAGTGGGGTACTGCAGTGTGCTGCTGTCATGGTGATCTGAACTCACAAGAAGGCCTGGGAAAGGAAGGCAGGGTCCGAGAGCAGAAGCATTTTAGGAAGGAGGATCCCGGGACTTTTGAATTACAGGTAATTTGATCAGGACCCCAAACTGAAATTTTTTTCTCTCTATGATGGGTTTGCTGGCCATTGAGTAATGAGCTAGCAGAGGGCCGATTAAATTGCTGCATCTAGGACCTGTAGAAGCCTTGTCATTTATATACAAGCACCTGCCTGGCTAACCTGTTCTTTTCTGCAGCTTCCTTTTGTCCAGGGAATATTTTGCTTTGCTTATTTTGCTTAAGTATTTGAAGGTAGCCAAACATTTTTTTTTCTTAAAAATAACACTCATCTGCAATTCACGTTTCGTTAATTTTGGCTGATTTGTGAGAACCAGTAAGTGCTGACGGAGGCTCTCTTCTACATTCTCTCTGTAACCCCTAAGTGTGTTGCTGACACTAAACTTGGATGCAGAAACTAGTCGAGTTAGCATGTGAGAACGGGTGCACGCACCTGGGGAGTTGCCCCAGAAGGGCCTGGCCTCTTCGTAGTGGGGATGGTTCAACAGGGAATGTGTTAGTTTCCAGGTTAGCATTCAGCTGAAACACTGGTGGTTAACATCCTGAAATATGCCCATCTGGGCGTTCCCTCCCAAATCTTCATGATCCAGTAACTATAAAGGGCATAGTAGGGGGCTTCAGGACACTGGTGGGTCTCGTGGGAGGGCCATCTGCTGGTAGTTACCTATGTTGAATATCACTCCTGCTGGAGCCAGATTAAGACTGCCTAGTGGTAGTTCTGTGTGTTTAATTTCAAGGCTCGATGATGCTTCTAGAACGGAAGTGCATGCTTGGCACTTGGAGCTTTCCCTGTTGATCATGTCAGTGTGTGAGTTCAGGAAGCCCTGTGCCGAGCTTTAATCCTAAAATGAGTGGATTTCATGCGAGGGTCAGTCTCTTGTTTGGCTGGACCTTTCCACTTTATGCCAGTTATTAATAGCACCTTTTATTCTTAGAAGTGCTCTGGTTTGGATGAGGTGTTATATGGTCACGCCTTTTTTTATCACTGACGGCTGCGCCTAGTAACACTCTCCTCACTTTAAGGAAGCCTTGGAGATGGCATTAGAACCAGAGAGAAAGCTGAGGGCGGCTTCTGCCCATCTCCTCGCTCCCACCTCCCCTCTGCCATCCTGAGGGGTGTCGTCCTGGGCACAGTTTGGAATCCTTGGACGTTAGACATCCTGAAATTTTTGCGAGCCCAGGCTGTGTCAGTCCCTTGCCCCTGCCATCTCCTCAGGATTCTGGAGGAATAATTAGTTAATGTTTGCAGAGCACTTTGAAATCCTCAGATGAAAGGCACCAGAGAAGCGCAGAGTATTATTTCTTTTAGTCTGAACCAGAAGGGGCAGCCCCTCTTGCCTTGTGCCAGGCCTGTTCCTTCTGCTGGTCTTTTCCTGCCTGATGGGCTTTCTGCATTAAAAAAAAAAAAAAACTGAAGAAAAGCGTGAGGGGATCATAATCACAAATGCATCATCTGCATCTGATTGTGGACAGGTGACGTGAAAGAACGTGGACACACTGGGGTCTCAGAGTGGGAGTCTGTTAACTTGGGTATGATTAGGGCTGCTGCTCCTGTGGGGCCTGGGCTGAGGTGGGGCTTTGCCATTGGTCCTGCTTGCCTGTGCTTCGTGTATTGTGTTTTCAATTTAAATTTCACTCGATTTAATAATATTAATGCTAAGGAATCTGCTTCCTGGGGACCTAGATGTACTTGTGTCAAGAGGGTAGGGATTGAGAATTCTCTCTCGCTATGGTAGAATGTTCTGGATTGATTCATGTAGGCCTCAAGTGTGTATACATGTCAATATTTCACTTCTCCATAAAATTTTGGCATGCCGAGGCAGGTACCCCGCAGCTCCGGGCAAGGAGCCCCAAGGGGGACCTCTCTGGTGCTTTCCGCTCTCTTCACCCCAGCTTTCTTAGATTGGAATTGAATTCATCGGCTGCCGGGGTTACTTTATTGACTGGGGAGAGGGGTCTTGGAGGGAGAAAAGGAAAATCATTGGGCCAGTACTTTTTGAAAAGATTTGGTTCACCTTCTACTTATCAGAATGATTTGCACTCCTCCCCCCCCAAAAAAAGCCCTCAGCTAATCAGCAACAGTTGTACCCTCAATAAATACCACCCCTGCCCCCAGAGCCTGACAGCCTCCACAGGAGCACAGGTGTGAGCCCCGCAGCCTCTGTTGCCTGGTGTTCTATCAACTGGATGGTGTTTCTTTGCCCCGAGGCTCAGAAACCCGGAGGACTGACCACTTCTTGAGGCTTGTCTCCAGTTTGCCGAGAGCCCCCGGCTAGCAGAGCTCCTAATTTCTGTACCAGCAACTTCCTCTCTCCCCATCCCCCAACATATTACCTTCCACTCTTGGTCTCCTATTAACATGGAACAGCCAGTAATACTCAAATCCTAGTTTGCGATGAAGCCACAAATTGATATATGTCTTTTATACCTGAGCAGTTTCTTATAGGAATCCTGGATTTCGTTTATAGGACTTGGTTAAACCATGAGGGATTCGAGTGCCACAGAACAGTAACATCTGGGGCAGGGCCCGAGGCTTTTCTGAATGATTTCCTCTGTGAGCCAGGCGTGACTGCTCGAATGAAGGATCTGCGCGGTGGATAGATGTGGGCAATATACCATTTTACTTACCTATGAGGAAACAGGAGTTACCCAGTGATGGAGCGAGAGCTAAGCATCTTGTGTTCCCGATTCCTCCTTGGGTGTACTTTTCAGCTGCCCTAGCTGACTCCTTTGTGAGCTTTACTGTAGTGACTGATCACCTTTAACTGGAAATTCTTGGGGAACCCTGCTCCTCTTGGCTGGAGCCTGGCTGGGAAGGAGGAGGGGGCGGGGCATCTCTTGGATGTGGCCCTTTGCAGTTGAGCTAAGGGGAAGGCTGGCCACCTGGAGACCACTTCTCTGGTCGCTGCAGACTTGCTCTCTTCCACCTGATGCCCTCCTACTTGGAGGGTATATGCCTTACAGAATCTCCTAAGAAAGCATGAAGCTATTGGGAAATCCAGGCATTCCTGTCCTGGTCACTATTTCTCAGAAAAAAGACAGGGGAACCAACTTTTGATTGAATCCCATGCTGGGCCTATTAATTGGGTCTCATTTACTTTTCACAGCAGCTTTGCAAATGGAGTTATGTTTGTGATTGTTTTACAGGTGAGAAAACTGAGGTCCAGGGAGGTTTGGTGTAGACCTTTGGTCATCATCTTTGCAAACCAAGGAATGTGTGTATTTAAGAGGGTTCAAGAGAGCTGAGTAAGGAGACGTTTGGGTCGTCAACACATAATTATGGTGTGGGCCCAGCGCTGGGTGATGGATGAACTGCTGGTCGCTAGGAGACATTGAGTAATTTAATTCGTTCCCCCAGAATCATCTCCTATCACTGCTGAGGAAACATACATGTACATCATCAGTGGTGGTGAAGATTATATGACCTGTAGAAAGCGTTTGGCCAGTGTCTGGCTCATAGTAGGTGCTTCATAGAGATTAGCCTCTCTGAAGATGTGGGAGGAGATTAAATTGCCTCTCTGGGGTGTGTTGCCCTGTTCTTCTCTGCTGCGTTCTTTTTGTCCTTTAGTCTTTGAGAATGCTGGGATGGGCAGTGAAGTGTCTTCTCAGGCCCTCAATATGTTGGTTGTGAGAAAGCCTGCAGGGGTGGCCAGCAGCCTTTATCCTGAATCCTTTGTTAGGACCTTGCAGTGGACAGCCAGGCGTCAGTTCCTTCCAGGGTACACTTCCTGTGCACCTAGTATTTGCCAGCTGCCATCTAGGAGCTGGAGGTAGAGGTGAGCAGGACATGACCTTGGGAGGCAGCCATGAGAACCAGGAAGTGGAGGAAAGTTATTATGGGTGTGATGGTGGAAATCTGAACAGCATCCAGATGGGACACAAGAGTGAGTGGGTTTCTGGGGTCAGTGGGACACAGCATGTGAAATCGCAGCTATCCCGGCACACCCAGAATGGGGTCCTCCCTGCAGCTGAATCACCTTTGAAGAAATCCTCACAAGGGAGTGCAGGAAACTGTGTCTCTGGTTTGGTAGACAGACTCATTCGTGGTTTTCGGGGCCCGTGAATCCTTTTGAGGAAGCGAGTCCAGTGGTTCCACTCCAGCAAACAAAATTGACTCCTCGAGTTTCGGCAACCAAATTTAAATGTCACCAAGCGTGGTAGCCCCTTTCAACTTTTATGTCTTGCGTAAGTTATAGCTGTCTGTTTACTGAAAAATAGATTTTCTTTAAAAATTTTTCTTTAGGATTAAAATCATGTTTTAGAAAGTATAAAGCAACTGGAAAGAATTGTCCATAATTCCACCACCTAGAGAATGGCACTGTTAAAGGTAGTTGGTTTTTCTTTTTCTTTTTTAAAGTGATTTATAGGCAAGTGTTTTGGATATATTGATTTTTCAGGTGTGCATGTGGTCACGTGGGCAGCCAATGTTTTTTTCATGTGGATTTCAGCCAGGCTTGACACCTGCCCCATAATGGAAAAGCAAACCACTGCCTTACTTGTTTGATGGTTTAACTGTGGAGGCCATCGAGGGAGGCAGGTTTGTGTTAGGTAAAGACTTGACAATCCAGAATTCCTCGGCTGGTTTCTTTGTTGTAACTTTTGAGCTTCTTTAAAAGAAGGAATAATAAGTAAGTGGTGAGTGGATGGATCCTCTTAAAATATTGGGAAGCGCTGTGGCCCTAGGGTAAACTTTTTAAAAGTTAGTATGTGAATTCTGTTGTGTTAATCAATGAATCTTCTTGGCCTGAAGATGACAGGGTCAGTGAAGCCTCCTTACCACTCACCTGAGGGTCCCCGTCACCCAGAATATGCCTGGCCTACTGTAGGGGCTTCTTTGGTTATGGGGCGTGGGAGACAGATGTAGTGGCCGCCATGCTGATGGGGAGCCAGTTGAGAAGAAGGTAGTGGGTGCCGCCATGGGTGCATGCCTCCCCGCCCTCACCCCCTCACCAGGTGTGGATCCAGTCGGTGCCTAGTGCTGTGTGCTCCTCCTTCCCGCCTGGAAATGCAAGCATCCTGCACAGCTCGGCTCCCTTTTGCCCTCTCTTCCCAACTCCTTCCTCCCCCCACTCCCTCCCTTCCAGGGCTGGAGGACCAGGTGGGCTTCACCTGATGGGAGCGTGGTTTTCTGAGAGTGCCAGTAGCAAATTCCTAGTGGCAGTGAGGAACTGGATGCAGAGGCAGGGTGCGTTCCTGTAAGTCATAACTCGTGTTTTTATAGTATTTTATATTTTACAGTCTTAAATGACTTTTAGATACCTCACTATTATCTTTATTTTATAGCTGTATTAACCAGGGCTTGTTTTGGGAAACGAGAGGGGATGTGGTGGATACAGGGAAGGGAACCGATCTTGAATGAATCCTGAAGCTCTGCTGGAAAGCTGCCAAGTGGCTAGATATTGTTTAATGGAATCTTTGCATCCACCCTCTGAGGGAGGTGGGGTGAGGGAAAGTTATTTTACAATAACTGAGGGTCAGAGAGAGAACATGTCTACCCACCGTCACCCAGTAAGTCGGGTGAGAGCTGGGCGTTCTCCCTCACGTCACCGGCCTCTTGGGCCCTGTGATCTTTCTCTTCTGTGTCTGTACCCAGCATAATGCCCGGCAGAGAGCCGGCATTAATAAATATTTGTCGAATGTTAAATGAGGCTTAAAGAGACCATTCACGCTTGGCACAGGGAACAGGGAGACAAACATGTTTCCTGCCCTTTTCACCTTCACGTCCAAGTCCTGTGACCTTGGGCTGGTTGCCACACTCTCCCAGCTCAGTTTCCTGAAAACTCATCTGAAAAATGGGTAAAAGACTTAGCAGAGGGCATTTCCTATAGTAGGATCTCAAATGTTAGATTTCTACTACTTACTGTTTTCTTTTAATTTTTCCTACCACACAGCTTTCCTTTTTATTTCCACCTCCTAGAAAATAAATTTCTGATGACAAACTGTAGTGTTGAGAAAAGCATTCATGACATTATTGCCCAAATCACCAAATGTGACAAATGTCAACTTAATAACAGCAATGGTCATAGAGCCCACATTCTTGAGCACTTACCATATGCTAGGTGCTGCTCTGCGCCACTTTCCACGTCATGATTTGGCAACAACTCTGATTGAGAGAGCTGCCGTTAGCTCCTGTTTTATAGAAGAGGAAACTGAAGCTCAGAGAGGTTAAGTAACCTGCCCGAGGCCTCTGAGGAAGTAGGGGGTGGTCTGGGATTCAAACACCAGCATTGGTCTGACTTGCCACTCTTTAAACCACACTTAAAACTTAGCTCCCCGCTTGTGTTTGTTCTGGGCATTTTCATATCTCACTTGGCTCGTTTACAGCCTGGACTTTTGCTTTCCTCCTTCTCAGAGCACATGGTCAGTGCAGGAGGAAACCCGCACTGGTCTTTGGACTGAACCAGGGGCTGGCGATGGTCCCCAAACAGGGTGCCAAATGGCTGACCCTTGTTTTTCTGCCTGACAGTCGTAAGCCAAGGGCACCGTGGAGTTCTTTGAATTTTCCTTTCCCAACTGCCTACTCCTTATTTAGGCAATGTTTTCAACAGGCGAGGTTTTAAATCTTATTGACATCTCTGAAGAAAGATAGAGGAGGAAAAAAAAAAATCAAGTCATGGCCTGGGAGAAAAGAGGCAGGTTTTTTTGGAGATTTTTCCCCCCCTTTTGTTTTTCTTTTGTGCACATTATAAAACCTCTCTTAGATGATGATTTCGTGTGGTTTCTTGGTAGCTCTTGAGCAGCTGCAGCTGGGTTTAACCTAATGCATTGCAACCCACTGTTCTGTGGGCTGACTTGTGCCTCTGAATCTGCTGTTTGCAGAGCATGGGAGGCAAGAATCAGAATTCTGCTGGGGTGTAAGAAATCTCTTTAAGTTTGAGGGCCGGTTGGAGGGGAGACATGCAGTGGCTTAGAACAACAGGCCTCTAGCTAAGCTTTGGTATACCTACGAGGAGACCAGACACAGAGGAGACCAATTGCAGTAACAGGAAAATGCCACTTAACCAGAAGGCTAGGGGAATGAGTGAACTGGAGGATGGGGCTGAGAGTAATCTGGAGAGGTGAAGCTGGTTAACTAGGAGTGTTTTTGGTCACTTTGCTTTACTTCAGTCTGTTTTATTTCCCTTTAAGCATTGGATAATACACACGTATCTGGGGATTTACTTTTTGGGATGATTTAGAATCGTGCAGTATCTTGAGGAGTTTTACTCTGATGATTCTGATTAATAGCAATATAATTGCTGGCTAATAATGTAATAGCTAGCATTTACTAAGCAGTTACCATATGCCAGGCACTGGGCCAAGCATTTGATCCTCCCAAGAACTCTGAGAGATGGCCGTTTGTATTCCCATTTTACAGATGAGGAAACCAGTGCTCAGAGGGGTGAGATCATTTATGAAGCTCACCCTGCTTTTAGATGGTCTGCTGTGATAGCCTCTCTTCAAGAACCCAGTTCTTTTGGGTGTCAGCACATATTAGGCACTCAGTGAATATTTTTGCGAGTGAATGGGGCTAGGGAGCTGGGGTTTGACCCCAAGCCTGAGCTACCTCTGCATGTGATCAGAGAACTTGGTCCCCATGCAGTCCCCGGACTCCCATTTTGCTGCTTTGGGCCCTCATAGTAGTAGATGGGATTAACCCAGTGGGGGCTCAGTGGTCCAGAGGAAAGGGAGCAAGGGGACCTTGTGGAGACAAGAATGGGGTTCCTGGGGTATTCCCTGGGCACGTTGGCATTAAAGACGTAATGTGAACTGGCAGTCGAGAGAATTTGCTGACTCAGCATTTTTCCTCTCTGATAGTGGCCCTGTGCGGTTTGTTTTGTGTCCCCGTGTCTGCAGAGTGAGTAGGGCTGAGCTCCGGAAGACCTTTGTGTTGGGATGACTGTCTGTGTTCACCTGTACCTGAGCAGAGCCTGTGTGGCACCTCGTGAAATTGGCTTCCCCTCGTGCAGGCATTGGGGAAACTTGAAACAGCTGGAGATGAATTCTCAAGGCCAAGCCTTTTGCCAGGGTACATAATGAGAGGAAGAGGGATATATTGAAAATATCCAAATGAAAAATTTCTTACTTTCTCATTTGCATGTGGACCGTAATGGTGGGTCGTTATCAGCTGGTCTATTCATTCGGTGCCCTGCTCGGGCAGCCTCTTTGGTGATTTACAGCATTTACTACAGGAATCCCATGCCTTCTCTTGTGTTTTTACTCCCTGCAGTGGGATTGCTTGCTCCATGAACATGAACCCTGTCAGCCTTCATACTTCTCATACATACATCTCATACTTCAAACCAGGCTTGGTTTGTACTGAATGCACTACTAATCACTCATATACATCCTAAGAGGGAGGTACTGTTATTATCCCCATGTTATTATCCTCACTTTGCAGGCAAAGGTTCAGAGGCATAGAGAGGTGAAGCCATTTGTCCAAGGCCCCAGAAGAACCAAGCTGCAGATCCTGGATTTGAACCTGGGCATTCTAGCTCCTGGGCCTGTGCTCTTACCCATTTTGCTGCACCACCTCGGTCTGAATTAGTGAGGTTTTCAGTTTATTTTTAGCTAACCTGCTTCTTCTAGAGCCTTCTGTCAGCCAACTCCACAATGGGGAGATAACATGGCGAACTCTGTCCATAGCGTTAGCTCAGGCTGGACGAGAGAGCACAGGAACTGGTTAGATGGGTAGAGAGATGTTCCTTAGTTCCTCCCCTTGACTATGCAGCTCTTTCCTGGGCTCAAGTCCTCTTTGACCTGAATCTTTTCCACCTCCTTTGAGTTCAGCCTGCCTTCTGCATCTTTCCGCTGCTGTCAAAAAGCAGAGACCTGACACTCCATCTCCCAGATCCCTTGGAGTTCTAGAAATGAAGATGGCCAGGTTCTGTGGTCAGGGCTGGTTGGGATTACAAATAAACTGAAGCCTGGGAAACTTTCTTGCTATTAATAGTGCAGACCTTTGGGGGAGGGAATAACCAAACTTGATGCTGTTGGAATTGATTTTGCCTGTCCAGATGACATACTAATGAGCTAAGTGGTTAGCTTCAGATCGTTATTGCGCCTTCCCAAGCCAAGTTCCTTTAAAGAAACCACAAAAGCAGAGAACACATTGGTTTAGAGAGGCTCCGTGGCCCTGCCGAGAGAGGGGAGGGTGGCCAGCTCAGGCCGACACGTGAGAGAATTAAGGTGGTGCTCACTTCAGAATGAGTTGTGTTGTTTAATTCCATTGCTTCAACTGGAGTTCCTTTTTTTTTGGGGAAACAGGAATTTGATTTGGTGCCTGGATTTTTGATGGGGGTATTTCTGTCTCTTCAGTGCCTTTAGGGTATTTCAGAAAGTTTCTCTCCCAGCCCGTAATATGTCAGACAGTGTGCTGTCAACCATTCTCTCTCTCCAGGGAGAAAGTGTTGTGTAAAACAATCCTAAGATCCCCATCTCTTCAAATCACCCACTTTGATTATAACATCCGTTGTTCTGTCTGCTCTTTGCTTCTTGGCATATACTGGTCGCTTTATGTATACAATTAAAAACACAAAACAGCCCTCTGTGTCCGAAGTGCCTGGAATATCGCGGTGTTTCGGAGGAGACTTTGGAAGTGCACAGAACTGTATTTCCTTCCCCAAATGAGGTTATTGTTTTCAAAATATCTCTTGGTAGTTTATTAAAGGAAACCACAGACTGGGGTCAGAGGCAGTTTCTCCTGCTTGCAGCCTACTATCTTGCCTCTTCTTTCTAGATCTTTCTCCCTCCCCCCTTTGCTCCCCCCGCCCCCTGGTACGCTCTCCCTAGTGGGGCTTCTCTCTGATGGTGTGGAGTTGGAGCTGTGTGACTCTATGGCAACCCATCATCACTCGTCCCTCTGGAACATTAGGAAGGAATTTGGGGTGTGGACTTCCTTGAGTGACTGGGATTAGGCCAGTCGAGTCTGCAGTCAGATGAGAAGTGTGTGGGCAAAGGGAACTATTGTGTGAGGCTCCTCTGGACAGAAAGCCTGCCTTCATCTTTTACTGTGCCTAATGGACAATTGAGACATTCAGCTTATGTCTGAAAGGAAAGTGGGCCGGAATGGTCTAGCAGACCTCCCAGACGAAGGCTTGTAGGAGAAGCAAATAGAGACAAGGATTACCAACAGGGGAAACAACTGGGCAGAGTCCTGGGAGAGAATGTTTATTTCCTTGCTCTCTAGGAGGGATTTGGAAAGAGCCATAATCCTGGGTTAGGAGTAATTTGTTACAGCAAGATGATACTTGAATGGCAGGCCGCTTCTGGCTGAGGCAGCAAGACTTGTATGCAGGGGGGTCGGGGGACTCCAGAAGGTCAGCCTCACTAAATCTTCACCCTGGCGCTGGGGTTTGTTCCTCCCCAAGCGAAATTAACCAGAGGCGCTGCTGACCTTTGGGCTTCCTGGGTGTAGCGTTACGAAGCATCGCCGCATGCTTGTCACAGCTAGAATTAGACAATAAAAATTTGGATAGGGAGACCTTGCTGGAGCCATCGACCTCTTTCAAATGTGACAAGGGGGAAAGAAATAAAAAGAAAAGGCAGCGCAGTTCACAGTTTCAGTTCGAGTCTGAGGACGTGAGCCGAGGTCTGTCTTGCATTTGGTTCCCTACGTTGACCGACCAAAGTGGCTGCTTGTTGACTGCCGGACTTTTGTTGTCTTTTGTTGCTGTGGAATAGGGGGAAGAAATACAGAATAGAGAGGAGAACCTCGTCAGAAAAATGCAATTCTAGAGAGATTACGGCAGTGGAGAAAGAGAGAACTTCTTAACGTTCTTGATTTTAATATCTGCTGCAATCTGATGATTCATGCATTCAAAATAACCCTTCCAGGTCACCAGGACCTCGTTACTCTCTGGCTTTGTACCTCTCAAAGGTCATCTGATGGCTACATTGCTAACAATTTACATGGTAGACATGTAACTTCTGGCTTTTAAGTTCCTCGTGCAGTTGGAGGAAGAAATAGCAAATCTTAACTATCTTGGACCTTATATAACTCCTTTCTTTTACTTCATTTACGCAGTTTATCCTTTTAGGTTGGAAAAATGGTGAGGAAGTCAGTCGGGAGACTTTGGAAGCAGTTCCGTGCTCATTTTTTAGGTAGAGAAACAGAGATGCAGAGCCATTACCTGCCTGAGGCCGCAGGATGGTAGAGAGTGGACCATAGGATTCAGGTTTCTGAACTGCCTATAGTTCTGTTGACTCAACTGCTCGCTCTGTTTGTTTTTATGCCTTGAAACAGTGATCACATGTTGCTATTTCTTCATCAGCACTTTTAACCCAGAGTATACTAGGCTCTTCCCGTCCTTTGTGAAGTCTTGGCTTTCCTCGCATTGTAATGGTCCCTCCCTAAGATCCAACAGCAACCAAAATCACATTTGGAAATTGCTTGTTTCCCAAGAAGCTTTGGAGAGTATGATTTTTTTAAAAAGAACAGGTTCACCTGTTTTTCTGTTCATTCTTTGTGCATTAGGGCATCATGGGTGGAATCTGTGTTAGGGGACTCTGTGTCCCCCCCACTTTGTCTCAAATGAATGTGATAACCATCAAGTGGCTTGGTGCATTCTTTTTTTTTTTTTGTAATTCATTTTTAAAATTGAGATATAATTCACATACCATAAAATTTACCCATTTCAAGTATACAATTAAGTGGGTCTTAGCATATTCACAAGGTTGTGCAAACATCACCACTATTTCCAGAACATTTTCATCACCCCAAAAAGAAACTTGTATACTCACTAGCAGTCACTCCCCATCCTCCCTCCCCCCCAGTGCCCAAAAACCACTAGTTTACTCTCTGTCTGTATGGATTTGCCTCTTCTGGATATTTCATATGGAGGGAATTGTACAATATGTGACCTTTCTTGTCTACCTTCTTTAAGTTAGCATTATGTTTTCAAGGGTCACCCGTGTTGTAGCATGTGTCACTATTAATTCGTTTTTATTACAGAATAATATTCCATTGCATGGATGTATACATTTTCTTTATCCATTCATCAGCTAAGACTTGGTGCACTCCTATCCCAATATACTCCATGTTTGCTGAGTTCCCAGTGATGCCCACACCTGGTCCCCAAGCTGATTCATGTCTTCCAGCTTATTTTGCTGGTCTGTAGGTACCAATATCCACTGTAGCCTGCTTGGAAAGAAGCAGGCGGTAACTAAAACATTCCAATTAACAGGACTGTGCTTAGCCTTTGTATAAGAAGCAGTAAAAAAAAAAAAAAAAGTGGTGACCACAAGGTAGGTCGTCTCTGGTGTGTCCCTTCATGTGAGGTTCCTCCAGTGGCATGCAAGTGTTCATTGTTTGTAAGTCACCATCTGGGGGCTGTGGGGAATGAGCTTGTGCTGCCCTGTCTGGAGGTTGAAGACCAGGCGACCTGTTTGAGCAAGATGGGAGGGCAAGGGCTCCTCCTCGCAAGTTCTTCCAGTGGCTTCATGTCCTCTGACGCCTGGCTCAGGGACTTGGGTACTTAGGCAGGGCTGACATGTGCTTGGAATCCACAGCCCTTTGTGGGAAAGCTTAATCTTGTGGCTACCTGAAGACTTCAGGATGGCTAGTCCTGGCTACTTTTGGTCCGGACAGGGCGAGCTTAGTCTCTGAGGCTGGTTCCCACTGGCTCCCTGTGTAGGGGTGGGGGCTGCACCATTGCTTTTGACCCTATGCATCTTTTTGTGGCCGCCACTGGAGGGGACCCCACTGCCCATTCTACTCAGTCTCTTTTGGGAGTTTTTAAGAGTTCTTGCCTGAAAATAGCAAAGCTCTGCATTCTGGTTCAGAATCCCTAGTAACATGGCTAAGTCACTTAATTTCTCTCTGCCTCACTTTCTTTTCTTTTTTAAAATGGGCTTGGAGATGATCTGCTTTGACCACCTAAAAAGGATGAAGTTACAAGCAATGTAGAGATTTAAGAGAGCCTTTGGGAAAGTAATATGGAATCTGCAAATATACAACGTGCTCCTTATTGACACTGCCCTAGCACTCATAGTTTATGCTAATGACTGATCATCAGAGTCACCTGGCAAGTTGGAAAAACAAAATACAGACCCCTGGGCCCACTCCCAGGTAGTTTGATTTAGCAGGTCCGAAGAGGGTCGGGAGAAGATCTCTCTAAACCAGTCGGTGCTATTGGTCACTGTGGGACCATGTCACTATGAATTAAATCTTTCTTCATAATGTTTCTACTTATTTTCCTTGTGTTAGTTCCTGTACCATTCATTAGCTTATTGTCCCATGGACTGGGTCTTAGATGACTTTTCTTTTTTTTTTTTTTAATTTTATTTTATTGTGGCAAGAACACTTAACATGAGATCTACCCTGTTAACAAATATTTACGTGTACAATACAGTATTGTTGACTTAGGTACGATTTTGTACAGCAGATCTCTAGAATTTATTCATCTTGCATAACTGAAACTTTATGCCCATTGATTAGTAACTCCCTGTTTCCCCCTCTCCCAACCCCTGGCAACCACCATTCTACTCTCTATTTCTGTGAGTTTGATTATTTTAGATAGCTCATATAAATGGAATTATGCAGTATTTGCCTTTCTGTGACTGGCTTATTTCACTTAGTATCATGTCCTCAAGGTTCATCCATATTGTTGAATATCACAGAATTTCCTTCTTTTTAAAGGCTGTATAATATTCCATTGTATGTATAGACCACATTTTCTTTATCCATTCATCTGTCAGTGGATAAATATCTATTTATATTGTTGTTTCCACATCTTGGCTATTGTGAATAGTGCTGCAGTGAACATGGGAGTACTAATATCTCTTCCAGATCCTGATTTCCTTTTAAAAAAATATCTATTTTTTATTGAGGTAACATTGGTTTATAACATTATATAAATTTCAGATGTACATCATATTTCAACTATGTCGTATTTGACACCAAATGTCTAGTTGTTTTCTGTCACCATTCAAATATCTCCCTTTACGCCTTTTGCCCTACCCCTGCCTCCTTCCCCTCTGGTAACCACCAGTCTGTTCTCCATATCTATGTGTTTGTTTGTTGTTGATTTATCTTCCACATTTGAGTGAAACAGTATTTGGCTTTCTCCATTAGATGATTTTTCTAGGTCTCAGAGTGTCTAGTCCACACTGGACACAGAGCACATGCTTAGTAAATGCTGTAGGAATCCATGTGTTAGAGTAGAAAGGGATTTTTGAGATCATGTTCCCCAATTTCCTGCTTCAGATTTAGCCCAGAGTGGGGAAGAGGTTGCCCAGTGAAGAAGTGAAGTGATTGCCTAGTAGGTGGCAGAACTCGGCCTGGAAAATAGGTTTCCAGACTCTTCCTCCCTCTTTTGCTACTCCCAGGAGCACACAGTCATAATTTTAAGAGTGACTTTTTGGGGAGGGGGAAGGAAGGCCTGGTCCTCAGCTTAAGGGGGCCCATCTGGGTGTGAGAGGAAGGGTCCAGTGAAATTCTATCCAACTTGTGCTTCCATGAGCTGCTATCACACAGCCTCCCTACAAAACCACTGACCTGGCAAATGCAAAAATATCCCTGGGACAGGGGTTTGGAACACTTGGCGAGGTAAGGAAAAAAGTGAATCCCAAGTTTTGGTTATTGGATTTGTTTGTTTGTTTGTTATTTGCTTGATTTGCTTTGTAGCTCTGGTGGAAATAATTTTCTGGTAGCCTTGAAGGATAATAATTTGTTTGCCCAGCCACTGAGGGGAAAAGAGAGATGCTAGATGCTAGAGAAGGACTGTTTATTCCTTTGGGGACACTGTGAGATGTCCCTTAGCCATGCCCTTTG
Organism: Tapirus indicus; assembly: GCA_031878705.1. NCBI lineage: Eukaryota > Metazoa > Chordata > Mammalia > Perissodactyla > Tapiridae > Tapirus > Tapirus indicus. The sequence goes on along the minus strand of CM062921.1, from coordinate 18,498,413 downwards.
GGACACTGATCCTGGTTGGAGATCAGGCAAGGATGCCCAACAGTTGGTAAGAAAACCAGGGAAGGTGGAGGGGAGTTCTGAGGGAAGTCAGGATGAAGTGGAAACACAGGGGTGGTCTGGATCCCCATGCATTAGACTGCCAGCTGACCCAGTGACCACAGGAAAGCTGGGTCTGCTCTCCTGGCTGTTGTGTCCTCTTTGGTAAAATGGTAGTTGTAGCTTTCTGCCCATTTATTTCATAGGATAATTGTGAATGTGGATATGAACTCTAAAATACATCCCTAAATGTGAAGCAATACTATTAGGACCTTTCAGATTGTCGTGATTAGGAAGAAAAAGGTTAATGGTAAGGATTTCATTTAAAAATTTTAAGACTGACCCATAGAGACAGAGGATAAAACTATTAAATTGTTATTTTACACATGTGCCTTGATATCCTGCTCTCCCCTTTTCCTCCATATTCCTTTTATGTTGAGAAATGGGATAGTGACTTTAAGGGAAGCATTCCTGAGTTCCTGTTACGTTTGATTTCATTAAAAAAGCAAAACAAGTGGCCGGCCTGGTGGCATAGTGGTTAAGTTCACGTGCTCTGCTTTGGTGGCCCGGGGTTCGTGGGTTCAGATCCCGGGTACGGACCTACACACTGCTCATCAAGCCATGCTGTGGCAGCATCCCATATATAAAGTAGAGGAAGATGGGCACACATGTTAGCTCAGCGACCATCTTCCTCACTAGAAAAAAAAAAAAAAAAAAGAAAAGGAAAAGGCAATCTTCACATCTTAATGATTTTTTGGTTTTGGTCTTTGGTTTTCTTTTCCGAGGTGACTATAGTATATACTCACTTATGCTACATCCCAGTCAGCAGAAGTCACACATTCCTGTATTTTCTTTTTCTATGCAGTCACGATTTATAGGCAAATAAAGCCTCTTTAAATAGACCCTCCATTTTAAGCTGTCTGTGGATTTTTCAAAAGAAGCAATTTCTAGAGTATACTTTAACCTAGGACAAAGCAGCCTAATCTCCTATACCTTCTGCATCTGCTGGAAAATTGATCAAACAGATTTTGTAATAGTGGCCCTGAGGATCCTGCAGGATTCTGAAGACTTCTGAAATAGTTTCACTGTTAGGTATGTGTGATTCTGTGCTAGCTTTTGGAAACCTGTTGGTACTTGTATGATTCAGACGTAGGACAGAACATTAAACTAATCACAACCATTCTGGATAAATTGGGATTCCCTGACCCCCAGGGCACAATTACTTATTTATAGAAGATGGGCTGAATTTTCCGTTTTCCATTTCTGAGAAATGAAGTACGTTCAGAAGGAGACAGCCAAGCCTGTTCTTTCACAGGCCCGTGTGTGTGGATGCGTGTTATGGATGTGACTCATAATATGAGCTCCTGAAGAAATGTGTGTGTGCTGTTGGTACTGATACTTGTGCTTCCTATTTTCTCACTAAGTTTTTCTATTTTTCCCTTATGATGAGTGGCTTCTGGTGGCCTTTTCTTTGTAAAGTTCAGTGACGTGAATGTCATCATCCTGCTTTGACCCCTTCTCTGTTGCACATCTGTAGTAGAGTTGGCGTGGTCCACGATGAGGCTGCGTGGGGAGGGTGGGACCAGTCCCCTTGCAGGGGAGGAAGGATGAATGAATTTGAACCTGATGGGCCATGGCTGGTGGTATTCTCGGTTTTGGGTGTTTAAGTCTTGACTTTCTATTTTATAGCAAATACAACATGTACAGTTCTCTGGCACTAGTCAGTTAGAAAGTCTTAGCAGTTGGAATCTAGTATGAGGATGGTTTCCAATTCGTTTGAGTCCTTGTAAAATGGATTTTCTTAGGAAAAAGCACCCCTACAGAGAAATAGCTTAGCTTGAAAAGGCTGTTTTTGTTGTTATTTTTGTACTTTGGTAAAGGATGCATGTCTCCCAGGCAGGGCAGGGAGCATGGCCTTCAAAAAATTTTAAATCAGCCCTTTTCTGGGTGAGAGGCTTTCTCTGGGACCTAGTTTTTCAGAAGAGACTGGTTTCCTCTCCATTGAACAGTCTCATGAGGCCCCGCACTGTCCCTCTTGCCGCCCTGAACTCTGCGTTTTGCCTGAGCCGCTGGCTAACGCCATCTGTTGGTGGCGGACGGAGTTGGCACAGCGTGGGCTTCATTCCAGCTTTGTAATGTGTGAAAGTTGTCCACGTTGAGAAGCTCTGGAGAGAGGAGCTTCTCAACCTAGAAAGGTGATCCCAAAGCACATGGGATCCCAGAGCACACGGGGCACATCACCTATGACCCGAGGAATTTCTGCGGTGATCTGATGACATGTGACACGTTGCCAGTGTCTCCTGGGAAGAGGGTGAGAACTTTTGAACACGTGAACCTTTTCCAGTCAGAATTGCTCAGGGATTTTCAAACTTCCATTTTGGAAAGGAGGGATAGTTATTTTGGGGAGATTGTGGTCTAGTGGTTAGATCTTGTGACTGAGTCACAGCCAGAGAGCTCAGATGCTTTTCCAGGCGTTTCCCCCAAAACTTGACTTTGCCAGTGACGGTTCAATCCGAAACGTTGCTTTTGGGCTACCGAACATGCTTTCCTGTGTGATCGTGTTTGGCTGTCTGGATTTAAGGCCCAGTGAAGGACAGTGTCCTGTCTGACGTGATCTTCATTCCCTAAGCCAGGGATGGCAAACTACAGCCCACGGGCCCGGCTAGCCTGCCACCTGGTTTTGTACAGCCTGTGAGCTAAGAATGACTTCTATTATTTTTAAATGGTTGAAAATAATCGAGAGAAGAGTAGTATTTCCTGACAAGGGGAAATCATACGAAATTCACATTTCAGCGTCCGTAAATAAAGTTTTATTGGAACACAGCCATGACAGAATACATACACGTATTGCCTACGGCTGCTTCTGTGTTACAATGGCGGAGTTGAGTAGTGAGGACAGAGACGGTACGGGTCACAAAGCCTAAGATGTTTACTATCTGGCCCCTTACACAAAGAGTTTGCCAGCCCTGCCCTGAACAAATAAAGGAACAGACTCGACTTGCCTGTCCATCTGTGGGATGGAGTGAATGAAAGGAAGTGCCTTGAAGCTGCTTTGGTGTTTTATCAAGGATGTGGTGTTTCCTGGCAGCTTCATCATCATCATCATCATTGTCCTTTGAGTTGTCCTGTTTGTTTAGATAATAAATTTGTACAAAGACCTCAGCGGCCCTAAGGTGGCAGGCTCTCTGAGCAGCCCGTCGTCTTCCTCCTGAAGCTGGATTCATGTGGGCGGGGATGTCTTTGCGGGAGCAGGTTCTATCAGGCCTCTTGTGTAGCTGCCGATTGCTATGAACATAGATCTCAGAGGGGCCTTCTGATTTGGAAGATCTCCCCATTTGCCTTTCCTTTTCCTTTTTTGATGGAGGAGGAGAAATTAGAGATACGTACCTTTTTCTTTTTTACTGACAATTTATCAGCCTTTTAAACCGCCTTGATTCCTTTCAGGCCATTGGTGTTGTATATATTTCAAGACTTTGCCCACAGGTCCAAAGCTTAACTTAAGCTCCCTAAGACGTGTCGTAAAATATGATTTTGGGAAAAACCCTAATGGGCCATGAGCAGAACATTATTATTAAACAAAGGATGAAACGCTTAAGCCAAGATGGCCTTATTCTTTTTTTTACAAAATGAAAGTCAAGCAGACTCCATTTCAACAGTTTTCAATGCAGGAATTCCCACAGCCCCATTTGATTGCAGTTTGTTGAAAAGTTTAATGTTTTTGTAGGCAATTCATAATTTCCACGTTGAGCAGCCTAAAAGGAAGAGAGCTGGAGTCCAGTGTTGTTTTTATAGTGGGATGGTGGGAACTTTTTTCTTCCCCAAAAGGATATAAAACCGAAGTCGAACTGTTGGGAAAATGTGGCGTGGCGTTCCAGCCCTTTCATAAATCCGAGATGCCTCCTCCTTCAGGTCTTCCTTCAGGACCCAACAGAATAGAATTTCCTGCTGCTTAATGTCTCCAGGGAGGAAAAGATTTTCCTCTAGGCTATAACAGTACCTAATTTCCTTTTTCTTCGCTTTATTTATTTATTTTCCCTATTAATAAGGACCAATTGTAGAAGATGAAGGAACCTGGGAAACCCATCACTTTTGGAGGAGGTTAATAACTTCCTTTAAAAAATCCTGACATAATACTTATTTCCCCAGAAGGAACCTCAACAGCCTGAATGCCAGTTAAGATCCCAGGGACAGGCATGGATTTGCAGGGACCTGGCCATTCTGTGGGATCAAGTTGCATTGGGATGGAGAGGCTGGGGTTGTCACCGTGGAGTCCCTGCAAGTCGGCAGGACTGGGGCTGTCTTCCTCCACCATCTGGATTTGGTTAGCTCTCTCTGGGCAGTGGGGCCGAGTCTCATTTCCTCCAACCAGTAATGTTATATAGGCAGTGATCCTGGGCTGCCCTAACATAATTGAAAATTATGTGTATTGTAGGCTCAGAGCGCTGAAATGTAGGCTCATAAAAATATGTGGTGCAGGTAGCCTGTGGAGATTGGATGTGGCACACAATGAAGCTTTTATGTAAAGTAAGAATTATAAGTCTCTGCATTAATATTGCATTATGGGTATGACAGTTCTTGGGTGGGGTCCTCAGGGCAGGTCTGTCACCTTAAATGAAGCCTAAATGTCCCAATTCTGTGGACTTTATATTTGGATGCAATCAAATCAGTTTTACAGATGGCCAAAGATGAAGACTTGTCCATTAATCTCACTCTACCCACTGAGGGTAGAATGAGATGTAGGTGTGTGGCGACTCAGCTTGGCATTTTTCGTCACAGGTTTTTATGAGATGGAGAGGTGAGTGTTGGCGGGTGTCCATTTTGGTTGGCCTCACGGAAATGATTCTATTGAGTGGTTTTGACCAATGAGGCCCATATATTTATGTGGCAAGTGAGAATGGGAAGAAGTCAGGGTGAGACAGGGCAGAATAGATTCCCATAGCCTACTGGCTTGGGTTATAGGGCTGAGGGAGACCCTGGAAGCATTTACTTTACTGGCTCTCAACTTGTGATAATACTGCCCCTGAAGAAGGTATTTGGAAATGGTTTGATTATAAGGGTGACTAAGGGGTGCCTGTTGGTATTTCCTGTCTGGGGGCCCAGAATTCTAGAAGTCCTTCAGTGCTTGGGGCAGCCCCTCACCCACCCGTCACAGATAGGACGACTCCTTCAGTTTACAGATGACAAACCGGAGGTCCATAGAAGCAAAGGGATTTGATGCAAGGTCTTGTGGTGAGTTATCAGAAAAAGTAACCAGGTTTCCTTACCATAGGAAGCCTCTAGGTAGAAGCTCTGAAGTGGTGGAAGTTGCTCCAACCTTGTATAGATCTAGATTGGGAAAATGACTGTGCACATTGGCAGGTAGCTGGTGGGCTAGGGTCTTCCAGCTTCAGGTATAACTGAGTTTGCTTTTAATTCGCCGGAACAGTTGTATCTTTGAGGAACTTGTGGGAGAGCTTGTGGATGGCATGGGCCCTTCTGTTTCATGTGGAATTGGAGCAAACCTTTCCTTCCTTCTGGGCTGCCCTTTGCTGTCCTTTTTCTTTCTGTTGAAATCTTTCTGACTTCGCAAGACCTCTGTGCAACCTTACCCAGTCTTGTTTCTCAGAAATGCCGTCTTCCGTCTTGGCATTCCCTGGGCGCGATTCCCTGAGTCTCTGTCGCAGCTTCACCACATTCTCTGGACTTATCTGTGTAACAGTTGGCTCCCTCAGACGTGCGTAAGCTCCCTGAGGGCAGGTATCTTTTTCTCTCCATAATGCTTTGCAAGAAGGCTGTGCATAAAGCAAGCTTTAATCAGTGTTCACTGAGGAAAATTTTCTGTGAAATTAATATTGAAACTGGCCATTTATTTTGCTTTGGGTCTCTGAGAAGATCAAGATGGCTCCCAATATACCCTCCAAGCATTAACTGATGCCTTAATCAGTTGGCCTTCAGAGGTACAAAGGGCAGTGTTGATATCCTTATTAAAATCTTAGCATTGTGTCCAAGTTTTGTTCAGTTGTCTGAAGGTTTCCTGAGTGAAACTGGTGTAATGTCACTAACAAAAGTCAAATGCCTGAGAGTTGCTTATACATGTGCTAAATATCTCTGTGATTAGACAAGCCACCTCACCTCAGTTTCCCTTATCTGCACAACAGAGAGTTGGGTCAGCCTATTGTTCAAGTCCCTCTGAACGCTGGTGTATCACTTTTGACAGAAATAGCTCCTTTTCCCTTGTGCCATGTATTTATTTTTTACCTCAGAGAAGGGCAGAGGTAGACCTAATTGGCGTATACCCTTATTTTTCCCTCTGTGTGTATTTAAGAATTTCTCCGGCCTTTTGCGATGAGTGTCTAAATTGCATTGTGCCCTGTTTGTGCATCTTTTACCAAGAAATATTTTTGTTTTATAAGCTTTTGGGTTGGATGAGGAATTCTACCTTCACCTCACTTGTAGTTTCTACTAAAGGACAGTTGCATATACATACTCAGCTTTCTTTAAAGTGAAGGATATTGGCGTTTTAGAAATGAAGGTCACTGAAAGAGCAGATTTGGAACTAATGGTCTCCTGGGACACCTCTGGCTTGAGCCTCCCCATTTGCTTTCTTCCTTCAGAAGGGCTCTGTGTTCCCACCCTTCTTCCCTCTTCCCCCTCCCCACTGCTCCCGTCTAAATGAGGTAGTATTAGTGAAGTCATTTTATCTGAAGCCACCCTGTAGTTGGAATGCAATATTATTTGCTAATAGTGTTGATGTTCTATACACGTACCTATTGAACATGAACTCTGAGGAAGAGCCTATTGGTATTGCATGATTTTTCTGTTGAGGTTGTTGTTTTTTTAGTGTTGTTATTTGTGTGCTTTTGGGTTTTTCAACTTCTGTTCCATGTGTCATGTATCAAGAGATAACTCTTGGCGTAGCTATTTTGCATTTTTTTTTCTAAATTCACTTTCCACATTTCTTTTGTTTTCTCCCTCTAGTATCTCCAGATGAAATGGCCACTGCTTGATGTCCAGGCGGGGACCCTTCAGAGCAGACAAGCCCTCAAGGATGCCCGCTCTCCATCGCCGGCGCACATCGTTGTAAGTGACCGTCCAAAGGCAATCGCTTCCTTTGTTGGAGAGAGATGAAGAACACGCTCTTTTGTTGATAACAGGCCTTGTTTACCAGTTTTTCTTTCTTTAAAAGTATTTTTTTGCATCTTCTTGGATATGGTTTATATCTAGAAGGTACTTGTATTCTGCTCTTGGACCTTAGCGATTGTTACCTACCTGGAAATTTCTTCTAGTATTGGGCTAGAATCTAGCTTTGTGGGCTTCAGTTAATGGGACACAGTGGTGTTGGGAAGACTGGAAATGGTATCAAAGCACTTCAGAAAAATACAATACCCCACACCTTTCCTGAAAACGTCATTTAGGGGAGGGGAGTTGCAGAGGAGGGGATTCGAAAACTCCAAAGGGAAGCCTTGGATTTTGAAACTTTCCAATCCCCCCACCCCCTTTATCTTAATGTTGGAAAGTAAACGTTCTACACTAACATCAGGAAAATTTCATCTGGGCTGATCGGTTGTATACCTAGAGTAGAAATGAACTTGGAAAGGTTTAAATGAAATTTAATGTGTACTTCCATGGCTTTGCAAGCGTGTGGGTTTAATATAGGTAACATTTGTAGTACTAAGAGACTACAACATAAACTGTGTGTCTGCATATATTTTTAATGCACTTTCTTAGGATTTTGTAGGCTCTGAAAGTGGAATTTACAAATTAACCTTTTGAGAAGATAGCTCAGCCTTATTAGAATATTCTCTTCTATATATTTGTATCCTGAGCTGGACTTCATAGTTTTGAAATAATTAATGGAAGACTATATTAATAATTATAATGAATCCATGATAGGTAGAATTATGGAAAGCATGAAACAATTCATGTATTTTTTATTTAAGTATCACAAAATGTTATCTGTTAATGTATTTTGCCTCTGTGTTACCTGTAATTTCTAAAAATGGCAAAATAATTTTAAGTAGAAAAATCTTAGGATGCACTGTGTCAAATTTCAGGCTAACTGCCTCCTTTTTTTTTGCTTGCTATAATTGAGTATAGTTTAATGAATTATGCCTCTGTTTTTTGAATATCAAATATGTATGTATATGTGTATATATATATCACAAAATAATTTATTTCCATAAAACCACATCCTGAGTCATCATTTGTGAAAATGTCTTATGAATTCTTATGTTATAAACGAGGCATGTAGAAAGAAGGTTGACATTTTCCAGAAGCTTCCTTCTTCCTCCAACCCCACAATAAAATGGATGTTCATAATTACAGGTGCTCTTATAATGCCAAGATTTCAGGGCTGGAAGTGAGCTTAGATTAGCTAGGCTCAACCTGCTCTCAGAAAAGGAAACAGACCCAGAGATGCCTTAAGTGAATTGCCCAATGTCACACGCTGCGTTAGTGGCTAGAGTGAGGACTGGACCCAGTTCTCTGCTCCCTTTCCGGGGCCTTATGGAATGTTCTCTCCTAAGGGAGTAGAAAGTAACTTTCTGTGGCTGGTTCTGTTTTGCCTACTATAAATCGGGTCATCGTCAAGGACAGTGTCATAAGTGTAAACTTGTTGGCTCGGGGTTCTGATGTAGGTTTCTCCTAGAAAAGTGATGCCGTGTAAAAAAATATTTTAACAGTTCACAAAGACTTTTTAAAAGTGTGATAGTTACACAGTCCTAGAGATAAAGAAGAAAATGAAGAAGCCTGTCCACTTTCTTGCCGCTTGAATTTCCTAATGTGGGTCTAGGCTTGGAAATTTCTTTTTCTGCTTTGGAAATGCTTGGCAGGACTAGCCCACATTTTTTTTTAAGGTCTAGAGAAAGGACGTTATCTTTAAAATCTCTTGGAGGCCTTTTCTCTCTTTAAGTGTGGAGAGAAGATTTAATTTTTAGAAGTGGTTCAGAGTGGACACAGCCCCTCATGGGCGTGGCATGGAGGTCATAGGTCTGTACTGGTGAGCATTACTCCTGTATGAGAGTGAGGATTTGTCTATTTAGAGAGAGGTAGATGATTGCCCTCCTTCCCTCCATCCCCTGCCCCCCCTCCCCCCGCCCCCACCCGGCCTTAATCCCTTAAGAACAGTGGCTACAATTTAGGCCCCAACCACTGTATTTTCAGTGTGTAGAAATTAACAATCTGAGGAGTTGGTAAAACATTTTTTCCAGAGCCATTGTGGATTTTGGCCAGGGGAGCAGCAAGGGGACTTCCTTTTTCCTCTGTTCTTTATTAGAAGGCATGTTTACCATAGCAACCAATTTGGAGCACACACCACCCTTTAGATGGAGACCCTTGTCCAAAGGAACCACAGCTGGCAACTGTAATACGATCTTTTGTGCTTTCTGCTGTGCTCCTGTGGAATGGCCGTTGCACAGAGGTTATGGGTTGGTGGTGGAGGGCAGGCTCTGGGAGCTGGAGAGAGGAGAAAAGCCATAAGCTTGGGCAAAAGGAAATCAAATTTTTGAAATACTTAATGCTTGTGGCAGCTGAATGGTGTCTTTGGTTATGTGAGTCAGCCCTGTAATGGTGCATTTCTGCAATCGTCACCTGACACTAAGGGGTGAGGAGGGGGATGTAGGGTGTGTGGGGGGCTGTTAGTAGAGGGTGATGGGAAAGTAGGGTGGAAGAAAGGCTGGTGATTGTTGACCACAAACAGTTTTTGGGGTTGAGGAGTCATACATGTTGGAACTACACATTTATGATCACCTTTTCACCAGACATAGGGCAGTATGTTGACCAAAACCTGCTTGGCTGGTGCAGTGTGTTTATTTATAAAGTGTATGTATTATAAAGAGAGCATTCTGCATTATGGCTGAGGGACCATTTGGGTCTTTGTGTAGCACAACATTGGCCGGGGAATCTGGTTCATGTTCAGGTTCACTGATCAATGGCTAACTTTTCTCCAGACACTAGACTCTTCCTCACATTTTGTTTTTCATATCAAAAGTTGTCACATCGCAGTGTTTCATCAGACATGTTTCAAAACAATTGTCTAAGGATTGCTTCCTGATTTCTCCGAAATTTGGATTTATTGTAACTTCTGGGCCAAGCTATTTCATAATTATTTCTAATGTTTTCTTTTGAAACTAGAGAAGTATTCAGTGTGTGTTAGTAATCATTCAAGACTATAACTATCACAGGTTGCTAAGGAAATAACTTTCCCTGGTACCCATGTGGGGCAGAATTTTCACATGGGAATTTAAACCATTTTGTCAGAATATTTTAATCTGATTGGATTTTTTTCATGTGGTATATAGGTTTGCTACATTATAAAAAATGGATGTGTAGAATAAATTTTCTTAACAAGTAGATTTCAATTGATCAAATAATATTTAAGAAGCAAGCCCCACAAGTTTTAGTTCCTGAAATTAATACAGGATCTTGTTTATTATAATCCAGCAGCTCCTAATCTGTGTTCAGAACAGAGAGGAAATTATTCCCCAAGGATGATGTCTTAATATTTTTTTGGTTGGCCAAAAAATAGGAATTTACATAACAAATCCGTCTCTCCCGCCCTCTTCTCCACCTTGCCTCTCCCCCTTGTTCCCTCCCCATAAGCCCAGAAATTCTTCGACCTCCTAGTCGTAAATTCCAGATTCTTCTCCTCTCCCAGCCTCCCGAGTCCTATTTTCTAATTCATATAAGTAGCTCATATTTTCTTCTCTATGGTGTTTTAAAATTTATATTTTTAATTCTTTGCTGTTTTTCTTCCCTCTTCCAAAATAAGTGCCAAGCAGCTGGGTTGTGTGCTGTTTGAGTCTTTTCTGACCCGCCTCCAGGGGCCAGTAAGCTGTGGGGTGAGGAGCTGCTCCCTGGATACCACCCCCGGTGTCTTTGCTGTACAAAGACTTTCATTTAACTTCCTTTGTACCCAGCAAAAAAAGATTCTGTACCAAAAATGGTGGTATTTTGGTGTAGCGTATATCTTACAAAACGGCAAAAGGCTTCAAAAGTTCCTACCATTTTATCTCCGAGGTTTCCTTTTGAAGTTGATGTGGAATTTTACCTTGGGGTGGATTTCTCGTGGTTCTTGGTCTTGTGTGTTTTATTGTGTAATGAGCATCGAGGTGTGGGATGAGAAAGCAGTTTGAATCCCGAGGAGCAAAGCCCGCCAGACTGTGATGGTGTACTTTGTTTGTTGTTGTTATTGCTTAAATGCTACAAGAAAGCGGAAAACTCTTAGGAAGCGTAGCATGATGGTAGAACTTCAGATGGGGTCTCTGCTGTCTGCATTGAGCATTTTCAAGTCAGCTCAGAGGGCATCCTGAAGCTTCTGCTTTTTGTTTCTGAAGAGTTCAGAGGAATGGGGAGGGACCTGCTCATGGTTAATAACAAAAAACTGCTTGGAGTGCATCCTCTTGGTTATTAAATACATGAGGATGTTTCGATGGGTTATTTGACTTGGGTTGTATTCTCCCCTCTTCTGCCAGATGCTTGTTGGCAGTTGGTCTGTACCAGGAGGCTCTGTGCTAGATGCTGGGGCCCAGCAGACCATCATAGCCCCCACCTGTGTGTGAGAGGCACTGTGCCGGGTGCCATGAAGAGTACGGGGCCCATGAGATGTGACCAGGGAGATGGGACATCCATTGAGAAACTGGTGAGGATTACAGGCCGGGATGGCCCCCTGAGGAAATGGCATTTAAAATGAGATTTCAAGGATTGATTAGAATTGGCCAGAGGGGTATGGGAGAAGGGAGTGGAAAGTGGGAGAACGTTCCAGGCAGAAGGAAAAACATGTGTTTTGAAGGTCCTAAAGGAAAGAAAGCTTGACTATGAGAGACTCAGAAAGCCAGCTACAATGGCTGCGGGTTGTGAGGGCACAGGGAGAGTGGCCTGGGTAAGATATGGTGAAAGTTGGCGTTTAATGCTAACCACTGTGGGAAGTCATTGAGGGATTTGGCTTGTGTTAAGCTGCTGGCAGTAGTGATGGTTAAAGTGGACAGATTTGGAAGGAACATCGGCAGAACTTGCTGATGGATTAGATGCTGGCCTTGAGGGAGAAAGGAGAGTTAAAGATAGGTAGATGGAGATAGCATTTACTGAATGGGGAATGTTGGAGGAGGAGCAGGTTTGGAGTAGAAGAGTTGTCTTTTTATTTTACTTATTTTTCATTCTAGCTTTATTGAGATATACTGTAATACAGTATTGTTAATTATAATCACCATGCTGTATATAAGATCCCCAGAACTTACTCATTTTATAACTGGAAGTTTATACCCTTTGATTATCATCTCCCCATTTCCCCCACCCCCTAGCCCCTGGTAACCACTACTTTACTCTGTTTCTGTGAGTTCAGGTTTTTTAGATTCCACATATAAGTGATGTCATATATTATTTGTCTTTCTCTATCTGACTTATTTCACTTAGCATAATGCCCTCAAGGTCCATCATCTTGTCACAAATGGCAGGATTTTCTTCTTTCTCATGGCTGAATAATATTCCATTGTACACGTACACCCCATTTGCTTTATCCATTCATCTGTTTATGGACACTTAGGTTGTTTCCATATCTTAACTATTGTGAATAGTGCTGCAGTGAACATGGGGGTGCAGATATCTCTTCGCGATCCTCTTTTCATTTCCTTTGGATATATACCCAGAAGTGGGATTGCTGGATCATATGGTAGTTCTATTTTTTATTTTTTTTGGAATCTCCATGTTGTCTTCCATAGTTGCTGTACCGTTTTACATTCCCACCAACAGTGCACAAGGGTTCCCTTTTCTCTACATCCTCGCTAACACTTATCTCTTGTCTTTTTTGATGATAGCCATTCTAACAAGTGTAAGGTGATATCTTATTGTGGTTTTGATTTGCATTCCCTGATGGTGAGTGATGTTGAGCACCTTTTTATGTACTTTTTTGGAAGAATGTCTATTCAGTTCAAGAGCTGTCTTTTTAGAGAGATTAAGATGCTAGGTTTCATGACTGCCCCCCCCCCCCCCCCCCCCGCCAAAGCAGCACGGCAATATGAAATGGGAACAACCCAAACTTTTAATTGGCTCCTGAAGAGTAATGTTGATTATCTATTAGATTTCCATTTATTTAGAATGTACTATTTAGGGAAGGGTAGAGAATTCTCCCTTTCCTTCCCTAAAATTCAGATAAGTAACTTTAATTGGTCTTCCTCTTGGTCTTGTGTTCACAGTTGACTCAATCAGTTCACATTCATTGATCCCGCAAATATTTAGTGATTGCTTACCATGTGGGAAAAAGTATTCTAGATGCCGAGAGAAAGTGGAGTCAACGATGAACAATAATAGCAAATAAGCCTGTAGCACTTCCTATGTGCCAGGCATTGTTCTAGGTGCTTTACAGATGTTTTATTATCCCTACCGTACAGAGGAGGAACTCGTCACAGGGAGGGTATTTGCCCAATTGTAGGAGTCAAGATGTGAGGCAGGGCAGCCTGGCTGGCCCCAGAGCACACCATCCTCTTAGCCACAGCTGGGGAAGAGACAAGTAAATGGCTGCAAGGTAGCGTGCTGAGTGCTGCCAGGGGGAGCGCTAGGAGGAGCCCCCAGTCCCAGCTGGACAGGGTGGCCATGGCTCAAGGGGACCTGCTGGCTTCCCTGGAGTGGAACATGAGCTTGGCTAGGGATTTGGTGTCTGGGTGTGGCTACTGCAGAGGACTCACTGACACATTGTGGGAAAGGAGGGCATTCTCTACTGGGGCAGTGAACTCTGGGCGATGTGAGGGTGTGAATCTCTGCAAATTTCCTAAAAGCTTTTCCCTGGGCACTGTCTCCACTCCCTCCACTACATATACACTTTCCCCTTGTTTTTTAAATCCATTTATCTATGACTCAGCCAGACTTTCTAGAATACTTGGCATATGTTTCCTAGCAGCGGCTGAGTCAGAACTTTCCCATTTCTCAGACAGAACCATGGTAAGGGTGTATATTTTGTCTAAGGGTACAAAGCAAGTCTGTGAGCACTGCAAGATATTATTTTTATAAGGAGAGCTATGAGTATCCAATATTGAGAACCAGACAACCATGTTATGTTTTTGGGGGAAAGAAATGGTACATGGGATCAGTAGTGCTTTAAAGGGAGAGAGTGGAGTAAACCCCAGGATGTGCATCGGGCCACGATGGAGTCTATGGTTAAAAGTCCAAGCAAGCTTCCTTCTCTCCTTCCAGAAACTACCTAATGGAGAGGAATTCTGAAGTTGTTGAGGTTTGGGATCGTGGTGTGGCAGCTGACCACCACGATGATGGAAAATATTCTATGGAGGATTGTGTAAGCTCGGTTGTATCCCCTTCAGATTAGAATCACAGAAAGTTTCACAACCTTAAATCACATGTCACGTCACCCACTCTGTCCCTTCTGTCACTTACTCACTGTTCAGAAGTCGTCTGTGGTCCGTACTGTTCTTGAACGCAGAAACGGGGCGTCTATCTCCTGATGCAGACCGTTTCCTTTTGGTGTACAATATGGGCTCTTAAGAAAGTTCTGCCTATGTATTGAGGTGAAATCTCTCTCCTTCAAATGCTCACTTCTTGATTTGTGTTTTGCTGTTCAGTTCTCTCGTGCATCCAGTTACCCATCTTGAAAATCTGAAGGTAGCTCTGTACATCCTCCCCTCATCGCCAAGTTCTCTCTTCAAGATTATCTTCAATTGTAATTCACATCTTCGGTGACTGATACGAAACTATTTAAGGATGGGAATTGCTAATTTTCAATAGAAAAATCCTACCTCTAAACTAAGTGAAATTAATTTTTTAATGTAGCTTTCCTCATTCATAAAATTTATGTTCATTGTAGACACTTTGAAAAATACCCATAATCTTGCCACTCAGAGATTACATTGTGAGTAATTTGGTATGTTTGGTATATTTCCTTCTAGACTTTTTCCTCTGAGTGCATTAATATTTATATTTGTTTTTAACATTCTTGAGCTCATAGTATTGCTCAATATTTCCAGCCTTGTATTTATTTAAAATGAAAATTGCTGTAGTGAATAAGTACTTGCCCATGTCATTAAAATTCTTCTGGATTTTTAATGACCACATAACAGCCCATAATATGATTATGCCCCAATTTGCTTAATCAATGCCATATTGTCAGCCTTTACAGTATCTCCTTTTGTTTCTCCTATTCTAAATAATCCTGTGAAGAACATCTTTGTGCATAAATCTCTGTGCCCCCTTCCCCCTTTATTATTTCCTTAGGATAGAGTCCTAGGAGGAAAAGTAAATGAGAACAACATTTAAAAAAATTTCTTAATACATAGCCACCAATGATTTTCCTGAAAGGTCTCAATTTTTATAAGTATCAGCAGTGTGTGACAGTTACATTTACCGTGATTGGAATGATTTTAATGTTTCTGGGGAATTTAACAGAAGAAAGAGTTCAGGCTTCCCTGGAAAGATGTGCGCTTACTCCACCTTGTTCCAGAAAAGAGACCCGACCAGCCCTTCCACGTAAACTTTCCCAAGGCCTTTCACCTTCAAAATAGATGATTGCTTCTTAAACAGTTAGTAGGTTTTAAAGTCAGCTGATGTTATCGTGGTTTTACAGGATTACATATGTTCATTTTAGATAATGCACAGCATAACTCTTAAAATAATACCCTGAATTTATATGCAGCACATTTAGGGCGATTTTAGAGTTCTTGTAGTATACTTTTATAATCTCAAATAATTGTAGAGTTTTTTAGTTTTAGTGTTTCTCTTTTAATGGCATATTATTGAGCAAAGATATTTATTTATTTATTGTGAGGAAGACCAGCCCTGAGCTAACATCCGTTGCCAATCCTCCTCTTTTTTGCTGAGGAAAACTGGCCTGGGCTAACATCCGTGCCCATCTTCCTCTACTTTATATGGGACGCCGCCACAGTGTGGCTGACAAGCAGTGTGTCGGCGGGCACCTGGGATCCGAACCGGCGAACCCCGGGCTGTCGAGCGCGAACTGAACTGCTGCACCACTAGGCCGGCCCCCAAAGATATTTATTTGATGCTGTGTGTGAGCTTGGTCAGGAACATGACCCTGCATTGTGTTTCTGGGAAAACATACCTACTTTTCAAAGATGCTGTTTGCTGCTATGTTTAAGATCAGCCCACAGTAGATGCTGGGAAGGCTGGCAGCCTCAAATCTGTTGTGACCATTTCTCAATGCCGTGTCCTGTTGTGTTTGGGGGAAAAGTCTTTGGCAGCTCTGAGGAGTGTTTCCTGACATTTGTCTCACCCAGTGTTTAATAAGGTTACTGGAAAAAGGCTTCCCTCCGAAAATAGGTTTAGGGAAGCACTGGGATCTGCAAAGTCAATTCGTTTTCTTTAGGGCAGGGTCTTGATTCCCCACAGTGCTTCAGACCTTTCCTAAGGAGGGGTTCCTAAAGCTTGCTTGGCTGTGGAGCTCTTCTCAGCATCTTCAGGGACAAGACTGGAACATCCTTTGGAAAGTTGTTTTAGTTTCAAGCACCTGCTCTGTTTACCAAGCGTGGGAGCCTGTTTTAAATTAACATGGATCTGCTTAAAACTCAACTCATGGTTTTGCCTGTGTTTATCTTTCCAGTAAATAAAACAAAAGTGTTCATTTGGCACCCATCCTCTCCTGCTTGTCATTTCTTGCCTTGCTGATTAATTCGAAGTATGAGGTTTGTTTCTCCGACCAGATTGTAAGTTTCTTGAAGCCAAGGAACCCCATGGTTTATTTCTTGGCATATGGCTGTCTCCCCTCCGACAGTGGTGCTTTGTTAATTAAGCAGAAAGCCAATTTCTGGTGAGGGGCTGGAGTTGATTTAGTCTGGAATGAGTGTGATTTCATCCTTACCTTAAGAGTGTTCAGAGTCACCCCGGTTAGCAGAAGGGCTTATCCACGTGTCTGCTTTCTACCTGATGTGGTGGCATGTTTTGGAGAAACATGATTTTGGGTTATGACATTGTGCGTGGCTTGCCAGTAACTTGATAATCCACCCTTGTACATTCCAGCTCACAGGGGAGCGCGTCTGATCGCCACAGCAGTGTTTATGTGGAACATGGTTAACACAAAGGCTCCAGAAGGTCAGGCTTATAGGGTTTCTATCCCTTTCCAATCTTGGCTTAAAATGACTGTTCCCTAGGAATTCTGGCATGGGGTGCCTGAACTTTTTAAGAGAGGGCCCAATGGGGAAATCCAGGACTTGATTATTGACTATGGGAAATAGGTAATTTCAACAATGATGTTGTAGGGTATATGAAGTGATTTCATGATTGGCTTGTTAATGGCTTGCAGGTCAGATTTTCATCTCTTTTAATAAATTAATATAGAGGGAGAAAACACCTGGATTTCAGAATTGTCCCTTGGAACTCAGGAGGGAGCTACCCTAGACAGGTCTGTCTGGGAAAGTCTATTGTTATGTCCATGTTGCATATCAGGATGTGAAAATCTAGTGAGTTCGCTAGTTGCCCAGGATTCCATGGGCAGGAATGCCCATGCTGGGAAAAGTATCCGGGTCCTTGCTCCAGCTGCCTGCTCTCCTGAGTGCCGCCTGAGTGCCAGATTCAGCCTTCATTCTGGATGCTAAATAGACGTGGGAAAATTAGCGTATCCAGAATCAAACTCTTTATTTCCATCGCCTCCCCACCACCAAACCTGTTACTCTCAGTGTTGAGCATCGCAGTAAATCAAGATTTACCAATTCTGTAGGCCCCAAACCTTGGAGTTCATCATTGACTCCTGTGTTTTCTCTCACACCCGTCTTCAATCCATTGGCCTATCCCGTGGCCTCACAATCCATACGCATATCATATTAGCTCTGCCTTCAAAATGTTTGTGGAATTTGACCACTTTTCACCACCTCCGCCATGACCCCTGGAGTCCAGCGTAATGTCATCTCTCACTTGGATGTTGCCAGAGCGTCTGCACTGGTCTCCCTGCTTCCCACCCCTGTAACTTCCTGTCTTCCATCCTTGGTCCCTGCACTTCATTCCCATACTTGGGATGGCCTTTTAAATCCTTAGATCATATCACACACCTCTACTGAGAATCTGGAGGATGGTTTGTCTTTTGAAAGAGACCCAGAACAGCTATGAACAGACACATGGGCCTGTCACCTGATTGAAAGGTGGGACTTTGAGATTCCAGGGTCCAGAATGGAGAGCATAACAGTCGATTGGGCCCAGCCACTGGCCACGCTTAGAGTTTTGTGTTGGCTGGAGGAGAGAGGGCCAGGGGGCAAACACGTAGACTGAGTGAGCCCCCGTTTGACAGTCCTTTGCTAGTGCAGCAGGATGTGGCAGATGTCTTGGTTATACCCCCAGTGGGACCCAGGTGCCTCCTGACTACTGCATCTGAGCCCTGCCCTTCCCCGAAAGCGTGCAGTCTGTTCAGCCATAGCCTGTCTGCAATGAGAAGCTTGTGAAGAACTCTGGACAGCGTGATGCAATCTGTTTTCCAGCCAGCGCCTGCAGAGTGGGTGGATCCGGGCAGTGATTAAGTGCATCACCCAGGCTGTTTAATAGGCTTGAATGAGATGGGGTCACCATGTGTCCAAGTGCAGTGGGGCAAAGGCCTCTCGTTCTTCCCTCTCCAAGGGTGCAAGCTGCCTGTTTCTCTTGCAAGGACACGGCGTTGCTCAGATGCTGGGGTGAAGAAAAGAGCAAGTGTTTAAAAGGCTGAGGAAGGAAGGAAGAAAGTCTGCACCATGGGCCTTGGGACTGGACCATCCCATGGCCCCCAGAGTCCTTGTGGGGTGTGGGAGCCCCATTATTGAGACCTGTCTTTGGACCCCACCTCTGACTCTTTCCCTTTCTAATGCTTCTAAAGTTAGGCCTGACTTGGGGACGCATGTGAGATTCTAAGAGAAGTGTTTTTCCTCAGCCCTTTCAAACTCAAAGGAGAAGCCAATCTGATGGGTGGAGGTAGAACATAAAATCTGAAAAACATGTTCAGTAACAGAAGGAGCATGGCTGGGCAGAAGAGCTCCTGGGGAAACCTTTGGGACTATTCAGTTGAAACTCAGGACAAAATATTTTTTTGGAAAGAGGTAACAGCCCCTGTCAGCCAAAAGCCCATAAATGAAAGACTGTCTGAAACCTAGAATTGCAATGACCAAGGCAAGACGTTGTCAAAGATCAAATTAGTGAGTTTGGTAGAAACCATTTCCATTTTTAGAATATAGCCAAGCATTCTTCCTCAAGCTCCTTCCCATCCCACTTCTGCAAAGAACTTTATTGGTCTAGTCTTTATTATGCTTTCTTCAATTATCAAGTTGTTTTCAGGTATTGAGAATAACACCTATGTGCCAACCTTAGATGTTAAAAATGGAGTAGGGCTTTGAAGATGACATTTGTTACCTCTACACCATTTTTTCCTGCTAACAGCATCCTCCCCCGCCCTCCTAACTATGGGGAACTACTTTTCCCCTCCTCTCCTTGGTCCTGGGAGACATGTGATTGGGCAAGGGGCAGGCATGTGATTTAAGCAAAGACACGAGTCTTCACCAGGCAGAGAGGGTCTAAATCTGTGGCTCTTTGCAACTACCTTCATGTCCCCACACAAGTGTGCACACGTGTGCACCACTGCACGGAGGGTGCTCATTTGCAGAAGATTAAGATGTGTGTGTGTGCGTTGGGGGGTGGTCTTGATGACACCGTTTAATTCTATGTAGCAGCTCCAATCCTGGACTGTCCAGTTGGGAAGCCAACTGGTCTGAGATGGTTTTCTGTCACTTACAACCAATGGAGTTCTAATTGTTACAGTTTTCTAAGCCTTAGGCTTATAATAAAAAAGTTATTTCTTTTTTTGAATTTTCAATTCTTTTGAATTAAAAATGCTGGAGCATAAACTGATTACTCCGCTACTATGTAAATAGGGAGCTGTGTGAGCAGAACACATTTGCCTTTCTGAATATTGGGTTGATTTGTACTAATCTGAGAGTTGCTTTAAGAGGGAGATGTACTGTATACAATCTTCTCCCACAAATGATTTCTAGAGAGACGCTTGTGTGAAAAAAAAGCAGTTTCCGTGATTCGCTCCTGTGGTCATGAGGAATTTTGAAAATGAACTTTAGGTATTTTCATGAAATTCCTGTTTTCATATTTTTAATTTCTCAGAGTTTTTTTTCTGGCTCCTACTTAATATTACTCATCTTTGCCCTAAAACTGTCTTATTTCTGTTCCTTAGGACTATTAAAGAACAACCAGTTAATTAATAGTATTAAGTACTGCCCTTTCTGTTGAAAAATGTGATAATAACCCACGTAAATAAGGAGGTGCCACTACAACCTCAGTGGTCTCCTCTACTTATTAACCCTTACTTATTTTAGAAGCACTGCTTTCTTATCCTGGATAATTGGTGGCAAACTGGGCATACAGGTGTTTATTTTTGTTTGATTTGTTTATTATTACAACTTTACTATTTGATGAAGGTTCTATCCATTTTTCTTTATAATACATATAAACCGTGAAAAGATTCTGCGACTCCGAAAGACTAAAACTATTGTTCCAAGGACTTTGAGCAGAGTGCAGTGTTTGTACCTAGACTGTAGGCTGGGTAGTGTCTGCTTGGAGCATTGTGTTAAGAGAGATTCTGAGGCCTTATATGTCAGGGCTCCAAGAGAGAGGATGCATTGCTGGATATATATGTGCTGAGGGTGAAGGAGGATAGAGTAAGGGACAGCAGAGGTGTTTCAGCTGTCATTTCTGCTTTAGGCAATCAACTTTTTGAGAAAGTGTCAGAAATTGAGACTCTCAAACCCTACTGGATCTATCAGAGCCCAGTCAGATGTCCATTAAGCTGTCATGGTGAACAAAATTCTTACTGACTCGCCATTTAAAAACTTGTTCCAAATGAAGTGATGGGGAAGAACATTTCTCACTGGAACCAGGAATGAGATGTGCCCAAGGAAATGAATTCGGCTTAGGAGCTGGGCTGTGGTTTAGCGGTCTTGATTTCTTCCCCCTTGTTCCTCCCGTGGCCAGGATGACTCCTTGCTCTCCGTGATCATGTCTTGCAGGACGTGACATGGACCAAGTGCGGTGTGCAGATCCAGCCCACTTTTTATGCATCATACCTGTGAATGCTTGCAGTGTACACACTCATGTTTCTGACGGTTGCTGAAAAATGGCCTTCAGGGGTCATCGTCATATTTCTCCTCTCCTCCTACCCTGCAGTGAAAAGTTACATGATAAAAAAAATCAAAATGTGTCTAAAGAGGGTGATAACTTTAATGTTTTCTAAACATTTAATTTGGAAGGGTAGGCTTTTTTGTTGTTGTTAAGTGAACCAGCTCCTTGTTTGTCCAGTTAGTTTTTGGTGCATGCCTGTGATGACTGTTGTGCTGATTGATTTTCCACATTATGGGTCCAGGTCTGATGTGAGACTTGTACAAGCACAGCCCTCGTGCCAACAGCTTCATGGTTAAGTTATAGAACATGATTTGAAAAATACAACCCATTGAGAGGCAATAAGGACATATGGGGACTAGTGCGTGTTTGGACGTCTGTGTGGAATAAGTGAGTGGGCAGAGAGGGCGTTTGTCAAGGAGAGGGAGGGCGGGCCATTGGCATGGGGAAATGGGCCGGGGTTCCAGGGGTGGCCAGCGCTGCATACGGAGGCCAGCAGGGTTGGGTTTGGCCAAGCGTTCCGGTGTCTGAATGCCTATGTGAATTTCCTCCAAGGTTTTCAGTTGGCAGTGTGGAATCTGCTGGATATGGAGCCAAGGGTGGGGATTGTCGGGATCCTGCTGGGCACAGGGGTGTGATAGCCAGAGGTCAGAACAGAAGCCAAGGGAAGGGGCTTGGGGAACTTTGTGTCATACACTGTCCTGGAGCCTCAATTCCAACAGGATTGCAAATTATAGACAAGAGCTTTGTTCTCTCTCAGGCTAGATCTCCTGTTCCTGGTTTTTCTTTTAATCTCGGACTTAATCCTAGACTTGCCTGTTGAAAGGGAATTTAGGAATTCTCTTGGTGCAAAGCCCTCATTGTGATAGTTAAGAAATGGATGCTTTGGGAAATGGTGAGATGTATAAGATTATGATACACTGGAGGTTTACTGAGTACTTACTAGTTCCAGTAACTTTACTGTTCTACTAATTTACTGTTCTAAGTAATTTACATGATTGTCACGTTAATCCTCACAGCATCCTTATGAGTTAGCTATTGTTACTATCCCATTTTATAGATGGGGAGACTGAGGTTTAGCAGGGGGAATGGTATGCCCAAGGTCACACCGCGGTAGGTGGCAAGCTGGAACTTGAAGGCAGGGAGCCTGACTCCAGCACTGAGGCTCTCACCTATATATTGTTTTAGTCGGGAGCAAGCGCACAGCCAGGGAGGGGCAAGGTTTCTGACTCAAACCAGGCTGGTGCCCATCAGGCCGCACCAGGAAACTCGGAGGCCTGTCATGCCTTTGTGATGCTGTTAGTTCCTGTAGAGGAAATGAGGCTTTGTGGGCTCCTAGGAAAAAGGCAAAAAGGAAGGAGCCAACAAAAGTAGATTTGCATCAAGATGAGCCTTTCATTCATCCCAAATTATACCTCGCTTCACACAATGTGGGTGTGCCTGCAAACTTGAGGGTAAGTTACAAATCTTTCTGGTAAGTTACATTGGATGGAAGGCTTTTGTGAGTATTTCTCTCAGATCATCAACCATTTAGTGCCAAGCACAGTCACTCTCTAATCTATCTTTTGTATAAATTTGGATTTTTAAGTATTGGAGTTTTCCAAGACGGTTGGCAGTTCTAAAACAAAACATGCTGAAAGGTACAAAAGATAATGTAACGAACACACTCATGTACCTGTCACCTAAAATAACAATTAGTAATCTTCTCCCTTGTGTTTAAAAAAACAAAACCAAACCTAGGTTCGCCTGCCTAGTCCATGATCTTCCCTCCCGAGACATAACTGCTGATATAATTTGGTGTCTCCGCAGTCCAGGTTTTTACACTTTTTGACATATATATGTTGATCTACAGTGTATTACAATTAATGTCAGTGGTTTCTAAATTTTAGGTTAGTGGCTTCATATTTCATAATATTCTTCAGCTTGCCTCTCTTATTCAGTATTGCATTTGAATTTTACCCATGTTGTACATTTAAACCTAGTCCATGCATTTTAACTGCTGTATACTAGTCCATTGTATGGATATACTGCAGTTTTTCCTTTTCTGTATTGATAATTATTTGGGTTGCTGCTGGTTTTTTAAGATTACAAATTGTGCTATTATAACCATCCTTGGGTAGGTATACGTAGGCACATGTGTAAGAGTTTCTCTGGGGTTCATACTAGCTAGAGGGATTGGTAGAACATAATGTACTGGTTTCCAACCATAATTCCCAAGGTATGGTCAAGCTCTCCAGAATGATTGGATCAATTAGTACTTGAATCACCACTGTTTACACACTTTCTTTCCCCACAGTCTCACCAGAACTTTATCTTGTCAGACTTTAAATTTTTGCGAATCTGATGAGCGTCCCGAGACATCTTATCATGTTTTAATTTGCATTTCTTTGACTCCTAGGTTGACAATCTTGTCATTTGTTTATTGTCTCCTCTGTGGCTTGACTGGTTTAATCCTCTGCTCATTTTTAAGAATCAGATAGTTTTTCCTTACTGATTTTTGGGAGCTATTTATATGAGTTGTAGACGTGGCTATGTGTTGGAAATACATCCTCCCAGTCTGTTATGTTTTAAAACTTTGCTTAGATGGGTTTTAAATAAAAGTTTTAAATTTTAATGCACTCAAGTTTGTCAATCTTTCCCTCTGTGCTTTCATTTTGTACCTACTTTAATAGCTTCCATTTCTGTGAGCAGTTGGTGCAGAACTGTGATTTTGTTTGGGTGTCTGCTATCTAATAGGGACATCTAAGGAAGTTACTTTTCTTTGGTAGGAATCTAAGCCAGAGGATTGATTTTTAAATTAGAATTTAAATATGAATAAAAACAACTCACTTGGAGCAAGACACAGAAACTGTGGACTGGACCCAGATCTGGAAAATATGGAAATGCAGGGGCAATAAATAACTCTTGGTCACGTGCTGATGAGGTACTGGGTGCCCAGCTCTGGGACAGAAGCTTTCTGTATTTTATTTCATCAATCTTCCCAACAGTGCCTCTTGAAGTAGGCAATTTTACCCCTATTTTGAAGATAAGAAAACCAAAGCTTAAAGAAGTTAAATTTATGAGGCATGTGGCAGAGCCAAGATTCAAATCCAGATCTTTCTAACCACAAAGCTTGTGTGCTTAATACTACACCCCATTGCATTCTTGAAAGTTACTTGGAATTTGTTTGAGTTCCAACATCTTTATATGTTATTTTCAATTTGAATCCAATTGGAAAGAAAGAGGGGTGAGGGTGGAGGACAGGAAGAAAAAGGGGCAGGACTTGAGATTCGATAATAGAAACTAAAAACCCATCACTAGGAGGGAAGTTCAAAAGAAGTAGTTCAATGTTTCATAAAACCAAAACATTAAGCCCAAATAATTGCGTCATGCAGGTCTGATGCTGAGTAATCACCCTCTTCTGTATTATGGATGAGGGCGGGCAAGAAGTCTGGGAAGCTGTTTTTGCCTAAGGAATTACATTCCAGGGGACTCCAAGGATTTAGGTAACCACAAAAGCCATTTATTTCGAGTACACTGAGATTTCTACCACTTTGATCCCTAATCCATAGCATAATTAATAAATGAAATGTGCTGTAGTACGGGGTTTTTTACAAAGTGTACTTTTAAAATGGCTTTTGGTCTGACATGATTCATTTACCACTTGGAAAAGCATCGTCACTTCAGATGGGCAGGCCAGGGGGAGGGCGCCTGATGGGAAGTTTAGGGCTGTTTCCTGGGACGTGGGCCCTGTGCTGGGCCTCTGCAGAGCAGGCCCTTCCAGACATCTCTCTAGCTCTTCATCTTCCAGGAAGCGTGAGGAAATAAGGAGGCCAGGACTGAAATGTTATCTGGTCTGAGTACGTTGGAAGACCAGAGACCTTATAACCAATGAAGATCTTTTTGTCTTTGCCCTTGTATGTTAGTTGGTGATGATAATTAGAGTGATTACTAATTGTTCAAACTGAAAAGCCAGACATCTGCCTTGGGGCAACTTGCCTTTTCTTTCTCTCTTTCCCACCCACCAACAAATATTTATTGACTACCCAAGAGGAGACAGACTGGGAACAGATCAATGGGCAAGAAGATATTCTTGCTCTCATGGAGCTTCTCTTCTGTTGGGAGGAGGGAAAGGAAGCATAGAGACCCAAATCAATAAACAATAATACAACAAAAGATAATTAAATTAATATATAATAATAGTAGTAAAATAAAAAATAATATTTTTACCACTTATATTATGTGCCAGATTGTACATATATTACTTCAATCCTTAGAACCATTTGCAGAGTAGGTGTTATTATTGTTCCCATTTTACAGATGAAGAAAGTGAAGCTCGGACAGAAAGCAAGTGGCTTCTTTCTTCATATCTGGAAAGTCAGACCTTTGCAGTATTAGTTCGTTCGGTGGCCAAGCTCTTCACTGTGCTCTCCTTCCAGCTGAAAACGAGCAAGGTTATTTCAGATCGTGGTAGGAGCTATGGAGAAGAAAAAGTAGGACAGTGAAAGACCGTGGCTGGGGTCTGTTTCAGATGGGGGGTCAGGGAGGGCTCCCTGAGAGGACAGTATAGAACGGAGGGAGGTTCCAGAGCTGTGTTGCTCACCTAGCAGGGCAAATGGAAGCTTCTGGCAGGAAGGAGTTAATGCCTTGCCTGTGCCCTACACTGGTTCATTAGGGCCTTAAAGGGGGGAAGAACGTGGTGGCTGTAAATGTTACAGTCTTACCTTTGGCCCTTAGGGATTCAGTCTTTCAACCTTGGCTCAGTAATAACTTGTGACTGCCCAACAGGGCTTCCTTTTAGGAAACGGGAGAGAATGGCCTGTTACATTCAAATATGCCGTAAAAGTATCACCATTTACTTCACTGTCTGATGACCCGAGCTGGGGTGGGGGTGGCTGAGGAGGCTTTGAAAGGGTCTGAAGAGGCCCTTTAGAGCAGAGATGGAAAGGGGGTGGGGAATCCTCAATTCTAAACAAAGAGTCGCAATGGGAAGATAGCCAAACGCTGTTTTTGGAGAGAGTGAAAGGGAAGAGAAAGGTATAGATGGTTAGTTGGAAAATGTGGTTTGATACGCGGCGTTGGGTAGGAGCCCTGAGAATTGAGGGCAGTGTGGACTTCACTCTGGTCCTCTGGGACAGCTGGCAGCCCCAGCCCCACCCTGCTTCCCGGCCAGCTTGTGAAAAGAGGGAAGAGGGCTGTGTCTCCAATTGGAGCAATCAAGGGGGCTGGAGGAGGTTAGGTCCTTGTGGCTTTCAAGTTCTCAAGTATCCTGTTCCTTGTAAAAGTTGTGTGTGTGTGTGTGTGAGCTCAGTGTGGAGAGATGGGCTTGGGCCAGTGGAAAAGAGAGAGACCTCCAGGCACAGAGAGACAGGATCTGGTATGCAGCAGCAGGAGCGCTCTACTGCCTTTATTCCATAGTAAATCGGTGCACAATGCCATATGCTGTGGTATTCCATAGCTGTGCATAGGGTGTGATCTGGTTCGTGCCCGCTCCGCAAACAGGAAACGGTGCTCGCTGCTGCGTGTGCTTTTTGTGGAGATAAAGAGTCAGGAGCAAGGCCCCAAAGTATCACTGATGCAGCCCCCCACACCTAAAGAGGGTAGTGTTGGGGTGGCGGTGGGGGAATGGGAAGGACTAGGGAAGTGGGCTGGGGAAGGAGCTTTGGGGCTGTAATTTGTACGATTAGTCAGGCAGTGGCTTCAGTTGGGAGGAAAATATTGATGTACCCTTTTTGTTTTTGAACCTGAAGTTTGGGTTTTCGGACGTATCTGCGGATTTTTAAATGTTTTCTGAGTGCCAGAGTTTGAACGTTAGGTCACGGTGGGTATCCACTCCTATGGACACGCTTCAGCGGCATATTTTAAAGACTCCATAAAAACATGAGGCTTTCAAGGCTGGGCGACTTGTTCAGGCCCCCCCACCCCCCTTTTTGGCAAAACCATGCAAACATTGGTATTCAAAAATATTTTGTTACTTTTCTTGGCAACGAGTCCCAAGAAGGAATTGCAACACAGCCTCCGAGTTAGGAGGCAACTTTCTGGGGAAAAGGCGGGGGTGGAGAGGTTTGGAGTTTGAATCAAAAACAGACACCGAAGCTTTAATAAAATAAATGAAGCAGAGCCCTTTCAGCTCACGGTGGACCGTATTGGTGCGGGTCAGGCAGCCTAGTGGAAATTGACAGGCTGAGAACTGGGACATAAACAGAAATGTCAGTCCCTGGGAGTCTTGTTCGCTGGACAATGTCTCAATTGTTTCCTTGGTTTTCAAGGCAGCAGGGGAGAGTGGAATATTAACTGTTTACTGCCCAAGGCTGACTGGGAAATTGCTTTGAGAAGGGGAAAAAAAGACAGAAAATCGCATTTTTATTTAGAAACTATTAAACGTGTAAGTGGTAGGGAAAGCACAGATTGTTTTCTCCTTAATTATCTGCCATTCAACTCCGTATTCCTGGAGACGACTTTTTTTGGGGGGGGGGAGGTGGAGGTGTTGTATGTGGAGGGAGAACAGAGTGTTTCTTTTCACATTTGAATGTTAGCCTTGCGTATTGTCAGTTTTTAGATAGCTGCCCTGTCCGTTTTATCCGCCCCCAGTGGATATGACAGCAGGGTTAGGGAAGGAAGGGAGATTTCTGATAACAATTTAAATTTTAGCTTTCAGCTGATCTCGTGTTAGTGTTTGCGCCTCTTAAAAATGCCTCGACGGAGTAAAAATCAAGTGGTTGGAATTTTACAAAACGAAATGTACTTTACAACCCATGAAAATACACTTAGTGATAAAGAAAGGAGAAAAGTAACTATATCTTAGAGAGAGAGCTGCGTACAAAGAAGGTGCAGACTTCTATTCACACTTGAATTTACTTGATTAGGGAAACAAACAGCAAAGCCTGTGTATCAGCTTTTATCTGGGCAAAGTTCAAAACTCTACTGGTAATTATGTGCTTAGACTCTTTAAAAGGAGTGTGTTGTTACAAAAGCAGAGACCGAGCTTACTTTTTCCGGACGGAATGCACTAGGGTTGTTTGTTAGATAAACTTGTTTTAATAAATAGAGGTCAGGGGAGAGGTTCACGTTCTTGGAAGACTCTGGATCCTGATCCCTGATAAGTGGAAGTGGTTGTCTTTCTCTCCCTTTTAACTTGGAAGCCAGAAGTTTGCAGCAGCTAAAGTCAGCTTCGGCTCCTGCTTCCTGTCAGACAGGAAATCACTTCCTTAGCCAAAATTACAAGCTGTGGTAAAACTCCCCGGCCACACCGAAAAGAGCATGTTTTTCCCAGAAGACTGTATTTCTAGATGCGGAAGCATAAATCGGTAACGCCGAGTGATGGTGGCATGCCCAACATACCTAGTTAAGAGTATCGTTGGAAGCAGGGTGCGTCCCCAAGGTGAGGGCACTACTGGGAATGGCTCAGTTTGCTGCTCTGGGACGAGCCAGGGGTGGGGTGGTATGGTGTGGTGTGGCTGCTGTGTGGAGATTAGTTTGTAGCTGTCCCTGGGGAGCCCTGGCCTCTCTGAGCCATATCAAAGGTCATATCTAGGTGAGATCCCTCGCTGTTTATTTGGGAGCCCTGAGGTCCTATGGGTGGTAGACAGTAAGCTCTCCTTGATTGCCTCACAGATTCAAGAGGTCTGGGGAAGCCATTGTCATTTTTGTGTATATGTTTACCCTCCTTCCCATTATTATTCAGGGATCTGACACCCCTTCCCCTACCCCCTTCAGGTAAGTCAAGCTGTCAACCTCATGGCTTCCTTCAGGAGACAGTCCAATGACCTCTGGGGTTGCTGGCTGGTGTGTCCCCCAGTTGCTGGAGAGGGGGGGCTTGCATTTTGTGGTCATTTCATGAAGAGCTCACAGGTGACAGCCATTCCATCTGCCCCTCTGGGGCAGTGTGTGCCGAGGCCCAGTGTCTATGTGGGGACCTGCTCCTTCTTGACCTGGGATGCTCACTAGATAAACTGCTGCTTTCCATACACATTTCCTTAATTTAAGGGAAAGGCATAAACTCTGCCAGTAAGAGGGATTCACCTCTGCAGTGACTGTAACCCTTCACTCTCCAGTTTCCCCCCGTGTCTAGGTAGTAATGAGTATATTCGCAATGATTGTCGCAGGTATTAATGCTGGAGTGTCCACACCATCAGTGTTCCCCATGGTCTTTAGTTGGACGAGACTTGGGAGGGAAGAGAAGGCTGTGTCACCCAGGAAATCTGTCTTCTGTTGAGATGAAAGGGCAGTGCATTAAGTGCCTGCTTTTTCTCCCTTTTTTCCCTCTGACAGTTATTGATTCTCCCCTGGAACCTGCAGTCCACGTTCTGATCTTTCTCTTGACAAAGGGAATTCCCGGTTTGTTAGCTGGCCTGCGTACTAGCAGGTTAAGAGTTAAAAGTAGGCACTACCTGCCCTCTTGAGAGTCTCAGTATTTTCAGTCTCTTCCTGCTCAAGAGCCTAGGAGATGTTTCGAAAAGAATCTCGTTGGTGACTTAGAAGTGAAGGGAGCTTTAGAAGCATGACATGAAGAAATAGGAGGAAAGGGGCCAGCGTTGCTGTTCGACATCTGTTTATTTTGTTGTGAACAAAGGGCAGGAGAGTCCTCTTACTAAACTTCTGCTGGGGTGGGGGGAGAGTGTGGAGAGCAAAAGTTTAAATGACACCAGGGCTGAAATAGTTGGGACATATTGTTCAGTGGAAATGTTATTACTGCAGAAGAAGCAAATTCTGTGAAGATGACCAATACTAAGCCATCCATTGAGTCCTTTATTGCTCCCTCCATGGCTAAACTCTGGGGCCACCGTCAGAGGCCCTCCTCAGAACCCCATGTTCTTTGCCTAACCTCTGTCCTCACTCTTGCTGTGTCTTCTTGGAAGTGGCCGCCTCGCCCCTGGACCGGAAGCTCCTTAGTGCCTGGTTGGTTGGTAACTTCTCTCTCTATTCCCACGTGCTCACAAAATACATCCATGTGAAGCCATGAGAAAATAGACCACATTACGTTTCCCTACTAGGCTTAGCCTAGGTCTAACCCAGTAGGAATATAAGTTAACATTTTCCTGTGGTGTAGGGGTTTCTTTTACTGCTTCTGGTTACATTTCTTTCTTGTGTGGTTCTTTTATGACCCTACCACTTTTTTTTTTCTTTTTGTTTCCCTGCCCTTTTGGTGGCGAGTATGTGGCAAGTAAAGGTATAAGCAGATAGTGGTTAAGAGAAAGTTTAGTCTTTCTGGGCCAGGTTATTTAGTTTGTGCCATTAAGGTAAAAAATCAACCCAATTAAGGGCTCATTAGGTGTTTTAATAGTGACTAAGTTGTATAAGCTGGGGAAAGAGTTGAACCAAGACCTAGAGGTCAAGGCTTTGTGGTCTATTACAATTCCCCTGGAGTCTTGGGCCCGTGGGACCCTCTGGGGTCTTAATAAATGAATGAGGGTTTCATTTTGAGCTCTTTACTACCAAAGACGGAATAATAAATTGGGTGTGATGGTTTTGCCTTAAACATGAACAGCCAGAGAGAGGGAGAGAATGTGCGTGTTTATGGAGACACATATATCATGAAGAATTTGTTGGGGGCTATGCATAAAATTTCCCATTTTACATTAGGGAAAACAGTGCACGGAATGACCTCTGGACCTGGGAACTTTGCATTTCCATCCTCTCTCCCCTGATTGACCACAGTGCTCACAGACAGGACAGTGTTTCTTTTGTGACGTTACACACTTCCTGTCATCTCTCGGGGGGTGGCCTTCCTAAGCCGACTTGAGGAAATAGCTGTAAGCTCAGCTCATGAACCACTGCCCCCTGCCCCCCATTTCCATTGTCAACATGTCTTCTGTCCTTGGGGCAGTAGTATTTGGAGATGTAGATTTGACCTTAGAAACACTCTCTGATGATAGGCTAATGCTGGTATTTACTAATAAACTTCCCTTCTGACAGTCATTGGCTTCAGGGCCCCAAACCAAACTATTTGGCTGCTTTTATGTCAGGCCAAAAAACATACTCCTTTCCTCCCAGTGTCTTAAACAGTGAAGCAATGGCATTTTACAGTGCTGTCTGTATTGGTGAATGAATCGAGATATGGCCCTGCTCTGGCTGGAGGGAGGGAGGGAGAGAGAGGAGCTGGGAGCCCGGCTGGACTGAGGAGGGGATGTGAGCTCTCCGTGGGCTAAAGGAAACAACACTGGATGTGACATTGATTCTTTATCTGAAGCTGTCGAATTGGATCTGCTGCCTCCCAGTCCTCCCTCTCCTCCTGGCCTGCTTCTCTCGAGGCACCTCAGTTGGCTGAGTCTGAGCCTCTCCCAAGTGGAGCCAGAGGCTGGAGAAAGAAAAAGGGGCCAAGCAAAGAGCAATGGAAGAGTTTTTGTTTAGCGAAAAGGGAAATGTGCCAAGAGATTTGGTAAATATTAAACCGAAGGGCCAAGCACGGGAAGATTAGACAGAGTGAGACAATGAGCGAGTGTGTGAGTGCACACACACGTACATGCGCTCATAAATGTCTGTGCATACACGCGTGTGCATGCATGCACAAGCATGATATATGTGCTTTGTTGGATGGGGGGATTATGTGCCATCCAGGCAGGTTCAGGGGTTTCCTAAAGGACTGTGGGGTTCCTGAAATAGACAAGTCTAGGACTTCAAGGAGGAAGGAGGGGGAGTCCACTGCTCCTTGGAGACCCTGTTAAGGGCTGGCTGGGTCTGGCTGGGCCTGCACCATCGTGCTTCTGTCTCCTGAACAGGGACCGTTTCCTTTGGGACGTCTACCAGGCTTCCAATCAGGCATCAAGCTTTTTCTTTTGCTTAAGAGTTTTGTTCTTTGACTCGAGCCAGCTGCAGAGACCCTCATGCCTGCTAAGGACAGGCCTCCTCTGGATGGGAGGGAGAGACCCAGCCAGGGTAGGCTCCGAATGGTGGCGGCAGGGGTGTTTCCCAGCTGATTCCAGGCTTTGCAGGAGGTTGGTGAACATTTAAATGGGAGTTGTACATTCACATCTGCTTTTATTTTTCCCATTTCTGCAGGCCAGACTGAAAACTTAATAAATTGTATGAAACCCAAGTAAGCATGGATGTTCAAGAACATTAAATAAATTACATAAGTATGCCTACCTGTAACACTTTTATAAGGTAAATGCACATGGGTTATTTTGCCATAAATGTGCACACGGACCAAGATTTAGTCTAAAGCCCCCTTGTTTCAGCCCTGCCGCTGGTGAAGGTGCTACTGTTCCTCAGCCCCTTCCTTCTCGCCCTGGCAGCGTGGCAGCGGGGCTTGGAAAATGCGATAATGACGCCATAAGTACCCTCGTGCAAAAGTTGTTTTTTGTTCCAAAACATTGCCAGTTCACGGCGTATAAAACTACCACGGATGCTTCAGCCAGTTTTTCTTTTTCCCCAAATAAGGCAAGCATTAATGAAGCAGCTGAGGGCCTGGGAAAATATTTTGTCATTCCTTAAAGTGAAATTTCATCCCCTCTCTAGGCAGGCCCATAGATTTTCAGCTGAAGTGTAAGTGCCTAGCCAGAACTTGTCGAGGAGTAGGCCATGCAATTAAACTTGTTTATTACCATTGTTACTTCTAATGACCATTGACTTATGTAATGCTCTGCCTTCATATTTCCCCACATGTTCATCCAGTGCCTGGTAAGGTTTTGAGTAAATAATGGAAGGATTGCCCCATTCTGCAGATAGAAAAGTGAAGTCTAGCCAGGTTCGCTGACCTACCTCTCATTGAGTTGTAAACTGGAAGTTGGGCCAGGCAGAGCTCCAGCTTGCAGAGGCTGTGGCCACTCTGGTACCAGCTCCTCCTCCTGGAGCCCAGTGTAAGGCAGGGTGGTTAGTGTGGCCTGTGTGAATGCTGTTTACCAGGCCAGCAACCTCATGAGTTGGCAGAAGGCCTGTTTTGAACATGGGGAGTATAGCCTCCTATTTAGAAATATGAAATGTAATGTCCAAACAGTTTGGAAATATTTTGGGCGGGGTTGAGGGCAGAGATGATAAGATGTCCACAGATCCATTCTTAGAGCTGGAGACTATCCCAAATACTCACGGTGTGCGAAGTAAAGGACACTCATCTTTTTTTTTTTTTTTTTTTTTTAACCTTAAGGGTGCTATTTGGGACCATATGGTATGTTTGTCTACTGTATTGAAAAGAGTACTTCCTGCCTCCAAACTCACAGTATTGGCCTGCATTGCCTGGCCTCTTTCCGCTTGCAGTTGTATGATCGTGTATTGATAGCTTAATACGGAGCCTTGATTTCTTCGTCTGTAAAGAATGGAGAGAGCTGTGGCTTCGGAAAGGGCCGGGCTGTGTAGCCTGGTGGTTAAGAGCTGGCTTTGGAGATGGACACACTTTGGTTTTCTCCCTGACTAGCTGCCTCCGTGCTGGGTCAGCTTGGAACATTGTTAATCTCCCAGTTTCCTTATCGATAAAGTGAGGAAGAGAATACCTTCCTCTCTCCTAGGCTGTAGTCAGAATAAGAGATTTTGTGAGGGTCAGGCAGGCTGGTGGATATAGAAACACTTTTCAAACAGGATATGTTGCTTTGCCCTGTGTTTTGGAGGCTGTTAATACTTGGAGTGCTTTGCAAATGATAACTTGTGCATCAGTATAAGGCTGTGATAATTCTTATTATTTGGTTTGTATCTGAAGGCAAAAAGCAGCCGAGAAATGCATGATTCAAGCAAGGGCATGAGAATGACTACTTGCAATACTGTGTTGTCTAAATTCTAATACACTATCAGTTTTAAGATACGCCTTTAATCTAATAACAAATTTTCAGGGAGTAGAGAAACACTACCGTGTTAAATTTATCCACCTATCATATGCATTTAAATTTCAGAAATGGAAAAATGTAGAAACAATGTGAGTCTGAGAATGAAGGAGATATGCCCGTGTGTGTATATAATTTGAATAAAAGCTGTGCTGTTCAGAGCTCTAAATTTCAAAAGGATGCTACGTAAGAAGCTTCCAAACCCACTTTTGATCACATAAAGGTGTAGGATTCGTGTGGACCAGATTTTTAAGCTGCACTCAAAGTGTAAAAGCAGACTGGAGTCATCAGACATGATCGTGCCAGAGATCAGCACTTAGAGGATCATGTGGACTAATTTTGCAGGATTCTATTAATGAAGATTCTGCAGTTTCAAGTTTTTACATTTTGACCATTAAAGGGAGTTGCTAGTATTGATGGATGATGAGGCCAGGCGGCTATGCAAAGCTTGCGTCTCCATAAGCGCACCATCGAAAATATGTCCGCATTCCAACCTCTCCTTAGCCTATCTCCCCATTGGGAGGAGTTGGGCTGCAGTGTGAATGGGAACAGTGAATACAGAGGTTTCATTAGAAGGCGATATTTGAGCATTTAATGTACTACCGTTCTTTTGTATTCTGTTGGGAAGAATGGGCACCACACATTAACCTTACTGTAAGTGTGATGTGTTCGAACATACAGCTGAAGAACAGCCCAACGAATATGCCTTTCTGCTGTGAGCGGTTTTGAATAAATCAACATAATAGCCCATGGTTATTAACATATTATGTGAATTGGACAATGATATGTACTTTGAGGACCTTGAACTAAATCTACCAGTTAAGAGCCTGTAGGATGGGCTCCAGAAGGACTGGAGTTCTGGGTGTTGAGGTTGTCATATAAAGAAATGAACTGCAGACCA
Organism: Tapirus indicus; assembly: GCA_031878705.1. Classification (NCBI taxonomy): domain Eukaryota; kingdom Metazoa; phylum Chordata; class Mammalia; order Perissodactyla; family Tapiridae; genus Tapirus; species Tapirus indicus. Next base: position 18,463,682 of record CM062921.1, on the reverse strand, counting down.
CTGGCAGGAGAATTTTCTGGTAATACTCAGCCCAAAGTAAATTTTCAAATGCTTGGACTGTAGCACAGAATTGACTAATGTCAGATTAATTGGATCTGGACTTCTAAATGTGGGTCAGTTTGGGTTGGAAGTGATTTTATTATCCACAAACCTCTTTGTACCTCTGTTCCCCCCCGAAATACTCAGCCATAATTTTTCTCTGTTGCCAAGGTTCTCTTGTGAAGCTTCTGAGAAGCAGTATATTTTTCTGTTAGATTTCATAAGTAGTGCTAGGCTTTTGATGTAATTATGTTTAGATTTCACAAAAACTTTCAATGTGTTGAAAGTTAAATTCCAGGGCATAAAGGAATGAGTCCTGGGCCCAGTCCCAGTGAGCCTGAGTCCTCGTGTTACTCCTGTCAGAAACTTGCTGTGTGACCTTGGGCAAGTCTTGGCATGTTTTACCTCATGGGTTTAAAAAAACAAAAGTTGTTACCTGTGATCTTTTTTGGTCCTTCATAGCTTGGAAATGTAGAGATTCAGTGAACTGTGGCTTCTGTGCTATGACTACAAAATAGAAAATAGAATACGTGGACAGATCCTCATAATCTTCGAGAACCAGGATTTTCCTCAAATTGTTCTTCTCTTTTTAATCTCTGAGTACTCTTTACAAACCTCTTTAACTGGGTACACGTCTTCCTTCATGACATTTAATATAACTTTATGGACTTCAGTTAAAAATCTGAAGTCCCTTTCAGAAAGTTATTACTTTTTAAGTCTTAAGTACCTTATTAAACCTGCTGAGGAGATACAGTCCTGGGAGACCATTTATCACATGTGGAAATAGTCTAGACTTAACTCTCCTTGAAAGAAATGGCTAATGAAGCTTATACCAACTTCCCAGTTTGGACAAAATTTGACGGTTTTTTGTAGAAAAAGGTTTTGCGGCCTCTCTAACGCTCTTGCTCACTGCTGACAGCGACTTAATTATTTAGCTAAAGATTGGCCCACCTGAACAGTGATTACCCAGAAGCCCTGTGTGAGTGATCCAGGATGCTGGGAAAGGTGGTGGGAGGTGGGCTTTGGGGAACAAGGTGACACAGTTTGGTTACTATGAGTTGTGAGGAGTTTATTATAAGGCTACACATTAGAATCAGGGAAAAGGGATACTGCCGTGGTGCCTGGGCCTCACAGAGACACAGACCAGAATTCACAACAACTGGAGTTCAAAACCTAAACAGATGCTGCTGGATGTTGGCTCTGAAAGGCCCAGAAGTGGTGACTGTTCTGGACTCCAGGCTGTTTGAGGGAGATGGAATTGCCCAGCTCTGTCCTTTCTGCTTAGCTGAGATGTTAATCTGCCTTTCACTCATCTCTTCTCATCTTTGTGTCTCATCTCCTAACCCTTCCCCGCCTGCAGGCCAGCCTCATCCTGCTGCACCTTCACGTTCTCCCCAAGTCTCCACATTCTCTGAACTTCCACCGCTCATGTTCCACTTTGGCCCTTTCACCTCATGGACTCCTTGTCTATATCCCTTTACCTTTGGCTCCCAGTTCTTTCTGAGTTCCCAATAAAAAAACAAACAAAAAAAACCCCCCAAGAACAAGAATTTGGCCCCGCTCAACCTTGTTTGGATGAGGTGTTGGTGTTCGTTGACATCACTGACCACTGTCCAGCCTTGGCTGTCTGTCCTTGGATCCAGTTAGCAGGGAGGGGCTGTCACATGGTTCAGAAGGTGCAGCCCAGGGTGGGGTAGACCCCCTTAGAAGCGGATGGTGGGTGTGGTGGGCACTATGAATGGTGTCTAGCTCAGAGCGGGAAGCATGTCTAGAACAGAAGGTTGTTTCTTTCTGCTCGCCTAAGCTAAGAGGTCTTCCAGGAGGATGTGCTGGGCCATCTAAACAACCGCTAACACTCAGACATTATTCAGAAGTGAAATTGAGACGTGTTTAAAGAAGTAAACCAATCCAATCTTCTGCTTCTTGAGGGACCGTGTCTACAGCTGGTGCTTTGTATATTCACCGAGGGCATCTCCTGCACCTGTTCTCATGTTAACACTGAGATCTGCAAGGGCTGGTGAGTCAACCTGGTTGGGATTCCTTATAAAACCAGCTATGAGAGAATCCTAGTGGAAGGAACACAGGTGATACTTTTCATGTTGGAGAGGTCCATTTGCTAATTCCCCATTCAAGGTTCTGGGCACGAATTCTACAGAGATGGGGTGGATGTGGTATCTTCCTTGTCTTTTAACATTCACTCCCACAATGTAGAAGCCCTGTGTTCCATCACATCTACTGGTAGGACTGGTGTGGGGTGCATGGGAGGGGACCATACACATACACACGTTGTCACACTCACCCCCACAGGCCTCAAGGAGTCCACGTTTAATCATTTTGGTGCTTACTTGGGAGAAGGGGCCTTCTGTGTTTGCACTTGACTTGTCTGAACGTGCACATGCACATTTTGCACCACCAACTTCGGTGAAACCTCAAAGGCCCGCTAAGGCCTCACTGAATGCCCTGGGGTCCTGTTCAGGGCAGAGGGTTTTATTTAGTAGGAGGGTTGGTATAGTGTAAGTGGAATGGACCAATCAAGGCTTTGGAGCCTGATAGGCCAGGGTTTTTGGCCCCATTCCTCATTACCTGTGTGATGTAGAAAAGTTACTTAATCCAGAGTCTTTCCCCCCTTTCTTTAAAACCTAAAAGAACCTCATGTAACGGAATTCTGTGGTGACAGGTATCAGAAACCCAACCTGAATGAGGTTAAATGAGGAAAAGGGGAGTTCTTTGATTCCCATAACCAACTTTTGGGAATGGCAGAGGTAGAATTTGCCAGAGGGACAACTGAAATCCTGTCCCCATCAGGGGACTCAGCCCTGTGAGTGTGCCCTCTCTCCTTGTTGTCTTCATCTTCTCCTACTGCTGCTCTTAGGTGGGAAAGTCTGGAGGATGGGTGGTGTCAAGGGCTTTCATCCTCAGGTGGAGGTTCGTGGGACTCTTGACCCAGCTTTATTCAGAAAAAATTCTGGGGCAGGATTCTCACTGGTCTGTCTTGGGTCAGGTGCCATTTCTGGATCAATCAGTGAGGCTAGGAAGGGGTGGATCATGTAAGGAGATGGCAGCTTCTGTTGGCTCACATGACTGGCTGCTGTTACGGAGATCCCTGGGAGAATTAGCTGGAGTCAGTCTTTTTTAAAAAAGTTATTAATTAATAATTGAACTTTGCATTAAAAGAGTGGTGTAAAGGTCTTAGCTCTTTGTCTGGAATCTGCTAGGTATTCTTCGTTAGTTTCCTCCTTCCTGTAAAGGAGATCATAAGGGCTAGCCGATTTTGAGCTCATGGACACCTTCTTCGTAGAATCCAATGTAATCCTGGGCATCTTTCCCTTGCTGTTTGCTGTGGCCACCTGCTGAATGGGGCAAGGCCTGACAAAGGAGACCCCGGTGGGAGTGGTTATGTGGGACATTTTTAGGACGAGCCGTTGCAGATAACGGCTTTCGTAGAGTTCCCAAACCTTAGACTTTTATGATTATTATTTTTTAAGTTTGTCACAGTCTTAATATTGAAGGTGAGAAAAGAATGCTGAAAAGAGCAAAGGGTTCAGGCAGAGACAGCCGCCAGACCTTTCTAGGAGCTGATCTTGCTCTGGGGCTTCCGATGGCAGAGTGTGTGAAACAGACGTGTTCTATGGAGTGCTGTGTGCCAGGCGCTGTACGAAGCTCTTTACATCCCCTTTAAATTGAGTCCTCATGACGTTTTAGAGTAGATGCCATGATTACCCTCATATGAGGAGACTAAGTCTCCAGCAGGTTGCTAGCTTACCCCATACTCCTCAGGACCCTCCAGGTGATCTTTACTTCTAGTCCAAGAGACAATATTTAAAGGCGGCTCTCAACCCAGGGAGGACGAAAGCCCCGTGTTTGCTATGGCTAAAACGAGGAGACTGTTTTTTCCCCCGGTAGGTTTATTGAGATATAATTCACACACCATACAGTTCACCCATTTCGGTGTAAATTCAGTGGTTGTAGTATAGTCAGAGTTGTGCAGCCATCACCACAATCAATTTTAGAACATTTTCATCACCTCCACCTGAAACCTCCATACCCATCAACAGTCACTCTCCATTTTCCCCGATTCCTCCCAGTCCTAGGCAGCCACTAATGTAGTTTCTGTCTCCGTGGATTTGCCTACCCTGGACATTTCGCATAAATGGAATCATACAAAATGTGGTCGTTTGTGCTCGGCTCCTTTCACTTAGTAGAAGGAGGAACTTTTGACAGAAACTTGCCCAAGGTGTCCTCTTAGCCTTGGCCCTCTGGATTTCAGTGTCCTCTTGCTTCCCTCTACTCTGCCTCACTACCCACTTGCTACAAGAAGCCAGAAGAGAGAAACACCCACGTGGACTTTTTGAGAACAAAGGAGCATGCATCGGCAGTGGGATGTTCGGTGGGTTAGATTTGGACCTGGGATGGAATGGATTCCTCCCGTTTAATACCTGGTGACTCCAGTGTTGGCGGGGAGAGGGTTAAATGAGGACCCCTGGGAAATGAGATTCCCAGGGCATCCACCTCCTGGGGAATTCCTGTTGAGGGTACACTGGCAGGAGAAGCTTGAGTAACTGTCTTTCGGGATGTTGGAACAGACATGGAAATTTTACCGATTCCCTTGGTGCTAAGAGGGGCTCCAGGGCTGTTTCGGGAAATCTCTTTCTCTTCTGTATTCTCATCCCCAGGCCCCCTCCCTTCCTCCCCTAGTTCACACTTTGCAGGGAGCAATCTTTTACCTTTTCTGTTCCGGTGCGGCGGCTGTAAGGAATGTTATCAGTGTTGGGACTGGGCATGGGACCAAAGCTCGCTGGTGCCTGAACTGAAACCGAAGCTGAGCCCGAAATGGCAGGGCAGGTTGCGCTTGAGCTGGCTGCCACTGAGCTTGTTGGCCTGTCCCTCGGAGATTTGTCCTCTCCATTCTGGCACACTGGGGACCCTGACAATGGGGATGGCGCAGACCCTCTCAGGCAGGTCACATGAGTGTAGATCCATGGAGGACTGTCACCCCTTCCAGAATGAGTGAGTTCCTCTGGGTTAGGAGGCCAGCCTGGGGCTGGGTGGGTGCTGGAGGAAGTGGAGGCAGTGTGCCCCCTCTTCAGTAATGCGCCCCAAGGAGAATGACTATTTGGACAGATTGCTGTTAATAAACAAGGAAAGTGCTTTTCAAATCACCAGCGTGTTTGTAAGCTACTTAAATAAAAGGAGCCAATACAAACGTTGCTCATGCTTGGAAAACTGGAGGTGGAGTATGACAAGTTTTTATTTATGGTGAGAGCGGCAGCTTGGTGGGTGCATGTAGCTTGGTTCTTGCCTTATCTCTGGCCATCTGTTGCTTCTTGCCTGCCTTTTGGGAAGAAAAGAAACAAGAAGCAGTGTGCTTCCTTGTACCACGGTAATGACGTGGGTCCAAGACCTTTCTGGTGTGTTAGGTAAAAATGCGGAGACCAGGGTTCTTGAGGTTTCTTAATAAATTCAGGTGTTAAGTGCTGAGTGATGCACTTGGCCCTTGAGCTGAAGTAACTACCCTGTTCATGTCCCCAGGGGTGCACGTGGCCCCTAGGATGCCAGTGACTGGCCATGTTTCCATGGCAGGGCCATGTTGCTGGTGTGTGAGATGGAAGTGCACGGCCAGCAGACATCCTATACTGCCTGCCTCGGTGGGACTGTCTTTCCAGAAGGTGTCTTTCCAGTCTAGAACTCAGACAGCAGGTGGAACCTCCAGGCTCCCTTCTCGCTTGGGGTCTATAGAGAAATAAGCATCTGTTGTCATCGTGGTGACTGTCAACCCCGAAGGCCTAGGTTTTGATGATCATGAAAGTGTTTGGATTTAAATGGGGTCACAAAATGTTCTTGACTCTTCCCTTCAGAGCTGCTTCCTGCTCCCGTTTTCATTCTCCCAAGCCTTCCCAACCTGTCAGCCTCGGTGTGAGTCACTTAGCCAGACTGCGGCCCATCCCCGTGGCCTGGACCACTCCCGGCGGGAGTTGCTGGCACGACATCCAGAAAACAAACCACACCCCAGCAATGATGATGCGTTACAGCATTTCTTCGCTCTGCACAAGAGGCACCAGGGTCTCCAGATGGGTCTGGCCTTTGTCCTCCCTGCATCCCAGTGCTGCTGTTGCCTCCTGTGCCTGTCACTGGTGGGCCGGCCGTGGCTGGTCAGCAGAGGAGTGCTTACCCGTGGCGGTTTAGAGGGCAGTCGGCAGGCTGACTAATCCACCAAAGGTCAACGAGGGTGTTGATGCTAGCACCTCTCTGCCTTGAACACAAACATCATCTTGGATCTCATAGATACTTGGACTCCCTGTATGTAGAACATTCTGGATTTATGAATTGGACTTGGGCTCCAATTTTTATTTGTTACTTGGGATTCTTTTTTTAAGGAGACCAGAGATAAAAATGTCACTGTTTTGCCAGCTGGCTACCAGCAAGACCACCCCCCAAAGGGGGTAGTTTGAGTTTTCTTAAGGGACTGGGGTATCTATTATATAGATCAGCAGATTACTAAAGCTCTGTGATTTTAGAGAGACCTAAACACAATTGGGGGAAACCCCCTCCCCATCTTCAGGCACACACTAATCTTGCTAGTACTGTCACTTTATAGATTTATAAATGACCATATTAGGGACACTTAAAGAGCTGTGGGGCTCTGTGGGACCTTGGCACATAACTGAAGGCTACATACTAGTTGCTGGGGGCTCATGGGGATGTTGACATCATCACTATATTTTTCTGGGGTTCCTGATCTTTGCTGGAGGATTTGGATTACAGTCGGATGATTCTGTTGTTGCTGCTGGCTGGTGCAGTGATCTGGGTACTTTTTCAAGCTAAGTCCTCTACACTGGTTCACATCATAAGAAAAATTCAGTCCAGTTACTTATAATTCATTGGTTCTCAGCTGGGGTGATTTTGCTCCTTGGGGGACATTTGGCGCGTCTGGATGCATTTTTGGTTGTCACAGCTGGGCAGGGGATGCTACTGTTACCTAGTGGGTAGAGGCCAGGGATGCTGAAAGCACAGCCCCCCACCACAGAGAATTATCAAAATGTTGTTAGTGCTGAGGCTGAGAAATCCTGCTTTAACATAAGTTATTGAGCAACTGTCCTTCCGTTATTCCTGAAACTAAAGAACAGACTAAAGTATGGGAAAGAATATTTTAAAATGAATGACACCCCAATTTGCAAATGTACATTTTAAGTTGTCTTTTTTGTTTTGTTTTTTGCCAATTACTTTATGTACTTAAAAAATATCTTAGTGATTTACTAGAGTATTGTTCAAAAAAAAAAAAAAAAGAAATGGTTAGAACTACACAAACACGATGATATAGTAAAAGCTAGTAGCTTCTCATGTTTGGAAAAGGATTGTGATGCAGAGAAGAGCCCCTGTGAGCTGTGTTTTGTTTGTTTGCCATGGACCAGTGGTGGGTTTAGATCTACCTAGTTAATAGAAGAGATAATGGGAATGCCAGTTTTCCACTCACCTAATAGTCTTTTTTTTTTTTTTTTTTGAAAGTGAGAGATCCAAACCAGATCATCTTGCTTCTCCCAGAATACTGAAAGTTTTTTTTTAAAAGGCATAGCTCCAGATTACCTTCTAGGATTCACATTTTGCTTTCTAAATCCTGTTCTTAAAAGGAACCATCTATTGACAGTACATCATCAATTTCGTGGCTCCTCGGTGACATTTCTGGGGAAGTAAATGAAAGGTGTAAATTAAGAAAAGTAAGTGTTTGTGGTTCCCACTTTAACCTTCTGTTATGTTAAATGGCTTTGTTGAAGAGGGCTGTCACTGCTCGTGAAAACTTGGGAAAATCTACAACAAGCTGTGCCATTAGTTGCCTTTGAGAGCACAGGATGTTTGATGTGAAAATTATATGGCCACATCTAATTGGGTATATTTTCACCCCACCAGATATCGACTAAAGAGATGACTCTTCCCCCTCCTCTGCTTTTTTAGCTAAATTGTTTAACCTGAATTTCATGCTATTAAGAATTGCATTCCAGTAATTCAAGTGTCATTTTTCAGTGTCTTTTGTTTAGTAGCGTGTCTGTATGACCCAACCATATAAATTTCTAGACATCTGGTGAGAGCTGGTTATCAATCCCTCCCTGACTTGGGGGATGATAAGGCCTATGACCCCTACCCTTCCCCCATAATTTACGCTCCTCCCTGTGCCCTGCGGGAACCTAGCCAGCCAGTGGAAAGAAAACAGAAACTTTCTGGAATTCTGCTTCCTGTAAAATGGGAATAATAATTCTTATCCTGCCTGTTTCCCCGAGTTGTGTATTTGTTTCAAATAAAATGTGCTCAGAATTGAAATAGAAAGCAGTTAGACAGAGAAAAGATAATGGCAGTTATGCCAATTGAAACTTAAGAATTAAAAAAAATGTTTATTCACATACCATATACTTCACGCATTTAAAGTGGACAATGTAATGGTTTTTAGTATATTTATAGAGTTTTGCAACCATCACCACAATAAATTTTAGGACATTTTCATCTCCCCCCAAAAGAAACTCCAGACCTGTTAGCTGTCACTCCTCATTTCCTGCAAGTCATCCCCCCCACCCCCCATCTACCTCCTATCTTCGTGGATTTGCCTGTTCTGGGCATTTCGTATAAATGGAATCCTGCAACATGTGGTCCTTTGTGACGGGCTTCTTTCACTTAGCATAATGTTTTCAGGATTCATCCATGTTGTGGCGTATATTAGTATTTCGTTTCTTTTTTATAGCCAAATAATATTCTGTTGTATGGATAGACCACATTTGATCGATCCGTTCATCAGGTGATGGTAAACTTCAGAATTTTAAAAATATTCAGCCAGTCCATTTTGTTTTAACTTTCAAAATTATTCCTTCCTTTTTATCGGAAGTTAAGTGCTCTTATGATAGTGATTGTTGTGGGGCAAAGATTTCCAAGTCTATGAGTGGTCTACCTATTTGAACAAGTACCTCAACAGACTCTACCTGGAACCAACTGTTGGATCAAGATGACTTCACAGTTCGTGGTCTTACTGAAGCACTGAAGGCTTTTAATCTATAAAAGTAGTAGCTGTTGCTAGTAACTCTTCTTGTAGGTTGACTAAGGATTAAGACATTATCTCCTGTGACTCAAACACATCCCTGATAGGCGCTGTCTCCTTTGTCTTCACATTCTCCTCAGGTGGGAATCACTCAAATGACATCCAAAAGATAGTGATCAGAGGAGGTTATTCCAGCCTGGGGAGTCTTTTTGTTTTGTGTTTGGTTTGCTTGTCTGTTACTGTTTTGGTGTTGGTTTCACCTGTTGTAAATATTGAGAGGCCCAGATATGTTTACATTCTGGAGATAGGAAAATTCACGTTGCCCACACTGGCTCCTGTCTGCACTGTGGTTGGTGAGGCCGAAGGCAGAGTTTCTCTGCTTAGGGTAGACCCAGCCTCAGTCAGGTGCTTTGTAATCCGTCCTGATCACTACCCTCCAGGACCATTTGTGGCATTAAGGTCCATAAGTAGTTTGAGGAGAAACTTTTCAAGGAAAACCTGATTTTTTTCCTTATTGGCTGCACATGTTAGACATCTGAAGATGATTTTCACCTTAAGAAGCAGGGAACCCTTAATCTTTAAAGAACCCTGAAAACTAGGTGTTCTCATAGAGCCAACAAAATGAGAATATGTGGATGATTCTGGGCTCTGCACTTGGGTAGGTGGGCCCGTCCACTTAGTGGTGGGAAGAAGTGGGGGCAGGATGGGGTTGACTCCTCCAGGTATGTGTGTACTGTCTCTGATGCCTTCTGTACACACCCATGCATGCACAGGCACACACCCATACACGAGTTAGGATTTCTTTTTTCTCAAGGGTCTCTTGAACCTGATTTTTACTAACAAAGATATAAATGTTTGGAGTACAAGGAGATAGTCAAAGGCTTGGGTGGCACAGGGGATAATTTATCCCAGGCCCTTTATCCCTTATTCCATGACTCCATTCCCCCTTTTAAGCTGAGAAACCCCAAATACCATAGTACTAAGAGCATTAATTACAAAGCCGCTGACCCAGAGTAAAGAAACCCTGCCTTCTGCCACATCACCATAGTCCAGGCAGGACCCATTATGGTTGCCCCAGGCATGTGCCCAGTGACAACAGTGGTGGCTGCTCAAGTGATCTCACTGGCAATAGTATGATTTTTCTGAGGATGACAAGTTTGGGGGCGAGTATCATTTTGGAACTGGGGATGTTAGTGAGTGGAGTTAGCGAGCCTTTCCCCAGATTCTTGTGTACCTTTGCATTCTGAATGAGATGGGGTCCAGATTGACCCCGCCTGGGGGGGAATCCATTGTCTTGAAATATTTATATTCTTATAATTTTGTATCCTTCCACTGTGATTCCTCCTTTCATAATGAATTTTTTTCAAACTATTTCAATTTAATAAGTTTTTATGCAATTAGTATAGTGCATTTCAACCAAAATGGTTTATTTTCATAAACACCTGAGAAGATTTAAATAACGTTTTCTCATAAATTAGCCCTCATTTGCACAGTTATTCGGTTATTGCAACATGAAGGACCCTCTGGAGTTGACGTTGTCAGGAAACATGTTAGCAGAAAATAATATGTTATTACCTAATGCTAATAACTGGTTAGTAGAAATGAGAAAAGAAGACATGTAATTGGGGCTGCTGTGGCTAACAAAATGTGAATTATGAAAACATTTCCAGGAGAAATTCCAGGGTTGTTCTAGAAACCTGTTATTTGCATTTTAAAACATTTGGTCTCCATTGATAGAGGAGGAGGAGGATGCTGTTTATCAACACTGCTTTCTTTTTCAGAGCAAAGCACTCTAAATTTGCTGAGTGGTAACCAGGTCCCCAGACACAACAGCCCCTATGTTGTCTTTGCAACCCCACAGCCCCGTTTTAGGCTGCTCATTATCTTTTTCTGGGGGACGTGTTGGTTTTTAAAGAGAGGACTGTCTCGTAAGCATCACAAGTCCCAATCAGACTCTCTCCCCTCTTGGCCCCTTGATTCTGCACAGTGCTGTTTGTGGTCCTCGGTGGCAAAGCATCTACTCTCGTTCCTTCCCAAAGGCTTGCCTGGAAAAAGGAACCTCCCTTTAGCGAGAATCTCATTAAAAACACGGTATTACAATTACTTTGTTAGCTGGATCCACAAAGCTTTCTGCAGCCTGTGGTTCTTGGAACTGAGCTTCTGCCTTCAGTTCCTCACAGCTGGGTAAGGTAGATGGGCTTATATTTCATGCCTGTACCTGTGAATCAACTCCTATTCTCACAAAGGCATTGACAAGCATGGTTTTTCGTGGGCTCGCTGGCATTTTGCTTGTCTGGAGAGATCATCCCGTTAAGGACAGAGACTCTCAGTTTCATATGCAGATAATGAACGTGGAGGTGGCAGGGAGAAGCGTCACTCTCCACCTGCTGAGGTCACAGTGGAACCGCATCACTGTCGGAGGAAAAAGATGGAGTGATGCCCTGGTGCTCTGCTAGTGTCTGGGTGTCCAAGGAATCAGGTTGGCCTTAAAAGGATTCGTTTAGTGTTCCAGCCATGTCTGTTGAGAACTCCATTCGTTTTTTGCATGCTTTGGCTAATGTCCCAACTGTGGACAATGTTAAGCTTAGCCACTTCGTGTTATTACCTTTCATCCCAGTAAAGCCTTGACCTTCGCTTATGGAGCAAATTTAGTGTTGATTGCAGTTAAAAAGTAAAAGTATCTCCTTTATTCAAAATTACCCAAATAACTCTTTCTTTTTTAGAGTTTATCCCAGACTCCTTGAAAAACTGTTTTGTACCTCCGTTTTCTTTGTTGCTTATGATCCCATAATGAAAAAAGGTATGTTTTATTTCCTTCTCAATATTTGATGTTGAGAAGTATTTTCCCTTCCCTCAAAAAGTTGGCAAAATTTTCTTTTACTCAATAAGCACCTTTTGAAATGATGCTGCAAATTCCCATTCGTGATACCTTATCCCTGAGATATTTTTCCTTGGCCATGTGGAGCTTTTATCTAATAAAGAAAGCTTTGCTGTGCGTGAGTTGCCTCTCTCCTTGACTGTAACTTTCTTCAGTACCCTCTTAATTGTATAAGTACCATGTCCAGAAATGGAGGCACATTGAATCTGTACTTAGAGCGATTTGAGGACCTAATGGATCCCCCTCCTCTGTGTTCTGCTAGCCCTGCAGAACTGGAGTATGTCGGAGGTGGGCAGCGCCCTCGGAAGTCATCCAGCAGCTGGCACCCTCCATCACACGACATACTGAGCCCCAGAGGTACACAGCTCACAGCTAGTTAGTGGGAGGTGGCAGTGACACCGAGGCCCCATGTCTTTCTCTGTGCTGAGGTTGGGAAGAGGTCAACTGTGCTTTGTGAAAGGCAAGTGTAAGGATGGACTTAGCATTGGCTCCTTTTGTGTTCATTCTGTTTTACCTTCCATTTGCATCCTAGTCTCTTTCTCTCTAGGATGAGGTCCTTGAGGGCCAGGGCAGTCTTCATTTCTACATCCCTGGAGTGTAGGGGTGGTGATTTGCATTTCACCTTATGCCAGCTCTGAGCAGGCTGGCTGATGTGATGTTGAAGAGGGAGTTGTGGGATGTGAGCTGGGTGCTTGCCATCCCTGACTGTAGGCCATCGTCTCATATTTGATGATACTCGCCTACCTCTGCATGCATGCAGGCGTGCACACACACACTGCGCACAGACTCTCATACCTTGTCACTTGCACACACTCACATTTTTGAAAAATATGTTGCATACATTTGCCTCATCCATGATAGTATCCTAGTGTGGGGAAGAACTGGGCTTGCCTTTAATGACGAACATGATAGCTTGTTTGGAGCTCTGATTACAGTTTCTTTGCATTTGTGTTAAGTTATTTGACAACATATTTCAAATGCAATTAGTTCCCATCAAAGTTACATCCCCTTCAGAGGTGAGAAGTATTGATGGAGCTTAAAGCTGCATCTGCATGACCTGCAAAAACATGAACTCTTTCTCCATGGTTATGTTGTGTATGTGGGTGTTGGTTGGTTGGATGGATGGATGGATGGTTGCTGTTGTTTATTTGTTTTTTGGTGTCCTTGTTTGTAAACACATGTATGTGTGAGTGAGTAAATGATAGAGAGATATGAAGATTTTACCCTTACCAATTTAAAAAAATTTGTTATTTTACTAGTTTGCTTCTTTAGTGGAATGACTCTTGTCAGTGTCCTTCTCGCAAATGGCTTTATTCCTCCAAAAATGCTGCATTTTCAAAATAAAAATTTTCCCTGTTATGCCTTGAACCCTGAGCTCCTAGTTGTAAAATCTGGGTTTTAGTTTGTTCTTTTCTGTGTAGTCTGGGTAGGTCCTTTTACATCTAGATTTAGAGATGTGTAAAAAAAAAAAAAAAAATCACAAAGAATGAATTTGATTACATGATTTCTAAGACCCATTCCATTTTGCAATTCTGATTTCTTTTAGACACCCACAGATAATCCTTTCCCTCTTGCTCTGGAGGAGAAAACACATGGAAAATGCAACCCAAATGTGTTAGTCAGGGTTCTCCAGAGACACAGAACCAATAGGATGTGTGTGTGTGTGTAATATATGAGGTTTACTGTAAGGAATTGGCTCACACAGTTATGGAGACTGACAAATCCCAAGATCTGCAGTTGACAAGCTGGAGACCTAGGAGATCTTATGATGTAGTTCCAGGCTGAGTCTGAAGGCTTTAGAACCAGGAGACCTGATGGTGTGGTTCTATTCCAAAGGCTGGCAGGCTTGAGACCCAGGACGGGCCCGATGTTTCAGTTTGAGTCTGAAAGCAGGAAAAAAATCAATGTCTCAGCTCAAAGGCAGCCAGGCAGGAGGAATTCCCCCTTATTTGGGGGAGGGATCAGGCTTTTGTTCTCTTCAAGCCTTCAACTGATTGGATGAGGCCCACCCACATTAGGGAGGGCAATCTGCTTTACTCAGTCTATCAGTTTAAATGTTGAACTCATCCAGAAACATACAACACTCAGAATGATGTTTGGCCAAATATCTGGGCACCCCATGACCCAGTCAAGGTGATGCATAAAATTAACGATCACACCAAACTTTTCTGAGATAAAATTTAAAACCTTTGCCTATTTTTTCCTGGCTAAGAGTTGCATTCAGAATACCTGCAGTCTGAAGAACATTATTTCACACAAAATCTTTAGGCTTTAGTGATTGTAGGGTTTTTGCTTTTTAAATGCTTTTCAGCTCCTTCTTCTATGATCTTTTCTTTTTTGTTTATTTTTCTTGGTGGAGCAATTCGTACTTTCTAGCTGACCCGGTTCCATTCTGTTGCATTAACATTTTAATATTGCCCAGCCGCCTGTGGAGGGGGACTGTAAGCTCATAAAGAAACAAAATAGTGGAATACACAAATATTGCTACAACTTTTTCGGTGGCACGTCTTGATTCTTCATCCCTGTGGCCACGTCCAGAAGTGGTTCCTACACCATGTCATCAGGTGCCGAGTTCCCAGTGAAACTGAAACCCACCACCAGCTCTGCCTACCTTCTCTCTTGATGTGATATAGCCTCATAACTTCACCTTCCCCAGAAGAAGCGCACCTCTTGAAATCCTCTGTCACAAATAGGCTGTGCTTCCAGAGAAAGCTGGGAGGTAGATTCTAGCACTGATAAGTGTTCACGGCCCCTCCTTTCTGGAGCCCACATCTTAGAGGAGATCAGTGCAGCCAGTGGCTCCAGAGGCGCTCGAGGAGCAGGAGGGCCAAGTGGCAATTCCAACAGTTGTGTGTGGTTGCTCAAGGTCCCCCTCTCCCCTTCCCAGAGACTGGCCACAGTGATATTCATTCTTATTTCGAAAAGTACCAGTTGCCCACTCCAATATATTGCCTTGTAACAACCCCCTCATCATGCCAGGAGTGTGAAAGTCACAAGGCCTTTATTTACTTTTCCTAGAACGGCTCCAGTTTTTTCCATAATACTATTTGATTCTTGGATGGGCAATTATTGAGGTCAGTCTGAGTAAGGTGACCACATTGCCCTAGTCGGGATGCCTCTCTCTCCTCAAACACAGCTCAAACCGGTCTGTGCAAGATGATTGTATTGACCCATAACTGAAAAGTCCACAGGTAGCATGCATCAGGCATGGCTGGATCCAGGGGCTCACATACTAGGACATCTTTTCGCTCCAGCTCTTGGCTCTGCTTTCCTCCCGGTTGGCTTCATTGCATGGAGTAAGGTTCAAGTCTAGATTGATCTTAAACTTCACTCACAATTTTGAACCAGTGGCTGTGGTAGGGGTAATGTGCTCAGTGTATTTGGACTGAGTACCCTTGCCCATCCCTGGAGCTGGGGGTGGGTCCGCTCCACGTAAACTACATGGCTTGAGAGTCAAGGTGGTGCCTTCTAAGAAGGTCAGGGTACTGTTACCAGAAGAAGCATGAATGGATGCTGAGCAGAAACCTTGGCAGACATCCACTTCCTAATCCTTAGGATCCATTGAAGAGTTTTGTATTTATTAGGGGAGAGTCAACTACAGTTCTTTCATGGTACAAAAGGATTTTATATTTGTATATTCATTTGAATTTGTTTATAAGACCTTTTATACCCCCCAAATTTGAAGTGGCTTACAAGACTTCATATTATGCAAAAAGATTGGAAACGAAAAATTAAGGAAATTACAAGAAAGAGAAAAGCAGGGTTGGGAGTAAGATGGGAATAAGGTTAATCTCACATATTTCAAAGAAATGACTTGCAAGTTTGGTTCTGTGGTTCCCAGCAATGGAAGAACATCTAGATCTTATACAGAGTGTGTGTGTGTGTGTGTGTGTGTGTGTGTGTGTGTAACATTTCCTCATAAGCCACCAGCCCCTGTGGGACTCCAGGCCCCGAGGAGAGGCCATGGGAAGATAATGAAGATGCTGTGGTCTATGGTAACCTTAGATCATTTCTTTTCCAAACTCCTCTGGGGCTCTTGCCCTTGGGATCCTTGGCTCTTTGCTCTCAGCATTGTGTTAGAAAACAAAGCAAGCAGACAAGGATTTAGACCCCCATGTTGCTGGGTTCCTTCCAGGAACAACTGGAGGGTTAAGCTTGTCACCTTTGGTGGGAGGCAGTAGGGTGAGTCACTGCTGTGACGAGGCAGAATAGGATTACCTTAGTTGTTAAGCTGGGCCGATCTCGCAAATGGACGCATGCCTGCCTAATGACTCACGTTCCTGTTTACAAATGAGCGCTGTGGAGAGATGCAGGGTGGGAGGCTCTGCTTCCCACACGGAGACCAGGGACCTCTAGGGATCGGCACCAGTGCTTCCTCTGGGGCTTGGGCTGCCCATCCCGAGTGGCAGACGGGTGGCAGACTTCAGGGCTTCTGGCCGTGGTGGCTTTCAAAGTCCAGACACAGGGACAGCTGCAGGCAGCGAGGGCCCTGGAGTAGCACCAGTTTGCAGGCGAGGTGGCTCCTTTTCATTCTGAGAGTTCATGTGGCCTTTGGATGGTCTTAATCCACCTGGATAACCCCCCCCCATCCCCCCCCACCCCCCCCCCCCGCCATGGGAGGACCTGGTGATATGGTAACCAGGTAAATTATTCTAGAAATGTGGCTGCTTATTTTATAGATTTGTCCTTTATTTCCAATCTCCCAGCGTTTTCAGTACCCGCTAGGCTCCTTCTGCTATTTAGTGAATATCAAAACATGAGATATTGGGTATTGTGCTCAATTTCATATTCTTAATCTTGAATTCTGTTATTCAGCGTTAAGAAGGGTGAAAAAAAGGTTCATGGGATTTTCCTTCATATAAAACTTTTAAATATGGTAGAGAAGACATACATCCTTTACGATGAACATAAAGGGCGTAGACATTTTCTCTCTTTAAAGCCAATCAGAATGATATTTCTCTGTTGTGAAATAGCCCTTCTTGGACCTGAGGTTGCTCTTTCCCCACCTAAATTCTCTACCCATTTATAGAGCGGTAATCAACATCTGGACAGACAAGTAAGTCTACACAGCAGCACCAGGAGTTGACTGAGACCTGGTCCAGATACCCCCTCTGCCATTTACTAGCTGTGTGACCTTGGGCATGCTCCTTAACGTCTCTGAGTCAGTTTCCTCCTCTGTAAAATGGGCATGACAATACCTACCTCACAGGGTGGTTGTGAGGAATAGCGATTCACACGCACATTCCTGTCTAGACCCCAGACAGAGTCGGCAGTCACTGAGCTGAAGCACCTCTTAGGGTAGGGCTCAGGCTGGGCTGAAATTCAGTATGGCACGTACTTCTTGAGCACGCAGTGGGTGCGCTGCCAGATCCTTCGAGGGGTCCAGAGATGTAAGTGTAGTTGCTTCTCTCTAAAAGGTTGTAATCTGCCAGAGGGAAAGGTGGTAAGACAGATCCCCAGATAGCTCTAGTGTTGGGTGGAACCATATGTGATTGTATTTTTGTGGGGTAGAAATATCAGCAATATCACGTGGTTTAAGCTAATAGAGATTCAGTAAGGTAAGTTGGCGGGGAGAGAGAGAGAGAGAGGATGCTACCGGCTGGCTCACTGCTCGCTCAGAGGAAGGAGAGGCCGTGTCCACTGGGGGAATGATGGGCAGAGGTGGGGATGGTGGGAAGGATGGAGCAGAGAGGCTACAGAGAGGAGGTTGTGTTTAAGATGTCCCCAGAGGGGATCCCAAGCTGGACAGCAGGGAGGTGAAAGAGTTCTGGGTTCATGTTGGGAACCATAGTCCTCCTCGCTCGGAGTTTCTAGAGAAGTGCGGGTTAGGGTGGAAAGTCAGGCTGGGGCCGGGAAGGCCTTGGTGACCGCGTCCCCCTCCCTCCCGAGCCTCACTCTGTTCCCCTTTCTTCCTGGCAGCAGTGCCCCCTCCCTTGCTGTACTCAGGGACATGACTGTCAGCACTTCTACCCCCCCTCAGACTTCACTGTCAGCACTCAAGTCTTCAGGGACATGAAAAGGAGCCACTCCTTACAAAAAGTTGGGGAGCCTTGGTGTTTGGAGGTAGGTCTCGGAGCAGAATGACGGTATGAGATGGGCTCGCCCCGAAATGAAACCACCCATCCAAAGTTTACCATCTGCCATGGCCCTTGAGTTCCCGTTGGGTCACTGTCATACTGGGTGCCATGATGTCTGGGTGCGTCGACCACTGATAGGTTTATCATGGCCATAAAAATGCCAGTTTACGAGGAGAGGGTGGAGGGCGGTGCTCCCGTGAACCCGAGGCGCCTGGCTCCCAGTAAAAGCCGCATGTCACACGTAGCTTCCGTGAGGAAGATGACCACCACCTTATCCCATTAAACTTGACCCCCAGGAATTATTTCCTGGGACTCTTCACAGCTCCCAGCGGAAGAGAAGTTACCACCTCAGCTCTGCCTTTGTTATTGGTTCCTTAGAACTTAGAGATTTTCCCTTAGAATTCAGGGTGCTGAGAAATGCTCACTCCTCTTCAGGGATACCTTTCCGAGGCGGCCGTGAACGGCTCTTCTCGCAGATACTGCTCTCCAAGGCCAGGAAGCATTGTTAATTTCCTTTAAATAATTCAATACGGTGTCAGTACCCCACACTGCTCTGTGCTTGGGAGTGACAGTTCTCTTCAAATTAGTAGTCCCAGAGAATATGCTAGAACATGCTTTCATCTTCAGAAAAGCAAAAGTCAATGCAGATAAAAATTTTAAAGTAACTCTTTAGAGTTAAGCAGCAAATGGTTTAGTACCCATGCTAGCTTTTTTTTTTTTTTAAAGAAAAGTGAATATTTAAGAGCCGATTAGTAAAGCCTCTATGTTTTAAAAACATTTATTGTGTACCTACTCTGTGCTGGGCGCTGTGCTCTGTGCTGGGTCACAGGGGCAGAAACCAGGCAGCTACCTGGTGTAACAGGTGTCCCTGTGTCTTGCCTTTGGAGAGAGAAAGGGTGGACTAAATCATCTTTTTTTTTTTTTTTGTGGGGAAGACCAGCCCTGAGCTAACATCTGTTGCCAATCTTCCCCTTTTTGCTGAGGAAGACTGGCCCTGGGCTAACATCGTGCCCATCTTCCTCTACTTTATATGGGACGCCGCCACGGCATGGCTGACAGGCAGTGCCGTCGGCGGGCGCCCGGGATCCGAACCGCCAAACCCCGGGCTGCCAAGCGCGGACTAAACCGCTGCGCCACCGGGCGGCCCCAGGACTAAATCATCTTTAAAAGCTTGTTCTAATTTAAGAAGTAGCAAATAGGCCTTTAAGAGAACTGGCGGCACGTAAACAAACGTCTAGAGGAAAATGTGAACACCCATGTTCTTTGGACCTACGTATAATCTCTTAATGTCTGGATGCATTTCTTTCTTGTCATTCTTGTGTCTAAACTTTAAAAATGTTTCACAGAATTGATATTGTGCCTTACACAGTTTTGTGTTTCCTTTTCCCTTGATATAAAACCAAGCAAGGATGCTGTTGTCTGCTAGGACGGGTCTTAATTCTGGGTAGTAACTTCATGTGTTAGTGTCTTCTGGAAATCTTGCTGTCTCACCATCCCTTTGACCAGATGGGAATAAAACTGAGGACGTTTCTGGGGTCTTCTGAACACCCCCCTTCTCCCTCCGCTCTCATGCTGCCTGTACCCGGATGACCTGGAGCAGGTGTATGTCTAAGGCCTGTGTCCTTCACTTTCCCTGGGCTGCGAGCGGGGAGCCTCCCTGGGCCGGCTTCTCATAAGCGTTGCTGTTCATTCTGACCGGGGATAAGGCCAGACCGAGCAGAGCTGTTCCTCCACCAGGGCTGGCAAATGGTGACTCATTAATCTTTGGTCGGAGTTATGAAGTAGATAAAGGAGAACCGGGCACCCATTTTGAGTATGAGGAAAATGAAACAGAAAGACTGGGTTTCTTCCTTATAACTCAAGACCGCAGGCGCCAATCAGCTGCCCGGCGCCAGGGCCAACGCCTGTTTCTCAGCTTTGCCCTCTGGACGGGGAGACATCTCCTAGGGAAGTGCCAGCACGCCCTGCTTCCAGGATTGGGTCTAAATCCCTACACTGTGAATAGGCCAGACGCACAGACCCCACTCGCGGGCTGTGTGAACTTGGGCAAGCTACCCAACTGCTCTGTGCCTCAGTTTCTCTGTCAGTGAAGGGGGATCACACATGGGCTATTGAGCATCTGATGAGCTGAAGCATGTAAAGTGGAGGCTTGGCCAGAGGAGCTGGTGTGTGTGGTCTGGCACAAGCACCCGCCAGGATTCTTGGGGGGGATGGTGTGTTTGTGTGATGGGCTGGCCGCTGCTGGGGTAGCTCCATCGTGCAGCCCGCTTTCCATGCAGGTTTTCGCAGAAGTTATATATCGTTCCTAGTACTTGCTGCTTCAGGAATCGTGGTGGTGTATGGAAATCCCGATCCACGGCACGTGTGCTAGGGGTGGCTCTGGAGAGTAGTGGAACACAGGATGGGAGTCAGAACTCAGTTTGAGTCCCTCATTCCCTCTCCTCTGTTGGCAAGGTGATTCTCCCCTGTGATGCAATCCCTTTGTCTGTAAAAAGGGGGTGGTAGTGGAATAGCTGCCCAGCTCGCTTCACTGGATCCCTTGAAATACCGAACAAAGTGACTTTTAACACAGTGCTTCCGATGGTCCAGGCACTTCTGTAAGCGATTTGTTTATATTAACTCTTCAAAACCTGACAACAACCCTAAGAAGGAGATGCTGTGATTATTCCCATCTTGCAGATGAGGTTAAGCAACTTGCTTAAGATCACACAGCGAAGGGGCAGAACTATAGAACTGCTGTTAATGAAAGACCCTGGCAGTAGCCCATGGTTTGGAGCCTTCCACACCAACCATCTTCCACTTGCTGAAGGAGAAGGTGGGGTCCTGTTCGACACCCAGCCTTCTCAGGAGCTGGGAAGAAACTTCTGATTCAGGACATCCAAAGTCCAGTTTTGCCCTTACAAATACCACATTCTGGATACTTCTCCCCCATCCATATTTAACTTTCATTGTCCCTTCTCTCTCTTTCCTTGTAGTTCAGCCTGATTCTAACCCTTTATTAGCTCTCTCCTCGAAAGAATTAAGGTTGGTAGACCAGTTGAGTAAATATGACTCAGAAAGTCAATACCCACCTGGGCGGGCATGAGTCACCCCTTTCTCGTTAGCTATTCGCGTACATTTTAAAGCTAGCCACACAAAGTCATTACATTGGGGCTATTAACATGTTTAATAGTGACAATAATAGGGTGTGACCCATGGCATAAACGCATTCAGATAAGAAAGTGTTTTTCCTGTAATTGCTTAGTCAATACTATTTTCACGGAAATGCTTGCAACAAATGTAAAAAGTTCTTTGTCTGGATCCTTCCCTTATTCCTTGTTTCCTTCTTCTTCAGGGCTTCTACAGACTTTTCCTGGTCAGTGACTGGGAATTAGCAGGATGGTCCCTTCTGATGTTTTGGTTGATCTATCTTTTTGCTAGTGTTGAGCCTATTTTTATTCCATTTTTAGGGATATATGTGTGTGTGTTTGTGTATATTCAGGAGGGGACACATTATTGCTGGTACTTGCTTATTAACTTCTCAACTTATACATTTAAGGGAAAAAGAGACTTCTGCTAACTTTGCAAAGCTAGTCACATAGACAGGGAGTTAGCCATTTTGGTGAGAGGAAATGAAACTTTTCTTAGGTTTATTAGACCACATCCTATAAATCTGTGGCTTATTATATGTCTGATTTCTAAAAAGCATGGCATCACAGGCAAAGTTTTATTTTTGCTTGTTAGTCATTGAAACAAATATAGATGTTGCTTCATTTCCTTGGTACTCTATTTTTCAATACTTGTTATGTATGGAAAATTTGGATTTACAAAAGTGCAGTAGAAGGGAAGTATTTGCTTTATAAATCTCTGCCTTATAACTTCGGATTAGCAAGCGTTCTGTTAAGCTAAAATGTTTAATTTGTCCTCCACTCCTGATTACATAGAGAAGCAGGATGAGAAAACAGTAAAAATACCTCTCAAAGTCACAATGAATATTTGACATCCTTCTTTTTAGTCTTTTGAAAGATAGTGTTTTAAAAATCCTAGGTAGACTCATATTGTACATGCAATTATTTTATTTTACGTCTGTTGTAATAAAAACATTTTCCTACGTATGCCACGAAGACTTTTCATAAAACTTCTAGTGGTTGTCCTGTCTAGAAGTGAGTAGCTGTCAATATGCTTAGTCATCGCCCCACTGCAAACGGACTGTTTCTAAAGTTTCACTATTATAGGGCAATTGCATCTTATGTGGGAGAGGGTGTGAGCTGGAAAAAACAAAGACAGAACGACTCCAGACATTCGGTAATGCCCCATGGTGTACATGACCCACGGCTTAGCACATGCGGCCCTGGATCATTCTGTGTGAGTGGACCAGCAAATTCACCCCCCTCCCCAAATTCATGGTCGGGGGGATGGCAAGTAGGACCACCCATCTTCTTTTGTCATTTCTTCCTTTCTCTCGTTCTCTAGTTACATAGCTTCTAGGTTAAATGAGTGCGTGAATTTCCCTGCCGATTAACCTACTCCAGTAGTATAAATGGACACCGCAGTACCTAACTTGGAATTTCTAACGCCTGGGTGAAATCACATTCCCAGCACATTCTGAACACGGTGTAGTTCCCGCCTACTGCTCAGAGCTCCTACGTGACTGACACAGCTTGGACACAACTTGGCAGAGCTCACCACAGGGAAAAAGGCCCAAGGAGGGAGAGGATCATTCCGCGCCTTCTTTCCCATGTCTGCCAGTCCTTGGACTGGCCGCTGTGGACAGTTGTCTTCACTTCCTACACTTTCCTCCCACCCTGTGAAGCTGATAGAGTGGGAAGCCCAGCAAACTGCACGCAGGTCCCCTAAGGAGCTCATCCCTGTGGAAGGTGGGGGTGCTTTCCCGCCCCACATCCAGGCCTCTTGGGTCACCTGACCTCCGCCAGGATGCCACAGACTGCATCGCCGCTCTTACCTCGGTGGCTACCTCCCTTTTCTCCCATTCTTTGTGAGTCACATGATTTCTTCACGTCCCGCGTGACAAAGGTCATTAATAGAGAAGACTTGGGCCTTCGATGCCTGACATGTCATGCACGTAGATTATTATTTGGGTCTTCCCTTTTGTATTTCTGTGAGGTGACAGATCAGTTTTTAATGGGCTAAACTGTGTCAAGGGAGTTTCAATTAGCCTTAAGACCGTTTATTCATTATAGGGCCTCCAAAATCAAAATACGTGGTCAGTACTTCCAGAGAGGGAGTGGACGCTTTCACTAATTGTTTTGACGTCTGTCAAGTCAGTCAGTCTGTCTGTCTTCTCTCTCTTTGTTGTGATCTCTGTTTCTCAGAGTACTTTCCTATTATCAGTGTCTTTAATGATGTCAGTGAGGTAACTGTTTGGAATTTGGGAACAGAGAGGAACCACATTTCAGCCCAGACTCTGGAACTTAATTTACTCATTTTTACTAAGGGCAGTTCTCATTACCTTAGCAAAGTGGAAGATCTTAGTTTTTATCCTTCTTTATCAGCAAGTCCTCCGTACCTTATTTGAAAGGTATTTGTCACATCAGCTGCTGCTGCTAGTTTAGCAAGAGATCATACGAGGAGCTACATCATCTTCTCATCCTTTATTCCACACTTTTCCCGCTTTATCCATCACATCTCAGAAAGTCCATTTCAAGCCTGTTTGCATTAAAAAATGCAGTAGTAAAAAAAACCTTTTTTTGTTTGGTTTGGAGTGCAAGGTGGTAGAAGTGGCATATTGTCCCTGATGAGGCCAAGGTCAAGCTTGGCCGCTTTTTCCGTGGGCTGTCCTTTCCCACTCAGTGGCAGGCCTCCTCTGCTTCAGCTGAAAATGAGGCAGAAGGTGGCCTTTGCACAGCCACAGAGTTTTTAACTCTTGGTTCAAAACCTCCTGGGATACTTGTGCTTATCCATGTGCACACGTGTGTCTCTGGGCCACGCCACCCAGAGTGTGCTCACGGTCAGCCCAGCCACCAGTGCAGCAGGAGGGGAAAGCTCATTTCTGGGAAGGTCTAAGTAAAAGGCCTATTTGTGCTCAGAGTGAAAGTTTCTGTTTTGGGAAAGCCAGTTCCTTCCGACAAGGGAGGGTGGGGACAAGGAAGGAACTAAAGACACCAGAGAAAGAAGAAGTGAGAGGCAAGGGGATTGAGAAGGAATTGAGGTGACCGAAGGACATGCAGCTGCCCCACTTGGTTTGTTTCCCAACCCCACCAGTCACTTGGTCTGCCAAGCTTTGCCTGAGCTCCCGTGTTGCAGCCCCGTGCCCTGGCGGTGGCCTCTTGCTGCTTAGGAAAACAGAGTTGGCAGGAGATGATGTTGGATTGAACATGAGCTATGGGGTTGGGGTCGGAGGGATCATGGAGGCTCTCAATCACTGTGTGCTCGGCCTGGCTCCCCTGCTGGGTTTCTGGCAGGCCTGGTGGTTCGCCAGGAGCCATTGTGACAGGTGAGGCCCTGGGAAATGAGCAGCCCCTCCACCAAGAAGTAGAAGAGACTTGTAACCACCCAGAAGAAGATCAGTTTGTTGGTTGTTCACAACTCTGTCTCTTGGACAAGTTTCTTTCCTCTTGCCGCCTTTACAAGAACGCATGAGAAAGATGGGTGGAGGTGAGACGGAGGGGGAGATTGTTTGTGGCATCTTTTACTGGCTTCAGGAACACGTGCAGTTCCTGAAGGGAAGGGTGGCCATTTCTGTGCCCTTCCTCTGTATCTGGTGTGTAGAGATGGCAGTGTCTGGGCGTGGACTCCTAGCTCTTATGATGTAGGGGTATGTTTGCTTCTAAAGGGAGTTGGACATTTGTTTCTCCTTGGCCCTATCCTACTGGGACAGTAAAAGGTACTTAAATCCTAAAACCTAAAACCTGTGATGGGGCTCTGCTCACTGACTGCAGTTTTGCTTGATTGGGGTACCTGCGACTGTCTATTTTTTGGATTTACACTTACTACATATACTTCCTGATTTTAGGTCTGGGGACCAAGTTTCTTTTGAGATGTGGGATTAAAAAAAAGTTATATTTTAAAATATATCATACAACAAAATTTTTCTATTGGTCTACAGTGCTATGAATTTTAGCATAAATTCATGTTATTACCACCACCATCAGGATGCAGAACAGCTCCATCACCTTATACGTACCCTTGTGCTACCCCTTTATAGTCATAGGAGATGTGGTCTTATTTTTACCATTTTTTCCATTTGAAAGGTAGCATTGACTTGATTCATCTCTTTCATTCAGAGGCTAATTTTTCATTATTGATTATCAGAGTCTCTGCTCTGCCCTTTCCCCACGCCTTCTCCAGCAGAAGAGCTGTCACGTTAGTGCTTCGGTTGTCAGCTTGTTGGTTATTGACACGTCTTGGTTGGATTTGCTATTTTTTGTAGTGACCTTGCCCACACACCCAGAATGACTTGGGCCACTTTGTGGATTTAGGAGAATTCAAGCTAATTCTGACAGTGGCCAAAGAAAAATATAATTAGTGAGGGAAATATGTTATTGCTAACCATAGGCAGCAGAGTGGAATGAAACGACTTCTGGAATATTCTGCTTTGAATTATCTATATTATTCTTTCCCAGATGTCAGAACAGATTATCAAGGTTTGGGCATAATGTGTGAAATGAAGATGGTACATTATCTGTGGATTTTGTTGACCCAGCATGGTACTCCCAGGCTGTCCTCACTTGTCCCATTACTTAGGTGAAACCAGGAATTGAGAGCATAGAGCACCTGAGATGCTTCCATGATCATCCCCACCCAGGTTCTGGAACAAGCTGGTACGTGCCTGGGAAGGCCAGAGCTGCCCTTGCACCTGCTGTGGGTCAGAGCTTACGCTTTCTTAGGGAAGAGTGAAACACAGGGACATTTGTGAGGTGAGGATCTTGTGTGTGTGCTTATCTTCCTCTTGGGAAATGAGGAGAGGTGACCTCAAAGGTCCCCAGCTCAGACTTCACACTTGACTGAATAGTAGATGATGCTGCAGCCGTGGATTTTGCTGGGGAAGGGAACAGCAGTCACACACATGTAAATTCTTGTGTAATCTAATTCCTGTCTTTGTAATTACTTGGAGACTTGCCATTGCAGTCAACTGAGAAGTGACCCAGTGCAGAAGGCAGAAATTGTCAGGGAGGTAACATCCAGAAAGTCATAGCTCTCCTTTGGGCTTTCTGGCATCTAAAATCACTTTAGAATCAGGAAAAAGAATTATAACTGCCTTCCACAAAAGTAAGCTGACTTTTCCTGCCTGTACCCCCATCCCAGCCTCTCTCTTGCCAGGCTGAAGGCATCTCTCGAGTATGGTGGAATCAGGGCATTCATGCTTTAGCTGAGAGGCGTGAGTTTTGCTGATAAGAAACTGCCATTGTCTGGCAACAGGTTTCTGTAGAAGAATGTCCTCCAGGTGGGAGAAAAATCGTTTTCTTGAAAAAAAAAAAAACAAAAACAAAAAACATGCTAAATGAAGCAGTACAAGCATGGGTCCCTGGGCAAAACAAAAGGAACAAAATAACTTGGGAACAAGTTGCTTTTCTGCATCCTGATTGAAACGATAGGGGCACCTCAGAAAGCCAGTGGTGACATTCTTTTCCCAAGTGGCGCAAGTGTGACCATGGGGCCTGCTGCCTTTACTCTCCAACAGGCCTCTAGAAGAGCTTGCGGAATGATCAGCCCTCCTCTGAAAGTGCTTGCTGTTTGTCTGATTGACGTCAGAAACATGATATCATTTCTACAAACACCCACATGAGAGGGTTTTTTTTCTTATTTGGGTGACAGATTGCATGTTAGGGCACTAAAAGATGAAAGCACTAAATATTTGCTTTAGAAAAACACAGCGAAAGATTCTCTCATCCTCCCAGCTGAAAACTGATGGGCTTAGAATTCCATTAACAAAAATGACGGCCTGCAGTTAAACTTATTGCCACCCTCTGGGCAGGATTAACAAGTAGGGTAGAAAGGAAGGTTGGGCAGTGGAGGATTGTACTGGCTTCTTTTTCATTTTGAGTGGAATGGGGTTGTTTGGTTGACATTGAGGTCCAAGTTGGCCAAAAGAAATTCCTTTCTTCTTCTTCAATGTTGAGCTCCTCCTTCTGGGTCTTTAATAGGATGGTCTTCTTAGTGGATTTCCTCTCCATAAAAAGGATCTATTGGTTATTCCCTCCTTCAGATTTGATGATAAAGTCGTGATTCTCGTGAGCATTTTTGGCTTAAGCTGTCTTGCCTCAGAAGAAGAGAGAATGTGGTTCTTGTACTTGGTTATGGTTTTCGCAAGTCTCTTTAATGGAATCATGAAGAGCACGGGGTTGAGATTCCGTGAATTCAAACCCTGGCTTTGCTCTTGGCTAGCTGAACGACCATGTTCATTTTTTGTACTTATTTTCATTTACTGGGAGATTTCAATGAGTTAATGTATGTAAGGCAGGTGGTAAACACCTGTCAACATTAGCTCTTATTTATGAATTCTCAGTGGGTCTTTTTTTTTTAAATTTTTCGGTGAGGAAGATTCACCCTGAGCTAACATCTGTCCCAGTCATCTTCTATTTCGCATATGGGACGTCACCACAGCATGGCTTGATGAGAGATGTGTAGGTTTGTGCCTGGGATCCAAACCTGTGAACCTTGGGCCACCGAAGTGGAGCGGGCAAACTCAACTACTATGTCACTGGGCCGGCCCCCTTAGTGGGTACTTTTTAATTCATTTCTTTGGTTTGGGAGGAAAGAAGCATGAACCCTATCCCTGGTGGAGGTGTGCTTTAATATTAATGCTACCCACCACTTATTAAAAATTTGCTGTCCTTCAGGTTTTAGGTTCAGTTTTTCATAAATATTCTTGTTTCACTCTTACAGTTACGCCATGAGAGGAAATACTAACATTATTCCAATGTTATATATAAATAAGCTGGTAGTAACATTTATTGAGTGCTTTCTACGTACCATCTCTGATTTAGGTGGTTTTTATATGTTAACTTCTTTTAATCCTTCCAATAGGTAAGAACTGTTTCCCCCCGTTTTTTTGGTGAGGAAGAGTAGCCCTGAGCTAAGATCTGTGCCCATCTTCCTCTATTTTGCATGTGGGTTGCCGCCACAGCATGGCTGACGAGCGGTGTAGGTCTGCACCTGAGATCTGCACCCGTGAACCTGGGCCACTGAAGCAGAACGCACCAGACTTAACCACTGGGCCAATGGGGTTTGCCCCCTCTTTTCTCCATTTTTAAAGAGAGAGAAACTGTGGCGCAAAATTGAAAAAAAAAATTCTTCTTGATTCTACTGAGGGTAGTTGGTTGGCTGGGATTTGAAGCCTGGGTCTTCACATGTTTGCAAAGCCAGGGTACTCACCTCCCAGTGTACCCCCACCCTCTGTTCTGTAACATGTGAGTGGTCCCAACTTGCCATGGTTGTATATGAGAAGCACTGAGCAGACACACAGATGCTCTCCAGATACGCTGGTTTATGATAGTTGGGAAGAAAAATCTTTATTACCGGAAGTTGTGGCTTGAGTCTCTCGGCAATTGGCAGCATAGATTTTTGTTTTGTTTTGTGTGTGTGGTTTTGTTTTTTAAATAATTAGAAACAGTTAGACTCTTGTTACCACCCACAGTAAAAATTGCTTGGATCCTGCAAATGAAGGGAAAAAAAATTAGCCCATTAGGTAGATGATTAAAACGGGGCTTTAAAGAGGAAAGTTAATTTTGGAGGGTGAGCTTGAGATGTGTAAATGCTAGGGATCCTTTGCTTTTCACCTCCTCATTTGTCTGAATTCAGAATCAAATCACGTTAATGGTGGTGGCCAAGGATGTGAGGGATTACGCACAACGTGGCTCTGGGAGGAAACCCACATTTTTTTGTCCTTATTAATGGTATGTCTTTTGCGTGAGTGGGTGTGAGGACTGAGAACATAAAGCATATATTTACACAGTGTGTGGTCCTTTCTGCTGCATTCTACTGCCCATGAGGGTGGGCTAAGTGAGGAGGAGGAGGAGAAGGAGGAAGCCTTAGCAGGGCCTCAACGGTTTCCATTGTCTGGATGCATCACTGAGGCAGGAGTGAGCCAGACCTCTTCCCAGGTCAAGAGGACTGAATTAGTGTAGCTGGGACCCTTGGTTTCTTAGGACTGTGCTCTAATTATTCAAGCAATTCTCCCACTTCTGTGCAAATAAAATTGGTGCCTTTGCGTGTATGTTGTTCTCCTCACTCTCACCCCCTCCTAAGAATAAGGATGGGCCAGAGTCTGAGTTGATGCCCTTGGTCAAGTCAGATATGCTGTCCACTGGAGATCCTTCACCCTTCCCATCCGCACCTTAACCCTCCTGTAGTCCCAAGACTGGAAGCAGTCACGTGGGCGAAGAGATGATTTCCTAAACCTCATGGGAGCTCTAAGGATTTGCCTTTGTAAAAGGAGGAACGTCCCGCTGGAGGGGTGTCTGTCTATGTGTCCCATTTTAAACCACATTGCTTTTGACTTCTCTTCTATGATGATTCCCAGGCAGCCTCCTCTTGCCATCCTGACTTGTTTAAATTTATGGGTTGTTGGCAAGCAGTTTTTTGATGCTATTCTTCTCATAGCTGGAGGCCAAGATCCCTTGTGGAGCAGTGCCTTAATTTAATAGATGTCATCTGGACACCAGGGAGGGGCATAGAGAAGCACTGGGGGAAAACTCTTAGAAGTGAGGTTCTGCCCTAATGCTACAGGCTCTCAGCCTCTTTTTTGTGCCTTTCAGAGCAGTGCATTCAGAGTAATTGTTCTGGTGGTAGCACAGTATTGTGTACTGTACCCTATAATTTTAGGACAAAGGGTACAATGTCCTAACAGACTTGCAAATGGGCTAAAAAATATGTGGTGAGCTGCACATTAAACTCAGTCTTGGAAGTCTCAGCATTATTGAGCTCCACTCCTGATGGTTTACAAAGTCAGAAGATCTGTCCATATATTTTGTAACATTCAGTGAACTCCAGGAATGCTTCTTCTACTCTTATGGCTGCTTAGGGGCTTGGTTCCCAGGCCAGGTTCTAAGGTAGACAAGACAGTACCATCTTCGTGGCTTGGCAGATGAGGATTAAAGGGAGACTAGAAGTTATGGAGTGAAGCAGGAATGCAGATCAGTCTTTCAGACATCATCAGACTTCTGACCCATCGCCATCACAAAGGCCATTAACTTGACTTTGTGAGATAGGCGTGTTGTCTCCCTTTAGTGCTTCTGGACACACATTATGAGAAAGTCTGCAAAACCTTGTTAACTCCTGGGGTGACAGGACAGGGACACCAGTGCTTGGACAGCTCAAGTCCATTTAGCACAATGTTACTGAGCACTGCAGTGTCAGGTGCTGTTCTGGTGCTGGGTATAAGTGTGTGAAGGAGACAGATTGAGTCCTTGCCTTTAAGGAGTGTACCTTCTAGCTGGAAGTAATGACTTAAGTCCCTAGGAAATTCTGCTGCCTTTTGGTCTCCTTTTTGAGACATCGTCATCAGAGGTTGCCTCCAGAGCTCCTGGAGGACTCAGAACTCCCTCAGTGATTGGATCTCTGCATTTTGGTGTGAATGGTCTTGGTAGTGAGGCTGCCAAGGAAAGCCATGTTAAAGAGGCTGTTTTTGGACAAATTTTGGGAGTTACCATGGCTGTGGTTCTGACCACAGCCTAGATGCTACCAGACCCATTTCTCTGCTTCTTCACTGCTCACTTCTGCCTGGTGACCAGCACCCTTTTGGTCCCAATCTCCCTCTTCTCTCCCCCAAATCCATTTTGCCCATCTAGTGGAATTTCTCACCACATTTCCATTCTTGCACATTCAGCATGAAGTTTTTGCTCTTGTCTCTCTTCCAATCACAAAGATCTCAGATACATACCTGCCTGCTGGACACATCCTGTCCAGGCTCCAGGCAGACCAGAGTCTCGAACATTCTAGCCTCCTAACAGTTTAGAAGGAGGGGAGAGCAAAATAATTTTAAAAGCATTGTAAGCTGCATCTATTTAGAATAGGGCAGACAGCCCTCAGCACTCCAGTAATCAATGTTTTAAATTAGGATCCTGATTTGTTAAGCAAGTATGTGGTTTCCAGGATTTAAAAAAAAAAAAAGTTGGGCTGGCCCGGTGGCATAGTGGTTAAGTTCATGCACTCTGCTACAGCCGCCCAGGGTTCATGGGTTCAGATCCCGGGCATAGACCTACACACTGCTTATCGAGCTAGGCTATGTGGCGTCCCACATACAAAATAGAGGACGATTGGCAACATATATTAGCTCAGAGACAATCTTCCTCACCAAAAAAAAAAAGTTATGTAGGGAGATTGACTGGGACTGTCTTGTGTGTAAGGAGAGAGTAATAAATTGAATGTCACCTAACAGGTAGTAGGCTCTTGGTAAGGTTATTGTGCAAATGGGCCTGGGCTTCTGGTGCAAGACAAAGAAAATAACTCAGGTCAGAGAAATGGACCTGAGTGACCTAAAAGTATTAATGCAAACAATTCCTTGAGCAACTAACTCCAACCAGAGAGTGATTTGTTCATTGTGGTTGGGGTGGGTGGGTTGGTAGAGCCAGTTAAAGAATCTTAGAATTGTGCGAGCTGACTGATAACTCAAACCTAGCCATCCCCGTCAAATCCTGCCTGCAGACCTGGGGAATCTGAGGCCTCAAGCGAAGAGATGACTGCTGGAAGGTCGTGGTGGTGTGGATCCAGATGGTGCTAGAATCCAGACCTCTTGGCTTTTCTCTGTCCATTCTGCCACCTCTGATTCCAGGTGGAGTTTGATTTTGTGAACCACTCATGTCAAGTGCCATTAATTTTAGCCTCTTTCTGAATTAGTGTGTGAAGGTCAGTGTGTTCAGTATGCATTCGCTTGTGTTCCCCTGGAGAGATCCTGATTCTCTGAGATGCTCTGGGTGTTGACGTGATGGGGATGGACTCATGTAATCATTTGCTGGAGGTTAACTAGGAAGAGGTGAGCTGGAATTCATACGTAAAGAGCATGGGAAGCTTTTCCAGCAATGAGCGTGCTTTAGCAATACATAGAAAATCCGATCTTAGCGTTCATGTGTGTATTTTGAATGATGGAGGAACGACTAGTCTTTGGCAGGGAATTCTATCCTCTTACATAACCTACCACCTTCTTTCCCAGAGGACGGGTATTTGGGAATCCTTTTACAGCGTTGTTTTCTGGGCTTTTGTTAAAAAGTCAGACACAGAAATGTGTGAAAATGATCCTCTGAAAACAAGTTTGACACCAACACTATGTGATAAAACTTGGAAAGTATCTAGGTTGGGGATCACCCATACTTGCACTCAAAGCAAGCCTGACCAAGCTGACCACAATAAGAATGGATTCAAGTTCATCAGTGGTTTTTAAATTTTTGCTAAGAGCTCTCTTCTGCCCCTTGCAGTCTCATGTCCCATAATCGGGAAACAAGCTGGTGGCCTGGGTCAAGTTCAGCAAGTTTGTTTTGACTTGCAGCCCGTGATGGGAGTGAAGCTCTCATTATGTAATGTTAAACCGGGCCCGGAATGTCAGCTGGGCTAGGCCTGCCAAAGCCTGAAGAGTTGGTTGGGAATGGGCTATGTTTAGTATGACTAATCTAAGTTGGCTGGGTAAAGGGGTGGGTGGGTGTCTCTTTGAGGAGGGATGTGTATGACTTGTGCTATTTCAAATCTTAGCACTTTGTGTAAACTCTGCAGATGAGAAAAAAAAAAAGTTGAGCCTTATGCCCAGCTAGTAAAAATCAGGGGCTGTTGACTAGTATCCAAGACTGCTGTAGAAATCTGTGATCAAGACATCAAGGTATATATCACTTGCAATTAGGGAAATAACATTTTTGGGTTATGTGGAATGGTGTTTCTTAAAGTAGCCTATATGCTTGCAGGGGTACTTAGTAATGAAAGCAACTACATAGAGTAAGCATTAGATTCCTTAATAAAAATAGCAGTAAACCCTAAGAAAAATTTAAAGCAGGGAGAGGTGGGCTATTGTCCTAATAAAGATTCCGAAGTATAATTTAAGTTCTGTCTACTGACCTTCTTGCTCTTTATTTGGGAGCCTTTTTCTCTCTTTGACCTCATGCTCAACACCCCCCCCCCCCCCCCAGCTTCCTCTTGGCTCTTCTTAGGGGACAAAAGAATCCCATTTTTATGCAGATGTCTTGAGTTGAAGGTAGAAATAATCAGGAACCATGTTTGCACAATGATCCTGCAACACAGTGTGGTCCCCATCCCCCACCAGAGAAAGGTTGCATTTTGGTGGGGATGGCGGAGCCCAGCCCCTGCCCTGCCCGAGGTAGAGGGGGAATCAGGTAGAGGGGGAATCGCTTTTGTTCCTTCTCTGATGAATGGAAGTAAAGTGATCACTGAACCTGGAAACACCTCCCTTTGTGTCAATGCTCTCCTAACACAGCCCGTTAAACCTGGGGCAGTCGCTCTTGGTGGGGGATTGAATGGGGCCATTGTGGGGGGAGGGGCTCACACTGAAGCCATCGAGGGCATAGAGATGCCATTGTTTTCTGAGTAGTAAGAAAAGGAGGAAGACTCTGGGGACCTCCAGACACCGGTGTGGCCACTGCACTGACTGCATTGCTAGGTTTGCTTATCCCCGAGGAACCCCCCCCCCCCAACCAGAGCGGTTGGGCTAGGTCAGCCTAGGCAAGGCAGCACCGAGGAGCCCCCTGCAGTATAGACGTGGAGCCCCCTGCAGTATAGACGTGGTGCCCCCTGTGAGCATCTGAGTAGCAGCCTTTACTCCCTCGACCAGCCTTGGGCCCAGCCATCATTTCTGCGGGGAAGTTGCTGTTTTCCTCCAGGCATCCGAGTTAAAAACATTTGTTAAAAATCACTTCTTCCACCTTAGAAATAACAAACTCCCCCAGTTCCCTGCCAGGGACTTTTTCATTTAACTTCCCTTTTGCCATCTGGTCTTTCGGAGGCACTTCTGATCTTAATTATAGCATTCAGCCTTTGTTTATTTAAAAATCAGAAGGCAGATAGGCTATTGAGGGTTTATCTTTACTAATTGTGCCAACATACCTGCCAACTGTCCCCTCAGTTAGTAAAGGGAACCGCTACAAACCCTACCGACAGTGTTTACACACACGCGCACACACGCCGCCTAACCTGACGAGTTGATCACAGGCGCGAGTGTATTTTCAGCTTTAGAATTGCCGCACTGACGTTTTCCATCAAGATCCCCTGCTGGGTAGTATTCACTTGAAGGGGATTTAGCCACAGGACCAGGAAGAGTCAGAAGACCTGGGTTCAAATTCAGACTCTGCCACTTACTGTGTTATCCTAGGGAAGTTATCTTATTCCCTGGGAGCCTCAGTTTTGCCATCGATAAAAATAGAGACAGTGGAATCCAGGAATGGTGTGGGATTTAAATGAGACATTCATGGAAGGCTGGAGAATGAGTTAGGCATCCTCGCACAGGGCCATACAGCGTTCCAGGGATATACAGGAGAGCCCCAGACAGTGTTTATAAACTAGAGGCTCAAAATGCAATGGCATCCATTGTCTGTCTTTTGAAACATAATATGTGTATAGTTCATTTTGCTGTTTTTACCTGTCTCTTTGATAATTTTGATATTCTAATTAACCATTGGTCTATATCAGAAAGTTTTATCAATCTTTTAAAAAGTGTTGCATGAAGATAACAAATTTCACATAGAAATTA
The DNA here is from genome assembly GCA_031878705.1 of Tapirus indicus. Taxonomy (NCBI): domain Eukaryota; kingdom Metazoa; phylum Chordata; class Mammalia; order Perissodactyla; family Tapiridae; genus Tapirus; species Tapirus indicus. The sequence goes on along the minus strand of CM062921.1, from coordinate 18,429,048 downwards.
GCTTTGCTGTACTTTACATTTTGAAAATACACTTGTTGAAGCCACTAGAGACATGTTTAGAAAATATTAAAAACATTAGTCTTATCCTCATTTTAAAACGAACATTGTAATTCTGGGCTTCTTCCCCTGAATTTAAGAAATTCTTCTGTTAGAGGAATCAATTCTTACAGATCTCTATGATATCTGAGGAAAGTATGCATTTATAGAAAAATAGTATCTTTTTAGATAATATTGAACTTTTAGTTGTTACACTAGATTCTGATACCTTTTTCATCAGACCATCACAGTCTGAATAATTGTAAAAAAAAAAAATCGATTTTAGGAGCTGTATTTAAAGAATTTCTAATCCCAACATTTTCTTTGAAATATTTTGAGATTGTTTGCTGGAGGTGTTTTTTTATTTTTTTATGATTTTTTTTTTCTAAAAGACATTCCAATAGTAATGTTTATATATATAAATTCCTAAATTTCTGCAGCAAAGATTTCTTGAGCATTTACCAGTGCTTAATTTGTTCTGCATATTTTAAAATACTTAGGACATGGTGATAACCTTTTTTTTGGTAAAGAAAACTCTCCTCCTTATAAGCTCGCTGCCCCAAAATTACAGTGAAGGATGAAGTAGATTCTAATTGCTGGCTCTTGACCTCTACATCTATATATTTCACCTAATTAATAGTTGGAAAAGCAGTTAAAAATGTTAAGAGTTCATGCCAGTAGTTTAAGGAGCTGTAGTTTGTATATATATATAGCCCTGGAATTTAGTACGGAACTGCCAGAAAGCCCAGGCTATGTGTTGGGTCAAAGAGAAGAAACCCAAATTAGTCTTAATTGGTATTCATGATTGCCCTCTGAGTGCCAGTGATGTTTCCGTCCCAAGCATAGACTAATTCGGCCAACTGCATGGGTAAAACAAAATAGCCAACAGCTCCGAGTTTAGGATGGTGTGAAAGCCATGCGTCTGATGGTTAACACCATATTCCCCAAGTCTGTGATGTTCTCTGACCTCCATCGCAAATAGCCGTTCATCTTCAGATGATTTGACAGCGTAATTTAGCATTTGAGATTCTTTAAAATCAACAAAAACGGGGTGATTAAAAACGTGTGCTTCTTTTCTAGCGTGTAAAGCAAGCTTTTCAATTATATTTTTCAGGGGACAGAATAGTTGGAGTTGGACATTGAGCTGGGTAGTTATAGACCTGGTTTCTGTTTGAGGTTCATTGACTTGGACTAGATTATACTCTCAGGGTATGGGTTAGCTCTCTGACAGTAGTAAATAGTTATCGCCTTCTGCAGATTGTAACCTCCCTGAGGGCAAGGGCTTGTCTCTGTTTGGTTCACTGATAGCCCTAGTGCCTAGCACAGTGCCAGGCATGAAATAGACGCAGACTCGGTATTTATTGAATCAGTGACTAAATCTTTAAGGGAAGAACCTTAAGGAAGATTTCTACTCTGTCCATGGCAACAGCAGCAATAATTTCTCCTCTTCCTCTTTTTCATTTGCTAAAGTTACAACCAGCTCATCTCGAATGAGTTCTTCTAAACCTTCTGAGCTTGTTTGTTTTTCTGTCTGTAAAATGGGGCTGTTGTCATGTAAGACTTCATTTGATTATGAGAAATAGTCCCTGCTAAACTTCCTTGAAGCGAGGTGCTAGACAAAAACAAGATGGTTTTGAAAAAATAACACCGCAGTCCAGACTGTACTAAGATGCTTGGTTGCATTCGAAACCAGTTTCAGTCTGCGTTAGGCAGGCGATTGCAACACGCTTTCCATCTGTGCCTAGCAGGAACGTTGGCACCGCACTTCCCGAGACAGCTCATGGGCGTTGCTATGGTGGAGGCATGACATAATTTAATTTTACTTTATTATTTGCTGGGATGTGCCCATTGTATGTTAGCCTCTGGGTATGTTTACAAGGAGTTTAGGAAAGAGGTAGAGGCTGCCTTGTCTATAAAAGCTGTCTTGTCAGTGTAAGGGAAGGGCATGTACACACACACACACACACAGACACACACACAGACACACACAGACACACACACCTTTCTTCCTTGGCATCCAGCACCCGTCCTGGGCCACAGGTGAAATCATCGCCATTCAGCAAGTATGTCAAAAGGCTCCTAAGGACCTGCCTTCCTCAAATCTCCTCCCCTTAGCCCTGTAATTCCCCGCGGCAACAGCTGGGGGCTTGAGCATGTGCGCACCTAATTTCTCAAAGAACTCACACGTGTTGTAAGGGACGTGGCAAGTCCCCGAGCTTACTTAGTAGAGTCTAAATCTACTTACTGGATTTGAGTGACTTTCCCTGGCGACGTTTCTAAACTTGCTGTGACAAGCAAAGATTCAGAGTCCACAAAAACATCAAATATTTGTTAATGAAAACCAAGGAATTTCTGAACAGGATTGTACTGTCCCGTGCTGTCACCTTCCCTCTAATGTTTTGGTGGCAGGTTTTCTTTATCCAGGGGCGAGCAATCGTGTATTTTAAGCATATGAGGCGATTTAAAGGGAGGCGAGTTTGATCAGTGTCCATATATTAAGATCCTCCTTGTTCTAAAAAAAAAAAAAAAAAAAAAAGAAAAGAAAAGAAAAAGAAGGCTTTTCTTTTATTATGCTTTTCTGGTGAGTTTCTTATGTGTCATTGCTGTTTGTAGAATGACTTCCTCCCCTTCCAGTTCTTCTGTTAATTTCAACTTTTGGTTCTAGCAGAGCCACTGTTATCTGTAAAGCAAATTCCCTTTATTTTCACCAAATTTCCTTATTTTTATCATCTTGCTACAGCAGTACTTAATTCAGGGCCTCGTGGGTGACAGGAGTCTTTTAGTTCTATAACTGAAAACCAACCCCAGACACTGGCCGTCCAGGTCTGCCTTGTCCTCTTAAGCATCCTCCCTGCAGTTCAGTGGAGGTGATGCATAGAGTAAGTCCTGATCCTGCAAATAAGTGCAAAATTTCCCATAAGAGTGTTATTTTGAAATATTTTAACTTGGACCAGATCAACAACTTCTAACTTACTTAAGCAACTTGATGTGCTTATTTAATTTTTTCCCCCAGTACTTAACTGGGTGGTGGCTATGAAGATATGAATCAGAGGGAATAGGTCGTCCTCCCTTCCAAGGAGAGCTGACCTAGGCTGGGTGAAACGGCCAGGTTTGACAAGTTCTCTTTAAGGGGCTCTGTGTGGCTGGCCACTTTGCCTTGAGAAAGGAGGTATGCCCGCTTTAGAAATTGAGACCCTCCATTCTTGTTAGTCTTCACACACACTTCTAGTCCCAGAGAGCTTTGTGGTCTCTCTTCTTTCCCACCAGCATTTAAAGAGATTAAAATTAATTTCCTTTGTTCCACACTGTCCAAAGTAGAGAAGCCAGAGATAAGTGATGCCATTATGGGCATCTTAAATCCAAGGATTTCTATTCTAGTCGGCCAAGGATCTCTTTTAAGAGGGTGGGAGAACTAAATAATTGAGTCAGGTATTTTAAGATGTAAAATCTAAAAATCAGCCTTTGGAGAATCAAATGCAAAGCCAGTCACTTAGCCTCAAATTTCCCATCATGATTCTGCTTTTCAAGACCTAGGATGGCATCAGGGTGGGTTTAGCTTGACCATCAGCTGTTACAGGTCAAATACGGTCTCAATAGTTCTTAAAATCTTAATAAGGACCTCTCTAATCCTGTGAGTTTTCAGAAGGAAATCCCGATGAACAATCCTAGAATTGCTTTGCCTGGTAATGTCATCTTTATTGACAGCATCCCCAGCTGAGCTCTCTTGGTTAATGTGTTTGCTTTGGTACCATTGTTTGTTTGTTTGTCTTTAATCAGAAATGCTTATCAGTAGGTTGCATGGTTGGAGAAAATGGCATTTGTGGTGTAGTGTTTTCCCAAGGAGTATTTGCAGAGTTTTTCTTTATTACCAAATATATAAGGGTCCTTGTCCTAAGAACATATTACCATTGTGATATCTGTCTAGGAATTTTCTTTATTGACACTGCTTTGTAGATTCCAGAGATTCCAGTTGATATTCTTTCGCATCCTGATCAGAATCCCTGACTTTTTCGGTCCTTAGCGGAGAATACATCCCTTGCTAACTTGTGGGCTCCCTTAGTGGAGGCAATGATGTGTGGTCTTGCAAGAAGTCAGAGCGTTAGCAGGTCCGTGTATTCCTCCAGCGTGGAGTTTTGTCATTTCTAATGATGACAATCCATCAGTCCACACAGTTCAAAATGAAGATAAATTAAATTAATATATGTGAGTTAAATGACTCATTGATATAATTATACTGTGAGGATTTCTTTAGTGTAACCTAGCACATTTAGTGATGTTAATTGTAACGGCTTTGCATGGGAGCATTTAATTTCATAAGCAAACAGAATAATTTATTAATTCTCAAAAAGCAATTTCAAGGCCTAGACTTAGAGAGAAAGAGTGTGTATTTAACTTGATGCTGATTGTGGTCTTCGTATGCTTTGCCTCATCAAATTGGAAATTGCTAAGAATATTTATATATTTTTTATTCCAACTTTTATTGGTACATAGCCATATGTGCCCAATTCAATAGTGTATTAAAATGAAAGTGGGAAATGGGTACCGTCCAGTAAATCTTAATAAGTTATTGAAAATTGAAGAGCAGTGAATAATAAAACAGTTCTAATTGCAGTTAAAACTGTATTGGCGGCAGATATGCCTGAACGAGGATGATAAAACAGCCGACAAAGAGCATTGGATGGCAGAATTGAAGAAGGGTAATAGACAGATTAAATGCAAAACTCAATTCAAATATTTTGTGAAATGTAGGCATGCTGTGTAAACCCATTTTTTGCTGAAAAGCATGTTTTCTCTTATGTCAGAAATGATCACAGGAATCCTTTTAATATTCATTTAAATAGTTTTTAATTGGCTTCAGAGAGTTTAAAGTTCAGCATGAAGGTGAGATCTAAGCTTACTAATTAGATCGAATGCAGTTTGACTCAAAGAGCAGACTTGATAATTAAAGAATTTCATACCAAATATACGTTTTGAAAACATTCTTTTCACATCCTTGAGGTAAAAATGGTTTTCCTGATTTTTTTTCCCCATTCTTTTCCAATAGAAATTCCTCTTAGAGAGTGATTATAAAACCTCGCATCGCTTGTTAGAAAATGACAGTCTCTTTTTTGGAGCAAACCTCTCGTTTGTCATTTAGCCGACATCCTGTGTTCAGGTTATTCTGAATTTTTTTTCTATCCGAGTGGAATTTTGACTTGCACGGAACGTTGTGATGAACACAAGTTGTGTGTCTTCGGTTTTCCCCCCACTAAGTTGTTTGATGCTGTTGAAATGGAAGGCTGAAGTAGAAGGGGGCACTTAAGCAGTGAAGGGTTTTTCTTTGTAAATAATAGATCAAGAGCAGTGGATCTGTATCTAATGGAGCTGTGTGCGGCCTCCGTTTCAAGGACAGCGCGCGGTTTTAAAAACCACAACTACCGACCATGCCGTCCGCAACCTGTGGTCAGTTTTGTGAATGTGTGTGTGTGTGTGTGTCTATGCTTGCTTCTTGTGATTCCCATTGCCTTCTCCCCACTGAAATGGTCTGCTGTAGCGTCATACAGTAGTTCATAAACTTAAAAAAAAACCCAAACATTATAATATACATATATATGTTTTTATATATATAGAGAGAGAGAGAGATTCTTACTGATACCTGTCTTCGATGATTGTGGGATGATTTAAGGAAGTTTGGTCCTGCTTTATGAAAATGCTTGAATGAAACTATTGGACTATATGGTGTGCTATACTAAGAAAACATTGCAGCTCATTAATGCAGAAATTAGTTTATCACAACAGAAAAATTGGATTGGTTGTGTTTGCAAACATATGTTATCTTGATAATTTGCTGAAAAATTAACTTTACCATTTTGTCCCCCTTTTTAGAGTTTATAAATTTGTTCTTGCATTTGCTGGTTTGAATCTGTATTTGAAAGTCATAGATTGAATACCTGAAGTATTGTTGAGATATTGCATACAGTTCTTAAGAGCATAATAGGGCTTTGTTCCTCCTGAATTTGAATTAGTTACATTTTATCACTTGCAATCTAAATATTACACCTAATTAATATTTTCCCTTGTATTATAAGAGCATAAACATACACCAGTATCTTAAAACATTTAGTCTCTGTAAAAAGTGTTGTTGAAAATAGAAAAATAAACATTAGATGTTAAAATGTCCAATAGGCGTCTATATAAATAAAATAGAAATAGAAGAACGGATTAAATCTGGAGATTCTTTTGCTTATTTCTAAAATAGTTGTTTATAAGATTCTGAGGTGGTTACTCTAAATTGAAAGAGTTCTTTTTTTTCAGGTGTATCCTACAAATTTGGGCCCATTTTAAAAAGGGTTAAAAATCATTCCCTTATAAACAGGTAATAGATTTTAACCCAAACATTTTAATATTTTTATTACATCTGAAAATATATGTTGGAAACGAATGCTCCTAACACACCGCTTCCTTGAAAGAAAATCATTAATCTTCTCAAATGTAAGTGTAAAGTTGATCCATTTTAGCCTTCTTGTCCATAAATCGTTGATTATTGGTTTTGAAGGAAAGCACAGTTTGAGTGTGTTTTGAATTTTAACTTTGAAATCATAGATGTACAGCATGTTCATTGCAGTCAAATCACAAGCAGAGAGAACCCATTTGAAATAATTTTTAAAGCATTTGTGTCAGGGCATTATTTATGGGAATGATAAGTTTCAGATTTTAGATTTTAGAGAGTTGAGATTGGCCGTACTTCAAATCTACAATTTAACTGCTTTGAAAGAATGGCTTTGCTTGTCTTTAGGGGGAAACAAATAACTTAGGGGACATCAGTTCATTCTTTTGCTGTCTTTCATCCCTAAGTATAACAAATTGTTTCTTTTATTAATGTGATACTTGCACTATGGAAGCAGTTCTTAGGGGAAAAAAATCAGGAAGATATGCTTTGCTTCTCAGATGCTACAGCCTGAAATATGTTACTGTGTTCCTTGAAGGGATTTTCTTCTCTCTGTCTCTTTTTTCCCCCCTCGCAACAAATATAGATAACATAATAGAAATTGCAGAATAGGATACAATGAGATTTCTTCCCCTTCTCTCACAGCATGTTTTGGTTGGCTAGGAGAAGCCAAGGTATTGGAATATGATTATCCCTATTTAAGGAAAAAAATGATATAATTTGTCATCTTACCAGTTCTCGGCATTCTGTGTGGTGCGCGCTTAGTCAGTGCCGGGAAAACAGTGGTCTGACAGCTAATAGATATCTCTGCCCTCAATTGTTTAGACATTTTTGTCTTTTGTGACATTGAAGAAAAGACAAGGAAGGGAATGGAAGCAACTGAAAAATGTCAAAAGATCAAAAAATCAATGGGCCGCAGGAATGCGATCTGTTTACCAGAGTGTAGCTGCTCTTTCCGTTCTGCCAGAAGTCCGAGGTGGTGTCCCGGGCAGGCACCGAAGTCGCGTCGCCTCCCTCCCTGGGAGACGTGATACAGCATGAAGTGAGGCTTTGCAAAATGAGCACGTTAGCTTGCTCGCACCGCACACCCTCTTCCCGCCGTGAATAAAGAATCAAATAAATAAAGACCTTTTAAGACGATAAAAACCAAGTTTTTGGTGCTGTGTCTTTCCATCCAATTTCAACCATTTCCAGATTTCCTGGGTTCAGCTCAGCAGATGGGGTGTGACATTTACTGGTGGGCATTTTAATTCTCTGGTCAGGGGAGAGCACTTGACATTTTTATTATTTATTTATTTGATTTTGGAGGGGAGAAGTCAATAAGAGTGAAATGGGTGAAAATTAGGTGGGGCGCATCAGGCAGGTGAATAATTGTTTTGTCCCTGGCTTGAACTCTCTGGACAAGACTTATGTATATCATGGGGTGGTCAGTGGGGGGAATTGAGATTTTATTTGAAAGCTTGTTTCTTAGAGAGGAGGAGATAGGGTATGCAGATAGTAAGATAATTTTAATTTAATAGGGAGATATAGTGTCGGTTACTTTCCATGAAAACTTTTGGGTTTTGAACAATAGACCTTGGTTGCCTTTTTTCTTTCCTTTTTAAAACTTTTCAACCAACTGGTGGTCTGGTGTGTGTGTGTGTGTGTGTGTTCACCTACACATTTGCCTCATAAACAGTGATGGCCCAGGAAAATGGATAGGCCCTACAAGGCGAGGCTGCATCTGTTGGGGAAATTTCTTTCCCAGCCTCGTAGTTGCTATTTGATAGTAAGTGTGGTCCAGGCTGCATATTTTATAAACTTTCTATTAAAGTTGGGGCATGTTATCATAAAACTCAATTGCGATACTTTGTATTATGCTCTGGGATTGAGAGATAGACATAGGATTAAAAAAACAATTTCTAGGCATTTCTAGATGATAAATTTAATTTTCTTTGCTATTTGGAGGTCTTCTTTGAAAATGCAATTGTAATGAACGCATTCAGAACTGGAGAATAGATTTACCCTTAGCTTCAAATAGTCGACGTTATCAGGCGCTGTCATTCGGTCCTTCCTATTTTCGGGCTGCTAATTGATGTTTTTGATGTCAGCAAGAAAATTGAAGAAAATGTCATGTGTGAACCAGTGCGGAAGTTAATAAGATTGACTTCGTTGACAGAATTTACAATGAGAGCAGAGACCGCATAATGGGACCGCTGCGAATTCTTTGGAGTCAAAATTGACACCTCACGCTAGGCCAGTGGTCGATAGGAGAGATGGAACATTTGGGAAAGTTCCTAATCTCATTTTTCCCCCCTTACCTTTTGGTCTCCGATGGTTATTTAGTTTCGCCAGCAGCTGTTTATCCAGGGGGCTATTGCTTCGGACCACGCCAGGGCCTTAGTTCAGGCTCCTGGTGCCACCAACAATGCTTATTTTTTATGCTGTTTTGAGTTTGAAAGCAAAAGAGTCTTAAAAAGGTTAGATTAAGAAGTGTCTTAAGGAAAGATATACTAATATCGGTCAGGGTCATTGCAAATGCTTGGGTTATGTGCAATAAAGCCGAAATGCAAATCCCTCCCTGAATAAAGAAACCGAGTTGGCACTAAGATCAGTCCTTGAACGTGACAGAAGGCTATATAACTTGCAAGCAAAAAATAATAAACTTCTTGGCCACATGTCCCCAACCTCTGAAAGAAACATTTTAGCCGTGGTGCCCCTTAAAGTTTTTTTGTAAGTTATTGGAAGTTTAATATAGTAGTTTAATTTTCTAGTAATGTGGCAAAGTTTATTGGATCTGTGTGTATAATTATGGATTGGATTAGTTGAGTTTGGTTCAGTGCATCTGATTATCTTCTGGCCTTTAGGGAAATGCGCTAAAACCCTAATATGTCCAGTACCCCCAAGCGGTCTCTTTTTGAAGGCGCCGCTCAAAATGTGGTCTCTACCAGCGCTCAGCCTCCAAGGATCTTCAGTGAGAGACATTATTCTTGGAATATCCAATTAATTCCACGGGCAGTGATCAGTTAGCGCTTCTTCTCCCTTTCTCGCCATTTGAAATGCTAACACAATGAATATTTTCTCATTGGTCTGTGTCCCTCGGCTAAGCTCTTGCCGCGGGCTGAGAATTTCATCGACTGGTGAGACCAGAGGCTCCGCCAATAAAAGGTTACAGTACGTGATTTGCATGCCAAGTGGGGTTTGGTTTCATGAACTTAAAAGTTCTTTAACTTTTATTTGACTTTTTTCTTTTGTTCAAAGTAGATTGAGGACCGAGTATATTTGTGAGTGTTTAAGGTATGAAAATTACCAGGGACAGTAGGTCACAGTGATATTTTGGACCATCCTCACAGCGATGGTGAAGATGGCCTTTGTGTTACCAGCTTTTAAGGAGAGCAACCACATCAACTCCCTGAGATCAGGTCTAGGGAAAGCATTCTTTCAAACGTTGCGATTTGGTGTTGAGTCCCTCCAGTATCCTTCAGTAGCTTGATATTTTGGGGAATAGTACTGTTAAGAGTATCTTGCAGTAATAGTCAGATATAGCATTATTTGAAATGACCAGGGAGCCATTGAGGAGGGCATTTAGAAGAGGAAGGAATGTCATTTTCTTTGGAGTGATTGGTAATCAGTCTTGGGTACCAAGAAAAGAATACCTTCTAGAGAAGTATTCAAAGGAAGAAGTATTCTGTTTTCAAGGGTAAGTTGGAGGCTGTTATAGAATATTGAGTTGCACTGAGCACAAGAAAAAGTACAGCAAAAAAACTGTCAGTCCCACTTGCACCAGAGTAGATTAGAATGGATTAGATTATAGCCTACAAAACCTAGTTTCAGAACTATTTCTCAGCTAGACAAAGCCCCGTGAAGTATGAGGCCAACAGCAGTTACACATACATACGTTCAATTGGCTAAATGCTTGGCTCAGAAAAATAACACCTGATGTTGTCACCGTATCTCTTTCGTCTTCCAGAATCTTCCAAACTTGGATTTTATTAAGTCAAGATGCTCCTTGTTGATGTAAAGCCATAATAGACGTCTTCTGATCTAAGAAGTATTGGTTGACAAAAAGGGGGAGGGAGTTTAGTATAATAAAGGTATCCCAACCCCTTCTCCAAATGGGGGAAAAGGGAATGAGGTAAAAGAAAGAGCCAGCCTTTAAACCACTGTTATCTGAGAGGAAGGGTAATATGATTGGAGACTTGACATATTTCAACCGAATGAAAAATCATGATACCTTTACCAAAATTGTTAGCAAAAGGGAACTGGCAGGGATAGGAATGGAGAGCATTTCCCCTCCTCTACCCCTCCCGCCCTCTTCCTTCCTTCCTTTCCTAGCTGTCTGTAAGGAGCAAAGCAGGTGGCTCCCTGTGGCTGACTTTTCATGACAACATGCCATTAGAAATTGCCGTCCTGTTGATCAATCCTCTCGACATGACAGATTTGCCGCAAGGCCTGGCTCTTTGAGCACCAGCACTGTGGCTTTTCCCTCCTTTTTTCCTGCACTAATTGGTGAAAGTTTTTTTACTGTGCTAGTGGCAGAGGAAATTCTTTTGAACGTTGTCACAATCAAGTGTTGACTTCTTTAGAATTGCAAGTAGGTTAAGTGAGTATCAACATGGGGGGGGTGGCGCTGGGAGGAGGGAAAGCACTAACCCAAAGTTACTACTACCTAAATTTTATAATTAGAGTCAGATTGGAAAACAAACTAATTGGATTACACAAACTCAAAAACACTAGAATGAAGGCAAGTATTGAAATTATGGTCCTTTTAAACTTAGGTTATGTTTTGTCATTTTAGGGGGGCCGGCCCTGACATTTAGAATGGGGAAAACATTTTCATGTTGATTGAGGAAAATCTATCCATTGTAACTCCTTAGTTTCTTCCTGTAATAAATGGGTGCAGAATAGCAATAATGCAAACATTACATAACATACTGTAAATCAAAAGGGACACATAAAGCTTCTATTAGTTGAGCACATTTTACTCTGAACTACTGATGTTCTTCTGTCCAAAATCGGCATACAAAGAATAACCTCTTGGCAAAGGATTTGTTCTCAGATTTTGACTCTCCACTAGAGTATCAAGATGCAGTTCTGCTTTAATTTTGCTGTTCTGGTTATATATAAGATTATTTTTTAACCTAGAATGTAATAAATAACCTTTCATATTATTTAAATCCGAATTTATGAGCAAAACTGAGAATTATTATGGTTTATCTTTCTTTTTAGAGAGAATTTGAAACCTATTTTTAAAATCAGTGATTCAAAATATTTACTGAAGGAATTTGTGAAATTAATCTGTGCTTAAAAAACATACTCCGCTGATAAAAAAAATTGTTAGATTAAAGGTTTTGTTTAGCCAGACTGAGGGAAAATATGCATATTTAAATTTTCCACATCACAGAATTTGTGTAGTGCATTCTGGTTCTTAACTGTAGGCCATTTTAGATAATTCCTGATTGAAAAAAGTAACGGAGGGTATGAAACCCTACAACTTTACTGTGGGTTCGTGGTAACTATCGAGAAGAAATTCTGCACAAACATAAGGATTTTGTGTTGACTCGTGAAATTATAAAAACCTCATGTAAAAAGGAGGCTACTTCTATCCCAGCAAATGAGAATTATAGGATATAAGCTACTAAGATTATTAGCGGAATTTCTAGTTAATTATTTTAGTTTTAAGTACAAAATGGAAAGGTGAAAGAGACAGTAAAACGTTGTCCGGAATTACCTGGGCCCCGTATCCCTTCTTAGCCATTACAGTTGCTCCAATTGTTGTGTTATAGGGAGAGACGTACAGAAACCCCTATTGAAAGAAGCATCAATTCATATAATTAATTTTGCCATTGTAAAAATCATTTGTAAAATTTGCATTATTAACATTATCAAGTCACTAGTTGGTAAGACATCAGACATGACGAGAGTGAAGGGCAGCTTAGGGAGAGCTGGGCTTTAAACCCTCAGTAGATCGGAGTCAGGATCAAAGGCGCTTGCTTTATGTGGCTGTGCTAGACTTTGAAGTCATGACTGCACCTACAGCACTCATTTCATCAAGTTCACTGGTGTCTTAATAGCAGATCAATAAGTTTCAAAGTCGGAGAGTTAATTTGATACTAGTGCTGATGTGGTCGTGCTGGGGAAGCCGAGAGAGAGGCAGAGAAAGCTGCCTATTAACAACTCCCGTACAGAGCGTACAAAGATGCAGATTACGGATCCATCCATGACCCTGAAGAGACAAGCTCTGGCCAGGGATGGGGAAGCTGTGGACCGATAAAGCCAAGGGGTCCTTAATTTAGACATCTCAGGTTATTTGGAAGCTGGTCTGTGCTTGAAAAACCTTTAGTTGCATACACACGTACGTGTGTTTGCGCCTATGTCCATTTGATATGGATAAACATGTGACGGGAAATGCACACACACACCTTTCTAAAATAAAGGGGGAAATCTGCATAAGGACCACCGTAGGTTTTATGGGATGATGTGGGGAAAAAAAGTACAAAACCTGTTTGCAGTTTTTGAAGGGAGCTTTGAAAGTATGCTTACATCATAGGGGGTTCTGTTGATTTTTTTTAAAGTGGCATCGGGACTATCTCCTTAAGTGAATAATACCTAGGCAGTAATAATTTGATAAAAGTCCATTTTGATCCATGTTAAAAAAAAAAGGAGCTCTTCAGAAGTCTTAGCCCCAAATTTCTTTCCTTCTTTATAGCGTAGCTTGATGTTCATGCAAACAAATGGAATTCTCTGTTGAGCTCAATGTCCATTCCTTTACAAGATTTTGTCTCATCTCCCTATTTTTATATCATACATTTTTATGATACATTCCAAAGGTTTGTTGGACATAAAGAAACCAATAGGTAAAGTCACTGGTAAATTGAATGAGAGGAGAAAAGTTGGACCAAGGGGAAGGTTTGTATGTATGTTTGGGATTTTATTTTGTTTTCAGTGGTCCGGTTTAGGTTCTTCTTATGAGATAAGCATAAATATTGTGGGGTGTGTGGTAGAGATGACATCAGTGGCTGTTGCAGGAGGGGATTTGGGAGAGTGGGTTTTTTGTGTGTGTGTGCAAAGGGGAGGGTGTAAAGATACAAAGTTCAAAGATGCAAATCGCGAGAAAGTGGAAACCTTAAAAAAAATGTTTTTATAAGAACTTTCCCGTCTGTATGTACAGCACCAGCTTCCCAGCATCGAAGGTCAGATTCACACCCTTTTCGAACAAAACTCTAATTTAGAATGTTCATCTAAGGGTTGATAATGGTATTAGAAGGCCAGTGGGGTGGTCAGTGGGTGTTGTAGATTAGCTCAGTGGCCATTACGGCTTTACCTAGACCCCCACGATTCATTGGATAGATTAACCATCACATCTGTCATTTTATCCCTTTTAGTTCTACCCTTTTTACTACATTTAAAATACGAAAAGGGGGGTGGAAATATCATCTCGAAGACAATTTATATGGAGCAAGCCAATGAAGCACGCTATTCCTAAAACGTCTAAGAAATCGCCATATGTATCTATGTGTGTATATTTGTATAATATAGTTATACATGATATAACTTTGCATGACATATAGATGTTGAAATGATTTGGGTGAATTCAAATAAGTTGATTATGCCAGGTAAGCTGCAAGTTTTTAAACTTAATTCCTTTTACTTAATCTTTTGCCTATTTTGTAGAGAAAGGTCTGTGTGTTTATCATCTCATAAGCCATTTTCTGCTACTGGGCTGATGGCTCAGTTCATTAAGCTTCTGTTAGTTTAATTTCTGACAAAACTTCCATTTCAACTTTGCGGCACCATAAATTAGACGATCTTGGCTCCTCGGGAGTGTAATGGGTACTCTGTCTATAATGGCAGTTGGGGATCTGCGGTGTGTGCGAGCGGGCTTTCGTTGAGTTGTGTTTCCTGTGTGTTTATTATTACAGAAAGATGTCATGGTTAAAGGGAACTTAAGAGTTTCTGTAAATGTAATGGTTCATCCTGAATAAAGTGAGAGAGACAGTGCTTGGAATCTGGGGAATAGAGGTGAAGGAGCTGAGCTGATGAAGGTGTTTCTTGTCAAATTTGTGTAGGAATTATTTACCGTGCTGTCTTTCCTGAGCTGCTACAGTAGAAGTGAAGACATGGAAAATTATCCCAGATGGGACGAATCGCTCGTTCTCTGTTCTTTTTTTAAAAAGGAAAAGATTTCAGAAAAAAGTCATCTTTTTCTTTAGAACAGTATGAATAAAATCTGGACAGCTGTCGAAAAAGATATGCCGTCTGCATTTTTTTTTTTAAATTTCTAGCCGCCACCATAACTAAATAGCTTGAATAGTACATCTTTTTTTTTTTTTTCCCTTCATACATAATGATCTCTACTTCATTAAAAGCGTATTAATCTGGTTTCCAGTCTCTTGGGAGACACCTTAAGATGATGATATTGTGGGGGGGTTTTCCCCCCGAATTGTTTAAAAAAAAAATTCTAGCAGATTTGGTCCCTGTCAGTCAGAAATAATTGTGTTCTTAATCTTGTCCCTGATGGATGACTCCGAGTTCAGCAACGGGCCGGCTGCAATGACAAATACAATATTAATATTCATTAACTGCTTTGACAATGCTAATTTTGATGCAGTAGTAAAGGGCCTTCCAAAGTTAGCGGCCAAAGCATCAGAGCTGCGCAAGGTGGCAAGATAATTTGTGCTGGTTTGCTGAGCTGAAGGCTTTTAAAGTCTATAGCAAAAAGCTAGGTACCACAAACAAAAAAGAGAAAGGGAAAAAAGTTCTGAAGCATTGGAAGGCAGGGCTGCGGAAATAATACGATCACAGTCCGCTAAAAAATTTGACACCTCTGATGCAGTTTCTTTGAGTGAAATTTCTACAAAGTTGCAACAAAAAAGCATAGCATGGTAAGTCAGCACATTCTTGATTTTGTTTAATCTTTTTGATCTTTTCAATTATCGCTATTTGAAGATCAATAGTCATTTTTTCCTACTATGCTTAGAAGATGCGCAGCGGTGGTTTAATATGTGTTAGGACCATTTGCTTTAAAGGAACACATCCACAAGTTTCGGGGTTTTTTTTTTTAAGTTATGAAAAATGTTATACAGTAAATTGTTCTGAATTCTTTTACATATTGGTGTTTTTAATGGTCTGTTTTGGCTTTTGTATCCCCCACCTCCCCAAAAGAAGAATTCAACGGGATAATTAAGCTCTGGATGTTGTCAAGAATTTTGAGGGTACTTTCAGCCGGCAAAAAAACTTAGGAGTGAAGTGGTCCTCTAACTTTATCTAAATTCAGCTAGTTTCCCTTCTTCCTTTCTCTGAATGGCATCAGATAGCTATTAAAGCTTAATTTCACTGGAGAACTGCAAAGCATTACTTTCACCAACTTAGGTGAACTTCTTTGGACTATTGAAATTGCCTTTATGTTTGCCAAGTCGGCAAACAAAATATCAGGCTTTGTTCTTTTCATTGAATGCCGGGTTGGGGGGGAAAAAAGAGTAAGAAAGCCCTGCCTTTTTTTTTTTAACACCCCCTCCCTCTTTTGGGGGGTGGATTGTTGTGGAATCGGAGGAGATCCCAGTTATTGTGCCCTTCCCTATCAAGCGAGATAATTCTGTGAATGGAACTGTGCGTGAGCATCCTGTCTGGCGGCGCTGCTGGTGTGTGCTGCTCCCCTGTGCTGCGGGTGCGCCGTGCGCTTGCAGGGCGGGTGCTGCCCTCCAGTGGAGCCTGCGGCCGGCACGGGCCCGGGGCGGCCATCGGGGCGCGCGGCAGCATGCCCGCGAGCCGGCGGCGGGAAGGACAGCCCCGTAACCCGCTCTAGATGGTAAGCGAGGGGCCGGGCGCGCGGGCGGGCTGTGCGCGGTGGCCGGCCCGCTGCATCCCCGCGCCCTGCCCTGCCGCGTCCCTGCCTGGCCAATGCCGTTGCATGCTCCCGGTCTCAGCCTTCGCAGGGTTCGCTGTCACTTTGCAATAACTTTGAGATTGATGGTAAGGTGCCCGATGGAGTAAGTCCTTTTTTTTTTCTTTTTAACTCTGCTTAAAAAAAAAAAAAAAAAAAAACGAAAAAAGAAAATGACAATACTTTTTTAATTCTGCACTTTTAGCCTGTGACAATGGAAATCTGCTTTATTATTATTGTTTAACTTAAAAATGAATCCTTGGGGAGGGGGTTTCGTTTCTTTTCACCCACCAAGTTCAAGTCACAAACGGTCCATGCCCCCCACCCCCGGCCCCTGTACTGCCTGTTTATCCCTAAATATTTTCATCAAGGGTCTGCATTTTTCTACTTTTCATATATATTCGTCCAAGATCCATTTCTCCTTCCTCCCATCTCAAACTTCTTTATTTAAAACAACAGAACAGAACTTTGCACATGATGTGGACTGTGGGATGTCAATAATGGCAGTTCTTCCAGGGCCTGCTGACTTTATTTCTTCTGCACATGATTGTAATTTTATGCTAAAAGGAAAGGAAGCTCTGTGTGTTTTGTTTTTTTGTTTTTGGTTTGGGGAAGTTTTTAAAAAAAAAACCCCACAGAACTTTGCAGCCTTCGATCACCTTTTGATTTCTTATGGAAATGTTTTCTATGTGTGGGTGTACTTCTGACAAATTGGGGTGCCCTGGGGCCAGACTGACTCGAAGGAGCAGTGGGACAGCAGATATCCGGAAACAGTTTCTTAGGAGGAGTTAGTTTGAAGAAATCCATGAGATTTCCCTGTTCTTTTAAAGGAGGAGGTGGAGGTGGTCTGTCTGGAATGTGTTGGCTCATCTTGGCTGTTTGCATTTTCCTTGTCTTTTGAGAAAGCCAGAAAATAAATTCCGAGTCAAAGTTGCCCATTCTGTTTGCTGCACTTTATAAGTTATTGTTGCTGAATGATTGGGAGCTGTCCATCAGCGGGGAGAGAACTTGCAGTTTACTTAAGAAATTGCATGTGTGACAAAGGCAGCTGCCCGAGTGTGGTGGGCCGCGTGAATAGAGGGAGGGAAGGCAATTAGGGGGCTGTGTGGTTGGGGCTTTTTACTTGTCAAACTGGAGTCTCATTGCTTTTGTTACTGCCATGTAAAGGGAAATGGCAGGGTTTTGTTTTGGTATTAAGGGCCTTAAAGATGGCTGCCTGACACTTACACAGGAAGGCCGGATAAGTCCAGAAAGAGGGGCCACGGAGCAGTATTTTAAAAAAGAAGAAGAAAATTAAGAATTCTCACTTTTTTGTTATCTTTAAGCCCTTCCAGCCCTTGTTTTTGTTTTTTTGGGGGGGGGGAGGGGGCAAGGGTTATTAACTTGTTTGGTGTATTAACAGATTGCTTAAAGACCAGCATCATAAAAACAGTCCTGTGGGTTTGGAGATAAACCCACAAGCTGGGCAGTCGGGTCTGTAAATTAAAAACATGTCGATGTTGAGGGTCCTGCCGCCAGAAGAAACCAAATCTTTACCACTAGCCTTGCTTCAAGCAAGACAGATCCAGGCTCCCAGGTGGCAGCAGGGTGTTTTCTTACCTGCATGCAAATCAGAGTTGTGTGTTTGCTTTTGAAGAGGGTGAAATGCCTTAACACTTGGGGTGGTTTTGAAAGGGCCGGAAAGGCATTCTGGGCGAGTTTTGTCCTTTGCAACTTTCTTCTGTCTCGAGCCCCTCCTGGAGCAGCCACCCTGTTACGCTCCCCTCCTTCATGTAAAAGAGGACGATTTCAGGCCTGTGATGCCTGAATCTCTCAACTCCAATTAAGTTAAACCCATACAAATGTACCCGGCCCTGGATCCTATGAGAGCCCCAGGAAAAGTAAGTCGGTTTGTGGGATTCAGGGATAGCGTTTCCATGTCTTTCTCTTTTCTCTGCCTGTCTCTCTCTCTCCTTCCCTGTCTCTCCGTCCCGGGAAAGCTCACAAAACTCAACAGTCAAAAAGCGCGTTCGCGTTCTGACTGCTGGAATGCCAGTGAACACAGGAAGCTTACGTTCTTCTGCTTCCAGAGAGGTCAGTTGAAAATCTTCCAGGCACAGTCTCTTACTCTGGAAGGAAAAGAGGGTGTGTACATGTGGCAGGCAAGGCCCTACCAAGTGTCACTCCCGTGTCACTGTGACAAGAAAATATACTTTCCTCCTCCCGCCCCCTCTCCCATAGCAGCCCTCTTTCTAAGAAATTTGTTTTGAGGGATTTGACAATCTTGCACATAAAGTGCCTGCCTACTGCATTTGGTTGATCATTCCCTCATGGCTGACCGTAATTTCTTAGCTACTCTTAGCGGTAGCTCTGTCCCCGCTGCCCAAGGTAACGGTGAGGGAGGGGGACTCTGCTTAGGTGCCCAGAGCTGGCTGGGGAAAATGGGCCTTCCCCCTTCCTTCACGGATTTTGTAGTGGTAAAGATTAGAAACTAGGAGTTTTT
Organism: Tapirus indicus; assembly: GCA_031878705.1. Classification (NCBI taxonomy): domain Eukaryota; kingdom Metazoa; phylum Chordata; class Mammalia; order Perissodactyla; family Tapiridae; genus Tapirus; species Tapirus indicus. The sequence goes on along the minus strand of CM062921.1, from coordinate 18,410,241 downwards.
TTGATTAAAAAAAATTTTTTTTAATTTATTCTGCAACCAGGTGAACTAGATGATTAGGTTTCTTTTTGTTTTTTAATTTTGTTTTTGTTTTTTCTGTTTTGGTTTTTGAGGGATGTGTGTGGAAGGGGAAGAATTAACAGAATCCTTGTAGGCCGTGTGAGTGAGAACTCTGAGCGTTTTGAGTATACCGGGGCACAAATTTGGAGCCATCTCCATCTTTTTAAGATGCTTTTTTTCAGCTCTTTAAGTGAAAGGAATAAAGGGAGGGGAAGCTGGGAGGAAGAAGAAAAGTGAGAAAAGCAGTAAGAGGAGAAAAAAAGCTGGCCCAGTCCCATCTTGAAGGTACAGAGAAAGTTTTTTGAGGTGGAGAGAAAGAAAACCAAAGCTATTATGTACCCAAGGGATACAGTGTTAGTGGGGATGGAAGATCTGAGTGGGAAGGGAGGCGCGGTGGCCTCCGGGTTCTCTCTCTTCCAGCATTTGGGCGGTTGGCACCTCAATTTGAATTGCTGGGTGAGTAGTGGAGTGTGTGTGTGTGTGTGTGTATGTGTGTGTTTCTGTCCTTGCTTATGGTCTTGACCATTAAACCTCTGTGCTTTTTTTTTAAAATTCAGACGATGAGAAGGAAAAAACAAAACGAGAATAAATGGTCAACTCAAGCTGTGCTCGTTCACTCTGTACTTTTCATAGCAATTTTGAGGGGAAGCTGGGAAAGGGTTAAAAAAAAAGATGGGGAGGAGAGAAAGCTCGACTTTCATCACTATCCTTACAGTTATAGAGCAAACCCAGCTCCCCAAGTACGAGGGAGCTGGAATCTGGAAAGAGGTGGTGGGGTTTGAGATTCTTTCTAACACATTGTTTTCCTGCACCCACCAGGGTGGGCTCCATTGGAGGAAAGAGAAGGAAAAATGACATTGCTTCGTAGAGGAGCATATATGTTCGAAGCTTGAGACAGTTTTGAGCAATAAGGCTTTGACAGTAGTAGGGCTTGTATAAACTGTGTATTTTGGTTTCATACTTCATGCTAGCTTTCTGTTGCTCTGTCTTCAGTTGTATTTATTTTCAATCTCCAAATTTAGAGGCTGGCCTTTTAGGCTACAGTCTTGCTTGTGGTGTTTGTATTTTCTAAACTTAATATAAAATGTGTTTTGGAAACCTGAGCAAGAGACTGACGACAGCCCATTGTGCTGTTAATGATTAGGAAGAAGGCCCTTTCGCAAGACCAGTTAGGGGCTTTGATACGTTACACTCTGTTCAACTGTTGGGTCAAATCCTTTGCCACAGCTGTAAGGGCATTCTCTTGAATTTGGGGGCAATTCCTTAATTATATTTATTATTACTTTTATTATTATTGTTTTTTGGTCGAATGGCCAAATAGAAACATTTGCAGTGTTCGATCCACTCTTAGATCCGATTTTTGGGGGAAGAAAGAATGAAATATACTACAGACCATAAGAGTCTTTACGTTTTCAAAATCATGAATTAAATCCTATCTGTCATGTTAAAATACAAAGCGGTAAATAGTTCTCTAGTTGAGCATGAAGGAGTGACAGATGTATGTCTTGGTTTCCCTGGTGTCTGGTTGTGTGCAACTTTCTAGTTCAATACACGACTGTGTAAACTGTCAAGTATTGTGGGGAAGGGAGTGCAAGCCGGCCCTGCAAATGTGTAAGTTTTGTTGCTGCAAATTTCCCACCCAGCACAGTCTCCCTTTTTGAGACTCCTGAAAGGTTCCAGACCTTTGTTTACTCAAATTACTTGGGTTACTTAATAGCGGTCCTGCTGCTTTGGTGATTGGTAAAGCTCCATTCTCCATGTCTGAGGAGAAGGGAGCTGCTTTGAAAGGGTAAATTGCCGACTCCAATGATACAGATATTAGGATCTTTGTATTGTTACAACAGGCTGCTGCATTGGCATTTTCTGGAAGCAACAGAGCCTGCAACCTTATATTCTGAGGGAAACCTCCCCTTTGTGGTTTGGGATTGGTGGGGGGCCTGGCTGAGCTATGTAATAGAATTCTTTCCTTCTGCAATATTTTGGAATGTGATGAAATCCTAACATGCCCTCCAGATTACATACTTCTGCACACATTTGAAGATTTTTTTAAATTGAACTTTGCCTGGGTCATTCCCTTGTTACCTTAAACTTCCAGCTTGTCAGTTTGTGATCAGAGGGAGCGACAAGCGTGTTGTGTCCTCCTTGCCCATCACAGCTGTGTGTCCTTTTCACGTGCCTCATTTGTTGAGGCTACAGATGTCCGTTAAAGGATGCCCATGTTTGGGACACTAACAGGGCAAAGTAGAGCAGAACAATGCAGTTCTGCCTTTGAATTCATCTTCCTTTCAGTCTGTCTTTGCTGAATTCCTATGGAATCCAGGGTTGGGGCATTTGTATCTGTTGGGCTGCCTGAAAACACTCATCCCTCCTTTCAGTTTACCTGCTCTTTTCTAGAAGGGAGAAATTTACCTGCTCTCTAAAGGAAACAGCTGTTCCTTAAGCTCTTATCAGACTCATGTAACAGGCATGAATTTCAAATACCATCTAGATTCGAAAGTTAGGCACAGGGATGTATAAGAAAAACAAAAGACATTTTTATACAGCTGTTCATTGTAAATAAATTAGAAAAGTGGTGTCAGATTTTGTTCACTCCTTC